>CM060912.1:773483707-775903707 GCA_030737875.1 Allium sativum
AATTTAAAAAATGTGGGCGTTTGTAACAAAAGCCTGATGTTCAGGTGATTTTTGAATAAACGTCTGTTCACAAAACTGTTGGAAAATCTTCGGTTTCAACATTTCTGGGTTCGGAAATTCGAAAATCGACCTCCTGAGCTGTTGGAGATATTCTAAGCTGAATATAAAAGGCAAGTATGTAGATATAACTTGCTATTGCATACACATGTATAACAAATGCATCGAAGAACTAAATTTGAACTGCAATTACCTAAAGTGCACATGAAAATGTCACGGATTTAAACGTCCAAAAAACAAGGTAATCATTGCCTTTATATGAAGTAAGAGAAATGCTATGGCAAGTCGCTCAAAAGCGACTGAGCACATACTCGCTTACACGTGTTCCTTCATGTTTTTTCATTTCAATCTGAAATCATCTGTATTTTTCCATGCTTTGTACCCTACAGATTTGATTATTAAAACGTTGCAACTAATACATTACCGCATGGCTGTAGAAGGTATATATATTTAGGGGATTTTTCCCACAAGGACAAACTCATCCAAAAACTTGCCCAAAAGGACAAGAGCCCAAAAACTTGTCCAAAAGGACAAGTTTTAGTGCAAATGGTGGAATTCAGGGGGGTCCCATGTTTTTCCACTTTGCACTAAAACTTGTCCTTTTGAGCAAGTTTTTTACCTCTTGTCCTTTTGGACAATTCTTTTGGTCTTTTTGTCCTTAACAATTTTTTCCTGTATATATTTATTTACTGTGGCTTACAAGGACTGAAATGCAAAAACATGGAAGACACGTGTAAGCGAGTATGTGCCCAGTCGCTTTTGAGCGACTTGCCAAAGCATTTCTCTTGAAAAAATGGGAAAAAAAGATAAACTGTTATAAAAGTAATGATGAACGATTGAAAGCCAACCAACTGCAAGGCAGAGAGTTTAGAAATATACAAAACTGCCATTATTTTTTAAACATCGTCTAATGATGCCAAAGTGTAAAATTTCACTAATTTCAAAATAGAACTAATATATGCATACAACTGTATTTTAGAGGGATCTAATTTCAATTAAGTATTTACATTTTGATTTTTGTGGAAAATATAAACATCATATAAAGCAGAAAGTTTGTGTGTATAGTCCATTCAGATTCATTCAGTTATAGTTGATTTCCTATAGGAGTACAAATGACAATGTATGTCCAAGGTGTGGAGAAGGAGTTTGACCAAAATGTTCAAAGATCTGACAATAACAGGGATCTCAAGAAGAGGATGAAAATATTTTCACAATTTCTTACTGTAAGCTAATTGAATTAATTAAAGACTTGAGAAAATAATTATTATAACTATATTTTTTACCCAAATACTATTAAATAAATAGTGGTGTAAAGGTGAATGCAGGAGCCTTTTCATTTTTGTTTTGGAAATGTAATTCAAAGTTGGAATCTTAGACCATTTTGTGATATGAGTGTATCCATGTATACATAATAGTGGTTCTTGTTCGGAAGATTATTTTGGTTGTAATGTTTACTGATGTAACTAACAGTTATTTACTTTCCACTTCGTTTAAGTGAAATAGGCAAAACCCATCGCCAGTTAATCATGAAGATAGTAAGAATAAAGGCAATATTGCAAAGCTATGTTGTGCTTGTACTTTATGCAACCTGTTAAATAGTAGGTATATACAATCGAAGAAAATATAAGAAAAGAGGATCAAGAAAATAGTATATCTTTTGTATAGATGGACATGGTTATGAGTATAGAAGTCCAGAACTTTCATTAGCTGAATAAGATCTGTTGTTTGCCCCATGCATGTATTTACCTCAAACAAATAATCATAGACTAATTTCATTTTCATAATAAAGATGCACGTAGCGACTTATCTTGCAAGATGATTTATTCTCCTAAATGTTGAATGCAAGCTTCACTTGAAAACTTGTATTCCATTGCGTTATAGGTTTATATCAGAGGTAATGCAGCGCTTTCGGTGCCTATGCCAGATGATTTTGCGTGCATCGATGCTGCCTGGTTTTTTGTTTCCATTTGGGGTTTAGTGTTTGGGCTCCAGGCTTTGGGCTTCTACGGATGCAACTTATCAATAAAAACTGGTTTTATTGGGATAGGTAAATAGATTGTATGGAAATTTGGTAGTCCACCTAGACTGGCAGCTAAAACTTATTGATCGCAAGGCTTCAAATTATAAGAAAATCTCCAAATCTTATATTTTTTGAATAATTTTTTTTTTGAAGAAGTAAATACTTGTAACAGAACTATTAAAGATGTACCAAAAATATGGGTTTGGTAAGAATATGTTAATACAATTACAAACTGTTAAAGAAAAATAAAATCTAACATTGAACTTGTATAGCAAGGCTGTGTTCTACTGAATATTCGTCGCTGACCTGCTTGGTGTTGTAAGAATTGATTGATGAAACTTGTTCTAATATTACCATCGTTTTGCACTTGTTATTCTATATTAAGATATCAAAGCATCCCATTCTTGGGTAGAACTGAAGAAAGAAGTGTTTGGTTAGTGGAAAAATTTTAATGAAAATTTAATGATAGTGAAAGCAGTTAAGAAAATAGATTGTTCGGTGGTTTGTTTGAAGGATAAGGTAGGAAATTTTATTATGTCCAAGCTATATTAAAGAAAAGCCAGCTACTTTTAATTGGTGATATCTGGAGTTTTATGCCTGAAATCAAAAGCTCAGAACATGCAATTGTTAGTAAAACCAAATGGTCAAATGCTGATTTTTTATTATAAAAATTTCAAAGTAAACGTGTGTTAAAAAGTAATAGTAGGATTTGCCTTTTTCTCTTTATTTGTGGATGACTTTTGAAAATGTTTTGTATATACACTGTCTATTTTATAATTATTCTACCAATATGTTATATCTCTTGTTCATTTCTGTAAGGATTCAGAGCACAGACTAAACGAAGTGAAGAAATCAAATCATAAAATAAGGAGTGAGCAGATGGAGTGTATCTTCTAAACGAAATAGGGTCCAGATAATATATTTAGCATGTTCAAACATGGTATATAACGCACCACTTCAGCTAAGCTAACTAATAATGATGACTATTAGTTCTAGTATCTAATCATTAATTATTTATGCAACATTCAACCTAAAACTACAGTATACATGCTAGGAATGCTATACTATGTGGACTAAGAGCTTTATGAATCCGATTATCCAGGAGTATTCAATCATTAATAATAATATCCTAAAGCCCATTAGTTACTTGTCATCTGCAATATGTGCTAATCTACTTAATTATTTAATGTAAAACAACACGAAAAAAACAATCAAACTATTTGTTATCAAACTATACTGTTCAGTATAGTATTACATAACTAAAACTGAACACACTCAAATTCAAACGTTTTCTTCTGGCATGCAGGAAAAAGAGCATATTGTGTAAACAGAGCCAACCTGTCATTTAGTTAATAACTAAAGCTAATCTCATCAGTTAACAAAAAAATACATTGCATCTGCAATATAAGTGAAAAGCTATTAGTTTGACCCAAAAGAAAATTCAGAGACAGAGAAAAAACAGCCAATATTGATGTGGTGTATAATTTGTGTACTAACGTCTGTCAGTTATTTAATGAAGAAAATGAATAAAAATATATTAAAACATTGCAATCATAACATGTATTAATTATCTTTTACAGCTTAATACAGTAAGTACAATATTCGTTCCAATGGGTGAGTAGATCCGAAGAAACATGTTAATACCACACAGTACTGATAGCCCTTAGTAAAATAGAGAGAAGCGGAATTAAAATATTAGAGTTCAAATAAAAGCGAGGAAGTGCCAATTCAAACAGGCCATAAAAAAGAGAAATAAGGGAGAGTGAGCTTGTACTTGCCACCTGATTGGTGGAAATGGGTTGGCATTTATTGTATCATACATTGCTAATGATTGGTGCCAACTCATTTCCACCAATCATGTGGCAAGTACAAACTCACTCTCCCTAAGGGAGAGTGAGCTTAGCATTTCTCCATAAAAAATATGCTATCTTATTAGTAGTAAACCATCATTAATTATAACCCATTATTGCAGCACAAGTAAAAAAGCAGGTTCTATATTTTAAATCATCAGAACCATAGGGTTTGGAAAAGATGAAGTTAACCATCAAAGTGGATTTATGGAAAATTCATACAATAATTCCGTTAATTTTGAATCTAGATACAGAACAAACATGATATTACTGGAGACTGCAGGAATACCTAAATCATGTGGATACACCGAGAATTTGCTCAAGTAAGCTTAAATCAAATTTAAAAGCTAATTTTAAGTCTGATTTTCACGTACTGATCCGTACATGGTTTAAAATGTTCTAAAAAACAAATTTGTAATTGCAACACATACATACATATATACATAAATATGTGTGTGTCTGTTAAAATAGAAGAAAATGAATCAAGTGATTATGTAGGGTACTTATCAGCTGCTACATGCTATGGTATGATATAACGTATGAAAATATCAAATTGCCCTTCCCAGTTGGAAAATAATTCTAAAGCAATTTTGTTTTCCAATCGAAATAAAATATCTCCCATTCACTTTATCTTGTATTAAGTTACTTTAGTTGAAAACTTTCAGTGAACTAATAAATAATAAATGGTTTAAACAAAGAAACATAACCATAATTTTGTTACTGTTAATGGGATGTCATAACATTTCGAAGAAACTTAATTTATTCTATAATTGGATGCATCTAAAAATTGCAAAAGCCTAAAAGAGAATAAAGTAGTGGATTTATCAGCAGCTGTCAATGTATGCAAAAATTTAATTTGTTTCATTTACATCAGAACATAGAAACAATTGTACACAACCCGTTATCAAAAATTAGATAAATGAAAGGAGAAATTAGATGAATGAAAGGGAAAATTATGGCAGACCGTGGCTAAGTAGAAGTTCTACTGGTCAAGGATATAGCATACGTACCTGTTAGGTATTATTGCTCGTAGACATCCTGTACCTCTTTTCATATCTACCTTAGTTTTAGATTAGCCTCTGCAGGTACTGGTCGGAAAGTCGGTCATTGACGGTAGAGCAAATCTGGAGAGAGAGAGAGAGAGAAAGATGAGTGAATTTGGCGATAAACGAATGGTTATCGAACGCGACCTGAAAAGATGGGAATTCAGAAAGGCATGTTTTCGTCAAGAGGAAAACTCATGAGTTCTGTTTGGTTTTGTAGTGAAAATAGAAATGGTCCATAAATTTTGACACGTGTAAGAGTTTCATGGAAACGAATGGTCATTCTGATTTGAAATTCAAAAAATGACGATGTTATAACCTACGTTTACAGTTTTATAGAACACGTGAGATAAAATTAAAGTCCTGGTTCCACCTTTCCAATATAAATAACAGATTAGCTACGCCATTGATATTTCTTATAGATATGTATATCAAAATGAAATTTAATGTCATATTAGTCATAGCAGTGTATCCTTATACATGTGGTATTTTTCAAGGATAGTTAAGTAAATGTTTATTTCCATTTTACTGCAGTTGAACTTAGAAAATATTAAAAGAGACAAAAGGACGAAAGAAACAAATTGTCAATTTCAATTAACGAACTAAGTTTTTTTTTTTTTTTTACCTACTTGCCTTATGTGATTCATATTTGGTGCAATGGTATTTGGTTTAAAGAAAACATTCTTGGATATACGTACATAAAGAATTAAATAAACTCTAAATGTTTGTACACCTACTTTCCTTGCCTTTTTATCCAGTAGCCTTATCAGATGTCGAATTGCTCTAACCAAATAAAACATTGTCTGTTTTCACATGACATAGGATACACGTAACAAACACGGAAGAAACATACCCAAAGTGAGCATACAATGCCATATTTATTACTTTCATATGAGTGCCTACTTTCAATTGAAAGTAAAATTTCTGTACAACAAATTTACTGATAAACATATACAGTAAAATAACCTTTTCAAATATCATTCATTCAGCAAGGCCCATGCATAATGAAAATACATATAAAAATTTATGAAAAATATTTCATATGATAACTTTGTTTTCTCTCTAACTATTTGTTGAGATTGTGATGTATTTCACCCTAGAAGATAGCATAACAGTTAACAGGATATTGATTTTATTAAATCCCAGATGTAATTTGAAAAGAATGGAGATTGTTGTTTCCGCTGAATTACCCAATCTTTCGGTAAGGAGGTAAACATGTAAAAAAAGGATTTGACAGGAAAGAACAAAAAAAAAATTCTTTTCCATTAATACAGTTTTGAATCATCCAAATTCCCCAATAAAAGATGAGGAAGAAACCTAACATTTCACAAAACTAAATCTTATTTCTCAAAGTTTAGAATTTGGATAAAACTTCACTGTTTCTAATAATAAAAAAAACCTCACTATTAATTGACTCTCTATAGGGTCATCAGTTAGTTCAACATTATGGATTATGTGCGTACGACTTCATCTAACTACCATGTGATGGTTTTTAGTTCATCTGACGAATAAAAAAAATAGATATACGTGCTTCTAATTTTTAATGTATTTTCATTTCAATCTTCACATATTTGTGAAAATAAATAAATCGTATGAATGATGTGGTTGACGAAATAACGCAACTATGTGTTCGGATAAGTAAATCAAAGGAGGGTAGCACAAATCTGGAAGAACAAATAATCAATTTAAGTTATAGTGCAGATCCTAGCAGGTATAAGTTCAAACATGTAAAAATCCTCAATTCTGGCAATAAATATAATATAAACAAATTACTGACCGACTTCGAGTAAATCCCGAATTCGATCAATAAATTTGAACGAATATTTGACTTAATTCGAGTAAATCCGTAATTTGAGGGATAAATAACAAATAACTGACCTAATTCGAGTAAATTCCTAATTCAAGCGATAAATATCAACAAATTACTGACCTAATTTGAGTATATCACCAATTCGGCTTCATTAATATCAACAATCGTACAGCATCTCCACTGTGTATTATTTTGGTCTAAGGTTAGTCGGTAGAAAAAGTAAGAAAGAGAGAAGTAGTGTTTTTCGAGAATGGAGAAGAAGAATTACGGTTTTGACATCCTAATTAACGGTTTCCGAAGAGAACACGTTATTTCCGCAATAATCATAAAAGGTTGAAAAGTAGCGTAGTTTAGAAGGGGTCACATGGCGGCATATGAATGATTTGGCTTCTCCTTTCCAGTATAAGTAATAGATGTTAACTATTAATGTGAATGCACCTAAATATGGATTTTAGGATATTTGGCATCATAGGCTATAATTTGGCATATTTCATATTGTTTGGGACTTTTTAGAGAATATTCTGTACTGTGCAAAGTTTAATTAAAATTTGGGCATATGTCATATTATGAATTATGACCATGATTTAGGCATGTAAATTTAGGCAAGATATGTAAATAGAACTTTAAGAAATATTTAATCCATTAAATCTGCTGAATTACCTAATCTGCTAATTTGTTATCTGTTAAATCTGTTGAATTGCCTAATCTGCCAAATATGTTATTTGCTTAATCTGTTGAATTGCCTAATCTGCTAAATCTGTTATCTGCTTAATCTGTTGAATTGCCTAATCTGCTAAATCTGCTGAATTGCCTAATCTGCTAAAATTGTTATCTGCTAAATCTTTTATCGGCTAAATCTGTTGAAAGCTAAATAATTGTAATTTGGGTATGAAAATCCGTAGGCTCGATCTAAGATTGAGTAAAACATGGAAATTTGATTAATCTGCTGTAACCTGTAAGGTAGTTTAATCTGTTAAATGGACATAAATTAGTCTGATATCTATATTGGAATAAATTGGCTATGACACGAGGTTAAACTCCGTTTGCGGTGGAAGCTTGCCCGGAACCAACCGACTTAACCAGCGACCGCAAACTGTCAGTCTAATGTTAGAGGTCGTAGGCATAACTAAAATATGCTTAGACACGAGGTTAGGTCTGGCTTGTGGCAGAAGTTTGCCCGGAACCGCCCGGCATATCCAGCGGCCACAAGCTACCGACCTAATGTGAGAGGTCTGTGCATTAGTAAATAATTAATGTAAATCTAAGATAAATATGATACCTAAAACGTGTTGGGTGGATAGGGTTAAAACAATTGGTATGATGAATCTAATAAACCCGTTTCATAAATCTGTAGGCCCAATACAAAGTTAGGTAAAACGATCTGTAAGCCTGTTAATCTGTATATCTGATCCGTTAGTCTGAGAACTTGTTAACTTGATGATCTGATCTTGAACAAGTAACCTGAACTCTGTCTGAAATCTGTAAACAAGTTAAACTGAAATCTGTTAGTCTGGGGACATAAGATTAGGAGGGGAAATACTTGTGTCTTCTGTTGTTTGGGACCCATATTAGTCAGTAACCCTTTCTGGTGTCAAAACTTTGACCCCACGCTATGTAGGGGTCCGGACACGCTTACTGAACTAATTATAAGCGGTTCATTCTGATAATGGCGAGGGGTGTTGATGGTGCATTCCAACCGGGTTATGTGCGTGCATGGATCCGGTCTGCTCTGAGGATGTAAGACAACGTGACATCTGTAAATAGGTGTGTAACACCCCACGTCCATTAATGTCACTCACAAAGGGAATGCATTAACTTCCATGGAGGTTTTAAGTGAATATAGAACAGCAAAATTACAACAAGACAGATATAAAATAGTACTTGGAAATTCAAAAACTTTATTTCATTGTAGCAGAAGTCAAAACATGTTTGATTACATCATAACACCATATTCAATGTCAAGTACAATATCTATCTTGATAAAACAAGTACATAATCCCATTACATGAATAGCCATTAAAAAGAAAGATAACAAGCTGGACTTTACTTCAGCAGTCCAAGCTTTCCAGAAGATAAGCGATCCAACTAGACTCCACTAGAACTTGGCCCAACCTGCGGACCTGAAGGGAGAAAAAGGATGGAAAAGAGGGGGTCAGACATAAAGTCTGGTGAATATGATAATTCTACAATACTATTACCAAAATAACTGGACTAAGGCATAAGCTGGAAAACAAGAAAATGTCTATGAAGAGCAGATTAAGGACATAGACAATCGCTAAAGGCAACGTTATAGGCGCTCCTAAATACTAAAGGATAAACACTATACTGCACCACACCAGTCACCCTAAAGATTCATCCCACTTAGCTTCACTTAGAAACTTTCCCAATGGCTTTACGTACCCCTAGCTGACTACATAGGTGCCGCCTGCCCCTATCTCCACTAGGTGTACCCTACTTCCCATTATTCGATCGGCTCCCTAACTCGTAGATACCCGTGCTGGCCCCACAGTGGGGTGCATCACTCCCCTAAAGTGGCAACCTGATACAACGGACATGCACGGCTTATACCTACACGATGCAACAACGTCTTACCTACCAGCCCGGGTCCACACACGCATATGAAACCCGTTGGACTTGCGTTGCCACCGCTCCCTGTTTTGGCCTCTTATAGTCAAACCCAGTATGCGTGTCCCGTCCTCGACTTGGGTCGAGCCCACAAAGATACGTTTTGGGATACTGGTTGAAATGGGCCCCCACTATTTACCACAAGCATTCCACCTAAGCTTGTCCCCATTAGTCCATCCCACTTAACCCACTTAGTCATGTTCATTTACATGTGTGTTTGGTTAAGTCTAATCGTATTTCAAATGCCTCTAAAGGCAACCACCAGATTCCTCATGCCACCCAAGGCACCTACTTAACCCCCATGTCCCACCTTACATGATTATCTGGTTAAGTATTTCTTAGTTCATTAAGGCCATAACCTCATAAAGACCTCTCACATTAGACTGACATTTATGGCAGCTGGATTTGCCGGGCGGGTCCGGGCAGTCTTACACCATAAAAGAGTCTAACCTCGTGTCTTTACAACTGTTATGCTTTAGTTTGGGCCTAGGACCTCTCACATTGGGCCGACATTTGTGACTACTGGATTTGCCGGGCGGGTCCGGGCAGGTTTACATCACAAACGGGTCCAACCTCGTGTCCTAAGCATTGATTATTAATAATAATCCACTTTCCCCCAATTTTAATAATTCCCTACTTGAATTATTAATTACTTCCAATTTTTAACAATGTCCATAATTGACTCAATTATGGACATTCATTCATGGTATGCAACATCTTACAAAATTGCACCCAATTTATTAATTCCTAATATTACCCCTACCCCACGTTTGAACGTTTATTCGCAAAATATATGTTAGACTCGAATAGCCTAACTCATAGCATAAAAGAGATTATCATAATAACAACATGTATATGTGAACAAATGAATCATAATAAGGGGTGAAACTTGCATATGTCCAACTTGCATAGATTATACATGTCATGGATCTAAAGGTGTCAACTTGTTCAAAATTCACCTAATATGATCTCAATCAATTTTCATAAACTTACATATGAACATGTGTGAATCAACACCATCTAATTTTTTAACAACATGGTTTTATATGGGTACACCTAACTCAATAGGCAAATTCCCATAATCAAGTTTTATTTAATTATAGTTTCAAGTTTATGGGTACACCTAACCTAATAGGCAAATTCCCATAAACAAGATCCATTTAAATTAAGAAAAAAAAACATAACTTTAAGCATGATCCAACAACATGATTTTTCAACATAATATAGCATGATTTATAACATGGCATAGTATGATAGTATAACATAGCTTGACATGATTCTCAACATAGCACGACATAGCATAAGAGAATTTAGAACATAGCATGACATAGCATATATAATTTACATCATACGACAACATAATAACATAATAAGAGATCCACAATATATAGAATTTACAATTACAAATCACATCACTTTCTTGTGATCCATTCATAACTGAGTCAAATTAGTTTGTAATAGTCTTGTGAGAATCATCATACTCACCAACAAAAGAAAAGAATTGGAGAAAGAGAGATCTTTTGATTTGATTTGTGTAGATTTAGTTGTAGATGATTAGGCTTCCTCTTCTTAGTTTGTGACGGCTATGCTGAACTCCATGGCAGCAGCATGACGGTAGCTTCTCTAATTTTACAAGTGATTTAGGTCTAGGGTCTACCCACTTATTTATAGATTTTAGAATTCATTTAGGCCATTAGAATTAACCTAGAAATAACCGCAGCCGTTCAGACAAGATGGGGTTTATCTTGTTGACTCATCAATGAGTCAGAAGTGACTCAGCAAACACTCAGCATATTAATAAACTTCTATTCATGTCATAAATATATATATATTTTCTACAATGTACATATTAGATACATCCCCCTTTACTTATTATTGTTTTTATATACATATTAGATACATCCCCTCTCTCACACACTTATTAATATTTTTATATTCATATTAGATACATCCCCTCTCTTACACACTTATTAATATTTTTATATTCATATTAGATACATCCCCTCTCTTACACACTTATTAATATTTTTATATTCATATTAGATACATCCCCTCTCTTACACACTTATTAATATTTTTATATTCATATTAGATACATCCCCTCTCTTACACACTTATTAATATTTTAGCAACTTTAGTGTTAATAGAAAATTCGGGGTGTTACATTCTCCCCTCCTTTTAGGATTTCGTCCCCGAAATCTTCAAGTCTGGAAGAATGTATATCCTACCATCCAAACGTCCATCTACTCATCCATCATACACAGGCATCCATTGTCCTTAAAAGACTTCTAATGCTTTATGATCATATGCAAAGTGTGTGTACATGTCCTTACCTAATGCGAAATCAGGCGGTCTACTGATTCAGTTGACCTCCTTAATGCAAATTATGTAAGTGTCATGAATCCATTATGTATGCAAAAGATCCTAATTGCTTACATACTTCTTCTATATGCGTGCACACCCATTCAACCGAATGCAGCATCCATATGATGGTACAACCATTATACATCCATTATACTAAATACATCCATATATATGCAATATGCAATATGAAGTGACTGAGCCGATCTAGTGCCTAAAGTGTGTGTATATATGCATCCACGAGCAACCACTAGCAAACACTTGCATCCATTTTGCATCCATCATACATAACATGTCTCAAACACATGTTTCAACCATAGGATTATCCTAACTAAAGGTCAAAGATACTAATGAGAGGACATACTAAAGATAAGATAAGATAAGCTAAGCGATAAAGGAGAAATTAAAAGACATACCCTCAAAAAGAAAAGGGTACAATGAACGCATCTTCTCTTCTGTCTCCCAAGTTGCGTTGCTCTCATCATCTCCCCATTGCACTTTAACCAGTCTGACCTCTCGATTCCTCAACTTTTTGATCTCCGACCCAAGAATGCATGTAGGAGCTCGTCTAATTGTTGCATCACGCTCTATTTCCACCTCTTTAAGCAAGCTCGGCTCTACCACCTCCGCGGTCTTGTGCAAACACTTCCTCAAATGTGATACATGGAATACGTCGTGTATTCCACTAAGTTTCTCAGGCAACTCCACCCTATATGCCATCTTCCCAATCCTGTTTTTTTACAGGAAACGACCCTACAAACCTTGGTGCTAATTTCCCCACGGACCCAAAGCGAACAACATTCTGTAACGGAGATACTTTGATAAAAACCATGTCCCCAATGTCAAACTCAAGATCTGTCCTCCTCTTATCAGCATACGATTTTTGCCTATCTTGTGCTGCTTTCATCCTCCTTCGAATCAACTCAATCTTCTCCGAGGTTTCCCTAACTATATCGGGCCCAAGTAGGATTTTATCGGTAGATTCCCACCAACATGTAGGCGAACGGCAAGGCCTTCCATAAAGAGCTTCGAAAGGTGCCACGCTAATACTAGACTGAAAGCTATTGTTATATGCGAATTCTACTAACGGAAGGTGCTCTTCCCATGTACCCCCAAAATCTAGGATACAAAGCCTTAAAAGATCCTCTAGAATGCGATTCACCCTCTCGGTCTGGCCGTCTGTCTGAGGATGATATGCGGTGCTCAAACATAGCTGAGTCCCTACCGCCTCTTGTAAACTCTTCCAAAATTCGCTAGTAAAGATGGGGTCACGGTCGCTTACTATACTAGAAGGAATACCGTGCAAACGAACTATCTCCTTAATGTATACAGAAGCCAACCACGGAGCAGTCCTCTTACTTTTCACGGGAATAAAATGGGCGCTTTTAGTAAGTCTATCTACTATAACCCAAATCCCCGTGTTACCCTTCCTTGATCTTGGTAATCCATCCACAAAATCCATTGAGATGCTTTCCCATTTCCATAGTGGAACTTCTAATGGGTGAAGCAACCCACCGGGTTTCTTTTGTTCTGCTTTAACTCGTTGGCACACCAAGCATCTAGCGACGTACTCGGCCACATCGTTTTTCATACTTGTCCAAAAGAAAACCCGCTTCATATCTTTGTACATCTTATCCCCGCCGGGATGAATGGTCATTTTTGAGCGATGAGCATCATCAAGAATGGCCTTCCTTAAGTCTTCGTCTTGTGGTACACAAAGTCTATTATCCCTTCGTAACCAACCCTTATTGTCTAGGGTATACCTACGAAGATGGCTTGACGACCCCCCCTTTGAGCTTTTCTACTATCTCAACCAACTGTGGGTCGTCTCGCTGTGCCTCACCAACCCGTCCTAGAAGTGTAGGTCTAACCTCCAAGGATGCTAACAGACCGGGTACTAAGTCAACGGAGGGTCTAAAGTCAAACATAGAGATGAATTCTAAGCTTTGTCGTTCAACAAACAACGGACTCAAGGACAACCTTTTCCTACTTAAGGCGTCTGCCACCACGTTACCCTTGCCCGGGGTATATGCTATTTCAAAATCGTAGGAGGCTAAGAATTCCATCCACCGTTGCTGCCTTAAATTCAAATCCTTCTGAGAGAATAAGTATTTTAATGATTTGTGGTCAGTGAACAGTTCGAATTTCTCACCAAGAAGATAGTGACGCCAAGACTTAAGCGCGAAAACAATTGCGGCTAGCTCTAAGTCATGC
Organism: Allium sativum; assembly: GCA_030737875.1. Lineage (NCBI taxonomy): Eukaryota > Viridiplantae > Streptophyta > Magnoliopsida > Asparagales > Amaryllidaceae > Allium > Allium sativum. Next base: position 773,497,688 of record CM060912.1, read on the forward strand.
GTGGGGTAATTCTTTTCATGAACCCTCAACTGCCTTCCACCATAGGCTATTACTCTTCCCTCTTGCATGAGGACCGCGCCAAGTCCCGTCCCACAAGCATCAGTATAGATGGTAAACGGTTTATTCCCGTCTGGCAGCACTAAGACTGGGGCTGAAGTTAAGGCTTTCTTTAAACGTTGGAACGCATCATCGCAATCTTTGTCCCACGTAAAAACCAGGTTCTTCTTCGTTAACCGTGTTAATGGAGCTGATATTTTTGCGAAGTCTTTGATAAACTTCCTATAATAGCCAGCCAACCCCAAGAAACTTCTTACTTCGGTTGCATTTTTAGGGACCTTCCAATCTTGGATGGCCACCACCTTTGCGGGATCCACTGCTATCCCTTCTTTGGAAACCACGTGCCCTAAGAACCGTACTTCCTTCCTCCAGAAGTGACACTTAGAAAATTTTGCCTTAAGGCTATGCGCTTGAAGGGTTTCCAACACTTCCCTAAGATGTAGGGAGTGCTCTTCTTTATTCTTAGAAAAGACTAAGATGTCATCCACAAAGACTACCACGAATTTGTTAAGGTATTCCCTAAGCACCCTACTCATCAAATCAACAAAATATGCAGGGGCGTTTGTCAAACCAAAGGGCATCACTAGCCATTCATAGAATCCGTCAGGAGTCCTAAAAGCAGTCTTATCTATACTATCCTCAGCCACTCTCAGTTGATTAAAGCCAGTGGCTAAGTCCAACTGCGAAAACACTGAGGCGCCAACTAACTGATCAAAGAGATCGTCAATCCTCGGCAGTGGGTGTCGGTTCTTTTTAGTAAGCTTGTTTAGTTCTCTATAGTCCATACAAAGTCTAAGAGACCCATCCGCCTTTGTGGCAAAAACTACTGGAGCACCCCACTCCAATATACTACGTCTTATGAACCCCTTCTCAAGCATCTCCTTTACTTGCTTATTGAGTTCCCTCCTTTCACGAGGAGCCATGTGGCGCATTGGCAAAGATACGGGTTTAGCATTATCCACAAGATAAATTCGAAAGTCTATCTCCCGCTTTGGAGGTAAGCCCTTCACCTCCTCAAACACATCCGGATATTCCCGGACCACTTCTACCGATCGCATGTTCTCTACAGACGCGTCAAGCGATTCAAGATAACTTAGCATAACGGAATTTATGGGATTACAAAAGATGTCGAGAGCATTACCAAGGCGAGTCACAAGCCTAACTACTCTCCTTTCACAATCAAGAATGGCCCTATTTCTAGACAACCAATCCATTCCTAAAATTAGCCCATAGCCCGTGAAGCCCAATACATAAGCATCACATCTAAATTCAACGCTAAGTATAGAGATTTTCAAATCCAAACATATCATGGTCAAATGAGCCGAACCCCCAATTGGATTTGAAACGACCAAGGGATCCTCTACTAAACTGGTGTTCAAGTGCAGTGATTCAACTAATGATGCAGAGATAAACGAATGAGATGCGCCAGAATCGAATAAGGTACGGACAGGATGATCAAACAGAAAAACTAAGCTTTCAACAGAAATTGTTCTACCTCTTTCTTGCAGCGGTGGGGCCGCAATAGCCTGAACTTGCCCCCTTGCCTGCCCTGGTGCCATAAGAGCCTGCACCTGTCCTCCCGAGGTAGACCCTGCCCTCTGCCCCTTCTTTGGACAGTCCTTCACTAAATGTCCCGCATCTCCACAATGAAAACAACCAGTCTTCTTTTTCTTTCTACAATCTTTGCTGAGATGGCCAGGCGTCCCACAATTGAAGCATTTCTTCTTCCCTTTGCCATTATTGTTTTTACCACCCATCTTATTTTGCTGTTGGGGTTTCTTCTGATCCCCTTTCTTTTCAACTGCCTTATCCTCATGCATAAATGCCATTTCTACTAGCTTTTCAAAGGTGGCTCCCATAGGGATGTGGGTCATAGCCAACCCTTGCAACGGTTCATTCAAGCCACTAACGAACCTCAAAGCTTTCTTCTCTGGCGTGTTCACCAACTCCAAGCCAAACCTTGCTAACTGATTAAATTTATTGACATATTCCTTTACTGATGAGCTCCCTTGCTTTAGTGCCAAGAAATTTTCCATATTTAAGTTCTCCTCTGCCCTTGAAAGAAACTTTGCCTCAAACCTTCGTCTGAAATCCGCCCATGAATCAACTGGACGTTCCCCGTTAGTGACCTCCCACCAAAACGAGGCCTCTCCCTTCATTAACCAAGCAGCTAAACGGACTTTCCTCCCATCTTCCACTTCAAAGATATCCAACAATTCCTCAGTCTCCTTAAGCCAATCTCTGGCCTCCACAAACGTCTCAGTCCCTTGAAAAGTTTTTCCTCCCATAGCCTTGAATTCCTTGCACGTCTTTGCAAAAGTGTCAACACGAGGAGGAGGAGGAGGAATGGGTGCAACTAGGGGTGGAGGAGTATCCGCTGGGCCTGCAGTGGTGGCCCTAGCCTCCAAGTATCTCCTAAACCACCCTGGAATCGTCACACCTTCTGGGGGATTAAGATCTTCAGCCATGCTGAAACGAAAAAGGAAAGATTCAAAATGGAGAATTCGAAAGATAAAGATGAGGATGTGGCTATTTGGGATTATGTTTTTCATAAAAACTCTCTTTAAATAACATGTTTTTTTTTTTTTTTTGAAAGCACTTCTTCCAAAAATACTTTAGAAAAAAAAAATTCTAAAAAAACAATTTTATCTGTTCTGGTAACCTTATGCTCTGATACCACGTGTAACACCCCACGTCCATTAATGTCACTCACAAAGGGAATGCATTAACTTCCATGGAGGTTATAAGTGAATATAGAACAGTAAAATTACAACAAGACAGATATAAAATAGTACTTGGAAATTCAAAAACTTTATTTCATTGTAGCAGAAGTCAAAACATGTTTGATTACATCATAACACCATATTCAATGTCAAGTACAATATCTATCTTGATAAAACAAGTACATAATCCCATTACATGAATAGCCATTAAAAAGAAAGATAACAAGCTGGACTTTACTTCAGCAGTCCAAGCTTTCCAGAAGATAAGCGATCCAACTAGACTCCACTAGAACTTGGCCCAACCTGCGGACCTGAAGGGAGAAAAAGGATGGAAAAGAGGGGGTCAGACATAAAGTCTGGTGAATATGATAATTCTACAATACTATTACCAAAATAACCGGACTAAGGCATAAGCTGGAAAACAAGAAAATGTCTATGAAGAGCAGATTAAGGACATAGACAATCGCTAAAGGCAACGTTATAGGCGCTCCTAAATACTAAAGGATAAACACTATACTGCACCACACCAGTCACGCTAAAGATTCATCCCACTTAGCTTCACTTAGAAACTTTCCCAATGGCTTTACGTACCCCTAGCTGACTACATAGGTGCCGCCTGCCCCTATCTCCACTAGGTGTACCCTACTTCCCATTATTCGATCGGCTCCCTAACTCTTAGATACCCGTGCTGGCCCCACAGTGGGGTGTATCACTCCCCTAAAGTGGCAACCTGATACAACGGACATGCACGGCTTATACCTACACGATGCAACAACGTCTTACCTACCAGCCCAGGTCCACACACGCATATGAAACCCGTTGGACTTGCGTTGCCACCGCTCCCTGTTTTGGCCTCTTATAGTCAAACCCAGTATGCGTGTCCCGTCCTCGACTTGGGTCGAGCCCACAAAGATACGTTTTGGGATACTGGTTGAAATGGGCCCCCACTATTTACCACAAGCATTCCACCTAAGCTTGTCCCCATTAGTCCATCCCACTTAACCCACTTAGTCATGTTCATTTACATGTGTGTTTGGTTAAGTCTAATCGTATTTCAAATGCCTCTAAAGGCAACCACCAGATTCCTCATGCCACCCAAGGCACCTACTTAACCCCCATGTCTCACCTTACATGATTATCTGGTTAAGTATTTCTTAGTTCATTAAGGCCATAACCTCATAAAGACCTCTCACATTAGACTGGCATTTATGGCAGCTGGATTTGCCGGGCGGGTCCGGGCAGTCTTACACCATAAAAGAGTCTAACCTCGTGTCTTTACAACTGTTATGCTTTAGTTTGGGCCTAGGACCTCTCACATTGGGCCGACATTTGTGACTACTGGATTTGCCGGGCGGGTCCGGGCAGGTTTACATCACAAACGGGTCCAACCTCGTGTCCTAAGCATTGATTATTAATAATAATCCACTTTCCCCCAATTTTAATAATTCCCTACTTGAATTATTAATTACTTCCAATTTTTAACAATGTCCATAATTGACTCAATTATGGACATTCATTCATGGTATGCAACATCTTACAAAATTGCACCCAATTTATTAATTCCTAATATTACCCCTACCCCACGTTTTAACGTTTATTCGCAAAATATATGTTAGACTCGAATAGCCTAACTCATAGCATAAAAGAGATTATCATAATATCAACATGTATATGTGACCAAATGAATCATAATAAGGGGTGAAACTTGCATATGTCCAACTTGCATAGATTATACATGTCATTGATCTAAAGGTGTCAACTTGTTCAAAATTCACCTAATATGATCTCAATCAATTTTCATAAACTTACATAAGAACATGTGTGAATCAACATCATCTAATTTTTTAACAACATGGTTTTATATGGGTACACCTAACTCAATAGGCAAATTCCCATAATCAAGTTTTATTTAATTATAGTTTCAAGTTTATGGGTACACCTAACCTAATAGGCAAATTCCCATAAACAAGATCCATTTAAATTAAGAAAAAAAAAACATAACTTTAAGCATGATCCAACAACATGATTTTTCAACATAATATAGCATGATTTATAACATGGCATAGTATGATAGTATAACATAGCTTGACATGATTCTCAACATAGCACGACATAGCATAAGAGAATTTACAACATAGCATGACATAGCATATATAATTTACATCATACGACAACATAATAACATAATAAGAGATCCACAATATATAGAATTTACAATTACAAATCACATCACTTTCTTGTGATCCATTCATAACTGAGTCAAATTAGTTTGTAATAGTCTTGTGAGAATCATCATACTCACCAACAAAAGAAAAGAATTGGAGAAAGAGAGATCTTTTGATTTGATTTGTGTAGATTTAGTTGTAGATGATTAGGCTTCCTCTTCTTAGTTTGTGACGGCTATGCTGAACTCCATGGCAGCAGCATGACGGTAGCTTCTCTAATTTTACAAGTGATTTAGGTCTAGGGTCTACCCACTTATTTATAGATTTTAGAATTCATTTAGGCCATTAGATTTAACCTAGAAATAACCGCAGCCGTTCAGACAAGATGGGGTTTATCTTGTTGACTCAGCAATGAGTCAGAAGTGACTCAGCAAACACTCAGCATATTAATAAACTTCTATTCATGTCATAAATATATATATATATTTTCTACAATGTACATATTAGATACATCCCCCTTTACTTATTATTGTTTTTATATACATATTAGATACATCCCCTCTCTCACACACTTATTAATATTTTTATATTCATATTAGATACATCCCCTCTCTTACACACTTATTAATATTTTTATATTCATATTAGATACATCCCCTCTCTTACACACTTATTAATATTTTTATATTCATATTAGATACATTCCCTCTCTTACACACTTATTAATATTTTTATATTCATATTAGATACATCCCCTATCTTACACACTTATTAATATTTTAGCAACTTTAGTGTTAATAGAAAATTCGGGGTGTTACAAGGTCTGTGCCAATAGGTTGCCCCTTTAGGGAGTGATACACCCTATTGTGGGGCCGACACATGGTATTTATGTATTAGGGAGTCGATCGCTTAGGGGTAGGACTTAGGGTACACTTAGTTCTGTCTGTTTCTACTGGTACCGTCTGTTTCTGTTGGGTGGCAACACCTATCTGTTTCTGCATGGTACCTTCTGTTGGGGTGGTAAAGGCCCATTACTAGTGTACACCTAATTCTGACATTCTGTTTCCGTAGGGATTATTCTGTTTTCGTCTCTGATTCCATTTCTGATTCTGTTTCTCTACCTTCTGTCTGTTGGGGTGGTAAAGGCCCATTAGTTGGGTGGTAAATGCCCATTATTAGTATTCTGCTTCTGTACCTTCTGTCTGTTCGGGTGGTAAAGGCCCATTACTAGCATTCTGCTTCTGTAGAGATTATTCTGTTTCAGTATAGACATTTGGGTAACACCTAATCCTGTTATGCTAGTATTAGTGCAGAGAAGTGAAGACTAAGTAGGAAGCATAGCTTAGTCTATATCATTCTATTAACCTGCTATTCTTGTTACGGCCACCTCTAATCCAGTTTTATTTACATGTCATGATACTATTATCTGTTTATATGCTGAAAGTCACTGGACTCACCAGACTTATTTCTGACCTAGTTTGTTTCGCCTCTTTTCTTTCCGTCCCTCCCCCCCAGGTTTTCAGGGGGGAAACATAGGAGCTTGATTTAGATTCTCTTTGCTTGAAGTATTGCTTGGCTTTGGCTCTATCTTTCCATGGCAGTTTATGTTGGGGATTATGACTTTAAAAACTATGCATTCTGAAGGCTTTTGTACAAGACCGATATTTTGTACTTGAATTCTGATATTGTGATTTGAAAAGATGTAACCAAACTTATTTCTGTTTCTGTTATAATAAAGTTATAAAATTTTCAAGTACTGTTTTATCTGTCTTGTAAATTTCTGTTCTGTCTACGAAAACGCTCCATCAAAATTAAGGCATTCCCTTTGTGAGTGACCTTAACGGAGATGGGGTGTTACACTTGGTATCAGAGCTGAAGGTTACCAGATTTGATAAAAAGTTTTTGAAAAACTATTTTCAAAAAGGGTTTGAAAAGGAAGTATTTTCAAAAGTAAAGTTTATTTTGAAAAACATAGTCCCCAAAGCCATATATCTATCTTTTGATTTTCTGTTTAGTCCTTGTTTCCTTCTTTTCGGAGTCTCCGGGGCTTCCAGCTTTCTGGGAGGTAACCTCATCGCGACATGGTTTCGTAGGCATGATGAGACTACGGCGTCTGTCGAAGGGCAAAGAAGTGCCCAACTTCCATCTGTAGCCATAGTAATTTCACTTACGACTAATCCTCTTCCGAGCTTCGTAAGTTTTTCTATGCGATGAGGGAAACTTTGGAGAAAGACTTGTTAACATGTCAGAAGACTGGTTGTTTTCAGTACGGTGAGACAGGACACCTGATCAAGGATTACCCCAGAAGGCAATGGAAAAGGGAAAAATCTTCTGGAGGACGGGCGAATGCTCTCGTGACGGACGGATAGGATAGAGAAAGGAAAATTTCTTTAGTAGGATTAATTTCCTTATCTGATTGTTGAGTTAAAACTCTCTTTGATTCTGACATTTTGATTCTGAAATTGAGTCTCTACACTTAAATACTAGTCTTATTTCTGATCCCGCTATGGTCTCAAACCCCATAAGGGTTACGACTCATCTGTTTGTGATAGGTTGGGGTTTGAGGGTATCTATCTTGGGCGTTAAGTTGACTATGACGTATACATTCTGGGTTTTGTGGGATATGATGGGTTTTTATCATGCTTAGTTTCCTAAGAATCATTTGGTAATCTGATCTATACCAGTAGTTTGTAAGTATATGAATATTTCTGAAAAGGGTAAGGGTTTTTACTCAAAGCGTGAAGTAGATTTCCAGTTGGGCATTTGTTTAATGAGAGTGATTCTCTGAGTATCAATCTGATGTTGATTTCGGTCTTCGGGGTTGATACTTAGGGGGTTATTCTCTTAAAACCGATCTAATGGGAACAGAGCTTTTGTTTTAATTATACTTGCTTATGTCACTCAGTTGTATCATATCGATCTAGTCTTCGACCTTTAGGTAGAAACTAATGGGTGTAAACATGTGTTTGAGACATGTTATGTTTGATGGTTGCAAGTGGATGCAAGTGGTTGATAGTGGTTGCTCATGGATGCATATACACACACTAGGCACTAGATCGGCTCAAAAACACTCTCATACTGCATATGGATGTGTGTGCATTTTTTTATTTTTGTGGATGCAAAATGATTGACCCATCCATGGATGTTGCATTTGGATGAATGGTTGTGCACTCATATAGAAATGATATGTATCAAATAGGAAAATTGCATACATGTTGGACTCATGGCATTGACATAATTTGCATTAATGAGGTCAACTGAATCAGTGGACCGCCTGATCTTTGCATTAGATAAGGAACATATACACACACTTTTGCATATGTTCATACAACATTAGAAGTTTTCTAAGGACAATGGATGTTTGTGGATGATGGTTGATTAGAAGGATGATTGGATGGTAGGACACATTCTTCCTAACTTGAAGATTTCGGGGACAAAATCCTTTAAGGAGGGGAGAATGTAACACTCCGTATTTTCTGTGAACATAAGAGTAACAAATCAGAGAATAATTAAATTGTAACAAAATAATTAAGGGAAACGGGTTACGCCATTGCGTTCGTCTCGAAATTATGCTTGGAATAAAGTCCAAGTTTGCGTAAATTGGACTGCGTATGAAGAAGATATGGCCTTCAGAAGTTTCAATAAAAACCAGCCCGAAATTCAAAATTCAGATTTCAAAATTCAAAACAGACACTCGGGCTGGGCGGGAAAATTCCCGCCCAGGACCCAGGTCGACACTAGGGTCGACCTGGTTAAATAGCTCGACACTAGGGTCGACCTTAGGGTCGAGCTCCCCCCCCCCCCCCCCCTTTTCCAGATCTGGAGACAGATCCAATTTTCTGCACCTGGACGCCTTTCTGACCGGATTCGTGAGCTCTAACCTATTTAAACACCCCCAAACCCAGCTTTCTCTCCACACAATTTCATTCTGCCTATACTCTGCCTCTATTCTAATTAAAAATAAAATAATGGCGTCGCTACTCTGCTGAAACCTAGGATAAATCTAGTGCATCTTCTTCCAAACTGAATAGGATTAAAAGAACGACTAGTCTACATCAAAGGAGCGCTATTCAGTGTCAGAACACAGATTCCAAAATACAAGAATCGTTCCCTTTTTGTGAGTACAGTTATTTTCTGATATAAATTTTTATTATGATCTTGGCATGGTTATAAATCTTAATCTGAGGTTATGCATATTCTTATCTGTCAGATCTGTTTTTCTGTGACTATTCTGTAACTCCTTTTTCTTTCTGTTCTATAGCCAGGCTACTACGAGCCTGCGCCAAATCTCGTAAGAGATTAACGCATGAATGCTAATTTTGGGACAAATAATGAATATTGCATAATTGGACATGACTGATCTGTGACTGATTTGAGAAAAGAACATAGGTTGTAAATTAAGATCTAGAATCAGTGCATACTATGTATAAAAGACTGTGATTTGGAAGAATTATTATTATATGATAGCATATGACTTGGGATTTGGAATATAATGCATATTATAATGCAAGATCTGATTTTGAGGACTTAATACATGATAAAAATTTAAGATCTAGATTTTAGGGCATATTTTATATCACGATCTATGACTTGAAAAGAGAAAAAAAGATATATGTGACTTAGGCGTAAAGATCTATATTAAAATAGGTTAACTATTAATGTGAATGCGCCTAAATATGGATTTTAGGATATTTGGCATCATAGGCTATAATTTGGCATAATTCATATTGTTTGGGACTTTTTAGAGAATATTCTGTACTGTGCAAAGTTTAATTAAAATTTGGGGCATATGTCGTATTATGAATTATGACCATGATTTAGGCATGTAAATTTAGGCAAGATATGTAAATAGAACTTTAAGAAATATTTAATCCGTTAAATCTGTTGAATTTCCTAATCTGCTAATCTGTTATCTGTTAAATCTGTTGAATTGCCTAATATGCCAAATCTGTTTTCTGCTTAATCTGTTGAATTGCCTAATCTGCTAAATCTGTTATCTGCTTAATCTGTCGAATTGCCTAATCTGCTAAATCTGCTGAATTGCCTAATCTGCCAAAATTGTTATCTGCTAAATCTGTTATCGGCTAAATCTGTTGAAAGATAAATAATTGTAATTTGGGTATGAAAATCTGTAGGCTCGATCTAAGATTGAGTAAAACATGGAAATTTGATTAATCTGCTGTAAACTGTAAGGGAGTTTAATCTGTTAAATGGACATAAATTAGTATGATATCTGTATTGGAATAAATTGGCTATGACACGAGGTTAGACTCCAATTGCGGTGGAAGCCTGCCAGGAACCAACCGGCTTAACCAACGACCGCAAACTGTCAGTCTAATGTGAGAGGTCGTAGGCATAACTAAAATATGCTTAGACACGAGGGTAGGTCTGGCTTGTGGTAGAAGTCGGCCCGAAACGCCCGGCATATCCAGCGGCCACAAGCTACCGACCTAATGTGAGAGGCCTGTGCATTAATAATTAATTAATGCTAGTCTAAGATAAATATGATACCTAAAACGTGTTGATTGGATAGGGTTAAAACAATTGGTCTGATGAATCTAATAAACCCGTTTCGTAAATTTGTAGGCCCAATACAAAGTTAGGTAAAACATTCTGTAAGCCTATTAATCTGTATATCTGATCCGTTAGTCTGAGAACTTGTTAACTTGATTGTCTGATCTGTGAACTAGTAGCCTGAACTCTGTCTGAAATCTATAAACAAGTTAATTTGAAATCTGTTAGCCTGGGGACACAAGGTTAGGAGGGGAAATACTTGTGTCATCTGTTGTTTGGGACCCATATTAGTCAGTAACCCTTTCTGGTATCAAAACTTTGACCCCACGCTATGTAGGGGTCCGGACACGCATACTGAACTAATTATAAGTGGTTCATTCTGATAATGGAGAGGGGTGTTGATGGTGCGTTCTAACCGGGTCATGTCCGTGCATGGATCCGGTATGCTCTGAGGATGTAAGACACCGTGACATCTGTAAATAGGTCTGTGCCAATAGGTTGCCACTTTAGGGAGTGATACACCCTACCGTGGGGCCAACATAGGGTAATTATGTATTAGGGAGCCGATCGCTTGGGGGTAGGACTTAGGGTACACTTAGTTCTGTCTGTTTCTGTTGGTACCGTCTGTTTCTTTTGGGTGGCAACACCTGTCTGTTTCTGCGTGGTACCGTCTGTTGGGGGTGGTAAAGGCCTATTACTAGTGTACACCTAATTCTGACATTCTGTTTCCGTAGGGATTATTCTGTTTCCGTCTCTGATTCCATTTTTGATTCTGTTTCCGTACCTTCCGTCTGTTAGGGTGGTAAAGGCCCATTAGTTGGGTGGTAAAGACCCATTATTAGTATTCTGCTTCTGTACCTTCTGCCTGTTCGGGTGGTAAAGGCCCATTACTAGCATTCTGTTTCTGTAGAGATTATTCTGTTTCCGTTTCTGTTTCAGTTTAGACATCAGGTAACACTTAATCCTGTTATACTAGTATTAGTGCAGAGAAGTGAAGACTAAGTAAGAAGCTTAGCTTAGTCTATATCATTCTATTAACCTGCTATTCCTGTTACGGTCACCTCTAATCCAGTTTTATTTACATGTCATGATACTATTATCTATTTATATGCTGAAAGTCAGTGGACTCACCAGACTTATGTCTGACCTAGTTTGTTTCGCCTCTTTTCTTTACGGTCCCCCCCAGGTTTTCAGGGTGGAAACATAGGAGCTTGATTCAGATTCTCTCTGCTTGAAGTATTGCTTGGCTTTGGCTCTATCTTTCCATGGCAGTTTATGTTGGGGATTATGTAACACCCCATGTCCATTAATGTCACTCACAAAGGGAATGCATCAATGTCCATAAAGCGTTATTGTTGTATAGAACAAATAAATTACAAGAATAAATAAATAAATAAAACACAGCGGAAGATAGAACTTATTTTATTTCATCATAACTCGAAAAGAGTTTACATAAGTAGTTTCCAAAACCATTACAATAGGATCCGTAGTCTTTTCCAAAAACTTCAAAGTACATAAAGAAGCAAATACTTAAATAACATAAATGCATAAATCCCCACTGAGCATAAGCAAAGCCATAAAGATGAGAGAGTCCCAAGCGATACATCTACTCTCTTCAAGCAACTGAAAGAAATCGGCACTAAGATGTAGTATTCCCTCCTTGCAAACCTGAGGGGGGAAAAGGAAGAAAAGAGGTGGAAAGAAAAGGGGGTCAGACATAAAGTCTAGCTAGTGCGATAACTTTAACAATATAATTATCAAAGTAACTAGACTAAGGCATAAGCTGGAAAATAAGGAAATGATTGTGAACAATTGGGTATGACAGAACAAACAAGGAAATAAGACGAAAAAAGATAACGTTAAAGGCGCACCTAATCACTTTAAGATAATTACTATACTGCACCACCACTAGTCACCTTAAAGTTTGATCCCTTCTACAGAACTTAATAACGATAATGGTAGTTTCGTGTACCCCTAGCTACCTTCATAGGTGTCGTATGCCCCTATCTCCACTAGGTGTACCCACTACCCACATTCGATCGGCTCCCTAACTCGTAGATACCCGTGCTGTCCCCATAGTGGGGTGTATCACTCCCAAAGTGGCAACCCGATACAACCAAAAATGCACGGCTTATATCTACACGATGCAACAACGTCTTACCTACCAGCCCGGGCCCACACACGCATATGAACCCGTTGGACTTGCGTTGCCACCGCTGACCCGTTTTGACCTCTTACAATCAAACCCAGTACACGTGTCCCGTCCTCGACTTGGGTCGAGCCCACAAAGATACTTAATGGGTTACTGGTTTGAAAAGGGCCCCCATGCATGACACAAGCTTTCCACCTATGCTTGGTCCCCTCTAAGTTTTTTCCCCACTTAACCCCATTCTTAATCATGTCTTTTTACATGTTTCAATCTTGGTTAAGTGCATCTAATCGTATTTCAAATGCCACCCAAGGCACCTACTTAATTCCACATGCCACCCAAGGCACCCACTTAACCCCCTCATGTCCCACTACATGTTTACCTGGTTAAGTATTTCTTAATTCATTAAGACTGTAACCTCGTAAAGACCTCCCACATTATATTGGCATTTGTGGCAGCTGGATTTGCTGGGCAGGTCCGGGCAGTCTTACACCACAAACGAGCCTAACCTCGTGTCTTTACAACTGTTACGCATTTAATTTATGCCTAAGACCTCTCACATTAGACTGCCATTTGTGGCAGCTGGATTTGCCGGGAGGGCTTTTGAATCGCGATTTCATGATTTGATTTTGATTTCACCCTTTTTATTTTTATATTAAAGAATTCGAATTTTTAAGGGGACTGGAAAAATGGAATGAAAGGAATCGATTGTAATGGTTCTGTTGGTTTCAAGAATGATAAATGGGAAGGTCAATAGCAAAATATATAGACGCGTAGGGAACAGAAAGTACCAAGACCATTAAATCATTGCATTACTTTATAATGAAGGTGGGAGACCATTCATACGTGATTTTGAAAGAAGCAGTAGCTATAAGGTTGGTTTGCTCAGTAAATACTTCATTAGGAAGGAAGGAAAATATTTTATACTAATATTTATATATGTTGATTTGAACCTGATGTAAATTTATTCAATTTAAATTATCACGAAATTCTGAACCCCTATTTGAGAACAACAACTGGCATTCCTAGGGTTATATCACTATTCTGAACACATTGGAACGGGTTTCGAAGCCTAATTCGATCAAATGGAGAAGATATTAATTAAAATCGATATAAATTAAATTCAAAATAATTAATTCCTTGATTAATAACTTATTATTATTACCATTTATATTCAAATAGAATTTCTATTAACCATTTGAATCATTTTAACTCTGTTTTATATTTCAAATTAACTACTTTAGATTCTCGATAATTATATATATTCGAAATAAATTGTATTTCGATTATTAAATTGATAACTCAATATAAAAATCGATTTATATTATCAACTCAATATTTAGAACCATATTAAATGTTCAAAATAAACTGATCTAAAATCTGGGTTATTACATTCTTCCCCCCCTTAAAAGAATTTCACCCCTGAAATTACTATGGTAGGAAGAGTGCTACAAACTTATTTACTTTTCAAAAATTCACTTATGATTAACTCAACATTTCATACTTCTAAAAATTTAGTTCCAACCAAAACTTTTGGTTTTCATTCATATTGAATATCAAATACGCTTATATTCATTTTATCTGAATGATTTACAATCAATTCATATTCCATTCAAATTGATTCTAATCAATTTATTCACTTCGATCCATTCAACTTTCTTAATTTAAATTTAAATTCCAGATTTGAAATTCTGGGGTTTTCATTTCAAATCCTTTTGAAATCACATAAATATATACACCTATATTTACAATCATCCAAAATTCAAAACATTTGAATTTTCAAAGCAACATGTTTTCTTTCAAATAAATTTCCATTAAAACTTTTCTAAGTTAGCAATTCGTCACTTAGAAACTCGAAAATTAACACAGACAATGTTGCAGTCATCATCAGAATAATTTTCCATCCACTGAAGTGAGTTCAGTGCTTTATCACTTCCAAAATCCATTCAAAATGATTTTTATTCAAAAATCTTTCAGAAACAAAGCTATGTTATTTTAACATACTTCAGAAAATAATTCCCAACTTACAGACTTGAAATTCAAAATTCTGGTTTGAATTTAATTTTAGTTCGTCTCATTTGTATATTTTGTTCATATACAAATTATATTTGGTTTTATATAACCATCCCAATTTTTATAATCTTAACGGATTATAATAACAACCAACACATCCATATATAATAATAATTTAAGAAAATTATTCTTTCTATACCAAAATAGAATTTTGTGTAAAATTATTTCATTTACCCACTTAAAAACAATATTGCGTCAAATTTCTCTGTTCAAGTGTTTAGAAATTCCTATCGACTTCGTGGCGTCCCACAATTCGATCAGAATTCATAACCACTCAACAGACTAGCCAACACAATATAAAATATATTTTATATCAATTAACAAATGCGCTCTCTCGTATATATGCACTCAACTCATTCTAGGGTACTACTGACCCTATCTCTAATGAGCACATCCCACCAACACCTAGGTATTCGCTCAACCTAGGCTCTAATACCAACTGTAAAGACCCGGTGATTTTAATAGGCTTTTCAACCATCCCTCCACCCCCCAAGCAGCAGGATAATATCCCACCATGGCTTAAACTGGCACCTCAGAACTTCTTTTACGCCCAACCTCGCGACTAGACCAACCCTCATTTTTGGGACATGTAGGGTAAGAGTCTCCCGTTCGCCACCTAACGCAAAGCGAGAACCCCCTATCATGCGTACCAATTAAGCAACCAGCTCTGATACCAACTATAACAGCCCGAAAATTCGTACTATCTGAGTTGACTACATACATCACACATCTAACCCAAATATCACAGAAATACGAATCATTTTTTTTTAAGAAGAAGAAGGTAGAAGAAGAACAGAAATAACAACACAGAATCTCACATCGTAGCGGAACAAAATATAATATATCATATCTTCGAAATACAAAATTTTAATTGTATAACATACACTTATCAAAGTATCAAACTTACAAAACAACGGAAATAAAATGTAACACCACATGTCCATTAATGTCACTAACAAAGGGAATGCATCAATGTCCATGAAGCGTTATTATTGTATAGAACAGATAAATTACAAGAATAAATAAATAAAACAACACAGCGAAAGTTAAAACTTATTTCATAGCATCATAACTCAAAGCGAGTTTACATAAATAGTCTCCAAAACCATTACAACAGGATCAATAGTCTTTTCCAAAAACTTCAAAGTACATAAAGAAGCAAATACTTAAATAACATAAATGCATAAATCCCCACTGAGCATAAGCAAAGCCATAAAGATGAGAGAGTCCAGAGCGATACATCTACTCTTTTCAAGCAACTGGAAGAAATCGACACTAAGCTGTAGTATTCCCTCCTTGCAAACCTGAGGGGGGGGGCAAGGAAGAAAAGTGGTGGAAAGAAAAGGGGGTCAGACATAAAGTCTGGCGAGTGAGATAACTTTAACAATATAATTATCAAAATAACTAGGCAAAGGTATAAGCTGGAAAATAAGGAAATGACTGTGAACAAATGGGTATGGCAGAGCAAACAAAGAAATAAGACGAACAAAGATAACGTTAAAGGCGCCCCTAATCGCTATAGGATAATTACTATACTGCACCACTACTAGTCACCCTAAATGTTGACCCCGCCTACAGAACTTAATAATGATAATGGTAGTTTCGTGTACCCCTAGCTGCCTTCATAGGTGCCGCCTGCCCCTATCTCCACTAGGTGTACCCACTACCGCCATGCGATCGGCTCCCTAACTCGTAGATACCCGTGCTGGCCCCACAGTGGGGTGTATCACTCCTCAAAGTGGCAACCCGATACAGCTAAAAATGCACGGCTTATATCTACACGATGCAACAACGTCTTACCTACCAGCCCGGGCCCACACACGCATATGAACCCGTTGGACTTGCGTTGCCACCGCTGACCCGTTTTGACCTCTTACAATCAAATCCAGTAAACGTGTCCCATCCTCGACTTGGGTCGAGCCCACAAAGATACTTAATGGGTTACTAGTTTGAAAAGGGCCCCCATGCATGACACAAGCTTTCCACCATTGCTTGGTCCCCTCTAAGGTTTTTCCCACTTAACCCCATTCTTATTCATGTCTTGTTACATGTTTCAATCTTGGTTAAGTGCATCTAATCGTATTTCAAATGCCACCCAAGGCACCCATTAAATTCCACATGCCACCCAAGGCACCCACTTAACCCCCTCATGTCCCACTACATGTTTATCTGGTTAAATGTTTCTTAATTCATTAAGACTGTAACCTTGTAAAGACCTCCCACATTAGACTGGCATTTGTGGAAGCTGTATTTGCTGGGCGGGTCCGGGCAGTATTACACCACAAACGAGCCTAACCTCGTGTCTTTACAACCATTACGCATTTAATTTTTGCCTAAGACCTCCCACATTAGACTGGTATTTGTGGCTGCTGGATTTGCCGGGCGGGTCCGGGAATTGTTACACCACAAAAGAGTCTAACCTCGTGTCTTAGGCGATTAATTACACATAATTAATTATCCCCAATTTGAATTAATTTCCCTATTCAAATTGTCAATCAATTACAAATTTAACTATGTCCATAATTAACACCTTAATTATGTCCATCTATTTATGGTATATAAAATTATACCAATTAACATCACATTTAAGGCATTTATGCCAATTCTCAATATTAAATCTTTTAATGTTATCCCATTGCCCCACGTTGTACGTTCATTCGTTTAACGTGAAATATACGTTAGACTCGAATAGTCTAACTTATGGGATAAAGAGAAAACATCACAACATGCATAGAATAAAAACTAGATCTAAACATAAGGGGTGAACTTGCATGTGTGAATAAGGTTTTTCATCTAAAACTTGCATAGGCCAAAGTCACAAACTTGCATAAACTATGGATGTCATAGATCTAATCATAAGGTGTAAACTTGCATAGGCAATAGTCACAAACTTACATTACATGATTCATACTCCAACATAAATATATTTGCATATGTGATTTATACAACATAAACTATGATGTAAACTTGCATCTAACTCACACATGTCATACCCTAACTTTAGATCCAATTTACACATAAAATAGATGTCGTGAAACATGTAAGGTTGTATATGATTCTCACTAACTTGCATATGTGAAACACCCCACCTTCATTAAGGTCACTCACAAAGGGAATGCCTTAACTTTGGTGGAGGGTTATAAGTACAAGTCACAGAAAAATTTAAGCAGCGGAATTCAAACACTTTTTTCATACGTAGTTCAATACAAAAGCATTACATCAAATTATCTCAAAATAACTTCAAAACATTACACCATAATTTCTGTCTTGATTATTAAATAAAGAAGCTTAAACCAAAAGTAAAAATGCATAAATCCCCAAGGATAATGTCCAAGAGCCATAGCCAAGGTAGGAGAGAGTCCAAATCATACATCTACTTTCTTGAAGCTTGCAAAGAGTCTGACTAAGCTGTAATATTCCCTCTCTGTGGACCGGGGGGGGGGAACGGAAGAAAAGAGGACGAGAGAAAATGGGTCAGACAATAAGTTTGGTAAGTTCAGTGATTACTAGTATTTAAACAAGGAAAGGGATCATGACAGTGATAACAAAACATAGGACAATACCCTAATATAAGATACGAGGAACATGTGATCGCACCCATTTCTATAATCTCTGCACCTACCAACTATTGGTTTAACCAGCCCCACGTGTTTATAACAAACGATCCACTTATGATCGGCTCCTACTCACATGCATTCATATCATGTGTCATTCGGCCCTGCTTGATTGTAGCTACCTGTGCTGGTCCCACCATGGGGTGTATCAGTCCCTCTGGTGGCAACCCGACACGATTCAAGATGCACAGTGTACACTATTGGTGCCCAGTGCCTGATTTTTCCACTCCGGAGTACGTGCATGCCCATACTCCATCGGAACCTACACTGGCCCACCAACCGCCAACGTTTTTGACTGCTTATAATTCAGCCAAGTAATCGTGCCCCACCTTGCCTAGTTTCAAGGTACCATGATACATCTATGTGGGTTACTGCTGAAATGGGTCCCTATTACTAGGGTTTTCTAATCAACATGTTTATATGTTAAATGTCCAAGTTTACCTAACCCCACCCATTCGTTTAGTTAACATGTTGAATCGGTTAAGTGTTTTCTTAATTTGACTTAACCCTACCAATCCTGACTTAGCTTTAATTTATTAAAGCACCAACCACTCACATTAGACAGGTCTTGTTGTGGTCACTGGATGTGTCGGTCGGTTCCGGCAGATTTACACCACAACTCAGTCTAACCTCGGTTTCTTTTTGGGCTTGATGCACTAACCACCCACATTAGACAGGTCTTGTTGTGGTCACTGGATATGCCGGTCGGTTCCGGGCAGTTTTACACCACAACTCAGTCTAACCTCGGGTTAGGCATATTCGTCTTTTCTAAATTCACATTTTTATATATATGTCTAATTTCTTTATGTAGATTAAATTTAATTTAATCACGCCATAATTGTCCTTTGATTATTCTCAACATAAATGGTATATAAAATATACCATTTAATGAACAAATCTATGCCAAGAATTTTCATATTTCCCATTGCTACCCCCGTGGAACGTACGCATGAATCACATAAAATGTTGGGCTAGTAAATTAGCCCAACCCATAACAAGAAAAGGGGTAATAAATAAGAGACATGAAATAAACATAAAATTACATACATTTCAACTTGTCATGTGTAACTTGGCATAGACGTATCATTAACTTTAATTAAATGGGTAAAGGTGAACTTGTGACTAAGTTGGGTCTAATGGTCATGTAAACTTGACAAAGGTCTAGCATGGAAGTTTAACATATAATCACAGTTTCAACCCACAACTTAGCATATAATCTTATGTATGTCAAAACATAAGAAAGCTATTATAATCATTTTTAATCACAATTTAGCACGATGTTAAAAACATAAAAGGACTCCAATTCCACTGTTACAACATAATTAGATTCAAATTAACATGAGTATACATAAGTGTTGATCTAACATATAAGCATGTGTTTTAGACCACAAACTTGCATATAACCACCAATTTATAGCATGACATGTTTTACCATTTAATTGGCAAAATAAACCCATTACCCAAATCATATTAGATTTTAATAACATACAATATGTTCATCACCACAAGCATATAGATATGATTAATATACAAAATATTCATCGCCACAAGCATATAGACATGAAATATACAACATATTCATCGCCACAAGCATATAGACATGATTAATTACAATGATACTTTAAGATAAACGAGAATCAAATCTTATATATAAGCATCATTCTATATCCCAATTACAACATGTCATGATTCAATCGAAAGAATGTTTAAATCTGTGTAATAACCAACTTACAAACTAGAAGGAATTCTTGCGTTCTGAAATTGGAGATGCGCGCCTTTGACGAAGATCGTTGAATTACACTTGTTTTAATTTGATTTTAGATGTAAGCATTTAACTCGTCTTTGAATTGAAAACGGTGACGGCTACTCCAAGCTCTACTGACGGCATTTCAGTTCTAGGATTATTTTTCTGTGTATTTTTAGGTTGAACATTGAGTTGTTTATATAGAATTTCAGTTTAATTATAGCCGTCGGATGAACCTAGGGTTAATCATAGCCACTCAAACCAGATCAGGACCATTCAGAAACCCTAGTGACTCAGCAGCAAGTCATCGGTCGTTCAAATTTCAGATCTGGCCGGGGGCCAGGTCGACCTTAAGGTCGACCCCCAGGTCGACCTATAGGGGGGAGGTCAACACTAGGGTCGACCCCCTGGTCGACCTGTCTGGGCGGGAACTTTCCCGCCCAACCCACTTCTAACTTCTGTTTGAATATGAATTCATTTTTCGAGCTGTTTGAATTCATTTGAATTTTCTGGAAACTTCTGACAGCCATAACTTCTTCATACAAAGTCCAATTTACGCAAACTCGGACTCTATCTCAGCCATAATTCCGAGACGAACACAATGGCGTAACCCGTTTCCCTTAATTCTCACATTTTAAATTAAGTATTTTAGGATTCATTATTATAACGTTAATAGAAAGTACGGGGTGTTACATTCTCCCCTCCTTTTAGGATTTCATCCCCGAAATCTTCAAGTCGAGAAGAACATATATCCTACCATCCAATCACCCATCTACTCAACCATAAAATACAGGCGTCCATTGTCCTTAAAAGATTTCTAATGCTTCATGATCATATGCATTGTGTGTGTACATGCCCTTATCTAATGCAAAATCAGGCGGTCTACTGATTCAGTTGACCTCCTTAATGCAAATTATGTCGGTGCCATGAGTCCATTATGAATGCAATAATTCCTACTCAAAATTTCTTACATGAGTGCACAATCATTCATACAAATGCAACATCCATATGATAACACATCAAGTTTTAATCCATAAACCAATACATATATGCATATGCAATATGGAAGCGACTGAGCCGATCTAATACCTAATGTGTGTGTGTATGCATCCACTATCAACCACTAGTAACCACTTGCAACCACTTGCAACCATCAATCATAACATGTTTCAATTACATGTTTACATCCAAATGGGTTCCTACCTAAGGATAAAGGATAGGATCGAGGAGATATACCTAAAAAGATAGATATGAGCATAAACTTGATGAAAAAGAGATTAAAGACGTACCCTCAAAAAGAAAAGGGTAGGCTGCAAGTATTTTGTCCTCAGTTTCCCAAGTCGCGTCTTCCTCGTTGTTGCTCCATTGAACTTTGACGAGCTTAACTTCACGGTTGCATAGCTTTTTGACCTCTGTTCCCAAGATACGGGTTGGAATTCTCCTCACGGTTGCTTCTCGTTCAACTTCAACTTCCTCTAGCATACTTGGTTCTACCACTTCCGCAGATTCGTGTAAGCATTTCCGCAGGTGAGAGACATGAAAGACTTTATGAACCCCGGCCAAACTTTCGGGGAGCTGTACCCTATAAGCCATCTTCCCAATCTTCTTGATGTTAGGGAACGTCCCTACAAATATTGGTGCTAACTTCCCTGCGGATCCAAAGCGAACGACGTTCCTCAAAGGAGATACTTTAAGGAACACCTTGTCTCCAACTTCGAACTCAAGGTCAGTTCTTCTTTTGTCTGCATAGGACTTCTGTCTATCTTGGGCAGTCTTCATTCTTCTTCGTATTAAGTTTACTTTCTCTGAAGTTTCTCTGATCATGTCTGGCCCAAGTATGAGCTTGTTTGTGGACTCCCACCAGCAAGTTGGTGACCTTCACGGTCTTCCATATAATGCTTCGAAAGGTGTCATGCCTATGGTGGCTTGGTAGCTATTATTGTAAGCAAATTCCACCAAAGGTAGATGATCCTCCCATGTACCTCCGAAGTCAAGAATGCATAGTCTCAAGAGGTCTTCTAATACTCTGTTGATTCTTTCCGTCTGGCCATCGGTTTGAGGGTGATAGGCCATGCTTAAGCATAACAGTGTGCCTACAGCCTCTTATAAACTCTTCCAAAACTCGCTCGTGAAGATAGGGTCTCGATCACTCACTATGCTGGAGGGTATCCCATGGAGTCGAACTATCTCCTTAAGATATATGGATGCTAGAGATGAGGCAGTCCTTCTACTTTTGACGGGTATAAATTGGGCGCTTTTTGTGAGCCTGTCCACTATTACCTAAATGCTGGTATTGCCCCTTCTTGACCTAGGCAACCCATCTATAGTCCATCGAGATGCTATCCCATTTCCACTGTGGGACCTCTAGAGGATGGAGCAGACCACCAGGCTTCTTCTGCTTCGCCTTGACTTATTGGCATATTAAACACTTAGAAACAAATTCTGTTACGTCTTTCTTCATGTCGTTCCAAAAGAAAACTCTTTTGATGTCTTTATACATTTTCTCTCCACCTGGGTGTATGGTTAGCTTGGAATGGTGTGCCTCTTCTAGAATCGCCTTTACCAAATCCCTTACTCTTGGGACACATAGTCTTCCATCTCGTCTCAACCAGCCCTTGGCATCAAAGGAGTATCTACTGAGGTGACTGGAAGTCTCACCCATAATTAACTTGTCCATCACATCGGCTAGCCGAGGGACTTCTCTTTGCGTGACTCCGATTGAGTCTAACAGAGTTGGTCGCACTTCTAATGTTGCTAGCAAGCCAGTTACAAAGTCAGTGGAGGGTCTGAAGTTAAAGCTTGCTATGAACTCCAAGCTTTGCCTTTCCACAAAGAGAGGGCTTAAGTTCAGTTTCTTTCTACTCAAGGCGTCTACTACTGCATTGCCCTTGCCAGGAGTGTAGGAAATCTCAAAATCATACGAGGCAAGAAACTCCATCCATCTCTGCTGCTTCAGGTTGAGATCTTTCTGCGAGAATAGGTATTTCAACAATTTATGGTCAGTATACAGTTCAAATTTCTCACCTAGGAGATAATGGCACCAAGACATAAGCGCAAAAACGATGGCTGCCAACTCTAGGTCGTGGGTTGGGTGTTTTTTCTCGTGTACTTTCAACTTCCTTCCTCCATAAGCTACTACCTTCCCTTCTTGCATCAGAACAGCGCCTAGTCCTGTTCTGCATGCATCTGTGTATACTGTAAACATCTTGCTTCCATCAGGCAATGCCAGAACTGAGGCTGTTGTTAGAGCCCTTTTCAAACGTTGGAAAGCAATATCGCAATCCAAATCCCAATTGAAAGCTAGGTTCTTCTTTGTCAATCTTGTTAGTTGAGTTTTTGCAAAATCTTTGGTAAACTTTCGATAAAAGCCTGCTAGCCCGAGAAAGCTTCGGACTTCGGTTGCGTTTCGTGGAACCTTCCAATCTTGCATAGCAACCACTTTTGTGGGGTCCACAGCTATCCCCTCTTTGGACACCACATGTCCAAGGAACCTAACTTCTTCTCTCCAGAAATGGCATTTGGAGAATTTCGCCTTCAACTGTTGTGTACGGAGAGTATCCATGACTTCTTTTAGATGCTAAGCATGCTCTTCCTCATTCTTTGAGAAGATCAAGATATTGTCTATGAAGACCACCACAAACTTATTGAGGAACTCTCGGAACACCCTGCTCATTAAATCAACGAAGTAAGCGGGTGCGTTTGTCAAACCGGAGGGCATTACAAGCCACTCAAAGAAACCATCGGGAGTTCTGAACGCGGTCTTATCAATGCTGTCTTCAGCCACTCTTAGCTGATGAAACCCGGTAGCTAAATCTAATTGGGAGAAAAACCGATGCACCTACAAGCTGATCGAAAAAATCATCTATTCTTGGGAGTGGGTGTCTATTCTTCTTGGTCAGCTTGTTTAGCTCCCTATAATCAATGCACAGGCGAAGTGAACCATCAGCTTTGGTCGCGAACACTACCGGAGCACCCCATTCAGAAATACTCCGTCTTATGAACCCTTTTTCAAGTAGCTCTTTGATTTGCTTGCTGAGCTCCTTTCTCTCGCTTGGGGCCATGTGCCTAACGGGTAAAGCAATGGGCTTTGCATTATCGACGAGGTATATGCGGAAGTCTATCTCCCGCTTTGGATGTAAGCCCTTTACCTCTTCAAACACATTCGAGTATTCACGGACTATCCTTACAGACTGCAAGTTCTCAATAGACGCATCAAGTGATTCTAGATAACTAAGCATGACGGAGTTCATGGGATCACAAGAAATTTCGAGAGTGCTACCAAGGCGAGTCATGAGTCTAACCACTCTCTTTTCACAAACGAGGACGGCACCATTACTGAATAGCCAGTCCATGCCTATAATCATCCCATAGCCCGTGAAGCCTAAAACAAAGGCATTACATTTAAACCCAACATTTAGTATAGATATTTTCAAATCCAAACAAACCATTGACAAATAGGCTGAGCCCCCAATTGGATTTGAAACAACCAAGGGATCCTCTACTATACTGGTGTCTAGGTGCAGAGATTCAACTAAAGCAGTAGATATAAAAGAGTGCGATGCGTCAGAATCAAATAGTGTACGAACAGGATGATTAAAAAGATAGACTAAACTTTCGACAGAAATATTTCTACCTTGTTCTTGCGGAGGTGCCATGAGAGCGTGAACTTGTCTTCCAGAAGAAGGTCCAGCTCCCTGCCCTTGCTTCCTTGGGCAAGCCCTTGCCATGTGTCCTGTCTCACCACAGTGGAAACAGCCACCCATCTTCCTTTTCTTCTTCTTGCAGTCTTTGATCAGATGCCCGGGAATGCAACAGAAATTACACTTTCTCTTTTCACGGGGTTTGTTGTTCTTCCCGCCTTTCTTTGAATCAGCCTTCTTATTCTATGACCCTTCCCCCTCCTTATCTTGAGGCACTTCCGCTTTTGCCTCATTCTTGCCCTTGTCTTCCTCATGTAAGAGTTCTGTAACAGCCCACACCTCCATTCACACAAGATATTGTCCCCAACTTAGCTACCGTATAGGTGTGGGGTTTTGTTCCTCAAAAGGCCTCGGCGTTAGTAAGAGATGAGATATACTATATAAGTACCCACTTCACACAGGCTTCCACAATGTGGGACTTAGGGGTGTTACATTCTCCCCACTTATAGAGCCCAACGTCCCCGTTGGCTCACAAATACCTCACCCAGGCGCTGCGGTTCACACAGGAGCCACAATTCCGGCTGGGTAACATCGCTCTGATACCACTGTAACAGCCCACACCTCCGTTCACGTAAGATATTGTCCCCAACTTAGCCACCGTATAGTTGTGGGGTTTTGTTCCTCAAAAGGCCTCGGCGTTAGTAATAGATGAGATCTACTATATAAGTACCCACTTCACACAGGCTTCCACGTTGTGGGACTTAGGGGTGTTACACGTTCCATGTCCACTAACCTCTCGTAAGTAGCCCCCATAGGTATATGGGTCATAGCCAAGCTGTGAAGTGACTCATTAAATCCCTTGACAAAACAGAGAGCCTTCTTATGAGGAGTATTCACTAAGTCCAATCCAAATCGGGCCAGCTGATTAAATTGATTGACGTACTCCTTGACCGTCATACTTCCTTGCTTAAGAGATAAGAACTTTTCCAGTTGTAAACTTCGTCCAGCTTGTGAGAGGAATTTCATCTCAAACCTTATTCTAAATCCATCCATGTTTCAATGGGTCTTTCAGCGTTAGTGACTTCCCACCAATAGGAAGCTTCGTCTTTGAGCAACCACACTGCCAACTGTATCTTTTGTCTATCATCCACCTCGAAGATATCGAACAGATCCTCGGTTTCTTTGAGCCAGTTCCTTGCTTCTACAAATGATTCAGTTCCGTTGAAATCCTTTCCACCCATGGCCCTAAAGTCTCTACAAATCTTTGAGAAAGCATTTGCACTAGGAGGAGGAAGAACTGCTGCAGCTGGGGGAGGAATTTCTGCTGGGCCCGAATCGTTGGCCATAGCCTCGAAGTACCTCCTGAACCAACCAGGTATCGGCACACCCTATGGAAGGTTAAGATTCCTAGACATGCTGAAACAAAAAAGAAAAGATTCAAAACAAAGGATAAAATGATAGGGCATATGGCTTTGGGGGATTATGCCTTTAAAATAAAATAACACTTTTTTCTTGAAAAATGCTTCTTTATGTTTCTTTTGAAAATAGTTTTTCAAAAATTCTTATCTGATCTCGTAAACCTTTGCTCTGATACCAAGTGAAACACCCCACCTCCGTTAAGGTCACACACAAAGGGAATGCCTTAACTTTGGTGGAGGGTTAGAAACACCCCACCTCCGTTAAGGTCACTCACAAAGGGAATGCCTCAACTTTGATGGAGGGTTATAAGTACAAGTCACAGAAAAATTTACAAGACAGATAAATTTAAGCAGTGGAATTCAAACATTTTTTTCATACGTAGTTCAATACAAAAGCATTACATCAAATTGTCTCAAAATAACTTCAAAACATTACACCATAATTTCTGTCTTGATTATTAAATAAAGAAGCATAAACCAAAAGTAAAAATGCATAAATCCCTAAGGATAATGTCGAAGAGCCATAGCCAAGGTAGGAGAGAGTCAAAATCATGCATCTACTTTCTTGAAGCTTGCAAAGAGTCTGACTAAGCTGCAGTATTCCCTCCCTGTGGACCTGGGGAGTGAACGGAAGAAAAGAGGACGAGAGAAAATGGGTCAGACAATAAGTCTGGTATGTTCAGTGATTACTAGTATTTAAACAAGGAAAGGGATCATGACAGTGATAACAGAACATAGGACAATACCCTAATATAAGATAAGAGGAACATGTGATCGCACCAATTTCTATAATCTCTGCACCTACCAACTATAGGTTTTACCAGCCCCACGTGTTTATAACAAACGATCCCCTTATGATCGCCTCCTACTCGCATGCATTCATGTCTAATGTAATTCGGCCCCGCTTGACTGTAGCTACCGGTGCTGGTCCCACCATGGGGTGTATCAGTCCCTCTGGTGGCAACCCGACACGATTCAAGATGCACAGTGTACACTACTTGTAACGACCCAACTTTCGAACACATTGGAAGTTGTGTAGTTAATGAGAAATAAGAGTAGATAGAAGATAAAAACACAGAAACATCAGAATCTCACAGCGGAAATTTTCACAAAAGATGATACTTTGTAATATTACACAGCAGTACATGATACATCAGAACATCATAGGACTTAATGATACAGTCCATTCATAGTACATCAGTAATTATACATGTCATAGACTACGAACTTGCAGACTTATTTATACAATAGATAGATAGATTAACACACAGCAAAATCTTCATTCCAGCTTCACAAGTTCCAACAAATCCTGATTCACTTGTCTATTCATAACAAGCGTTATGAATACCCAAGAGTTTAAGGGAAAACACAGAAAAATAAACTCCGGGTCAGTCAGGGGACTGGCATGAGTAAACAGTTTTAACAGTTCAAAGAAAATATCTCATAAGACCATGCCGTAAAGACGGAACGGGTTTTTACCTTATGAGATTAAAACACTTCGTATACTTGAAATCAGATAATATCATATAAGTTTTCCACAAATAATTTAGAATCTAGAAGAATGCTTGCATCTCACATTCTCCGATATGGTATACAAATACAAACCGCTTAGCGCTTAGGGAAATTGGATTTCCAACTCTGACAAGGTATGGGACCACCTTCTGATGATGTATCTCTAGAGGCAAATACACCTGGGCTCAACAAGAACTTCTTGCAACCCGACCCTCACATGACCGACCACTCATTTCTCTTGAGTGTATCGAATGTATATCACCGATGGTTGTGCGCGTCAACCATCCCCGCATGGGCAGAATCGATAGATTTAGAAACAAAAAGAATTTCTCTAGATAGGTGATACTACGCCCTAGTGGGAGCGACCCACATAGCCATGCTGCCAGCCCGATTTTTGTCATTTCCTAGGTGTGAGGCTTGAGGCTAGACTCGTCTTTCCATCATCACTGGTTCATTACTTTGAGTGCCACATCGTCCAAACTTCCCGATCACTAATTGACTTTCTCAAAAATAGATTATAGGCATACGACGAGAGAAACGAATTCCTCTGCCACCGTATAAGTACGTTTGAAAAGATCAACGTACGTGACCAGTCAGAATTACTTTGTTGGACACTCGTCCATGCAAGTTGTTCTGGGTTTGAACAAACCGAAGGCACTATTCTGAAATCAGAACAGCCCTTGCACAACTCCGTCTTCAATTATCTTCGATAATCTCTGACGTGCAATGTATAATCAATTCAATGTGGAATATAAATTCCGGTCTCTTTGAAAAGATTAATGACAAATTCACTTTAAATTAGGATTATAATCTAATCTGTAAATACGGTTACAGTCAAAACAAACAATACCTGATCATCATGGCAAAATTGATCATCTTTTCAAAACGGTAAATTTTGCCGTGCGCGTCGCACGGGTTTTCTCTTCCCGTTTTGTTCATTACTTCTAAAAATAAATTCTTATTTATTTATCTTTAGAAAAATTATTTCTCAATATTATTTTTCAATCCGATTATCATAAATGACTTTAAACTGTAATTTATGTTACAGTTTTTCACTTGGTATTTTCTCGTCAGATTTCCCTTTTCGATCATTAATTCTTGATCTACTCATTTCCTTTCTATACTGATAAATTTTCTTCTCTTTATTATCAGTCTAAACACAATTTAGATATTTATTCACAGTTCTTATTTTCAAAATACAGAACTGTTCATGGCCAGTTCCTTATATCTGATATTTAAGATTTCAGATAAAAGTGACAATTTCTGCCGTATGTGTCATACACAGTTTTCTTTTACCTTGTTTTAACATTCAAATATTTCAAAATATTTTATCAGAAAATAGATTCTAATCATGAAATAAATTTATAATTTATTTGAAATAACAGCTTCTGTACAGACTTCTCGTTGTCTGTCAAAATCAACTCGATCTGTTGATCTCGAACTACTTTTCTTTGTTTGATTTTACAGTCAAAATATTTAATTATAAAATCATTTCTAATTTCCAACTAAATTTATAATGTAATTTAAATTACAATTTTCTGTATTATTTCTCAGTCTTTGACGAAAACTGTTTTTCTATGTCCTGATTCACTCGCTTTCCACTCGACTTGTTACAATAAGAATGTCCTTTATATCTCACTTGTTTATTCCTATTTTTATTAACTATTAAAAACTTAAGTTAAAATAAAGTAAAATCTTATTACTTAACTTTATAATTCATTTGCATCATCAACTTGGATAAACTAAAGTTTTAAACCCTTTATTTAAAACTACATTACCAGCTAACTACCCGGCTAAAGCTAATAAACCAAACCAAAATGTCAGGCCAAAACAAGTGCCACCCCTGGAAACTAAAGTGTCAAACCTAACTAAAGTACCACCTCCAAATCCTGGTGTGCACCCTTGCAAAAACCTCTCGGCCCTCAAGTTTCAACCAAGTGCCACATTTCCATCCTTCCTTCACCAACTTGTACACACGTACCTGTGCACGTGCACACCCCTGCCAGACACCGGACGGCGCTCCGACCACCACCAGCAAGTCACGTCCGCTCCTCCGATCACTAATGACCAACCACTCCAACCCCAGACCCTCTTCTTCTCGAAAGCCTCATTCCACCATTAAAACAAACGAACAGCTTCAGGCTCGAACCACAAACCTCCACGCTCCCATCAACTCCGACCACCGGACGGACCTTAGCCACCTCCACCAGCTTCACCATCCTCGGCCGCGCCTCCATCCTTGTCCCTGGCCCACTCGGTCCAGTGTGGACCCTACCCGATGCAGCTAAACTCCATAAACCCAACAGCAGCCTTTAACCTAAAACTACCTCGTACTCCCCATCCCTTTATTTAAAAATTACTTTAGTATTTTTCCTAGCCTACCGGGACTCCGACGAAGCTTCACCGTCGACCCCATCCCCTCTGATCAAGTGGGTGGTTGGAATTTTACAAAAACCCCAAATTTGATCATCTTCCAATTTCTCCTGATTTAGCAAATTAAAAATCTTGATTCCTGTTTTGAAAATCACCGTTTGTTTATCTTGTTATGATTCTACTATCAAAACGTATTTTTATTTAGATTAAAAATCCATTTTTTTGCAACCTGAAACAGAGAGCTCACTTTCATTTCCTGTTGTTTTTATTTCAAGTGTCAGCAGGTGTTTTTGCCCATCATTCTCCTCTTCAATACTAGTATGATTTGATAAGAGTTTAAACATAGTAACTCATCTCATCTTAATCATCCTAACACAGAGATCCTACTGGTCTATTAAATTTTGTCAAACCTTACACTAATTTAACAGGCCAGAAATTTTCAAATATAGGATGGTTTAGGTTTTCATTAACAACTCAGGTAATTCCTACATCATGATTAAACAAGCAAACATACCAACATGTTATCCACCAGAGATACAAGAGAAGCTAGCTAAGTCATGGTTTAAACACAGCAAAACTGTATGTATTCAAAAACAGAAAAAAACTGCAGATCTACTCACTTAGAAAGCTTCCAAAATTCCTTGCTTTCTTCACTGAAATGCTTTGAAGTGTTGTGTGTTGGTGTGAGTGAGTTGTGGTGTATGTGCTGGTTCTTTTATAGGTGTAGAAAAATGGTTAAAATATGTGTGCATTTAATGTTCGATGTGAAAACAGAAACTCAGCTTTTTATTTGACAATGAAAGACCACACCACCCACCACTTTTCTCTCTCAAAATCTTTGCAGACTCTTATCCTTTTCACATGTCCTCTTCCAGCCTAGATACCCCCCTAAAACCCCTAAGTGATGTACTAAAAACCTCTCGTTGGTGCACCATAAACTCACACATTAAATGTGTTATGTACCACCTCTCTTCTACCCATCTTTTCCCTTGGCTCTTACACAATTTTCTGATCATTCTTGTACTAAAAATATTCAGTTTTCAAAGAGTTTTCAAATCACACTTTCCTCATGAAAAATATTGATCTAACATAAATTATTAAATAACTTTACCTTGCCCTTCAAGGCATTAAAAATCTGTAAATTTTTACACTCTAATGTCCATGGCCATGTGGCTTTTGGCATGGAAATCTTCAAGGAAAATCAGTTCTTATGCTCTTAACTAGTGTAGACAAAATCTTGTTTATATTGTACAAGATTTGGTAAATCCTTTATAGTACATGATTTTGACAAATTGGCCATAGCCTTGAAAATAGAACAATGCATTGTATTTTCAGAAATTTAATTGAAAAGAAAGAAAGAAAGATTTCAAACTGAAAATACTATCACCTAAAGTGACCTTACCATGAGCCTAGGACTCTTTCTAAGGACCTACTTGCTAGCATGATTTATCATGGGGTGTTTTCATGAGTGAAACCATGAAATGAAAAGATTTTGAAAATTCAAGTTCTAGTTTCAAATACAATTGAATTTTCATGACATTGATTTGTCATTCATGTTCTTGTTTTAATGCAATGAGATTTGATTTTGTCCTTAAAATCTTTGATGATATGATCATGAAAATAGGATTTTGAAATTAGATTATACAATACATGTTTTAATTCCAATGCGTACAAAAATTTAAATATCTTCTTTGCATTTGATTTGAGAGCAAAGAGGTGTTTTCAAAACATTGTTTAGGCCATTTTTTTCCTTGCATATGCTTTGAGAACAAAGGGGGTTTAAATCACATTTTATACAAGGTATTTAATCATGTTTAAAACAAGGAGTTTACTAAAACCATGTTTTAAAGCCTTTGAAAAATAAACAAGTGTTTTCTAAAAGGTGGCATAAAAATTTCTATACACAAGTGTTATATATTATACATTTAAAACATAACTTATTTGAATATGCTATCATATACAAACACAAAAGAAAAATGCAAACATACCTTAGACATGTTTGAAACAAATTTAAAGTCCTGATTTTTAAAGTTGAAATGGTGAATACATACTTATGATAAATCAAAAACTGTGTTTACGATCGATGTGAAACCCGGGTTAATACACTACTGGTGCCCAATGCCTGATTTTTCCACTCTGGAGTACGTGCACGCCTATACTCCATCGGAACCTACACTGGCCCACCAACCGCCGACGTTTTGACCGCTTATAATTCAGCCCAGTAATCATGCCCCACCCTGCCTAGTTTCAGGGTACCATGATACATCTATGTGGGTTACTGTTGAAATGGGTCCCCATTACTAGGGTTTTCTAATCAACATGTTTATTTGGTTAAGTGTCCAAGTTTACCTAACCCTGCCCATTCGTTTAGTTAACATGTTGAATCGGTTAAGTGTTTTCTTAATTTGACTTAACCTTACCAATCCTGACTTAGCTTTAATTTATTAAAGCACCAACCACTCACATTAGACAGGTCTTATTGTGGTCACTGGATGTGTCGGTCGGTTCCGGGCAGATTTACACCACAACTCAGTCTAACCTCAGGTTCTTTTTGGGTTGTATGCACTAACCACCCACATTAGACAGGTCTTGTTGTGGTCATTGGATATGCCGGTCGGTTCCGGGCAGATTTACACCACAACTCAGTCTAACCTCGGGTTAGGCATATTCGTCTTTTCTAAATTCACATTTTTATATATATGACTAATTTCTTTATGTAGATTAAATTTAATTTAATCACGCCATAATTATCCTTTGATTATGCTCAACACAAATGGTATATCAAATATACCATTTAATGAACAAATCTATGCCATGAATTTTCATATTTCCCATCGCTACCCCCGTGGAACGTACGCATGAATCACATAAAATGTTGGGCTAGTAAATTAGCCCAACCCATAACAAGAAAAGGGGTAATAAACAATAGACATGAAATAAACATAAAATTACATACATTTCAATTTGTCATGTGTAACTTGGCATAGAGGTATCATTAACTTTAATTAAATGGGTAAAGGTGAACTTGTGACTAAGTTGGGTCTAATGGTCATGTAAACTTGACAAAGGTCTAGCATGGAAGTTTAACATATAATCACAGTTTCAACCCACAACTTAGCATATAATCTTATGTATGTCAAAACATAAGAAAGCTATTATAATCATTTTTAATCACAATTTTGCATGATGTTAAAAACATAAGAGGACTACAATTCCACTTTTACAACATAATTAGATTCAACCTAACATGAGTATACATAAGTGTTGATCTAACATATAAGCATGTGTTTTAGACCACAAACTTGCAATTAACCACCAATTTATAGCATGACATGTTTTACCATTTAATTGGCAAAATAAATCCATTATCCAAATCATAATAGATTTTAATAACATACAATATTTTCATCACCACAAACATATAGATATGATTAATATACAACATATTCATCGCCACAAGCATATAGACATGAAATATACAACATGTTCATCGCCTAAGCATATAGACATGATTAATTACAACGATACTTTAAGATAAACGAGAATCAAATCTTATATATAAACATCATTCTATATCCCAATTACAACATGTCATGATTCAATCGAAAGAATGTTTAAATCTGTGTAATAATCAACTTACAAACTAAAAGGAATTCTTGCGTTCTGAAATCTGAATTCTGAAATTGGAGAAGCACGCCTTTGATGAAGATTGTTGAATTAGACTCGTTTTAATTTGATTTTAGATGTAAGCTTTTAACTCTTCTTTGAATTGAAAACGGTGACGACTACCCCAAGTTCTCTACTGACGGCATTTCAGTTCTAGGATTATTTTTCTGTGTGTATTTAGGTTGAACATTGAGTTGTTTATATAGAATTTCAGTTTAATTATAGCCGTCGGATGAACCTAGGGTTAGTCACAGCCACTCGGACAAGATCAGGACCATCCAGAAACCCTAGTGACTCGGCAACAAGTCATCAGTTGTTCAAATTTCAGATCTGGCCGGGGGCCAGGTCGACCCCCAGGTCGACCTATACGGGGGAGGTCTACACTAGGGTCGACCCCCTGGTCGACCTGCGTGGGCGGGAATTTTCCCGCCCAGCCCGCTTCTGACTTCTGTTTGAATTTGAATTAGTTCTTCGAGCTGTTTGAATTCATTTGAATTTTCTGGAAACTTCTGACAGACATAACTTCTTCATACGAAGTCCAATTTATGCAAATTCGGACTCTATCTCAGCCAGAATTCCGAGACGAACACAATGGCGTAACCCGTTTCCCTTAATTTTCACATTTTAAATTAAGTATTCTAGGATTCATTATTATAACATTAATAGAAAGTACGGGGTGTTACAATATGATTCATATCTAAATTAACATCTAAACTTGCATACATAAATATGATTTAACATATGAATCAGTTTCAACAAACATAACCAAACTAGCATATGAAGCATCATTATGAATTGATTGTACATAAGCCAACATAGATAATAACATCACAGCTTTACAACATAGATAATAACATCATAGATTTACAACATAGATAATAACATAACGGTCAATGATTCACAACATAACCATATAACCCAAATCATAACTCAACCTAATTAAATTGTTAATTATCTTATTAAAGAAATCGAACTCATAACTCAAAGAAGGTCTTGAGTTCTGGAATCTGAGTTCTGAAATTGATTTAGCTCGCCTTTGTAGTAGATTCGTTATTGTTTAGATTAGAGTTGAATAGAATTGAGTTGATTAGCTTCGTTTTCCCTCTAGTTGGTGGCAGCTACTCTAGGTTGCAAGGTGACAGCATGACGGCCATGGTTCAAAATTTTAATTTGATTTTAGGGTTTGAGTCTACACATGTTTATATAGAATTTCAATTTAATTATAGCCGCCGAATGATCTTAGGGTTAATCAAAACCATTCAGTCAGGATAGGGTGACACCTCAGCCCTAATGACTCAGCAAGGAGTTAGAAAGGACTCAGCAATGAGTCATAGTATGGATCAGATCACACCAGAAAGCTGTGCAGGCTTTCTACTCGACCTGGGCGCACTTGGGAAGTGCATCGGTGTATTTTTGTACTGGCGCACTTCCCAAGTGCGCCAGTGCATTTATATTTTTTTTCTCTTTTTCTTCTTCTGGTTTTTCCTCCTAACTTCGTTCGTCCATATCTCCTTCATACGGTGTCCGTTTCACGCAAACTCGGACTCTATCTCAAGCAGAATTCCGAGACGAACGCAATGGTGTAACCCGTTTCCCTTAATTTTCACATCTGAGATTAATTATTCTTTAATTTGTGGACATTAATATTCAAATTACGGGGCGTTACATTCTCCCCTCCTTAAAGGATTTCGCCCCCGAAATCTCCAAGTTAAGGAGAATGCATATCCTATCATCCATCTACTCAACCATCAAACACAGGCATCCATTGTCCTTACAAAATTTCTAATGTTGTATGAACATATGCAAGGGGTGTGTGTGTATATGTTCCTTGTCTAATGCAAAATCAGGCGGTCTACTGATTCAGTTGACCTCCTTGATGCAAATCATGATAGTGTCATGCGTCCATTATGTGTGCGAAAGAATCCTATCGATACATATTATTTCTACATGTGTGCATAACCATTCATCAAAATGCAGCATCCATATGATAACACAACCATTATACATCCATTAACTTAAATATGCACACACATTTATATGCAACATGAAGGTGATTGAGCCGATCTAGTGCCTAAAGTGTGTGTATATGCATCCACGAGCAAATACTTGCATCCATCATACATAACATGTCTCAAACACACATTTCAACCATAGGACTACCCTACCTAAAGGTCAAAGATACTAGCGAGAGGACATACTAAAGATAAAACGAGTACAAGCTAAGCGATAAAGGAGAAATTAAAAGACATACCCTCGAAAAGAAAAGGGTACAATGAACGCATCTTCTCTTCCATCTCCCAAGTAGCGTCGCTCTCATCATCTCCCCATTGCACTTTGACTAGCCTGACCTCTCGATTCCTCAACTTCTTAATCTTCGACCCAAGAATGCACGTAGGAGCTCGTCGAATCGTCGCATCACGCTCTATCTCCACCTCTCTAAGCAAGCTCGGCTCAACCACTTCCGCGGTCTCATGTAGGCACTTCCTCAAATGTGATACATGGAATACGTCGGGTACACCACTAAGTCTCTCGGGCAACTCCACTCTATACGCCATCTGTCCAATCCTCTCCTTAATAGGAAACGGCCCCACGAACCTTGGTGCTAACTTACGAACGGACCCAAATCGAACAAAATTCCGTAATGGAGACACCTTGATAAAGACCATGTCCCCAATAACAAACTCAAGATCTGTCCTCTTGTCCGCGTAAGATTTCTGCCTATCTTGCGCCGTCTTCATCCTCCTTCGAATCAAATCGATCTTTTCCGAAGTCTCTCTAATCATATTGGGCCCAAGCAAGATCTTATCTGTAGATTCCCACCAACATGTAGGCGAACGACACAGCCGTCCATAAAGAGCCTCGAAAGGTGCCATGCCAATGCTAGACTGAAAGCTATTATTATATGTGAACTCCACCAAAGGAAGATGCTCCTCCCATGTACCTCCGAAGTCTAAAACACATAGCCTCAAAAGGGCCTCTAGAATACGATTCACCCTCTTGGTCTGGCCGTCCGTCTGAGGATGATATGCGGTGCTCAAACATAACTGAGTCCCTACCGCCTCTTGCAAGCTCTTCCAAAACTCGCTAGTAAAGATAGGATCGCGATCGCTCACTATGCTAGAAGGAACACCGTGCAAACGAACTATCTCTCGAATGTATACAGAGGCTAACCATGGAGTAGTCCTCTTACTCTTCACGGGAATGAAATGGGCGCTCTTAGTAAGTCTGTCTACCACCACCCAAATCCCCGTATTATCCTTCCTCGATTTCGGTAACCCGTCAACAAAGTCCATCGAGACACTCTCCCACTTCCATTGTGGGATTTCCAATGGGTG
Source organism: Allium sativum (assembly GCA_030737875.1). Taxonomy (NCBI): domain Eukaryota; kingdom Viridiplantae; phylum Streptophyta; class Magnoliopsida; order Asparagales; family Amaryllidaceae; genus Allium; species Allium sativum. The sequence goes on from CM060912.1 coordinate 773,534,671, forward strand.
AAGCAACCCACCGGGCTTCTTTTGCTCTGATTTCACTTGTTGGCACACAAAACATCTAGCGACAAACTTGGCCACATCCCTCTTCATACCGACCTAAAAGTAAACTCGTCTCATGTCCATGTACATCTTGTCCCCTCCAGGATGAATGGTCATCTTTGAACGATGTGCATCATCAAGAATGGTCTTTCTTAAGTTCTCGTCTCGTGGTACACACAGTCTACCATCCCTATGTAAGCAACCCTTATCATCTAGGGTATACCTGCTGAGATGGCTCGATGACTCCCCCCTTATGAGCTTCTCTACTAACTCAACCAACTGTGGGTCATCTCACTGTGCCTCACCAATCCGTCCCAAAAGCGTAGGTCTGACTTCTAAGGATGCTAGCAAACCGGGTACAAAGTCAATGGAAGGTCTAAAGTCAAACGTAGATATAAACTCTAAGCTTTGCCGCTCAATAAACAATGGACTCAAGGACAACCTTTTCCTACTTAAGGCATCTGCCACCACGTTACCCTTGCCAGGGGTATATGCTATCTCGAAATCGTAGGACGCTAAGAATTCCATCCACCTTTGCTGCCTTAAGTTTAAGTCCTTCTGAGAGAACAAGTATTTTAGCGATTTGTGGTCAGTGAACAATTCGAATTTCTCACCAAAAAGATAATGGCGCCAAGACTTAAGCGCGAAAACAATAGCGGCCAACTCTAGGTCATGCGTAGGGTAATTTCTCTCATGTACTCTCAACTGCCTTCCTCCATAGGCTTTTACCCTTCCCTCTTGCATTAAGACTGCGCCTAGTCCTGTCCCACAAGCATCAGTATAAACGGTGAATGGCTTACTCCCATCTGGCAACACTAAGACTGGGGCTGTGGTTAAAGCTCTCTTTAAACGTTGGAACGCATCATCACAATCTACGTCCCACGTAAAAACTAGGTTCTTCTTCGTCAAGCGTGTTAATGGGGCTGATATTTTTGCGAAGTCCTTGATAAACTTCCAATAGTAGCCAGCCAACCCCAAGAAACTCCTCACCTCGGTAGCATTTTTAAGGACCTTCCAATATAGGATGGCCACCACCTTTGCGGGATCCACAGCTATCCCTTCTTTGGAAACCACGTGCCCTAAGAATCGCACTTCCTTCCCCCAAAAGTGACATTTAGAAAATTTAGCTTTAAGGTTATGCGCTCTAAGGGTCTCCAACACTTCCCTAAGATGTAGGACATGCTCTTCCTCGCTCTTAGAAAAGACCAAGATGTCATCCACAAAGACCACCACGAATTTATTAAGGTACTCCCTAAACACCCTACTCATCAAGTCAACAAAGTATGCGGGGGCGTTTGACAAACCGAAGGGCATCATAAGTCACTCATAGAAACCGTTCAGAGTCCTAAAGGCAGTCTTGTCTATGCTATCCTCAGCCACTCTCAACTGATGGAAACCAGTGGCTAAGTCCAACTACGAAAACACTGAGGCGCCAACTAACTAATCGAAGAGATCGTCAATCCTTGGCAGTGGGTGCCTATTCTTCTTAGTAAGCTTATTAAGTTCTCTATAGTCCACACAAAGTCTAAGGGACCCATCCGCTTTCGTGGCAAATACTACTGGAGCACCCCACTCCGATATACTACATCTTATGAACCCCTTCTCAAGCAACTCCCCTACTTGCTTATTGAGTTCCCTCCTCTCACGAGTAGCCATGTGGCATACTGGCAGAGATACTGGTTTTGCATTGTCTACAAGATAAATACGAAAGTATATCTCATGTTTTAGGGGTAGACCCCTCACCTCATCGAAGACATCAACATATTCATGGACTATACAAACAGAATGTAAATCATCACTGGATGCGTCAAGTGTCTCAAGATAACTAAGCATCACCGATCCTCGAGGGTCACAAGAAATACAAGGGTCTTTCCACTACGAGTCAACAATTTTACTACCCTTCATTCACAATCTAGGATGGCACCATATCTGGCTAGCCAATCCATCCCTAGAATCAACCAATAGCCCATGAAACCAAGCACAAAAGCAATACATTCAAAACCAATGCCTAAGATAGATAATCTCAAATCCCTACAAACCATGGATAAATGAGCCGACCCACCAATAGGATTTGAGACTACAATGGGATCCACAACAAGACTAGTATTTAAGTGTAGTGTTTCAACTAATGATGTAGAGATAAACGAATGTGATGCGCTGGAATCGAATAAAGTATGGATAGGATGATCAAACAGAAAAACTAAACTCTCAACGGAAATGTTTCTACCTCGTTCTTGCAGCGGCGGGGCCGCGAGAGCCTGGACCTGCTCCCTTGCTTGCCCCGGTGCCATGAGAGCCTGAAGCTGCCCTCCAGAAGTTCTTTTCCCTTGTCCCTGTTTCCTTGGGAAGTCCTTAACTAGATGACCTGCCTCTCCACAGTGGAAACAGCCAGTCTTCTTCTTTTTCCTACAGTCTTTACTCAGATGGCCTAGTGCCCCACAATTAAAGCATCTTTTTTTTCCCTTACCATTGTTGCCTTTACCACCTTTCTTGTTCTGTTGTTGTTGCTGCAGTTTCTTTTAATCCCCTTTCTTCTCGGGTGCCTTATTAGCATTGGCGCCCTTCTCCTCTTCATGCATAAGCGCCATGTCAACTAGTCTCTCAAAGGTAGCCCCCATAGGGATGTGGGTCATAGCTAACCCATATAGCGGCTCGTTCAAACCCTTAACAAATCTCAGGGCCTTCTTTTCAGGTGTATTCACCAAGTCCAAGCCAAATCTCGCCAACTGATTGAACTTGTTGACGTATTCTTTTACTGACAGATTCCCTTGCGTTAATGCCAAAAACCTTTCCATGTATAAATTCTCTTCACCCTGTGAGAGAAACTTTGCCTCAAACCTACGTGGAAAATCCGGCCATGTATCAACTGGACGCTCTCCATTAGTGACCTCCACCAAAACGAAGCTTCGTCCTTCATCAACCAAGCAGCCAATTGGACCTTCTTACAATCGTCCAAATCGAAAATGCCAAACATATCCTCCACTTCTTTCAACCAATTTCTAGCTTCAATGAACGTTTCAGACCCACTAAAAGATTTTCCACCCATCGAACGAAAGTCTTTACATAGCTTGGAGAAAGTATCTCCACGCGGAGGAATGACTGGAGCTGGGGGAGGAGGAGGAACGTTGGCCAGACCCGCGGCAGCGGCCCTAGCCTCGAGATATTGATGAAACCAACCGGGTACATGAACACCCCCTGGTATCTCAGATGCTCCAGACATGCTGAAAAGAAAAGGAAAGAGTTTTAAAACAAGGGAAGCGAAAGAGAGACGTATGGCTTGTGGGGATTATGCTCTTTAAAGTAAACTTCTCTTGAAAATAGCTTCTTTAAAACAAGTTTTTGAAAATACTTTCTAGGAAAATAATACTTTTGAAAACACTTTTCAAAACTTTTTATCTGTTCTTGTAACCATAGCTCTGATACTACGTGTAACACCCCATGTCTATTAATGTCACTCACAAAGGGAATGCATCAATGTCCATGAAGCGTTATTGTTGTGTAGAACAGATAAATTACAAGAATAAATAAATAAAACAACACAGTGGAAGTTAAAACTTATTTCATAGCATCATAACTCAAAGCGAGTTTACATAAGTAGTCTCCAAAACCATTACAACAGGATCAATGGTCTTTTCCAAAAACTTCAAAGTACATAAAGAAGCAAATACATAAATAACATAAATGCATAAATCCCCGCGGAGCATAAGCAAAGCCATAAAGATGAGAGAGTCCAGAGTGATACATCTACTCTTTTCAAGCAACTGGAAGAAATCGGCACTAAGCTGTAGCATTCCCTCCTTGCAAATCTGAGGGAGGGGTGGAAGGAAGAAAAGAGGTGGAAAGAAAAGGGGGTCAGACATAAAGTCTGGCGAGTGCGATAATTTAACAATATAATTATCAAAATAACTAGGCTAAGGCATAAGCTGGAAAATAAGTAGATGACTGTGAACAAATGGATATGGCAGAGAAAACAAAGAAATAAGACGAACAAAGATAACGTTAAAGGCGCCCCTAATCACTATAGGATAATTATTATAATGCACCACTACTAGTCACCCTAAAGGTTGACCCCGCCTACAGAACTTAATAATGATAATGGTAGTTTCGTGTACCCCTAGCTGCCTTCATAGGTGTCGCCTGCCCTATCTCCACTAGGTGTACCCACTACCCCCATGCGATCGGCTCCCTAACTCATAGATACCCATGCTGGCCCACAGTGGGGTGTATCACTCCCCAAAGTGGCAACCCGATACAGCAAAAAATGCATGGCTTATATCTACACGATGCAACAACATCTTACCTACCAGCCCGGGCCCATACACGCATATGAACCCGTTGGACTTGCGTTGCCACCGCTGACCCGTTTTGACCTCTTACAATCAAATCCAGTACGTGTGTCCCGTCCTCGACTTGGGTCGAGCCCACAAAGATACTTATTGAGTTACTGGTTTGAAAAGGGCCCCCATGCATGACACAAGCTTTCCACCTATGCTTGGTCCCCTCTAAGGTTTTTCCCACTTAACCCCATTCTTATTCATGTCTTCTTACATATTTCAATCTTGGTTAAGTGCATCTAATCGTATTTCAAATGCCACCCAAGGCACACACTAAATTCCATATGCTACCTAAGACACCCACTTAACTCCCTCATGTCCCACTACATGTTTATCTGGTTAAGTGTTTCTTAATTCATTAAGACTGTAACCTTGTAAAGACCTCCCACATTAGACTGGCATTTGTGGCAGCTGGATTTGCCGGACGGGTCCGGGTAGTCTTACACCACAAACGTGCCTAACCTCGTGTCTATACAACTGTTACGCATTTAATTTATGCCTAAGACCTCCCACATTAGACTGGCATTTGTGGCTACTGGATTTGCCGGGTGGGTCCGGGCAGTCTTACACCACAAAAGAGTCTAACCTCGTGTCTTAGGAGATTAATTACACATAATTAATTATCCCCAATTTGAATTAATTTCCCTATTCAAATTGTCAATCAATTACAAATTTAACTATGTCCATAATTAACACCGTAATTATGTCCATCTATTTATGGTATATAAAATTATACCAATTAACATCACATTTATGGCATTTATGCCAATTCTCAATATTAAATCTTTTAATGTTATCCCATTGCCCCACGTTGTACGTTCGTTCATTTAACGTGAAATATACGTTAGACTCGAATAGTCTAACTTATGGAATAAAGAGAAAACATTACAACATGCATAGAATAAAAACTAGATCTAAACATAAGGGGTGAACTTGCATGTGTGAATAAGGTTTTTCATCTAAAACTTGCATAGGCCAAAGTCACAAACTTGCGTAAACTATGGATGTCATAGATCTAATCATAAGGTGTAAACTTGCATAGGCAATAGTCACAAACATACATTACATGATTCATACTCCAACATATATATACTTGCATATGTGATTTATACAACATAAACTATGATGTAAACTTGCATCTAACTCACACATGTCATAGCCTAACTTTAGATCCAATTTACACATAAAATAGATGTCGTGAAACATGTAAGGTTGTATATGATTCTCACTAACCTGCATATGATTCATATCTAAATTAACATCTAAACTTGCATACATAAATATGATTTAACATATGAATCAGTTTCAACAAACATAACCAAACTAGCATATGAAGCATCATTATGAATTGATTGTACATAAGCCAACATAGATAATAACATCACAGCTTTACAACATAGATAATAACATCATAGATTTACAACATAGATAATAACATAACGGTCAATGATTCACAACATAACCATATAACCCAAATCATAACTCAACCTAATTAAATTGTTAATTATCTTATTAAAGAAATCGAACTCATAACTCAAAGAAGGTCTTGAGTTCTGGAATCTGAGTTCTGAAATTGATTTAGCTCGCCTTTGTAGTAGATTCGTTATTGTTTAGATTAGAGTTGAATAGAATTGAGTTGATTAGCTTCGTTTTCCCTCTAGTTGGTGGCGGCTACTCTAGGTTGCAAGGTGACAGCATGACGGCCATGGTTCCAATTTTTTATTTGATTTTAGTGTTTGAGTCTACACATGTTTATATAGAATTTCAATTTAATTATAGTCGTCAGATGATCTTAGGGTTAATCAAAACCATTCAGTCAGGATAGGGTGACACCTCAGCCCTAATGACTCAGCAAGGAGTCAGAAAGGACTCAGCAATTAGTCACAGTATGGATCAGATCACACCAGAAAGCTGTGCAGGCTGTATCTTCTTGTTCTTTCTCGAATAATTCTAGTTCTCACTCGATTTCGAGTCAATCTTCTCCGTTCAATTTGAGTTTGAATGCGAAGGAGACAAAAGTGTTTGCTCCAAATATTTCTGGGGGAACTCCGGTGGGTTCTCAGTTCAGGTTTGATGGTGGTTTGGGGGTTGGAAATGGTAATCGAGATGTAAGGAGTGATTGGAATCAAATTCGATGTTACAATTGTGGTCTTCTAGGACACAAAAAGGAAAATTGCTCGATTCCTTCAAGAAATATATTTTCTTGTGACAATCTGAATAAGGTTATAGAATCACCTCATCAGATCCTTAGTTCTGGTATGATTCTATTAAAGAAATTCTTAAGCCTAGATGATCAGATACAAATCGTAAAAAGCTGTCAAGAATTAGGGCTTAAGGATGGAGGTTTTTTCAGACCAGCGTACGAGAATGGGGCAATGTTGAATCTTCTTATGCTATGTTTGGGCAGGAATTGGAATCTGAAAACTAGACAATATGATAGCAGGCGAAATAATGATGGTGGTACCCCGTCAGAAATCCCCTTTCATTTCAAAAAATTGGTTGCCGATTCTCTGTTGATAGCGCATAAAGAAATTTTGAGTAAAAGTGGAGATGTTATTGACTTACCACTTATGTCGCCTGATGTGTGTATTGTCAATTATTATAACTTAGATGGAAAATTGGGTCTACATCAAGACAGGGATGAAGGAAACGAAAGTCTTTTGCTTGGTCTTCCTGTGGTTTCTTTCTCGATAGGTGATTCGGCCGAGTTTGTTTTCAAGGATGATAGATACAAAGGTTTGGAAAGAAAGATTTTACTTGAATCAGGGGATGTCCTAATTTTCGGTGGCAAATCTAGAGGTATCTATCATGGCATATCAGGAATCTGCAAAGGCACGGCTCCAACTCTGCTTAGTGAAAAGACTAATATGAAGGTGGGGAGATTGAATTTGACATTCAGGCAATGTGAGGCATCAGTGGACCTTAATGCTTCATCAAGCAAGGATAGTTACCAACAGCAGATTAATTCAAAGTTAAATCGAACCTTTGCGGATGTGGTTAGGCAACCATCAACAAATATGCCAATCTGGAAATCATTTAAAAAGGTTTGTCTTCAGAAACCTGTGGGTAAGCGTTTTTTGCTTTCATTGTGGTGATGCTAATCATTTAGTGAAGGAATGCAGAAATGGGTTGCGTTGTTTTAATTGTGGTGGACTGGGACACTATAAGGCTGACTGTACATTGAGATACACTGGTAAATCAGTTATGGAGTTATTGCACTTTAATTGTTTGATGATTTGTCAAAGAATGTTGGACTTACTGGAATTGTGTTCCATAGTTTTTTCGAATAGTATGAATGAAGGGGCTTATCTGATTCTACTATTGGGTTGGAATTTGGAAGGGATGGTTGATGGAATTTTGTGGGACAAATGTGTAGATACCTTGAAGATTTATCCTCCATTACCGCGTCCTTTATCAAGAAAAGAACACGCTTTTGCCTTCAGTTTGAACCTTGTTAAACTGAGGAGATTATGCACTGACTTGTTGGCCAGAAATAAATATGCAGTTTTACGGCTGTTGGATAAGATTTTAGAACATTATGATGTTCTAAATACGGCTATAAACTGTAATGGTGGTGTCAGTCGTGATATGTCTGCATGTTTAGTAACTGCTAAAGAAGGCGTGAGTAGAAGCAGGCAGTTTGTAGAGGATAGTGGGATTAGAGCGGATATGGTTGATGCTGGAGAGATTTGTCTTATAGAACAGACAGGAGTAGATGTGGGTTTATGTTGGGGGTCATTATGTGATCCGATGTTAATTGATCCTTTCGTTCAAAGTTGTTTGGGTAACAATGAATTGCACTTGAGTTCGGTTGGTTTTAAAGGGAGCTTGTCTGCCAATATGATGAAGGGTAAAGAAGTATTGTCAGGGGTGGATCTTGAGGATATGAGAGACTATGTTCCAGATTGTGCCTCGAAATTAGTACAGGATTGTATTCTGGAGGAGGATGAAGAGATTGACTGGAAAGTGGCAACAGATGTTGATCTTTCAAACAGTTTTGAACTTTTAAAAGAATTGGATGATGACTTGAATTCGTTGAAGGTGGGGTTAGAGGAAGCTAAAGCTGAGGCTGTCCCGAAGTTTGGTATGTTGTTGAGGAAGGGCTCTCGATTTCGACGTCCAAAATTTGGGAGGTTATTACAATTAAAACATAGAAGGCGAAGGGTTTGTGAGCTAGACAGAGTGAAGAGGGGTTCGTATGTAATAAAGGCAAAGAGCAATAGTCTCATTGTCAAGAATGGTAGTGGGAATTTGGTTAATTCTGTGGTGGATAAAGGGGATGACAAGTATGATGAAGACTCGGTATTGTATAGCATTGGCAGTGCAGGTTTTAGCTTGCCTAACAGTGTGGTGTTTATCTTGCCTTCCAGAGGAGATTTAGCTGAGGTGACTATTGGTTTGGTTGACTTTGACTGTTAGTCGTGTGGTTTTACTTTTTCATGGGAAAGAGAACCTTGCATGGTTGTGGTGAGTGACAAGTTTGTTAAACTTTTCCTCTTTTATTTGCGACCTAGTCTGAGTATATTTGGTGGGGTGGAATACTACACACGCTCGATGTTTGCTTCTGAGATGGCCACAAATTTTTCTAGTTCTGTTGGGTTGATGGTGCCTAGTATCGTCCCTTGTCAGAGTATGGCTGTTGCCCCTTATGCTTCGTATAGGAGGGGAAGGCGCAAGAAAATCACCAGTTCTGATGCGATTCGTCGCAGTGCTAGGATCAGGGCGAGTTCTTCTTCTTTACGAGTCAGTGAAGGTCAGCTCAGTGACGTGATGGATGGCGATTCTGTTCATAGTGGTGGGTCTTCTCTTGCTGGTGTTTTGGTAACCCCGGCTAGGAAAGGAAGGAGGAGAAGAGTAGAGAGCGGTTCTGGAGTGATTAGACGCAGTGCTAGGTTGAGATATAGATCTGCATCACCTCACGGTAGGTCCCAGAGTTCGGTTGCTAGTAGTAGCAATATGAACTCGGGCTCAGGTATTGCTTCTGTTCTCGGTAGTGGTTATTCTCGTTATGCTTTAGGTCATCTTTCCACTGATCAGCTATTTCAGTTAGCTTGTGACACAGCTTTCGTTTTTTCGGACTTAGAGTTAGATGCTGATTTTATTAGGAGTAGAGAACTAGAGCGAGCTTCATCTATAGGTCGATGAGGATTGTTAGTTGGAACATCAGGGGCCTAAATGAACCCAAAAAATGCGATAAAGTTAGGAATTTTTTTAAAGATTTTCAACTTGATATTGTTTTACTTCAAGAAACTAAGATAGATGGTCCTGATCCTAGTTTTTATAGAAGGTTAGGAGGGTCTTACTTTCGCAACTGGTCTTGTCTACCGGCAATAGGTGCTGCTGGTGGGCTTATGATTGGTTGGAAAGACAACCAATATAGTCTCGTACAGGAGCAGTCTATGATGCATTCATTGCATATTATATTAGCTTCGACAGTAGATAATTCACTTTTGGGTATTTCAAATGTATATGGCCCACATACTAAATTAGAGAGAAGACGGTTGTGTTTAGAATGTTCTGAATTTAGTAATCTCTCTTTCAATCAATGGGTTGTAGGGGGTGATTTCAATGTCACCAGATTTTTAGGGGAGAGAGCACCTAGAGAAGGTGATTTCTCTGACATGGAGGAATTTAATGATTTCATAATAGGAAATAATCTGATAGAGATTTCGATGTATAATAGAATGTTCACATGGTCCAATGATAGAGATACTCCTTCTTTCGCTCTTTTAGATAGATTTTTTATTAATAATGAGATGGAGGATAGATTTTCCATATGTAGAGTTAAAGGTTTACCTTTTTTATTGTCGGATCATTGTCCAATCATTTTATCTTGTGATTCGAATTTAATAATAAGTAGGAATTTTAAATTTGAAAAGATGTGGTTACTGGACAGTAGTTTTAGTAATTTGATCTCGATTAAATGGAATTCCTTATTTTATTTCAATATTTTGTATAAAGATAACTCTGCTAAGATTTTTGTTGCAAAACTAGGAAAGCTAAGATTTTTTCTTAAACGATGGAACAAGTTCGTTTTTGGTAATGTCAGAATTAAAAAAGACAAGATTTTATGTGAAATGTTAGATATTGATAAAGTTAGTGAAACTAGAATACTTAATATGAATGAGAGGGATAGACTTAGTATTTTAAGGTATGATCTTAAGTTGATTATGGAGAAAGAAGAGGTCATGTGGAGACAAAGATCTAGAATTCAATGGATAAAAGAAGGTGATAATAACACGAAATTCTTTCATAGTATGGCCAATAAAAGAAGGCATGATAATTTAATCCATTCCATCTTAATTAACGATGTAGAGGTATCAGTCCAGAAGGACCTTAATGATGCTTTTACAATGTATTACAAACAGATCTTAGGTACTAGGATAAAAAGAAGGATAAATATTAGATGGAATGATATTTACCCGTCTGCCTCTAGGATTGATTTGACTGGCTTAGATAGTCCTTTTACTGAGTACGAGATATGGAAGGCAATCTGTGATATGCCTAGTGATAAAGCACCCAGACCTGACGGTTTTTCAGTTCTTTTTTACAAACAATTTTGGGAGATTCTAAAGGTTGATATTATTAATCTTTTTAATGTTTTTTATAGTGGTAATCCGAGGTTAGGTAATTTTAATTTTGCTAATGTAATTCTCATACATAAGAGAGTTGGAGCGAATTCACTAAAGGATTTCAGACCAATCTCCTTAATTAATGTATCGGTAAAGATCATCTCAAAAGTTCTTGCAAATAGACTAAGCACTAAGATGAATGACCTAATAGACGTCTCATAAACAGCGTTTATTAAGGGTAGAAACATAGCGGATGGGGTAGCGGCAGTACATGAGTATATAAATGTATGTGTTAAAAATAATTTAACTTGCGCCATCTTGAAGTTAGACTTTGAGAAGGCTTTTGACTCAGTAGACTGGGATTTTATCTGTGAACTTTGTCTCGCCAGGGGTTTTAGTGTTCGATGGGCAAACTGGATTATATTACTTCTTAAGTCGGGTTGTTCTAGTATAGTGGTTAATGGAGTGATTGGTAAAAAGATTCAGTCTAAGAGAGGTCTCAGACAAGGCGATCCTCTTTCGCCTTTTTTATTCAATCTAGCGGTGGATGTTTTCTCAAGAATTATCAAGAGGGCTGGGAATTTAGGTGTCTTAGGTAGTGTGGGGAATGAGGAGTTTCATAATGAATTGTCTATACTTCAATTTGCAGATGATACACTATTATTTTCGTCTCATCTTCCTAAGCAGGTTATTACTCTCAAGTTTATTTTATATTGCTTTGAAATGTTATCTGGACTTCGAATTAATTTTGATAAGAGTGCAGTCATGGTCCTTAATGATAGTTGTAATGTTGAGCTCTTAGTAGCAAACACTTTAAACTGTTCTATTATGAAATTTCCGTCTGACTATTTAGGATTTAAAATCAGACCTTCTAAGCTTAAAAAGGATGACTGGATAATTATTATTGATAAAATTAGTAATAGATTATCTAGCTGGAACAATAGATTTCTTTCTAGAGCAGGGAGATTAGTACTAGTTAATTCGGTCTTATCAGCCATTCCCACTTATTGGATGACGGTTCATCGTTTTCCTAAGTGGGTTATTAAGAAAATAGATAGTATTAGAAGGAATTTTCTATGGAATGGTGACCTCAATTGTAATAGTTATAAGTGTTTAGTTAATTGGGAAATGTGTTGCAAGTCAAAGAGAGACGGGGGCTTAGGGATTGTTAACCTTGTAAACTTTAATTCATCCTTACTTACTAAATGGTTATGGAAATTTAGGAGTCCTGATACAGTGGCTACTTGGAAGAATTTAGTTTTAAAATCTTATTACTCTAGGGGGGTGATTCTAGGGGGATCGGGTTCTAGTAGGTCTAATAGATTATCTCATTTCTGGAAGGAAGTATTAAACTGCTTGGATTTTTTCAAGTTAGGATGCAAGACGATAGTGCATTCTGGTAATTCTACCTTTTTCTGGCATGATGCTTGGATTTCCTGTATTCCTCTTAAAATAGAATTTGCTGAACTTTTTAACGCTTGTGACTTCAAGAATTCGTTAATAATGGATGTTTATAGAAGGGATTCAGAACCCCCATGGGAGTTTTCTTTCGTAAATATCTTAGATGGAGATTTACTAAGACAACTGGCCCTTTTGAAAGCCAAATTAACCTTATACCATCTGGATGAGTATAGGGATACCATTAGTTGGGGATTGGATAAGAGTTTAGTCTACTCAGTCAATTCAATGTACAAACTTATCAATTTCTCTGGTATGTCTCTGCTTCCTTTTAAGTTTATATGGAAATCAAATTCTCCTCCTAAAGCTAAGTTTCTTATGTGGTTGATTATACATAAGAAGCTTAACACAGTTGAGCTTTTAAAGAAGAAGAATATTGTGTTGGATGTTAAATGTTGTTTTTGCAGTCGTTCAGAGGAAGATGTTGACCATATATTCTTTTCTTGTAACTTGTCCAATTATATTTTAACTATGGTGCTAAGGATTTTTGTTATGTCTAATGTGAATACATTTAATAACTGTGAGAAGTATTGGAATCAATATAGATTTACTTATAAATCAAAACAGAGATATGTTATGGATACGTTAATTATTATCATTAGTTGGTTCATTTGGATGGAAAGAAATCAAAGAATTTTTCATTTTATTTCAATGTCCCTTGATAACTTAATCATTAAGATAGTTTATTTCTGTTTGGATTGGATGACTACCCCATGTTATAAATACCTTAGAGATTTGTATTCTGGAAATTTGATGCAAAAAATTATGTCTAATTTAGAGTTATTTAAGAGTATCATTAGATATTTTAGAAACAATAGGTTTCGTATTAGTGCATAGAAATTAATTTTATTTTTGGAAATGTTTGTTTTTTACTTTTATCATATATATGTATGGACATATAATGTATATATAAATATATTTCTATACATTTTATATATAAAATATACCCATACATATATGTGATGGTAACTAATGAGGGTCGTTGTAGTTATTATCCAGGTTTTCAGGTGGAAGGAATATTGAAGAAATGCATGGAATGCTTCAAATTTGTGGTATTTGGGTAGAAGTGCATATTGGAGGGATTCATGGATAGCTATCTGGATTTGATGCTTGATTTTTTGGTGGAGCTCTTATGGTGACTGTTCTCTGAGAGTTATTGTGGGCTGTACTTTGTATTATTCTTTCTGGGAGGTTTTGATTATAGTATTTGAGTAGATATACTTCTATATCGGGTGGTGGCCTTGCCGGAATTCGATATAGGAGTAGATGGGCGGTGGTTTATCCGGAGCTCATCTATCTATTATCAAATACTTTTCTAGATTTGTGCTGACATTTGGAGTGTTGTTGGTTGTTTTACTCCTAGGGAGTTGTATTGGGACTCTGTATTTTTTATGATATTATGATTTATATGTGTGCTCTCTTCTTCTTAGAAGATCACACATTTTGGTTTTCAAAAAAAGAAAGCTGTGCAGGCTTTCTGCTCGACCTGGGCGCACTTGGGATGTGCGCCATTGTTTTCTTGTACTGGCGCACTTCCCAAGTGCACCAGTGCATTTATATTTTTTTTCTCTTCTTCTTTTGGTTTTTCCTCCTAACTTCGTTCGTCCATATCTCCTTCATACGATGTCCGTTTCACGCAAGCTCGAACTCTATCTCAAGTAGAATTCCGAGACGAACGCAATGGCGTAACCCATTTCCCTTAATTTTCACATTTGAGATTAATTATTCTTTAATTTGTGGACATTAATATTAAAATTATGGGGTGTTACATAAAAATGTTATATATCTAACACTGAAGCCTCCTGCTACAAGCTCCTTTACATAGATCTGTAAAATCCTGAATGACTTGATTGTCCGTACAAATTTGGGCACCCAAGAGTTTAGGTAAAAAAAAAACAAAATAAACTCTGGGTCAGTCATGGGACTGGTATGAGTAAACAGTTTGAGAAAATAAACGATATCTCATAAGACCATGCCGTATAACACGAAACGGGTTTTTCCCTTATGAGAATCCAAACAACTTGATTTAACTTTCAAAATCATTTTGAAAGAAATGATAATATTTATATCAAAACTCCTTTGATATTATAATAATGTCTAAATCAAATAAATAGAAATCTAGTGGAACGCTTTCATCTCACGCTCCGCATACATAATATACAATCAAAACCGCGAGCACTTATTGGGTAATGAATTTCCAACTATTACAAGGTATGGAACCACCTTCCGATAGTGTATCTCTAGAGGAGAATACACTAGGTTCAACAAGAACATCGTGTAACCTAGCCACACATGACCGACCACTCATTTCGCTTGAGTGTCGAATGTATATCACCAACGATTGGGATCAACAATCGTTTCCCGAATGGGGCAACATCGAATAGAATAAAGAATGAAATGAATATCTCTAGATAGGTGATAATACACCCTAATTGGGAGCTACCCACTAAGCCATGCTGCTTGCTCGATTTTTATCATTTCCCAGTTGTTGAGACTTGAGGCTATGATTGCTTACCATTCATTGACAACATGATCACTTTGAATGCCACATTGTCAGATCCGTTAATCATTAATTGATTTGCACAAATATATTCTGGATATTATGCTAAGAGAATAAATTCTCTGCCACCATATATATTTATACAGAACAACATATGCGATCATTGGAAATACTCTGTCAGACACTCGTCCATACACGTTCGTTCTGGGATTGAACGAAACCGAAGGCACAATTTCCATTAATAGAAAAAAGCCCTTGCACTCTATTCCGTCTTCGATTATCTTCATATAATCTGATTCGCAACGCTACAGCTAATACATAGTGGTTCTCGGATAATAATTCAACCTGTAGTGTCCCGAAATTTCGGTCCAATTTGAGCTGACTAAATAACACAAGTCCAACCCACATTGCACTGGAAATCAGAAAACTAATAGAAAGAAAATAGAGGGTGAGAGTAGATAAGATAGAAACTTAGAATAGAAGAAGAAGATACAACATCAGAGTAACACGAATCTCACAGTGGAACGAACAACATATAATAGATAACACATCCTTGAAATAAAATCAGTATATGTATATAGTAACATTATCAGAGTACAACACTTACAACACAGCGGAAATAACTATAGCTATATAATCCTGAAGCCTCCTGCTCCAAGCTCTCCAAGTATATCTGTAAAATCCTGACTACTTGACTGCCCGTATAAAATTGGGCACCCAAGAATTTAGGGAAAACAAAATAAAATAAACTCTGGGTCAGTCATGGGACTGTTGTGAGTAAAACAGTTTAAAACGGTTCGAACAAGTAAACAATATCTCATAAGACCACGCCGTACAACGGAACGGGTTTTTCCCTTATGAGAATCCAAAATATCTTTATATCAAAAACCTTTTGATATTATAATAATGTCTATCAACCACAATATAATAATCATCTAGCAGAAACGCTTTCATCTCACATTCTACATATATAGTATACAATCAAAACTGCAAGCATGTATTGGGTAATGGATTTCCAACTATGATAAGGTATGGAACCACCTTCGCTAGTATACCTCCAGAGAGGAATACACTGGGTTCAACAAGAACATCTTTAAACCCGACCACACATGACCGACCACCGATTTCGCTTGAGTGTATTGAATGTATATCACCAACGGTTGGGATCAGCAACCGTTTCCCAAATGGGACAACATCGACAATAGATTTTTAGAAGTAAATGAAACTCTAGATCAGGTGATTATACACCCTAATATGTGCGACCTACATAGCCATGCTGCCTGCCCGATTTTTGTCATTTCCCCATTGTGAGGCTAGAAGCTATGCTTAACTTTTTACATATCATATCTTCATTTACTTGGAATACCATATCGTCATACCCGCAAAATCACAAATTGATTTCCCCAAAAATACCACGGGTATACAGCTAAGAGAAACGAATTCCTCTGCCACCAAACGTGAAACACCCCACCTCCGTTAGGGTCACTCTCAAAGGGAATGCCCTAATTTTGGTGGAGGTTTATAAGTACAAGTCACAGATATACAAGACAGATATAAGAACACATATTTGTAAACAGCGGAAGAACAACAAACTTTTATTTCATAAAGTCAAATACGTGTTACAACAACATCCTTTCTAAAAACATAACATAACACTTTCATAATCTGTCTTGAGTACATTGTTTAAAGAAGCATAAATAAAACATAGATAAACTGCAAAAGCCCCATAGCGGATTGTCCAAAGCCATAGTTCAAAACAGGAAAGTCCAAGCAATACATTTCTCTTCTTCAAGCTGGATGTTAAGGTTGGTCAAGCTGCTGTGTTCCCTCCCTGTGGACCTGGGGGGGGGGGAACGGAAGAAAGAAGACGAAAGAAAAGTAGAGTCAGACATAAAGCCTGAGTAAGTCTAGTACTATTTTGTCTATGAATAAAGAACTGGGTATGATAAGTATAAACAAGAAGTGGGCAAGCACTATAAACTTGGTTAAGTTGTCTAGGGCCGAATATATTATCGTACCCCATGTTAATCTCTGAACCCATATAAACTAGTTTCCAACTGACACCCCATAATCAGGGTGATGTGATCCATTCTATGATGATCGGCTCCTACTCGCATAGTTACATGTGTCTTACGGCCCCCGATGTTGTAGTTACCTATGCTGGTCCCACCATGGGGTGTATCAAGTCCCATAGTGGCAACCCGACACAACCTTAGAGTGCACAGGTATGCTACCGGTGTCCAGTGCCTTATTTTTCTGCGCCGGAGTGTGTGCATGCCCGCACTCCGTTAGAACCTACACTGCTACACCACCGCCGTCGCTTTGACCTCTTACAATCAGCCCAGTAATCGTGCCCCACCCTGCCTAGTTTCAGGGTATCCTGATACACCTTCTAGGGTTACTGCTGAAAAGGGTCCCCCGTTACTAGGTTTTCTATCTCTAGCCAACATGCTAAGTTGGTTAAGTGTTTCCTAACCTAACCCCCACCAGTCCGTTTTGTTTAGCATGTTCCATTTTGATTAAGTCTTTAGTTCACTTAATCCTATCAATCCTGACTCAGCCTTAATTGTCTTATTAAGGCCCTGACCTCTCACATTAGACAGGTATTGTTGTGGCTGCCTGTTGCCGGTTGGTTCCGGGCAGTCTTACGCCACAACTCAGTCTAACCTCGGGTCCTTGCTGGGCTCCATGTTTAACCTCCCACATTGGATAGGTATTGTTGTGACTACTGGACAGCCGGGCGGTTCCGGGCAGGTTTACATCACAACTCAATCCAACCTCGGGTTAAACACATCGTATGTTCTACATTTACATATTTTGTCATTCCTCTTTATTTCTTATATGTAAATATTTGCGGCCCATTATTAAGTTAATGGTGTAAAGGTTACACCAATCATGGGCCCAACCCATACTTGAACTTGGGCCCTTCTATTTTATATTTTCATTCATTAGTAATTTTTAACCCAACGTTATTTTCCCCCGTTTTACACGTCCGTTTATTATATATATGTTGGGCTTAGCCTTTTAAAGCCCAAATTAGCCATGAGAAAAGGGGAGGCTTAAAGCGTAATTACATACACAAAGAGGGGAATGTGAGCGCATGAACTTGCAATACGACGTTGGAAATACAAAATAGAAACTGGTGTACTTGCATAGTGGTAACATAGGTGACATGAATCAAAGCGTGTGAACTTGTAATTGAGATATCATTATTGTCACATGAACCTATATTTTTATTTAGGCATAATGTCAAATATAAGCATGGCATAAATATTTCTAGCATAAGCATGGCATAATGTCAAACATAAGCATGGCATAAATATTTCTAACATGAAATCATGATTCTTACTTTAGCCATGTAAACTTACAAAAAGGGACCTTTTGAACCTAACCTAGCCATGTACCACATATGTCATCATATAATTCTTGTAAACAAGATAGACCTAATCATGGTTGCCAAATATCAATCATAGCCTAGCCATATTCATAAGTTTGCAAATAGGTTTTCTAGTACAAAAGCATGGCTTAATACATGATGCCAAATTCTCAACATAATTTCATATGGATAATAACCAAACTTGTTCCAATTACTTACAAAATGATTTATGCACAAAAATATACATCATGGTGGCATAGAAGCAAACCCCAAACTTGCATGAATTTAAATCAACTACATACATGTAGCTTCAACATGGATTACATAATTTGCAAAATATTCCAAACGTATACTTGCATAGAACTACCGCATGTAGTTCTTTATAATGAATAACATAATTCATAAATATCCAAACGTATATAATATTTCAAATTTATAAGAACGCACAAATATGAATTACTTTATTGCCACAATTCAAGCATACAAACCAACACAATTGTTTATTCATACCAAAGTAATACTCTACTTACAATGGTTGCGGCGAGTTCTCTAATTTAGAGATTGAAGACGCAAATTCCTTTGTTGAATTGATTTGTTTAGGTTGCTTTAAGCTTTAGAATTTTCCTCCTAATCCTCTCTCCAATTTGGTGGCTACTCCTAGTCGTTCCTCAGCAACATGGCGGCTATGTTCTTATTTTTGAATGAATAGATTATGGTTTAGTCTAGGGTTGTTTATATAGAGGTTAGGAACTGATTAGGACCATTGATGTTGCTTGGATTGATCGTAGCCATTCATTCTAAGGAGAGACCAATTAAAACTTGCCACCTAGCCCTAGTGACAAAGCAGACCACAGAAAATCGACCACATAGAGAATAGGCCAGCCGGGTTAGACTGGGCTCGACCTGGGTCTGGACCAGGTCGACACCCCTGTCGACAGCCCTGTCGACAGGCCTGTCGACCTGGTTAGACCAGGTCGACAGCCCAGTCGACTTGGTGGGTCAGGCGGGTGTTTTTCCGCCCTGGCCCATTGGGCCCCATTTTCGAATTTAAACCTGATTTATTCTGTTTGAATTTAAACTTGATTCTCAAACTTCCGAAGGCCATATCTTCTTCATACGGACTCCGTTTTTCGAAAACTCGGACTCTATTTCGCGTATTTTTCCGAGACGAACGCAATGGCGTATCCCGTTTCCCTTAGTTCTTTGATTTCAAATTAATTATACTTTAATTTGTTAATTTCACAGTTATAGAATTTTCGGGGTGTTACAAAACGTAAATACGTTTGAAGAGATCAACTTACGCGATCTATTAAATATACTCTATCAGACATTCTTCCATATAGGTCATCCTGGGACTGGATAAACCGAAGGCACTATTCAGTACAACAATCTTACGCAATCTTTACCTAAGAATTATACAACAGCCCTTGCACTTTACTCTGTCTTCAATTATCTTTGGCATATATGATTCGCAACGCTTATGCCAATACAGAGTGGTTCTTTGGATAGTAGTCCAACCAGTCTCTCCATATTAACAACGTCAAAATGGTCGAAAACTTCGATAGTCGATGAGTTAACTATCAAAGAAAAACACGTGTGCAAACAACGATCTTATTTCCAGATGGAAATTACATCGATCAATCACCAATCAACTTTTATCCTTTAAATTAATTTATCATTAATTTATTTCATTTGTCATTTCCTGTTTCCATATATTCAACATTTCTTATTTTCTAAATTTAGAAAATATATGTTATTAACACTGGAAAACATTTCCATTTCTTGTTTTCTATATTAGAAAACATTTTTTATTCTTATTCGGAAAACATTTCCAAAACTCCTACATTGTACTTAGACAGATGTTTAAACAAACCATCGCTATGCCAACTCAAACCATTACACTTATTAACTAAATTTACTTAACCATCCTTTACTATCAAACCTTAGCCCTTTCCTTAGTTAAGAAGGAAGTCAATCAAGTTGGGGTATAATTACCTCTCAGACCTTAACTGAACAACATTTTAACTTCGGAATAGACAAAGTTTATCTTTTAAACCTTTAACAAACTTCCTTACGTAACTCTCTTTCGAATAATCTCTATTCGATAACTCCTCCCTTCGAATAACTATATTCGATAATCTCTCTTACGAATAACTAGATTCGAAAACCTTTCTTCGAATAAACTATATTCGATAATCTCTCTTACGAATAACTAGATTTGAAAACCTTTCTTCGAATAAACTATATTCGATTAACTCTATTCAATTAACTCTATTGGATTAACTCTTTTTGATTTAACTCTAATCGATTAACTCCATTTGATTAACTCTTTTTGATTAACTCTTTTTGATTAACTCTTTTCACTTAACTCCTTTCGAATAAACTATATTTGATTAACTCCTTTAATTCTATTCGAATAAACTATATTCAATTAACTCCTTTAATTCTATTCGAATAAACTATATTCGATTTACTCTTCTCGAATAAACTATATTCGATTACTCTTCTCGAATAAACTATATTCGATAACTCTACTTCGAATAAATTATATTCGATTACTCTTCGTCGAATAAATTATATTCGATAACTCTTCTTCGAAAAAATTATATTCGATAACTCTTCTCGAATAAATTATATTCGATAACTCTACTCAATTTTACTCCATTTGAATAACTCTAACTGGTTAACTCTAACTCTAACTGGTTAACTCTAACTCTAACTGGTTAACTCTAACTGGTTAACTCTAACTGATTAATTCTAACTGATTAATTCTAACTGATTAACTCTGACTGGTTAACTCTAACTGATTAATTCTAACTGATCAATTCTAACTGATTAATTCTAACTGATTAATTCTAACTGATTAACTCTAACTGATTAATTCTAACTGATTAACTCTAACTGATTAATTCCTTTGAATTATTTCTTTGAATTATTCCCTTTTCTATTTGTTTACTTAACAAATAACTATTCCCTTTTCAAATTCTATTTATTTAACAAATAAATATTTCTTTTATCTTTCCTATTTATCCAACAAAAAAATATTTCCTTTATCTTTTCTATTTATTTAACAAATAAATATTTCCTTTATCTTTCCTATTTATTTAACAAATAAATATTTCCTTTATCTTTTCTATTTATTTAACAAATAAATATTTCCTTTTACATTTGTTTTATAAATATTTTCTTTTATATTTGTTTTACAAATATATTCCTTTATATTTGTTTTCACAAATATTTCCAATTCAATTATATTTGTTTTACTAATATAATTTATTTTCAATATACACTTTGACAAATCCCTTTGTATATTCCAGTATTTCTTATGTTGTTTCAAATACCATATATCACTGCTCAGTATCACCAAAACACACACAATCAATAACATATTGTATATCACATCATATATCACAATATATATGAAAAACAATAAAATAAATGTTGAGGAAACCAGTTGGATTCCTCCGACCTGTTTCCCTGCATCACAGATGTTACACAATATAAATAACATCGATTTCATTTCGATATGAAATATTCTGATAAACAGAATTAATATTTGATTAACGATTTATACATATATCGTTATCTATAATTTCAACCAATACACAAGCAATTCAACCAAACAGTTAACACACAACAATCAATAGATGATTAACTGTTCTAAAAATACGTTATAAAAATATAACTGTTCAGAGTTGGTGAGTTTTACTCACATAGGACGATCATCGTTGATAACGATAACCATCGCTCGATTTGATTCAGACGGACAATTTATTTTGCTATAAATTGTAATGACCTCCGATTCACTCCCCGTCAGTTCCATTGTGGAGCGCCCGTCAATACGATCCTGTCGGATCTTGTTTCGCTGAATTCCGATATCGTATGATGAAGTTATACATTTTAGAAGTTAATACACTTTTAAATTAAAAATAAACTAATTTCTATTAAAACTTGGGCCTCACCCAAATTCCCGGCCCATACCCCTTCTTGGAAACCCATACCCGAGTGCATCTCCTCCCCCAAATTCAATTCTACAGATCTCGCTATCTCCAGTATCATCCCCAACACTTGACCGACTTTGACCACCTTCATACTCCACCTCGGCCACCAATGGAGGGCGCAACCACCACCATCCAATTCATCACCTTCCCCTCTACCTAAACGTCACCACTTCCCAATACTCGACGCACCTACCCATTTACGTCCTAGAATCGTGCTGCCAGGAGGTCGGCCTTCGCCTCTGCCACCAAACAGTTCCGCCAGCCCCTCCTTTGCACTCACCAAGACACTCTCCACATGCTCCTGCCCTCGAACCCAACTCTGGTGGCCATTAATAAACCGTGACCTGCTGCTAAGTTAGACGAGTCATGAACCATCGCACTTCACTCATCCTATAAGATCACCTTAAACCCCTAGGTTCACCGCACCCATCCGTGCTTTCCCCTCCGGCGCCGTCTGCTCACCGCAACCCAATCGGCTCGGCCATGGAAATCTGGAGTGACCTAAACCAAGATCGAACCCTAACTGAGTACACTAGTGCGAAGTATAAGACTAAACGATCTCAACAAACCATCACTCATTTGATTTCATTTAGTAAAGTGGGAGATTTAAATTATTGATGAATTTTGTAAAGTGGCGGCCTCTCTTTTTGTTTACAGAAGAAGATGGTTTAGGTTATAAGAGTGTAAGATTATTTATAGTAGTTTCTAATATATCATTATGTATTCGTGGAGAAACATGGTCCAAGTGAGGAGGTATGTAGCTCTTGTAACTTAGGGTAGGTGCTGCATTGAGCTTCAGGAAATACACAAGGTTAAAGAGGATTACAATGGCATTACGCATACTTGTTTTTATTTGTTTGTTTATGTTTTAAATGGTCTTAGCACTCGTTATGTACGTACGGCTTTACTCACGAACGGACATGTTATCGACAAAAATTAAAGTACCATTATAACAAGCATTGTGCCATGATCCTAAAAATATAATAATATAGGTCCTTTAACTTATTCTGTGAAACCCCGAAATGTTGATACAGGGTGCAAAATACTCCAAATTAAAAAGTGCTTATTTTACGAAATAAAAATTACAGTAAAATTCTAAAAATTTAATTATACCTACATCTCAAAGGGCTTGTCTAAATTCGAGACCAATATTTAATTATAATTAAATATATCGTTATGGCTCATAGTGATTTCATAGCAACTTTTCTAAAATTTGTTTTGGACATAAATCAAAATCTACACGATGAAATCTCGATTTTTCTCTTCCACTAGAAAAATATACTTCACGAGCCCCGAACGTTTCTTGTTTCACAGAAATCCGATTTAAAACAGACCCTGTATATTCAGTTGAAGTTTGAATCGCCAATTTACGAACTGCAGCGCCATTTCGAGCTCGATTATAATTTTAATATAATTATACGTTCAAATTTCATTTAAATAATATATTCGTTATTATAATTCAATTTTAAACTGAATTAAATATCATAGATGATCCAATTCACACCATATTGTGAATTCCACTATTTCTGACAATTTCAGAAATTAAATATATTATTCCATTATTTAAATTAATTAAACATTCGCTATTATTTAATTCTACGACCATTCAAATCTCTACATCACTATTTATATAATTAAATAAATTAATTATTATATCGCTAAAACACGGGTCGTTCCACAACCGGTCTCTCCATATTGACAACGATATTGGCAAACACTTCGATAGTCGGTTATTTAACTATCGAAGAAAAATAAACATCCATTCATAGCATCAAACAATCACTGGGCCCCTAATTTATATTTCATTAATTAAATCACTACTCCATTTCCTTATCTATATTTGTTAACCAAATATTTTCCACAATCATCTTGGTCTTTTTCGCTATTTGGAAAACATTTCCATATACCGCCTCCTTTTATTTTCTATACGTAGAAAATATCTTCTATTTATAATTGGAAAACATTCCAATTACTTATCACTTTCACACCCACTCATTTCTACACTCAATAAATATTTATTTATTATATTTCCAAAATTCCACTTCCTTGGGTATAAACAAATGTTATATAAACATCGTTACAACAACCCAAAATATTGCATTCAACTAACTCTTATTCAAACATTTCTCTTTAAGACTAGATCTTGCCATTTATCGGTTAAAAATGAAATCAATCAAGTTAGGGTATAACTACCTCTCATATCTTGACTGAAAACATCTTTAACTTCAAAACGGACAAGGTCACTTACCCCGAATAATCAACATCATAAAAACCAATTATTCATTTTTAAACCCGTATACGCTTTTCTTTCTAATTTACCAGATTTAATTATAGATTTCCTTTTTGTTTATAATATTCTATTTTTAAGTTCGTTTCCTTATCGAATTCTATATATATCAATACAATGATTTCTAGTTATCCAATTTTCTTAAAAATATTCTAACTCCTTAAATTTCTAAATTTTTTGCCATAACCGATACAACTACAAAACGCCTCTTTGGGCCATTTCCATTCAAAAAGAAAATCAAAAAGACAAGAGGCTTGCCGATTCGGCGCATAAAACCTCATGTAGAATTTAAACATGTACCTTTTTGTCGAGCGCTAAATTTATAAACTTCATTCTCTTCATTCCACGCCTGTTTAACCGATATGTGTCCATTTCTAATTTATTCCAACACAATCTGGTCATTTTAATTCAATTTGCTAATTTATCTTTAATTAGCTCTTTTGCCCATTTCATAATTTTATTTGAACAGATCAACTTCGTATACAATCAAAATTTTCTTATAAACCAATCGAATTCTATTTTCAATTCAAGTTTCATATTCAATTTCGAGTATAAATTCACCAGTTCAATTTAGTTAACCAAAACCCAATTTCGATTCAAAATTCGATTAACTAATTATCTTCACATTAGTTAATCTTATTCAATAATTAAAAATCTGATTTTTGTTTCAAAAATCAATTCTCTTACTCCACTTGAGTTTATATTTACTTTATATCTCTAGTCTGGATTTTTCTAATGGAAATTCGGATTTTATTTACTTAAAATCTATTTATTTATTTAAATAAACTGTTATGGTTTTATAATGATTATGGCGCTGTTTTTCTAGAAATTTGATTGTTAACATAACTCAAAATCTATTAGACGAAATCCGTATTTTTCTCTTCCATTAGAAAACTATTATTCAATCAGTCCTGACGATTCTTGTTTCAAGGAATTCCGACTTAAATTGAGTTATATATACTTAATTGAAGTTCGAAATGCCAATTTACGAACTACTGCGCTGCGGCGAGTTCATTTTAATTATATTTAAATATAAACATTTAAACTTCGTTTATAATAAATTTCAAGTCCATTCTAATATATTTTATACATATTAAATCCAGTTTCCAAATCCAACTTAATATTTCCGATTATCTCTAATCGTCGATTTTTCATTACTCAGTTATCAATTCAATTACAACTCCATTTCTGTCATTATTTTCTAATTCCATTAGAAATAAATTATTATATAGAATTCATGAAATCGAATTCTAAATATATATCCTTTTGATTTTTCCAATTCAGTTTATATTCCGAATTCCGAAATAAAAACCGTCGATCCCTTTTCGAAACGATTTCCAATTCACTTTCAAATTCATACTTGAATTTATAATTCCACATTTATCCGATGATAATTATTCCACTTTACAAACATCGTTTATAAATTTTCTTCCTTGTTTTATGCATTAAATAAGTTCCATTTCAAAACCCATTTGAGACCAAATTTCTATATTTGGAATACTTTATTTATAATAAATTATATATATATATATATATACATATACATTGAATTTATTTTCATATTTAAAATTTGAACTTCTATTTAATACAATCCAGATATTTTATTTTTTTGAAAATATTTATTTAAATCAATTCGATCTAATCGATTTCAAATCATAAATCCATACGGATTTATTTTAACTCAATTCTCATTCCAACCATTAGAATAATTTCCTCGTTCCTTATTAACATGGTCCCCAATCCTCAATTTAAATTCATTTTTGAATTAAATATTTAAATTATCCAAATGATAATTTTTCCATTTCAGTTATAAACACCATTTTTAAATTCACTTTAATTCTCTACATTATCCAATGAAAATTGTTTCATTTTATTTATAAACACCATTTATAAATTTACTTCAATTTCCTGCGTTATTTAATTTATAAACATCATTTATAAATTCACCACTTCAATTTCTTGTATTATTTAATTTATAAACATCGTTCATAAATTCAATACTTGTTTTATTTATTCAAAATAAGTTAATATATCTAGTCCATTCAAAATTCGAATTCTATTTTTAGAAAAATAGTTTTCCCTTCTAAATCTTAAAATATCCTTTTTAAGATATTTTTATAAGTCAATATTCAGGGCCAGTAACATTCAACCAATCAAAAACATCCAATTATCAACCATAGATTTTCTAGAACATCATAAATGATAATATATATGAAGAAAACAAATAACAATATTTTTGAGGAATCCAGTTGGATCCCTCCAACCTGTTTTCCTGCATCCACATCCGTTAGCCAACATAAATAATACACATCCTACTTCGAGGTAGGATATCGCGGTATAGAAGGTCATCCACTAATGATACTGCGACCATCCGATAATGATACTACGGGAATCCAACCACCAATATATATATATATATATATAATAACCACAATCACCAAGCCTAATTAACTAATATTTATAAATAATAGCCATAGTAATATTTTAATGCAACCAAACAACCATCAATTATTTTTAACGACTAAAAATGAATCTAAATAATATATTGAGTGAGATTTTACTCACCATGGTTTTTAGTTTGCACTTATCAATTTCGGTTTCTCTTCATCGATTTCTGAAACTTCGAACTCCACACGAAAGATTCCAATCAATATATCCTTGCATAAGGAAAAATCTGAATTGTATAAACAAGCTAACGAATCTCCTTAACAAGGTTTTATGTTGAAAATACACTAACATTTATTTATTTCTTTTTACTAACCCCCGGGTTTTGAATAGTTAACGATTCTAAATTTCTCTTATCTAATTTATAATTTATACAATGATTTAGTGGATAATATTCCCTTTTCAAATTCCGTATTCCAGATAATAGTTAATACCATTTCCTTTCCTCTTAACAGTATGCAAATTTAGCTTTAACTGACATACAAATAAAATCCTAACTGATATATTGATTTAATTCTGACTAATATATGGATTTATTTCTAACTGATATACTGACTAATTAATAAAAACAAGAATCAACTTCAATTAAGGATTTACCTTACACTAGTTCAATTTCTCCAACCAGACACTGATACATGTTGTTACTATGCTTTGGTTTTTCACCATTCTTTTTGTTTCCATACTTTACACATAAATAAGAGGCCACCCCGACGAACTCAGCATCGCGACTTCAGCAAGCTTACAAAAAAACCCAATCCCCTTAAGCCTTGATCCCTCCACGCAACCCACTGTATTGCTTGAAATCACCAAAAAAATTACATCGTCACTTTCATCACTTCCTGTGGCATACAACTTGGCATTTCTCTTTAATCCGCAACATCGTCATCGCAGCCTGACATATCGCAAAAAAAAAAAGCAGAAAACAAATCGAAGTTAAACTCAAATCTAATAACAATTTTCCCATTTTCCAAACCGAACTTCACCGTTTGAACTTTACCATCGACGCACTCAATAACAAGGTCCAAACCTCCACAATAACTTAGCGATGATAATCTCGTTCCTCCCTGCAACCGCGAGAGCATCGAGCTCCCAGAATCTCCAGTATCAAGTCGCGAGTGTGTTAGTATGGTTTTGAGCTTTAGGAATTTTTGGGGCTTTTGAATCGCGATTTCATGATTTGATTTTGATTTTACCCTTTTTATTTTTATATTAAAGAATTCGTATTTTTAAGGGGACTGGAAAAATGGAATGAAAGGAATCGATTTTAATGGTTCTGTTGGTTTCAAGAATGATAAATGGGAAGGCCGATGGCAAAATATATAGACGCGAAGGAACAGAAAGTACCAAGACCATTAAATCATTGCTTTACTTTGTAATAAAGGTGAGGGACCATTCGTACGTGATTTTGAAAGAAGCAGTAGCTATAAGGTAGGTTTGCTCAGTAAATACTTCATTAGGAAGGAAAGAAAATAGTTTATATTAATATTTATATATGTTGATTTGAGCCTGATGTGAATTTATTCAATTTAAATTATCACGAAATTTTGAACCCCTATTTAAG
This sequence comes from Allium sativum, assembly GCA_030737875.1. Lineage (NCBI taxonomy): Eukaryota > Viridiplantae > Streptophyta > Magnoliopsida > Asparagales > Amaryllidaceae > Allium > Allium sativum. The sequence continues at coordinate 773,563,241 of CM060912.1, forward strand.
GACAATAACTGGAATTCCTAGGGTTATATCACTATTCTGAATACACTCGAACGGGTTTCGAAGCCTAATTTGATCATATGGAGAAGATATTAATTTAAATAAATATAAATTAAATTCAAAATAATTTATTCCTTGATTAATAAATTATTATTATTATCATTTATATTCAAATAGAATTTATATTAACCATTTGAATCATTTTGACTCCGTTTAAATTTCGAATTAATTACTTTAGATTCTCGATAATTATATATATTCGAAACAAATCGTATTTCGATTATTAAATTGATAACTCAATATAAAAATCAATTTATATTATCAACTCAATATTTAAAACCATATTAAATATTTAAAATAAATTGACCAAAAATCTAGTTTGTTACACTACGCAAATGAGCTTCCTCATTCTTCACATCTGAAATAATCAAATGCCACGCAAATAAGCTTCCTCATTCTTCACATCTAAAATAATAAATTGCTATGCAAATGGATTTCATTCTTCAATCTAAGATAATCATATGCTATGCAAATGAATTTTGTCATTCTTCACATTTGACATTTCAGATGCTACGTGTTGACCTGCTTTTTAGTCAAAGCAGTCACATATGGAATCTCTGATAAACAACACACTAGAGTATTGGAAACATCGTCAGAAGACAAGCATCAATTTGGTCGAAATCGCATCACAAGCAAAGAAAGGCCCGAAACTCCTATCAGATGACCTTTTTTGGGCCCGAAAACAGCGATTACAGAGTTGGGCTCTATAACTCTTGTAGATCTCTGAATCAGCTTCAGTTTGAGCTTTGGTTTGGCTCAATCAGACTTACGGTTTGAATGTTACGCCCGTTTCCGTGAACGTATGCAGAACCGGAAACCTGGAATTTAGCATTGAATAGATCCTCGGATCGGATCGGACAAGCCTGTTCGGATCGGACCCTTCCTTAAAATGGACAGTTTGGCACTTGCTCTTCGCATTCACATCAGCACGGATCGAATCGGAGGGGGGATTCCCGATCCGCTCCACCTTCAAAGCATAGGACACGGAGTCTCCGGATTGAGGACACCAACTCTGTTCGGGTCGGAAATAACGGCTCGGTTCGGAACAAGGAGAATCCAACCCGCTTCATATCAGCTATTCAGGAGGGCACAACGTCCTCGGCTCGAAGGCTTCGCCCCTGTTCGGATCGGAGAACCGATCCGATCCCCCTTTACCTACTGCTACACAACTGTTTTGACCGCTTCTTAAGGGGTAACCGCTCCTACTATCATGGATCTGCCTCCACCTAGCAAAACCCGAACAGAGGGACTTCTTCCACTACTTCTCGAGATCAACTCCGGTCGTGACACGTGGCATATCCGAACCAGGTCACCCAGAGGCTCCTCTACACCTATAAATACACCACAACATGGCTATTTCAGGGGGACTTTTGGAAACTCTAACTCTCCATGGCTTCAATTGTGGTTCTTCGCAAGGCTATTGCATAACCTAAAAGCTGAATTCCACATTACAATACGAGGATTTCGTGTATAATCTCCTCTTCTTCATTGTAAACACGAGGATTTCGTGTATAAACGGAAAGCAAACAACATTGTAATAGCTTCTTAGGATTTAAGAAACTATAAAGTGGACGTAGGCTTGGATTGAGCCGAACCACTATAAAAATCTCGTGTGTCTCCTCTTATTTTACTGCTTTTTCTGCATTTATTATGTGATTGTGAGGTTTTCACATAGAGTTTGGGTGTTAGGCCCAAATTTCGGTCTAACACTACGCAAATGAATTTTGTGACTCTTCACATCTGAAATTTCAGATGCTACACAAATGGATTTCATCATTCTTCACATCTGAGATTTCAGATGCTATGCAGATGAATTTCGTTATTCTTCACATCTGAGATTTCAGATGCTATATAAATGAATTGGACAGCTATTGTATCATTCCATGGGGAAGGTGCCAGTTCCTTTGTCGGACATTTGACTTGGCGGTCTATCTCAGTTTAGGAAGTAGGACTTTTAACCTCTCACTCGGGGAAGTACCCCTTCGACGAAAGTCGTAACCCTCTCATTTGTTCATCATGGCTCTTGTTCGTTGTTTGAATCTTTGCGACTCTTCACATTCACTTTCCAAAGCGGTGCTTTTCTATTCTTGTATGATGGTATTTACAGCCTTTGGCACTTGAACTAGTGTTGTTGGGGTCGCTACGTTTCGTCAGATTTTCAAGGGATAAACGCTCAACAGATAGCCTGCAATATGAAATCATCTCTTAAGAAACTTTTGATTTGACATAAAATTTTGCAAGAAAGAAATTCATTCAAACAAATATGCTCTTAGTCACAGAGGTAATGTTTATTACAGTGTTTGTAAAATATTACAAACTTTTTTACGAGAATTTTGAATACAACATGAAGTAAAGCATGAAAATAAAGTTGTGGCGATGATGATCGCTTATTTCGAGCCATTGAAATTGGAGCACCATCATCAGTCATCAGTGGTCACCGGCCTTGCATAGGTTTGAGCGGGAGCTTCGTTGCTTGGGCCAGATTGATCATTTGATGTTCCTTGCCCTAGAGGAGTTGTAGAAGGATTTATGGCTTGTGGATTCTTTACATACTGTTGCAGCCTATTTTTCCTGATTAATTCCTCGATGAGGTTCTTCGGGTGTTGGCACTCATTAGTGTTATGACTAGGCTGGTTGTGAAACCTACAGAACTTTCCTGAGTTTGTCTCCTTATCGCCTACCCTTATCGGATTTGGTTCTGCATATTCTTCAGAATTCTTTGTTGCAAGATAGATATTTTCAGGAGTGTCATTCAAAGGCGTCAGCTCTGATGAGTTGAAAAAGCGAGACTTCTTGCCATCTCGATTATCTTTCCCGTCGCTTCCTCTTTTCTGACCTCTGGGATTCTTCTGATTGTATCGAGTAGCAATATTTTTGGGAGTTTCAAGAAGTTGCTTAGCATCAATAGTCCGAGGAGGCACATGATTATTGTCCACTCTTCTATACTCCTCTGCTTTTTTGCAGAATTTTTCAATCATATTTGGTTCTTTCATTTTAATCCATCTACTAAATTCGGTCTTCTTATCTATGGCGCCGATTAGAGACATTAAGATCATGCGGGGCTCGGGATTCCCCACTTCGGACAAAGTAATGTTGAACCTCTTGAGGAAAGCTTTAACAGAGTCTCCTAGATTCTGCTTCAATGATGTCAAAGAGATAACATCCTTAACCTTTGTAGCTTGCAGCCTAAACTGCTCCTTGAAATTCAGAGTCATATCGTCAAATCAGTTGACGGATTTGGGTGGCAGCCTCGTGAGCCATAATGATGCCACACCTTTTAGATAGAGAGGGAACCACATGCATTTGATCTCGTCTGTCGCTTTAGCTGCATTCATATCTATATAGGAAGTTATTCGGATCAGAAGTCTCGTTGTATGGAGGAAGAGTAGGATAAGTGAACTTTTTAGGGAACTCAACTTTGCGGATCCTCTTCGTGAATGGATTTTTGCTAGGGGAGAAGTCCCATTCCCTCTCACTGTCATTGCGGGCCATGTTTTCTTTCATGATTTACTTCACCATATCCTCGATATAATCCTTCGAGTTGTGTCGTTCCGCAGAGCAGACTTTGATCTCTTTTCCGGATGCTCGTCTTGGCGAGCGATAGCGATTAGAGGATCTAGGTCTTCTACCTCCACTATGGGGAGGCGCTCCCATGGCTGGACTTGCAACTCGTCGGGTATTTCGTTCTAGGTTTTAGTCTTCAGCTTCGTGCCTTACACAACAACATCGCCATTGTCACTTTCTCGGCCATCAAGCCCTTCCATGTTATCGTTATGATGATGATTGAAAGCTGACGAATTCGCGTTATCCTCAAAATTGACGTGAACTCGGAGCGGGATTTGCTTGAGCATTTAAAAGAGCATTCATCTTATCGATAAGAGCTTGATTAGCATCCATTAAAGTTTTCGGGGAGGCTTCCACGCGCTGATTTAAATTGGCGATAGCGGCGTCCAATTCATTCCTAGTCACACCGGCTCCACCTACCGAGTTTTCGCCAACTTCAAAGCGGATAGTAAGTGGTGTAGCTTCATCATTAGCAACATTGTCGGTTTCTCTAATGGTTTTACTTGCATTTTTCTTAGATTTAGCCATTATCTCGGACAAGATTTTGAACTTTGAAGAGAACTCATCGATTGGCCTAGATCTTAGATTTGGAGAATCTATGGTAGAAGTAGGCTTCAAATTCCACTATCTTCGCAAGCATTTTAACCTTGAGAGAGTGAACATGTCCCCATGGTAGGCGCCAAATGTTGAAATCAAAAAATGACCTCAACACCAAAGATGTTTTTAAAACACTTCACCAAAATGTATGGAATAGAAAAATGGAGCCATGAAATGTAAAAGCAAGTAAAAACACAATAATTTAGAGTGGTTCGGTCAATTTAGACCTACGTCCACTATAGGAAGAGTTTTCATTATCATTTTGGAATTTACAAAGTACATAAATTCACTCAGATCACTCATTTTTCTCTTTCATAACGATCTTCTATTTTTTCTCTCTTTTTAGCTTCTGATTCCACTTGAATTCGCTCAGATCTCTTGATCTCTTGATCTCATTTTGGAATTTACAAAGTACATAAATTCACTCAGATCTCTTGATTTGTAATAATGGTTGTGTAGACACTCAATCACTTGAACAATTAGACGATCTTCTTCAGCTCTAGGGTGAACTTATGTAGGATCTAAGCTTTAGAGAGAATTAATGGTAGTTAGAGATCACTTGCATTGAGTTTGAGAGAATTTTAATGGAGTTTGGAGAAGATTTGGTCAATATGTTGTTGAAGGAAGATGAGTTGAGCTTGAGAAATCATTAATGGAGCTTGGAGTGCTTGAGAGTGGGTAGAAAAATCTCTCTCTTGAATGGTGGAGAAGTGGGGTATTTATAGGTGTAGTTTGGAGGTAGTCACAAAGCTGAAAATATGGTGTGTAGGGTTTGGGTCGGCCATAAATATATTTAGAAAATGCTACTGGTGCATGACCGGTCCAACCATCTGTATACAGCTATCATATGCCGACCGGCCACTGCATTTACAGTCGATCAACCATAAATGAGAAAGTGCTGACCGACCAAGAATTGTTTTGCTGCCGATCACTTTCTACTTGATACCGATCCACGCTAATTACTATATTGCCACCGCCTTTTTTACTGAGCCGACCATGTTACTTTCAGCTGTGACTTTGTGCATGTTGACCATCCCTTTATTTGATAGTACTGCACTCGTTCTTTGTGTTGCCACGTGGTCCTCGATCACCACATTTACACGAGTCCAAAGGAACCATGCACGTAACTCATATCAAGAAAATGTAGTGATAACTGTTATTAAGGAGAGCAGTCGATCCATGAATGACTTCAGACCGATCCATTATTAACATTTGATATTTATCCACGTTGTACTGTAGAATGGTCGATCCATGCTTATACTTTGGGACCGATCCATTCCATGTTATAACCATATCAACCCATGCAGCTTTACAGTGTTCAATCATGTAAGTGTTCCAGGCTTTATCATTTTGCCACGTCAGCTCCAACATATCATTTACCATATATGACTATCACGTTAGCTCCATGTGCATGTAAACACTTCTTTGTTGAAGCCAATCCATGTTTCATTATAAATTGTATTGTTAAGTATGTTGCCAGAAATGTTTACACGTCATTGTTACTTACATGGATAAACATGCACCGACCCATCCCCATTTGGTTAGGACCGACCCATATTGGAGGAGACCGACCGACCCATTTTGCCTTGAAGCCGACCGACCTTCGTATAATAATATATTTGATGTTTAAATTTAACGGTTTGATTAAATGTCTGAACGGTGAATAAATGAGCTACTATTTTGAAAATGTTACGAATGTCGAAACGAGCTCAAATTTTGGATAGATCATTATATATGTGTGGATTGAACATCTAAAAATTCTCATTCGATTTGGATCGTTGTAGCTCACGAACCGTAGGTGGTGCAACAGGGTTGCTCACAAACAGGGTAGCCCCTGATCGCTCCTCATATATGTGTATGTATGTATGTATGTATATATGTATATATGTATATGTGTGTGTGTGTGTGTGTGTGTGTGTGTGTGTGTGTGTGTGTGTGTGTGGGAGTGGCTATTTGAACACAATGATTTGACATAACCAAGAGACACAAAATCTCGACCGTTGGATCAATTTGTCTTTATGTGAGTAGTGGAAATCAGAGGACAATCTAATGATTGAGAATTTATGTCCTCCAATTTATGTTAAATTTTCGCGTTCAAGTAGACTTTCTATATATATATATATATATATATATATATATATATATATATATATATTGAAAATGGGTTTAAATCTTTATTGATGGCCTTAAAGCCCAAAACGAACGCCTTTAGTCCAAGACATATATATATATATATATAAGGAGGGTTCCGCTGCACCTCTTATATTACACGTAAACTCTCTCCCTTAATCTCCACCACCCATTTCCCCACTCATTCTCTTTCTTCCCACTAAGAAATAATATTGAAATGAGAAGAGAGAGAATGAGTGGGGAAATGAGTGGTGAAGATTAAGGGGGAGAGTTCACGTGCAATATGAAAGGTGTAGCGGAACCCTCATATATATATATATATATATATATATATATATATATATATATGTATGTATATATATATATATGTGTGTGTGTGTGTGTGTGTGCACCCACACACATATATATACATACATATATATATATATATATATATATACACACACACACACACACATATACATACATATTTACGTATATAGGTACGACTATTTGGACACAAAGTTAGACACAAATTAAGAGACACAAAGCCTCGACGATTGGATTCTATTATCCTTATACGGAGGGGTAAAAATCAGGAGGTGAACTAATGGTGAATATCAATTTGTCACCAATTATGTCAAAATTTTGTGTTTAAAAAGACTTTCCGATATATATACACAGACACACACATAAGGGGCGACTATTTAGACACAAAATTAAACACAAGTTGGAAGACACAAATCTGAATTGTTGTAACAGTTTTTTTTCATGTGAAAGGTGGAAATCAGGAGGACAAACTGATGGTAAAGATTCATAATGTTACCATTTTATATTCTATTTTTGTGTTTCAACATACTTTCCTATAATAAGTGTATGTGTGACTGTGTCTGTGTGTATATGGATAACAGCAGTCGTTGCTTGTATAGTGTAAAATAAAACATACGAAATAAAAAAAATACATTGAACGAATATTTGATCTATTGATCATCATCAATTATCCTAATTACACATTCTAACGACAAATCATTCTTAAAAAGTACCTTTAAGTGATTAAAATCAACGAGTACCATATTTACATAACATGCATACCTTTCTTTTATTGAAAAGTCTACGCAAAAAAGGACAAATATATAAAGCAAGAGAGCAAATCCCATCTACCCAAAATCTCATATCCTTCTTTACCCAACCAGTCAGGACCACCTGATTTCCACATTTTTTATATTAAGCTCTCTTTATCTTTCTAACTTAATTGCAAAAATGTAAAAATTAGGGGACTCTGACTGGTTGGTTATAGGGAGATAAAGAGATTTTGGGGATAGAAGATTTCATAAAGCACACAGTAATCAAATTATGAAAATTCTTTTGCACTAAAATTTAAGAAGACAAAACGATAGGAATACTCTCAAACTCTAGTTTCTGCACGATATTAGTTCTTTTAACAAAGCACAATTACACAAAAAAGTAGCACATATGCATAACTGATATTGTCAATGCATAAATAAAGAAGGCAAAACAAACTATGTAATAAAGTAATATATCCACAAAAGCTCTAAGCATCTCCATGATTATAAGCATTAACATGGTCAAACAATATTGCATATCAATATGTATTATCCATAATTTCAATCAATTGTTTAGTTTTCTATCCCGACTCCCTTGTCTGCTCTGATAAACAACATAAAACATGAATTTATAGTGTCTAATAAGTAATATCCCATTACAAGCAAATTTGATTTTAGTTTGAAGAACCTATCAATAATTAAAACATAGTGATAGCCTAATAGTTTGTCGACAATTTTATCTCCATTTGGTCAGTTTGTAAATTAGTGATGTTTAATTGGATTCCATTTAATACTGCGATGTTAGAGAAGTAACATAATTCAGTTATCTTGATTTATTTACCTTTAGTATGTGTTTTTTGAACTACATATATTCTTTTGTCAAATTTGATCAGGCTGTAGCAGAGCAAGTGGTCATTCCAATCCTGAATTTTGAAAGTAGCGGCCTAAATTTGAAGTTTATTAAAAGTTTGCCCTTTAAACTAATTTTCCGAAATAAAATTCTAAAACATACAGTTCGTACACCAATGTACTGTAAAGTTAGATGCACAGAACTTATTAAATCAACATGCGTAAATATTAAGCAAAGTTACATTAACATGTTATCAAAATAGGATTGTCCATTTTCTGGTGAAATTCTAAAAGCTACCCTCTTGGCAAACGGTCTCACTGATGATTGAAAAATGTAGCATACAGTATACACGAACGTATATTCTGTACATTGCCCAGAAAAATAAAAGCCAGAATATGATTGCTGATGAAATTTAATCCGCTACCAACAGTAAGCCAGGACGCCAGCAGAATTATTCTGTAAAACTAAAAAACAAACAAAGCAGACTTTGGAATCCATGTTGCCAGTAAAAGACTGGACGTGGGTGCCAATGAAATGCCTGTAATTATCCCTAAGATTTTCCAATCCTGTGTTTCGAAATATCATCTTTCATTATAGTAAGCACTATAAATAGTCGGTTACAGTAACATTGTCGTTCAGTAAACTAACAAAGAGGGAGGGAAAAAAAAAAAAAAAAAAAAAAAAAAAACATCAACAAGAAGAAAGGAAACAAATAGTTAGAAGTATGGAATCCGTAGCTTCAAGATCATTAGCATGCACAATAGCCTTACTAATTGTGATCACAACAAATGCAGCCATCAACTGTGATGAAAGGTCATTCCAGCAAACAAGCCCTGCAGATAAAAACCTTCACACTGTTCTTGAGAACATAGCCTCATTCACTGCAGGTGCACCCGAATATACATATTCTACCCTTGTTCCCAATCCAGCAGTTTACGGATTTTCAAGCTGTTCCACAGATTTATCATATGACGACTGCAGTTCTTGTGTAAGCGTCGCAGTAAGTAACCTAGCATCCACGTGTGGTTGCTCCATTGCCGGCACAAACGGGAACGGCGATTGCACTGTGTCTTACAACGTGCACATTAACAGCGAGTGATTCGATATATCATTTTTATGCCAAATAATTACTTTTGTTCCTCTCTGTTGTACCACTAGCGTTATCTGTATGGTGTGTATTACTGTGTTGTTGGTGCCTTATTGTTGTGTGGTTTAATAATGCTGCAGGTAATGCAGTATATCTTTATGAAATTTCATCTGTTACCGTTAACACTTTTGTAAGAATTTTTATCATATATTGCTAGGGAGAAATTTGGGGACAATATCCAGTCATAACGGTTGAACCATGAATGCTATCTGATCTATACAGCACTAGACTATATCTAACTTGCATTATCATATTGAGCATGGAATAATAGACAGTGCTTCCGTTCATATGTACCGAACCTTTTATTGGATGAAGAAGCCTACTTGTGTATGAGAACTCTGATTTATGACTTCTGATTCATTGATTATGATCTCATGGTAATATACTGCTTTGACTAGTGGCGTCTTGAAAACATTCGTTGCTTCCGACGCGAAGCTAAATCCATATTTGATGTTTGTCTTCCAAAGACCGAAAATAGCGAAATTTCCTTTAGATCATTTGTGTAGCAATTTACAAAATGCTAAAATCAACCAATAATGATTTCTGGGCATTTCAAAGTTAAACAGCATCAGATAATTAGTTATTGCAACAAGGAACGTTAAAGATATTAATCTACGTAATTGTTCTCTTAAACAAGAACGAATCAGAATTACATTGAAAAGATAAATAAAAAGACACTGATTCTGCGTTCATATTCATTAGAGCACGTAATAGGGATGAATATTCATTCGTTTAGGCGAATAAACCAACAAAGCCAACTAACTTTGATCAATGTTGTTCGGTTTTATTAGTTAGCTAGGTTGGGAACTGTAGTTCCCTCTCGATTCAATGTTGAAATCAGCGTGAACGTTAAGATTTAGTGTGATGATTGCATTTATTGAATTATATATGAAGGTACATACATGAAAAATAGGGAACAAGTGACTATTGTTTATGAGCTCGCACAGCTATTATCAAACGAAGCGAACTTAAATGATTGCATAAGATTCCGATGGAATACTGAAAATGAGCGCACACAAAAGTTATTATTAGATTATAAAGAATATATAGTAACATAGACTAAACTTTACAAAGCTAATACCACAAAACCAAAATGTGGGAATATTGAAATTTGATGTGTTGTGGTCTCAAGTGAGTGGTTTGTTGTATTGCTTCATGAGAAATGCTTTGGCAAGTCGCTCAAAAGCGACTGGGCACATACTCGTTTACACGTGTCTTCCATGTTTTTGCATTTCAGTCCTTGTAAGCCACAGTAAATAAATATATATACCTTCTATAGCCATGCGGTAATGTATTAGTTGCAACGTTTTAATAATCAAATCTGTAGGGTACAAAGCATGGAAAAATACAGATGATTTCGGACTGAAATGAAAAAACATGAAGGAACACGTGTAAGCGAGTATGTGCTCAGTCGCTTTTGAGCGACTTGCCATAGCATTTCTCTTTTTTTAAATTCAAATAAAGATTTGATTTTGATTTTAATTACAAGGTACTACATACTTTGTATCTTCTATAATAGATAGCTTTGTATCACCCCTAGGTCCATAACTGTCTTCTTGCCTCCAAGTAGTCAGTTTGTTCTTTTTGGTGCTTTCTTTTTGTGAAACATAGATTTTTATTGACTAGCGTTGCTCAAATATTGATTGATTTGTCTATTGTTACTCTAATTAAATATTTATACAATGGCATCTCAGATCCTTTTGTTTATGAGATTTTATTATTTTTGGGTCTGCGTGCAACACTTTTTAATGACTACATTAGTTTATATTATGTAGTTTGTCTGTCCACTTTACATCAAAGCCCGTGTCCTACTCAACTACTTATGGATGTTGAGCTTGATAGATGTAAGGATTAGGGGTGGCAATGGGGTGGGGCGGGCACGGGTAGTACCACCCCATCACCCGCTCCGTTAGGTGATTTTTTGCTCCGTGCCTGCTCCATACCCGCACGGGTACCCATTAAACGGGTTTTAAACAGATTGCGGGTAATGGCGGGTATTCGTGGGTATCCATTATATTTATTCAATTTAATTTTTTGTCGTTTATTGAAACTATTCAAAAGTACATTTGGTAAAAAAACAAATTAGACCAATGCTCAAATGCTAACCTCAAAATACCAATACATATTTAAACTAACATCAAGAAAAGAAGAGACAGCAACAGAAGTATCCATCAAACTATCAACAGCCAGTTAAAAATTGTTGAGTAAAAGCATACACACAAATAATGAACAGCCAACAACAATGTTTTTTTATTGATTATTGATAATAAATCAAATTCAATATGGGCATGGGTACCCATGGACATGGATATATTACTATCCGTACCCGCCCCATTAATTAACGGATATTAAAAATACCCTTTTATTTTACCCACGGGTACCCATTTAACTATCCGTTTCATATCCATGACGGATTTTACCCGCGGATAACCGCGGGTACGGATTTTTTTGCCATCCCTAGTAAGGATATAGTTTGGCATATGGAAAAATAAATAAATAAAATCTGTATATTGTAAGTGTCATAATGGCAGTATATCTTTGTGAATAATATCATCTTTTTAACGAATGATATACTCTCTGAAATTTTTGTTAAAATTATTCGACGTCCCTACTTCGGCCATACAGTCTTAAAATCTAATAACTGATATACGTGAAAATGTAATATTGATGTACCAATATGTTAATTTTGAACATATTGTCTTTTGATCATAACCAGCCATTCGGTCCGTAGTAAGTTTAAACTGTCACTGCTCACTGTATAAAAAAGTGATTGGCTACATTATAGGTGTATAAAGTGATTTCTTTTATTGTTCACGATTTTAGGAGATTCAAAAGGCTATGTTGATGCTGTTCACTCCCCGTCAAATTTGCCACGAACTGCTGGTCGTAATGCAATTTGAACAGCCAAGTCTGATATGATCAAACAGGCAGGATTCTTTCAGTTTTATTCAAGTAGTTGGTGAAGCTCCTATCAATATAGGACAATTCGCTACATGCAAGCATTCACCCGTAGACATTGGGAGGGGGATGGTTAGCTGTAGAAACCATCAACCGGATAATAACATTAGAAGTCTGCTTTATGTTGCTTTGTAAAATGGAGTATGGTTATGAGGTCCTTAACTGTTACAAACATGGTTGTTTATTCAATAAAAATCTAGCATGAGTTAGAAGACTAGGCATTTAATATCCAATTTAGTCTTCTTGATCAAAAGTACTGGATCTTAAAGGTGAAACTTGAAAGAATCAGTCACAGTTTGCCCAATAAATAGAAATATGTTTCAAGCAGTTATAGCCATATAAGAGAATAAAATTTTGTTACACAAGGCCCTTTATGGTTGAACGCTACAACAACTTGATATCAATTATTTTCTTCCTAGTGATGTTCAATAATAGGTTTTTTTGCGTGACAAGGATGATACCCGATGCAGTGCACTGGTAGCATAATTGTTTAGACCAGGTGCTCCAAATAAATGAAGCTAACGTTGTTCTAGGTTCTAACCTTTGTGTTATCAAGTTTACTGTAGAAATTATATTCATTTGGGACAAATATTGGGAGTATAAAAAAGAGTTTTTCACCATTGACGTATTTGAATTTTGAAGATCGATGTTTGCAAATCATATGGCCAGTATTTTTGAATGATGTATATAGTATGTACATGAAATTTCAGGGTCAACGTATACAAATTTGAATATCTGAATAAATTCTTTTTATAATCTGCCTGTATGAAGGTTTCATTTTAACTAAACTTTGTTCAACTCAAAGCAGCCGATTTTAACGTTACAAACTATGTTTCGTATGTTGCCCTTAAGAAAAGGGAAAGTAGGCTTCGTGCTCTTTGTCATATATTTGTTTCAATAACATGTGTTTTCTTCCAATATATAGCTAATGGTGAAATCAAGGGAAGCGTTACTGGAGTTGGAATCGAACACATCACCGGAACTCAAAAGATAGGGAGAAGCCTTCAAGCTTTTGTCTATCCTACTCTATCATCGTAAGAAAACTGTAGAGCTGAAGCAAACTTTAGCACCTAAGAGCTGAAGCAAGGGGAATGTAAGCAAAAGGCACCTAAGAAAAATTGCAGCATTCAAATATTGGAGATATTTTCTAGATGTTTATTTGCTTATTTTCTTTGTATTATTCTTTAGGATGGTACTTGGAACAGAAAGCAGGGCGATCTTATAACTGATCTACGTTAATGTACTAAATGTTAAATGAATCAATTTATGTATTTTACATTAGGAAAAAAAAACGCTCGGTACATTTAGTTTCGATTAGTTTTCAGTAAGTTTACTTAAAATGAGATTATGTATATGTCCTACCAAATTAGCATTCAAATTTTGATATGACACAGTATGGTTTATAGAACCATTAATGACTTTATTCGTTACTTGGAAATGTCAGTACGGTGCATACGTGAAATGCCAACCAAGTACAGCTAATACAAAAATCTTAGTTAAAGGAACTATTGATGACAATAAAACCTATTTGCCAAGTAAAGCTAACTTCATGACTTCTGTTACGCATTTCTTTTGTTCTTTTTTAATTTTATTTAGACAACCTAAATCCATGGTAAGACAGTACTATATATTGAACTATTCATTCTACGTAATTTATGTTTTTTTACAAAACGAGTGTTACTGCATGTTCCATGCAATTTATGTGCATACACGTGCTATTCAAAGAATTGAATAGTGTTACATCACATTTCTTTTTTAGTAACAGATACTTCAAATAAGGATGGTTGTGTATCCACCCTCGCATCTGAAATCATTTTTGTTCGAATATTTGCAATCATGAAATTAAATAGATGTTGGATGATTATCCTATCCTATTTGCTAACGATTGATAAATCGAGAAATATAAATATAAAATTTTAAAATAAACTTTATTTCAATCTCATTGATCATAGAGATGTGAAAAATAAATAAACAAAATGATAATAAATAGGCTCGGGTAATTAGTATGCATTAAATTCATATAGTAAAAATTATTTGCTCAATAAGAAAAATACACATATGTCTGTAGTTCTACTAAAATACACAAAATATTCATCATATTTTTAACAAAAATCCAATGTATACTTTTTATTTGTGTTAGCATCCATATCCATTTTTTTAGATATTGTTTATTTATCTACTATTCGTACATGGATGCAAATGTATTTCAATTATTTTGGTTACCTATTGATATGCCTATTAGTAATGACATACATAATCGAAGGATTCTGCATATTTGGGGGAGGATCTATATTATTAAAAAAATATGTGGCAATCTATTTACCCTATCAACAGTTTTAACCCTATTTAACAACATTTTTGACTTTATAATCATAGAAAATGACGTTTTTAACAAAAATAATAATACGTAAGTTAGTATAAACCTGAAATCATATAGAGCTTCTACAGACCTTGGGAGCTCTACTAAATTTTTCACAACTTTTAATATAAAGAGTTGCATCATATATCTTAAATCATATCCATGATTGTGTTTCTATGTGTAAGATGCAAATACAACGCTATGCTACGTCATGTGTAAGGGTTTTACATTTCCGTAAAATGTCTACAATTCTCTTTCGTAATTTTTTTGTTGCAAATGATGTATAATATTACTCTTCGCACTACATTTAATATACATTTTTATTTTTGTGTTTTGCGTACTATAAATTTTCTTTATTTCATTAATCCATTCTATGACTTTTCTTTATTTCATGGCTTATATAGGAAACTTTTAACATAGATGTAGTTATCGACAATGCCCATATGCGTAGCACGGGCCACACACTTGTATTTTAATATAGATCTTTACGCCTAAGTCACATATATCTTTTTTTTCATCTTTTCAAGTCATAGATCGTGATATAAAATATGTCCCAAAATCTAGATCTTAAATTTTAATCATGTACTAAGTCCTCAAAATCAGATCTTGCATTATAATATGCATTATATATATTCCAAATCCCAAGTCATATGCTACCATATAATAATTCTTCTTCAAAATCACATTCTTTTATGCATAGTATGCACTGATTCTAGATCTTAATTTACAACATATGTTCTTTTCTCAAATCAGTCACAGATCAGTCATGTCCAATTATGCAATATTCATTATTTGTCCCAAAATTAGCGTTCATGCGTTAATCTCTTATGAGATTTGGCGCAGGCTCGTAGTAGCCTGGCTATAGACCAAAAAGAAAAAGGAGATACAAAATAACCACAGAAAAACAGATCTGACAGATAAGAATATGCATAACCTCAGATTCAGATTTATAACCATGCCAAGATCATAATAAAAGTTTATATCTAAAAATAATTGTACTCCCAAAAAGGGAACGATTCTTGTATTCTAGAATCTGTGTTCTGACACTGAATAGCGCTCCTTTGATGTAGACTAGTTGTCCTTTTAATCCTATTCAGTTTGGAAGAAGATGCACTAGATTTATCCTAGGTTTCAACAGAGTAGCGACACAATTATTTTATTTTTAATTAGAATAGAGGCAGAGTATAGGCAGAATGAAATTGTGTGGAGAGAAAGTTGGGTTTGGGGGTGTTTAAATAGGTTAGAGCTCACGAATCCGGTCAGAAAGGCGTCCAGGTGAAGAAAAATGGATCTGTCTCCAGATCTGGAAGGGGGGGGGGGCAGGAGGTCGACCCTAACGTCGACCCTAGTGTCGACTTGTTTAACCAGGTCGACCCCCAGGTCGACCCTAGTGTCGACCTGGGTCCTAGGCAGGAATTTTCCTGCCCAGCCCAGGTGTCTGTTTTGAATTTAGAAATCTGAATTTTGAATTTTGGGCTGGTTTTTATTGAAACTTCTGAAGGCGGTATCTTCTTCATACGGAGTCCGATTTACGCAAACTTGGACTCTATTCCAAGCAGAATTTCGAGATGAATGCAATCGCGTAACCCGTTTCCCTTAATTATTTTGTTACAATTTAATTATTCTCTGATTTGTTACTCTTATGTTCACAGAAAATACGGGGTGTTACAGCTGCGATGACGATGTTGCGGATTAAAGAGAAATGCCAAGTTGTATGGGGCAGAAAGTGATAAAAGAGACGACGTAAATTTTCTGGTGATTGCAAGCAATACAGTGGGTTGCATGGAGGGATCAAGGCTTAAGGGGATTGGGTGTTTTTGTAAGCTTGGTGAAGTCCCAATGCTGAGTTCATCGGGGTGGCCTCCTATTTGTGTGTGAAGTATGGAAACAAAAAGAATAGTGAAAAAACAAAGCATAGTGATAACATGTATCAGTGTCTGATTGGAGAAATTGAACTAGTGTAAGGTAAATCCTTAATTGAAGTCGATTCTTGTTTTTATTAATTAATCAGTATATCAGTTAGAAATAAATTCGTATATCAATTAGAATTAAATCAATATATCAGTTAGGATTTTATTTGTATGTCAGTTAAAACTAAATTTGCATACTGTTAAGAGGAAAGAAAATGGTATTAACTATTATCTGGAATATGGAATATGAAAAGGGGATATTATTTAGTAAATCATTGTATAAATTATAAATTAGATAAGAGAAATTTGGAATTGTAAATATTCAACACCCGGGGGTTAGTAAAAAGAAATAAATAAATTTTAGTATATTTTCAACATAAAACCTTGTTAAGGAGATTCGTTAGCTTGTTTAAACAATTCGGATTTTTCCTTATGCAAGGATATATCGAATGGAATCTTTCGTGTTGAGTTCGAGGTTACAGAAATCGATGAAGAGAAACCGAAATTGATACAAGTGCAAACTAAAAACCCTGGTGAGTAAAATCTCACTCAAAATATTATTTAGAATTATTTTTAGTTGTTAAAAATAATTGATGGTGGTTTGGTTGCATTAAAATATTACTATGGCTATTTTTTATAAATATTAGTAATTCAGGTTTGGTGATTGTGGTTATATATATATATATATATATATATATATATATATATGTATATATATATATACACATATTGGTGGTTGGATTCTCGCAGTATCATTATCCGATGCCCGCAATATCATTAGCGGATTACCCTATACGCCCCACGCTATGATAGTGGATGACCTTCTATACCGCGATATTCTACCTCGAAGCAGGATGGGTATTATTTATGTTGGCTAACGGATGTGGATGCAGGAAAACAGGTTGGAGGGATCCAACCGGATTCCTCAAAAATATTATTATTTGTTTTCTTCATATATTATCATTTATGATGTTCTAAAAAATCTATGGTTGATAATCGGATGTTTTTGATTGGTTGAATGTTAATGGCCCAGAATATTGACTTATAAAAATATCTTAAAAGGAATATTTTAAGATTTAAAAGGGAATTCTATTTTTCAAAAAATAGAATTCGAATTTCGAATGGACTAGATATATTAACTTATTTTGAATAAATAAAACAAGTATTGAATTTATAAACGATGTTTATAAATTAAATAGTACATGAAATTGAAGTGGTGAATTTATAAACGATGTTGATAAATTAAATAATGCAGGAAATTGAAGTAAATTTATAAATGGTGTTTATAAATAATATGAAATAATTTTCATTGGATAATGTAGAGAATTAAAGTGAATTTAAAATGATGTTTATAACTAAAATGGAAAAATTAGCATTTTGATAATTTAAATATTTAAATTCAAAAATGAATTTAAATTTAGGATTGGGAATCATGTTAACAAGGAACAAGGAAATTATTCCAATGGTTGGAATGAGAATTGAATTAAAATAAATCCGTATGGATTTATGATTTGAAATCGATTTGATCGAATTGATTTAAACAAATATTTTCAGAAAAAGAAAATATTTGGATTGTATTAAATAGAAGTTTAAATTTTAAATATGAAAATAAATTCACTGTATATATATATATATATTGTACTAACCCAGAAATCTGAGCCAATTTAAAATTTTTATTTTGGCAATTTTAGCGAATTTTGATTATCTAAAATGAGTTATTTTAAATAATAATGACGAGAAATTTATTTTGAATAGAATTAGAACGTATATATTTATATAGCTCGACGTTAGAATATAAATATTTTATTTTAATTATATAACGAGCCTGAAATGGCGTGGTAGTTCGATAATTCGATTTCCAATTTCAAATGAATGTGCAGGATTCAAAATAAACCGGATTTTGGCGAAACCAAAAATATTTGAATCTAATTGAGAATATCTTTCCAACGAATCCGAAAAATTAAAATTTCATAGCGGGAATCAGAAGTTATGCCCAGTTGAAAATTCAGAATAGTCGCTATGGAATTCTGACCCTTTAAAATGGGAATTTTGCAAACAACCTCGGATTTCGACGAAACCACTTTTGTTGGATCCGGGATGTCAAATTATTGCTAGATTCCAATTTTCATAATTTTTCGAATCAATATGTGAGTGTGGCAAAGGAAAACGCGTTTGACCAGTTTCAGTTGATTTTAATCGACTGGAAATTGGCCATTTTTCTAACGGTCTCAGAATTCGACGAAATTAATTTTGTTAGGACCGTATCGTTAATACGAAGCTAGAAAATATTTTTCTGGAATTTTTTGAGTTAGTACGTGACCCTGGTAAATTGAAATGCACGTTCAAATTCAATACATAGAGTTATATGTTGATTTTGACGAAAACTGATCGAAACGATCGAATCAGCCTACGATACATATCCCATTGCGTTCGAAATGGGGGTAATTAGCTAGGGACGACAGGCGGTGGGTCTCATTTCGAGTCAAAAATAAAAATTGCTTTTTAGAAAATTTAATAATAAAATATATATTTAATTATATATCCCCCTCCTCTATTTCACTTTCCCCCGTTAGTTCATTTTAGTTTTAAAATTAAAAAAAAAGGGCGAACGATGGTCGGGGAAGACCGCCGTCGTGGCCACCAGGGGCGACACCCCTGGCGGCGCACCTCCGGCGCCGCCACCCAAGAGCCCCCCCTCATCTCCTCCAGCCTCGCCCCCCTCTCCTCTGAAACCGAGCCCCTCAAAACCCCCAAACCCCAAATCGACAGCGCCCCCCCCCCCCTTGATGTTCCACTGCCGCCGCTTCTTCCTTCCTCCACTTCCCTCTCCCCCTCACGCGTCTTCCTCTTCTCATCCTCCCTCCTTTTCTGAATCGGAGCACGAGCAGCCCCCCTTTCTCCACCAAAACCGACGACGCGCAACTCCCCCCTTTTCTTCTTAGTCAACAACAAACCCCCTTCCTTGATCGATCAATGTAAGTTCTTTTTTACTTATTTATTTTTATTTACTTATTTTATTTATATGAAGTAAACAGTTTATAAAAATATAAAATCAGTTTTTTTATAGTAGAAAGAATAGAAATGATTCTCAGATTATAGATATGATTTTTATATTTTAGAAAGAATAAAAATTCGATTTTTAATTTATAGAAGATATAAAAATATGATTTTTATATAACGTAGATAATAAAAATAAGATTTTTATAGTATGGGAAGAATAAAAATACGATTTTTATATTCTATAGTTAGTAAAAATTTGATCTTTATATATGTGGCGAAATAAAAATCTGATTTTTATTATATATATGTTGAAATAAAAATGTGATTTTAATAGTGATGAAATAAAAATTCGATCTTTATTTGAGAAGTAGAAATACAAAAATATAATCTTTATTAGAAGAAGAGCAATATAAAAATATAATTTTAATTATGAAGTTAGCATGATAAAAATATGATCTTTATTGTATGAACAGCGGTATAAAAATAGAATTTTTATCTATATAATAACGGTATAAAAATGTGATTTTTTTTATATACATAGCAACAATATAAAAATGTGATTTTTATATATGTAGTGGCTTAGGACAATGAAATTGACAAAGGGCGAGCACAACGAATGTTTCCACATAAGAAGAGTCGTGGCATTTGGTTTAGCTAATCTGTGAGAACTTCTCTCTTTAAATCTTGTTTTCTAGTTAAAATATATACTAGGATGCAGACGGTGCTTAGCAGCACCCGACACCCGTCGTCCACAGACCATGGACGGCTTGTTTGCTTGTTTGTTGTGTTGTGAAGTTTGTTTGTGATGTTGATGTGAAGTGGATAATAAATATTCATGTGTTGAAATAAATTAATTATCGTTAAAAATATAATTTTTAACGTGAATATGAATATAGTGAATGTGAATAAATAAATATTCATTTACAAACCAGATGGTTTGTTTATGTACACCTATTTGAAAGATATTGATTGGGACGATAAATTTTACACATCGCCCAACTGCACAAATAATATTCAGTGTTTGTGGATTGAAACCCCACAGGGTGTTGGGATGATATTTGGCATACACTAATGCCAATTATTTAGTTGTATGTCGATTGATTGGTCGACAGACTATGTAAGCGTTGATTATCTATATTTAATGCTTATACAGTTGTGTGGTGCACTTTGGATGATGGTTGATTATTTATTGTTGCTATTTATATACATGTGTTGTATGGAATCCATATAATTAACATTATATGGTGATTGATTGGGCCTCATTCCAATTGGGAAATAATGAATATTATAAAAGAAAATTCATGTGTTGAATGGAATAAATAGTCATGTGTTGACGATGCTCATGTGTTGAGAATTCATGTGTTGAAAGTATATTCATGTGTTGAAAGAAATATAGATTCATGTGTTGAATAGAATAAATATTCATTTGTTGAATAGAATAATGAATTTATTGAAATATATAAAGCCGTGTTGATTAGAGATGCGTCATTTTGACGTGAGCGATATTTATATCGATTATATTCATTTTTAAAATGAATATAGAAAAGGAAGTGATTTCAAAATATAACGTTTTGGAAATATTATCATTTGTATATCGGTGATGTGGAATATTCAATTTTGATTCGAAATTGAATATGAAGTTGAATCGTTTCGAAAACGAATTTAAAACGATTTATAAAATACGTTTTAAAAGTAAATCGACGAAATATATAATATATATAATGGTCTGAATAGAACGCGCCGCGCTGCGGCAGTTTGTGAATTTCGTCCATTGACTTTGAATGGACATTACGGAAGATCCGACCGTCGGATTTTCTTAAAACCGGAACCGTTGGGTTCGTATCGAAAAGAGGTTTCTAACAAATATTAGAGATTTGAAATCTAACGGTTGGATTTGGAATTATGTCCAAATCAAGTTTGGAAAAGGTCGTTGTAAGTGCAGTTCGATGGCTGTTGATGGAAATCGACGGTACGGGCCTTGATAAAATTATTAAAAATGTCAATAATTTGTGTAAAATCATAAGAAATGATTTGGGAAAAATTGGGCTGAAAAACTCCATATTTGAAAAGATAAAAATAGATTTTTATCAAAATGAACTAGTTTTGAACTAGAATTAAAATCAATTTATTTTTGAAATAAATAAATTGAATCTGAAAGTGGTTTTAAAAATAATCAGAATTTCCAATATACGAATTGGAAATGGATTTGAATCGAAATTGTCTTCGGAACATTTCGATGTTGGATTTTGTGATTATACAGATATTGTTATGGGAATTTGAAAGATATATTTATATCGTTATTTCCAATACGATATTTGTTGGTCGTAGAATTTGATATTGAATATAAGCCGATATATTTTCTATTCAGAGCCTTGTATTTAATATCAAATGTGATTTGGGTTTGTCGTGAATGGTGTCTTCATTAACACTGTTCTTAAGCCCAATTGAGAAAAAGATTAAATCTTTCTATTTAGATTTAATGAAGTGTACCGATTAAATGATATTCAATTGGAATTGAATTTAAATTTGTTTTTTGATTTATCGTGCGTGGTGTTTTGAATAACACCTGTTCTTTAACCCGATTAACAATGGAAAGTGATTTTGGGTTTATCGTGAACCGTGTTTTAGATGACATTGGTTATTTAACCCAGTTAAAGACAGATTATTGATTTTTGAGAAGATTAAAACTAAGTGGGGTTTTTAATGAATCTTTAATTAGATTGAAATGATCGAGCATAGCGTATCACCAGTTTTGCTCCAGAGCGATAGTTAAATCTTTAATTAGATTTGAACGTGAAATGGTAATTAATATTTACCGATAACACTGTGGTGTTAGATATGAAGTATTACCAGTTTTGCTCCACGGGATGAATAGGTTGGGATTGGGAAATACAATAAATAATTACTTCGGTGTGGTTCGCTAATCCCGACTAGTTTGGAAAACCATAATATAGTTTGGAAAACCATAATATGGTTTGAAAAAGGAAGATTAAAGAATAAATTTAGAAGAATTTATCTTTGATAAAATTAATGTGAACCTTTCCCTAAGAATGTGAAATTTTGAATAAAAGAATAATCTGAATTGGAATGAGGCGTATGTTGTGTTTGTGTAACACGTGTTTATTATATGCGCGGGTTATTCGGAAAGGCCGGGTTTATACCCATTCTGAATAACCAATTCGACGATAAGTCGAAGATGAAGACGGTGGTTGAAGACCGGAAGTCTTCACATCGTTTGGATGATTATTGATGATCTTGATTGGGCTATACACCCAAGAGGACGGAATCAGTTGGTGATCGTTCAGACGTAGTTGGAGATCGATGGATATGCGAGGAAAGTGCCTCCGGTTTCGTTCAGACCCAGAACGAACTTGTAAATGGACTATGTGTCTGACATTGGATTTTATTCTATGTTGATTGATCTCTATTAAATATACATCTGTTTGGCGTTGGAGAATTTATTCTCTTGCTTGACGCCCTTCTTTGAGACGTACGAGCTCAGAGGTTGTATATCGATGGACATCAGTCGCATGGAGTGAATTTCCTGTGTGGCACGCCTAAGTGGCAGATGATCAAGGCTTCTGTTGAAAAGAAAAGTCTTGTGGTTGATGATCAAAGCACGACCTGTGTGGCGCAGCTTTGTGTATAACGTGAATTCGCGAGCCTCACACCTCGGTATGAGTCAAAAACAGGATACGGACCGTTGGGAGAACACGACGTTTCTTTCTAGCTATGGGTGATATCAATGACCTACCAGCCCTGACATTTATATACTTTTTACCTGTGTGGATGTTGGAATGCGAGGCGCCTCGGATATAGGTCTGTTAGGACCAGGAAACGTGTGTTCAGGAATAACTAATCCTCAAAAGTAAGAGAGGACCGGCCCAACCGATCCAAGGATCATAGTGGGGTCCTGAGACATTTGCTAGAGTGTCTCGAATGGAGAGGAGCTTGCCCCTTGCCTCGACTCATGACGAGAATCCAATTTCCAATACGTGATATTGCGATTTTATTTGTAGAGCCTAGTATGGCGACATGATATATGGTACCCTTGCCGTCTATGATTGATATTTATGATTGAAATTGTTTTGACACTATACACTTATAATAGTATCAAATGATTTGTTTTAACATACCAAGCATGTTTGGCTATTATAAGGGAAAACCATATCCTCCGGCTTGCGTTGCATTGTGTGATGGGACCTGGGTCTTATAATAGCTTCATTTATCTTTATTTAGCATTGCGCTGTTTGTTTTATGCACTGGTATTCTTGGAAGGAAACTCGTTCCGTGTTATACGGCGTGGTCCCTTGATTTACCGAACTTTAAAATAAAGATTAATAACTGTTTTAGTTCTCACACCAGTCACATGACTGACCTGGAGTTTATTGTTTTAACCTAAACTCTGGGTGCCCCTATTTTCCACACGGGCAGCTTGTAATTTTGGTTTTGCAGATTTATATTCACAGGATCTTGGTTTACAGCTAGAATGATATCCGGAAAGCTCTGTATACGTGTATCACCTTCAATTGTGTTTTGTATTATTTTCCGCTGCTATGTAATTTATTGTAATCTCTGATGTATATCGATTGTGTAATATTTATTCATACTCTGTACATTCTTGTATATGATGGAATTGTTGTAATAAACAATGAAATGTTCTTTTGTTTGCGTTCTGATGTGCCTTGTTCTCAATTCAATCCGTTCTTTCCTTCACGGGGAAGTTCGGGTCGTCTCAGTTTGGTATCAGAGCTTTGGTTTACAGAGCTCGAGAACAAGGCACATTAGAACCGAACGAAAGAATTCATCAGATATTGGATTAGTAATATCCAATTAGAATAACTCATTAGAGATAGGATCAGTAGTATCCTAAAACGAGTGTGAAGAGGATATTTTTCAAGATGAAAACAATTTTGTTTTGAAATTTAAATCGTTTTAAAATGTATTTGAATATTTTATTTGAATTGATTTGGATAATCCAATATATAAAGATTTCGCGTATACGCATCATGAACGTATATTCGAAGTTTCAATATACTGGATAGATATAGAATCACATTCTAGACACCCGCGAATAATTCTGGTGATGTCCGGACATCATCAGTATATATGTTCGTATTTCGAAGGTGTGATATCTATATATTTCCATCAGACTGGTGTGAGAACCGAAACTATATAGATTTATTGTTGTGATTTGGCATCAAAAACATGATTTTCTGTATATATATCAAAATTATGAATTTGAAATGATAGTCAACTAATTGATTGCTGATTGTGTTGTTTGATTATTGATTTGAAATTTTGAAACATTATGCCAAATTGAACCAAATATTGAACTGTATGGAAAATTGTTTGAAAATGCATGCATATACATGTGCTTACACTGAACAGGTCATAGCAAGGAGGCTAGAGCAGAAGAATAAAATTGTTTGCGCGACAAATAGGTACATGTTTACCATAATTTACTGTTTTGTTTGGGTGATGATGATTTAATGAGCCGATTGGCTAGCCGCTTGGCTTTTTCTTTTTCTTTTGGATTGAAGAAGGCCATGGGAGGCTATATGAAATATCCCGAAGTCTCCGGTGCAGGGGAGGTTATGGCAAAAAAAATCGAAAATTTAGGGTGTTAGATAAATTTTTGAAAAATTTGAAAAGTTCTTAGAAACTGAAAAGTTGAAGAACTTAAGCCGTAATGAAAATAATGGAAGTTGAGTTGATTAGTTAAACAACTTTCGGCTTCGTTCCTTTGCGGGGACGAAAAGTTTTAAGTGGGGGAGATTGTAATAACCCGGAAATCTGAGCCAATTTAAAATTTTTATTTTGGCAATTTTAGTGAATTTTGATTATCTAAAATGAGTTATTTTAAATAATAATGACGGGAAATTTATTTTGAATAGAATTAGAATGTATATATTTATATAGCTTGACGTTAGAATATAAATATTTTATTTTAATTATATAAGGGGCCTGAAATGGCGCGGTAGTTCGATAATTCGATTTCTAATTTCAAATGAATGTACAGGATTCAAAATAAACCGGATTTTGACGAAACCAAAAATATTTGAATCTAATTGAGAATATCTTTCCAACGAATCCGAAAAATCGAAATTTCATAGCGGGAATCAAAAGTTATGCCCAGTTAAAAATTCAGAATAGTCGCTATGGAATTTTTGCCCTTTAAAATGAGAATTTTGCAAACGACCTCGGATTTCGATGAAACCACTTTTGTTGGATCCGGGATGTCAAATTATTGCTAGATTCCAATTTTCATAATTTTTCGAATCAATATGTGAGTGTGGCAAAGGAAAACGCGCTTGACCAGTTTCAGTTGATTTTAATCGACTGGAAATTGGCCATTTTTCTAACGGTCTCAGAATTCGACGAAATTAGTTTTGTTAGGACCGTATCGTTAATACGAAGCTAGAAAATATTGTTATGGAATTTTTCGAGTTAGTACGTGACCCTGGTAAATTGAAATGCACGTTCAAATTCAATATATAGAGTTATATGTTGATTTTAACGAAAACTGATCGAAACGATCGAATCAGCCTATGATACATATCCCATTGCGTTCGGAATGGGGGTAATTAGCTAGGGACAATAGGCGGTGGGTCTCGTTTCGAGGTAGAAAATAAAAATTGCTTTTTAGAAAATTTAATAATAAAATATATATTTAATTATATAGCCCTCTCCTCTATTTCTCTTTCCCCCGTTAGTTCATTATAGTTTTAAAAAAAAAGGCGAACGATGGTCGGGGAAGACCGCCGCCGCCACCCAAGAGCCCCCCATCTCCTCCAGCCTCGCCCCCCTCTCCTCTGAAACCGAGCCCCTCAAAACCCCCAAACCCGAAATCGACAGTGCCCCCCCCCTCGATGCTCCACCACCGCCGCTTCTTCGTTCCTCCACTTCCCTCTCCTCCTCGTGCATCTTCCTCTTCTCCTCCTCCCTCCTCTTCTGAATCGGAGCACGAGCAGCCCCCCTTTCTCCACCAAAACCGACGACGCGCAAGTCCCCCCTTTTCTTCTCAGTCAACAGCAAACCCCCTTCCTTGATCGATCAATGTAAGTTCTTTTTATTTATTTTTATTTACTTTTTTTATTTATATGAAGTAAACAGTTTATAAAAATATAAAATCAGTTTTTTATAGTAGAAAGAATAGAAATGATTCTCAGATTATAGATATGATTTTTATATTTTAGAAAGAATAAAAATTAGATTCTTAATTTGTAGAAGATATAAAAATATGATTTTTATATAATGTAGATAATAAAAATATGATTTTTATAGTATGGAAAGAATAAAAATACGATTTTTATATTCTATAGTTAGAAAAAAATTGATCTTTATATATGTAGCGAAATAAAAATCTGATTTTTATTATATATATGTTGAAATAAAAATGTGATTTTTATAGTGATGAAATAAAAATTCGATCTTTATTTGAGAATTAGAAATATAAAAATATAATCTTTATTGGAAGAAGAGCGATATAAAAATACAATTTTTATTATGAAGTTAGCGTGATAAAAATATGATCTTTATTATATGAACAACGGTATAAAATTAGAATTTTTATCTATATAATAGCGGTATAAAAATGTGTTTTTTTAATATACATAGAAACAATATAAAAATGTGATTTTTATATATGTAGTGGCTTCGGACAATGAAATTGACAAAGGGCGAGCACAACGAAGATTTCCACATAAGAAGAGTCATGGCGTTGGGTTTAGCTAATCTGTGAGAACTTCTCACTTTAAATCTTGTTTTCTAGTTAAAATATATACTAGGATGCAGACGGTGCTTAGCAGCACCCGACACCCGTCGTCCACAGACCATGGACGGCTTGTATGCTTGTTTGTTATGTTGTGAAGTTTGTTTGTGATGTTGATGTGAAGTGGATAATAAAATATTCATGTGTTGAAATAAATTAATTATCGTTAAAAATATAATTTTTAACGTGAATATGAATATAGTGAATGTGAATAAATAAATATTCATTTACAAACCAGACGGTTTGTTTATGTACACCTATTTGAAAGATATTGATTGGGACGATAAATTTTACACATCTCCCAACTGCACAAATAATATTCAGTGTTTGTGGATTGAAACCCCACACGGGTGTTGGGATGATATTTGGTGTACACTAATCCCAATTATTTAGTTGTATGTCGATCGATTGGTCGACAGACTGTGTAAGCGTTGATTATCTATATTTAATGCTTATGCAGTTGTGTGGTGCACTTTGGATGATAGTTGATTATTTATCGTTGCTATTTATATACATGTGTTGTATGGAATCCATATAATTAACATTATATGGTGATTGATTGGGCCTCATTCCAATTGGGAAATAATGAATATTATAAAAGAAAATTCATGTGTTGAATGGAATAAATAGTCATGTGTTGACGATGTTCATGTGTTGAGAATTCATGTGTTGAAAGTATATTCATGTGTTGAAAGAAATATAGATTCATGTGTTGAATAGAATAAATATTCATTTGTTGAATAGAATAACGAATTTATTGAAATATATAAAGCCGTGTTGATTAGAGATACGCCATTTTGACGTGAGCGATATTTATATCGATTATATTCGTTTTTAAAATGAATATAGAAAAGGAAGTGATTTCAAAATATAACATTTTGGAAATATTATCATTTGTATATCGATGATGTGGAATATTCAATTTTGATTCGAAATTGAATATGAAGTTGAAATCGTTTCGAAAACGAATTTAAAACGATTTATAAAATACATTTTAAAAGGAAATCGAAGAAATATATATAATATATATATTATATATATAATGGCCTGAATAGAATGCGTCGCGCTGCGGTAGTTCGTGAATTTCGTCCATTGACTTCGAATGGACATTACGGGAGATCCGACCGTCGGATTCTCTTGAAACCGGAACCGTTGGGTTCGTATCGAAAAGAGCCTTCCAATGAATATTAGAATTTTGAAATCTAACGGTTGGATTTGGAACTATGTCCAAATCATATTTGGAAAAGGTCGCTGTAAGTGTAGTTCGATGGCCGTTGATGGAAATTGACTGTACGGGCCTTGATAAAATTATTAAAAATATCAATAATTTGTGTAAAATCATAAGAAATGATTTGGGAAAAATTGGGCTGAAAAACTCCATATTTGAAAAGATAAAAATAGATTTTTATCAAAATGAACTAGCTTTGAACTAGAATTAAAATCAATTTATTTTTGAAATAAATAAATTGAATCTGAAAGTGGTTTTAAAAATAATCAGAATTTCCAATATACGAAATGGAAATGGATTTGAATCGAAATTGTCTTTGGAACATTTCGATGTTGGATTTCGTGATTATACAGATATTGTTATGGGAATTTGAAAGATATATTTATATCGTTATTTCCAATACGATATTTGTTGGTCGTAGAATTTGATATTGAATATAAGCCGATATATTTTCTATTCACAGCCTTGTATTTAATATCAAATGTGATTTGGGTTTGTCGTGAATGGTGTCTTCATTAACACTGTTCTTAATCCTAATTAAGAAAAAGATTAAATCTTTCTATTTAGATTTAATGAAGTGTACTAATTAAATGATATTTAATTGGAATTGAATTTAAATTTGTTTTTGGGTTTATCGTGAGCGGTGTTTTGAATAACAACTGTTCTTTAACCCGATTAACAATGGAAAGTGATTTTGGGTTTATTGTGAACCGTGTTTTAGATGACATTGGTTCTTTAACCCAGTTAAAGACAGGTTATTGATTTTTGAGAAGATTAAAACAAAGTGGAGTTTTAATGAATCTTTAATTAGATTGAAATGATCGAGCATGGAGTATCACCAGTTTTGCTCCAGAGCGATAGTTAAATCTTTAGTTAGATTTGAACGTGAAATGGTAATTAATATTTATCGATAACACCATGGTGTTAGATATGGAGTATTACCAGTTTTTCTCCATGGGATGAATAGGTTGGGATTGGGAAATAAAATAAATAATTACTTCGGTGTGGTTCGTTAATCCCGACAGTTTGGAAAACCATAATATAGTTTGGAAAACCATAATATGGTTTGAAATGATATCCAAAGGAAGATTAAAGAACAAATTTAGAGGAATTTATCTTTGATATAATTAATGGGAGCCTTTCCCTAAGAATGTGAAATTTTGAATAAACGAATATTCTGAATTGGAATGAGGCGTATGTTGTGTTTGTGTAACACGTGTTTATTATATGAGCGGGTTATTCGGAAAGGTCGGGTTTATACCCATTCTGAATAACCGATTCGACGATAAGTCGAAGATGAAGACGGTGCTTGAAGACCGGAAGTCTTCGCATCGTTTGGATGATTATTGATGATCTTGATTAGGCTGTACACCCAAGAGGAGGGAATCAGTTGGTGATCGTTCAGACGTAGTTGGAGATCGATGGATATGCGAGGAAAGTGCCTCCGGTTTCGTTCAGACCCAGAACGAACTTGTAAATGGACAGTGTCTCTAACATTGGTTTTTATTTTGTGTTGATTGATCTCTATTAAATATACATCTGTTTGGCGGCGGAGAATTTATTCTCTTGCTTAACGCCCTTCTCTGAGATGTACGAGCTCAGAGGTTGTATATCGATGGACATCAGTTGCATGGAGTGAATTGCCTGTGTGGCACGCCTAAGTGGCAGATGATCAAGGCTTCTGTTGAAAAGCAAAGTCTTGTGGTTGATGATCAAAGCACGGCCTGTGTGGCGCAGCTTTGTGTATAACGTGAATTCGCGAGCCTCACACCTCGGTATGAGTCAGAAACGGGATACGGACCGTTGGGAGAACACGACGTTTCTTTCTAGCTATGGGTAATGTCAGTGACGTACCAGCCCAGACATTTATATACATTTTACCTGTGTGGATGTTGGAATGCAAGGCGCCTCGGATATAGGTCTGCTACGACCGGGAAACGTGTGTTCAGGAATAATTAATCCTCAAAAGTAAGAGAGGACCGGCCCAACCGATCCAAGGATCATAGTGGGGTCTTGAAACATTTGCTAGAGTGTCTCGAACGGAGAGGAGCTTACCCCTTGCCTCGACTCATGATGGGAATCCAATTTCCAATACATGATATTGCGGTTTTATTTGTAGATCCTAGTATGGAGACATGATATATGGTACCCATGCCGTCTATGATTAATATTTATAATTGAAATTGTTTTGACACTATACACTTATAATAGTATCAAATGATTTTTTTTAAGGTACCAAACATGTTTGGCTATTATAAGGGAAAACCCTATCCTCCGGCTTGCGTTGCATTGTGTGATGGGACCTGGGTCTTATAATAGCTTCATTTTTGTTTATTTAGCATTGTGCTGTTTGTTTTATGCACTGGTATTCTTGGGAGGAAACTCGTTCCGTGTTATACGGCGTGGTCCCTTGATTTACCGAACTTTAAAATAAAGATTAATAACTGTTTTAGTTCTCACACCAGTCACATGACTGACCTGTAGTTTATTGTTTTAACCTAAACTCTGGGTGCCCCTATTTTCCAAACGGGCAGCTAGTAGTTTTGGTTTTGCAGATTTATATTCACAAGATCCTGGTTTACAGCTGGAATGATATCCGGAAAGCTCTGTATCTGTGTATCACCTTCAGTTGTGTTTTGATTATTTTCCGCTGCTATGTAATTTATTGTAATCTCTGATGTATATCGATTGTGTAATATTTATTCATACTCTGTACATTCTTGTATCTGATGGAATTGTTGTAATAAACAATGAAATATTCTTCTGTTTGCATTCCGATGTGCCTTGTTCTCAATTCAATCCGTGCTTTCCTTCACGGGGAAGTTCGGGTCGTCTCATATATATATATAATTTATTATAAATAAAGTATTCCAAATATAGAAATTTGGTCTCAAATGGGTTTTGAAATGGAACTTGTTTAATGTATAAAACAAGGAAGAAAATTCATAAATGATGTTTATAAAGTGGAATAATTATCATGGGATAAATGTGGAATTTTAAATTCAAGTATGAATTTGAAAGTGAATTGGAAATCGTTTCAAAAAGGGAATGACGGTTTATATTTCGGAATTTAGAATATAAACAAATTGGAAAAATCCAAAGGATATATACATATATTAAGAATTCGATTTCATGAATTCTATATAATAATTTATTTCTAATGGAATTAGAAAGTAATAACAGAAATGGAGTTGTAATTGAATTGATAACTGAGTAATGCAAAATCGACGATTAGAGATAACCGGAAATATTAAGTTGGATTTGAAAACTGGATTTAATATATATATATATATATATATATATATAATATTAGAATGGAGTTGAAATTTATTATAAACGAAGTTTAAACGTTTATATTTAAATATAATTAAAACGAACTCGCCGCAGCGAGGCAGTTCGTAAATTGGCATTTCGAACTTCAATTGAGTATATAGAACTCAATTTAAGTCGGAATTCCTTAAAACAAGAATCGTCAAGACCGATTGAATAATAGTTCTCTAATGGAGGAGAAAAATATGGATTTCGTCTGATAGATTTTGAGTTATGTCAAAATCAAATTTCTAGAAAAACAGCGCCATAACCATTATAAAACCATAATGGTTTATTTAAATAAGTAAAAGGATTTTAAGTAAATAAAATCCGAAGTTCCTTTAGAAAAATCTAGACTAGAGATATAAAATAAATATGAACTCAAGTGGAGTAAGAGAATTGATTTTTGAAACAAAAACCAGATTTTTAATTATTGAATAAGATTAACTAATGTGAAGAATAAGTAGTTAATCGAATTTTGAATCGAAATTGGGTTTTGGTTAACTAAATTGAACTGGTGAATTTATATTCGAAATTGAATATGAAACTTGAATTAAAAATAGAATTCGATTGGTTTATAAGCAAATTTAAATTGTATATAAAGGTGATATGTTCAAATAAAATTATGAAATGGGCAAAAGAGCTAATTAAAGATAAATTAGCAAATTGAGTTAAAATAACCAGATTGAGTTGGAATAAATTAGAAATGGACGCATATGGGTTAAACATGCATAGGATAAAGAGAATGAAGTTTATAAATTTAGCGCTCAACAAAAAGGTACATGTTTAAATTCCACATTAGGTTTTATGCACCGAATCGGCAAGCCGCTTGGCTTTTTGATTTTCTTTTTGAATGGAAAGGGCCCAGAGAGGCGTTTTGTAGTTGTACCGATTGACCTGTACAAAGGAGGTTATGGCGAAATTTTCCAGAAATTTAAGGAGTAAGAGTATTTTTAAGAAAACTGGATAACTAGAAATCAATGTATCGATATATATAGAATTCGATAAGGAAACGAACTTAAAAATAGAATATTATAAACAAAAAGGAAACCTATAATTAAATCTGGTAAAATTAGAAAGAGAAAAGTATACGAGTTCAAAAACGAATAATTGGTTTTTATGATGTTGATTATTCGAGGTAAGTGGTCTTGTCCGTTTTGAAGTTAAAGATGTTTTCAGTCAAGGTCTGAGAGGTAGTTATACCCCAACTTGATTGATTTCATTTTTAACCGATAAATAGCAAGATCCAGTCTTAAAGAGAAATGTTTGAATAAGAGTTAGTTGAAGTAACAATGTTTTTATAACATTCGTTTTAACCAAAGGAAGTGGAATTTTGGAAATATAATAAATAAATATTTCTTGAGTGTAGAAATGAACGGGCGTGAAATAGATAAGTAATTGGAATGTTTTCCAATTATAAATAGAAGATATTTTCTACGTATAAAAAATAAAAGGAGGCAATATTCCTGTAAATGTTTTCCAAATAGCGAAAAAGATCAAGATGATTGTTAAAAATATTTGGTTAACAAATATTGATAAGGAAATGGAGTAGTGATTTAATTAATGAAATATTAATTAAGGGCCCAGTGATTCTTTGATGCTATGAATGGATGTTTGTTTTTCTTCGATAGTTAAATAACCAACTATCGAAGTGTTTGCCAATATCGTTGTCAATATGGAGGGACCGGTTGGATTATTATCCGAGAACCACTCCGTATTGGCAGTAGCGTTGCGAATCAGATTATATGAAGATAATCGAAGACGGAGTAAAGTGCAAGGGCTTTTTCTATTAATGGAAATTGTGCCTTTGGTTTCATTTAATCCCAGGACGAACATGTATGGATGAGTGTCTGACAGAGTGTTTCCAATGATCGCATATGTTGGTCTGTATAAATATATATGGTGTCGGAGAATTTATTCTCTTAGCATAATATCTAGAATATATTTGTGCAAATCAATTAATGATTAACGGATTTGACAATGTGGCATTCAAAGTGATTGTGCTATCAATAAATGGTAAGCAATCGTAGCCTCAGGCCTCAACAGCCGAGAAATGAAAAAAATCGGGCAGACCGTGCGGCTAAGTTGGTAGCTCCCAATTAGTGTGTATTATCACCTATCTAGAGATATTCATTTCATTCTTTATTCTATTCGATGCTGTCTCATTCAGGAAACGGTTGCTAATCCCAACCGTTGGTGATATACATTCGATACACTCAAGCGAAATGAGTGGTCGGTCATGTGAGGCCGGGTCACAAGATGTTCTTTTTGAACCCAGTGTATTCTCCTCTAGAGATACAATATTGGAAGGTAGTTCCATATCTTGTCATAGTTGGAAATTCATTACCCAATAAGTGCTCACGATTTTGATTATATATTACATATATGGAGCGTGAGATGAAAGCATTCCACTAGATTTTTATTTATTTGAATTAGACATTATTATAATATCAAAGGAGTTTTGATATAAAGATTATCGTTTCTTTCAAAAGGATTTTGAAAGTTAAATCAAGTGGTTTGGATTCTCATAAGGGAAAAATCCATTCCGTGTTATACGGCGTGGTCCTATGAGATATCGTTTATTTTCTCAAACTATTTTAAATTGTTTACTCATACCAGTCCCATGACTGACCCAGAGTTTATTTTGTTTTGTTTTACCTAAACTCTTAGGTGCCCAAATTTGTACGGCCAGTTAAGTAGTTCATGATTTTATAGATCTACGTAAAGGAGCTTGTAGCAGGAGGCTTTAGTGTTAGATATATAGCATTTTTTATTTCCGCTGTGTTACAAGTGTTGTACTTTGATATGTGTATGTTATACAGTTAAAATTTCGTATTTCAAAGATATGATATATTATATTTTGTTCCTATGTGATGTGAGATTCTGTGTTGTTATTTCTGTTCTTCTTCTACCTTTTTCTTCTTAAAAAAATGATTCGTATT
The DNA here is from genome assembly GCA_030737875.1 of Allium sativum. Classification (NCBI taxonomy): domain Eukaryota; kingdom Viridiplantae; phylum Streptophyta; class Magnoliopsida; order Asparagales; family Amaryllidaceae; genus Allium; species Allium sativum. The sequence goes on from CM060912.1 coordinate 773,598,109, forward strand.
TTTGTGATATTTGGGCTGGACGTGTGATGTATGTAGTCAACTCGGATAGTACGGATTTGTGGGCCATTACACGTAGCATCTGACTATTTTAGATGTGATGAATAAGGAAGCTCATTTGCGTAGCATCTGATTATTTCAGATGTGAAGAATGAGGAATTTCATTTGCGTAGCATCTGTTATTTCGATGAGAAGAATGAGGAAGCTCATTTGCGTAGCATCTGCTTATTTCATATGTGAAGAATGAGGAAGCTCATTTGCGTAGCATCTGATTATCTCAGATGTGAAGAATGAAATCCATTTGCGTAGCATTTGATTATCTCAGATGTGAAAAATGACGAAATCCATTTGCCTAGCATTTGATTATTTTAGATGTGAAGAATGAGGAAGCTCATTTCCGTAGCATCCGATTATCTCAGATGTGAAGAATGAGGAAGCTCATTTGCGTAGCATTGAATTATTTCAAATGTGAAGAATGAGGAAGCCCATTGCATAGCATCTGATTATTTCAGATGTAAAGAATGAGGAAGCTCCTTTGCATAGCATCTGATTATTTAAGATGTGAAGAATGAGAAAGCTCATTTGCATAGCATTTGATTATTTCAGATGTGAAGAATGAGGAAGCTCATTTGCATAGCATCTGATTATTTTAAATGTGAAGAATGAGGAAGCTCATTTGCGTAGCATTTGATTATCTCAAATGTGAAGAATGAAATCCATTTGCGTAGCATCTGATCATCTCAGATTGCAGAATGAAATCCATTTGCGTAGCATCTGATTATCTCAGATGTGAAGAATGAAATCCATTTGTGTAGCATCTAATTATCTCAGATGTGAAGAATGTCGGTCCTCCAATTAACTTGTGTAGTGTCTGAGTACCTCAGACGCGACAAGTGTTGGGCTAAAATCAAATGTCCTCCCATAGCAGAGGAGAAATTAAAAGCTTAGTCCTCCCCGAGAGAGGGTACTAAATCCAAAAACCTCCCTTAGCTAGGGAATGAAAAATATAAGACCTTCCCTAGCGGGGGCACAAAGACGTAGAAACTTCTCCAAGTAGAAGCACTGAACCAGTCAGTAAAGTCGAATTCCTATTGAGTTGAAAAGTTCAGAGGCTCTACGCATGGTTGGAAAGTTTAAATAACTTTAGTCGACAAAGTATAAGCTTCTAGTGCGTCAACTATAATCAAGGAAACTCGACAAGCTGATCACGTCGAGCTTTTACGACTCGTGACGACCCACGGTACTGAGGCAACACAACCACATAAGAGTTGAATAATGCCTGGGAAGAATACCATGGATCCATCACAACATTGCAACAAGCTAAAAACCAACATACTCTCATCAAGGAAGCCAATACACTTGGCTTGAACTTGCCTTAAAAATGGATCATTTGAAAAATTCGGCAAAATCGATATGCCGATAAAACTCATTGCACCAACAAAGATCAACCTGGGAGACTCAATTAGAATCTCTTAACATAAAGGCTTCCTCGTCAGCAATGCTCCAACCATAAATAACTCACAAAAGAAGCTGACGATATTTTGCTTCAAATCTGAAGGGAAGCAGTGTTTAAAAGGTGACTGTGCGAATATGGCATAGTTCGAATCTAACAGAGCAGTAACGCTTCTCAAGGAAATGAAGTCAATACTCGTCAACAATTTCAATATGTGATATAAAAAGGAGGTTGGGCAATAATTAAGCACTGGGCAAGCCATCGTGAAACAGAGATTCAAAATTTTATATGTCCCAGAATGATCCGTGGTGTCAAAGAAAATTCAAATCCAGATTTCTAAATCTAACTGAGCTACTGCAGCTGGCCTAAAAATAGACAATCAACAAATTCTTATTTCCCTGAAAAACCTGCCATTAATTCGGGAATGTTAAAATAAGTGCGTTCCTGATTGAGGACTGATTAGCTTACATCCAAAAGTTGTGGTCGCTCTAGCCTTGGAAACTCAAATCGAAGCTCCAATTTGAACAGGATAGGGCAAATAACTTAAGAGCTTGTTTGAGTTCAAATCATCACTAATAAGATTTCGAGTGCTTGACATTAACAACTTGACCAATTTGGGATCAAAAATGTGAATTCCATATGCAATACAAACAAGCTAATGTCTTCATCCGAGAGGTGAAGAAGTGAGCAAAGGCCAACCCAAGAAGACCGTACTTTGGTCCAATTATAGAAACAACATCCAAATAAAAATACTCTGATCCGTCTTAAATGTTTATCTATGATCTATTCATGTTCATTTAAGACAGAATACATGAACAACAAAGTTCGTTTTGAAGCTCGCATTTTCCACAAGAAAAAATACAAGCTTCGAGGGGCAAATGTTAACCCTGTTAAAAACACGGGTCGAAAATAATTAGTTAAAATGCACATGGAATAGACGGCTAACATTTAAGCATCACTGATCGGTGTCTTTTATATACACTATGGATCGGTCAGCCTTGGCCCGAATCGATGAGTCAGTTTATAAAGTTGTTGACTGGACCGGGTAGTTCATAAACTATGGGTCGATCGGTACTATTTTATATAATAGGTCGGTCGTGTGCAGTCATATTGTTTGGTCGGCCATGTTATAAACTATGGGTCAGTTGGTCACCAAAAAACAATGGGTCAGTCGTATTGCTTCTCACTAGGTCGGTCGGCATCAACTAGGTCGGTCGGCTTCAAGGCAAAATAGGTCGGTCTGTCTCCTCCAATATGGATCAATCCTAAACCAAATAGGGATGAGTCAGTGCATGTTTATCCATGCAAGTATCAATGACATGTTAACATTTCTGGCAGCATACTTTACAATACAATTTATAACGAAACATGGATTGGCTTCAGCAAAGAAGTGTCTACATGCACATGGAGCTAATGTGGTAATCATATGGTAAATGATATATTGGAGCTGACGTGACAAAATGATAAAACCTGGAACACTTACATGATTGAACATTGTAAAGCTGCATGGGTTGATATGGTTATAACATGGAATGGATCAATCACAAATTATAAGCATGGATCGGCCATTCTACAGTGCCATGTGGATCAATATCAAATGTTAATAATGGATCGGTCTGAAGTCATTCATGGATCGGCTTCTCTCCATAATAACAGCTATCACTACATGTTCCTGATATGAGTTACGTGCATGGTTCCTTTGGCCTCGTGTAAATGTGGTGATCGAAGACCACGTGGTAACACAAAGAACGAATGCAGTACTATTAAATAAAGGGACGGTCAGCATGCATAAAGTCACAGTTGAAATCAACATGGTCGGCTCAGTAAAAAAGGCAGTGGCAGTATAGTAATTAGTATGGATAGGTATCAAGTAGAAAGTGATCGGCATCAAAACAATCCTTGCTCGGTCAGTACTTTCTTGTTCATGGTCAGTCGGCTGTAAATGCAGTGGTCGGTCGGCATACGATAGCTGTATACAGCTGGTTGGACCGGCCATGAACCAGTGGTATTTTCGTAAATATATTTATGGCCGACCCAAACCCTGCACACCATATTTTCAATTTTGCCATTACCTCCAAACTACACCTATAAATACCCCACTTCTCAACCATTCAAGATAGGGATTTTTCTACCCGAAGGGCTGTCCAAATAATTTCTTTACCAATCTTAAGCACTCCAAACTCCATTAATGGCTTCTCAAGCTCAACTCATCTTCCTTCAACAACAAATTGACCAAATCTTCTCTAAACTCCATTAAAAATTTCTAAAACTCAATGCAAATGACCTCTAACTACCATTAATTCTCTCTAAAGCTTAGATCCAACACAAATTCAGCATGGAGCTGAAGAAGATCATCTAATTGTTCAAGTGATTGTAAGTCTACAGAACCATCATCACAAATCAAGAGATTTTGTTGTTTTCTCCACGAATTCAAATGGAATCAAAAGATAAAAAGAGAGAAAAATAGAAGATCAATATGAAAGAGAACAATGAGTGATTTGAGTGAATTTATGTACTTTGTAAATTCCAAAGTGATAATGAAAGCTCTTCCTATAGTGGACGTAGGTCTAAATTGACTGAACCGCTTTTACATTTCGTGGTTCCATTTTTCTATTCCATACCTTTTGGTGAAGTGTTTTAAAAACATCTTTGGTGTTGAGGTCATTTTTTGATTTCAACGATACACACACACATATATATACATATAACATCATTCAATAGCTCTCCAAACAGTGTGGCACCCCTTTGGCTCTATAATTTCTACCATTTCTTTCCCTCCCTCTCTCCTTCCACTAACTCTCTCCTTCCACTAACTTAAACTAATACAAACGGTGGTGGAATTTAGAAGGCCAAAATATAACATGAATTAGTAGCATTAGAATTAAGTGTTGCCCTTAGATTTCATAGCATTTAAGGGAAAATGCTACCAAAAGTTCACCTTCTTTTCTTAAGACAAGTGTATGGATACTTGTAATTTTGCATGTAAACTTTCATGCATGGTTTCCACTTGTCCTCATATGTGTCTTTACCTCCTTAACCCTCCTTTCCTATATAAGGAGCTCTTTACTTCATTTTTTATCATCCATTTTCATTTTTCCTACCTTCCTTCTTCTTCTTAAGATTATGGCCATGGTTTCCATGACATAATTCTTCCTCTTTTCCACCACCACCTTGCCAAAGTTCATCGTCATCCTCCTCCTCCTTCTCTTATAATATAAAGAGAGAGAGATTAGTGTATGTTATATTATATATATATATATATATATATATATATATATATATATATATATATTGGTGAAGAAGACGTTGCATCGAAATACTGTCTGACGGTTCGCTCAGCTAGGCTCTCCTACCGTGAAGATTTGGAAAGCTGTTAGGTGAGAACTCTTTAACCATGATTTTTATACTTAATTAGTAGTTAGACTAATTTAAATATAGTGATGAATTATTAGTGGTTAATGATGATTTATGTTTGTTGTGATGGATGATGGATGCGTAGTTTAGAACACACACACTATTAAGCGTTAGTGTTATAACACTTGTGCACAGTTATAATTTATTTAATTATGTTGATGATGGTTGCTATAGATGTTTATAATGGTTGTTGATGCTGTTTTGCACACACTATGACACAACAAGTATGGTATCACATTGGTGATCGACAAATCTCCTTCGTAATTAGAAGCAATATCATTATTGAAATTGAAGGTTAATAATTGGGAGAGACCATATATATGAATTCATATATATTGATAAAGTTCTTTAAATGAATAAATAAATACCAGAACATTCTAGGATGATAGAGAGGATATTGTCTAGGCTTAGGTTTGAAAAATATAGTTTCCTGCTCTCCCTGGCTATCCCTAACTAATGCGATGAATGAGATGGTTACTTTGATATTATTTTAATTTAGAAATGAATTGGTATTTGATTTGCTAAGTAAAAAATAATAGTTGAATTTCGAACCCAAATTAAATTTGGAAAGTTAATGTAAATTACTTTAAATGTTTTTAAATGATTTACATGAGTATATAATGGTTTTCTAAGTTATTTTGAAGTACTGAAGAATAATTTTTATTTCTATCAAAATATAGCTTGTCGCACAATGGTAATTTGCGTATTTTATTTACAAACTTTAAACGCTTATAACTTTTGCAATATAAATCGGATTTCCAAGAAATGAAAAATAGTTTATTTATATTAACAATAGATTTTAAATGAGAGAAAGCGGATTTTAATTTCGGGTTATAATTTTCATGTTATGTATAAAACCGTTTTGGAAAAGGTCGTTGTAAGAGTAGTTGTCGACCATAACTATAAACAGCTATTATAAATGTTTTAAAAATATGGAAAAAATGGTAAAATCATTATAAATTATGTAAAAGTGTTTTGAATCATAAAGTTTAAGTTTTGTCTAAGATAAACGATATTTTGGTCAAAGTAGTTAAGATAGCTGTTTTGTAATGCTCTTGTAACGCTATGGTAACTCTTTATTTGAAAATAATCTATTTTGAAGTGGTAAACCGCGAGCTGTTTTCCGAATTATAAGTAATCATTTAAATGATTGGTGGAATGTTTTCAAAGATTTAAAAGTATTGAAAATGTTTTGTATGGAAATTAAATTGATTTACTTGATACTTAAACGAGGCTTTCAATTTTAAATAATCGGACATGGTTGGAGATAAATCTTCGGATGTTTGATATTAATCCGGTAGATGATGATTCTTACTATTTGAGGAATTTAAAAGGTAGTTAACTATTAATCTGTTTATAGTGTGAGTTGGATACAAAGATTAATATTAAGTATAAGTGGATGATATTTCTATTTAGATCTAATTTCAAAGAGTTGGAAAAATATTTAAATTAAGATATGTGTTTCCTAATTTGATTGGAACAAGTTGGATAGAAATAATCTTCGGATATTTGATATGAAATACTTCGGTGTAAACATATACTATTTGAGGCATTTGGAAGATATTTTATTATATCGTTATTCCACTTATAGTATTCATTGATTATGAGAATTGATATCGAATATAAGTAGATACAATTTCTGTGTAACTTATGCTCAATATCGATTGATTTATGTTTTGTCATGAATCATATCTTCAATAATATCATTCTTGAAACCCAATGAGATCGAGTTATGGAAATTCATATCGTAATTTGGGGATTTAACCAAATCTTTGATTGGAGGAAATTAAAAATAAGGAATTGGGAAGGAAGAATAATATTTTAGTTAAGATTACAGAATTGAATGTTCAAAAACCAATTTAATTGGAAATTAGGATTGAAATGTGGCTTAAGGGTTTTCAAAAGAAACTGGGGTTTTGATAACGAGTTATCAAATGGAAAATTAATTAAGGCTTTGAGGTTAAATTATCTTTGATTTAAGGGATGCGTTTTAAAAGAGAAAGGTTAAATAATGGATTTTCTTATAATTTGGGAATGGATTTAAAGAAGTTTAATTTATTAAAATCCAAGATGGAAGGAGATTTGGTTGAAAGCCTGTGTGTTCCGTAATTGTATTTTTTTTCAAATTGCGCTAATTATTTGGAAAGACCGGAATCGAATATATGTTTGAAAACCGTTCCAAGTAATAATACGACGTTATGGAACAATTCAAGACTTGGAAAACGACGAATGAAGACCGGGATTCTCTGAATTGTTTAGATTGATTGCTGATGTCTCGGTTGGGCTGATCCCCCGATACGAGGTTATAAGTGGCATGAGGTTTGAATATATTTGGAGATTTTCAGATTGGTGTTTCGTTAAGACACAGAACGGACATATATGGATTGTGTGTCTATAATTGTAACTGACTGCGTAGCACTGATCTCTGTTAAATATATATCTGCTTGGCGGCGGAGAATTTATTCTCTTGCTTAACACCCTTCTTTAAGACGTATGTGCTTAAAGGTTATATATTGATGGAAATCAATGATGCGTTGTGAATGGACAATGTGACATACTTAAGTTATGTGATGAGCTATGGATGATCAAAGCATGGCTTATTTAAGCGTAGCTTTGTGTATATCGTGACCTCGGCAAGCCTCACACCCCGATAAATGGCCAAAATCGGAAGAAATGTGTAACGACCCGAACTTCCCCGTAAAGGAAAGCCCGGATTGAGTTGAGAACACGACAAATCGGAATGCAAACAGAAGAACCTTTCATTGCTTATTACAACAATTTCATCAAAATACAAGAATATACAGAGTATGAATAAATATTATACATTTGAAAAATATTAGAGATTTACAATTTACAATGCAGAGGAAAATTAATATAAAACACAACTGAAAGTAATACATGGACACAGAGCTTTCCGAATATCTCTTCAGCTGTAAACCAGGATCCTGTGAACATAATATCTGCAAAGCCACCCTACTAGCTGCCCGTGTGGAAAATAAGGGCACCCAGAGTTTAGGTTAAAACAATAAACTCCAGGTCAGTCATGTGACGATGTACGAACTAAAACAGTTATTTAAAACTTTACTTTAAATCAGATTTATCAAGGGACCACGCCGTATAACACAGAACGGGTTTCCTTCCAAGAACACCGGTGCATATAACAAAACAACGCAATGCTTTTTGGAAAAATGGAGCTATTACAAGACTCAGGTCCCATCACACAATGCAACGCAAGCCGGAGGATAGAGTTTTACATTATAATAGCCAAACATGCTTGGTACGTTTAAAACAAATCATTTTGATACTATTATAATGTAAAGTGTATGAAAACAACTTCAAATATAAATATATCAATCATAGACGACATTAGCGTCCCATGCCACTATGTCGCCAATAGTATACAACTAAAAAAGTAAAATTTGGTATTGGAATTTGGATTTCCATCTTTGAACCAAGGCAAAGGGATCATTCTGTGCTAATTCGAGACTCTCTAGCCCGAGCCTCAGGAACAGCCGCAACTGCACCTTGGATCGTCATGGCCGGTCCACTGGATATGGATTAAAATACCTGAACACTGCGTTTCCTCGCCCTATAGGGCGTCAATCTGGTCTTTATAAAGGCCATACCATCCATCGGCTCCGCAGAGACCGATATAACCGAGGCACCTCGCTATCCATCATCCACATAAGTAAAACATCTAGGCGTGCAAAACCCAGACACCACTCCTAGCTAGAAGGAAACGCATGCCCTCCCTGAGGTCCTCTCCCATTTCTGGTTCACACCGGGGTGTGAGGCTCACGAATTAACGCTACACAAAGCGACGCTATATTAAAGCTATGCTTTGATCATCAACCACAAGACTCTGCTTTTCAACAGAAGCCTTGATCATTTGTCACTCAGGCATGCCACACAGGCAATTCACTCCGTGCGACTGATGTCTATCGATATACAACCTCTGATCCCGTACGTCTTAGAGAAGGGTGAAGTAAGAGAATAAATTCTCCTTTACCAGACAGATGTATATTTAATAGAGATCAATCAGTACAGAATAAATCCAATGTCAGACACACAGTCCATTTACAAGTTCGTTTTGGGTCTGAACGAAACCGGAGGCACCTTATTCCTCGTCCCATATGTCCAATACTGGAGAGAGGCCCTCACATATCTGTCGATCTCCAAGTACGTCCGGACGATCACCACTTATTACCTTGTCTTGGGTGTACAACCCAATCAAGACATCAGTAATCATCCAAACGATGCGAAGACCTCTGGTCTTCATCACCATCTTCATCTTCGACTTATTGACGTATCAATTATTCAGAATGGGATAAACCCGACCTCTCTGAATAACTCGCGTATTTTATAAACAAGTGTTACACAAACACTACATACGCCTCATTCCAATCCAGAATATTCTTTTATTCAAATATTCTTTTCACAATTTCAAACCATATTAAGGTTTTCCAAACTAGTCAGGATTAGCGAACCTTACCGAAGTAATCATTTGTCATATTTCCCAATCCTAGCCTATTCATCCCATGGAACAAAATTGGTAATACTCCATATCTAACACCACAGTGTTATCGGTAAATATTAATTACCATTTCACATTCAAATCTAATTGAAGATTTAGCTATCGCCCGGAGTAAAGTTGGTGGTGCTCCATTTTTGATCATTTTGTTGAATTGATAATTTTAATTATCACATTCGCTTTTCAATCTAATTAAAGATTCATTAAAACTCTAATTCAGTTTTAATCTCCAAAAATCATTACTTAACGATTATTCAAAGCTAAGGAATCAATCTTATCTTTAACTGGGTTGAAGAACCAATGTCATTTAAAACACGGTTCACGATAAACCCAAATTCACATTCCATCAGTCTCTAACCGTAAATTAGTAAGAGAACAATTCCCTAAGTATTAATCCCGAAGGCCGAAACCAACATAAGATCAATACCCAGGAAACCATTCAACTTAACTAATCTCCAGTTAGTTTCTAATTTTCTTAACTCCATTGGGTTTAAGACTAGTATTATTAAAGACACCATTCACGACAAACCCAAAATCTCATTCCATTGTTAATCGGGTTAAAGAACAAGTGTTATTTAAAACACCGTTCACGATAAACCCAAAATCAATTTCAATTCAATTCCAATTAAATATTAATTAATTGGTATACTTCATTAAATCTAACTAAAAAGATTTAATCTTTTCTCAACTGGGTTTAAGAACAGTGTTAATGAAGACATCATTCACGAAAAACCCAAAATCCCATTTGATATTAAATACAAGACTCTGAATAGAAAATATATCGGCTTATATTCAATATCAAATTCTAAAATCAACAAATATCGTATTGGAATAACGATATGTATCTTCCAAATTCCTCCACAACATCCGTATAATCACGGAATCCAATATCGAAATATTCCGAAGATAATTTCGATTCAAATCCATTCCAATACATATATTGGAAACTCTGGTTATTTTTAAAACCATTTCAAATCCAATTTATTTATTTTAAAAAAAAAAATATTGTGTAACAACCCGCAAAATCAGGACCAATTTAAAATTTTATTTTTAAGTATTTAATATTATTTATTTTAAATAATAATGATTAAAAATTTATTTTAATTGAAGTAAAAACGAATAATATTTAATTTAAGCTATTTTGAAGAATAAGGAGTATCAATTTGTTATTTTTACGTCCTGTATGTTTCGATTATTTAAGTATATGTAATTTAATTTAGTTATTGAAATCAAAATGGTTTTAAATAAAAAGTCCAAAAGTGGAAATGTTGAAAGGTATTAGAATTCCTTAGTAATAAAAATGAATGTAATCAACGGTACATATTTGGTGATGCAAAATTAACGCTTAGCTTTAAAGAAATAAAAAATTATGTTAATTGACTTTGATTTGTAAACACGACATTTATTAGTTAAACATGCTATTTTACATTGATTTTAAAACATGTTAATAATAAGCATGGATTAACATTGATTTGTGAACATGTAAACATGTTAATATAGGCATTAATTAGAAAAAAATAAGTTAATTGACATTAATTGGGAAAGTTATAAAATTAATTGAATTTAATTAATAGAATTTATTCCTTGAATTTAAAATGGTTTGAAAATAAATTTTAGGATATTATTAACAAATGATTTCGAATTTATTTCAAATAAATGGCAATTTATGATTAGATGAATGATGATTTATTACAATGGAAACAATTATTAGATTTTGTGGAATTATTAACTTTGAAGTATTATTTATAAAAGGAAAGATAGTTGTCAATCGTGAAATAGTAACCGTAATAATATTGAAATGGTTGGTGTTAGAACTTAAATTCAAACTTTAATTCCGTACATGAAAATACATATGTTTGTTTAATTTAAGTAAAATTTAAATTAGACATTAATAATGGAAGTTTCGATTTTAATAATGTACGATTTAAATGGTGCGATTACTCGAAATATTAGGTAAAATTTTGCAGTTAAGTTAAATGACCAAAATTTGATATTAGGAATACGTGCAATTTAATATAGTAATGAAGGAATTTTCGTAGTAATGTACAAAAGTTCGTTTCGTTTGTAATATATAAAAAAATTTAATAAGTTAGATTGTTACCAATAAATTGAATTTAATATAGAGAAAATTTTAAATAAATTAGACCGTTACCAATAAATTGAATTTAATATAGCAATTGAAATGGTAAACATTAAATACACATTAAATACATTAGGAAGAGAAAGATAAAATTAATTAAATAAACAAGCATTTGAAACGGTAAACATTTGGATTGGAAACGTCACACCTAGTTTGAACAAGTAATATAAGTCTATGGTTTCTTCGAAATTAATGTCGTTCCTTTCTATGAATCCTGTCATGTTCATTCGTTTAATAAATGAAATAAAGGAAAGTGAATCAATTGATTTACCTACTATTTCTCTACGTTCTTTTTATATTCCTAGCAATATTATAAAGCAATGTGTCTTTCCTGGTCCATTTCAAATCTATTGCCTCTCTCCTCTTTTATCTCTCCTGCCTTTTTCCTCATTAAGATTTAGCATATTATCATGTAACGTATTATTTTGGGCCTACGGTTGACCGCAATTTAAGCTTAAAAATCAGTAAACAAAAATTTACTCTGTTAAATTGACATTTAATACAGAAAAATACTGATTTATGTTCAGTTAGTTTTAAATTTTGTTATTTTCTATTCCAAAATGTTTTTCGCATGCACCTCTTGACGAGCTAGAACGTTCAAAAATCACCTTAATTTATGGATCTCAACCAATTCATTTTCAGTTCAAATTATTTTAAAATTAAATATCTCATTAATGCATACCTTTTATTTTATTTTTTTCCGTTAATTGCCCTTTCCTTCAATTGGAAAAAAAACCACGTATTAAACATCTGCTACTTTATTTATTTTGACCGTTTCCTCTCACCCCACTCTCCACATTCTCTCTCTCTCTCTTTTTTTTTTTTCTTTTTGAAATTCTGAAATGGCATGTATTAATTAATATATTTATAATGAAAAAAAGGGAACTTTGAAATGGAAAGAATTGAATACCTATTCTTCCGTTTCAGCCTTTAATGTGAAACCACATGACATGTTCACCCACTTATAAAAATGAAAATATATTTATAGCCCGTCCTTCTCTATTCTTCATAGTTCTCTCCTCTTTATTATGGTTTGACATCTAAAGCTCCATATAAAAAAAAGGGCCTCCTTCCCCTAAAAAGAATAAAATAAAATAAAAATCTACATTACTTAAATTAAATCACCACCCCCTTCTACCGCAAACCGCCTCCTCCGCCAGCAACCGTCCATCGGTCCTTCACGCCGCTGTTCGGCGTTATTAAATCTGTCCCCACCAGCGTTGAACTACTGCGCCTCATAGTCTCACGCAACCACCGTGACCAAAGCCACTGCAACACGCCTGGCTCAACATCGCCTTCTGTCCGTTATCTGCTGCGTTGGCTATTGTTTTAGGTGAGATCTCTATTCTTTAATAAAATTACTTATTAATTGCAATATAAATTTTATATTTATGCTATGTAAAATTTATGTATATGTGTTGTATAATATTTGGATTTATCTTGGTTGCGCTAGATGATTGTATTGAATTGTATGAATAAAAACATGAAATTTAATGTTTGTTATTTTAACATGTTAGTTAGTATTAAAATGAAAACATGTAAATTCATGTTTGTCATTTTAACCTGCTAGTTAGTAGTAGTATAAAAACATCAATTTTGTTGGTAATGTTTATTGAGAATTAAAAGCATCACTTTTTGTAGAAGTGGTTATTTAGAATTAAAAACACCACCTTTGTCAGGAATGTTATGTAAAGATTAAAACATCATTTTATTATGAAATGTTATGTGAGATTTCAACTTTAAATAAATTATTTATTTATTCATTACATCGTGAAATTTACATATTTAATCTATGTAAAGTTCTTGTTGCTGTTGTATGTGTCTATTGAAATGTTGATTGTTTAGTGATTGTGAGGAACCTCTGTTTGGAATTGTATGTACTCATGTTGGTTATAATTAGATAATTAAAATTATCATCATTGTCATATTTGGGTAGTTGAATCATAACTATCATTAGTTAGAATAAAATGAGTATTACTCCACCGTGAGACTTGTTAGAAATAAAAAGAACAATTTACACTGTTAAATTAGTTAGAAATAAAAAGAACAATTTGCCCTGTTAAGATTGCTAGAAATAAAAAGGACATTTTTTTCTTTTTATCGCCATTAGTTGAAAATTAAAAAGTACATTTTCATTGTAATTTTATTAGGATTTAAATTACATTTTTTTTGTTTTGCAAATTTTAGTTGCAAACAAATATATAAATCAAAAAGATTACATTTTTCAATGTAACTAGTTAACATAGAAAATAATTGCCTTTCTATTTGTGTTCTTAACACAAATATTAACATGAAAATTGAACCATCTTTTATGGTGTTTTCAACACAAACATAGCATAGAATCGGAACCACTTGTATTGGTGCCTTCATCACAAGTATGGGCGTTGAAATGAAACACTCTTTTTATTTGTGTTCTTAACACAAACATTTGCATAGAAATGAAGTCATTCTTTTTATTTGCATTTTCTAAATAAATATTTCATAGCAAATCAAGTCATACTTTTTATTTGTGTTTTTTTTAACACAAATAATTACATTGAAAAGAAATAAATCTTTTTACTTGCAATTACAACATAAATGTTTCTTTAAATAAAAAGATTAACTTTACTCTTTATTCGTGTACCACAATGCAGATAAAACATGAGAAATAAGATTTACATTTTATTTGTGTTCACTCAACACAAATAAAACTTAGAAAAAGAAGTTCACTCTTTTATGTACATTTCTCAAAGCAAATATAACATGAAGTGAAACATTGAAAATAAAGTTTGCTATTTTATTTGCATCAACTAATGCAAGCACATTTTGAGGTTAAAACTTGTGTTTTTATTTGCATCCATAAATGCAAATAATACATTGGAGATATGCATTTGTTCTTTTATGCAAACAAACGTTGAATTGGGAAAAGGTATATTTTCTATACATAAATAAAAAAAGAGAAGGAACTTGAGATGTATATTTTTATACATTAAAAAGAATGAAGACAAAATTAACATATTTTGTTGTATTGAGAAGATTAACATTTTTTGTTAATAAGAATAAGATTAACATTTTTTGTTAATAGGAATGAGATTAACATTTTGGTTAATAAGGATAAAAATTTACATTTTTGTTAATTAGATTATAAAGGATATAATGTACACCTTTGTTACATTAGAGAAATTAGAATTAAAATATCATTTTTGTGAAAAATAGGACATTTGAAGTTTATAAACAAAATCTTATTTTGTTTGCATTGAAAAGAATAAACAAAATTTTTATTTTGTTTACATTGAATAGTTAATAAACAAAAATTTCATTTTGTTTACATAAAAAAAATAAACAAAATTCTTATTTTATTTACATTGAATGGTTAATAAACAAAATCCTTATTTTGTTTACATTGAAAGGTTGATAAACAAAATTCTTATTTTGTTTACATTGGAAAGTTAATAAACAAAATTCTCATTTTGTTTACGTTGAAAAATTAATAAACAAAATTCTCATTTTGTTTGTATTAGAAGCTATGAAATAAAATTCTCATTTTGTTTTCTATTAGAAGCTATGAAACAAAATTCTCATTTTGTTTGAATTAAAAGTTATGAAACAAAATTCTTATTTTGTTTGCATTAAAGTTAATAAATAAATATGAGTTAAGATTTTTATCGTCAATTGCTAACAACAAAAAAAAATAGAAATAAAGATTACATTTTTATTGACATTTTGCATGCGATAAAAAGAACAAGAATAAAAGAGATTTTTATCATCGTGTTATATATTGTGTATTACACTGCCATAGGCAAGTTACCTGACTTGTTTATGTGATTGGGTCGATAATTTTCACACATCGCCCAATTGCACAAATAATTTATTATTTGTTTGCTGGTTGAAACCCCACACGGGTGTTGGGATGAAAATTAACATACACTAATCCCAATATTTAGTTGTATGTTGATCATTAGATCGACAGGCTGCGATGAGCGTTATTATTTAATTTTAACGCTTACGTAGTGGAATTTACACTTTGGATGAAATGGATGATTTGATGATTATATTGTTATTGTCATATATATGATGTGTGTGAAATCCATATAATCCAAATTATATGGTAAATGATTGAGTCGCATTTCGATTCAGATGATCTTTTAAATAAGAATATTCTTACATTAGAAATTCTTTTATATAAGGGGTATATTTTCATAAAAAAATATTTTAATTAAGTATATGTTATAATAAAGAATATTTGTAAAAGATAAAAATCTGTTATATAAAGGATATTTTTAATGATTATTTAAAACATGTTTTCTTATAATGAATTAATATTTAAAGGGAAATCCTTTAATTAAGATTATTAGAATTTGCAATTATATTTCATGATATGAGATACATTGAGATGTGAAGTGGATTTATCGTGGACGGTGTTTTTAAATGACATTCGTCCTTTAATCCAATTTACATCGAAATTACTATTTGGAATTTATAAATCTATTGTATAGATTTAACAAAGGCATTCTCTAAAAATCTAGTTTTCCAATTTAATATATATTAAATTGGAATTAAGTGGGAATTTGATTGGTAATAATCGAGATGGGTTTCTGTAATAGAAGACCGATATTATATATGGAATTTAAGAGGCTTTGCCGTTATTCCATGTATATTGTTAGTCCGATACAGAAATTTATATCGATTATGTACTGATTGATTTCTATGGAATTCCATATTTTGGAAATTGATTTGTGGGTTTATCGTGAACTATGTTTTAAATGACACGAGTTCTTTAACCCGTTTAAAAGAAGATTTATTCTTTAAAATAAATGATCTGTGAAAATGATTTTTGATATTAAATCAAATTCAGAATTTTTAATAAATCTTTTAAGGAAGATTTAGGATTTAATTTATTAATTTATCTTTGATAAAATTTATGAAAATCTTTTAATATGAATATCTTATTAAAAGAATATTCGGGGTCGGAATGTGACATAATGTGTGATTTTCCAATATTTGATTTTTAATCACAAAATACGCGAGTTATTCAGAAAGACCGGGTTTAACCCATTCTGAAATATCATCACGACGATCAAGAGTCGAAGATGAAGACGGTGGTAGAAGACCGAAGGTTTTCACATCGTTGGGATGATGATGACTGGTATCTTGAATTGGGACAGTACATTCCAAGGCAAGGTATTTGGTAATGATCGTCCAAACGTATTTGGAGATCGACGGACACGTTGTTTCGCTCAGACCCAAAGCGGACTTGTAAATGGATTGCGTGTCTGACATTGTATTCTTTTCTACTGTATTTGTTGAACGCTACTGATTATATATTTTTGTTTGGTGGTGGAGAATTTATTCTTCACTTAACCCCCTTCTCTAAGACGTATGAGCTTAGAGGTTATATATATATATTGGTAGATGATCAATGATATAGTAGAGTCTGACAATGTGGCATGCTAAGATGCAATTGATCAAGGCTTTGTTGAAAAGCAGGCCTTGTGGTTGATGATCAAAGCACAGTCTATTTAGGCATAGCTTTGTGTATATCGGGACTTCGCGAGCCTCACAGCCCGGTAGAGTCTAAAACGGGAGAAGGGAACGCAGGGAGTGCACACGTTTCTTTCTAGCTAGAGTGGTGCCAGGGACCTACCAGCGCTGGCATTTATTCATTGTGGTTGTTGGATTTTTCGAGGCCTCGGTTTATGCGGTCGCCACTGGCCGTATTATAGGTCCAAAAGGACGGGGGAACGTGTGTTCAGGCATTTCTAATCCACAAAAGTAAGTGTGGACCGGCCCTGCAGGATCCAAGGGTTGGACAGAGTACCAATCCTGGGGCATTGCTAGAGTGTCTCGAATCGGTAAGGATCTCCTCCCTAGCCTTGACTCAGATGGAAACCCAAATTTCCAATACGACATCACGCGGTTTTGATTGTATACCTATATATGGCGACATAGTGGGATGGGGCACTCATGCCGTCTAGGATTGATACATTTACTTTGATGTATTTCAAATTGGTTGCACACTATTATTATATAATACCGTGTTTATCGTATCAAGCATCTTTTGATCATTATAAGATAAAACCCTATCCTCCGGTTTGCGTTGCATTGTGTGATGGGACTTGGGTCTTATAATGGTTTCATTTTTCTACAAAGCATTGCGTTATTTTGACGATTTACTTTAGCCATGCACTGGCAATCTATAGGAGAAAACCCGTTCCGCGAAAGTGGCGTGGTCCTGTGATTAGCCTTATTATATTATATAGGTTAAGTAGAATTCTCACACCAGTCCCATGACTGACCTGTAGTTTGTCCACTGGCAAACTCGGGTGCCCATATTTTTCCACACGGGCAGTCGAGTAGCTATTTTTGCAGATATATTAAACAGGATTCTGGGTTGAAGCTTAAAGCAGTGTCCAGAGATAGAGAGTCTTCCGCTGTGTTCTTCCGTTGCAGTATATTACATTTTTTTGTATTTATCTTCCGCTGTAATTATATTCCAATGTACTCTGATATGTATATTCTGTACTCTGATGTAACATTTATTATAGTGTTATAAAAGTCTTCTGTTATCTGTTGTAATGTGTTGTATGCCCAAAGTTAAAGTATTCGTAGGTTTCCACTTTTTGGATCAGACCTGTGTGGTTTATGGTCGATTCAAAGGGCGGGGATTTGCGGGTCTTTACAATTGGTATCAGAGCTCTGGTTAGCTCAAACCTTTGGGGTACAACTCGTTAGAACTGAACGGAAGACTCATCAGAGATTGGATTAGTAATATCCAATACGAACACTCATTAGAGATAGGATCAGCAGTATCCTAGAATGAGTGAACTCGTTAGAGATGGGGTTAGTAATGCCCTAGAACGAGTTAAGAGTTACGAATTTATAATTAACGTATTTTTTTTATATTTATAATCTATTCTTTGAAATATGATTTTTATATATATAAAGTTATATATATTTTGAAAAGATAGTCAACCGTTAAAATTTAAAATTAAGATAGTTAATTTTACAATTTTTAGCTACGTTCCTTTTCGAGGACGAAAAGTTTTTAAGTGGGGGAGATTGTAACAACCCGCAAAATCAGGACGAATTTAAAATTTTATTTTTAAGTATTTAAAATTATTTATTTTAAATAATAATGATTAAAAATTTATTTTAATTGAAGTAAAAACGAATAATATTTAATTTAAGCTATTTTGAAGAATAAGGAGTATCAATTTGTTATTTTTACGTCCTGTATGTTTCGATTATTTAAGTATATGTAATTTAATTTAGTTATTGAAATCAAAATGGTTTTAAATAAAAAGTCCAAAAGTGGAAATGTTGAAAGGTATTAGAATTCCTTAGTAATAAAAATGAATGTAATCAACGGTACATATTTGGTGATGCAAAATTAACGCTTAGCTTTAAAGAAATAAAAAATTATGTTAATTGACTTTGATTTGTAAACACGACATTTATTAGTTAAACATGCTATTTTACATTGATTTTAAAACATGTTAATAATAAGCATGGATTAACATTGATCTGTGAACATGTAAACATGTTAATATAGGCATTAATTAGAAAAAAATAAGTTAATTGACATTAATTGGGAAAGTTATAAAATTAATTGAATTTAATTAATAGAATTTATTCCTTGAATTTAAAATGGTTTGAAAATAAATTTTAGGATATTATTAACAAATGATTTCGAATTTATTTCAAATAAATGGCAATTTATGATTAGATGAATGATGATTTATTACAATGGAAACAATTATTAGATTTTGTGGAATTATTAACTTTGAAGTATTATTTATAAAAGGAAAGATAGTTGTCAATCGTGAAATAGTAACCGTAATAATATTGAAATGGTTGGTGTTAGAACTTAAATTCAAACTTTAATTCCGTACATGAAAATACATATGTTTGTTTAATTTAAGTAAAATTTAAATTAGACATTAATAATGGAAGTTTCGATTTTAATAATGTACGATTTAAATGGTGCGATTACTCGAAATATTAGGTAAAATTTTGCAGTCAAGTTAAATGACCAAAATTTGATATTAGGAATACGTGCAATTTAATATAGTAATGAAGGAATTTTCGTAGTAATGTACAAAAGTTCGTTTCGTTTGTAATATATAAAAAAATTTAATAAGTTAGATTGTTACCAATAAATTGAATTTAATATAGAGAAAATTTTAAATAAATTAGACCGTTACCAATAAATTGAATTTAATATAGCAATTGAAATGGTAAACATTAAATACACATTAAATACATTAGGAAGAGAAAGATAAAATTAATTAAATAAACAAGCATTTGAAACAGTAAACATTTGGATTGGAAACGTCACACCTAGTTTGAACAAGTAATATAAGTCTATGGTTTCTTCGAAATTAATGTCGTCCCTTTCTATGAATCCTGTCATGTTCATTCGTTTAATAAATGAAATAAAGGAAAGTGAATCAATTGATTTACCTACTATTTCTCTACGTTCTTTTTATATTCCTAGCAATATTATAAAGCAATGTGTCTTTCCTGGTCCATTTCAAATCTATTGCCTCTCTCCTCTTTTATCTCTCCTGCCTTTTTCCTCATTAAGATTTAGCATATTATCATGTAACGTATTATTTTGGGCCTACGGTTGACCGCAATTTAAGCTTAAAAATCAGTAAACAAAAATTTACTCTGTTAAATTGACATTTAATACAGAAAAATACTGATTTATGTTCAGTTAGTTTTAAATTTTGTTATTTTCTATTCCAAAATGTTTTTCGCATGCACCTCTTGACGAGCTAGAACGTTCAAAAATCACCTTAATTTATGGATCTCAACCAATTCATTTTCAGTTCAAATTATTTTAAAATTAAATATCTCATTAATGCATACCTTTTATTTTATTTTTTTCCGTTAATTGCCCTTTCCTTCAATTGGAAAAAAAACCACGTATTAAACATCTGCTACTTTATTTATTTTGACCGTTTCCTCTCACCCCACTCTCCACATTCTCTCTCTCTCTTTTTTTTTTTTCTCTTTTTGAAATTCTGAAATGGCATGTATTAATTAATATATTTATAATGAAAAAAAGGGAACTTTGAAATGGAAAGAATTGAATACCTATTCTTCCGTTTCAGCCTTTAATGTGAAACCACATGACATGTTCACCCACTTATAAAAATGAAAATATATTTATAGCCCGTCCTTCTCTATTCTTCATAGTTCTCTCCTCTTTATTATGGTTTGACATCTAAAGCTCCATATAAAAAAAAGGGCCTCCTTCCCCTAAAAAGAATAAAATAAAATAAAAATCTACATTACTTAAATTAAATCACCACCCCCTTCTACCGCAAACCGCCTCCTCCGCCAGCAACCGTCCATCGGTCCTTCACGCTGCTGTTCGGCGTTATTAAATCTGTCCCCACCAGCGTTGAACTACTGCGCCTCATAGTCTCACGCAACCACCGTGACCAAAGCCACTGCAACACGCCTGGCTCAACATCGCCTTCTGTCCGTTATCTGCTGCGTTGGCTATTGTTTTAGGTGAGATCTCTATTCTTTAATAAAATTACTTATTAATTGCAATATAAATTTTATATTTATGCTATGTAAAATTTATGTATATGTGTTGTATAATATTTGGATTTATCTTGGTTGCGCTAGATGATTGTATTGAATTGTATGAATAAAAACATGAAATTTAATGTTTGTTATTTTAACATGTTAGTTAGTATTAAAATGAAAACATGTAAATTCATGTTTGTCATTTTAACCTGCTAGTTAGTAGTAGTATAAAAACATCAATTTTGTTGGTAATGTTTATTGAGAATTAAAAGCATCACTTTTTGTAGAAGTGGTTATTTAGAATTAAAAACACCACCTTTGTCAGGAATGTTATGTAAAGATTAAAACATCATTTTATTATGAAATGTTATGTGAGATTTCAACTTTAAATAAATTATTTATTTATTCATTACATCGTGAAATTTACATATTTAATCTATGTAAAGTTCTTGTTGCTGTTGTATGTGTCTATTGAAATGTTGATTGTTTAGTGATTGTGAGGAACCTCTGTTTGGAATTGTATGTACTCATGTTGGTTATAATTAGATAATTAAAATTATCATCATTGTCATATTTGGGTAGTTGAATCATAACTATCATTAGTTAGAATAAAATGAGTATTACTCCACCGTGAGACTTGTTAGAAATAAAAAGAACAATTTACACTGTTAAATTAGTTAGAAATAAAAAGAACAATTTGCCCTGTTAAGATTGCTAGAAATAAAAAGGACATTTTTTTCTTTTTATCGCCATTAGTTGAAAATTAAAAAGTACATTTTCATTGTAATTTTATTAGGATTTAAATTACATTTTTTTTTGTTTTGCAAATTTTAGTTGCAAACAAATATATAAATAAAAAAGATTACATTTTTCAATGTAACTAGTTAACATAGAAAATAATTGCCTTTCTATTTGTGTTCTTAACACAAATATTAACATGAAAATTGAACCATCTTTTATGGTGTTTTCAACACAAACATAGCATAGAATCGGAACCACTTGTATTGGTGCCTTCATCACAAGTATGGGCGTTGAAATGAAGCACTCTTTTTATTTGTGTTCTTAACACAAACATTTGCATAGAAATGAAGTCATTCTTTTTATTTGCATTTTCTAAATAAATATTTCATAGCAAATCAAGTCATACTTTTTATTTGTGTTTTTTTTAACACAAATAATTACATTGAAAAGAAATAAATCTTTTTACTTGCAATTACAACATAAATGTTTCTTTAAATAAAAAGATTAACTTTACTCTTTATTCGTGTACCACAATGCAGATAAAACATGAGAAATAAGATTTACATTTTATTTGTGTTCACTCAACACAAATAAAACTTAGAAAAAGAAGTTCACTCTTTTATGTACATTTCTCAAAGCAAATATAACATGAAGTGAAACATTGAAAATAAAGTTTGCTATTTTATTTGCATCAACTAATGCAAGCACATTTTGAGGTTAAAACTTGTGTTTTTATTTGCATCCATAAATGCAAATAATACATTGGAGATATGCATTTGTTCTTTTATGCAAACAAACGTTGAATTGGGAAAAGGTATATTTTCTATACATAAATAAAAAAAGAGAAGGAACTTGAGATGTATATTTTTATACATTAAAAAGAATGAAGACAAAATTAACATATTTTGTTGTATTGAGAAGATTAACATTTTTTGTTAATAAGAATAAGATTAACATTTTTTGTTAATAGGAATGAGATTAACATTTTGGTTAATAAGGATAAAAATTTACATTTTTGTTAATTAGATTATAAAGGATATAATGTACACCTTTGTTACATTAGAGAAATTAGAATTAAAATATCATTTTTGTGAAAAATAGGACATTTGAAGTTTATAAACAAAATCTTATTTTGTTTGCATTGAAAAGAATAAACAAAATTTTTATTTTGTTTACATTGAATAGTTAATAAACAAAAATTTCATTTTGTTTACATAAAAAAAATAAACAAAATTCTTATTTTATTTACATTGAATGGTTAATAAACAAAATCCTTATTTTGTTTACATTGAAAGGTTGATAAACAAAATTCTTATTTTGTTTACATTGGAAAGTTAATAAACAAAATTCTCATTTTGTTTACGTTGAAAAATTAATAAACAAAATTCTCATTTTGTTTGTATTAGAAGCTATGAAATAAAATTCTCATTTTGTTTTCTATTAGAAGCTATGAAACAAAATTCTCATTTTGTTTGAATTAAAAGTTATGAAACAAAATTCTTATTTTGTTTGCATTAAAGTTAATAAATAAATATGAGTTAAGATTTTTATCGTCAATTGCTAACAACAAAAAAAAATAGAAATAAAGATTACATTTTTATTGACATTTTGCATGCGATAAAAAGAACAAGAATAAAAGAGATTTTTATCATCGTGTTATATATTGTGTATTACACTGCCATAGGCAAGTTACCTGACTTGTTTATGTGATTGGGTCGATAATTTTCACACATCGCCCAATTGCACAAATAATTTATTATTTGTTTGCTGGTTGAAACCCCACACGGGTGTTGGGATGAAAATTAACATACACTAATCCCAATATTTAGTTGTATGTTGATCATTAGATCGACAGGCTGCGATGAGCGTTATTATTTAATTTTAACGCTTACGTAGTGGAATTTACACTTTGGATGAAATGGATGATTTGATGATTATATTGTTATTGTCATATATATGATGTGTGTGAAATCCATATAATCCAAATTATATGGTAAATGATTGAGTCGCATTTCGATTCAGATGATCTTTTAAATAAGAATATTCTTACATTAGAAATTCTTTTATATAAGGGGTATATTTTCATAAAAAAATATTTTAATTAAGTATATGTTATAATAAAGAATATTTGTAAAAGATAAAAATCTGTTATATAAAGGATATTTTTAATGATTATTTAAAACATGTTTTCTTATAATGAATTAATATTTAAAGGGAAATCCTTTAATTAAGATTATTAGAATTTGCAATTATATTTCATGATATGAGATACATTGAGATGTGAAGTGGATTTATCGTGGACGGTGTTTTTAAATGACATTCGTCCTTTAATCCAATTTACATCGAAATTACTATTTGGAATTTATAAATCTATTGTATAGATTTAACAAAGGCATTCTCTAAAAATCTAGTTTTCCAATTTAATATATATTAAATTGGAATTAAGTGGGAATTTGATTGGTAATAATCGAGATGGGTTTCTGTAATAGAAGACCGATATTATATATGGAATTTAAGAGGCTTTGCCGTTATTCCATGTATATTGTTAGTCCGATACAGAAATTTATATCGATTATGTACTGATTGATTTCTATGGAATTCCATATTTTGGAAATTGATTTGTGGGTTTATCGTGAACTATGTTTTAAATGACACGAGTTCTTTAACCCGTTTAAAAGAAGATTTATTCTTTAAAATAAATGATCTGTGAAAATGATTTTTGATATTAAATCAAATTCAGAATTTTTAATAAATCTTTTAAGGAAGATTTAGGATTTAATTTATTAATTTATCTTTGATAAAATTTATGAAAATCTTTTAATATGAATATCTTATTAAAAGAATATTCGGGGTCGGAATGTGACATAATGTGTGATTTTCCAATATTTGATTTTTAATCACAAAATACGCGAGTTATTCAGAAAGACCGGGTTTAACCCATTCTGAAATATCATCACGACGATCAAGAGTCGAAGATGAAGACGGTGGTAGAAGACCGAAGGTTTTCACATCGTTGGGATGATGATGACTGGTATCTTGAATTGGGACAGTACATTCCAAGGCAAGGTATTTGGTAATGATCGTCCAAACGTATTTGGAGATCGACGGACACGTTGTTTCGCTCAGACCCAAAGCGGACTTGTAAATGGATTGCGTGTCTGACATTGTATTCTTTTCTACTGTATTTGTTGAACGCTACTGATTATATATTTTTGTTTGGTGGTGGAGAATTTATTCTTCACTTAACCCCCTTCTCTAAGACGTATGAGCTTAGAGGTTATATATATATTGGTAGATGATCAATGATATAGTAGAGTCTGACAATGTGGCATGCTAAGATGCAATTGATCAAGGCTTTGTTGAAAAGCAGGCCTTGTGGTTGATGATCAAAGCACAGTCTATTTAGGCATAGCTTTGTGTATATCGGGACTTCGCGAGCCTCACAGCCCGGTAGAGTCTAAAACGGGAGAAGGGAACGCAGGGAGTGCACACGTTTCTTTCTAGCTAGAGTGGTGCCAGGGACCTACCAGCGCTGGCATTTATTCATTGTGGTTGTTGGATTTTTCGAGGCCTCGGTTTATGCGGTCGCCACTGGCCGTATTATAGGTCCAAAAGGACGGGGGAACGTGTGTTCAGGCATTTCTAATCCACAAAAGTAAGTGTGGACCGGCCCTGCAGGATCCAAGGGTTGGACAGAGTACCAATCCTGGGGCATTGCTAGAGTGTCTCGAATCGGTAAGGATCTCCTCCCTAGCCTTGACTCAGATGGAAACCCAAATTTCCAATACGACATCACGCGGTTTTGATTGTATACCTATATATGGCGACATAGTGGGATGGGGCACTCATGCCGTCTAGGATTGATACATTTACTTTGATGTATTTCAAATTGGTTGCACACTATTATTATATAATACCGTGTTTATCGTATCAAGCATCTTTTGATCATTATAAGATAAAACCCTATCCTCCGGTTTGCGTTGCATTGTGTGATGGGACTTGGGTCTTATAATGGTTTCATTTTTCTACAAAGCATTGCGTTATTTTGACGATTTACTTTAGCCATGCACTGGCAATCTATAGGAGAAAACCCGTTCCGCGAAAGTGGCGTGGTCCTGTGATTAGCCTTATTATATTATATAGGTTAAGTAGAATTCTCACACCAGTCCCATGACTGACCTGTAGTTTGTCCACTGGCAAACTCGGGTGCCCATATTTTTCCACACGGGCAGTCGAGTAGCTATTTTTGCAGATATATTAAACAGGATTCTGGGTTGAAGCTTAAAGCTGTGTCCAGAGATAGAGAGTCTTCCGCTGTGTTCTTCCGTTGCAGTATATTACATTTTTTGTATTTATCTTCCGCTGTAATTATATTCCAATGTACTCTGATATGTATATTCTGTACTCTGATGTAACATTTATTATAGTGTTATAAAAGTCTTCTGTTATCTGTTGTAATGTGTTGTATGCCCAAAGTTAAAGTATTCGTAGGTTTCCACTTTTTGGATCAGACCTGTGTGGTTTATGGTCGATTCAAAGGGCGGGGATTTGCGGGTCTTTACATATTGGATTATAATTCTAGTCCATAACTAGTTCATTTCGAAAAAAAATATTTTTATCTTTTCAAATATGGAATTTTTCATCCTAATACTTTCCAAATAATTTATTATGATTTTACACAAATTATTAATATTTTTAATAATTTTATCAAGGCCCGTACGGTCGATTTCCATAAACCGCCATCGAACTGCACTTACATCGACCTTTTCCAAACTTGATTTGGACATAATTCCAAATTCAACCATTAGATTTCAAATCTCTAATATTCGTTAGAAAGGTCTTTTCGATATGAACCCAACAATTCCGGTTTTAGGAGAATCCGACAGTCGGATTTCCCGTAATATCCACTCGAAGTCAATGGTCGAAATTCGCGAACTACCGCGGCGTGGCACGTTCTATTCAGGCCATTAAATATATATATATATATATATTATATATTTCGCCGATTTCCATTTAAAACGTATTTTATAAAACATTTTAAATTTGTTTTCAAAACAATTTCAACTTTATATTCAATTTCAAATCAATATTGAATATTCCATATCATCGATATATAAATGATAGTATTTTCCAAACATTAGATTTTAAAATCATTTCCTTTTCGATATTCATTATAAAAAATGAATAAAATTGATATAAATATCGTTCATGTCAAAATGGCGTTAATCTAATCAACACAGCTTTATATATTTAAATATTTTCGTGTCCATCCCAAATCGGACATCAAAATCAGATTTTGATCTTTTACTGAATATTATTTTAAAATATTCATTATTTTAAATTCTCGTTATTTTAAAATATTCATTCTTTCTGAACTGGAATCAGACGCAGTCAATTACCATATAATTTGATTTATATGGATTTCATACATCACATGTGTATCACAACAACCATAAATAATCAACCATCGTCCATAGTGCATTCAACACTACATAAGCATTAAATATAAATATTCAACGCTTACACAGCTTGTCAACCAATCGATTGACATACAACTAAATGTTGGGATTAGTGTATGTCCAATATCATCCTAATACCCATGTGGGGTTTCAATCAACAAATAATGAATTTTATTTGTACAGTTAGGCGATGTGTAAAATTTATCGACTCAATCAATATCAGTCAAATAGGTGTACATAAACAAATCATCTGATTTGTAAATGAATATTTATTCTATTTCAACACATGAATAATTTTATTTTCCGTTCCCCATTACAAACCAAATTCACACCAACAAATCAATCCAAACACACAACCAAACAAGTCGTCATGGTCTTTGGACGACGGGGAGCAGTTCATATATGCAGTTATAAATAAATAACTGTATAGAAATAATTTCAGTGAGGAGTTCTCACCTTTGGGATCCACTCCGTCATTCTTTAATTCTGAATGGTTTGGATTTTCCTGAATTTCCAACGCAATCTTCTTCACGTTGTTCATAGTAAAAATCACATTTTTAGTATGATGTTAATATATTAAAAATCATATTTTTATCCCTCTACTTTCCATATAAAAATTATATTTTTATATATCTACTTTATATATAAAAATTATATTCTATAACGCTACATGTGTAGAAAAGATTATATTTTTATAATTCAGTTTTCTATATAAAAATCATATTTTTACTTTTGTTCTTCACATACTAAAGATCACTTCTTTTTAGTTTTAAAAAAATATAACCTTTATAGTTTTAAAAATCTAATCTTTATAATTTTAAAAATCTAATGATTATAGTTTTAAAATATAATCTTTATAGTTTTAAAAATCTCATTTTTAAAATTACGATATTTGTATTAAAATCCAACCTTGTAAACAAAGTCATAAAAAAAGAAATCACATTTTTACCAATTCTATTTATATTTAAAATCAGATTTTAAACAATTTTTATAAAATAAAAAAATGAAATTTAAACAATATTCTTATATAAATTAAACTAAAGTTAAACAAAAACTCACTGGGGGTTAAACTGAAAAGGGAAGGGGTGCTGCTCCAACTGGAAATGAGGCGGCGGAGGCTTTGCGCGGAGGTGGGGACTGGCGGAGGAGGGCAGTTTGTGGAGGGCACTCGCGAGCATTGGTCTTCGATGGTGGGGGGGAGGGGGGTTCGCTGGTGGGTGACGGCTGGATGTGGGTGGCTCGCCGGAACTGCGGCAAAGTGGGGGGGGGGGGTGGAGGGACGCCTGCGACGACGGATGGCGTGGGTGGTAGGAGAATCAAGAGGGCGACGAGTTTCTATAGATTTAGGGGCGCGATTTATTTAATTAGGTTTAGAGAAATAAAGGAGGTGATGAGGGGTATATATATAATATAATTATTATATTATTATTTTTCTTCTCTCTAAAAAGTTGATTTTTCAATCAATCTCAAAATCGAACCCGACGACTATCCCCCCTAGCTAATTACCCCTATTCTGTACATAATGGGGTATGTTTCGTAACCCAATTCGTCTGTTACGATCAGTTTTCACTTAAATTAAAATATAAATCAGTATATATTTAATTTAAACGTACATTTTAAATTATCGAGGCCACATACTGACTCTAAAAATTCCAGAAAAATTATTTCTAGCTTTGTACTGACAATACGGTCCTAAAAAAACTAATTTCTCCAAATTTGAAGACCGTTTGAAAAATGGCCATTTTTTAGTCGATCCAAATTAACTGAAATTGTCAAAACACGTTTTCTTTTGCCATGCTTACATATTGATTCCAAAAATCATGAATTTTGGAATCCAGCAATGATTTGACATCCCAGATCCAACAAAAGTGGTTTCGTCGAAAACGGAGGTTGTTTGCAAAATGGCTTTTTTAAGGGCCATATTTCCATAGCGACTTCTCTGAATTTTCAACTGGGCATAAATTTTTATTCCCGCTATGAAATTTGGATTTTTCGGATTTGTTGGAAAGATATTTTCAAATAGATTCTAATATTTTTTATTTTACTAAAATCCGGTTTATTTTGAATCCTGTACATTCATTTGAAATTTGAAATCGAATTTTCAAACTAACGCGCCATTTTCAATTCCGTTTATAATTAAAAATAAATATTTATATTCTAACGACGATTCAAATAAATATATACATTCTAATTCTATTCAAAATAAATTTCTTGTTGTTATTATTTACAATAATTCATCTTATATATTCAAAATCCATTAAAATTGCCAAAATATTTTTTTTTAATTGTGTCTGATTTTCCAGGTTGTTACAATCTCCCCCACTTAAAATCTTTTCGTCCTCGAAAAGGAACGGAGCTGAAAGTTGTTTAACCAACCAACTAAACTTTCAGTTTGGTTTTCATTCTTCAACTTTTCAGTTTCTAAGAATTTTCAAATTTCTCAAAAATTTGGCAAACACCCTAAATTTTCGAAAATTTTCGCCATAACGTCCTTTGTACGGGGAGGGGTTTGGAAATTTATTGGGCCATATTAGGCACCCAATAAATCCTAAAAACATACGCATATTTATAGTGATATATTCCGGTATCCACAGGGAGTGTGTATAGATCATAACTCCATAGAATAAATTCTCGTCACCCTGTAAATAGATTTTGTGCCTTAATGACTAGAGAGACGTGATTATTGTCAACTTTAGACCCGTGTGGGGTTTTAATTAATCTGGAAATTTACCGTCACATTTTATATAGTCCATTTCAGTCTTTGGTTCAACTTGAAATATAGTCATCGCCATACAAGCCTCTCGCTTGTATGGTAAATCTTCAACCTTATCACATAAGCTCCAAATGCTTATGTGGTATATGATAGAGTATGCTATCTTCACGCAGTATGCCATGTAGTGTAGTTCAAAATTAACTGTTACTATTCTATGGCGACGTTTATAATATCACATAGAACAACCAGCACTCCGCATCCAATGGCATTCACAGTAGTTTGTATAATAAATAAAATTTCGCATCCAACTCATTAAGGTTTACCTATTTGTCGGGCATGCAAATAAATTCTTTACTCAATAGCAAATCTGTTTACCTGTTCAATGTATATGCATGTATATTTAGGAAACTCTAACAAAATTACAATCCAGTTCAATATTTTGATTCGATTTGGCTAATGGTTCAAAATTTTAATTAGTCAAACCAATAATTATTCAACACAATCAGCAATCAATTAGTTGGTTAATGTTTCAAACACATAACTTTAATACATGGTCAAAAATCATATTTTTGGTGCCAAATCACAACAGTAAACCCTATCTAGTTTTGGTTCTCACACCAGTCAATTGGAAATATATAGATATCTCACTTTTGAAGCGCGAGCATAAATACTGATGATGGCGCGCCATCATCAGAATCATGTCCGGGCAGCAAGAATGTGATTCTATACTTATCCAGTATATTAAAACTTCGAATACACGTTGGCAAGGCGTATATGCAAATCTTTATATATAGGATTTTCCAAATTCAATACAAATAAAATATTCAAATACATATAATAGGGTTTTAAATTTTCAAAAAAATATTTGTTTTCATTTTTATTTTAAAAATAACACTCTTCACACTCGTTCTAGGATACTACTGATCCTATCTCTAACAAGTCATTCTCATTGGATATTACTAATCCAATCTCTGATGAATTCTTTCATATGGTTCTAATGTGTTTTGTTCTCGAGCTCTGTAAATCAAAGCTCTGATACCAAATGTAACGACCCGAACTTCTCCGTAAAGGAAAGCCCGGATTGAGTTGAGAACACGAGAAATCGAACGTAAACAGAAGAACCTTTCATTGCTTATTACAACAATTTCATCAGAATACAAGAATATACAGAGCATGAATAAATATTATACATTAGAAAAATATCATAGATTTACAATTTACAATGCAGCGGAAAATTAATACAAAACAAAACTAAAAGTAATACACGGATACAGAGCTTTCCGAATATCGCTTCAGCTGTAAACCAGGATCATGTGAATATAATATCTGCAAAATCCAACTACATGCTGCCCGTGTAGAAAATAAGGGCACCTAGAGTTTAGGTGAAAACAATAAACTCCAGATCAGTCATGTGACTGGTGTGAGAACTAAAATAGTTATTTGAAACATTACTTTAAATCAGATATATCAAGGGACCACGCCGTATAACACGGAACAGGTTTCCTCCCAAGAACACCAGTGCGTATAACAAAACAGGGCAATGTTTTTTGGAAAAATGGAGCTATAATGAGACTCGTGTCCCATCACACAATGCAACGCAAGCCGGAGGATAGAGTTTTACCTTATAATAGCCAAACATGCTTGGTACGTTTAAAACAAATCATTTTGATACTATTATAGTGTAAAGTGTATGAAAACAACTTCAAATATAAATGTATCAATCATAGACGGCATTGGCGTCCTATGCCACTACGTCGCCAATAGTATATAACTAAAACCTTAAAATATCATTGTAACGACCCGGGTTTTGCCCGACCTTAATCGACCCAAAGATCGACCAAGACCGTTCAAAACTCGAATACGTTAACTTTGGGAATACAACACATCAGAACAATAACAGCAGACTTTTATAACATTAATAATAAATGTTACATCAGAGTACAGAATATCAGAGTACATCGATTTAAATTACAGCGGAAGATAAATTACAATAAATTACAATATACAGCGGAAGACTATCAACTCTGGACACAGCTTTAGGCTTCGATCCAGAATCCTGCTTAAAAGAAATATCTGCAAAAAAAGCTACTCGACTGCCCGTGTGGAAAAGAGGGCACCCGAGTTTGCAAGTGAAACAAACTACAGGTCAGTCGTGGGACTGGTATGAGAATTCTTAACTAATATAATTACTAGTAATAGGGCAAATCCAAGGACCACGCCGCTAACGCGGAACGGGTTTACTCCAATGGACTGCCGTGCATAACTTAAAATAAATCGTTAAACAACGCAATGCTTTTTTTTAGAAAAATGAAATCACCATAAGACTCAGGTTCCATCACACAATGCAACGCACACCAGAGGATAGAGTTTTACCTTATGGTGATTAAAAGATGATAAATACGTAAAAACGATATTATTATTAGTGTGTATATGTTTAAATTAAACATTTCAATCATAATATCAATCCTAGGAAGCATAGGTACCATATATTATGCCTCCGTACTAGTAATACAATCAAAACCGCATGGGGTCGTATTGGAAGTTGGATTTCCATCATGATGGCTTCTGATTCGAAAGATCTATCACGAAGTGCAATATGCACATCCGCACTTTTGGGCAATCAAGTAACACAGCGGCTTACGTCCCAACGAGAGAAAACACCACTTACTCTATATCCCTCTATATGGGAATCAGGAGTTTAAGCCCTATCCCTCTGAGCGTGGAGCGACCACACCCAGCTCATCCCGGTCGACCGAATCCATATAAATATCTAAAGTATACTGATCAAACCATCAGTTCACCATCGTACCGGGGTGTGAGGCTCGCGAAGTAACGATATAGTCTTCATCCACAAGGCCTGCTTTTCAACAAAGCCTTGATCATCTTCATCTTCATCTTGGCATGCCACATCGTTAATCCATACCGTACCATTGATCATCCATCAATATATAAACGGGTGTTAAGTAAAGAATGAATTCTTCACCACCAACATTTATATATTGACAGAAAATCAATAACATGATATTAAGCGGAGTACGATGTCAGACACGCAATCCATTTAAAACTTATGCTCTGGGTCCGAGCGAAAGTCAAATCCGTACAAATCAACACTACGTCCGGACGGCCACCACTGTAGCCCCTTCAAGGTAGCTACTCCAATCATGAGCATCAGCAGTCGTCGTCCATTCGATGTGAAGACCGCCGGTCTTCTCTCGTCGTCTTCCAATCTTGGATTTTAAACGTCGCTTAAATTATTTGGAATGAGATAGACTCGGACTTTCCAAATAATTCTCGTATATATATATAAAATTTGGAAATCCTTTCATATCGTTTAATTCTAATCATTATATATAATTATACATAATTCTTTCATCCATTTCATTTTACTAAGTTTTACTATCAACAAATCTTCTTATTTATCCAATATTTATATATATATCATCACACACAACAATGTTTTATTTTATGTTATTTTATTTTCCAATTTTACATTCATATCCTATACACACAATCATCCTACGGTGAAATTACCTTTATATTAACATAAAAAAAATGTTAACTATCCTACGGCGTCATTCTTTTAATATTAACATTAAGAATAATGTTAACTTCCTACGGTGTCATTCTTTTAATATTAACTTTAAGAATAATGTTAACTTCCTACGGTGTCATTCTTTTAATATTAACATTAAGAATATGTTAATTGTTCATGCGGTGAAAATACTTGATTTTACATAATAAAACATAAATTTCCTGTCATCGCAATTCCTATTTTTAATTTACATAAAAAAAAATGTAAATTTTTCCATATAGTGAATTCCTACTTTAATTTACAAATAAAAATGTAAATTTTGTTCTCTTCTTCTCTTTGAACAAAAATATGAATTTTTGTTCTTTTCTTTTCTAAATGACATTTACAATACTTCGCTTTATATGCAAAAAGTATGATTTTTAACCATGCACTTTATTTCATATGCCATATATGACTTAACACATATATACTTCATTTCACATACTATGCATGCAACATTAACAAATAAATATACTTTATTTCCTATGTAATGAAATGCAACATTAACAAATAAATATTTCATTCATATGCGGTATATGACATTAACAAATAAAAGTTTTTTTTTTTCATATGCAATGTATGCCATTAACAAATAAAAGTATGTTCGTTTTCATATGCAATGTATGTCATTAACATATAAAAGTATTTTCGTGTTCATATGCAATGTATGCCATTAACAAATAAAAGTATTTTCTTTTCCTTTAACATTGTGAATGATGTTAAATTTACATACGCTTCATTTCTTTTTAATAACATTGAAATTATATTATTAGAAAATATAGTTTTCCCAATATTATTAGAAAATATAGATTTCCCAATATTATTAGAAAATATAAATTTCCCAATATTATTAGAAAATATAAATTTCCCAATATTATTAGAAAATATAAGTTTACATAATGTCACATTTTAACAAAAATTGAATTTGTCATACTCTTTACATTAACAAAAATAAATTTGTCTTTATAATTTCATTAACAAAATGTGAGTTTTGTCTCTATAATTTCATTAACAAAAATGTGAGTTTTGTTGAACATAAAATCTAATTAACACAAAATGTTAATTCTTTACTTTATAATCAAATCAACAAAAATGTTGATTCTTTACTTTAGGATCCAATTAACAAAAGTGATGTTTTGTTCTCTTTGATCAAATTAACAAAAGTGATGTTCTCTCAATGAAACAAAATATGATTATTTTGTTTCCTTCCTTTTAAATGTATAGAAATATACATTTTATTCTGTTTATTTCAAAGTGACAAAAATGTTGATCTAGTCCAACATAACTTCGTTAACAAAATATGTTGATTTTGTTGATCATTCTTATGTTACAAAATATGAAATTTACTATAACCTTTTAATGTAAACAAAGTAATGGTTTTGTTATGTCTTTCTTAATATAAACAAAATAATGACTTTGTTTATAACTTCAATGCGAACAAAATATGATTTTGTTTATATTTTCTAATGCGACAAAATGAGATTTTGTTCATAATTTCTATGTTAAATCTCCCCAAATATTTCTTCCTAACATAAAAAGAATATTTTATGTTAAATCTCTCTTACCAAATTCTTTTAACATAAATAAAATAATTTATGCTAAATCCTTCTTAACATTCTTATTTGTTCATTTACATAAAATGTAAATTTTCTTCCTTCTATTTGTTCTATTTACATAAAATGTAAATCAATAGATTATTTACATAAAATGTAAATTTTCCTTTTCAATTATCTTATTTACATAAATGTAAATTTCTTTTCTAATTATTCAATTTACATAAAATGTAAATTTTCTCTTTTTAATTCTATTTACATAGAAAATGTAAATTCTGTCTTACATACCTAATTAACAAAAATTGTTAATTTTGTCTTGTCGTCAATTCTAACACAACAAAATATAGTTTGATTTCGTCGTCAATTCCAACACAACAAAATATAAGGTGTTATATTTATCAGTTTAATGTCCATAAGGTAAACATGACCAAATATGACATTTTATTTGGATTAAAGATTCTAATCTGATCTAATTCCCAAACAAGATAGTATATTTAATTGGATTAAAAATTCTAGTTTAATCCACTTTGCAAAACATGATGATTTTTATTGTATTCATCAGATCTAAATAACACAACAGATCTAAACAACACAATACAATTCAATTCATCAGAACAACAATCACAACTCATCACAGCGCAAATCTAATTAAATAAGATACAAACAATTATCTAACAGCGATAAAATAATTAATTTAATTAATTAAAATTAGAAATTCTCACATTGATTTTTGCTGAAAATTTGACTGTCTCAGATTCAGCTCTGGTTGGTGCCATCGCAAAGAGCTCGGAAAGACGAGTCCAACGCAATTTACGGTTCGTCAATCGGACCTCGTACGAGAGAGTTATGATTTATTAAAGTTGGACATAATTAAATAATTAATTAATATTCGTGAAAATACCTAAAAATTTCACTGTCTCAGAATTGGACAAAATTAGTGTCCACGCGTCCATCTCGTCGCCACGATCCCAACGCACCTGAAATCGTCGAATTTCGACTTCGTATGAGTGAGTTATGCAATTTTAAAGTGCTGGAAATTAATTAAATAATTTAAAAATAAAATAGAAAATACCCCAGAAATCGTTGACCACGGGTTACTGTAGCAGCCGAAACTTTGACCGCGTTTTTCTCCCTGCTCCGACCACCTGCGACACCGCCGTCGCCACCGATGGATTCCCCTTCCCGAGCAGCTCCACCGCCCCAAACGCCATCGCCTGAAACATCCCCGACCGCCGCCGACGAGCCGTCTAACTTTGCACGTACCCCCCCCTCCGATCCGCCGCCTCGCTTTACCAAATCGCCTGAAACTTGGCGAGCACCTCCACCTCACGTAGACGAAGAACTTCCGTGTTCGTGACTTCGTCTAATTCTTCCTCGATTCACGGGAATTTCTTGATTTACGTTTTGAGCTTCTGAATTTCGAAAACAGCGAGCTTTAAGACGAGATTCCGGCGAATCCGAGCGCTGTTTGACGAAACCGACGATACCATTAGCTTCGTATCGTCGAAACCTTCGAGTGGACATATAATTTGCTATGGTTTGAAGAGATTTTATTTTCGACAAATTTTTGATTGAGGAAGAAGACAGCCATTGACAATAGGAGGAAGGGAAAAAAAGATGGCTGCTGTACAATTTCGAATTTCAGCCTAAATTCTGAGGAAAAAGATAATATATACTATGGGTCTAATTTTGGTTTGGGCCCAAATATCATTACGTGTCCAATTACTCAATTTTCAACTGTTTTCTTCAATTCAAAAATTCTTATAAATACATGCTGATTTCAAAATTAATAAAATTTTAAACATAATTATTTCGGGTCATTACGAATCCAACGAACCTGATTTCGTAATTTTCCGAGTCCGTATGAATTTATTATGAATTTCCGAAGTCTGAAAATATGCTATTTTTCACTGTAAAAATTATACCAGCCACAAAATAACTCCGAAAATTATGAATTTTGGAATTTAACCTTATTTTAATATTCCGAATCCATAAAAACTGGTTTTGTCGAATTCGGAGTTCGTTTGCAAAAATTCTATTTTTCAGGCGTATATTTTAATATTTAAAAATACCAAAAATAGTGGAAATTTTCCGAAACTCAGAAATATAAGTTCTTATAGTCATTTTTATATGTAAACAACATTCTGAAACTAATGGAGATGGTTTCGGGTCCTAATTCTTAATTCTGCAAAAAATTGTGTTTTGGGCCTTTAATAATATATATACGAATTCCATAGCGTTTTTCTGAAAATTTAATTTTCTCATAACTTACCATTTATAAACTGGAATCTTAATTTCTGAAACTCTTTGGAAAGATATTTTCAATACGGTCCTAGCGTTTCTTGTTTCGTCCAATTCCGATTTATATTTTATTTTATATAATTTTTCAAAGTTGGAATTTCAAAACTGAAATTACCGCGCCGTTTTCAGGCTCGGAATGGATTTAATATAAATTTCAAGTTCGCGCTCGAAATAAAATAAGTTTTTTTATCGTTATTATTTAAAATAAATAATTTTAAATATATTCATTCATTAAAATTTCTTAAAATAAAATTTTAAAATTAACCCCAAAAATCAGGGTTGTTACAATCTCCCCCACTTAAGAACTTTTCGTCCTCGAAAAGGAACGAAGCTAAAGGTTATTTAATTAACTAACTTAATTAAATTTTTATTTATTGGTTTAATTTATTATCATTCTAATATTTTAATTAGTTAAACTAATTATCAAACATCACAACCATCAATCAATTAGGTGATTAACTTTTTCAAACATATATAACTTTTATATATAATCAAAAATCATATTTTTAGTGCAAATCACATTAATGTGTCCTAACTAAGTGTTGGTTCTCATACCAGTCAGTGGAAATATATAGATATACCACTTTCGAAGCTCGAACATAAACTCTGATGATGGGGCCCCATCATCAGAATCATCTCCGGGCGACTAGAGTGTGATTCTATATCTATCCAGTATATTAAAACTTCGAATATCCGTTAATTACTCGTATATTCGAAATCTTTATATACTCGATTGTCCACATTAAAATATAATATACTTCAAATACGTATAATAAGATTTAAATTTCAAAACAGAATTTATTTTATATTTTAAAGAAAATAATACTCTTCACACTCGTTCTAGGATACTGCTGATCCCATCTCTAACGAGTTATTCTTATTGGATATTATTAATCCAATCTCTGATGAGTCTTTTGTTCCGTTCTAATGAGTTGTACCCCAAAGATTTGAGCTAACCAGAGCTCTGATACCAACTGTAACGGCCAGGGGCAGTGGGCTAACCTCCCACCGTGGCTTACAGAGATACCTCAGAACTGCTTTTACGGCCAGCCTCTCGACTCGACCAACCCACATTGTCGGGAGATGTAGGGGTAAGAGTCTCCCGTTCGCCACCAAACGCGAAGCGAGAACCCCCTATCATCCGTACCAATTAAGCAACCAGCTCTGATACCAACTGTAACGACCCGGGTTTTGCCCGACCTTAATCGACCCAAAGATCGACCAAGACCGTTCAAAACTCGAATACGTTAACTTTGGGAATACAACACATCAGAACAATAACAACAGACTTTTATAACATTAATAATAAATGTTACATCAGAGTACAGAATATCAGAGTACATCGATTTAAATTACAGCGGAAGATAAATTACAATAAATTACAATATATAGCGGAAGACTATCAACTCTGGACACAGCTTTAGGCTTCGATCCAGAATCCTGCTTAAAAGAAATATCTGCAAAAAAAGCTACTCGACTGCCCGTGTGGAAAAGAGGGCACCCGAGTTTGCAAGTGAAACAAACTACAGGTCAGTCGTGGGACTGGTATGAGAATTCTTAACTAATATAATTACTAGTAATAGGGCAAATCCAAGGACCACGCCGCTAACGCGGAACGGGTTTACTCCAATGGACTGCCGTGCATAACTTAAAATAAATCGTTAAACAACGCAATGCTTTTTTTTAGAAAAATGAAATCACCATAAGACTCAGGTTCCATCACACAATGCAACGCACACCAGAGGATAGAGTTTTACCTTATGGTGATTAAAAGATGATAAATACGTAAAAACGATATTATTATTAGTGTGTATATGTTTAAATAAAACATTTCAATCATAATATCAATCCTAGGAAGCATAGGTACCATATATTATGCCTCCGTACTAGTAATACAATCAAAACCGCATGGGGTCGTATTGGAAGTTGGATTTCCATCATGATGGCTTCTGATTCGAAAGATCTATCACGAAGTGCAATATGCACATCCGCACTTTTGGGCAATCAAGTAACACAGCGGCTTACGTCCCAGCGAGAGAAAACACCGCTTACTCTATATCCCTCTATATGGGAATCAGGAGTTTAAGCCCTATCCCTCTGAGCGTGGAGCGACCACACCCAGCTCATCCCGGTCGACCGAATCCATATAAATATCTAAAGTATACTGATCAAACCATCAGTTCACCATCATACCGGGGTGTGAGGCTCGCGAAGTAACGATATAGTCTTCATCCACAAGGCCTGCTTTTCAACAAAGCCTTGATCATCTTCATCTTCATCTTGGCATGCCACATCGTCAATCCAAACCGTACCATTGATCATCCATCAATATATAAACGGGTGTTAAGTAAAGAATGAATTCTTCACCACCAACATTTATATATTGACAGAAAATCAATAACATGATATTAAGCGGAGTACGATGTCAGACACGCAATCCATTTAAAACTTATGCTCTGGGTCCGAGCGAAAGTCAAATCCGTACAAATCAACACTACGTCCGGACGGCCACCACTGTAGCCCCTTCAAGGTAGCTACTCCAATCATGGGCATCAGCAGTCGTCGTCCATTCGATGTGAAGACCGCCGGTCTTCTCTCGTCGTCTTCCAATCTTGGATTTTAAACGTCGCTTAAATTATTTGGAATGAGATAGACTCGGACTTTCCAAATAATTCTCGTATATATATATAAAATTTGGAAATCCTTTCATATCGTTTAATTCTAATCATTATATATAATTATACATAATTCTTTCATCCATTTCATTTTACTAAGTTTTACTATCAACAAATCTTCTTATTTATCCAATATTTATATATATATCATCACACACAACAATGTTTTATTTTATGTTATTTTATTTTCCAATTTTACATTCATATCCTATACACACAATCATCCTACGGTGAAATTACCTTTATATTAACATAAAAAAAATGTTAACTATCCTACGGCGTCATTCTTTTAATATTAACATTAAGAATAATGTTAACTTCCTACGGTGTCATTCTTTTAATATTAACATTAAGAATAATGTTAACTTCCTACGGTGTCACTCTTTTAATATTAACATTAAGAATATGTTAATTGTTCATGCGGTGAAAATACTTGATTTTACATAATAAAACATAAATTTCCTGTCATCGCAATTCCTATTTTTAATTTACATAAAAAAAAATGTAAATTTTTCCATACAGTGAATTCCTACTTTAATTTACAAATAAAAATGTAAATTTTGTTCTCTTCTTCTCTTTGAACAAAAATATGAATTTTTGTTCTTTTCTTTTCTAAATGACATTTACAATACTTCGCTTTATATGCAAAAAGTATGATTTTTAACCATGCACTTTATTTCATATGCCATATATGACTTAACACATATATACTTCATTTCACATACTATGCATGCAACATTAACAAATAAATATACTTTATTTCCTATGTAATGAAATGCAACATTAACAAATAAATATTTCATTCATATGCGGTATATGACATTAACAAATAAAAGTTTTTTTTTCATATGCAATGTATGCCATTAACAAATAAAAGTATGTTCGTTTTCATATGCAATGTATGTCATTAACATATAAAAGTATTTTCGTGTTCATATGCAATGTATGCCATTAACAAATAAAAGTATTTTCTTTTCCTTTAACATTGTGAATGATGTTAAATTTACATACGCTTCATTTCTTTTTAATAACATTGAAATTATATTATTAGAAAATATAGTTTTCCCAATATTATTAGAAAATATAGATTTCCCAATATTATTAGAAAATATAAATTTCCCAATATTATTAGAAAATATAAATTTCCCAATATTATTAGAAAATATAAGTTTACATAATGTCACATTTTAACAAAAATTGAATTTGTCATACTCTTTACATTAACAAAAATAAATTTGTCTTTATAATTTCATTAACAAAATGTGAGTTTTGTCTCTATAATTTCATTAACAAAAATGTGAGTTTTGTTGAACATAAAATCTAATTAACACAAAATGTTAATTCTTTACTTTATAATCAAATCAACAAAAATGTTGATTCTTTACTTTAGGATCCAATTAACAAAAGTGATGTTTTGTTCTCTTTGATCAAATTAACAAAAGTGATGTTCTCTCAATGAAACAAAATATGATTATTTTGTTTCCTTCCTTTTAAATGTATAGAAATATACATTTTATTCTGTTTATTTCAAAGTGACAAAAATGTTGATCTAGTCCAACATAACTTCGTTAACAAAATATGTTGATTTTGTTGATCATTCTTATGTTACAAAATATGAAATTTACTATAACCTTTTAATGTAAACAAAGTAATGGTTTTGTTATGTCTTTCTTAATATAAACAAAATAATGACTTTGTTTATAACTTCAATGCGAACAAAATATGATTTTGTTTATATTTTCTAATGCGACAAAATGAGATTTTGTTCATAATTTCTATGTTAAATCTCCCCAAATATTTCTTCCTAACATAAAAAGAATATTTTATGTTAAATCTCTCTTACCAAATTCTTTTAACATAAATAAAATAATTTATGCTAAATCCTTCTTAACATTCTTATTTGTTCATTTGCATAAAATGTAAATTTTCTTCCTTCTATTTGTTCTATTTACATAAAATGTAAATCAATAGATTATTTACATAAAATGTAAATTTTCCTTTTCAATTATCTTATTTACATAAATGTAAATTTCTTTTCTAATTATTCAATTTACATAAAATGTAAATTTTCTCTTTTTAATTCTATTTACATAGAAAATGTAAATTCTGTCTTACATACCTAATTAACAAAAATTGTTAATTTTGTCTTGTCGTCAATTCTAACACAACAAAATATAGTTTGATTTCGTCGTCAATTCCAACACAACAAAATATAAGGTGTTATATTTATCAGTTTAATGTCCATAAGGTAAACATGACCAAATATGACATTTTATTTGGAATAAAGATTCTAATCTGATCTAATTCCCAAACAAGATAGTATATTTAATTGGATTAAAAATTCTAGTTTAATCCACTTTGCAAAACATGATGATTTTTATTGTATTCATCAGATCTAAATAACACAACAGATCTAAACAACACAATACAATTCAATTCATCAGAACAACAATCACAACTCATCACAGCGCAAATCTAATTAAATAAGATACAAACAATTATCTAACAGCGATAAAATAATTAATTTAATTAATTAAAATTAGAAATTCTCACATTGATTTTTGCTGAAAATTTGACTGTCTCAGATTCAGCTCTGGTTGGTGCCATCGCAAAGAGCTCGGAAAGACGAGTCCAACGCAATTTACGGTTCGTCAATCGGACCTCGTACGAGAGAGTTATGATTTATTAAAGTTGGACATAATTAAATAATTAATTAATATTCGTGAAAATACCTAAAAATTTCACTGTCTCAGAATTGGACAAAATTAGTGTCCACGCGTCCATCTCGTCGCCACGATCCCAACGCACCTGAAATCGTCGAATTTCGACTTCGTATGAGTGAGTTATGCAATTTTAAAGTGCTGGAAATTAATTAAATAATTTAAAAATAAAATAGAAAATACCCCAGAAATCGTTGACCACGGGTTACTGTAGCAGCCGAAACTTTGACCGCGTTTTTCTCCCTGCTCCGACCACCTGCGACACCGCCGTCGCCACCGATGGATTCCCCTTCCCGAGCAGCTCCACCGCCCCAAACGCCATCGCCTGAAACATCCCCGACCGCCGCCGACGAGCCGTCTAACTTTGCACGTACCCCCCCTCCGATCCGCCGCCTCGCTTTACCAAATCGCCTGAAACTTGGCGAGCACCTCCACCTCACGTAGACGAAGAACTTCCGTGTTCGTGACTTCGTCTAATTCTTCCTCGATTCACGGGAATTTCTTGATTTACGTTTTGAGCTTCTGAATTTCGAAAACAGCGAGCTTTAAGACGAGATTCCGGCGAATCCGAGCGCTGTTT
Source organism: Allium sativum (assembly GCA_030737875.1). Taxonomy (NCBI): domain Eukaryota; kingdom Viridiplantae; phylum Streptophyta; class Magnoliopsida; order Asparagales; family Amaryllidaceae; genus Allium; species Allium sativum. The sequence goes on from CM060912.1 coordinate 773,641,482, forward strand.
GACGAAACCGACGATACCATTAGCTTCGTATCGTCGAAACCTTCGAGTGGACATATAATTTGCTATGGTTTGAAGAGATTTTATTTTCGACAAATTTTTGATTGAGGAAGAAGACAGCCATTGACAAGAGGAGGAAGGGAAAAAAAGATGGCTGCTGTACAATTTCGAATTTCAGCCTAAATTCTGAGGAAAAAGATAATATATACTATGGGTCTAATTTTGGTTTGGGCCCAAATATCATTACGTGTCCAATTACTCAATTTTCAACTGTTTTCTTCAATTCAAAAATTCTTATAAATACATGCTGATTTCAAAATTAATAAAATTTTAAACATAATTATTTCGGGTCATTACGAATCCAACGAACCTGATTTCGTAATTTTCCGAGTCCGTATGAATTTATTATGAATTTCCGAAGTCTGAAAATATGCTATTTTTCACTGTAAAAATTATACCAGCCACAAAATAACTCCGAAAATTATGAATTTTGGAATTTAACCTTATTTTAATATTCCGAATCCATAGAAACTGGTTTCGTCGAATTCGGAGTTCGTTTGCAAAAATTCTATTTTTCAGGCGTATATTTTAATATTTAAAAATACCAAAAATAGTGGAAATTTTCCGAAACTCAGAAATATAAGTTCTTATAGTCATTTTTATATGTAAACAACATTCTGAAACTAATGGAGATGGTTTCGGGTCCTAATTCTTAATTCTGCAAAAAATTGTGTTTTGGGCCTTTAATAATATATATACGAATTCCATAGCGTTTTTCTGAAAATTTAATTTTCTCATAACTTACCATTTATAAACTGGAATCTTAATTTCTGAAACTCTTTGGAAAGATATTTTCAATACGGTCCTAGCGTTTCTTGTTTCGTCCAATTCCGATTTATATTTTATTTTATATAATTTTTCAAAGTTGGAATTTCAAAACTGAAATTACCGCGCCGTTTTCAGGCTCGGAATGGATTTAATATAAATTTCAAGTTCGCGCTCGAAATAAAATAAGTTTTTTTATCGTTATTATTTAAAATAAATAATTTTAAATATATTCATTCATTAAAATTTCTTAAAATAAAATTTTAAAATTAACCCCAAAAATCAGGGTTGTTACAATCATAATGGAATTTGGATTTCCATCTGTGAACCAAGGCAAAGGGATCATCCTTTGCTAATTCGAGACTCTCTAGCCCGAGCCTTAGGAACAGCAGCAACTGCACCTTGGATCGTCAGGGCCGGTCCACTTGAAGTGGATTAAATTGCTTGAACACTGCGTTTCCCCTGGTCTGTATAGTGACCATACCATCCATCGGCTCCGTAGAGACCGATATAACCGAGGCGCCTCGCTATCCATCATCCACATAAGTAAAACATCTGGGCGTGCAAAACCCAAATACCACTCCTTGCTAGAAGGAAACGCATGCCCTCCCTAAGGTCCTCTCCCGTTTCTGGTTTACACCGGGATGTGAGGCTCGCGAATTAATGCTACACAAATTGGCACTATATTAAAGCTATGATCTGATCATCAACCACAAGACTCGGCTTTTCAACAGAAGCCTTGATCATTTTCCACTCAGGCATGCCACACAGGCAATTCACTCCATGCGACTGATGTTTATCGATATACAACCTCTGATCCCGTACGTCTTAGAGAAGGGTGAAGTAAGAGAATAAATTCTCCTTTACCAGGCAGATGTATATTTAATTGAGATCAATCAGCACATAATAAAATCCAATGTCAGACACACAGTCCATTTACAAGTTCGTTCTGGGTGAACGAAACTGAAGGCACCTTATTCCTCGTCCCGTATGTCCAATACAGGAGAGAGGCCATCGCATATCCGTCGAACTCCAAGTACGTCTGGACGATCACCACTTATTACCTTGTCTTGGGTGTACAGCCCAATCAAGACATCCAAACGATGTCAAGACCTCCAGTCTTCACCCAACGTCTTCATCTTCGACTTATCGTCGTATCAGTTATTCAGAATGGGATAAACCCGACCTTTCTGAATATCTCGCATATTTTATAAACAAGTGTTACACAAACACTACATACGCCTCATTCCAATCCAGAGTATTCTTTTATTCAAATATTCTTTTCACAATTTAAAACCATATTAAGGTTTTCCAATCTAGTCGGGATTCGCGAACCTTACCAAGTAATCATTTATCATATTTCCCAATCCCAACCTATTCATCCTGTGGAGCAAAACTGGTAATACTCCATATCTAACGCCACAGTGTTATCGGTAAATATTAATTACCATTTCATGTTCAAATCTAATTAAAGATTTAGCTATCGCCCGGAGTAAAGCTGGTGGTACTCCATTTTCGATCATTTTCTTGAATTGATTATTTTAATTATCACATTCACTTTTTAATCTAATTAAAGATTCATTAAAACTCTAATTCCGTTTTAATCTCTAAAAATCATTACTTAATGATTATTCAAAGATAAGAAATCAACCTTATCTTTAACTGGGTTGAACAACCAATGTCATTTAAAACACGGTTCACGATAAACCCAAAATCACATTCCATCAGTCTCTAACCGTAAATTAGTAAGGGAACAATTCCCAAAGTATTAATCACGAAGGCCGAAACCAACATCAGATCAATACCCAGGAAGCCATTCAACTTAACTAATCTCCAGTTAGCTTCTAATTTTCTTAACTCCATTGGGTTTAAGACCAGTATTATTAAAGATACCGTTCACGACAAACCCAAAATCTCATTCCATTGTTAATCGGGTTAAAGAACAAGTGTTATTTAAAACACCATTCACGATAAACCCAAAAATCAATTTCAATTCAATTCCAATTAAATATTAATTAATTGGTATACTTCATTAAATCTAACTAAAAAGATTTAATCTTTTCTCAACTGGGTTAAAAACAGTGTTAATGAAGACACCATTCACGACAAACCTAAAATCCCATTTGATATTAAATACAAGGCTCTGAATAGAAAATATATCGGCTCATATTCAATATCAAATTCTGAAATCAACAAATATCGTATTGGAATAACGATATATATATCTTCCAAATTCCTCCACAATGTCCGTATAATCACGGAATCCAATATCGAAATATTCCGAAGATAATTTCGATTCAAATCCATTCCAATTCATATATTGGAAACTCCGATTATTTTTGAAACTATTTCAAATCCAATTTATTTATTTAAAAAAAGATTGGATTATAATTCTAGTCCATATCTAGTTCATTTCGATAAAAATATATTTTAATCTTTTAAAATATGGAATTTTTCATCCCAATTCTTTCCAAATCATTTATTATGATTTTACACAAATTATATATATTTTTAATAATTTTATCAAGGCCCGTACAGTCGATTTCCATAAACCGCCATCGAACTGCACTTACAGCGACCATTTCCAAATTTTATTTGGACATAATTCCAAATCCAACCATTAGATTTCAAATCTCTAATATTCATTAGAAGGCTCTTTTCGATACAAACCCAACGGTTCCGGTTTTAGGAGAATCTGACGGTTGGATCTCCGGTAATGGTCATTCGAAGTCAATGGTCGAAATTCATGAACTGCCGCAGCGCGACGCGTTCTATTCAGGGCATTAAATATATATATATATATATATATATATAATATACTATATGTATTTCATCGATTTCCATTTAAAACATATTTTATAAATCATTTTAAATTCGTTTTCAAAACAATTTCAACTTCATATTCAATTTCAAATCAAAATTGAATATTCCATATCATCGATATATAAATGATAGTATTTTCAAACATTAGATTTTAAAATCACTTACTTTTCGATACTCATTATAAAAAATGAATAAAATCGATATAAATATCGTTCATGTCAAAATGGCGTTAATCTAATCAACACGGCGTTATATATCTAAATATTTTCGTGTCCATCCCAAATCGAACATCAAAATCAGATTTTGATCTTTTACTGAATATTATTTTAAAATATTCATTCTTTCTGAACTGGAATCAGACATATTCAATTACCATATAATTTGATTTATATGGATTTCATATAACACATGTGTATCACAACAACCATAAATAATCAACCATCATCCAGAGTGCATTCTACACTGCATAATCATTAAATATAAATATTCAACGCTTACACAGCTTGTCAACCAATCGATTGACATACAACTAAATATTAGGATTAGTGTATGTCCAATATCATCCCAATACTCGTGTCGGGTTTCAATCAACAAATAATGAATTTTATTTGTTCAGTTAGGCGATGTGTAAAATTTACCGTCCCAATCAATATCAGTCAAATAGGTGTACATAAACAAATCGTCAGATTTGTAAATGAATATTTATTCTATTTCAACACATGAATATTTTGTGTAATTCAACACATGAATAATTTTTATTTTCCATTCCCCATCACAAACCAAATTCACACCAACAAATCAATCCAAACACACAACCAAACAAGTCATCCATGATCTGTGGACGACATGGAGCAGTTCATATATACAGTTATAAATAAATAACTGTATAGAAATAATTTCAGTGAGGAGTTCTCACCTTTGGGATCCACTCCGTCATTCTTTAATTCTGAACGGTTTGGATTTTCCCAAATTTCCAACGCAATCTTCTTCATGCGGTTCATAGTAAAAATCACATTTTTAATATGATGTTTATATATTAAAAATCATATTTTTATCCCGCTACTTTCCATATAAAAATTATATTTTTATATATCTGCTTTCTATATAAAAATTATATTTTTATAACGCTACATGTGTAGAAAAGATTATATTTTTATAATTCAGTTTTCTATATAAAAATCATATTTTTACTTTTGTTCTTCGCATACTAAAGATCACTTCTTTTTATAATCAAAAATCACATCTTTTTAGTTTAAAAAAAATCTAACCTTTATAGTTTTAAAAATCTAATCTTTATAGTTTTAAAAATCTAATCTTTATAGTTTTAAAAAACTCATTTTTAAAACAATGGTATTTTTATTAAAATCCAACCTTTTAAACAAAGTCATAAAAAAAGAAATCACATTTTTACCAATTCTATTTATATTTAAAATCAGATTTTAAACAATTTTTATAAAATAAAATTAAAAAACGAAATTTTAACAATATTCTTATATAAATTAAACTGAAGTTAAACAAAAACTCACTGGGGGTTAAACTGAAAAGGGATGGGGTGCTGCTTCGACTGGAAATGAGGCGGCGGAGGCTTTGCGCGGAGGTGGGGACTAGCGGAGGAGGGGAGTTCGTGGAGGGCACTCGCGAGCGTTGGTCTTCTATAGGGGGTGGGTGTTCTCTGGTGGGTGACGGCTGGACGTGGGTGGCTCGCCAGAGCTGCGGCGAAGTGGGAGGGGGTGGAGCGATGCCTGCGGCGGCAGATAGCGTAGGCGACAGGAGAATCAAGGGGGCGACGGGTTTCTACAGATTTGTGGGCGCAATTTATTTAATTAGGTTTTGAGAAATAAAGGAGGTGTTGAGGTTTGTATATATATATAATATAATTATTGTATTATTATTTTTCTTCTCTCCAAAAAGTTGATTTTTCAATCAATCTCGAAATTGAACCCAACGACTGTCGCCCCTTGCTAATTACCTCCATTTCGAACACAATGGGATATGTTTCGTAACCTAATTCAGCTGTTACAATCAGTTTTCACTTAAATTAAAATATAAATCCGTATATATTTAATTTAAACGTACATTTTAAATTATCGGGGCCACATACTAATTCTAAAAATTCCAAAAAAATTATTTCTAGCTTCGTATTGACAATACGGTCCTAAAAACCCTAATTTCGTCAAATTTGAACACCGTTTGAAAAACAGTCATTTTCCGGTCGATCCAAATTGACTGAAATTGTCAAAATACGTTTTCTTTTGCCATGCTCACATATTGATTCAAAAAATCATGAATTTTGGAATCCATCAGTGATTTGACATCCCGGATCCAACAAAAGTGGTTTCGTCGAAAACGGAGGTCATTTGCAAAATGGCTATTTTTAAGGGCTATATTTCCATAGCGACTACTCTGAATTTTCAACTGGGCATAACTTTTTATTCCCGCTATGAAATTTGGATTTTTCGGATTTGTTTGAAAGATATTTTCAAATAGACTCTAATATTTTTAGTTTCATTAAAATCAGGTTTATTTTGAATCCTGTACATTCATTTGAAATTTGAAATCGAATTTTCAAACCACCGCGCCATTTTCAATTCCTTTTATAATTAAAAATAAATATTTATATTCTAACGATGATTCAAATAAATATATATGTTCTAATTCTATTCAAAATAAATTTATTTTCATTATTATTTAAAATAATTCATTTTAAATATTCAAAATTCATTAAAATTTCCAAAATAAATTTTTTAAATTGGTTCTGATTTTCCGGGTTGTTACAAAATGCAACATGGTTATAGGGTGTTGTCTCCTTCCAGATAAAAGGTGTACTGTGGTATGGTGCCCAGGTATTAACCTCTGTGGTAAAAGCATCTACTTTTGTGGTTGTTGCTGGCGTGTGCTCGGAAAGGTCGGTAACGACCGGGAGATGGCATACTCGGGCGTACTCTAAGTTACCCAGTTAAGGGGTAACCCGGCCTTGTGTTGGCACGAGGAGCATTACTTGATCCTCGAACGTCCCTCTAGAGGTGTTCAAAATTCGGTTCGGAAGGAAGTTCCTTTGCCTGGTCATTGTTGGAAACCCAATCTCCGCCACGAGCCCGTACGATTTTAGTTGTATAATATATGTCAGTATAGTATATGGTACATATGATGACTAAGAATGATACATTTACTTTCGAAAGGATGTTTCGCACTATATTATAGTATTGAAAGAGGATTTTCACGTATCAAGCATTTCTGACTATCATAGGGAGAAACCTCGCCCATGTGTGCGTTTGCATTGTGTGTGTGCCACAAGACCGTATGGTAGTTTCATTTTTCAAAAGTCATTGAGAATTTTTATGCATGGGGATTCATATGGAGTAAACCCATTCCGCATTAGCGGCGTGGTCCGTTGAATTACCCAACTTTAAAATGAATCCTAAATAACAACTATTTTGAGTTCTGTCACCAGTCCCACGACTGACCTGGAGTTTACTGTTCCCACACCTAAATTCTAGGTGCCCATAATTTTGCATGGGCGGCCAGTAGCTTATCTTGCAGGTTTAGCTTTCAGATTTGGATTCAGGGTTGGAGCTAGAGCTATATTTTGGATTTTCTTAGTCTGCCGAAGAGTTTAGTTCCGCTGAGCTTATGTTGTACTCTGATGTTCTTGGTAACTATGATGTAATATTTTGTAATGAAATGAAAAGTTATGTTATTTTTGTGCATATATGTTAGTACCCAAAACAATCTGTCTTTGTGAACAGTTTAAGTTAGTTTAATTACCAACGAGAACCGAGCAAAAAGCCAGGTCGTTACAGAATTGGTATCGGGGCATTTATACAAAGCTATGGGGTACGACATATTTGAACAAAAGTAAGGATTCATCAGAGTTATGATATCTCATTAGAGATAGGGTTAGGGATACCGTAGAATAAGATTTTGGAATATTACGCTTGAGAGAGCGTCTTTCGTCATAAAATCAGTGTGTTATTAAATTTATAAGTCGAAATTAACCTATGGAAATATTAGAAATTTTCCTTAACTCATAAATTGGTAGGTATTTATATCTTATATAAGAATAAATAACTTGAGTGAGGAAAACCCTTAAAAGGGAAATTAAGGGAATGTTAGGTTGCGTCGGAACGTAAATAAAAATTCATTTGTCTATTAATAATTTCGGGATTGGTAAGTAAGAATAAGAATGACCCAGGTTAGGTCAATTAAGTCCTTTGATTAGTTTACTTTGGGTAAGGAATTCAAAGTATGAATGCTAAATGAGTATAAACACTATTGGAAATAATTTGAATAAAAAATTTAAATAGAATGAGTGTTTGAATATATAATTCTACCTTTTCGCTTGTCGCTGTGATCCATCGTTACCTTTTGATTCTCATTATCTCCCCGATTATCATGCTTGAATTTTTAATTGTCCAACTTCATTCTTGAATCCTTCTTTTTGCCCTACTTTGACAAAATCATGGACCAGTGGATTAGTTACATGGTTTTGAATTTGAAATAAATATTTTGAATTATTTCTTAATTTAAACTTGAATTTGTACTAAGTACAAAGGAATTCCAAAATGATGAATTAGATGATTTGGGAAAAAGATTATTTATTTGAGAACTTGGATTCAAATTTTGTTGAAATTTAACAAATTTGAGGATTTGGATTTAAAATTAATTTTGACAAATTTGAGGTATGAACACTTAGTCTTATGGTTTGACTTAAATTGTTTAGTAAATCTTGAGTTCCATAACTTTGGCAGTATGTTAGAAAGTTAATTTCTAAACTTTAAAGTTTCTTAGGGTCGCAGACATCTAAGTACTAGACAGTATCTATCCCAGTTTCTCCTTAGTGGTAGTGGTAGTAGCTCTGAGTCTAACTCAAAAAATATTCGATTATAAACATGACCGGTGACGACCCTAGTAATTTCGAGATTATATAAACCTTTATTTTAACGAGAATCAGGTAGAGTATCTAGAGAATGATATGGGCCTTGGTTTTGACCATTACATTTCCGATATGTTAAGAGAGAAATGGGAATTTAAACCGGTAAAGGAGTTTTCGTCAACCTTTTTGAGGATGAAAAGTTTTAAGGGCTGGAGGTGAAGGTAACGATCCATAATTTTTAACCAATTATGTAACACCCCACCTCCGCTAGTGTGACGGCAAGGAATTTCGCTCGGTCCGAACCAGTCGCTAAACCGATCCAGGCCGTTCGAAACGCCCTATCGTTTGAGAACAGGACAAAACAGAACGCATACAGAAGAACATCTCATTGTATATTACAACAATGCATCAGATTACAAGAATATACAGAGTATAAAAGGATAAATATTACACAGAAATATCAGAGATTCAAATTACATTTAAATACATCGCAGCGGAAAATTATACAATACACAACTAGGAGAGATATACGGATACAAAGCTTTCCGGATATCGTTCCAGCTGTAATCCAGGATCCTGTGAATATAAATCTGCAAAACCAAAACTACTAGCTGCCCGTGTCAAAATAAGGGCACCCAGAGTTTAGGTTAAAACAATAAACTCCAGGTCAGTCATGTGACTGGTGTGAGAACTAAAACAGTTATTAATCTTTATTTTAAATCACTAGGTAAATCAAGGGACCACGCCGTATAACACGGAACGGGTTTCCTCCCAAGAATACCAGTGCATCAAACAAACAGCGCAATGCTAGATAAAGAAAAATGAAGCTGTTATAAGACCCAGGTCCCATCACACAATGCAACGCAGCCGAGGATAGGGTTTTCCCTTATAACAGCCAAAGAATGCTTGATACGGTTAAAACAAATCATTTGATACTATTATAAGTGCATAGTGTATAAAACAACTTCAAATCATAAGTATCAATCATAGGCGGCATGAATGGCCCATAACACTATGTCGCCATATATAAGTTTACAATCAAAACCGCAAGACGTCGTATTGGAAGTTGGGTTATCATTTATGGTATGAACCGAGGCTAGGGGCAAGATCCTCAACCGATTCGAGACGCTCTAGCCCGTGTCTCAGGAACAGCCGCAACTGCCCCATGGATCGTCAGGGCCGGTCCACCGATGTGGATTATTATGCCTGAACACTACGTTTCCCCGCCCTTTGGGGCGTAAGCCTGGCCCGTCAGCCGACCAGAAGCATCGGCCGAAACCGATATCACGAGGCGCCTCGCTTTTCAGCAAGTAACAATAAGTAACATCCACATGAGTCAAACTCGTCAGCCAGTTCAAGCACTGACGCCACTCATAACTAGAAAGAAACGTAGGTCCTCCCTGATGTCCGTCTCCCGTTTTTGATTCATACCGGGTGTGATACTCGCGAATCAACGTTACACAAAGCTACGCCACAAAGGCCGTGCTTCGATCATCACCACAAGACTCTGCTTTTCAACAGAAGCCTTGATCATTTGCATCTTAGCATGCCACACAGGCAATTCACTCCATGCGATTGATATCCATCAATATATAACCCCTGAGCTCGTACGTCTCAGAGAAGGGCGTTAAGCAAGAGAATAAATTCTCCGCCGCCAAACAGATACATATTTAATAGAGATCAATCACACGGACTAAAATCCAATGTCAGACACACAGTCCATTTACAAGTCCGTTCTGGGTCTGAACGAAACCGGAGGCACCTAGTACCCCGCATATCCATCGATCTCCAAGTACGTCTGGACGATCACTAACTGTTTCCATCTTCTTGGGTGTACAGCCCAATCAAGATCATCAGTAATTACCCAAACGACGTGAAGACCTCCGGTCTTCGACCATCGTCTTCATGTTCGACTTATCGTCGTATCAGTTATTCAGAATGGGATAAACCCGGTCTTTCCGAATAACTCGCGTATATTTTAAATAAGTGTTACACAAACACAACATACGCCTCATTCCAATTCATTAGTCACTAACCGTAAATTAATCAAGAGAATAATTCCCCAAATATTAACCCCGAAGGCCGAAACCAACGTCAGATCAATATTCAGAAAACCATTCTGCTTGGCCAACCGACAGTTAGTTTCTAAATTTCACATTCATAGGGAAAGGTTCCCATTAATTTTATCCAAGATAAATTCCTTGAATTTATTCTTTATTCTATTTTTGAATCTCAATTCAAACTAGTCGGGATTAGCGAACCTTACCGAAGTAATCATTTGTTTTAATTTCCCAATCCCAACCTATTTATCCCATGAAGTAAAACTGGTAATACTTCATATCTAACAGCACAGTGTTATCGGTAAATTCAATTACCATTTCACGTTCAAATCTAATTAAAGATTTAACTATCGCCTGGAGCAAAACTGGTGATACTCCATTCTCGACCATTTCAATCTAATTAAAGATTCATTAAAACTCCACTTAGTTTTAATCGTTAACTGGGTTAAAGAATCCGTGTCATTTAAAAACACGGTTCACGATAAACCCAAAATCACATTCATTAATTATCGGGTTAAAGAACAAGTGTTATTTAAAACACTGTTCACGATAAACCCAAAAATCAATATCAATTCTATTCCAATTAAATATTGTTTAATTGGTACACTTCATTAAATCTAAATAAAAAGATTTAATCTTTTCTCAACTGGGTTCAAGAACAGTGTTAGTGAAGACACCATTCACGACAAACCCAAATCACATTCGATATTCAATACAAGGCTCTGAATAGAAAATATATCGGCTTATATTCAATATCGAATTCTACGACTAACAAATGTCGTATTGGAAATAACGATATAAATATATATCTTTCAAATTTCCATAACAACACCTGTATAATCACGAATTTCAACATCGAAATATTCCGAAGACAATTTCGATTCAAATCCACTCCAATGCAATCATTGGATATTCTGGTTATTTTTAAAACCCTTTTCATATTCAATTTATTTATTTAAAAATAAATAGAATTATAATTCTAGTTCAAAACTAGTTCATTTAGATAAAAATCTATTTTTATCTTTTCAAATATGGAGTTTTTTCATCCCAATCCTTTCTAAATCATTTCTTATGATTTTACACAAATTATTACAATTTTTAATAATTTTATCAAGGCCTGTACAGTCGATTTCCATCAACGGCCATCGAACTGCACTTACAGCGACCTTTTTCAAATTTGATTTGGACATAATTCCAAATCCAACCGTTAGATTTCAAATTTCTAATATTCATTAGAAAGCTCTTGTCGATACGAACCCAACGGTTCCGGTTTTAGGAGAATCCGACGGTCGGATCTCCCGTAATGTCCGTTTGAAATAAATGGTCGAAATTCACGAACTGCCGCGGCGCGGTGCGTTCTATTCAGGCCATTATATTATATATATAATATATATAATATATATTTCGTCGATTTCTATTTAAGACGAATTATATAAATAGTTTTAAATTCGTTTCAAAAGCAATTTCAACTTCCTTTTCAATTCAAATCAAAATTGAATTCTTCTTTATAAATTCGTTTTAAAATTCATTTCCATTCAATTCAAATTTCAATTCAATTTGAATTCATTTCAATTCGCTTTCAATTCAATTTGAATTCGTTTTCAATTCAATTCATTTCGAAATCGTTTTCAATTCATTTCATTTCGAAATCGTTTTCAATTCAATTCATTTCGAAATCGTTTTCAATTCAATTCATTTCGAAATCGTTTTCAATTCCATTCATTTCGAAATCGTTTTCAATTCAATTCATTTCAAAATCGTTTTCAATTCAATTCATTTCGAAATCGTTTTCAATTCAATTCATTTCGAAATCGTTTTCAATTCAATTCATTTCGAAATCGTTTTCAATTCAATAAAAATATCGATCACGTCAAAATGGCGTCAATCTAATCAACACATCTTCATAAATTTCTATTTTCAAATATTCTATCTCAAATATTTCTTTTTCAAAATAGTTGTTATTACTAAAATATTTCGTTCAACACATGACCAATCTCAATGGATGAGTACTGTCAACACATGAACTTTTATTTTATAATATTCTTTATTTTTCAAATTGGAATGAGGCCCAATCAATCACCATATAATGTTAATTATATGAATTTTCATACATTACACACATATAATAGCATTGAAAAATAATCAACCATCAACCAAAGTGCACTACACTGTATAAGCATCAAATATAGATATCTAACGCTTATAACAGTCTGTCAATCGATCGATCGACATATTTAATCAATCAGGATGAGTGAACTTCAAATTTCATCCCAACACCCGTTTGGGGTTTCAAACAAATAAACACAGATTTTATTTGTGCAGTTGGGCGATGTGTAAAATTTATCGACCCAATTAACGTCCTTCAAATAGGTGTACATAAACAAACCGTCTGGTTTGTAAATGAATATTGATTTATTCACATTCACGTTAAAAATTATATTTTTAACGATAAAACATTTTATTTTAACTTATGAATTTCTATTCAGTTCATTCTATAGATAAAATGATATTTTTATTTTTCTAAATTATTTTAGAAAATTTCGGCGGCATAATGGCACGATACTAGAAACGGGACGAGGCCTAGCCTTATCCCCGGTCTAGTGAAGGCCCACGCCATTCACACATCAATCAAAATCTCCAAACAACCAAATTCAAATCAAATCATATAACTAATCTATGCAACCAAACAAACAAGTCCATGGTCTGTGGACGATTGTGTCGGGTGCTACTAAGCACCGTCTGCATCCTAGTATATATATAAATAGAAATGAAATGGAAAGGTGAGAAATTCTCACCGAAAGCTATCCAAACATCTTGACTCTTCTTTGATAGAAATCCTCATCGATCTCGCCTTTTTGTTACCTTCGTTGTCCGCTTTCACTACCTATGTAAAAATCGAATTTTTACTTCGCTATTCCATATATAAAATCATATTTTTATTTCGAAGTTCAATATATAAAAATCATATTTTTATTTCGAAGTTCAATATATAAAAATCATATTTTTCTTTCGAAATTCAATATATAAAAACCATATTTTTCTTTCGAAATTCAATATATAAAAACCATATTTTTCTTTCGAAATTCAATATATAAAAACCATATTTTTATTTCGTTGCTAGGTATATAAAAATCACATTTTTACTATGCTATACATTATATAAAAATCACATTTTTACTTTCTCTACATTATAAAGATTATATTTTTAATACTTTAAAAATATAAAAATCATATTTTTAATACTTTAAAAATATAAAAATCATATTTTTATTTTTATACCGCAAAAAAATCAAATCTTTACTTTACTAAAAATCCGACCTTTTCTATTTGATTAACTATATGAAAATCCGACCTTTTGTTATCTAAAAATCCAACCTTTTGTTATCTAAAAATCCTATCTTTTGTTATCTAAAAATCCGATCTTTTGTTATCTAAAAATCCTATCTTTTGTTATCTAAAAATCCGATCTTTTTTAATTAAAAATCCGACCTTTCTTATCTAAAAATCCGAGCTTTTGTTATCTAAAAATCCGATCTTTGAAAATCATATTTTGATTTTGTCTATGTATTAAAAATGATTTTTAAATAAAAGAAAATGAATTACATACAAAATAAAATAAAATAAAATAAAGAAAACTCACTGACTTTGTCTTTAGATGGGGGGGAAGATCGACTGCGCGTCGGAGGGGGGGGGGGTTTAGGGTCCGTCGGGGTTCGTCAGGGTGGTGCGCGTTGGGGCTGAACTCAGGCTCTACGGTTTAGGGTTTCAGGGCCTATGGGATCGACGGGGTTGGAGGGAGAAGATGGGTTGCGGAGGAGGTGGGTTGTACGACGGCGGGAGGGAGGGGGTTGTCAGCGAGGCGTCGACGGTGGTAGGGTCGCGGTTGGCGGCTGCGACGGGGTAGGGGCGTTATTTTTTTCTGAGATCAATTTTATTTTAACGGGGAGGATAAAAAAGGGGGGTGTGAGGGCTTATAGGTATAGTTATATTATATTATATTATATATTTAATTTAATCCTCCAAAGAGTTGACCTTCCGTTTGAACTCCAAACGAGATTCAATAACTGTCGCCCCTAGCTAATTGCCCTCATTCTGAACACAATGGGATATGTCACGTAGGCCAATTCGATCGTCACAATCAGTTTTTGTCATATTTAAAATATAAATCTTTATATATTCAATTTGAACGATCATTTCAATTTACCAGGGTCACGCACTAAGTAGAAAAATTCCCGAAAAATATTTTCTAGCTTCGTATTGACGATACGGTCCTAACAAAACTAGTTTCGTTGAATTCTGAGACCGTTGGAAAAATGGCCATTTTCCAGTCGATTAAAATCAACTAAAACTGGTCAAACGCGTTTTCCTTCGCCACGCTCACATACTGATTCAGAAAATTATGAAATTTGGAACCTAGCAATAACTCGACATCACGGACCCAACAAAACTGGTTTCGTCGAGATCCGAGGTCATTTGCAAAATGTCCATTTTTAAGGGCCTGAATTCCATAGCGACTATTCAGAATTTTCAACTGGACATATCTTATCATTTCTAAGATGAAATCTCAGTTTGTTAACTTCGTTACAAAGATATAGTTATACAGATTCAAATATTTCTTGTTTTGTTCAATTCTGACTTATATTGAATTCTGTATATTCATTTGAAATTAGAAATCGAATTTTCGAACTACCGCGCCATTTTCAATTCCTTTTATAATTATATATAATTATTATATATTCTAACGACGACGTATATAATATATACGTTCTATTATATTCAAAATAAATTTTCGTCGATATTATTTAAAATAATTCATTTTAAATAATCAAAATTCGCTAAAATTGCCAAAATAAAAATTTTAAACTGGCCCAGATTTTCGGGTTATTACAATCTCCCCCACTTAAAACTTTTTGTCCCCGAAAAGGAACAAAGTCGAAAGTGGTTTGATTAATCAACTCTACGCTTGATCTGGCTTCCATTCTCCAACCTTTCAGTTTCTGAGAATTTTCAAATTTTCAAAAATTTGGCTAACACCCTAAATTTTCGAAAAATTTCGCCATAACCTCCCCTGCAATGGGAGCATCGGGGAATTTCAAATAGCTTCCCCGGTCCTTCAGATCTCAAAAAGAAAAAGAAAAAGCCAAGCGGCTAGCCAATAGGCTCATAAAATCATCATCACCCAAACAAAACAGTAAATTATGTAGTAAACATGTACCTATTTGTCGGGCAAACAAATTTTATTCTCTGGCTCTAGCCTCCTTGCTATGACCTGTTCAATGTAAGTACATGTATGCAAGCAAATGCGACCAAATTTCAATTATAACTCAATATTCGGTTCAATTAGGCTAAATGGCTAAAAATTAGCAAACAAATAAACAAACAACACAAACATCAATCAATTAGTGAATTAGAGTTTCAAATTCATTATCTTTGATACATATACAGAAAATCATGTTTTTGATGTCAATTCACAACAATGTATTGTAGCTATATATAAGTTTTGGTTCTCACACCAGCCTAATGGAAATATATAGAAAATCACACCTTCGAAACACGAACATAAATACTGATGATGTCATGACAATCATTAGTACCATCTCCGGGCGACTAGAATGTGATTCCATATCTATCCAGTATATTAAAACTTTGAATATACGTTTGCAAGGCGTATATGCAAATTCTTTATATACTGAATTGTCCAAAATCAATATAAACAAATAATCAAATACGAATAGTTGATTTAAATTTTCAAAACAAAAATGTTTTCATTTGAAAAAT
Source organism: Allium sativum (assembly GCA_030737875.1). Lineage (NCBI taxonomy): Eukaryota > Viridiplantae > Streptophyta > Magnoliopsida > Asparagales > Amaryllidaceae > Allium > Allium sativum. The sequence goes on from CM060912.1 coordinate 773,657,838, forward strand.
ATACTCTTCAAACCCGTTCTAGGATACTACTGATCCTATCTCTAACGAGTCATTCTAGTTGGATATTACTAATCCAATATCTGATGAATTCTTTCGTATAGTTCTAATGTGCCTTGTTCTCTGAGCTTTGTAAACCAAAGCTCTGATACCAACTGTGACGGCAAGGAATTTCGCTCGGTCCGAACCAGTCGCTAAACCGATCCAGGCCGTTCGAAACGCCCTATCGTTTGAGAACAGGACAAAACAGAACGCATACAGAATAACATCTCATTGTATATTACAACAATGCATCAGATTACAAGAATATACAGAGTATAAAAGAATAAATATTACACAGAAATATCAGAGATTCAAATTACATTTAAATACATCGCAGCGGAAAATTATACAATACACAACTAGGAGAGATATACGGATACAAAGCTTTCCGGATATCGTTCCAGCTGTAATCCAGGATCCTGTGAATATAAATCTGCAAAACCAAAACTACTAGCTGCCCGTGTCAAAATAAGGGCACCCAGAGTTTAGGTTAAAACAATAAACTCCAGGTCAGTCATGTGACTGGTGTGAGAACTAAAACAGTTATTAATCTTTATTTTAAATCATTAGGTAAATCAAGGGACCACGCCGTATAACACGGAACGGGTTTCCTCCCAAGAATACCAGTGCAACAAACAAACAGCGCAATGCTAAATAAAGAAAAATGAAGCTGTTATAAGACCCAGGTCCCATCACACAATGCAACGCAGCCGAGGATAGGGTTTTCCCTTATAACAGCCAAAGAATGCTTGATACGGTTAAAACAAATCATTTGATACTATTATAAGTGCATAGTGTATAAAACAACTTCAAATCATAAGTATCAATCATAGGCGGCATGAATGGCCCATAACACTATGTCGCCATATATAAGTTTACAATCAAAACCGCAAGACGTCGTATTGGAAGTTGGGTTATCATTTATGGTATGAACCGAGGCTAGGGGCAAGATCCTCAACCGATTCGAGACGCTCTAGCCCGTGTCTCAGGAACAGCCGCAACTGCCCCATGGATCGTCAGGGCCGGTCCACCGATGTGGATTATTATGCCTGAACACTACGTTTCCCCGCCCTTTGGGGCGTAAGCCTGGCCCGTCAGCCGACCAGAAGCATCGGCCGAAACCGATATCACGAGGCGCCTCACTTTTCAGCAAGTAATAATAAGTAACATCCACATGAGTCAAACTCGTCAGCCAGTTCAAGCACTGACGCCACTCATAACTAGAAAGAAACGTAGGTCCTCCCTGATGTCCGTCTCCCGTTTTTGATTCATACCGGGTGTGATACTCGCGAATCAACGTTACACAAAGCTACGCCACAAAGGCCGTGCTTCGATCATCACCACAAGACTCTGCTTTTCAACAGAAGCCTTGATCATTTGCATCTTAGCATGCCACACAGGCAATTCACTCCATGCGATTGATATCCATCAATATATAACCCCTGAGCTCGTACGTCTCAGAGAAGGGCGTTAAGCAAGAGAATAAATTCTCCACCGCCAAACAGATACATATTTAATAGAGATCAATCACACGGACTAAAATCCAATGTCAGACACACAGTCCATTTACAAGTCCGTTCTGGGTCTGAACGAAACCGGAGGCACCTAGTACCCCGCATATCCATCGATCTCCAAGTACGTCTGGACGATCACTAACTGTTTCCATCTTCTTGGGTGTACAGCCCAATCAAGATCATCAGTAATTACCCAAACGACGTGAAGACCTCCGGTCTTCGACCATCGTCTTCATCTTCGACTTATCGTCGTATCAGTTATTCAGAATGGGATAAACCCGGTCTTTCCGAATAACTCGCGTATATTTTAAATAAGTGTTACACAAACACAACATACGCCTCATTCCAATTCACTAGTCACTAACAGTAAATTAATCAAGAGAATAATTCCCCAAATATTAACCCCGAAGGCCGAAACCAACATCAGATCAATATTCAGAAAACCATTCTTCTTGGCCAACCGACAGTTAGTTTCTAAATTTCACATTCATAGGGAAAGGTTCCCATTAATTTTATCCAAGATAAATTCCTTGAATTTATTCTTTATTCTATTTTTGAATCTCAATTCAAACTAGTCGGGATTAGCGAACCTTACCGAAGTAATCATTTGTTTTAATTTCCCAATCCCAACCTATTTATCCCATGAAGTAAAACTGGTAATACTTCATATCTAACACCACAGTGTTATCGGTAAATTCAATTACCATTTCACGTTCAAATCTAATTAAAGATTTAACTATCGCCTGGAGCAAAACTGGTGATACTCCATTCTCGACCATTTCAATCTAATTAAAGATTCATTAAAACTCCACTTAGTTTTAATCGTTAACTGGGTTAAAGAATCCGTGTCATTTAAAAACACGGTTCACGATAAACCCAAAATCACATTCATTAATTATCGGGTTAAAGAACAAGTGTTATTTAAAACACTGTTCACGATAAACCCAAAAATCAATATCAATTCTATTCCAATTAAATATTGTTTAATTGGTACACTTCATTAAATCTAAATAAAAAGATTTAATCTTTTCTCAACTGGGTTCAAGAACAGTGTTAGTGAAGACACCATTCACGACAAACCCAAATCACATTCGATATTCAATACAAGGCTCTGAATAGAAAATATATCGGCTTATATTCAATATCGAATTCTACGACTAACAAATGTCGTATTGGAAATAACGATATAAATATATATCTTTCAAATTTCCATAACAACACCTGTATAATCACGAATTTCAACATCGAAATATTCCGAAGACAATTTCGATTCAAATCCACTCCAATGCAATCATTGGATATTCTGGTTATTTTTAAAACCCTTTTCATATTCAATTTATTTATTTAAAAATAAATAGAATTATAATTCTAGTTCAAAACTAGTTCATTTAGATAAAAATCTATTTTTATCTTTTCAAATATGGAGTTTTTTCATCCCAATCCTTTCTAAATCATTTCTTATGATTTTACACAAATTATTACAATTTTTAATAATTTTATCAAGGCCTGTACAGTCGATTTCCATCAACGGCCATCGAACTGCACTTACAGCGACCTTTTTCAAATTTGATTTGGACATAATTCCAAATCCAACCGTTAGATTTCAAATTTCTAATATTCGTTAGAAAGCTCTTGTCGATACGAACCCAACGGTTCCGGTTTTAGGAGAATCCGACGGTCGGATCTCCCGTAATGTCCGTTTGAAATAAATGGTCGAAATTCACGAACTGCCGCGGCGCGGCGCGTTCTATTCAGGCCATTATATTATATATATAATATATATAATATATATTTCGTCGATTTCTATTTAAGACGAATTATATAAATAGTTTTAAATTCGTTTCAAAAGCAATTTCAACTTCCTTTTCAATTCAAATCAAAATTGAATTCTTCTTTATAAATTCGTTTTAAAATTCATTTCCATTCAATTCAAATTTCAATCCAATTTGAATTCATTTCAATTCTCTTTCAATTCAATTTGAATTCGTTTTCAATTCAATTCATTTCGAAATCGTTTTCAATTCATTTCATTTCGAAATCGTTTTCAATTCAATTCATTTCGAAATCGTTTTCAATTCAATTCATTTCGAAATCGTTTTCAATTCCATTCATTTCGAAATCGTTTTCAATTCAATTCATTTCAAAATCGTTTTCAATTCAATTCATTTCGAAATCGTTTTCAATTCAATTCATTTCGAAATCATTTTCAATTCAATTCATTTCGAAATCGTTTTCAATTCAATAAAAATATCGATCACGTCAAAATGGCGTCAATCTAATCAACACGGCTTCATAAATTTCTATTTTCAAATATTCTATTTCAAATATTTCTTTTTCAAAATAGTTGTTATTACTAAAATATTTCGTTCAACACATGACCAATCTCAATGGATGAGTACTGTCAACACATGAACTTTTATTTTATAATATTCTTTATTTTTCAAATTGGAATGAGGCCCAATCAATCACCATATAATGTTAATTATATGGATTTTCATACATTACACACATATAATAGCATTGAAAAATAATCAACCATCAACCAAAGTGCACTACACTGTATAAGCATCAAATATAGATATCTAACACTTATAACAGCCTGTCAATCGATCGATCGACATATTTAATCAATCAGGATGAGTGAACTTCAAATTTCATCCCAACACCCGTGTGGGGTTTCAAACAAACAAACACAGATTTTATTTGTGCAGTTGGGCGATGTGTAAAATTTATCGACCCAATTAACGTCCTTCAAATAGGTGTACATAAACAAACCGTCTGGTTTGTAAATGAATATTGATTTATTCACATTCACGTTAAAAATTATATTTTTAACGATAAAACATTTTATTTTAACTTATGAATTTCTATTCAGTTCATTCTATAGATAAAATGATATTTTTATTTTTCTAAATTATTTTAGAAAATTTCGGCGGCATAATGGCACGATACTAGAAACGGGACGAGGCCTAGCCTTATCCCCGGTCTAGTGAAGGCCCACGCCATTCACACATCAATCAAAATCTCCAAACAACCAAATTCAAATCAAATCATATAACTAATCTATGCAACCAAACAAACAAGTCCATGGTCTGTGGACGATTGTGTCGGGTGCTACTAAGCACCGTCTACATCCTAGTATATATATAAATAGAAATGAAATGGAAAGGTGAGAAATTCTCACCGAAAGCTATCCAAACATCTTGACTCTTCTTTGATAGAAATCCTCATCGATCTCGCCTTTTTGTTACCTTCGTTGTCCGCTTTCACTACCTATGTAAAAATCGAATTTTTACTTCGCTATTCCATATATAAAAATCATATTTTTATTTCGAAGTTCAATATATAAAAATCATATTTTTATTTCGAAGTTCAATATATAAAAATCATATTTTTATTTCGAAGTTCAATATATAAAAATCATATTTTTCTTTCGAAATTCCATATATAAAAACCATATTTTTCTTTCGAAATTCAATATATAAAAACCATATTTTTCTTTCGAAATTCAATATATAAAAACCATATTTTTATTTCGTTGCTAGGTATATAAAAATCACATTTTTACTATGCTATACATTATATAAAAATCACAATTTTACTTTCTCTACATTATAAAGATTATATTTTTAATACTTTAAAAATATAAAAATCATATTTTTAATACTTTAAAAATATAAAAATCATATTTTTATTTTTATACCGCAAAAAAATCAAATCTTTACTTTACTAAAAATCCGACCTTTTCTATTTGATTAACTATATGAAAATCCGACCTTTTGTTATCTAAAAATCCAACCTTTTGTTATCTAAAAATCCTATCTTTTGTTATCTAAAAATCCGATCTTTTGTTATCTAAAAATCCTATCTTTTGTTATCTAAAAATCCGATCTTTTTTAATTAAAAATCCGACCTTTCTTATCTAAAAATCCGAGCTTTTGTTATCTAAAAACCCGATCTTTAATAATCATATTTTGATTTTGTCTATGTATTAAAAATGATTTTTAAATAAAAGAAAATGAATTACATACAAAATAAAATAAAATAAAATAAAGAAAACTCACTGAATTTGTCTTTAGATGGGGGGGGGGGGGGAGATCGTCTGCGCGTCGGAGGGGGGGTTTAGGGTCCGTCGGGGTTCGTCAGGGTGGTGCGCGTCGGGGCTGAACTCAGGCTCTACGGTTTAGGGTTTCAGGGCCTATGGGATCGACGGGGTTGGAGGGAGAAGATGGGTTGCGGAGGAGGTGGGTTGTACGACGGCGGGAGGGAGGGGGTTGTCAGCGAGGCGTCGACGGTGGTAGGGTCGCGGTTGGCGGCTGCGACGGGGTAGGGGCGTTATTTTTTTCTGAGATCAATTTTATTTTAACGGGGAGGATAAAAAAGGGGGGTGTGAGGGCTTATAGGTATAGTTATATTATATTATATTATATATTTAATTTAATCCTCCAAAGAGTTGACCTTCCGTTTGAACTCCAAACGAGATTCAATGACTGTCACCCCTAGATAATTGCCCTCATTCTGAACACAATGGGATATGTCACGTAGGCCAATTCGATCGTCACAATCAGTTTTTGTCATATTTAAAATATAAATCTTTATATATTCAATTTGAACGATCATTTCAATTTACCGGGGTCACGCACTAACTAGAAAAATTCCCGAAAAATATTTTCTAGCTTCGTATTGACGATACGGTCCTAACAAAACTAGTTTCGTTGAATTCTGAGACCGTTGGAAAAATGGCCATTTTCCAGTCGATTAAAATCAACTGAAACTGGTCAAACGCGTTTTCCTTCGCCACGCTCACATACTGATTCAGAAAATTATGAAATTTGGAACCTAGCAATAACTCGACATCACGGACCCAACAAAACTGGTTTCGTCGAGATCCGAGGTCATTTGCAAAATGTCCATTTTTAAGGGCCTGAATTCCATAGCGACTATTCAGAATTTTCAACTGGACATATCTTATAATTTCTAAGATGAAATCTCAGTTTGTTAACTTCGTTACAAAGATATAGTTATACAGATTCAAATGTTTCTTGTTTCGTTCAATTCTGACTTATATTGAATTCTGTATATTCATTTGAAATTAGAAATCGAATTTTCGAACTACCGCGCCATTTTCAATTCCTTTTATAATTATATATAATTATTATATATTCTAACGACGACGTATATAATATATACGTTCTATTATATTCAAAATAAATTTTCGTCGATATTATTTAAAATAATTCATTTTAAATAATCAAAATTCGCTAAAATTGCCAAAATAAAAATTTTAAACTGGCCCAGATTTTCGGGTTATTACAGCTAGGGTCACTCACAAAGGGAATGCAGTAGCTTTGGTTGAGCATTATCTAGGTAAACATGCACAGAAATATTACAAGACAGAACATATAAAACAGCGGAAGAAAAACCAAATTTCATTTCTTTAAAATCTAGAAAGGTCTAAAGCCTTTTACATCAAAATGCCATTAAATCCATTACATCGAAATCTGTCTTGCAATAGTAAGGAAGCATAAAACCATAGTCATAAATCGTTCCCCAAGTAAAAAAGTGAAGCAAGCCATAGCCAAGAGAAATCCAAGCCGTTCGTGAAAGAGCCTTGGAGCTTGGTAAGATCTGAACTAAGCTGTATTCCCACCCTACGAATCTAGGGGGGGGGGGGGAGGAGAGAACGGAAGAAAAAGAGGCGAAACAAAACGGGTCAGTCATAAAGACAGAGTAAGTCCTAGTGACTTTCAGCATAGAAACAAGTAAAGATAACATGACATGTATAAACTGAAAGTAAACATAAGTATGATGACAAGATAGGCAAGTTAAACTAAGATGACAAGATAAACTATACTAACCAAATAAACTATGGTAACAAGATAAACTATGCAAACCAGATAAACTACGTATAGCATCGCATGTTTAACATTCTCTGCACCAACTGTACTAGTACCCCAACCCGTATCATCCTTTCTATGTATATGTACAGTCCCATGCCGTATATCATATGGGTTTCTTCACGTATTTCTATACTACTTCAACGTAGTGCCACAATTCTTGAAATCGTTTGGACTGCCACCCTTGTTCTGGCAAGGTTTCCTTATCATGAACTATCGCGTGTTCAACTAGGTTTTATGCCACCTAGGACCACTAGGGATTATACTACCTATTGAACATTTTCTAGATTCGATTAGGGTTTATGCCACCTAGGACCACTAGGGATTATGCTACCTAACGAACAACACCTTTTTTTCACGTAACGATCTATTAATCGATCGGCTCCCTACAAGTCCTAGCTCGTTCATGTGTCTATGTCATACGGCCCAATCACGAAATATAGTCACCTGTGCTAGGTCCACCATAGGGTATAGCAAGCCCTAGAGTGCCAACCACCGACACGAATCAAGCACGCACAATGTAAACCTACTGGTGCCCAATGCCTGCTTTTTCAACTCCGGACTACGTGCACAACCATAATCTGCCTGAACCTACAATGGCGCACCAACTCAGCCGTCGTTTTGGTCGCTTACAATCAGCCCAGTAATCGTGCCCCACCCTGCCTAGTTCCAGGGTACCATGATACATCTAGTGGGTTACTGCTGAAAAGGACCGCGTAACTAGGGTTTCCGCCCAGCAGGTTAAGTGTTGTCATTTAAATTCGAGACTTAACCCCATCAGTCTAGCATGTCAAGTTGGTTAAGTGTGGTCATTCAAGTTCGTGACTTAACCCGTCTACGTGTCATGTCAAATTGGCTAAGTGTTGTCGTTCAAGTTCATGACTTAGCCCTACAAATCATGTGTCAAATTGGTTAAGTGTATTCAAGCGGTTCATGGCTTAACCCTACCAAATCATCGTGTCAAATTGGTTAAGTATATTCAAGCAGTTCGTGACTTAACCCTAACAAATCATCGTGTCAAATTGGTTAAGTGTATTCAAGCGGTTCATGACTTAACCCTATCAAATCATCGTGTCAAATTGGTTAAGTATATTCAAGCGGTTCATGACTTAACCCTACCAAATCATCGCGTTAAATTGGTTAAGTATATTCAAGTGGTTCATGACTTAACCCTACCAAATAATCGTATTAAATTGGTAAAGTATATTCAAGCGGTTCATGACTTAACCCTACCAAATCATCATGTTAAATTGGTTAAGTATTGGTTAAGTATATTCAAGCGGTTCATGACTTAACCCTACCAAATCATCGTGTTAAATTGGTTAAGTATATTCAAGCGGTTCATGTCTTAACCCTAACAAATCATCGTGTTAGATTGGTTAAGTATATTCAAGCGGTTCATGACCTAACCCTAACAAATCATCGTGTTAAATTGGTTAAGTATATTCAAGCGGTTCATGACTTAACCCTAACAAATCATCGTGTTAAATTGGATAAGTATATTCAAGCGGTTCATGACTTAACCCAAACAAATCATTGTGTCAAATTGGTTAAGTGTATTCAAGCGGTTCATGACTTAACCCTATCATGTGGCATTAGTTCAGTAATGCACCCAACCTCTCACATCAGACCTGTTGTTGTGGTTACTGGATATGCCAGGCGGTTCCGGGCAGAATTACACCACAACTCAGTCTGACCTCGGGATTTCAAGTGCAATATGACCAACTACTCACATTGGATCCTATTGTTTGCAGTAATTGGATTTGCCGAGCGGTTCCAGGCAGAATTACACTGCAAACTCAACCCAACCTCGAGTTGGCCATTTTCAAGTTCATTCTAAGTGTCATGTCCATGTTCAATTTTCATGTCCAGTTTGTGTCAAGTTTCTAAGCGAGTTTCATGTCAAGTTCTCATATCAAGTTTTCAAGTTTCAACTTATGCCTATTAATAAGTTCATGATTCATATTCATAACCAATTCACGTTTCAAGTTCATAAGCATGTTTACGTGCCTTCTAAATGTCCAATATCAACTATCAAGTCATAGTCAATTTTGTATTCAAGCTATTCCCATCGTATCAATTTCATGCTATTTGTTGCATTCCACAATTACCTAAAAACATGGTTTGACTACCAGATTCTATTTTCTCTAATTACGTTCCGAGTTCACAATTCACATTCATGTCAATTATCAAGTTTACAATCGCTCTTGTGTTCAAGTTATGCCAATTCATGTCCAAGCTAATTAATGTCAATTACCAATTCATGTCTAAGTAAATCTTCATGTTTTGACCAATATCCCCAAATCGCATTCCTACCGTGCGCGTATCGAGATTAATTCAAAAAGGGATAAACAAGGAAATCATGACAAAGATGGGCATGTGAATAGGCATGAGATTATAATCCAAATCATATATTCAACAGAATTGGTGTATAATAGTTTAACACATCATAGGCATGTGAATAGGATCTAGAACAACAATATGAAAACCAAGGTTTAGGAACATAGGTAGACTTGCATTAATCCAAATTCAAGATTCAAGAGAGAATAGGGTGAAAAAGTCTTATCATCAAGTCAAGGTCCAAGAATTCATATTACAATCTAGCGTTTAAATAATAAAATAGGTCCAACAACATGAATGGGCATGATTCATTCGATAAGGAATAACCCAAAATCCTATATTAAAGAAGAAACAAGAACAGATCTAAATAGATAATTCAAGCTTAGGTCCAATTTCATTTTATTCCATGTCCATATTAAATTTAACCAGTTTCAATCTCAAAATAACTAGAACTTACAGAGCGTGGATCGAGAATTAGAGTGCAGAGATTTGATTCTGGAAACAGTTATTGCGGTTGTTGAATCTCTATTTGTTTGGTCTTGTTCTAGTTGAAAACCCCCAATTTGCAATTCCTAGATGTTGTCTTGACGAAGAAGAAGAAGTAGTCTCTTTTAATTTTAATATTATCATTTTGATTTTCACAGAGGTAGCATAAGGACAGAAAGAATTGGTGTAGAGAGAATGAGGCTAGGAGGCTGCTTATATAGGTTTAGGATCATGAATCTAGTCAGAAAATTGGTCCAAATACATCAGAATGAACCCAGGCTGAAAACCAGGTTTTGGCACCAGGTCGACCATAGGGTCGACCTGGTCATAGGGAGGTCGACACCCCAGTCGACTCCCCAGTTGACCTAGTTGGGGGGGGGTCGACTCCCAAGTAGTCCTGGGTATATGGGCGGGAATTTTCCCGCCAGCCTTCTCTGGGTTTGAATTTTGAATTTTTGGCTTTATTTTCGAGCTGTTTTATTTTATTCAAATTCCTGAAACTTCTGAGGGTCATAACTTGGTCATACAAACTCCGATTTTCGAAAACTCGGACTCGATTTCACGCAGAATTTCGAGACGAACGCAATGGTGCAACCCGTTTCCCTTGGTTCTTATTTTAAAATTTAATTCTGCCTTGATTTATGGTTATAACATGTTATGAAAATACGGGTTGTTACATTCTCCTCTCCTTAAAGAATTTCGTCCCCGAAATCTCCAAGTTAAGGAGAACGTATCCTACTATCCATCATCCATCTACTCAAAACATCACCCACAAGCAATCATTGTCCTTAAAAGATTCCTAATGTTGAATGAACATATGCGAGAGTGTGTGTATATGTACTTATCTAATGCAATAGATCAGGCGGTTACTGATTCAGTAAACCTCCTTAATGCAAAGTACGCTAGTGCGATGAGTCCAACATGTATGCAAATTCCTATTACATTTCACAATTTCTACATGAGTGCTCAAACATTCCTTCATATGCAACATCCAAATGATAGCATATCAAGTTTCCATCCATGTACAAGTATAAACATTCATGCATATGCAATATGAAAATGTGACTGAGCCGATCTAGTGCCTAATGTGTTATGCAACCACGAGCAACCACTTGCAACCATTTGCAAACATCAACCATAACATGTCTCAAACACATGTTTACACCCAATTGTTCCTACCTAAAGATATAGTCGAACGATAGAAGCAAGTAAAAATTTTGTGCCCATTAGGCAATATCAAAACTGGAAATCTATGTCACATATATACTGATTAGGAGAAGGACTCCCTAGGCACCAGCCCGAAGACCGAAATCAACATCAGGCTGACACCCAAAGAATTACTCAACCCAGCGGACACCCTCAAGCCCCAAAATGCATTACTAACAGATGATCCCTATGGGGTTTTGCAACAGAAATAGGATTGAGAATAGGACCGCGAGGTTATACTTAAAAGATAGCATGCAAATAAGCTCTACAGGAAAAGAGGGATCAAGGATATGCTCTTAAAAAGAGATATGATGCGCGTGTCTAGTCTTCAATCTTCTAAGTCGCACTTCCTTGAGCTTAACTCCATTGTGCTTTGACCGTCTTTATCTTCACAATTTCGTAGCTTCTTAATTCCTATTTCCAAAATATGAGTTGGAAATCATTTCACTGTCGCCTTTCGTTCCACTTTCACTTATTCTTTTTCTAGTGCACTCAGCTTAAACATAACTGCATACTCATGGTTTTCGTGCAAGCTTTCCAAAATTCACTAGTGAATCTTGGATCTCATTCACTTACTAGAAGGTATTCCAAAATGAATTATCTCTTGAAAATAAACAAATGTCAACCATGTTGCCAAATGTACTTACTAAGGTAATTTTCTATAACTCGCGCATAAGCGAAATGAACCATCCGCCTTAGTGGCGAACACAACTCTAGCGGATTGATAAATGTATCAAGAGATTCTAGGTAACTAAGCATGGAAGAACTCTAAGGGTTACACTAGAATTCGAGGGTATTACCGAGGCAAGTCAAGAGTCTAACTATCCTCTTTTCATACTCGAGAATGGTATCATTTCTGGATAACTACTCCATCCCTAGAAACAACCCATAGCCCAAAAACATAAGCATTACTTCTAAACTCAATACTTAGCATAGACATTCTCAAATCCAAACAAGTCATGAATAAGTGAGCCGATTACCCAACAGGACAAATACGGGACCTTCTACTACGCTAGTACTAAGGGGCAGAGACTCAACTATCGAAGCAGAAATAAAAAGGATGCGATGTACCATAATCTAAAAGAGTACGGACAGGATAGAAAGATAAACTAGGCTTTCCTACAGAAACATTTCTTCCTTCTTGTTCTGAGCCTCATTCGCCTTAACCACTCTTATCCCCTCTTATTTAACGTGTTAACAGGTCTCTCAAGAACTACCGCCATCGCACGGCAACCCTTCAAAGCTAGATTAGTCGCAGATGGAACTAATGTGACTACAGATGGAGGAAAGAAAGGAAAAGGGATTCAAACAAGGAAACAAAGGATAATGCTAATGACCTTTGGGGAATAGCCTTTAAAAATAAAACTTTTCTTGAAAAATGCTTCTTTGTAAATGGTTTTGAAAATAATTTCAAAAGGTTTTAAAAACATTTGCCTAGTCCGGTAACCTTGGGCTCTGATACCAAATGTAACACCCCACCTCCGCTAGGGTCACTCACAAAGGGAATGCAGTAGCTTTGGTGGAGCATTATCTAGGTAAACATACACGAAAATATTACAAGACAGAACATATAAAACAGCGGAAGAAAAACCAAATTTTATTTCTTTAAAATCTAGAAAGATCTAAAGCCTTTTACATCAAAATGACATTAAATCCATTACATCGAAATCTGTCTTGCAATAATAAGGAAGCATAAAACCATAGTCATAAATCATTCCCCAAGTAAAACAGTGAAGCAAGCCATAGCCAAGAGAAATCCAAGCCGTTCGTGAAAGAGCCTTGGAGCTTGGTAAGATCCGAACTAAGTTGTATTCCCATCCTGCGAACCAGGGGGGGGGGGAGAACGAAAGAAAAAGAGGCGAAACAAAACGGGTCAGTCATAAAGACTGAGTAAGTCCTAGTGACTTTCAGCATAGAAAAAAGAAAAGATAACATGACATGTATAAACTGAAATTAAACATAAGTATGATTACAAGATAGGCAAGTTAAACTAAGATGACAAGATAAACTATACTAACCAGATAAACTACGGTAACAAGATAAACTATGCAAACCAGATAAACTACGTATAGCATCACATGTTTAACATTCTCTGCACCAACTGTACTAGTACCCCAACCCGTATCATCCTTTCCATGTATATGTACAGTCCCTTGCCGTATATCGTACGGGTTTCATCACGTATTTCTATACTACTTTAACGTAGTGCCACAATTCTTGAAATCGTTTGGACTGCCACCCTTGTTCTGGCTAGGTTTCCTTATCATGATCTATCGCGTGTTCAACTAGGATTTATGCCACCTAGGACCACTAGGGATTATGCTACCTATTGAACGTTTTCCAGATTCGATTAGGGTTTATGCCACCTAGGACCACTAGGGATTATGCTACCTAACCAACAACACCTTTTTTTCACGTAACGATCTATTATTCGATCGGCTCCCTACAAGTCCTAGCTCGTTCATGTGTCTGTGTCATACGGCCCAATCACGAAATGTAGTCACCTGTGCTAGGTCCACCATAGGGTGTATCAAGCCCTAGAGTGCCAACCACTAACACGAATCAAGCACGCACAGTGTAAACCTACTGGTGCCCAATGCCTGCTTTTTCAACTCCGGACTACATGCACGACCATAGTCCGCCTGAACCTACAATGGCGCACCAACTCAGCCGTCGTTCTGGTCGCTTACAATCAGCCCAGTAATCGTGCCCCACCCTGCCTAGTTCCAGGGTACCATGATACATCTTGTGGGTTACTGCTGAAAAGGACCGCGTAACTAGGGTTTCCGTCCAACAGGTCAAGTGTTGTCATTTAAATTCGAGACTTAACCCCATCAGTTTAGCATGTCAAGTTGGTTAAGTGTGATCATTCAAGTTCGTGACTTAACCCGTCTACGTGTCATGTCAAATTGGCTAAGTGTTGTCGTTCAAGTTCGTGACTTAGCCCAACGAATCATGTGTCAAGTTGGTTAAGTGTATTCAAGCGGTTCATGGCTTAACCCTACCAAATCATCGTGCCAAATTGGTTAAGTATATTCAAGCGGTTCATGACTTAACCCAAACAAATCATCGTGTCAAATTGGTTAAGTGTATTCAAGCGGTTCACGACTTAACCCTATCAAATCATCGTGTTAAATTGGTTAAGTATATTCAAGCGGTTCATGACTTAACCCTACCAAATCATCGCGTTAAATTGGTTAAGTATATTCAAGCGGTACATGACTTAACCCTACCAAATCATCGTGTTAAATTGGTTAAGTATATTCAAGTGGTTCATGACTTAACCCCTACCAAATCATCATGTTAAATTGGTTAAGTATATTCAAGCGGTTCATGACTTAACCCTATCAAATCATCGTGTTAAATTGGTTAAGTATATTCAAGCGGTTCATGACTTAACCCTAACAAATCATCGTGTTAAATTGGTTAAGTATATTCAAGCGGTTCATGACTTAACCCTAACAAATCATCGTGTTAAATTGGTTAAGCATATTCAAGCGGTTCATGACTTAACCCTAACAAATCATCGTGTTAAATTGGTTAAGTATATTCAAGTGGTTCATGACTTAACCCTAACAAATCATCGTGTCAAATTGGTTAAGTGTATTCAAGCGGTTCATGACTTAACCCTATCATGTGGCATTAATTCATTAATGCACTCAACCTCTCACATCAAACGTGTTGTTGTGGTCACTGGATATGCCGGGCGGTTCCGGGTAGAATTACACCACAACTCAGTCTGACCTCGGGTTTTCAAGTGCAATATGACCAACTACTCACATTGGATCCTATTGTTTGCAGTAACTGGATTTGCCGGGCGGTTCCGGGCAGAATTACACTGCAAACTCAACCCAACCCCGAGTTGGCCATTTTGAAGTTCATTCTAAGTGTCATGTCCATGTTCAATTTTCATGTAAAGTTCGTGTCAAGTTTCTAAGCGAGTTTCATGTCAAGTTCTCATATCAAGTTTCAACTTATGCCTATTATTAAGTTCATGATTCATATTCATAACCAATTCACGTATCAAGTTCAAAAGCATGTTTACGTGCCTTCTAAATATCCAATATCAACTATCAAATCATAGTCAATTTTGTATTCAAGTTATTCCCATCGTATCAATTTCATGCTATTTGTCGCGTTCCACAATTACCTAAAAACATGGTTTGACTACCAGATTCTATTTTCTCTAATTACGTTCCGAGTTCACAATTCACATTCATGTCAATTATCAAGTTTACAATCGCTTTCGTGTTCAAGTTATGCCAATTCATGTCCAAGTTAATTCATGTCAATTACCAATTCATGTCTAAGTGAATCTTCATGTTTTGACCAATATCCCCAAATCGCATTCCTACCGTGCGCGTATCGAGATTAATTCAAAAAGGGATAAACAAGGAAATCATGACAAAGATGGGCATGTGAATAGGCATGAGATTATAATCCAAATCATATGTTCAACAGAATTGGTGTATAATAGTTTAACACATCATAGGCATGTGAATAGGATCTAGAACAACAATATGAAAACCAAGGTTTAGGAACATAGGTAGACTTGCATTAATCCAAATTCAAGATTCAAGAGAGAATAGGGTGAAAAAGTCTTATCATCAAGTCAAGGTCCAAGAATTCATATTACAATCTAGCATTTAAATAATAAAATAGGTCCAACAACATAAATGGGCATGATTTATTCGATAAGGAATAACCCAAAATCCTAGATTCAAGAAGAAACAAGAACAGATCTAAACAGATAATTCAAGCTTAGGTCCAATTTCATTTTATTCCATGTCCATATTAAATTTAACCAGTTTCAATCTCAAAATAACTAGAAATTACAGAGCGTGGATCGAGAATTAGAGTGCAAAGATTTGATTCTGGAAACGGTTATTGCAGTTGTTGAATCTCTATTTGTTTGGTCTTGTTCTAGTTGAAAACCCCCAATTTGCAATTCCTAGATGTTGTCTTGACGAAGAAGAAGTAGTCTCTTTTAATTTTAATATTATCATTTTGATTTTCACAGAGGTAGTATAAGGACAGAAAGAATTGGTGTAGAGAGAATGAGGCTAGGAGGCTGCTTATATAGGTTTAGGATCATGAATCTAGTCAGAAAATTGGTCCAAATACATCAGAATGAACCCAGGCTGAAAACCAGGTTTTGGCACCAGGTCGACCATCGGGTCGACCTGGTCATGGGGAGATTAACACCCCAGTCGACTCCCCAGTCGACCTGGTTGGAGGAGGGGGGGTCGACTCCCCAGTCGACCTGGTTGGAGGAGGGGGGGTCGACTCCCCAGTCGACCTGGGTATATGGGCGGGAATTTTCCCGCCAGCCTTCTCTGGGTTTGAATTTCGAATTTCTGGCTTTATTTTCGAGCTGTTTTATTTTATTCAAATTCCTGAAACTTCTGAGGGTCATAACTTGGTCATACATACTCCGATTTTCGAAAACTCGGACTCGATTTCACGCAGAATTTCAAGATGAACGCAATGGCGCAACCCGTTTCCCTTGGTTCTTATTTTAAAATTTATTTCTGCCATTGATTTATGGTTATAACATGTTATGAAAATACGGGTTGTTACAAATTAAAAATTGGAATTTTTATTACTTAATTTTAATTTTAATTTTACATAGATATATATGGTTAAGAATTTTGATAAGTTAGACGATAGATTTTTTTTGAATTATAAATGAGAATGATTATTAATGAGTTTGGATTTATTGATACTATTTGTTGTTCGATCGGATTTATCAAACCATAACATGAATTAGTAGCATTTTAATTAAGTGTTTCCCTTAGTTTTCATAGCATTTAAGGGAAAATGCTACTAAAAGTTCACCTTCTCTTCTTAAGACTAGTGTGTGGACACTTGTAATTTTGCATGTAAACTTTCATGCATGGTTTCCACTTGTCCCCTTATGTGTCTTTACCTCCTTACTCCTCCTTTCCTATATAAGGAGCTCTTTACTTCATTTTTTATCATCCATTTTCATTTTTCCTACCTTCCTTCTTCTTCTTAAGATTATGGACATGGTTTCCATGGCATAAGTCTCACTCTTTTTCACCATCACCTTGCCAAAGTTCGCCATCATCCTCCTCCTCCTCTTATAATATAAAGAGAGAGAGATTAGTGTATATTATATATATATATATATATTGGTGAAGAATACGTTGTGCCAAAATACTGTCCGATGGTTCGCTCAGCAAGGCTAGCCTACTGTGAAGATTTGGAAAGATGTTAGGTGAGAACTCTTTAACCATGGTTTATATATATTTAATTATTAGTTAGACTAATTTAAATATAATGATGAATTATTAGTGCTAATGATGATTGATGTTTGTTGTGATGGATGATGGATGTGTAGTTTAGAACACACACACTATTAAACGTTAATGTTATAACGCTTGTGCACAGTTATGATTTATTTAATTATGTTGATGATGGTTGCTATAGATGTTTATTGTGACGACCCGAAAATACGTACCATCTGAGCTAACTAATACAACTCATGTCCAACTCAAATAATACAGAAATACGAGTCATTAGGTTAAAGAAATAGAAATAGACAAAGGAAGAACAAAAATAACAAAAACAGAACCTCTTTGTGGAACGAATAAAATATATTATATAACATAACTTTGAAATACAAATCTGTTTTGTATATACATACCATATCAGAATACAACATAACATTTGATACAGCGGAAATAACTCTAAATAACTAACGGTGAAGTTTGCTACTTCAAGATCCTCTAAGTGTATCTATAAAAGCCTGAAACAATTGACTGCCTGTACAAATTTGGGAACCCAAGAGTTTAGAAAAAAAAACTGGTCAGTCATGGGACTGGTGTGAGTAAACTCCAACCAATTTCTTTAACTTTGAAAAATCCTTTGAAAGAAAAGGTAATGGTAAGACCAGCCCACACATAAACACGGATGGTTTTTACCTTACTATAACCAAACCATTTTTGATATCAAAATCCAGTGATATTATAATAATGTCTAATCAAATAAATAACCAAAAAGCAAAACGCTTGCATCTCACGCTCCACATACATAGCATAAAATCAAAAACCGCAGGGCACTTATTGGAGACTGGATTCCAACTATGACAAGGTATGAGACCACCTCCCGATCAGTGTACTCTAGAGCGGTTACACTGGGGTTCAGCAAGAACGTCTTGCAACCCGACCACACATGACCGCCCACTCATTTAGCTTGATTGTAGCGAATATATTGTCACCCACGGTTGTCGGCCGTCCAACCGTAATCCGTAAGATACAAATCAAAAGAAGAATGAATATTGAATATTTCTCAAGATCGGTGACAAATATACCCTGCTTGGGTATGACCCACCTAGCCATGCTGCTTACCTGATTTTTGTCATTTCCCGATTGTGAGGCTTAAGGCTACGTAAATCTTTCAGAACATCTGGCCACCATTCACTTTGAATGCCACATTGTCAAATGCATCAAATCACTAATTGACCTTCTCAAAAATATTACGGGTATAAAGCTAAGAGAAACGAATTTCTCTGCCACCAGACATAATACCTTGAAAAAATCGTCTTATGTGATCTATTAGGAATATTCTGTCAGACAGTCGTTCATACAAGTTGTCCCAGGTCTGGACAAACAAATAGCTCTTGCAATTTACTCCATCTTCAACTTTTCCTTCAAATAATCTAATTCACAATGTCTATGCCTATACGGAGTGGTTTTCGGTTATTAAATCCAACCAGTCTCTCCGTATTGACAACGATTGTTCAAAAATCTTTGATAGCCGGTGATTTAACTATCAAAGGAAAACAAAACATCCATCCAAAAGTCAAACAATCACTGGCCCTTTTCATTCATTAATTATTTTCCATATCCCTTATCAAATTCTATATATATCGACATACTGATTTCTATTTTCAAATTTTCTTAAAAATATTCTAACTCCTTAAATTTCTGGAAAATTTTGCCAGCACCTCCCCTATACCGGTCAATCGTTCAAACCCCAACTCGCCTCTCTAGGCATTTTCCATTCAAAAAGAAAATCAAAAAGCCAAGCCGCTTGCTGATTCGGCGCATAAAACCTCATATGGAAATTGAAACATGTACCATTTTGTCGAGCACTTAAATTATAAATCTTTATACTCTCTTTGTACCCTCAGCTTCATCCAATACCTGTTTATCACGTACTTACCCAATTCCAATTCATTTCAACTTTAAGATTTCAATCATATTCACTTTACCATTTTATTACCAATTCGCCCCTTTTACTTAATCCATTTTTAGTTTGAACTTCTCATGTCAAATATTCTTTTATTCGCTTATATATATATAAGTTGAATTCAATCTCCATATCAAATTCCAAAATTTAATTCAAGTTCCAACTCGGATTTCCAAATTCCATTAACAATTTCAAATTACTTAACAAAATTAAATTCGGCCAAAACTCTACCAATTAATTTCAAAGAAATTAGTTAATTTCATTCAATAATTAAAAATCCGGTTTTTGTTCCAAAAATCATCTCATCTACTCCATTTGAGTTCATATTCAATTATAAATTCATACATGGATTTGTACTATTTGAAACACGGATTTTTAATCACTAAAATTCTTTTATTTAGTTTAATAAACTATTACGGTTTAAAACGATTATGGCGCGGTTTTTCTGAAAATTTGATTTTGACATAACTCAAAATCTATACGACGAAATCAAGGTTTTTCTCTTCTATAGAAAATTATTATTCAATAGGTCCGGGTGTTTCTTATTTCATCGAATTCCAATTTATATTGAGTTTTATATATTCAATTGAAGTTCGAATCGTCATTTTATGAATTACCGCATCGTGGCGAGTTCATTTTAATTAAATTAATATAACGTTTAAAAACTTCATTTAGAAAATAAATTTCAATTCCGCTTTCAATATTTTAAAATAAACCTGTATCCAAATCTAACTTAACAATTCGGATTTCCCAAATTCATCGATGATTTTGTTCCATATTCATACTCAGTTATAAATTTATTCAAACTCCAATTTTCTATATTCAATTTCAATTCACATGGAATTGGATTATTTAAATATTGATATAATCGAATTTCAATCATGAATTCTTTTATGCGAATAATCAATTATTTCAACATACTTCACCATTACAAACTAATATCATCCCTTGATAATAGTGAAATCGTTCAAGTTGGGGTATTTTATTTACCTCTCAGACCTTGACCGACAACGTTCTTATCTTGGGATAGATAAACGCTTGTAATACAAAACTCAATTAAAATATTTCTTTTTACTCCATTAAAATATAGAATTATAAACCATACTTACTCTAGAAAAATCTATTTCAAATTATCCGATGAAAATGACTCCATCACACTTATAAACATTGTTTACAAATGTACTTCTTTATTAAACAACTTTCCATTTTAATAAACTATTTGAAACTCGAATATCATTTTTGGAATATTTTATTTTATTACTTATATATATATTAACATGGAATATATTTTGGAAATAAATCTTATTTCTATAAATTCGACATTGTCTAATTCAAACCATAAATCCAGTTTACATTCTGAACATCTAAATATATTTCATCGTTTCCTTTCCCTGAGGCGATTCAAATCATAAATCCCTTTTTAAATTCATACTTGAATTTAAATAAATTATCCAATGAAATTCTTTTCTTTTATTTATAAAAATCGTTTATAAATAACACTTCTTGTTTTAAATATTACAACAAGTTTCTGATTTCAAATCCTATTCCAATTTTCGGAAAATAAGTTCCCTTTTCCAAATTAACACTTGAGTTTCCATTTCTAAATTATCCAATGATAATTTTTCTATCTGATTTTAAACATTGTTTAAATTTCGACTACTTGTTATATTATTAAAAACAAGTTATGTTTTCTTAGCCTATTCGAAATTCGAATTTCATTTCGAAAAATAAAATTCCCTTTTTTAAATCTAAAAATCCATTTTTATGATGTTTTTAAATATCAACCTCTAGGGCCAGTAATATTCACATCCAAACACATAATCATCAATTCAATTCAACGCATCACACATACATGAATATGTAAACAATAATATATAAATCTGAGGAATCCAGTTGGATCCCTCCAACCTATTTTCCTTGCATCCACAGATGTTAGTCAACAATAATAATAATACCAATCCTGCTTCAAGGCAGGATATCGCGGTATGAAGATCATCCACTATATATATTGTGGGGCGCATAGGGAAATCATCCGCTAATAGTACTTCGGGCATCCGCTAATGGTACTGCGGAAAATATCCAATCACCAATACTCTCTCTCTATATATATATATATTCAACCATCAAGCCTAAATAACTAATATATATGCAACCACAATAATTCAATAATTCATGCATGCATCCAAACAACCAACAATTTTGTAACGGCCCGCAAATCCGTACTATTTGAGTTGACTACATAAATCACACGTCCAACACAAATTGCACAAAAATACGAATCATTATTAGAAAGAAGTTAAAGGATGAGGAATAGACAGAAAGAGAAGTTAGAATAGAAGAAAATGAAGAACAAAAATCTCACAGCGGAACGAATAAAATATATTAAATAACATAACTTTTGAAATACAAATCAGTGACTGTATATACATACCATTATCATAGCACGACAGTTATTCCTGGAACAGTTATAAACACCTGTTTCCAGATACAACATAGTACACAACGGAAATATGATAGTCTATAGCTAACTGGTGAAGCCTCCTACTTCCAGCTCTTCCAAGTGAATCTGAAAAATCCCGACTACTTGACTGCCCGTACAAATTTGGGCACCCAAGAGTTTAGGGAAAAGAAAATAAAAATAAAAATAAACTCTGGGTCAGTCATGGGATTGGTGTGAGTAAACTCCAATCATTTGTTAAACTTTAAAAATCCTTTCGAAAGAAATGATAATCGTAAGACCGATCCACACATAAACAGGGATGGTTTTTACCGTACGATAACCCAAAAAATTTTAATATCAAATCTAGTGATATTATAATAA
The DNA here is from genome assembly GCA_030737875.1 of Allium sativum. Lineage (NCBI taxonomy): Eukaryota > Viridiplantae > Streptophyta > Magnoliopsida > Asparagales > Amaryllidaceae > Allium > Allium sativum. Next base: position 773,680,358 of record CM060912.1, read on the forward strand.
TGTCTATATCAAATAAATAGAATCTAACAGAACGCTTGCATCTCACGCTCGATATATAATATAAAATCAAAAACTGCAGGGCGCTTATTGGAGAATGGATTCCGACTATGACAAGGTATGGAACCACCTTCCGATAGTGTATCTCTAGAGAGGAATACACTGGGTTCAACAAGAACATCTTGCAACACGGCCCACACATGACTGACCACTCATTTCGCTTGAGTGTATCGAATGTATATCACCAATGTTTGGGATCAGCAACCGTTTCCCGGATGGGACAACATCGAATAGAATAAGGAATTAATTGAATTTATCTAGATATATGATAATACACCCTAGTGGGAGCAACCCACATAGCCATGTTTTCTGCAAGATTTTTGTCATTTCCCGGTTGTTGAGGCCTCAGCCTACGAATACTTATATTTTATTGATAGCACAATTTTATTGATAGTACAATCACTTTGAATGCCACATTGTCAGATCCGTTAATCACTAATTGGTTTGCACAAATATATTCTGGATATTATGCTAAGAGAATAAATCCTCCTCCACCATATATATTTATATAGACCAACATATGCAATTACAAGAAATACTCTGTCACACTCGTCCATATACATTCGTTCTGGGATTGAACAAAACCGAAGGCACAATTTCTGTTAATAGAAGAAGTCCTTGCACTTACTCCGTCTTTGATTATCTTTATATAATCTGATTCGCAACGCTACTGCCAATACGGAGTGGTTCTCGGATAACAATCCAACCGGTCTCTCCATATTGACAACGATATTGGCAAATACTTCGATAGTCGGTTATTTAACTATCGAAAAAAAATAAACAAACATTCCAACCATTAAACAAATTACCGGGCTCTTTAATTACTATTTCATTAATTAAAACACTTCTCCATTTCCCTATCCATATTTGTTAACACGATATTTCTGATAATCATCTTGACCTCTTACGCTATTTGGAAAACATTTTCATATATTGTCTTCTTTTATTTTCTATACCTAGAAAATATATTCTATTTGTAATTGGAAAAAATTCCAATTACTTATCTTTTCCACGACCATTCATTTATTCCTATACTCAGGAAATATTTATTATTATATTTCCAAATTTCCACTTACTTGGGTTAAAATGAATGTTGTGTAAAACATCATTAAAACAACCCAAAACACTGCATTCAACTAACTCTTATTCAAACATTTCTCTTCGAGACTGGATCTTGCTACTTATCGGTTAAAAATGAAATCAATCAAGTTGGGGTATAACTACCTCTCAGACCTTGACTGAAAACATCCTTAACTTCAAAATGGACAAGACCACATATCTCAAATCATCAACACCATAAAAACCAATTATTTCTTTTCAAACCTGTATATGTTTCTCTTTCTAATTTTACCCGATTTAATTATAGACTTCCTTTTTATTTATAATATTCTATTTTAAGTTCGTTTACTTATCGAATTCTATATATATCGATACATGGATTTCTAACTATCATTTTTTCTTAAAAATATTCTAACTCCTTAAATTCCTAGAAAAATTCGCCATAACCTCCTTTGTATCGGCAAATAGTTCAAACCTCAACTCGCCTCTCTAGGCCTTTTCCATTCAAAATGAAAATCAAAAAGCCAGGTGGCTTGCCGATTCGGCGCATAAAATCTCATATGGAATTTAAACGTGTACCATTTTGTCAAGCACACAAATTATAACCTTCGTTCTCTTCATTCCATACCTGTTAACACATATGCGTCCACTTCTAATTTATTTCAACTCAGTCTGGTCATTTTAACTCGATTCGTTAAACTATTCTTTAATCAGCTCCTTTGTTCATTTCATCTTTTTAATTGAACATATCACTTCCGGATATGTTTTTAATTTACTTAAAACAAAATCTAATTCCATTTTCAACTCGAGTTTCATATTCAATTTCGTATATAAATTCTTAAACCTCATTTACTTATCCAACGCCCAATTTAGATTCAAAATTCCATTTACTAATTATTCTTCAAATTAGTCAATTCTATTCAATAATTAAAAATATGATTTTTTTTCAAAAAAAAAAGATTCATTTACACAACTTGAGTTCGTATTTATTTTACAGCTCATGTTTGGATTTTTCTAATGGAAGTTCGGATTTTATTTACTGAAAATCCCTTTATTTATTTAAATAAACCGTTATGGTTTTATAATGGTTATGGCGCTACTTTTCTAAAAATTTGATTTTGACATAACTCAAAATCTGTATGACGAAATCCAGATTTTTCTCTTTCATTAGAGAACTATTATCAAAGCGGTCCTGATGATTTTTGTTTCAAAGAATTCCGACTTGAATTGAGTTCTATCTACTCAATTGAAGTTTGAAACGCCAATTTACGAACTACCACACTATGGCGAGTTCGTTTTAATTATATATATATATATATATAAACGTTTAAACTTTGTTTATAATAAATTCAACTCCATTCTAATATATTTTTAATATATATCAAATCAGTTTCCCAATTCAACATAATATTTTTGATTATCTATAATTGTCTATTTTTCCTTACTCGGTAATATATTTATTTATACTTTGATCTTTTATATTTAATTCCAATTCCATTTATAATTAAATTATTTATAAAATTCGATATAATCGAATTTCAATTATAAACCTGTTGGATTTTTCTCACTTCGATTTATATTCCGAGTTCCGGAATAAAATTTATCGTTCTGTTTCAAATCGTTTTCCAATTCACTTTTCAAATCATACTTGAATTATAAACTCCTAAATTATCCAACGATAATTTAATTCCTAATTTTTATAACATTGTTTATAAATAAATCTTCTTGGCTTAAAAATTAAAACAAGCTTTCCTTTCAAATACCTATTTGAAACCCAATCTCTTTTATATTCAAGATTTCGAAATAAAACCTATCATTTCCTTTTCCGAAATGATTTTAAATTATACTTTTAAATTCATACTCGAATCAAATATTTAAATTATCCAAACGATAATTTTTCACCTACCTTTATAAACATCGTTTATATTACTTGTTTATATATTTAAACAAGTCTCCTTTCAAATCCATTTGAAATTATAATTTCTACTTTGGAAAAATAAATTTCCCTTTTTTCTAAATTCACACTTTTATATTTTCCTTATTATCCAATGATAATTCATTTCACTTCATTTATAACATCGTTTATAAATTGACTTCACTCCCCTTTATTATTCAATTTATAAACATCGTTTATAAATTCAATACTTGTTTTATTTATTCAAACACGTTAATATCTCTAGCCCATTCAAAATTCAATTTCGATTTTAGAAAATATTTTTGCCCTTTTAAATCTCAAAACCCTATTTATGATATTTTTATAAATTACCATTTAGGCCCAGTGATATTTTAAACATCCAAACCAACCAATTATCAATCATAGATTTCCTAGCACATCATATATGATAATATATGAAAACAAACAATTAATAATAATTTTGAGGAATCCAGTTGGATCCCTACAACCTGTTTTCCCTGCATCCACAGAAGTTAGCCAACATAAATAATACCCTTTTGCTTCGTGGCAGAATATCGCAGTATAGAAGGTCATCCACTATCATAGCGTGGGGCGTATAGGTTCATTCGCTAATGATACTGCGGGCATCCGCTAATGGTACTGCGGGAATCCAACCACCATTATATATATAATAATAGCCACAAATACCAATCCTAAATAACTAATATATATTTTAAATAGCCACAAAAATATTTCAGTGCATGCAAACAATCAACGAACAATTATTTTTAACTGATAAAAATAATTCTAAATAAAACTTGAGTGAGATTTACTCACCATGATTTTAATTTTGATCCACTATGATTCCCAATTTAGAAATACTCAGCTACGAATCCATGCAAAAGATTTTCGAAATATTTGGACCTTGCATGAATTAAATATAGTATTTATGGATTTTCGAATTATATAAACTATTTATTTTATTTTGTGATCAATATTCATAATTAACTTTGTAACTACCCATTTGATTTTCAATAAATCATAAACTAATTATTTATCTTAAATAATATACCTTAGATTTTAAGGCTGCTCAACTCTTCTAGTTGGAAATATAGATCGTCTGCTCCTGATAAAGCTTGCAAACCAAAACCGAACCCTTTCATCAATATCCAAACTGTACATCTCCGCCACAACTACAGACCTACAGTTCGCCCACCGTCCCTTTCGAACAACTTGCGAACTCCAATTCCACCCTACCTGCTATCTCACGCAACCAGTAACTGGTGCGAATAAAAATAAAGGGATCAAAAGCCACCACTACACCATCGTTCTCCACTCTCTGCCCCGAACACACACTCAACTAGAAAGTCACGCTCTGTAGCCTCCCAACTACTACAGTAAAAATCATGGAATCTTTTACTGTCATTCGCCTGGCTTCCTACAGGTTTTATCGGACCATCTTTAAACTAGAAGACTACCCCTAGAATTTTCCCCAAATAGTCAACGCACAAATGATATCGCACCCCTCCCAGTTTCGCAATTCAACTCACATCATCCCTAATCTTCAACGTCGACTATGGAAAATCTCGAAGTACCTAAGCATCGTCCTCCTACTTTAAAATCAAACTCCCCTATTGATAATCGAACCGCCCAAATACTGCTTCCCCTTCATTTGCGCGCACCTCAAATCGCTTAACTCATGTTGCCCCCACATTACGACTTCAACTACAATGTAATAGCCACTATCGCGAGCTTCCAGATCTTCGAACGCAGTTATCCCTAACTCGCATGATCCTTCTTCGAACCCTTTGAAATCGCGATACATAGACCACGTCGAAGATGTCGAGCCTCTCGCGATTGATTTGGATCCTGATTTCTTTTTTATTTGATCGATAGCTTAATGGGTTGATAAATTAAAAAGGGAGGTTTTGATTTGCAAAGGGAATGGTGCGGGTTCGATTTTTTTTATTTAGGCTTCCTAAAAGTGGAAGAGAAAATAATAAGGGGTGGAATAGTTTCAGGGTTCTTAGATGTAGGAAGAAGTAAAAAGGATGTAGTATTATATAGGTGCGAGAGCAACAAGAAGTACCTACCCATTAATTCACTGTTTTACTTAGAGGTGAAGATGGGGAACATTTCGTACGTGAAGTGAAAGAAGGAAGCGATAGGCTACAGTAGGTCGTGTACTTCATTACTTAAGGATGAAGGAATAAATTTTAAAATAATTTTTATAGTAATTAAAAATCGGTATCCTTAAGTTTTAAATAACCCCTGATTCTGAACTCCATAATGAACCCAACAACTGACATTTTTAGGGTTATACCACTTTTCCGGATACACCGGGACAGGCTACGAAGCTCAATTCGATCATCTGGAGAAGATATTAATTTAAATGGGTATAAATTATATTCAAAATAATATATTCTTCGATAATAAATAAATATTATTATCGATTCTATTTAAATTGAATTTTTATAAATTATCTGAATTGTTTTCAACTTAGTTTTAAATTTCAAATCTAATTATTTCAGATTCTCATATAACGATAATCATTTATGTTTGAAATAAATCGTATTTCGATTATTTCGTCGATAACTGAATATAAAAATTCATTTATATTATCAACTCAATACTTAAACGATATTAAATATTAAAATAAACTACTCAAAATTCCGGGTCGTTACATTCTTCCCCCCTTAAAAGAATTTCGTCCTCAAAATTACTAAGGTAGCAAAAATGCTTCAAACCCATTAGCTTTTACGAAAACTGTATTATGATGAAATTCAACTCTTCATATTTAACAAATTCAGTCTGACTAACGCTTTTGGTTCTCGTTTATATTACACCTCATATATTCTCACATTCATTTAATCTGAATGATTTACAAACCATACATTCACATCGAATTCATATTTCATTCATATGCATTCAATCTCAATTCAAATTGATTCTAGTCAATTTATTTACTTCGATTCATTTAACTTTCTTAAGTTAAATTTAAATTCCAGAATTCTAGTTTTTGGGTTTTCATTTCAAATCCTTTTGAAATCACATAAATATATAGATATATTTATAACCATCTCAAATTCAAAACATTTGAATTTTTCCAAACTATTTGTTTTCATCCAAACAAATTTCCATCAAAAACTTTTCTAAGGTAGCAATCCATCACTTAGAAACTCGAAAATGAACACTGATGAAGCTGCAGTCCTCATCAGAATTATTTTCCAGCCACTAAAGTGAGTTCAGTGCTTAAACAATTTCAAAACCCATTCATAATCCTTTTAAAACAAAGCTATATTGTTCTAATATACTCCAAAAAATATTTTTCTTTCAACACCCAAGATTTTAAATTCTTAATTCAAATTTTGAATCCAATTCCAGTTCATCTTATTTGTATATTTCATTCATATACAAATTTTATTTGGTTTTACATAACCATTTCAATTTTATAATTTTATTTGATTATAATAATAACAACCTACTCATCCATATATTATAATAATTTCAGAAAATTATTCTATTTATAGCAAAAATATAAATCGGGGGTAAAATTATTTCATTTACCCACTTTAAAACAATATCGTGCCAAATTTCTCTGTTCAAGTGTTTAGAAATTCCTATCCACTTTGTGGCGTCCCACTATTCGATCAGAATTCATAAACCACCCAACAGACTAGCGAACACAATATAAAATAGTTTTTATATCAATTAACAAATACACGCTCTCATTTATATATACGCTCAACTCATTCTAGGGTACTATTGACCCTATCTCTAATGAGCATAATCCCACCAAAGCCTAGGTATTCGCTCAACCTAAGATCTGATACCAACTGTAATGTCCCGGCGATTTCGGTAGGCTTTTCAACCATCCCTCCACCCCCTAAGCAGCAGGATAATATCCCACCGTGGCTTACACTGGTACCTCAGAACTGCTTTTACGACCAGCTCTGATACCAACTGCAACAGTCCGCAAATGCGTACTATCTGAGTTGACTACATACATCACATGTCCAACAAAAATTGCACAGAAATACGAATCATTATTAGAAAGAAGTTAGAGGATGAGGAATAGAAAGAAAGAAAAGTTAGAATAGAAGAAAACGAAGAACACAGATCTCACAGCGGAACGAATAAAATATATTAAATAACATAACTTTTTAAATACAAATCAGTAACTGTATATACATACCATTATCAGAGCACAACAGTTATTCCTGGAACAATTACAAACACCTGTTTCCAGATACAACATAGTACACGGCGGAAATATGATAGTCTATATCTAACAGGTGAAGCCTCCTGCTTCCAGCTCTTCCAAGTGAATCTGAAAAATCTCGACTACTTGACTTCCCGTACAAATTTGGGCACCCAAGAGTTTAGGGAAAACAAAAAAAAACTTTGGGTCTGTCATGTGACTTGTGTGAGTAAACTCCAATCATTTGTTTAACTTTAAAAATCCTCTCGAAAGAAATGATAATCGTAAGACCGATCCACACATAAACAGGGATGATGTTTACCTTACGATAACCCAAAATATTTTTAATATCAAATCCAGTGATATTATAATAATGTCTACATCAAATAAATAGAATCTAGCGGAACGCTTGCATCTCACGCTCGATATATAATATAAAATCAAAAACCGCAGGGCGCTTATTGGAGTTTGGATTCCGACTATGAAAAGGTATGGAACCACCTTCCGATAGTGTATCTCTAGAGACGAATACACTGGGTTCAACAAGAACATCCTGCAACCCGGCCCACACATGACCGACCACTCATTTCGCTTGAGTGTATCGAATGTATATCACCAACGGTTGGGATTAGCAACCGTTTCCCGAATGGGACAACATCGAATAGAATAAGGAATTAAATGAATTTCTCTAGATAGGTGATAATACACCCTAATGGGAGCGACCCACATAGCCATGCTGCCTGCCCGATTTTTGTCATTTCCCGGTTGTTGAGGCCTGAGGCTGCGATTACTTATATTTTATTGATAGCACAATCACTTTGAATGCCACATTGTCAGATCCTTTAATCACTAATTGATTTGCACAAATATATTCTGGATATTATACTAAGAGAATAAATCCTCCGCCACCATATATATTTATACAGACCAACATATGCGATTACTGGAAATACTCTGTCAGACACTCGTCCATATACGTTCGTTCTGGGATTGAACGAAACCGAAGGCACAATTTCTGTTAATAGAAAAAGTCCTTGCACTTTACTCCGTCTTTGATTATCTTCATATAATCTGATTTGCAACGCTACTGCCAATACGGAGTGGTTCTCGGATAACAATCCAACCAATCTCTCCATATTGACAACGATAGTGGCAAATACTTCGATAGTCGGTTATTTAACTATCAAAGAAAAATAAACAAACATTCCAACCATCAAACAAATTACTGGGCTCTTTAATTAATATTTCATTAATTAAAACACTTCTACATTTCCTTATCCATATTTGTTAACATGATATTTCCGATAATCATCTTGGCCTCTTACGCTATTTGGAAAACATTTCCATATATTGTCTTCTTTTATTTTCTATACTTAGAAAATATATTCTATTTATAATTGGAAAACATTCCAATTACTTATCTCTTCCACGACCATTCATTTATTCCTATACTCAGGAAATATTTATTATTATATTTCCAAATTTCCACTTACTTGGGTGAAAATGAATGTTGTGTAAAACATCGTTACAACAACCCAAAACACTGCATTCAACTAACTCTTATTCAAACATTTCTCTTCGAGACTGGATCTTGCTACTTATAGGTTAAAAATGAAATCAATCAATTTGGGGGTATAACTACCTCTCAGACCTTGACTGAAAACATCCTTAACTTCAAAACGGACAAGCCCACTTATCTCAAATCATCAACACCATAAAAACCAATTATTTCTTTTCAAACCTGTATATGTTTCTCTTTCTAATTTTACCCGATTTAATTATAGACTTCCTTTTTGTTTATAATGTTCTATTTTAAGTTCGTTTACATATCGAATTCTATATATATATCGATACATGAATTTCTAACTATCATTTTTTCTTCAAAATGTTCTAACTCCTTGAATTCCCAGAAAAATTCACCATAACCTCGTTTGTATCGGCAAATAGTTCAAACCTCAACTCGCCTCTCTAGGCCCTTTCCATTCAAAAAGAAAATCAAAAAGACAAGTGGCTTACCGATTCGGCGCATAAAATCTCATATGGAATTTAAACGTGTACCTTTTTGTCAGGCACACAAATTATAACCTTCATTCTCTTCATTCCATACCTTTTAACACATATGCGTCCACTTCTAATTTATTTCAACTCAGTCTGGTCATTTTAACTCGATTCGTTAAACTATTCTTTAATCAGCTCCTTTGCTCATTTCATCTTTTTAATTGAACATATCACTTCCGGATATGTTTTTAATTTACATAAAACAAAGCCTAATTCCATTTTCAACTCGAGTTTCATATTCAATTTCGAATATAAATTCTTAAACCTCATTTACTTATCCAACACCCAATTTAGATTCAAAATTCCATTTACTAATTATTCTTCAAATTAGTCAATTCTATTCAATAATTAAAAATCTGATTTTTGTTTCAAAACAAAAAAGATTCATTTACACAACTTGAGTTCATATTTATTTTGAAACTCATGTCTGGATTTTTCTACTGGAAGTTCGGATTTTATTTACTTAAAATCCCTTTATTTATTTAAATAAACCGTTATGGTTTTATAATGGTTATGGCGCTACTTTTCTAAAAATTTGATTTTGACATAACTCAAAATATATACGATGAAATCCAGATTTTTCTCTTTCATTAGAAAACTATTATCAAATCGGTCCTGATGATTTTTATTTCAAAGAATTCCGACTTGAATTGAGTTCTATCTACTCAATTGAAGTTCGAAACGCCAATTTACGAACTACCACGCTGCGGCGAGTTCGTTTTAATTATATATATATATATAAACGTTTAAACTTCATTTATAATAAATTCAACTCCATTCTAATATATTTTTAATATATATCAAATCAGTTTCCCAATTCAACATAATATTTTCGATTATCTATAATTGTCGATTTTTCCTTACTCGGTAATATATTTATTTATACTTTGATCTTCTGTATTTAATTCCAATTCCTTTTATAATTAAATTATTTATAAAATTTGATATAATCGAATTTCAATTATAACCCGTTGGATTTTTCTCACTTCGATTTATATTCCGAGTTGCAGAATAAAATTTATCGTTCCATTTCAAACCGTTTTCAAATTCACTTTTCAAATCATACTTGAATTATAAACTCCTAAATTATCCAAGATAATTTAATTCCTAATTTTTATGACATTGTTTATAATTAAATTTTCTTGTCTTAAAAATTAAAACAAGCTTTCCTTTCAAATACCTATTTGAAACCCAATCTCTTTTATATTCCAAATTTCGAAATAAAACCTATCATTTCCTTTTCCGAAATGATTTTAAATTATACTTTTAAATTCATACTTAAATCAAATATTTAAATTATCCAAACGATAATTTTTCACCTATCTTTATAAACATCGTTTATATTACATGTTTATATATTTAAACAAGTCTCCTTTCAAATCCATTTGAAAATATAATTTCTACCTTAGAAAAATAAATTTCCCTTTTTTTTAAATTCACACTTTTATATTTTCCTTATTATCCAATGATAATTCATTTCACTTCATTTATGACATCGTTTATAAATTCACCTCACTTCCCTTTATTATTCAATTTATAAACATCGTTTATAAATTCAATACTTGTTTTATTTATTCAAACACGTTAATATCTCTAGCCCATTCGAAATTCAATTTCTATTTTAGAAAATATTTTTCCCCTTTTTAAATCTCAAAACCCTATTTACGATATTTTTGTAAATTACCATTTAGGCCCAGTGATATTTTAAATATCCAAACCAACCAATTATCAATCATAGATTTCCTAACACATCATATATGATAATATATGAAAACAAACAATTAATAATATTTTTGAGGAGTCCAGTTGGATCCCTTCAACCTGTTTTCCCTGCATCCACGGACGTTAGCCAACATAAATAATACCCATTCTACTTCATGGCAGAATATCGCGGTATAGAAGGTCATCCACTATCATAGCGTGGGGCGTATAGCGTCATCCGCTAATGATACTGCGGGCATCCGCTAACGGTACTGCGGGAATCCAACCACCAATATATATATAATAATAGCCACAAACACCAATCCTAAATAACTAATATATATTTTAAATAGCCACAAAAATATTTCAGTGCATGCAAACAATCAACGAACAATTATTTTTAACAGATAAAAATAATTCTAAATAAAACTTGAATGAGATTTACTCACCGTGATTTTAATTTTGATCCTCTCTGATTCCCAATTTATTTCCAGCTTATTAAATACTCAGCTACGAATCCATGCAAAAGATTTTCTAAATATTTGGACCTTGCATAAATTAAATATAGTATTTATGGATTTTCGAATTATAAAAACTATTTATTTTATTTTGTGATCAATATTCGTAATTAACTTTGTAACTACCCATTTGATTTTCAATAAATCATAAACTAATTATTTATCTTAAATAATATACCTTAGATTTTAAGGCTGCTCAACTCTTCTAGTTGGAAATATAGATCGTCTGCTCCTGATAAAGCTTGTCAACCAAAACCGAACCCTTTCATCAATATCCAAACTGTACATCTCCGCCACAACTACAGACCTATAGTTCGCCCACCATCCATTTTGAACAACTTGCAAACTCCAATTCCACCCTACCTGCTCTCTCACGCAACCAATAACTAGTGTGAATAAAAATAAAGGGATCAAAAACCACCACTTCACCATCGTTCTCCACTCTCTACCCCCGAACACTCACTCAACTAGAAAGTCACGCTATGTAGCCTCCCAACTACTACAGTAAAAATCATAGAATCTTTTACTGACATTTGCCTTGCTTCCTACTACTTTTATCGGACCATCTTTAAACTAGAAGACTAACCCTAGAATTTTCCCCAAATAGTCAACGCACAAATGATATCGCACCCCTCCCAGTTTCGCAATTCAACTCACATCATCCCTAATCTTCAACGTCGACTATGGAAAATCTCGAAGTACCTAAGCATCGTCCTCCTACTTTAAAATCAAACTCCCCTATTGATAATCGAACCGCCCAAATACTGCTTCCCCTTCATTTGCGCGCACCTCAAATCGCTTAATTCATGTTGCCCCCACATTACGACTTCAACTACAATGTAATAGCCACTATCGCGAGCTTCTAGATCTTCGAACGCAGTTATCCCTAACTCGCGTGATCCTTCTTCGAACCCTTTGAAATCGCGATACATAGACCACGTCGAAGATGTCGAGCCTCTCGCGATTGATTTGGATCCTGATTTCTTTTTTATTTGATCGATAGCTTAATGGGTTGATAAATTAGAAAGGGAGGTTTTGATTTGCAAAGGGAATGGTGCGGGTTCGATTTTTTTTATTTAGGCTTCCTAAAAGTGGAAGAGAAAATAATAAGGGGTGGAACAGTTTCAGGGTTCTTAGATGTAGGAAGAAGTAAAAAGGATGTAGTATTATATAGGTGCGAGAGCAACAAGAAGTACCTACCCATTAATTCACTGTTTTACTTAGAGGTGAAGATGGGGAACATTTCGTACGTGAAGTGAAAGAAGGAAGCGATAGGCTACAGTAGGTCGTGTACTTCATTACTTAAGGATGAAGGAATAAATTTTAAAATAATTTTTATAATAATTAAAAATCGGTATCCTTAAGTTTTAAATAACCCCTGATTCTGAACTCCATAATGAACCCAACAACTGACATTTTTAGGGTTATACCACTTTTCCGGATACACCGGGACAGGCTACGAAGCTCAATTCGATCATCTGGAGAAGATATTAATTTAAATGGATATAAATTATATTCAAAATAATATATTCTTCGATAATAAATAAATATTATTATCGATTCTATTTAAATTGAATTTTTATAAATTATCTGAATTGTTTTCAACTTAGTTTTAAATTTCAAATTTAATTATTTCAGATTCTCATATAACGATAATCATTTATGTTTGAAATAAATCGTATTTCGATTATTTCGTCGATAACTGAATATAAAAATTCATTTATATTATCAACTCAATACTTAAACGATATTAAATATTAAAATAAACAACTCGAAAATCCGGGTTGTTGCAAATTTATTTTAAAATAAAACTGTGAGTGAGATTTACTCACCTCGATCTTTGTTCGCGCTTAAATCAAAGGACGTTCGATTTAAATTTCAGCTAACTCCAAATCCATTTTATATGCTTAAATATCGTCGAAACTCCTTTAACGCACTTCGGTTCAGTCGAGTCTGAAATCATATGACAATATTGTTATTTTTACAAGTTATACATTACATATATATATATATATATATATCTAATTTAACATCATTAATTAATTAAACTGAGTAACTTTTTACCTTATTGCTTGAACAATTTCAAAGCCAGTAATGTATCCACCTTCAACTATACTGCCTCATGACACCATCAACTTCAAAGTCCAGACAAACTCCTCCATCCAAATAACAGACACCTCCATACTCAAAACACTATTGGGCATCCCCATCGAACTTCCTGTTTGCCTATTTCTAAACCCCAAACTCATTCAAAACCCATGTTTCCAAACCAAATCACCCCAGGCCAAAATTCTGCAATTCGAACGCCATTGCTACACCACTAACAAAGTCTTAACTTCATTAGCCCATCGTTCAGACACTCCCTCTACCATTTAACGCAATACTGACATTGCCAAATTCCCAAATACACAGTCCCATATTTCCTCTTTTTTCTGTCGCACCTTCTTCCCAGTTCACTCCACCTGAACTTCGAACTACCCAACCTCCAATTCCAAATCCAAATACAATGCAGTCCAACATCAGAAAGTTGAATTCCATCTCTCTTCCATTTCCATACCCAGTTTGATTTCCACTCAACACCCTTCTAGCCCAATCATTGCGACTTTGGCCTTCACACCATTCAACCCCTACTCAGATCACCTGATCCCAACCAACACCGGTCATCGGCTTCCTCCAGATCGCACCGACCCTCACCTCATCGCATGACTCACGATACCCACGACAAACCCTTTCGAACAATCATCGAAACTCGTACTTCATAATCCACGAACGCTTCAAGCTCGGCCATCACAGATCGATCTCCTCCAAATTGCAGTGCCCAGTTTTCTTCGTTCGCACCTCTCACGTGAGTGTCTCGAGCTTCACATATATCACAATGGGATCGTGATCTCAAATCGTCATCCCTTCTAATAGTATCGCAATGAAAAGCGGCTTTCGAATGGACTAGAAGGAAACAGGAATTGACAGATTTCAGTTTCTCAAATTTAGAACTAGGTTTGGATTTGATTTCGGTTTGCTTGGAAAACGAAATTGGAAAGAAAGGGGAAGGCATTGAAATGGTTTCTTCGATTTAGAATCGGCAAAGAGATTTGGAGAAATGACCAAATATATAGATGCGAATTGAGACAGAAGTACACGCCATTTATTAGTTGTTTCTTTGATATCAAAGGAAATAAACAACATTTTCTGCTCGAGAAAGGGATGTCTGTTTTAGTACCAAAAGCAAGGACTGCGCGATTTAAACATAGGTGGCTCTCAAGTTTTAGGGTGGGTCCAACTGATGTAAAATTAATTTGGATTTGAATTAAACCATATGATTTTAACATTCGTTTATACACTATCAGAATATAATCGTATAAGGTAATATACACTAGCGTTCAAATCTGGTTGCGTCTATATGAACGGATTTGTATTAAATGGTTACGAATTTATTGGACTAATTGAACTTGGATTAAAATTTCTCTTTTTTTTTATTTTAATCCCGAATTAAACTAATTAAGTTTGGATTTTTAATTTATTCTTTTTTCTTATTAAATTCAATCGATATAAATCAACTTCAAAATAATTAAACTTATTCAAAATAAATAATTATTATTGTTTTGATTCAATATAGAATTTATATTAATCGTTTTAATTCAGTTTTAACTCAGATTTCAATTATTACCATCTCATTTTACGATAATTAAATATATTTGATATTAAATCGATAAATTCAATTTAAAAAAAAAACCATTTATAATTCAAATTAAATATTTAAAACCAGTTTAAATATTCATTATAAAGTAGCTAACAGCTGGAACGTTACATTTATAATGGTTGTTGATGATGTTTTGCACACAATGTGACACAACAAGTATGGTATCACATTGGTGATCGACAAATCTCCTTCGTAAATAGAAGCAATATCATTGTTGAAATTGAAAGTTAATAATTGGGAAAGACTATATGTATGAATTCATATATATTGATAAAGTTCTTTAAATGAATAAATAAATACCGGAACGTTCTAGGATGACAAAGAGGATAATGTCTAAGCTTGGGTTTGGAAAATATAGTTTACTGCTCTCCCTGGCTATCCCTAACTGATCCGGACGAATGGGATGGTTAATTTGAAATTATTTGAATTTAGAAATGAATTGGAATTTGATTTATTAAGTAAAAAAATAAAAGTTGAATTTTGAACCCAAAATAAATTTGGAAAGTCAATGTAAATTACTTTAATTGGTTTTAAATGATTTACATGAGTATATAATCGTTTTCTAAGGTATTTTGAAGTACTGAAGAATAATTTTTATTTCAGTCAAAATAGAGTTTGTCGCACAATGGTAATTTGCGTATTTTAGTTACAAACTTTAAACACTTATAACTTTTGTAATCTTAATCGGATTTCCAAGAAATGAAAAATAATTGATTTATATTAACAAGAGCTTTTAAAAGAGTGAAAGTGGATTTTAATTTCAGGCTATAATTTTCAAGTTATATTTAAAATCATTTTGGAAAGGGTCGTTGTAAGAGCAGTTGTCGACCATAACTATAGACAGCTATTTTAAATGTTTTAAAAATATGGAAAAAATGGTAAAATTAATATAAATTATGTAAAAGTGTTTTGAATCATAAATTTTAAGTTTCGGCTAAGATAAACGATATTTTGATCAAAGTAGTTAAGATAGTTGTTTTGTAACGCTTTTGTAACGCTTTTGAAACACTATTGTAACTCTTTCTTTGAAAATAATCTATTTTGAAGTGGTAAACCGCGAGCTATTTCCCGAACTATAAGTAATCATTTGTAAATGATTGGTGGAATGTTCTCAAAGATTTAAAAGTATTGAAAATGTTTTATATGGAAATTAAATTGATTTACTTGATACTAAAACGGGGTTTTCAATTTTAAATAACTGGATATGGTTGGAGATAAATCTTTGGCTGTTTGATATTAATCCGGCAAATGATGACTCTTACTATTTGAGGAATTTAAAAGGTAGTTCACCGTTATTCCGTTTATAGTGTGAGTTGGATACAGAGAATAATATTAAGTATAAGTGGAGGATATTTCTATCCAGATCTAATGTCAAAGAGTTGGATAAATCTTTAAATTAAGATATGGGTTTGCTAATTTGATTGGGATAAATTGGATAGAAATAATCTTTGGATATTTGATATGAAATTCTTTGGTGTAAACGTATACTATTTGAGGAATTTGGAAGATATTATTATTGTATAGTTATTCCACTTATAGTATTCGTAGATTATGAGAATTAATATCAGATATAAGAAGATACAATTTCTATGTAACTTATGTTCAATATTGATTGATTTGGGTTTTTTCGTGAATCATATCTTCAATAATATCATTCTTGAAACCCAAATAGATTGAGTTATGGAAATTCATATAGTAATTTGGGGATTTAACAAAATCTTTGATTTGAGGAAATTAAAAATTAAGAATTGGGAAGGAAGAATAATCTTTTAGTTAAGATTACAGAATTAGATGTTCGGAAACCAATTTAATTGGAAACTAGGGTTGAAATGTGGGGTAAGGGTTTTCAAAGGAAACTGGGTTTTCAATAACGAGTTATCAAATGGAAAATTAATTAAGGCTTTGAGGCTAAATTATCTTTGATTTAAGGGATGTATTTTAAAAGAGAAAGGTTAAATATGGATTTTGTCATAATTTGAGAATGGATTTAAAGAAGTTTAATTTAACAAAATCCAAGATGGAAGGAGATTTGGTTGAAAGCCTGTGTGTTCCATAATTGTATTTTTTTTAAGTTGCGCTTATTATTAGGAAAGAATGGGATCGAATTTATGTTCGAAAACCATTCCAAGTAATAATACGTTATTGAACAATTCAAGACTTGGAAAACGACGAATGAAGACCGGGATTCTTTGGATTGTTTAGATTGATTGCTGATATCTGGTTGGGCCGATCCCCCGATACGAGGTTATATGTGGCATGAGGTTAAATATATTTGGAGATTTTTGGTTTGGTGTTTTGTTCAGACCCAGTACGTACATATATGGCTTGTGTGTCTAACATTGTAATTGACTGCGTAGCACTGATCTCTGTTAAATATATATATCTGCTTTTTGGCGGAGAATTTATTCTCTTTCTTAACACCCTTCTTTATGACTTATGAACTTAGAGCTTATATATTGATGGAAATCAATGATGCTTTGTGAATGGACAATGTGGCATATTTAAGTTATGTGATAAGCTATGGATGATCAAAGCATGGCTTATTTAAGCGTAGCATTGTGTATGTCGTGACCTCGGCAATCCTCACTTCCCGGTAAATGGCCAAAACAGGAAGAAATGCAGCAGGATTATGGGGTGTTGTCTCCTTCTAGATAAAAGGTGTCCTATGGTATGGAGCCCAGGTATTAACCTATATGGTAAAAGCATCTACTTTTGTGGTTTTTATTAGCGCGCGCTCAGCAAGGTTGGTAACAACCGGGAGATGGCAAACTCGGGCGTACTCTAAGTTACCCAGTTAAGGGGTAACCAGACCTTGTGTTGGCATGAGGAGCATTAGATGATCCTCGGACATCCCTCTAAAGGTGTTCAAAATTCGGTTCGGAAGGAAGTTCCTTTGCCTTGTCATTGTTGGAAACCCAATCTCCGCTACAAGCCCGTATGATTTTAGTTGTATAATATATGTCAGTATAGTATATGGTACCTATGCTGGCTAAGATTGATACATTTACTTTCGAAAGGATTTTTCACATTGTATTATAGTATTGAAAGAGTATTTTCACGTATCAAGCATTTTTGACTATCATAAGGAGAAACCTCGACCATGTGTGCGTTTGCATTGTGTGTGTGCAGCAAGACCTTATGGTAGTTTCATTTTTGAAAAGTCATTACAAATTTTTATGCACGGGAATTCATATGGTGTAAACTTGTTCCATGTTAGTAGCGTAGTCTGTCGAATTACCCAATTTTAAAATGAATCCTAAATAACAACTGTTTGACTTCTCATACCAGTCCCACGACTGACCTGGAGTTTATTGTTCCCACTCCTAAACTCTGCGTGCCCGTAATTTTGCATGGGCAGCCAGTAGCTTAGCTTGCAGGTTTGGCTTTCATATTTGGATTTAGGGTTGGAACTAGAGCTATATTTTGGATTTTTTTTAGTTCGCTGAAGAGTTTATTTCCGCTGAGCTTATGTTGTACTCTGATGTAATATTTTATAATGAAATGAAAAGTTCTGTTATTTTTGTGCTAATATGTTAGTACCAATAACAATCTGTCTTTGTGAACGGTTTGAGTTGGTCTAATTACCAGAGAGAACCAGGCAAAAAGCCGGGTTGTTACATGAAATCTCGGCTCAATTATTTAACATTCAGACATTTAATCGAACCGCTAAATTTAAACATCAAATATATGATTCTACGAATGCCAGAATAAGCTCAAATTTTGGATAAATGATAATATATGTATGGATTGAACATCTACAACATCTTGTTAGATTTCATATATATATATATATATACACACACACACACATAAAGAGAGAGAGATAAGGGGTTCTAGGGCACCCCTTTTGCACCTTAATGTTAGCCACTCATTTATTGTTAAATAAGTCAGTGGGGGAGAGAGAAGCATGAATGTGTGGGAGAAATCGGGGGGGGGGGGGTTATAGAGATGTTGCACTATTTTGGATGCTCTTGATCCTATATATATATATATATATATATATATATATATATATATATATATATGAGATAGGATCAAAAGCACCACCAAATTACAACACCCCTACAACCTTCTGATTTCCACCGGATATTTATGCTTTCCTCTCCTCTCATTAATTCTCTCTCCTCACTAACATATTTAAATATAAATATATGTTACTCCTATCGATGAGCAAATGGGGCGTTATAAAACAAGAGTGCCCTGGAACCCTCATATATATATATTTGTGTATGTGTGAGTTTATATATATATATATATATATATGTTTGTTTGTTTATGTATGTAATCCTGTTTAAAATATTGAACTAGCATTAAATTTATTGACTATGATTTGTGAAACACCCCACCTCCGTTAAGGTCACTCACAGAGGGAATGCCTTAACTTCGGTGGAACATTATAGGTAAAAGATGCAGATAAATTACAAGACAGACAAATAAAGCAGCGGAAAATAAAATCATTTTATTAACAACTTAATTCAGTCAAGCTTTTACAACAATTTCCTCAATCATACTTAAATAGAACTTCTGTCTTGATTTAAAAACTTCCAAGAATAAAAGAAGGATAAAAACAATAATATTCCCTGATAAAGCCTGAACCAGCCATAGCAGTGGAAGAGAGAGAGTCCAAAGAGATACACCAACTAATCTTCAAGCTTGGAAAGAGAAGAGGTCCAAGTTAGGCTGAGCTATTCCCTCCCTGACTACCTGTGGGGAAACGGAAGAAAAGAGGCGAAACACAAACTAGGTCAGACATAATTCTGGTAAGTCCAGTGATCTTTCAGCATGCAAACAAGATAAAGGATCATGACATGAATAAACCGAAAATAGGACAATACCATAAAAACAAGGTAACTGAAGACAAGATAAGTGCAAGGTGAACTGAATGCGCTTCTATTTTTTCTCTGCTTCGCTACTACTCTGTTAATATGATTTCTATATTTATCTCTGCACCACCCAACTAGTGTCCCAACTAGTAATCTGTATAAAATGATAATCGTGATCCCAACCCCCCGTAATTGTGGTAGCCTTCAGGTGTACATCTATCGTGAGGATTCCACCTCAATCATCCTAATTGCCATGAACATGTTAGATGTACCCTTACTACCCGATCGATTGGCTCCCTACTTGTATTCGTGTTCCATGTGTCAGTGTCAATCGGCCCTCTCTTGCGTGAAGATACCCTGTGCTGGTCCCACCTTAAGGTGTATCAATCCTTATGATAACGACCCGACACGATTCAAGATGCACAGTGTATAACTATTGGTACCCAGTGCCTGCTTTTTCCCACTTCGGAGTACGTGCACGCCCGTAAACCGTGGGAACCTACACTGACATACCCCATGCCGCTGCTTTGACCGCTTATAATCATCCCAGTAATCGTGCCCCACCCTGCCTAGTTCAGGGTACCGTGATACATCCATGTGGGTTACTGCTGAAACGGGTCCCCGTTACTAGGGTTTCCTATTGGTTAAGTTTGTGGGCCTATATTTACTAATATTACCCACCAACCCGATATGTACTTAACCATCCCATCGATTCAAGCATTTTTAATAAACGGTTAAGTTTTGTGGGCCTATATGTACTAATATTACCCACCTACATGAGATGTACTTAACCCTCCCATCAATTCAAGCATGTTTATTTAATAGTTAAGTTTTATGGGCCTATATTTGCTAATATTACCCACCAACCCGATATGTACTTAACCCTTCCACTGATTCAAGCATGTTTATTTAATGGTTAAGTTTTGTGGGCCTATATTTACTAATATTACCCACCAACTCGATATGTACTTAACCCTCCCGCACATTACGCCATATTCAGGTGTAACACCCCACGTCCATTAATGTCACTCACAAAGGGAATGCATTAACTTCCATGGAGGTTTTAAGTGAATATAGAACAGTAAAATTACAACAAGACAGATATAAAATAGTACTTGGAAATTCAAAAACTTTATTTCATTGTAGCAGAAGTCAAAACATGTTTGATTACATCATAACACCATATTCAATGTCAAGTACAATATCTATCTTGATAAAACAAGTACATAATCCCATTACATGAATAGCCATTAAAAAGAAAGATAACAAGCTGGACTTTACTTCAGCAGTCCAAGCTTTCCAGAAGATAAGCGATCCAACTAGACTCCACTAGAACTTGGCCCAACCTACGGACCTGAAGGGAGAAAAAGGATGGAAAAGAGGGGGTCAGACATAAAGTCTGGTGAATATGATAATTCTACAATACTATTACCAAAATAACTGGACTAAGGCATAAGCTGGAAAACAAGAAAATGTCTATGAAGAGCAGATTAAGGACATAGACAATCGCTAAAGGCAACGTTATAGGCGCTCCTAAATACTAAAGGATAAACACTATACTGCACCACACCAGTCACCCTAAAGATTTATCCCACTTAGCTTCACTTAGAAACTTTCCCAATGGCTTTACGTACCCCTAGCTGACTACATAGGTGTCGCCTGCCCCTATCTCCACTAGGTGTACCCTACTTCCCATTATTCGATCGGCTCCCTAACTCGTAGATACCCGTGCTGGCCCCACAGTGGGGTGTATCACTCCCCTAAAGTGGCAACCTGATACAACGGACATGCACGGCTTATACCTACACGATGCAACAACGTCTTACCTACCAGCCCGGGTCCACACACGCATATGAAACCCGTTGGACTTGCGTTGCCATCGCTCCCTGTTTTGGCCTCTTATAGTCAAACCCAGTATGCGTGTCCCGTCCTCGACTTGGGTCGAGCCCACAAAGATACGTTTTGGGAAACTGGTTGAAATGGGCCCCCACTATTTACCACAAGCATTCCACCTAAGCTTGTCCCCATTAGTCCATCCCACTTAACCCACTTAGTCATGTTCATTTACATGTGTGTTTGGTTAAGTCTAATCGTATTTCAAATGCCTCTAAAGGCAACCACCAGATTCCTCATGCCACCCAAGGCACCTACTTAACCCCCATGTCCCACCTTACATGATTATCTGGTTAAGTATTTCTTAGTTCATTAAGGCCATAACCTCATAAAGACCTCTCACATTAGACTGGCATTTACGGCAACTGGATTTGCCGGGCGGGTCCGGGCAGTCTTACACCATAAAAGAGTCTAACCTCGTGTCTTTACAACTGTTATGCTTTAGTTTGGGCCTAGGACCTCTCACATTGGGCCGACATTTGTGACTACTGGATTTGCCGGGCGGGTCCGGGCAGGTTTACGTCACAAACGGGTCCAACCTCGGTCCTAAGCATTGATTATTAATAATAATCCACTTTCCCCCAATTTTAATAATTCCCTACTTGAATTATTAATTACTTCCTATTTTTAACAATGTCCATAATTGACTCAATTATGGACATCCATTCATGGTATGCAAAATCTTACAAAATTGCACCCAATTTATTAATTCCTAATATTACCCCTACCCCACGTTTGAACGTTTATTCGCAAAATATATGTTAGACTCGAATAGCCTAACTCATAGCATAAAAGAGATTATCATAATAACAACATGTATATGTGACCAAATGAATCATAATAAGGGGTGAAACTTGCATATGTCCAACTTGCATAGATTATACATGTCATGGACCTAAAGGTGTCAACTTGTTCAAAATTCACCTAATATGATCTCAATCAATTTTCATAAACTTACATATGAACATGTGTGAATCAACATCATCTAATTTTTTAACAACATGGTTTTATATGGGTACACCTAACTCAATAGGCAAATTCCCATAATCAAGTTTTATTTAATTATAGTTTCAAGTTTATGGGTATACCTAACCTAATAGGCAAATTCCCATAAACAAGATCCATTTAAATTAAGAAAAAAACATAACTTTAAGCATGATCCAACAACATCATGATTTTTCAACATAATATAGCATGATTTATAACATGGCATAGTATGATAGTATAACATAGCTTGACATGATTCTCAACATAGCACGACATAGCATAAGAGAATTTACAACATAGCATGACATAGCATATATAATTTACATCATACGACAACATAATAACATAATAAGAGATCCACAATATATAGAATTTACAATTACAAATCACATCACTTTCTTGTGATCCATTCATAACTGAGTCAAATTAGTTTGTAATAGTCTTGTGAGAATCATCATACTCACCAACAAAAGAAGAGAATTAGAGAGAGTTCTTTGGTTTGATTTGTTTTGTTGAGTAGAATTTAGTTGTAGATGATTAGGCTTCCTCTTCTTAATTTGTGACGGCTATGCTGAACTCCATGGCAGCAGCATGACGGTAGCTTCTCTAATTTTACAAGTGATTTAGGTCTAGGGTCTACCCACTTATTTATAGATTTTTAGAATTCATTTAGGCCATTAGATTTAACCTAGAAATAACCGCAGCCGTTCAGACAAGATGGGGTTTATCTTGTTGACTCAGCAATGAGTCAGAAGTGACTCAGCAAACACTCAGCATATTAATAAACTTCTATTCATGTCATAAATATATATATATATATATATATTTTCTACAATGTACATATTAGATACATCCCCCTTTACTTATTATTGTTTTTATATACATATTAGATACATCCCCTCTCTCACACACTTATTAATATTTTTATATTCATATTAGATACATCCCCTCTCTTACACAGTTATTAATATTTTTATATTCATATTAGATACATCCCCTCTCTTACACACTTATTAATATTTTTAGCAACTTTAGTGTTAATAGAAAATTCGGGGTGTTACATTCTCCCCTCCTTTTAGGATTTCGTCTCCGAAATCTTCAAGTCTGGAAGAATGTATATCCTACCATCCAAACGTCCATCTACTCATCCATCATACACAGGCATCCATTGTCCTTAAAAGACTTCTAATGCTTTATGATCATATGCAAGTGTGTGTACATGTCCTTACCTAATGCGAAATCAGGCGGTCTACTGATTCAGTTGACCTCCTTAATGCAAATTATGTAAGTGTCATGAATCCATTATGTATGCAAAAGATCCTAATTGCTTACATACTACTTCTATATGCGTGCACACCCATTCAACCGAATGCAGCATCCATATGATGGTACAACCATTATACATCCATTATACTAAATACATCCATATATATGCAATATGCAATATGAAGTGACTGAGCCGATCTAGTGCCTAAAGTGTGTGTATATATGCATCCACGAGCAACCACTAGCAAACACTTGCATCCATTTTGCATCCATCATACATAACATGTCTCAAACACATGTTTCAACCATAGGATTATCCTAACTAAAGGTCAAAGATACTAATGAGAGGACATACTAAAGATAAGATAAGATAAGCTAAGCGATAAAGGAGAAATTAAAAGACATACCCTCAAAAAGAAAAGGGTACAACGAACGCATCTTCTCTTCTGTCTCCCAAGTTGCGTTGCTCTCATCATCTCCCCATTGCACTTTAACCAGTCTGGCCTCTCGATTCCTCAACTTTTTGATCTCCGACCCAAGAATGCATGTAGGAGCTCGTCTAATTGTTGCATCACGCTCTATTTCCACCTCTTTAAGCAAGCTCGGCTCTACCACCTCCGCGGTCTTGTGCAAACACTTCCTCAAATGTGATACATGGAATACGTCGTGTACTCCACTAAGTTTCTCAGGCAACTCCACCCTATATGCCATCTTCCCAATCCTATTTTTTACAGGAAACGGCCCTACAAACCTTGGTGCTAATTTCCCCACGGACCCAAAGCGAACAACATTCTGTAACGGAGACACTTTGATAAAAACCATGTCCCCAATGTAAAACTCAAGATCTGTTCTCCTCTTATCAGCATACGATTTTTGCCTATCTTGTGCTGCTTTCATCCTCCTTCGAATCAACTCAATCTTCTCCGAGGTTTCCCTAACCATATCGGGCCCAAGTAGGATTTTATCGGTAGATTCCCACCAACATGTAGGCGAACGACAAGGCCTTCCATAAAGAGCTTCGAAAGGTGCCATGCCAATACTAGACTGAAAGCTATTGTTATATGTGAATTCTACTAACGGAAGGTGCTCTTCCCATGTACCCCCAAAGTCTAGGATACAAAGCCTTAAAAGATCCTCTAGAATGCGATTCACCCTCTCGGTCTGGCCGTCTGTCTGAGGATGATATGCTGTGCTCAAACATAGCTGAGTCCCTACCGCCTCTTGTAAACTCTTCCAAAATTCGCTAGTAAAGATGGGGTCACGGTCGCTTACTATACTAGAAGGAATACCGTGCAAACGAACTATCTCCTTAATGTATACAGAAGCCAACCACGGAGCAGTCCTCTTACTTTTCACGGGAATAAAATGGGCGCTTTTAGTAAGTCTATCTACTATAACCCAAATCCCCGTGTTACCCTTCCTTGATCTTGGTAATCCATCCACAAAATCCATTGAGATGCTTTCCCATTTCCATAGTGGAACTTCTAATGGGTGAAGCAACCCACCGGGTTTCTTTTGTTCTGCTTTAACTCGTTGGCACACCAAGCATCTAGCGACGTACTCGGCCACATCCTTTTTCATACCGGCCCAAAAGAAAATCCGCTTCATATCTTTGTACATCTTATCCCCGCCGGGATGAATGGTCATTTTTGAGCGATGAGCATCATCAAGAATGGCCTTCCTTAAGTCTTCGTCTTGTGGTACACAAAGTCTATTATCCCTTCGTAACCAACCCTTATCGTCTAGGGTATACCTACGAAGATGGCTTGACGACTCCCCCCTTTGAGCTTTTCTACTATCTCAACCAACTGTGGGTCGTCTCGCTGTGCCTCACCAACCCGTCCTAGAAGTGTAGGTCTAACCTCCAAGGATGCTAACAGACCGGGTACTAAGTCAACGGAGGGTCTAAAGTCAAACATAGAGATGAATTCTAAGCTTTGTCGTTCAACAAACAACGGACTCAAGGACAACCTTTTCCTACTTAAGGCGTCTGCCACCACGTTACCCTTGCCCGGGGTATATGCTATTTCAAAATCGTAGGAGGCTAAGAATTCCATCCACCGTTGCTGCCTTAAATTCAAATCCTTCTGAGAGAATAAGTATTTTAATGATTTGTGGTCAGTGAAGAGTTCGAATTTCTCACCAAGAAGATAGTGACGCCAAGACTTAAGCGCGAAAACAATTGCGGCTAGCTCTAAGTCATGCGTGGGGTAATTCTTTTCATGAACCCTCAACTGCCTTCCACCATAGGCTATTACTCTTCCCTCTTGCATGAGGACCGCGCCAAGTCCCGTCCCACAAGCATCAGTATAGATGGTAAACGGTTTATTCCCGTCTGGCAGCACTAAGACTGGGGCTGAAGTTAAGGCTCTCTTTAAACGTTGGAACACATCATCGCAATCTTTGTCCCACGTAAAAACCAGGTTCTTCTTTGTTAACCGTGTTAATGGAGCTGATATTTTTGCGAAGTCTTTGATAAAATTCCTATAATAGCCAGCCAACCCCAAGAAACTTCTTACTTCGGTTGCATTTTTAGGGACCTTCCAATCTTGGATGGCCACCACCTTTGCGGGATCCACTGCTATCCCTTCTTTGGAAACCACGTGCCCTAAGAACCGTACTTCCTCCCTCCAGAAGTGACACTTAGAAAATTTTGCTTTAAGGTTATGCGCTCGAAGGGTTTCTAACACTTCCCTAAGATGTAGGGAGTGCTCTTCTTTATTCTTAGAAAAGACTAAGATGTCATCCACAAAGACTACCACGAATTTTGTTAAGGTATTCCCTAAACACCCTACTCATCAAATCAACAAAATATGCAGGGGCGTTTGTCAAACCAAAGGGCATCACTAGCCATTCATAGAATCCGTCAGGAGTCCTAAAAGCAGTCTTATCTATACTATCCTCAGCCACTCTCAGTTGATGAAAGCCAGTGGCTAAGTCCAACTGCGAAAACACTGAGGCGCCAACTAACTGATCAAAGAGATCGTCAATCCTCGGCAGTGGGTGTCGGTTCTTTTTAGTAAGCTTGTTTAGTTCTCTATAGTCCATACAAAGTCTAAGAGACCCATCCGCCTTTGTGGCAAAAACTACTGGAGCACCCCACTCCGATATACTACGTCTTATGAACCCCTTCTCAAGCAACTCCTTTACTTGCTTATTGAGTTCCCTCCTTTCACGAGGAGCCATGTGGCGCACTGGCAAAGATACGGGTTTAGCATTATCCACAAGATAAATTCGAAAGTCTATCTCCCGCTTTGGAGGTAAGCCCTTCACCTCCTCAAACACATCCGGATATTCCCAGACCACTTCTACCGATCGCAGGTTCTCTACAGACGCGTCAAGCGATTCAAGATAACTTAGCATAACGGAATTTATGGGATTACAAAAGATGTCGAGAGCATTACCAAGGCGAGTCACAAGCCTAACTACTCTCCTTTCACAATCAAGAATGGCCCTATTTCTAGACAACCAATCCATTCCTAAAATTAGCCCATAGCCCGTGAAGCCCAATACATAAGCATCACATCTAAATTCAACGCTAAGTATAGAGATTTTCAAATCCAAACATATCATGGTCAAATGAGCCGAACCCCCAATTGGATTTGAAACGACCAAGGGATCCTCTACTAAACTGGTGTTCAAGTGCAGTGATTCAACTAATGATGCAGAGATAAACGAATGAGATGCGCCAGAATCGAATAAGGTACGGACAGGATGATCAAACAGAAAAACTAAGCTTTCAACAGAAATTGTTCTACCTCTTTCTTGCAGCGGTGGGGCCGCAATAGCCTGAACTTGCCCCCTTGCCTGCCCTGGTGCCATAAGAGCCTGCACCTGTCCTCCCGAGGTAGACCCTGCCCTCTGCCCCTTCTTTGGACAGTCCTTCACTAAATGTCCCGCATCTCCACAATGAAAACAACCAGTCTTCTTTTTCTTTCTACAATCTTTGCTGAGATGGCCAGTCGTCCCACAATTGAAGCATTTCTTCTTCCCTTTGCCATTATTGTTTTTACCACCCTTCTTATTTTGCTGTTGGGGTTTCTTCTGATCCCCTTTCTTTTCAACTGCCTTATCCTCATGCATAAGTGCCATTTCTACTAGCTTTTCAAAGGTGGCTCCCATAGGGATGTGGGTCATAGCCAACCCTTGCAACGGTTCATTCAAGCCTCTAACGAACCTCAAAGCTTTCTTCTCTGGCGTGTTCACCAACTCCAAGCCAAACCTTGCTAACTGATTAAATTTATTGACATATTCCTTTACTGATGAGCTCCCTTGCTTTAGTGCCAGGAATTTTTCCATATTTAAGTTCTCCTCTGCCCTTGAAAGAAACTTTGCCTCAAACCTTCGTCTGAAATCCGCCCATGAATCAACTGGACGTTCCCCGTTAGTGACCTCCCACCAAAACGAGGCCTCTCCCTTCATTAACCAAGCAGCTAAACGGACTTTCCTCCCATCTTCCACTTCAAAGATATCCAACAATTCCTCAGTCTCCTTAAGCCAATCTCTGGCCTCCACAAACGTCTCAGTCCCTTGAAAAGTTTTTCCTCCCATAGCCTTGAATTCCTTGCACGTCTTTGCAAAAGTGTCAACACGAGGAGGAGGAGGAGGAGGAGGAGGAATGGGTGCAACTAGGGGTGGAGGAGTATCCGCTGGGCCTGCAGTGGTGGCCTTAGCCTCCAAGTATCTCCTAAACCACCCTGGAATCGTCACACCTTCTGGGAGATTAAGATCTTCAGCCATGCTGAAACGAAAAAGGAAAGATTCAAAATGGAGAATTCGAAAGATAAAGATAAGGATATGGCTATTTGGGATTATGTTTTTCATAAAAACTCTCTTTAAATAACATGTTTTTTTTTTTTGAAAGCACTTCTTCCAAAAATACTTTAGAAAAAAAAAAAATTTCTAAAAAAATTTTTTTTTATCTGTTCTGGTAACCTTATGCTCTGATACCACGTGTAACACCCCACGTCCATTAATGTCACTCACAAAGGGAATGCATTAACTTCCATGGAGGTTTTAAGTGAATATAGAACAGTAAAATTACAACAAGACAGATATAAAATAGTACTTGGAAATTCAAAAACTTTATTTCATTGTAGCAGAAGTCAAAACATGTTTGATTACATCATAACACCATATTCAATGTCAAGTACAATATCTATCTTGATAAAACAAGTACATAATCCCATTACATGAATAGCCATTAAAAAGAAAGATAACAAGCTGGACTTTACTTCAGCAGTCCAAGCTTTCCAGAAGATAAGCGATCCAACTAGACTCCACTAGAACTTGGCCCAACCTGCGGACCTGAAGGGAGAAAAAGGATGGAAAAGAGGGGGTCAGACATAAAGTCTGGTGAATATGATAATTCTACAATACTATTACCAAAATAACTGGACTAAGGCATAAGCTGGAAAACAAGAAAATGTCTATGAAGAGCAGATTAAGGACATAGACAATCGCTAAAGGCAACGTTATAGGCGCTCCTAAATACTAAAGGATAAACACTATACTGCACCACACCAGTCACCCTAAAGATTTATCCCACTTAGCTTCACTTAGAAACTTTCCCAATGGCTTTACGTACCCCTAGCTGACTACATAGGTGCCGCCTGCCCCTATCTCCACTAGGTGTACCCTACTTCCCATTATTCGATCGGCTCCCTAACTCGTAGATACCCGTGCTGGCCCCACAGTGGGGTGTATCACTCCCCTAAAGTGGCAACCTGATACAACGGACATGCACGGCTTATACCTACACGATGCAACAACGTCTTACCTACCAGCCCGGGTCCACACACGCATATGAAACCCGTTGGACTTGCGTTTCCATCGCTCCCTGTTTTGGCCTCTTATAGTCAAACCCAGTATGCGTGTCCCGTCCTCGACTTGGGTCGAGCCCACAAAGATACGTTTTGGGATACTGGTTGAAATGGGCCCCCACTATTTACCACAAGCATTCCACCTAAGCTTGTCCCCATTAGTCCATCCCACTTAACCCACTTAGTCATGTTCATTTACATGTGTGTTTGGTTAAGTCTAATCGTATTTCAAATGCCTCTAAAGGCAACCACCAGATTCCTCATGCCACCCAAGGCACCTACTTAACCCCCATGTCCCACCTTACATGATTATCTGGTTAAGTATTTCTTAGTTCATTAAGGCCATAACATCATAAAGACCTCTCACATTAGACTGGCATTTATGGCAGCTGGATTTGCCGGGCGGGTCCGGGCAGTCTTACACCATAAAAGAGTCTAACCTCGTGTCTTTACAACTGTTATGCTTTAGTTTGGGCCTAGGACCTCTCACATTGGGCCAACATTTGTGACTACTGGATTTGCCGGGCGGGTCCGGGCAGGTTTACGTCACAAACGGGTCCAACCTCGTGTCCTAAGCATTGATTATTAATAATAATCCACTTTCCCCCAATTTTAATAATTCCCTACTTGAATTATTAATTACTTCCTATTTTTAACAATGTCCATAATTGACTCAATTATGGACATCCATTCATGGTATGCAAAATCTTACAAAATTGCACCCAATTTATTAATTCCTAATATTACCCCTACCCCACGTTTGAACGTTTATTCGCAAAATATATGTTAGACTCGAATAGCCTAACTCATAGCATAAAAGAGATTATCATAATAACAACATGTATATGTGACCAAATGAATCATAATAAGGGGTGAAACTTGCATATGTCCAACTTGCATAGATTATACATGTCATGGACCTAAAGGTGTCAACTTGTTCAAAATTCACCTAATATGATCTCAATCAATTTTCATAAACTTACATATGAACATGTGTGAATCAACATCATCTAATTTTTTAACAACATGGTTTTATATGGGTACACCTAACTCAATAGGCAAATTCCCATAATCAAGTTTTATTTAATTATAGTTTCAAGTTTATGGGTACACCTAACCTAATAGGCAAATTCCCATAAACAAGATCCATTTAAATTAAGAAAAAAAACATAACTTTAAGCATGATCCAACAACATCATGATTTTTCAACATAATATAGCATGATTTATAACATGGCATAGTATGATAGTATAACATAGCTTGACATGATTCTCAACATAGCACGACATAACATAAGAGAATTTACAACATAGCATGACATAGCATATATAATTTACATCATACGACAACATAATAACATAATAAGAGATCCACAATATATAGAATTTACAATTACAAATCACATCACTTTCTTGTGATCCATTCATAACTGAGTCAAATTAGTTTGTAATAGTCTTGTGAGAATCATCATACTCACCAATAAAAGAAGAGAATTAGAGAGAGTTCTTTGGTTTGATTTGTTTTGTTGAGTAGAATTTAGTTGTAGATGATTAGGCTTCCTCTTCTTAATTTGTGATGGCTATGCTGAACTCCATGGCAGCAGCATGACGGTAGCTTCTCTAATTTTACAAGTGATTTAGGTCTAGGGTCTACCCACTTATTTATAGATTTTTAGAATTCATTTAGGCCATTAGATTTAACCTAGAAATAACCGCAGCCGTTCAGACAAGATGGGGTTTATCTTGTTGACTCAGCAATGAGTCAGAAGTGACTCAGCAAACACTCAGCATATTAATAAACTTCTATTCATGTCATAAATATATATATATTTTTTCTACAATGTACATATTAGATACATCCCCCTTTACTTATTATTGTTTTTATATACATATTAGATACATCCCCTCTCTCACACACTTATTAATATTTTTATATTCATATTAGATACGTCCCCTCTCTTACACAGTTATTAATATTTTTATATTCATATTAGATACATCCCCTCTCTTACACACTTATTAATATTTTTAGCAACTTTAGTGTTAATAGAAAATTCGGGGTGTTACAAGTGTTGTCCGCTCATGTTACTTAACCCACTCATTTATCATGTCATGTTGGTTAAGCATTTCTTATTAACTTGACCCTCCTTACTTATCATGTTGGATCAGTTAAGTGTTTCCTATTAACTTAACCCCGTTCGTTCATTAAGTTATATTGGTCAAGTGTTTCTTGTTAACTTAACCCCACGTATTCATCCTGTTGTATTGGTTAAGTGTCATTAATCTATTCTAGTTCACTTAACCCACCTACATGTCATGTTACTTTGGTTAAGTGTTGCCTTCTTGTGTTAACTTAACCCTACTACAAATCAAGTTATATTGGTTAAGTGCTGCCCTCTTATTTTAACTTAACCTTTCCATAAATCAAGTTATATCGGTTATGTGTTTCTAAATTTACTTAACCTCACCCACTTGTCTAATTAACATGTTATAAAGGTAAAGTGTTCTAAATTTGCTTAACCTCACCCACTTGTCTAATTAACATGTTATAACGGTTAAGTGTTCTAAATTTACTTAACCTCACCCACTTGTCTAATTAACATGTTATAACGGTTAAGTGTTCTAAATTTACTTAACCTCACCCACTTGTCTAATTAACATGTTATAACGGTTAAGTGTTCTAAATTTACTTAACCTCACCCA
Organism: Allium sativum; assembly: GCA_030737875.1. NCBI lineage: Eukaryota > Viridiplantae > Streptophyta > Magnoliopsida > Asparagales > Amaryllidaceae > Allium > Allium sativum. The sequence goes on from CM060912.1 coordinate 773,713,036, forward strand.
CTGGTCTAATTAACATGTTATAACGGTTAAGTGTTCTAAATTTACTTAACCTCACCCATCTATTTAGTTAACCCTACCAATCTTGACTTAGCTTTATTAAAGCACCAACCACTCACATTAGACAGGTATTGTTGTGGTCACTGGATGTGCCGGTCGGTTCCGGGCAGTTTTACACTACAACTCAGTCTAACCTCGGGTCCTTTTTAGGCTCATTGCACTAACCACCCACATTAGACAGGTATTATTGTGGTCACTGGATGGCCGGTCGGTTCGGGGCAGTTTTACACCACAACTCAGTCTAACCTCGGGATAGACATATTTGTCTTTTCTAAATTTACATATTTCTTATTTATGACAAATTCCATATGTAAATTATTCCTAATTTAATTATGCCATAATTATCCTTTTAATTGTGCTCACAATTAATGATATACTAAATATACCATTTCATGAACCAATCTATGCCATGTAATTTTTCATGTTTATCCTACATATTTACATGTAAATTATAAATCAATTATTGTCATGCCCCACTTTCCTTCTAAATCACGTTCAAAATTTTAGGTATATAGATTATTCCATTTTCATGCCATTTATCATGCTTACGTGTCAAACATGCTAATTAAATGTAATTTCATGTTTTCCCCAACGTTACCCCCGTTGTACATTTGCAAATTACATAGAATGTTAGGCTCGATATTTTAGCCTAACTTATAAAACAAAAAGGGGAAAAGAGGAACTTTGCAACATTCCAACATCATACAAAAGTATGGATCTAACTACACTTATGTCACATGGATTTGGCATAGAACAATATACTTTTAACTATGAACTTGCAAATTTGATCTATGCAACATGAACCACTAGCATATGAATTTACATAAAACTATACAAGTTAAACTTGGCATGTAATGATGAACTTGCAAATTAGATCTATCATAAAGGCATATGGATCTAACATATAAAGTTGTAGATCTAAACATATAAGGTCGTAGATCTAAACATGTGTGCATAATGGCTCTAAACAATTAGGCATAAACGACATGACTTAGCCTAAAACTTGTATATATCATAATATCACCAAACTTACATATGATAATTTCATTCCCAAATTCCTATACAACATCGTAGGTTTACTCACCAATTTCCACATAACATGATAGGTTCGATAGACCACAATAGTTCATAGGCATATATGATAGAATAGACATGAATAAACATGAATCAGCATCACATACAACTTGATACAATTCTATTTTACAATTCATTACAAATCATGTATTTAATTTATTCACATCTAAAAGATAACTACACTTACAAACAAAAAGGAATTCTTGAGTTCTGGGATATGTATTCTGAAATTGAATTGCTCGTCTTTGATGTAGATCGTTTAATTCTCTTAGTTGAATTGGATTAGATTTAATTTGATTTAGGTTTTAGTGGTGGCTAGGTTTAGATGAGAGTGAATAATAGAATTAGGTTTTAGGTTTAGGGTCCTTATATAGTTGTAGAGACTGTTTTAGGACCATTAGATTAGCCCTGAACCATGAGAACCAATCAGATGCCACATCTTCCTTAGAGCGAATCGGCCCACGGGTTGACAGCCAAACACCCTGAATCAACCCTTAGTCGACCCAGCAAGGCTCGGGTCGACCTCAAAAATGGGCCGGTTCGGTTATTCCCCCTCCCGATTCACTGTTTTGAACTTTTTTGCATATTTATTTATTTATTTATTATATATATCTATATATATATATATTTCTCATATGCATACAAACTTCAAGGCTTAATAACTTCTTCATAAGGTATCCGTTTTATGCAAACCAAATGTCTATCTTGACCAAAATTTTGAGATGAACATAATAGCGCAACCCATTTCACTTAATTCTTCTTCTAAAAATTAAATGTTCTTGAATTTGTTAATTTTAATATTCTCAGAAAATTCGGGGTGTTACATTCTCCCCTCCTTAAAGGATTTTGTCCCCGAAATCTTCAAGTTAAGAAGAATGCATCCTAACATCCAATCAACCATCTACTCATCCATCATCCACAAGCATCCATTGTCCTTAAAAGATTTCTAATGCCATATGAACATATGTAGAGTGTGTGTATATGTCTCTTATCTAGTGCAAAATCAGGCAGTCTACTAATCCAGTTGACCTCGTTAACGCGAATCATGAGAGTGTCATGCGTCCAATATGTATGCAAATATCCTTAATCATGTAAATACTATATGTGTGCATATTCACTCATCCATATGCAACATCCATATGATAACACATCAAGTTTCAATCCATATACAAATACATTCATATGCATATGCAATATGAAAGTGACTGAGCCGATCTAGTGCCTAATGTGTGTATATGCATCCATGAGAAACCACTTGCAACCATCAATCATAACATGTCTCAAACACATTTTTTCATCCATTGGCTTCTACCTAAGGATTGAGGATAGGACCGAGAGGATATACTTAAAAGATAAAGACTAGCATGCAAATAAATATTACAGAAAAAGGAGGAATCAAGGATATACCCTCAAAAAGGGTATGATGCGCATATCTAGTCTTCTAAGTCGCATCTTCTTTGAGCTTCACTCCACTATACCTTAAATAATTTAACTTCACGATGGTGAAGCTTCTTGACCTCCATTTCCAAAACCCACTAGTAAAGATAGGACCTCGATCATTTACTATGCTAGAGGGTATCCAATGTTGTCGAACTATCTTTCCAAGATAAACAGAAGTTAACCATGATACCAAGTGTATATACTAAGATGATTAGAGGTCTCTCCTCTACTTAGCTTATCCATCATATCATAAATCTGAGGGTCTAAAACTAAAGGTTGCTATGTACTTTTTACCTCTCTTAAGGTTAGTTTTTTTTTCTACTTAGGGCGCCTTCCACAACTATTTATCTCTCACGCAAACCATCCTAGTCGAACTCGACATCCCTCAAGTACAAGCCCCAAAGGCCTAAACCAATATCAGACAAGCACCCAAGAAATACCTCCTCCGAATTTGGACGATCTATATGAGGTGATACTAGCAAAACAACCAAACAATTGAGCACTTAACCGACTCTGGCTATCCTCGCCAATCTTGCTCCAAAACTATCGTTGATCGCATAACTGGCTTTGTATTGTCAAATGGATATATGCAGAGGTCTATCTCGAGTTTTTAGGGGGAAAACTCCTAACCTTAATAAAAAAATCATCTGCGTACTCATGGACCACTCTAACGGATCGAAAATCGTCAATAAATACATAAAGTGATTCTAGGTAGCTAAGACAAACTGATCCCTTAGGATCGCACGAAATTTCGAGGGTATTCCCGAAGCAAGTTGAAAGTCTAACTATCCTCCTTTCACAATTACTAGCTAACTAATCCATGCCTTGAATTAACCTATAGCCCATGAAACCAAAAACATAAATATTTCAAATCCTTACAAACCAAAGATAAATGAGCCGAACCACAAATTGGACTTGAGACGATAATGGGATCCTCTACTATACAAGCTCTAGGGTGAAGAGACTCAACTATGGAAGCGGATATAAACGAATGCGAAGCACAAAAATCAAAAGAGTACTAGCAGGATGATCAAGAAGAAAAACTAAACTTTTCAACAGAAACCTTACTACCTCTCTCTCGGGTATGCTGGTGGTGAGAGCATGCACTTGCCTTCTGGAACATCCTGTCTTTTGTTCTTGCCCTTGCCCTTAATTATACGACCCGGTATACCAAAATAAAGATACTTCCTCTTGCTTTAGGTTTTACTATTCTTTCCTCCCCTCCTTTGTGAACCAAGTCCATATCCATGAGTTATTTGATTATTTAAATAATGGTGAAACTTATAACATTGATATTTTTTGTGTATGAGGTCGGATTTGAATGTCGTTTCTTTCGTTGGACTCATATGACAAGCTATACGCTTTAGAGCTTGTTTGGGTTGATTGGGCTAAGCTAGGTGATATCATCTCTCATTGAACTGTATTTGTTCGTATAGTATAGTTTTAACTATTTAAACTAATTTCTAATTATAAACCATGATATTTAGGATAATTGAACCCAACAAATATTCGATAAAAAGATTAATGAGTGATTTATACATGTTTGTCATGCAATTTACTCATTTACGCGTTATTACGCATTGTTTTGAGCATATTTCTACATTTATGTTATTTTGATATTTATTACACTGTGACTGGTATAGATATGTTCTATTTGATTTATTATTTCTATTATGGATGTTTGTATGCTAGTTTAGGAATTTGTATGGTTATTGCTTGATGGTTAAGTTGTTTGCTAGGTTTAGCTTAAAAATGTGTTCATAGGCGATATAGTATAAGAAATTATTTCATTCATTAAAGTTTGGGAAGCTTATCGATCGAATGCACATGTCGGTATATGTTGATTGAGAACACAAGGGTGATAGACTCGAATAGGTGAGATAAATTCTCGAAGGATCTACAGAGCGCATGGATGGATTAGATGATGAAGTAGCTTTTGATTTTGGCAGCAAATTTGAAGAGGGAGTGACATTGGAGCTTGGTGGTCAATCTAAAGACGGAGGATGGACTCGGGGATGAGTTGGATTTCGCGACGAATGTCGTTAATTTTTCCTTGGATTCATATTTAACCAATTTTGGTTAAATAGTTGAGTTGAATAGTCGTTATCTATTACTATGAAGTGGTCGATATCGATTACAATTGTTATTGGCTAGTTTGGCCAATTTGACATAGACGATGGTGCAATTTCGAAGAGTAAGATGTGACGGTTCGATCCGTAGTGATTTCGACATGATAGCTCTTCGATCGGATACTTGGCATGAGGCATGGATGCAGTGCCTTGACGCATTGATACGTTATACGACAATAGTGATTCTTTGGTGGGAAGCAGTGGCTTTGATAATGGATAGCGATATTTCGAGGTGTAGAGTAGTGGAGATAGATCTTTAGGGACTACTAAAAAGGAGTCATGGTTTATTCCCATGCTAGACCCTGCTATGGATTGTGTATGTAAAGAGATCATCGATACGCAGATTCAAGGGGTACTCAAGAAGAAGGGGTGGTGGGTGCATTTGGACTAGTGTGGGTCCTTTTCTCCTGGTGCAAGGAGATTGTTTTTAGTGCGAGGAAACTATTGACACACACACATGAACTTGGTGCGGGGTACTCGTATTTGGTTGTACCATTTGTGTAACTTAGTTCCCGGTTGACTGTGAGGAATGGATTCAGGTATCTTGGAATGAGAGCGTTATCGTATATCCAACGCACAAAGTGGGAGAATGTAAGGATGGATGATGGATGCTATGGATGTTTATTTATTTACCATCATTTAGTACTTGGACATCTATTACATCCTCTTTAGTTGATGTTTATATTAGTATAGCATATATCGAATGTTATGTGTTAACCCTGTGGATGTATGAGCAAGACATGTACGATTCTCCATGCCCTCTATGCCATATGTACTATTATGACTTTTATAGTACTTTGAGACTTGTTTATCGCTCACATCGGATTGTTGTCTGAACCAAGATTTAATTTCCCACTTATTAACTTAGTTGCTCACCGACAATGCAATTAAGCAGACCAGGTGATAAGTATATGTATTACTTTGAGCTGCGCAGGTAGATTAGCAGGAGGCTACTTTTCACATATTTATACTTGTATTCTTATTGTTTAGTAGCACTATGGAGCATTGACAATGTTTTGTTTCTTTATTAGAGACAATTTATCAGTTGAGTTTATTTATCTCATGTATAAACTTCATTACTATTTTTTGTAACCGTATGAGCCTGTATACTATGATTATACGGTTTGTCTAGTTATTACTATCTCATCTTTTTTATGTATGTAATTGTTACCATTATAGGTTATCTAAGGCGTTATGAGATATACAAAAGATTCTGTGATTGTGTTTGCGTTTTGTTCACTTCTTTCTCTTCTCTTCTATTTTCTTTTTTTCTTTCCCTCTTCTCTTCTTTTCTACTATCTCTTTCTCTTGACGATTGCTTTACATAGATCAAAAGCTTATACGACACAAATTTTTGTTTCTATGCATCAGTGGTGTATAGTGGATCGTCGCATCTTTTCCTTTTCATCACCATTGCCATCGGTTGCCATCCTCCCTAAAATTCTTTTGAGATTTGTCGCCCTCCTTCAATCATATTGTACACCTCCGTGACGCATCTGCACCCTCATCATCGTTGATCTGAATTTTAAAGAAAACCAGTAACACTGAAAATGTTATATTAAATTAGCATTAAAACATGATAATGGCAATTTATTTTTTTTATAGTTCAAAAATATTAAATTATACTACCATTTTGCATACTTTGTACATGCAAATGTATTTCACTCAATCTAATGCACTATAAAAATACAAATATTACTTTAACTAATATTCAACACATCTATGTTCATTTCTTTATAGTTTAGAAATGTTAAACTATACTAGTATTTTACATATTTTAAACATGCCAATGTAATTCATAGTAAAATGCTGTGTCAACCTATAATTTCAAATATCATGAATGTAACACCCCACCTCCGCTAGGGTCACTCACAAGGGAATGCACTAGGTTTGGTGAGACAATATCGAGGTAAACATGCATAGAAATATTACAAGACAGAACATATATATATAACAGCGGAAATAAAACAAATTTCATTACCTTATAAAATAAGGTCTAAAGCCTTTTACATCAGAATACATCAAAACCTGTCTTGCAATAGTAAAGAAGCACAAAACCATTTCATAAATTATTCCCCAAGTAAAACAGTAAAGTAGCCATAGCCAAGAAAAGTCCAAGCCATGCGTGATGACCTTCAAGTAGAAGAAGTCCTAACTAGATAATAGTGTTTCCTCCCTGAAAACCTGGGGGGGGGGGAATGGAAGACAAGAGGCGAAAGAAAACGGGGTCAGTCATAAAGACTGGTAAGTCCTATCTACTTCCAGTATAAAAACAGGTAAAGGTAACATGACATGCATAAACTGAAAGTAAACGTAAGGATGACTACAAGATAGATAAACTAAAACAGGCTGAACTACTGTAGCAAGGTAAACTAAGATATTATGATAAACTACGGTGTCATGATAAGTCAAGGTATCACATCGTCTGGTTTCTATCAAGTATAATACTCCGAGGTATCTATCCTGTATAACGCCCCATGGTATCTATCATGTATACTTCTCATGGTCCTAATATATATTTGCTCTGCACCTCTCGTACTAGTATCCCCACCCGCGTCATGTGTTAACTATGAATGTCCCTTGCCCAATGTCATGTAATGGTCCATGTCAACCTAATATATAGCATATGTAGGTTTTCACAACTCGTATGTTTCTTTCCATGTATAAGTTCAGTCCTTTGCCGTAGGCCATACGGGCTTTCCCATGTAAACGTTTTATCCTTGAGGTTATTTTGGACTGCTACCCTTGATCTAGTTATGTTTCCTTACCATGAACTATCGCGCGTTCACTTAGGATTTATGCCACCTAGGACCACTAGGGATTATGCTACCTACTGAACGTTCCCGTGTCTCGGTTTGGGTTCAGCCACCTAGGGCCACTAGGGATTATGCCACCCATCAACCGCGCCCTTTATCCCACGTATGTATCGTGAATCGTTTTCCATGTCTAGACGCACATGTTCCTTAATGTGCCATTCGAGTTCTGTGCCAGGGCCAACCAAGAAAAACGGAACTCGGTCAGGAGCTTTAAGTCGTCTGCTGATGCAGATATCAAGGTCTGTTTTTGTACCCGTGGCTATGGTCCTACGTGACCCCTCCCTCAACTACTGAAAGGCAATCCAAGAAAAATCATGTATGAGAACTACACTACGACCCATCGATGCCCGCTTCCAGATAGCCAACCTCACCCATAACTCGATAGCTAGTATATGGTCTGTTGGGAGTTCCCTGCCTTTCCGTACGTACACGATTGACTAAACATGGTAGGTAGTCGGCGACATGCTATCCCGGGGCAAAATCAAGTATCGTCGACTCCACGCAAATCCATCCCAGTCTTTAGGTCGCTCGCATAGCAACCAAGGCATACTCTTGGCTCTTCTACCGCAGACCTTAACCTCTGTGAGGCTGGGTTTCATGGACCACTTGCCACCTCACAGAGGGATACCAAGAGTACCCTCACGTTCCCCGAAGCTTCCGCTTCGTCACCCAGTTTGCTGGAGCTTTTATCCAAGTCAGATAACTTGCTCCCCCTCGTATACTAAGCGATGACCTACCGTACCAGGTTACTCATCTCTTCATGAACTAGTCCCATGCCCTTAGCTAAGAATTATTACTTAGTTACCCTTAACTAAGGTTTACCACTTAGCCCCTCTTTCCGCTATCCTTGTTAACTACGATTTCCAACCTAGTCCCCTGAGCTTGGGTTTTGTCAAATGGGTTATGTGTTGTTATCCAAGTTCATGACTTAACCCGCCTACGAATCATGTCAAGATTGGCTAAGTACTCAAGTTCAAGGCTTAGCCCTACAAGTTGGTTAAGTGTACCGAGAAGCTCATGACTTAACCCTATCCGATTATCATGTTAAATTGATTAAGCATAGATTATCTTAATCCCATCAGATTATCGAGTCGGATTGGTTAAGCATGGGTTAGCTTAACCCCATCCACTAATCGTATTACAATGGTTAAGCCTAATTTTAAAAGGTCTTGTGACTTAAGCCTATCAGGTCCACCCATTAGATTGGTTAAGTGTAGGTTACTTAACCTCATCAATCATCATGTATAATTGGTTAAGTATAAGTTACTTAACCCCATTAAATTACCGTGTTAAGTTGGTTAAGTATTGGTTACTTAACCTCATTGAATTACCGCATTTAGATTGGTTAAGTGTTTAACTTAACCCCATCGAATTACCGTGTTTAGATTAGTTAAGTGAAGGTTACTTAACCCCATCTAATTACCGTGTTTAGATTAGTTAAGTCTAAGTTACTTAACCCCATCTAATTACCAAGTCGGATTAGTTAAGCGTAAATTACTTAACCCCATCCCCTAATTGTCTTGTATGGTTAAGTGTCATTAAGAAATCAAGCCCGGTCCCACTTAACCTACCCACTCGTGTCATATCGATTAAGTGTCATTAGTCAAATTTACTTAACCTTATCATGTGGCATTAATTTAATTAATGCACTCTCAACCTCTCACATTAGACCTTGTTGTGGTTACTAGTTAAGCCGGGCGGGTCCGGGTAGTTTTACACCAAAACCTAGTCTAACCTCGGGTCTTAAGCGCGACATGACCAACTTCTCACATTGGATCTTATTGTTTGTAGCCACTAGTTAAGCCGGGCGGGTCCGAGTAGATTTATGCTACAAACTCAACCCAACCTCGAGTTGGCCACTTTCATGTTTGGTCTAGTGTCTTTTTACACTTACAACCCACCCATGTCTAGTTCAAGTTCCATGTTTTCCCACGTGTCATGATCATATTTAAATGTGTCATAAATGTCATGTTCTCATTTTGGTTCAACTTACATGTCATGTTCACATGTAACCTTAAATCAAGTTTTTCGCATCATTCTCATGTTTGTCTATCCTACCCCAAATCGTGTTTTCACTTGAGTAAAAGCGAGTCAACATAGTAGGTATACTATGGCTACATGTAGACCCAAAACATGCATGATGCCACAAAAGGGATTGGCTCCAAACATGTGTATTGGCCACAAGCATGCATAATGTCATAAAGGATTTAGCCACAACCTTGCATATTATCATAGGAAATTTGGCCACAAACTTGCATATTATCATAGGAAATTTGGCCAGAAACTTGCATATTATCATAACGGGATTTGACCTTACATAAACATGATATCATAAGTTGGTTTCATTTACATGCATAAGCCCCAAAGTCCAATTTATGCAACTATTTCACAAGTCAAAGTGGCTCTAAGTGTTCATGCTATCATACTACAAGTAAAGGTCCAATCTTGCATGGCAAACTAAGTCCAATGCAACATGAATAGCATGGTTTAGTCGCTAAAACATAACCCAAAGTCATATGTTCATGATAAAGGAGCAAACTAGGCTCGCATAGGTTATAGCATTCATGTTTAACCACATTTTATTCCATGCCATGATTAAACTACCGTTAACATCTCGAAGTAGCTAGAACTTACATAGCGAGGCTTAGGAAAAGGATCATGCATCATCTTGACGAAGAAATGTGGCTCCTTTGTCGAAGAACCGTCATGAAACTCGCATAGCAACGTTGATTTGGCCTCTATTTGGTGTAGCAAGCTTGCACCTTTTGATTTGAACCCGATTTGAATGCATAGGTTCTTGAATTTGGGGATGGAGGCCATGATCAATGTAGATTTGGGCAGCACTTCGTTGCAAGAGTGATTTGTGAGGGTTTAGGCAAGTCTAGGGGCGTTTTTATAGAGATTAGGGTAGTTTTAGGCCGTTAGATTAACCCTAGGATAGATCCCAGCCCTCAAAAATCGTCACAAGCCTCCAAAACAGGACCCAGGAGCCAAAACAGGTGCACCTGGCCGACCTGGCCGACCAGGCAGGTCGACCCTGGGGTCGACTCCCCAGTCGACCTGGTCCCCACCAGGTCGACCCCCAGGTCTACCTGGTTCTGGCGGGATTTTTCCCGCCTAGCCTGATTTCTGAAAATTTGAAATCTGTTTTGAATTCTGATTTTTCGTGAAACTTCGCGAGGCCATATCTCGGTCACACGGACTCCGATTTACGAAATTTCGGACTCTATTTCGCGTATTTTTCCGAGACGAACGCAATGGCACAACCCGTTTCTCCTGATTCAGATTTTAACATTTAATTCTGCCTTAATTATTGTCTTAACACTTTGTTAAAAATTCGGGTTGTTACATTCTCCCCTCCTTTAAGGATTTCGTCCCCGAAATCTCCAAGTTAGGGAGAGCGTATCCTACCATCCATCATCCATCTACTCAAAACATCATCCATAGGCAAACATTGTCCTTAGACGATTTCTAATGCCATATGAGCATATGCAAAACGTGTGTGTATATGCTCCTTAGCTAATGCTAATGATCAGGCCTGAATGATCTTTCTAATGCAAAATATGTTTAGTGCCATGAGTCCAACATGTATGCAAATAGTCCTAGTCATATAAGTACTATATGCGTGCGCAAACATCCACCCACATGCAACATCCACATGATAACATATTCAATTTCATCCATAAACAAGTATAAATACTCGTGCATATGCAACATGAAACGTGACCGCGTCAACCTAGTATCTAATGTGTATTCGCGCATCCACGAGCAACCACTTGCAACCATTTGCAACCATATCAATCATAACATGTTTCAAATACATGTTTACATCCATAGAGTTCTATCTAAGGTTCCCAAGATAAGATCAAGGAGATAAACAAGACAAACTCCTTACCGGGTTTGTAACAGAAACAGGACCGAGAGGATATCCACCAAAAGATAACATGCGAGCAAGCTCTACAGGAAAAACCAGGGATCAAGGATACACTCTGTAAGAACCCGTAACTTCCCCGTGAAGGAAAGCACGAATACTTTGAGAACAACACACATCGGAACACAGACAGAAGAACATTTCATTGTTATTACAACAATTCCATCAGATACAAGAATATACAGAGTATAAATGAATAAATTACATACCATAAATATCAGAGATTACAATAAATTACATAGCAGCGGAAAATAATACAAAATCACAACTGAAAGTGATACACGGATACAGAGCTTTCCGAGCATCGTTCCAGCTGTAAATCAGGACCCTGTGAATATAAATCTGCAAAACCAAAACTACTAGCTGCCCATGTGGAAAATAGGGGCACCCAGAGTTTAGGTTAAAACAATAAACTCCGGGTCAGTCATGGGACTGGTGTGAGAACTAAAACAGTTATTAATCTTTATTTTTAAAGTTAGGTAAATCAAGGGACCACGCCGTATAACACGGAACGGGTTTCCTCCCAAGAATACCAGTGCATAAAACAAACAGCGCAATGCTAAATAAAGAAAAATGAAGCTGTTATAAGACCCAGGTCCCATCACACAATGCAACGCAAGCCGGAGGATAGGGTTTTTACCTTATAACAGCCAAAGCATGCTTGATACGTTTAAAACACATTATTTGATACTATTATAAGTGTATAGTGTCAAAACAATTTCAATCATAAATATCAATCATAGGCGGCATGAATGACCCATACCACTATGTCGCCATACTAGGTTCTACAAATAAAACCGCACTATCACGTATTGGCAATTGGATTTCCGTCATGAGCCGAGGCAAGGGGCAAGCTCCTCTCCGCGTTCGAGACACTCTAGCAAATGCCTCGGGACCGCACACAGCAATCCCTGGATCCTCCAAGGCCGGTCCTCTCTTACTTTTGAGGATTGGCAATTCCTGAACACACGTTTCCCGGTCCTTACAGACCTATATCTGAGGCGCCTCATATCCAACAACCACACAGGTGAAAAGTATATAAATGTCAGGGCTGGTAGGTCACTGACACCACCCTAGCTAAAAAGAAACGTCGTGCACTCCTTGGGTCCGTATCCTGTTTTTGACTCATACCGAGATGTGAGGCTCGCGAATTCACGTTATGCACAAAGCTACGCCACACAGGCCGTGCTTTGATCATCAACCACAAGACTTTGCTTTTCAACAGAAGCCTTGATCAATTGCCACTTACGCATGCCACATTGGCAATTCACTTCATGCGACTGATGTCCATCGATATACAACCTCTGAGCTCGTACGTCTCAGAGAAGGGCGTTAAGCAAGAGAATAAATTCTCCGCCGCCAAACAGATGTATATTTAATAGAGATCAATCAACACAAAATAAAATCCAATGTCAGACACACAATCCATTTACAAGTTCGTTCTGGGTCCGAACGAAACCGGAGGCACTTTCCTCGCATATCCATCCATCTCCAAGTACGTCTGGACGATCACCAACTGATTCCCTCATCCTGGGTGTACAGCTCAATCAAGATCATCAGTAATCACCCAAACGATGTGAAGACTTCCGGTCTTCAACCACCGTCTTCATCTTCGACATCTCGTCGAATCGGTTATTCAGAATGGGTATAAACCCGGCCTTTCTGAATAACCCACGTATATAATAAACGAATGTTACACAAACACAACAAACGCCTCATTCCAATTTAGAATATTCTTTTGTTCACAAAATCACATTCTTAGGGAAAAGTTCCCATTAATTTTATCAAAGATAAATTCTTCTAAATTTATTCTTTAATCTTCCTTTGGATATCATCTCAAACTAGTCGGGATTAGCGAACCACACCGAAGTAATTATTTGTTTTATTTCCCAATCCCATCCTATATATCCCATGGAGCAAAACTGGTGATACTCCATATCTAACACCACGGTGTTATCGGTAAAATTAATTACCATTTCACGTTCAAATCTAATTAAAGATTTAACTATCGCTTTGGAGCAAAACTGGTGATACTCCACTCTCGATCACTTTTCAGATTTTATAATTTAAATTATCAATTCACATTTTAATCTAATTAAAGATTCATTAAAACTTCATTTAGTTTTAATCTTCTCAAAAATCAATATTATGCCTTTAACTGGGTTAAAGAACCAATGTCCTCTAAAACACGATTCACGACAAATCAAATCATATTTGATATTAAATACAAGGCTCTGAATAGAAAATATATCGGCTTATATTCAATATCAAATTCTGAAACCAACAAATATCGTATTGGGAATAACGGTATAAAATATATCTTTCAAATTCCCATAACAATATCTGTATAGTCACGAAATCCAACATCGAAATATCCCGAAGATAATTTCGATTCAACTCCAGTCCAATCCACGTATTGGAAATTATCGATTATTTTCAAAATCACTTTCAAATTCAATTTATTTATTTCAAAAATAAATTGATTTTAATTCTAGTTCAAAACTAGTTCATTTCGATAAAAATCTATTTTTACCTTCTAATGTGGAATTTTCCATCCCAATTCTTTCCAATTCACATATTATAATTTTACACAAATTATAGATATTTTTGATAATTTTATCAAGGCCCGTACAGTCGATTTCCAACAACGGCCATCGAACTGCACTTACAGCGACCTTTTTCGAATTTGATTTGGACATAATTCCAAATCCAACCGTTAGATTTCAAATTTCTAATATTCATTGGAAAGCTCTTTTCGATACGAACCCAACGGTTCCGGTTTTAGGAGAATCCGACGGTCGGATCTCCCGCAACGTCCGTTTGAAATAAATGGTCGAAATTCACGAACTGCCGCGACGCGTTCTATTCAGGCCATTATATTATATATATAATATATATAATATATATTTCGTCGATTTCTATTTAAAACGAATTTTATAAATCGTTTTAAATTCGTTTCTGAAACAATTCAATTTCTATATTCAATTTCAAATCGATTTGATTTCAATTCAATTCGAATTCATTTCAATTCAATTCCAATTCTAATTCGTTTCAATTCAATTCAATTTGAATTCGTTTTAAATTGATTTCTATTCAATTTCAGTTCGTTTTAAATTACAATTTCAATTTAATTCAATTTGAATTCATCTCTATTTTATTCGAATTCAAATTCACTTTCTATTCAATTCGAATCGAATTCATTTTCTATTCGATTCGAATTCATTTCAAATTGATTCAATAAAATTTCCATTTGAATTTTAATCTAATTCAATTTGAATTTCCTTTCAAAATATTAAATTTTGAAATCACTTTTCAATATTCATTATAAAACGAATAAAATCGATATACACATCGTTCGCGTCAAAATAACGCATCTCTAATCAACACGGCTTTATATTTCAATAATTCGTTATTCTATTCAACAAATGAATATTTGTTCTATTCAACACATGAATCTATATTTCTTTCAACACACGACTAATCTCAACACATGAGTACTGTCAACACCTCACTATTTTTGTTATGTAAAATATTTTATAAAACTAAGGTATCTATCGTTTGATTTTTAATTAGACTTCTACTGAGAAGTAGTTCTAATTTTAAATATGATAAAGATGTAAATTTCATTGTATAAAATATTTCACTCAACACATGAACATCGTCAACACATGACTATTTTTATATTCACCACATGAATTTTCTTTTATAATATTTATTATTTTCCCGATTGGAATGAGGCCCAATCAATCACCATATAATGTTAATTATACGGATTTCCATACAACACATGTATATAATAGCATTGAAAAATAATCAACCATCAACCAAAGTGCACTACACTGTATAAGCATCAAATATAGATATCTAACGCTTATAACAGCCTGTCAATCAATCGATCGACATATTTAATCAATCAGGATGAGTGAACTTCAAATTTCATCCCAACACCCGTGTGGGGTTTCAAACAATCAAACACAGATTTTATTTGTGCAGTTGGGCGATGTGTAAAATTTATCATCCCAATCAATTTCAGTCAAATCAGTGTATATAAACAAATCGGCCGATTTGTTTATAAATATTCATTTATTCGCTTTCACGTTAAAATTATATTTTTAACGATAAAACAATTTATTTTAACACATGAATTTCTATTCGTTTCATTTATCAAATAAAATGATATCTTTTATTTTTCTAACTTATTTTAGAAAATTTCGGCGGCATAACAGCACGATACTAGAAACGGGACGAGGCCTAGCCTTATCCCCGGTCTAGTGAAGGCCCACGCCATTCACACATCAATCAAATCAATTCAATTCACCAAACAATTCAATTCAAACCAATTAGACTAACCAACTACACAACCAAACAATTTAACAAACAAGCCATCCATGGTCTGTGGATGACGGGTGTCGGGTGCTACTAAACACCGTCTGCATCCTAGTATATATATATAACTAGAAAAAGAGAATTTAGAGTGAGAAGTTCTCACCGATAGCTATCCAACTTCACGACACTTCATTTGTAGAAATCTTCTTCATTCTCGCCTTTTTATCATTTTCGTTGCCCATAGTCACTACATATATAAAAATCACACATTTTTATATTTCGATGTCTTTAAAATAAAAATCACATTTTTATTTATTCACTTTCAATTTAAAAGTCATATTTTTATAATCACTTCATATATTTAAAAATCGAATTTTTACTATGCTATTCAATATATAAAAATCATATTTTTACTTCGATGTTCAATATATAAAAATCATATTTTTACTTCGATGTTCAATATATAAAAACGAATTTTTACTTTGGTGTCATACAGAGAAAAATTCCATTTCAAAAATATTGATTTCGCCTTTATAAAAATAAAGTTTTCGCCTTTATATAAATAAAGTTTTCGCCTTTACTATTTTTAAAATATCGTCTTTTCATTTCTAAAGATTTTACCTTTTCAATTTCATCCCTATAGAAATCACATTTTATTTTGCTACCTATAAAAAGATGATATTTTTTTATATTCCTAACATGTAAAAAGTATATTTTTACCACTTCTATATAGTAAGATTATATTTTTAATACTTTAAAAATATATAAATCATATTTTGATTATCTTCCTTATATAAAAATTATATTTTTACTTCACTACTCATCTCAAAATATCGTCTTTTCATTTTTAAAAATATCGTCATTTATATTTAAAAATATCGTCATTTATATTTAAAAATATCACGTCTTTTATATTTTAAAAAAAATACGTCTTTTATATTTTAAAAAAAATACGTCTTTTCTATTTTAAAAAAAATACGTCTTTTGTTATTGAAAATATAAGCATTTCCTTATCAAAATAAATCAGAAAACAAGGTCAGAAAAGAAACTTACAGCGCAAACGGAGGTGGGGTTTTTTTTTTTTTTTTTTTTTGCTGCGCCTGACAGCCGGAGCAGTGGAGCAAAAGGGTGGCTTCGGATCTCGGGGATTCACCGAGACGCTTCGGAAGAAAGGAGGAGGTGGGGAAGATCGGAGGAGGGGGGGTGTTTGCTCGCGGTGGGGGCTCGTCGGAGCTGGAGGAGTGCGGCCTGGGGATGGGCCGCTGGGCGTTTGGGTTTCGCGGCAAGGGAGGGCGGAAGGGTTTTCGCGGCGCATGGCGCCTGGGGAGGGGGGGGGGGTTCTCCGATTCGACGAGGAGGAGGGGGCTTGCCGAAGATCGGCGGCGCCTGGGGGGGGGGGTCTCCGATTCGATCGGTTGCCTCTTTTTTTTTTTTTTCCTGAAAAACGATTTTGAAAGATAAGAGGGGGGCCAGCGTAATAAGGGGAAGAAAGGTTTTTTATTTTTTTTATTTTAATTATTTAATTATTTTATTTTCTAAAAAGTTGACTTTTACACACGACCTCTAAACGAGGTCCACCGCCTGTCGTCCATAGCGTTTTAACCCCATTCCGAACACAATGGGATATATATCGTAAGCTGATTCGATCGTTACAATCAGTTTCCTTTGAATTTACATTTAAATCACTATATTGAATTTTAAACGTACATTTCAAATTACCGGGGTCACATATTAACTCTATAAATTGCAGAAAAATATTTTCTAGTTTCGTATTGATGATACGGTTCTAACAAAACTAGTTTCGCCGAATTCTGAGACCGTTAGAAAAATGGCCAATTTCCAGTCGATTAAAATCAACTGAAACCGGTCAAACGCGTTTTCCTTTGCCACGCTCACATATTGATTCGAAAAATTATGAAATTTGGAATCTAGCAACAACTGTACACTGCGGATCCAACAAAAGTGGTTTCGTCGAAATCCGAGGTCGTTTGCAAAATGTCCATTTTTAAGGGCCTGAATTCCATAGCGACTATTCAGAATTTTCAACTGGACATATCTTTTGATTCCCGCTATGAAATCTTGATTTGTCGGATTCGTTAGAAAGATATTCACAATTAGATCCCATTATTTTTGGTTTCACTAAAATCCGGATTGTTTTGCACCCGGTACATTCAATTGAAGTTTGAAATCGAATTATCGAACTACCGCGCCATTTTCAATTCTATTTTTAATTATATATAAATTTTATATTCTAACGACGGCGTATATAATATATACGTCGAATTCCATTCAAAATAAATTTCACGTCGTTTAAATTTAAAATAATCTATTTTAAATACTCAAAATTCGCTAAAATTGCCAAATTAAAATTTTCAAACTGGCTCGCATTTTACGGGTTGTTACAATCTCCCCCACTTAAAACTTTTCGTCCCCGAAAAGGAACAAAGTCGAAAGTGGTTTGATCAATAAGCTCTACATTCGATCTGGCTTCCATTCTCCAACTTTTCAGTTTCTGAGAATTTTCAAAATTTCAAAAATTTGGCTAACACCCTAAATTTTCGAAAAATTTCGCCATAACCTCCCCTGCACCGGGAGCATCGGGGAATTTCAAATAGCTTCCCCGGTCCTTCAGATCTCAAAAAGAAAAAGAAAAAGCCAAGCGGCTAGCCAAGCGGCTAGCCAATAGGCTCATAAAATCATCATCACCCAAACAAAACAGTAAATTATGTAGTAAACATGTACCTATTTGTCGGGCAAACAAATTTTATTCTTCGGCTCTAGCCTCCTTGCTATGACCTGTTCAATATAAGTATATGTATATGCAAGCAAATGCGACCAATTTTCGATACAATTCAATATTCGGTTCAATTAGGCATAAATGATTCAAAATTAGCAAACAAATAAACAAACAACACAAACATCAATCAATTAGTAAATTAGAGTTTCAAATTCATAATTTTGATACATATACAAAAATCATGTTTTTGATACCAATTCACAACAATAAATCTATCTATATTAGTTTTGGTTCTCACACCAGCCTAATGGAAATATATAGAAATCACACCTTCAAAACACGAACATAAATACTGATGATGTGGCCACATCACCAGAATTATCCCCGGGTGTCTAGAATGTGACTCTATATCTATCCAGTATATTAAAACTTCGAATATACGTAGATGACGCGTATACGCGAAATCTATATATACTCCATTGTCCATATTCAATATAAATAAATATTCAAATACGTATAAAACGATTTAAATTTTAAAACAAAATTGTTTTCATTTGAAAAATATACTCTTCACACTCGTTCTAGGATACTACTGATCCTATCTCTAACGAGTAATTCTAATTGGATATTGCTAATCCAATATCTGATGAATTCTTTCGTATGGTTCTAATGTGTCTTGTTCTCGAGCTCTGTAAACCAAAGCTCTGATACCACTGTAAGAACCCGTAACTTCCCCGTGAAGGAAAGCACGAATACTTTGAGAACAACACACATCGGAACACAGACAGAAGAACATTTCATTGTTATTACAACAATTCCATCAGATACAAGAATATACAGAGTATAAATGAATAAATTACATACCATAAATATCAGAGATTACAATAAATTACATAGCAGCGGAAAATAATACAAAATCACAACTGAAAGTGATACACGGATACAGAGCTTTC
Organism: Allium sativum; assembly: GCA_030737875.1. NCBI lineage: Eukaryota > Viridiplantae > Streptophyta > Magnoliopsida > Asparagales > Amaryllidaceae > Allium > Allium sativum. The sequence continues at coordinate 773,732,499 of CM060912.1, forward strand.
CGAGCATCGTTCCAGCTGTAAATCAGGACCCTGTGAATATAAATCTGCAAAACCAAAACTACTAGCTGCCCATGTGGAAAATAGGGGCACCCAGAGTTTAGGTTAAAACAATAAACTCCGGGTCAGTCATGGGACTGGTGTGAGAACTAAAACAGTTATTAATATTTATTTTTAAAGTTAGGTAAATCAAGGGACCACGCCGTATAACACGGAACGGGTTTCCTCCCAAGAATACCAGTGCATAAAACAAACAGCGCAATGCTAAATAAAGAAAAATGAAGCTGTTATAAGACCCAGGTCCCATCACACAATGCAACGCAAGCCGGAGGACAGGGTTTTTACCTTATAACAGCCAAAGCATGCTTGATACGTTTAAAACACATTATTTGATACTATTATAAGTGTATAGTGTCAAAACAATTTCAATCATAAATATCAATCATAGGCGGCATGAATGACCCATACCACTATGTCGCCATACTAGGTTCTACAAATAAAACCGCACTATCACGTATTGGCAATTGGATTTCCGTCATGAGCCGAGGCAAGGGGCAAGCTCCTCTCCGCGTTCGAGACACTCTAGCAAATGCCTCGGGACCGCACACAGCAATCCCTGGATCCTCCAAGGCCGGTCCTCTCTTACTTTTGAGGATTGGCAATTTCTGAACACACGTTTCCCGGTCCTTACAGACCTATATCCGAGGCGCCTCATATCCAACAACCACACAGGTGAAAAGTATATAAATGTCAGGGCTGGTAGGTCACTGACACCACCCTAGCTAGAAAGAAACGTCGTGCACTCCTTGGGTCCGTATCCCGTTTTTGACTCATACCGAGATGTGAGGCTCGCGAATTCACGTTATACACAAAGCTACGCCACACAGGCCGTGCTTTGATCATCAACCACAAGACTTTGCTTTTCAACAGAAGCCTTGATCAATTTCCACTTACGCATGCCACATTGGCAATTCACTTCATGCGACTGATGTCCATCGATATACAACCTCTGAGCTCGTACGTCTCAGAGAAGGGCGTTAAGCAAGAGAATAAATTCTCCGCCGCCAAACAGATGTATATTTAATAGAGATCAATCAACACAGAATAAAATCCAATGTCAGACACACAATCCATTTACAAGTTCGTTCTGGGTCTGAACGAAACCGGAGGCACTTTCCTCGCATATCCATCCATCTCCAAGTACGTCTGGACGATCACCAACTGATTCCCTCATCCTGGGTGTACAGCCCAATCAAGATCATCAGTAATCACCCAAACGATGTGAAGACTTCCGGTCTTCAACCACCGTCTTCATCTTCGACATCTCGTCGAATCGGTTATTCAGAATGGGTATAAACCCGGCCTTTCTGAATAACCCACGTATATAATAAACGAATGTTACACAAACACAACAAACGCCTCATTCCAATTTAGAATATTCTTTTGTTCACAAAATCACATTCTTAGGGAAAAGTTCCCATTAATTTTATCAAAGATAAATTCTTCTAAATTTATTCTTTAATCTTCCTTTGGATATCATCTCAAACTAGTCGGGATTAGCGAACCACACCGAAGTAATTATTTGTTTTATTTCCCAATCCCAACCTATATATCCCATGGAGCAAAACTGGTGATACTCCATATCTAACACCACGGTGTTATCGGTAAAATTAATTACCATTTCACGTTCAAATCTAATTAAAGATTTAACTATCGCTTTGGAGCAAAACAGGTGATACTCCACTCTCGATCACTTTTCAGATTTGATAATTTAAATTATCAATTCACATTTTAATCTAATTAAAGATTCATTAAAACTTCATTTAGTTTTAATCTTCTCAAAAATCAATATTATGCCTTTAACTGGGTTAAAGAACCAATGTCCTCTAAAACACGATTCACGACAAACCAAATCATATTTGATATTAAATACAAGGCTCTGAATAGAAAATATATCGGCTTATATTCAATATCAAATTCTGAAACCAACAAATATCGTATTGGGAATAACGATATAAAACATATCTTTCAAATTCCCATAATAATATCTGTATAGTCACGAAATCCAACATCGAAATATCCCGAAGATAATTTCGATTCAACTCCAGTCCAATCCACGTATTGGAAATTATCGATTATTTTCAAAATCACTTTCAAATTCAATTTATTTATTTCAAAAATAAATTGATTTTAATTCTAGTTCAAAACTAGTTCATTTCGATAAAAATCTATTTTTACCTTCTAATGTGGAATTTTCCAGCCCAATTCTTTCCAATTCACATATTATAATTTTACACAAATTATAGATATTTTTGATAATTTTATCAAGGCCCGTACAGTCGATTTCCAACAACGGCCATCGAACTGCACTTACAGCGGCCTTTTTCGAATTTGATTTGGACATAATTCCAAATCCAACCGTTAGATTTCAAATTTCTAATATTCATTGGAAAGCTCTTTTCGATACGAACCCAACGGTTCCGGTTTTAGGAGAATCCGACGGTCGGATCTCCCACAACGTCCGTTTGAAATAAATGGTCGAAATTCACGAACTGCCGCGGCGCGTTCTATTCAGGCCATTATATTATATATATAATATATATAATATATATTTCGTCGATTTCTATTTAAAACGAATTTTATAAATCGTTTTAAATTCGTTTCTGAAACAATTCAACTTCTATATTCAATTTCAAATCGATTTGATTTCAATTCAATTCGAATTCATTTCAATTCAATTCCAATTCTAATTCGTTTCAATTCAATTCAATTTGAATTCGTTTTAAATTGATTTCTATTCAATTTCAGTTCGTTTTAAATTACAATTTCAATTTAATTCAATTTGAATTCATCTCTATTTTATTCGAATTCAAATTCACTTTCTATTCAATTCGAATCGAATTCATTTTCTATTCGATTCGAATTCATTTCAAATTGATTCAATAAAATTTCCATTTGAATTTTAATCTAATTCAATTTGAATTTCCTTTCAAAATATTAAATTTTGAAATCACTTTTCAATATTCATTATAAAACGAATAAAATCGATATACACATCGTTCGCGTCAAAATAACGCATCTCTAATCAACACGGCTTTATATTTCAATAATTCGTTATTCTATTCAACAAATGAATATTTGTTCTATTCAACACATGAATCTATATTTCTTTCAACACACGACTAATCTCAACACATGAGTACTGTCAACACCTCACTATTTTTGTTATGTAAAATATTTTATAAAACTAAGGTATCTATCGTTTGATTTTTGATTAGACTTCTACTGAGAAGTAGTTCTAATTTTAAATATGATAAAGATGTAAATTTCATTGTATAAAATATTTCACTCAACACATGAACATCGTCAACACATGACTATTTTTATATTCACCACATGAATTTTCTTTTATAATATTTATTATTTTCCCGATTGGAATGAGGCCCAATCAATCACCATATAATGTTAATTATACGGATTTCCATACAACACATGTATATAATAGCATTGAAAAATAATCAACCATCAACCAAAGTGCACTACACTGTATAAGCATCAAATATAGATATCTAACGCTTATAACAGCCTGTCAATCAATCGATCGACATATTTAATCAATCAGGATGAGTGAACTTCAAATTTCATCCCAACACCCGTGTGGGGTTTCAAACAATCAAACACAGATTTTATTTGTGCAGTTGGGCGATGTGTAAAATTTATCATCCCAATCAATTTCAGTCAAATCAGTGTATATAAACAAATCGGCCGATTTGTTTATAAATATTCATTTATTCGCTTTCACGTTAAAATTATATTTTTAACGATAAAACAATTTATTTTAACACATGAATTTCTATTCGTTTCATTTATCAAATAAAATGATATCTTTTATTTTTCTAACTTATTTTAGAAAATTTCGGCGGCATAACGGCACGATACTAGAAACGGGACGAGGCCTAGCCTTATCCCCGGTCTAGTGAAGGCCCACGCCATTCACACATCAATCAAATCAATTCAATTCACCAAACAATTCAATTCAAACCAATTAGACTAACCAACTACACAACCAAACAATTTAACAAACAAGCCATCCATGGTCTGTGGATGACGGGTGTCGGGTGCTACTAAACACCGTCTGCATCCTAGTATATATATATAACTAGAAAAAGAGAATTTAGAGTGAGAAGTTCTCACCGATAGCTATCCAACTTCACGACACTTCATTTGTAGAAATCTTCTTCATTCTCGCCTTTTTATCATTTTCGTTGCCCATAGTCACTACATATATAAAAATCACACATTTTTATATTTCGATGTCTTTAAAATAAAAATCACATTTTTATTTATTCACTTTCAATTTAAAAGTCATATTTTTATAATCACTTCATATATTTAAAAATCGAATTTTTACTATGCTATTCAATATATAAAAATCATATTTTTACTTCGATGTTCAATATATAAAAATCATATTTTTACTTCGATGTTCAATATATAAAAACGAATTTTTACTTTGGTGTCATACAGAGAAAAATTCCATTTCAAAAATATTGATTTCGCCTTTATAAAAATAAAGTTTTCGCCTTTATATAAATAAAGTTTTCGCCTTTACTATTTTTAAAATATCGTCTTTTCATTTTTAAAGATTTTACCTTTTCAATTTCATCCCTATAGAAATCACATTTTATTTTGCTACCTATAAAAAGATGATATTTTTTTATATTCCTAACATGTAAAAATTATATTTTTACCACTTCTATATAGTAAAGATTATATTTTTAATACTTTAAAAATATAAAAATCATATTTTGATTATCTTCCTTATATAAAAATTATATTTTTACTTCACTACTCATCTCAAAATATCGTCTTTTCATTTTTAAAAATATCGTCATTTATATTTAAAAATATCACGTCTTTTATATTTTAAAAAAAATACGTCTTTTATATTTTAAAAAAAATACGTCTTTTCTATTTTAAAAAAAATACGTCTTTTGTTATTGAAAATATAAGCATTTCCTTATCAAAATAAATCAGAAAACAAGGTCAGAAAAGAAACTTACAGCGAAAACGGAGGTGGGTTTTTTTTTTTTTTTCTGCGCCTGACAGCCGGAGCAGTGGAGCAAAAGGGTGGCTTCGGATCTCGGGGATTCACCGAGACGCTTCGGAAGAAAGGAGGAGGTGGGGAAGATCGGAGGAGGGGGGGGTGTTTTCTCGCGGTGGGGGCTCGTCGGAGCTGGAGGAGTGCGGCCTGGGGATGGGCCGCTGGGCGTTTGGGTTTCGTGGCAAGGGAGGGCGGAAGGGTTTTCGCGGCGCCTGGCGCCTGGGGGGGGGGGGGGGGGTTCTCCGATTCGACGAAGAGGAGGGGGCTTGCCGAAGATCGGCGGCGCCTGGGTGGGGGGTCTCTGATTCGATCGGTTGCCTCTTTTTTTTTTTTTTTTCTTTCCTGAAAAACGATTTTGAAAGATAAGAGGGGGGGGGGCAGCGTAATAAGGGGAAGAAAGGTTTTTTTTATTTTAATTATTTTATTTTCTAAAAAGTTGACTTTTACACACGACCTCTAAACGAGGTCCACCGCCTGTCGTCCATAGCGTTTTACCCCCATTCTGAACACAATGGGATATATATCGTAAGCTGATTCGATCGTTACAATCAGTTTCCTTTGAATTTACATTTAAATCACTATATTGAATTTTAAACGTACATTTCAAATTACCGGGGTCACATATTAACTCTATAAATTGCAGAAAATATTTTCTAGATTCGTATTGACGATACGGTTCTAACAAAACTAGTTTCGCCAAATTCTGAGACCGTTAGAAAAATGGCCAATTTCCAGTCGATTAAAATCAACTGAAACCGGTCAAACGAGTTTTCCTTTGCCACGCTCACATATTGATTCGAAAAATTATGAAATTTGGAATCTAGCAACAACTGTACACTGCGGATCCAACAAAAGTGGTTTCGTCGAAATCCGAGGTCGTTTGCAAAATGTCCATTTTTAAGGGCCTGAATTCCATAGCGACTATTCAGAATTTTCAACTGGACATATCTTTTGATTCCCGCTATGAAATCTTGATTTGTCGGATTCGTTAGAAAGATATTCACAATTAGATCCCATTATTTTTGGTTTCACTAAAATCCGGATTGTTTTGCACCCGGTACATTCAATTGAAGTTTGAAATCGAATTATCGAACTACCGCACCATTTTCAATTCTATTTTTAATTATATATAAATATTTATATTCTAACGACGGCGTATATAATATATACGTCGAATTCCATTCAAAATAAACTTCACGTCGTTTAAATTTAAAATAATCTATTTTAAATACTCAAAATTCGCTAAAATTGCCAAATTAAAAATTTCAAACTGGCTCGCATTTACGGGTTGTTACAATCTCCCCCACTTAAAACTTTTCGTCCCCGAAAAGGAACAAAGTCGAAAGTGGTTTGATCAATAAGCTCTACATTCGATCTGGCTTCCAGTCTCCAACTTTTCAGTTTCTGAGAATTTTCAAAATTTCAAAAATTTGGCTAACACCCTAAATTTTCGAAAAATTTCGCCATAACCTCCCCTGCACCGGGAGCATCGGGGAATTTCAAATAGCTTCCCCGGTCCTTCAGATCTCAAAAAGAAAAAGAAAAAGCCAAGCGGCTAGCCAATAGGCTCATAAAATCATCATCACCCAAACAAAACAGTAAATTATGTAGTAAACATGTACCTATTTGTCGGGCAAACAAATTTTATTCTTCGGCTCTAGCCTCCTTGCTATGACCTGTTCAATATAAGTATATGTATATGCAAGCAAATGCGACCAATTTTCGATACAATTCAATATTCGGTTCAATTAGGCATAAATGATTCAAAATTAGCAAACAAATAAACAAACAACACAAACATCAATCAATTAGTAAATTAGAGTTTCAAATTCATAATTTTGATACATATACAAAAATCATGTTTTTGATACCAATTCACAACAATAAATCTATCTATATTAGTTTTGGTTCTCACACCAGCCTAATGGAAATATATAGAAATCACACCTTCGAAACACGAACATAAATACTGATGATGTGGCCACATCACCAGAATTATCCCCGGGTGTCTAGAATGTGACTCTATATCTATCCAGTATATTAAAACTTCGAATATACGTTCATGACGCGTATACGCGAAATCTATATATACTCGATTGTCCATATTCAATATAAATAAATATTCAAATACGTATAAAACGATTTAAATTTTAAAACAAAATTGTTTTCATTTGAAAAATATACTCTTCACACTCGTTCTAGGATACTACTGATCCTATCTCTAACGAGTAATTCTAATTGGATATTGCTAGTCCAATATCTGATGAATTCTTTCGTATGGTTCTAATGTGTCTTGTTCTCGAGCTCTGTAAACCAAAGCTCTGATACCACTGTAAGAACCCGTAACTTCCCCGTGAAGGAAAGCACGAATACTTTGAGAACAACACACATCGGAACACAAACAGAAGAACATTTCATTGTTATTACAACAATTCCATTAGATACAAGAATATACAGAGTATAAATGAATAAATTACATACCATAAATATCAGAGATTACAATAAATTACATAGCAGCGGAAAATAATACAAAATCACAACTGAAAGTGATACACGGATACAGAGCTTTCCGAGCATCGTTCCAGCTGTAAATCAGGACCCTGTGAATATAAATCTGCAAAACCAAAACTACTAGCTGCCCGTGTGGAAAATAGGGGCACCCAGAGTTTAGGTTAAAACAATAAACTCCGGGTCAGTCATGGGACTGGTGTGAGAACTAAAACAGTTATTAATCTTTATTTTTAAAGTTAGGTAAATCAAGGGACCACGCCGTATAACACGGAACGGGTTTCCTCCCAAGAATACCAGTGCATAAAACAAACAGCGCAATGCTAAATAAAGAAAAATGAAGCTGTTATAAGACCCAGGTCCCATCACACAATGCAACGCAAGCCGGAGGATAGGGTTTTTACCTTATAACAGCCAAAGCATGCTTGATACGTTTAAAACACATTATTTGATACTATTATAAGTGTATAGTGTCAAAACAATTTCAATCATAAATATCAATCATAGGCGGCATGAATGACCCATACCACTATGTCGCCATACTAGGTTCTACAAATAAAACCGCACTATCACGTATTGGCAATTGGATTTCCGTCATGAGCCGAGGCAAGGGGCAAGCTCCTCTCCGCGTTCGAGACACTCTAGCAAATGCCTCGGGACCGCACACAGCAATCCCTGGATCCTCCAAGGCCGGTCCTCTCTTACTTATGAGGATTGGCAATTCCTGAACACACGTTTCCCGGTCCTTACAGACCTATATCCGAGGCGCCTCATATCCAACAACCACACAGGTGAAAAGTATATAAATGTCAGGGCTGGTAGGTCACTGACACCACCCTAGCTAGAAAGAAACGTCGTGCACTCCTTGGGTCCGTATCCCGTTTTTGACTCATACCGAGATGTGAGGCTCGCGAATTCACGTTATACACAAAGCTATGCCACACAGGCCGTGCTTTGATCATCAACCACAAGACTTTGCTTTTCAACAGAAGCCTTGATCAATTGCCACTTACGCATGCCACATTGGCAATTCACATCATGCGACTGATGTCCATCGATATACAACCTCTGAGCTCGTACGTCTCAGAGAAGGGCGTTAAGTAAGAGAATAAATTCTCCGCCGCCAAACAGATGTATATTTAATAGAGATCAATCAACACAGAATAAAATCCAATGTCAGACACACAATCCATTTACAAGTTCGTTCTGGGTCTGAACGAAACCGGAGGCACTTTCCTCGCATATCCATCCATCTCCAAGTACGTTTGGACGATCACCAACTGATTCCCTCATCCTGGGTGTACAGCCCAATCAAGATCATCAGTAATCACCCAAACGATGTGAAGACTTCCGGTCTTCAACCACCGTCTTCATCTTCGACATCATGTCGAATCGGTTATTCAGAATGGGTATAAACCCGGCCTTTCTGAATAACCCACGTATATAATAAACGAATGTTACACAAACACAACAAACGCCTCATTCCAATTTAGAATATTCTTTTGTTCACAAAATCACATTCTTAGGGAAAAGTTCCCATTAATTTTATCAAAGATAAATTCTTCTAAATTTATTCTTTAATCTTCCTTTGGATATCATCTCAAACTAGTCGGGATTAGCGAACCACACCGAAGTAATTATTTGTTTTATTTCCCAATCCCAACCTATATATCCCATGGAGCAAAACTGGTGATACTCCATATCTAACACCACGGTGTTATCGGTAAAATTAATTACCATTTCACGTTCAAATCTAATTAAAGATTTAACTATCGCTTTGGAGCAAAACTGGTGATACTCCACTCTCGATCACTTTTCAGATTTGATAATTTAAATTATCAATTCACATTTTAATCTAATTAAAGATTCATTAAAACTTCATTTAGTTTTAATCTTCTCAAAAATCAATATTATGCCTTTAACTGGGTTAAAGAACCAATGTCCTCTAAAACACGATTCACGACAAACCAAATCATATTTGATATTAAATACAAGGCTCTGAATAGAAAATATATCGGCTTATATTCAATATCAAATTCTGAAACCAACAAATATCGTATTGGGAATAACGATATAAAACATATCTTTCAAATTCCCATAATAATATCTGTATAGTCACGAAATCCAACATCGAAATATCCCGAAGATAATTTCGATTCAACTCCAGTCCAATCCACGTATTGGAAATTATCGATTATTTTCAAAATCACTTTCAAATTCAATTTATTTATTTCAAAAATAAATTGATTTTAATTCTAGTTCAAAACTAGTTCATTTCGATAAAAATCTATTTTTACCTTCTAATGTGGAATTTTCCAGCCCAATTCTTTCCAATTCACATATTATAATTTTACACAAATTATAGATATTTTTGATAATTTTATCATGGCCCGTACAGTCGATTTCCAACAACGGCCATCGAACTGCACTTACAACGACCTTTTTCGAATTTGATTTGGACATAATTCCAAATCCAACCGTTAGATTTCAAATTTCTAATATTCATTGGAAAGCTCTTTTCGATATGAACCCAACGGTTCCGGTTTTAGGAGAATCCGACGGTCGGATCTCCCGCAACGTCCGTTTGAAATAAATGGTCGAAATTCACGAACTGCCGCGGCGCGGCGCGTTCTATTCAGACCATTATATTATATATATAATATATATATATATAATATATTTCGTCGATTTCTATTTAAAACGAATTTTATAAATCGTTTTAAATTCGTTTCTGAAACAATTCAACTTCTATATTCAATTTCAAATCGATTTGATTTCAATTCAATTCGAATTCATTTCAATTCAATTCCAATTCCAATTCGTTTCAATTCAATTCAATTTGAATTCGTTTTAAATTGATTTCTATTCAATTTCAGTTCGTTTTAAATTACAATTTCAATTTAATTCAATTTGAATTCATCTCTATTTTTTTCGAATTCAAATTCACTTTCTATTCAATTCGAATCGAATTCATTTTCTATTCGATTCGAATTCATTTCAAATTGATTCAATAAAATTTCCATTTGAATTTTAATCTAATTCAATTTGAATTTCCTTTCAAAATATTAAATTTTGAAATCACTTTTCAATATTCATTATAAAATGAATAAAATCGATATACACATCGTTCGCGTCAAAATAACGCATCTCTAATCAACACGGCTTTATATTTCAATAATTCGTTATTCTATTCAACAAATGAATATTTGTTCTATTCAACACATGAATCTATATTTCTTTCAACACACGACTAATCTCAACACATGAGTACTGTCAACACCTCACTATTTTTGTTATGTAAAATATTTTATAAAACTAAGGTATCTATCGTTTGATTTTTAATTAGACTTCTACTGAGAAGTAGTTCTAATTTTAAATATGATAAAGATGTAAATTTCATTGTATAAAATATTTCACTCAACACATGAACATCGTCAACACATGACTATTTTTATATTCACCACATGAATTTTCTTTTATAATATTTATTATTTTCCCGATTGGAATGAGGCCCAATCAATCACCATATAATGTTAATTATACGGATTTCCATACAACACATGTATATAATAGCATTGAAAAATAATCAACCATCAACCAAAGTGCACTACACTGTATAAGCATCAAATATAGATATCTAACGCTTATAACAGCCTATCAATCAATCGATCGACATATTTAATCAATCAGGATGAGTGAACTTCAAATTTCATCCCAACACCCGTGTGGGGTTTCAAACAATCAAACACAGATTTTATTTGTGCAGTTGGGCGATGTGTAAAATTTATCATCCCAATCAATTTTAGTCAAATCAGTGTATATAAACAAATCGGTCGATTTGTTTATAAATATTCATTTATTCGCTTTCACGTTAAAATTATATTTTTAACGATAAAACAATTTATTTTAACACATGAATTTCTATTCGTTTCATTTATCAAATAAAATGATATCTTTTATTTTTCTAACTTATTTTAGAAAATTTCGGCGGCATAACGGCACGATACTAGAAACGGGACGAGGCCTAGCCTTATCCCCGGTCTAGTGAAGGCCCACGCCATTCACACATCAATCAAATCAATTCAATTCACCAAACAATTCAATTCAAACCAATTAGACTAACCAACTACACAACCAAACAATTTAACAAACAAGCCATCCATGGTCTGTGGATGACGGGTGTCGGGTGCTACTAAACACCGTCTGCATCCTAGTATATATATATAACTAGAAAAAGAGAATTTAGAGTGAGAAGTTCTCACCGATAGCTATCCAACTTCACGACACTTCATTTGTAGAAATCTTCTTCATTCTCGCCTTTTTATCATTTTCGTTGCCCATAGTCACTACATATATAAAAATCACACATTTTTATATTTCGATGTCTTTAAAATAAAAATCACATTTTTATTTATTCACTTTCAATTTAAAAGTCATATTTTTATAATCACTTCATATATTTAAAAATCGAATTTTTACTATGCTATTCAATATATAAAAATCATATTTTTACTTCGATGTTCAATATATAAAAATCATATTTTTACTTCGATGTTCAATATATAAAAACGAATTTTTACTTTGGTGTCATACAGAGAAAAATTCCATTTCAAAAATATTGATTTCGCCTTTATAAAAATAAAGTTTTCGCCTTTATATAAATAAAGTTTTCGCCTTTACTATTTTTAAAATATCGTCTTTTCATTTTTAAAGATTTTACCTTTTCAATTTCATCCCTATAGAAATCACATTTTATTTTGCTACCTATAAAAAGATGATATTTTTTTATATTCCTAACATGTAAAAATTATATTTTTACCACTTCTATATAGTAAAGATTATATTTTTAATACTTTAAAAATATAAAAATCATATTTTGATTATCTTCCTTATATAAAAATTATATTTTTACTTCACTACTCATCTCAAAATATCGTCTTTTCATTTTTAAAAATATCGTCATTTATATTTAAAAATATCACGTCTTTTATATTTTAAAAAAAATACGTCTTTTATATTTTAAAAAAAATACGTCTTTTCTATTTTAAAAAAAATACGTCTTTTGTTATTGAAAATATAAGCATTTCCTTATCAAAATAAATCAGAAAACAAGGTCAGAAAAGAAACTTACAGCGAAAACGGAGGTGGGTTTTTTTTTTTTTTTTTTTTTTTTTTGCTGCGCCTGACAGCCGGAGCAGTGGAGCAAAAGGGTGGCTTCGGATCTCGGGGATTCACCGAGACGCTTCGGAAGAAAGGAGGAGGTGGGGAAGATCGGAGGAGGGGGGGTGTTTTCTCGCGGTGGGGGCTCGTCGGAGCTGGAGGAGTGCGGCCTGGGGATGGGCCGCTGGGCGTTTGGGTTTCGTGGCAAGGGAGGGCGGAAGGGTTTTCGCGGCGCCTGGCGCCTGGGGGGGGGGGGGGGTTCTCCGATTCGACGAAGAGGAGGGGGCTTGCCGAAGATCGGCGGCGCCTGGGTGGGGGGTCTCTGATTCGATCGGTTGCCTCTTTTTTTTTTTTTTTCTTTCCTGAAAAACGATTTTGAAAGATAAGAGGGGGGGGGGCCAGCGTAATAAGGGGAAGAAAGGTTTTTTTTATTTTAATTATTTTATTTTCTAAAAAGTTGACTTTTACACACGACCTCTAAACGAGGTCCACCGCCTGTCGTCCATAGCGTTTTACCCCCATTCTGAACACAATGGGATATATATCGTAAGCTGATTCGATCGTTACAATCAGTTTCCTTTGAATTTACATTTAAATCACTATATTGAATTTTAAACGTACATTTCAAATTACCGGGGTCACATATTAACTCTATAAATTGCAGAAAATATTTTCTAGATTCGTATTGACGATACGGTTCTAACAAAACTAGTTTCGCCAAATTCTGAGACCGTTAGAAAAATGGCCAATTTCCAGTCGATTAAAATCAACTGAAACCGGTCAAACGAGTTTTCCTTTGCCACGCTCACATATTGATTCGAAAAATTATGAAATTTGGAATCTAGCAACAACTGTACACTGCGGATCCAACAAAAGTGGTTTCGTCGAAATCCGAGGTCGTTTGCAAAATGTCCATTTTTAAGGGCCTGAATTCCATAGCGACTATTCAGAATTTTCAACTGGACATATCTTTTGATTCCCGCTATGAAATCTTGATTTGTCGGATTCGTTAGAAAGATATTCACAATTAGATCCCATTATTTTTGGTTTCACTAAAATCCGGATTGTTTTGCACCCGGTACATTCAATTGAAGTTTGAAATCGAATTATCGAACTACCGCACCATTTTCAATTCTATTTTTAATTATATATAAATATTTATATTCTAACGACGGCGTATATAATATATACGTCGAATTCCATTCAAAATAAACTTCACGTCGTTTAAATTTAAAATAATCTATTTTAAATACTCAAAATTCGCTAAAATTGCCAAATTAAAAATTTCAAACTGGCTCGCATTTACGGGTTGTTACAATCTCCCCCACTTAAAACTTTTCGTCCCCGAAAAGGAACAAAGTCGAAAGTGGTTTGATCAATAAGCTCTACATTCGATCTGGCTTCCAGTCTCCAACTTTTCAGTTTCTGAGAATTTTCAAAATTTCAAAAATTTGGCTAACACCCTAAATTTTCGAAAAATTTCGCCATAACCTCCCCTGCACCGGGAGCATCGGGGAATTTCAAATAGCTTCCCCGGTCCTTCAGATCTCAAAAAGAAAAAGAAAAAGCCAAGCGGCTAGCCAATAGGCTCATAAAATCATCATCACCCAAACAAAACAGTAAATTATGTAGTAAACATGTACCTATTTGTCGGGCAAACAAATTTTATTCTTCGGCTCTAGCCTCCTTGCTATGACCTGTTCAATATAAGTATATGTATATGCAAGCAAATGCGACCAATTTTCGATACAATTCAATATTCGGTTCAATTAGGCATAAATGATTCAAAATTAGCAAACAAATAAACAAACAACACAAACATCAATCAATTAGTAAATTAGAGTTTCAAATTCATAATTTTGATACATATACAAAAATCATGTTTTTGATACCAATTCACAACAATAAATCTATCTATATTAGTTTTGGTTCTCACACCAGCCTAATGGAAATATATAGAAATCACACCTTCGAAACACGAACATAAATACTGATGATGTGGCCACATCACCAGAATTATCCCCGGGTGTCTAGAATGTGACTCTATATCTATCCAGTATATTAAAACTTCGAATATACGTTCATGACGCGTATACGCAAAATCTATATATACTCGATTGTCCATATTCAATATAAATAAATATTCAAATACGTATAAAACGATTTAAATTTTAAAACAAAATTGTTTTCATTTGAAAAATATACTCTTCACACTCGTTCTAGGATACTACTGATCCTATCTCTAACGAGTAATTCTAATTGGATATTGCTAGTCCAATATCTGATGAATTCTTTCGTATGGTTCTAATGTGTCTTGTTCTCGAGCTCTGTAAACCAAAGCTCTGATACCACTGTAAGAACCCGTAACTTCCCCGTGAAGGAAAGCACGAATACTTTGAGAACAACACACATCGGAACACAAACAGAAGAACATTTCATTGTTATTACAACAATTCCATTAGATACAAGAATATACAGAGTATAAATGAATAAATTACATACCATAAATATCAGAGATTACAATAAATTACATAGCAGCGGAAAATAATACAAAATCACAACTGAAAGTGATACACGGATACAGAGCTTTCCGAGCATCGTTCCAGCTGTAAATCAGGACCCTGTGAATATAAATCTGCAAAACCAAAACTACTAGCTGCCCGTGTGGAAAATAGGGGCACCCAGAGTTTAGGTTAAAACAATAAACTCCGGGTCAGTCATGGGACTGGTGTGAGAACTAAAACAGTTATTAATCTTTATTTTTAAAGTTAGGTAAATCAAGGGACCACGCCGTATAACACGGAACGGGTTTCCTCCCAAGAATACCAGTGCATAAAACAAACAGCGCAATGCTAAATAAAGAAAAATGAAGCTGTTATAAGACCCAGGTCCCATCACACAATGCAACGCAAGCCGGAGGATAGGGTTTTTACCTTATAACAGCCAAAGCATGCTTGATACGTTTAAAACACATTATTTGATACTATTATAAGTGTATAGTGTCAAAACAATTTCAATCATAAATATCAATCATAGGCGGCATGAATGACCCATACCACTATGTCGCCATACTAGGTTCTACAAATAAAACCGCACTATCACGTATTGGCAATTGGATTTCCGTCATGAGCCGAGGCAAGGGGCAAGCTCCTCTCCGCGTTCGAGACACTCTAGCAAATGCCTCGGGACCGCACACAGCAATCCCTGGATCCTCCAAGGCCGGTCCTCTCTTACTTATGAGGATTGGCAATTCCTGAACACACGTTTCCCGGTCCTTACAGACCTATATCCGAGGCGCCTCATATCCAACAACCACACAGGTGAAAAGTATATAAATGTCAGGGCTGGTAGGTCACTGACACCACCCTAGCTAGAAAGAAACGTCGTGCACTCCTTGGGTCCGTATCCCGTTTTTGACTCATACCGAGATGTGAGGCTCGCGAATTCACGTTATACACAAAGCTATGCCACACAGGCCGTGCTTTGATCATCAACCACAAGACTTTGCTTTTCAACAGAAGCCTTGATCAATTGCCACTTACGCATGCCACATTGGCAATTCACATCATGCGACTGATGTCCATCGATATACAACCTCTGAGCTCGTACGTCTCAGAGAAGGGCGTTAAGTAAGAGAATAAATTCTCCGCCGCCAAACAGATGTATATTTAATAGAGATCAATCAACACAGAATAAAATCCAATGTCAGACACACAATCCATTTACAAGTTCGTTCTGGGTCTGAACGAAACCGGAGGCACTTTCCTCGCATATCCATCCATCTCCAAGTACGTTTGGACAATCACCAACTGATTCCCTCATCCTGGGTGTACAGCCCAATCAAGATCATCAGTAATCACCCAAACGATGTGAAGACTTCCGGTCTTCAACCACCGTCTTCATCTTCGACATCTCGTCGAATCGGTTATTCAGAATGGGTATAAACCCGGCCTTTCTGAATAACCCACGTATATAATAAACGAATGTTACACAAACACAACAAACGCCTCATTCCAATTTAGAATATTCTTTTGTTCACAAAATCACATTCTTAGGGAAAAGTTCCCATTAATTTTATCAAAGATAAATTCTTCTAAATTTATTCTTTAATCTTCCTTTGGATATCATCTCAAACTAGTCGGGATTAGCGAACCACACCGAAGTAATTATTTGTTTTATTTCCCAATCCCAACCTATATATCCCATGGAGCAAAACTGGTGATACTCCATATCTAACACCACGGTGTTATCGGTAAAATTAATTACCATTTCACGTTCAAATCTAATTAAAGATTTAACTATCGCTTTGGAGCAAAACTGGTGATACTCCACTCTCGATCACTTTTCAGATTTGATAATTTAAATTATCAATTCACATTTTAATCTAATTAAAGATTCATTAAAACTTCATTTAGTTTTAATCTTCTCAAAAATCAATATTATGCCTTTAACTGGGTTAAAGAACCAATGTCCTCTAAAACACGATTCACGACAAACCAAATCATATTTGATATTAAATACAAGGCTCTGAATAGAAAATATATCGGCTTATATTCAATATCAAATTCTGAAACCAACAAATATCGTATTGGGAATAACGATATAAAACATATCTTTCAAATTCCCATAATAATATCTGTATAGTCACGAAATCCAACATCGAAATATCCCGAAGATAATTTCGATTCAACTCCAGTCCAATCCACGTATTGGAAATTATCGATTATTTTCAAAATCACTTTCAAATTCAATTTATTTATTTCAAAAATAAATTGATTTTAATTCTAGTTCAAAACTAGTTCATTTCGATAAAAATCTATTTTTACCTTCTAATGTGGAATTTTCCAGCCCAATTCTTTCCAATTCACATATTATAATTTTACACAAATTATAGATATTTTTGATAATTTTATCATGGCCCGTACAGTCGATTTCCAACAACGGCCATCGAACTGCACTTACAACGACCTTTTTCGAATTTGATTTGGACATAATTCCAAATCCAACCGTTAGATTTCAAATTTCTAATATTCATTGGAAAGCTCTTTTCGATATGAACCCAACGGTTCCGGTTTTAGGAGAATCCGACGGTCGGATCTCCCGCAACGTCCGTTTGAAATAAATGGTCGAAATTCACGAACTGCCGCGGCGCGGCGCGTTCTATTCAGACCATTATATTATATATATAATATATTTCGTCGATTTCTATTTAAAACGAATTTTATAAATCGTTTTAAATTCGTTTCTGAAACAATTCAACTTCTATATTCAATTTCAAATCGATTTGATTTCAATTCAATTCGAATTCATTTCAATTCAATTCCAATTCCAATTCGTTTCAATTCAATTCAATTTGAATTCGTTTTAAATTGATTTCTATTCAATTTCAGTTCGTTTTAAATTACAATTTCAATTTAATTCAATTTGAATTCATCTCTATTTTTTTCGAATTCAAATTCACTTTCTATTCAATTCGAATCGAATTCATTTTCTATTCGATTCGAATTCATTTCAAATTGATTCAATAAAATTTCCATTTGAATTTTAATCTAATTCAATTTGAATTTCCTTTCAAAATATTAAATTTTGAAATCACTTTTCAATATTCATTATAAAATGAATAAAATCGATATACACATCGTTCGCGTCAAAATAACGCATCTCTAATCAACACGGCTTTATATTTCAATAATTCGTTATTCTATTCAACAAATGAATATTTGTTCTATTCAACACATGAATCTATATTTCTTTCAACACACGACTAATCTCAACACATGAGTACTGTCAACACCTCACTATTTTTGTTATGTAAAATATTTTATAAAACTAAGGTATCTATCGTTTGATTTTTAATTAGACTTCTACTGAGAAGTAGTTCTAATTTTAAATATGATAAAGATGTAAATTTCATTGTATAAAATATTTCACTCAACACATGAACATCGTCAACACATGACTATTTTTATATTCACCACATGAATTTTCTTTTATAATATTTATTATTTTCCCGATTGGAATGAGGCCCAATCAATCACCATATAATGTTAATTATACGGATTTCCATACAACACATGTATATAATAGCATTGAAAAATAATCAACCATCAACCAAAGTGCACTACACTGTATAAGCATCAAATATAGATATCTAACGCTTATAACAGCCTATCAATCAATCGATCGACATATTTAATCAATCAGGATGAGTGAACTTCAAATTTCATCCCAACACCCGTGTGGGGTTTCAAACAATCAAACACAGATTTTATTTGTGCAGTTGGGCGATGTGTAAAATTTATCATCCCAATCAATTTTAGTCAAATCAGTGTATATAAACAAATCGGTCGATTTGTTTATAAATATTCATTTATTCGCTTTCACGTTAAAATTATATTTTTAACGATAAAACAATTTATTTTAACACATGAATTTCTATTCGTTTCATTTATCAAATAAAATGATATCTTTTATTTTTCTAACTTATTTTAGAAAATTTCGGCGGCATAACGGCACGATACTAGAAACGGGACGAGGCCTAGCCTTATCCCCGGTCTAGTGAAGGCCCACGCCATTCACACATCAATCAAATCAATTCAATTCACCAAACAATTCAATTCAAACCAATTAGACTAACCAACTACACAACCAAACAATTTAACAAACAAGCCATCCATGGTCTGTGGATGACGGGTGTCGGGTGCTACTAAACACCGTCTGCATCCTAGTATATATATATAACTAGAAAAAGAGAATTTAGAGTGAGAAGTTCTCACCGATAGCTATCCAACTTCACGACACTTCATTTGTAGAAATCTTCTTCATTCTCGCCTTTTTATCATTTTCGTTGCCCATAGTCACTACATATATAAAAATCACACATTTTTATATTTCGATGTCTTTAAAATAAAAATCACATTTTTATTTATTCACTTTCAATTTAAAAGTCATATTTTTATAATCACTTCATATATTTAAAAATCGAATTTTTACTATGCTATTCAATATATAAAAATCATATTTTTACTTCGATGTTCAATATATAAAAATCATATTTTTACTTCGATGTTCAATATATAAAAACGAATTTTTACTTTGGTGTCATACA
The DNA here is from genome assembly GCA_030737875.1 of Allium sativum. NCBI lineage: Eukaryota > Viridiplantae > Streptophyta > Magnoliopsida > Asparagales > Amaryllidaceae > Allium > Allium sativum. Next base: position 773,752,376 of record CM060912.1, read on the forward strand.
GATAAAAATTCCATTTCAAAAATATTGATTTCGCCTATATAAAAATAAAGTTTTCGCCTTTATATAAATAAAGTTTTCGCCTTTACTATTTTTAAAATATCGTCTTTTCATTTTTAAAGATTTTACCTTTTCAATTTCATCCCTATAGAAATCACATTTTATTTTGCTACCTATAAAAAGATGATATTTTTTTATATTCCTAACATGTAAAAATTATATTTTTACCACTTCTATATAGTAAAGATTATATTTTTAATACTTTAAAAATATAAAAATCATATTTTGATTATCTTCCTTATATAAAAATTATATTTTTACTTCACTACTCATCTCAAAATATCGTCTTTTCATTTTTAAAAATATCGTCATTTATATTTAAAAATATCACGTCTTTTATATTTTAAAAAAAATACGTCTTTTATATTTTTAAAAAATACGTCTTTTCTATTTTAAAAAAAATACGTCTTTTCTTATTGAAAATATAAGCATTTCCTTATCAAAATAAATCAGAAAACAAGGTCAGAAAAGAAACTTACAGCGCAAACGGCGGTGGGGTTTTTTTTTTTTTTTTTTTTTTTTTTGCTGCGCCTGACAGCCGGAGCAGTGGAGCAAAAGGGTGGCTTCGGGTCTCGGGGATTCACCAAGATGCTTCGAAAGAAAGGAGGAGGTGGGGAAGATCGGAGGAGGGGGGGTCTTTGCTCGCGGTGGGGGCTCGTCGGAGCTGGAGGAGTGCGGCCTGGGGATGGGCCGCTGGGCGTTTGGGTTTCGCGGCAAGGGAGGGCGGAAGGGTTTTCGCGGCGCCTGGCGCCTGGGGGGGGGGGGGGTTCTCCGATTCGACGAGGAGGAGGGGGCTTGCCGAAGATCGGCGGCGCCTGGGGGGGGGTCTCCGATTCGATCGGTTGCCTCTTTTTTTTTTTTTTTTTTTTTCTTTCCTGAAAAACGATTTTGAAAGATAAGAGTGGGGGGGGGGGCAGCGTAATAAGGGGAAGAAAGTTTTTTTTTTATTTTAATTATTTAATTATTTTATTTTCTAAAAAGTTGACTTTTACACACGACCTCTAAACGAGGTCCACCGCCTGTCGTCCATAGCGTTTTACCCCCATTCCGAACACAATGGGATATATATCGTAAGCTGATTCGATCGTTACAATCAGTTTCCTTTGAATTTACATTTAAATCACTATATTGAATTTTAAACGTACATTTCAAATTACCGGGGTCACATATTAACTCTATAAATTGCAGAAAAATATTTTCTAGCTTCGTATTGACGATACGGTTCTAAAAAAACTAGTTTCGCCGAATTCTGAGACCGTTAGAAAAATGGCCAATTTCCAGTCGATTAAAATCAACTGAAACCGGTCAAACGCGTTTTCCTTTGCCACGCTCACATATTGATTCGAAAAATTATGAAATTTGGAATCTAGCAACAACTGTACACTGCGGATCCAACAAAAGTGGTTTCGTCGAAATCCGAGGTCGTTTGCAAAATGTCCATTTTTAAGGGCCTGAATTCCATAGCGACTATTCAGAATTTTCAACTGGACATATCTTTTGATTCCCGCTATGAAATCTTGATTTGTCGGATTCGTTAGAAAGATATTCACAATTAGATCCCATTATTTTTGGTTTCACTAAAATCCGGATTGTTTTGCACCCGGTACATTCAATTGAAGTTTGAAATCGAATTATCGAACTACCACGCCATTTTCAATTCTATTTTTAATTATATATAAATATTTATATTCTAACGACGGCGTATATAATATATACGTCGAATTCCATTCAAAATAAATTTCACATCGTTTAAATTTAAAATAATCTATTTTAAATACTCAAAATTCGCTAAAATTGCCAAATTAAAAATTTCAAACTGGCTCGCATTTTACGGGTTGTTACACACTCTTTAAAAAGAGGTACGATGTGCATGTCTAGCCTTACGTCTTCTAAGTCGCGTTTCCTTGTGCTAATTCCTCGGTGCCTTGACCATCTTTTTAACTCCCTGATTTCGTGGCTCTTTGATTCTTATTTCCAAGATATGAGTTAGAACTCATTTCATTGTCGCCTCTTATTCCACTTTCACTTATCCTTTCCCTAGTATACTTGGCTCAAACGTATCCACTTACTCATGCAAGCTTTCCAAAATTCACTAGGGAATTCTGGATCTCGTTTTCCGATGCCAATCCATGTTGCCAAGAGTACTTATTAGGGTGATTCCCATAACTCATGCGTAAGCGAAATGAACCATCCGCCTTAGCGGCGAATTCTGTTCGAACTGATTACCAACAACTGCATCCCGAGATTCTAGGTAACTAACAATGACAGAACCCAAAAGGTTACACGAGACTTCGAGGGCATCACCAAGGTGAGTCGAGAGTCTAACTACCCTCTTCTCAAAACCGAGAATGGTATCCCTTACAGGATAACCACTTTACCCCTAGAATCCATCCATGGCTCAACAATAGAAGTATCGCTTCTAATCTCAACACTTGGAATAGATGTTCTCAAATCCAACAAGTCATGAATAAATGGACCGACTCTCTAACCAGATGTTGGGACAAAACTGGGATCCTTTACCATGCTAGTACTAAGGTGCAGAGACTCAACTATCCAAGCAGACTTAAATGATACGATGATCAAGACAAAGTCTGGACGGGATGATAGAAAAGAACGACTAAACCTTTACCAGAAACAGTACCATCCCTTTTTAGGTACCCTAGAAATGGGAGCGTACAATTGCCCTCTCCGATGATCTTGTCCTTGTCCTCCTTGATGGACTAAGCCATACCAACAAGTTTCTTATCCTTAAGCTCGCATCCTTTATCCTTACTCTTATTATCCCTCCTTGTATCACGACAACAGGTCTCTCGAGAACCACCTCCATCGTACGGAAAACACCTACGTGGCTAGACAAAGATTAGTCACAGTTAGAACTACTGTGACTACAGATGGAGGAAAGAAAGGAAAAGAGATTCAATCAAGGAATCAAAGGATAGTGCTAATGGCCTTTGGGGAATAGCCTTTCAAAACAAAACTTTTCTTGAAAAATGCTTCTTTGTTAACGGTTTTTCAAATAGTTTTCAGAAGGTTTTTAAAATTTTTTGCCCAGTCTGGTAACCTTCTGCTCTGATACCAAATGTAACACCCCACCTCCGCTAGGGTCACTCACAAGGGAATGCACTAGGTTTGGTGAGGCATTATCGAGGTAAACATGCACAGAAATATTACAAGACAGAATATATATATATATATAACAGTGGAAGTAAAACAAATTTCATTACCTTATAAAATAAGGTCTAAAGCCTTTTACATCAGAATACATCAAAACCTGTCTTGCAATAATAAAGAAGCATAAAACCATATCATAAATTATTCCCCAAGTAAAACAGTAAAGTAGCCATAGCCAAGAAAATTCCAAGCCATGCGTGATGACCTTCAAGTAGAAGAAGTCCTAACTAGATAACAGTGTTTCCTCCCTGAAAACCTGGGGGGGGGGAACGGAAGACAAGAGGCGAAAGAAAACGGGGTCAGTCATAAAGACTGGTAAGTCCTATCTACTTCCAGTATAAAAACATGTAAAGGTAACATGACATGCATAAACTGAAAGTAAACATAAGGATGACTACAAGATAGATAAACTAAAACAGGCTGAACTACTGTAGCAAGGTAAACTAAGATATCATGATAAACTACGGTGTCATGATAAGTCAAGGTATCACATCGTCTGGTTTCTATCAAGTATAATATTCTGAGGTATCTATCCTGTATAACGCCCCACGGTATCTATCATGTATACTTCTCATGGTCCTAATATATATTTGCTCTGCACCTCTCGTACTATTATCCCCACCCGCGTCATGTGTTAACTATGAATGTCCCTTGCCCAATGTCATGTAATGGTCCATGTCAACCTAATATATAGCATATGTAGGTTTTCCCAACTCGTATGTTTCTTTCCATGTATAAGTTCAGTCCTTTGCCGTAGGCCATACGGGCTTTCCCATGTAAACGTTTTATCCTTGAGGTTATTTTGGACTGCTACCCTTGATCTAGTTATGTTTCCTTACCATGAACTATCGCGCGTTCACTTAGGATTTATGCCACCTAGGACCACTAGGGATTATGCTACCTAATGAACGTTCCCGTGTCTCGGTTTGGGTTCAGCCACCTAGGGCCACTAGGGATTATGCCACCCGTCAACCGCGCCCTTTATCCCACGTATGTATCGTGAATCGTTTTCCATGTCTACACGCACATGTTCCTCAATGTGCCATCCGAGTTCCGTGCCAGGGCCAACCAAGAAAAACGGAACTCGGTCGGGAGCTTTAAGTCGTCTGCTGATGCAGATATCAAGGTCTGTTTTTGTACCCGTGGCTGTGGTCCAACATGACCCCACCCTCAACTACTGAAAGGCAATCCAAGAAAAATCATGTATGAGAACTACACTACGATCCATCGATGCCCACTTCCAGATAGCCAACCTCACCCATAACTCGATAGCTAGTATATGGTCTGTTGGGAGTTCCCTGCCTTTCCGTACGTACACGATTGACTAAAGATGGTAGGTAGTCGGCGACATGCTATCCCAGGGCAAAATCAAGTATCGTCGACTCCACGCTAATCCATCTCAGTCTTTAGGTCGCTCGCATAGCAACCAAGGCATACTCTTGGCTCTTCTACCGCAGACCTTAACCTCTGTGAGGCCGGGTTTCATGGACCACTTACCACCTCACAGAGGGATACCAAGAGTACCCTCACGTTTCCCGAAGCTTCCGCTTCGTCACCCAGTTCGCTGGAGCTTTTATCCAAGTCAGATAACTTGCTCCCCCTCGTATACTAAGCGATGACCTACCATACCAGGTTACTCATCTCTTCATGAACTAGTCCCATGTCCTTAGCTAAGAATTATTACTTAGTTACCCTTAACTAAGGTTTACCACTTAGCCCCTCTTTCCGCTATCCTTGTTAACTACGATTTCCAACCTAGTCCCCTGAGCTAGGGTTTTGTCAAATGGGTTAAGTGTTGTTATCCAAGTTCATGACTTAACCCGCCTACGAATCATGTCAAGATTGGCTAAGTACTCAAGTTCAAGGCTTAGCCCTACAAGTTGGTTAAGTGTACCGAGAAGCTCATGACTTAACCCTATCCGATTATCATGTTAGATTGATTAAGCATAGATTATCTTAATCCCATCAGATTATCGAGTCGGATTGGTTAAGCATGGGTTAGCTTAACCCCATCCACTAATCGTATTACAATGGTTAAGCCTAATTTTAAAAGGTCTTGTGACTTAACCCTATTAGGTCCACCCATTAGATTGGTTAAGTGTAGGTTACTTAACCTCATCAATCATCATGTATAATTGGTTAAGTATAAGTTACTTAACCCCATTAAATTACCGTGTTAAGTTGGTTAAGTATTGGTTACTTAACCTCATTGAATTACCACATTTAGATTGGTTAAGTGTTTAACTTAACCCCATCGAATTACCGTGTTTAGATTAGTTAAGTGAAGGTTACTTAACCCCATCTAATTACCGTGTTTAGATTAGTTAAGTCTAAGTTACTTAACCCCATCTAATTACCAAGTCGGATTAGTTAAGCGTAAATTACTTAACCCCATCCCCTAATTGTCTTGTATGGTTAAGTGTCATTAAGAAATCAAGCCCGGTCCCACTTAACCTACCCATTCGTGTCATATCGGTTAAGTGTCATTAGTCAAATTTACTTAACCTTATCATGTGGCATTAATTTAATTAATGCACTCTCAACCTCTCACATTAGACCTTGTTGTGGTTACTAGTTAAGCCGGGCGGGTCCGGCTAGTTTTACACCACAACCTAGTCTAACCTCGGGTCTTAAGCGCGACATGACCAACTTCTCACATTGGATCTTATTGTTTGTAGCCACTAGTTAAGCCGGGCGGGTCCGGATAGATTTATGCTACAAACTCAACCCATCCTCGAGTTGGCCACTTTCATGTTTGGTCTAGTGTCTTTTTACACATACAACCCACCCATGTCTAGTTCAAGTTCCATGTTTTGCCACGTGTCATGATCATATTTAAATGTATCATAAATGTCATGTTCTCATTTTGGATCAACTTACATGTCGTGTTCACATGTAACCTTAAATCAAGTTTTTCTCGTCATTCTCATATTTGTCTATCCTACCCCAAATCGTGTTTTCACTTGAGTAAAAGCGAGTCAACATAGTAGGTATACTATGGCTACATGTAGACCCAAAACATGCATGATGCCACAAAAGGGATTGGCTCCAAACATGCATAACATAAAAGGGTATTGGCCACAAGCATGCATAATGTCATAAAGGATTTAGCCACAACCTTGCATATTATCATAGGAAATTTGGCCACAAACTTGCATATTATCATAGGAAATTTGGCCAGAAACTTGCATATTATCATAACGGGATTTGACCTTACATAAACATGATATCATAAGTTGGTTTCATTTACATGCATAAGCCCCAAAGTCCAATTTATGAAACTATTTCACAAGTCAAAGTGGCTCTAAGTGTTCATGCTATCATACTACAAGTAAAGGTCCAATCTTGCATGGTACACTAAGTCCAATGCAACATGAATAGCATGGTTTAGTCGCTAAAACATAACCCAAAGTCATATGTTCATGATAAAGGAGCAAACTAGGCTCGCATAGGTTATAGCATTCATGTTTAACCACATTTTATTCCATGCCATGATTAAACTACCGTTAACATCTCGAAGTAGCTAGAACTTACATAGCGAGGCTTAGGAAAAGGATCATGCATCATCTTGACGAAGAAAGGTGGCTCCTTTGTCGAAGAACCGTCATGAAACTCGCATAGCAACGTTGATTTGGCCTCTATTTGGTGTAGCAAGCTTGCACCTTTTGATTTGAACCCGATTTGAATGCATAGGTTCTTGAATTTGGGGATGGAGGCCATGATCAATGTAGATTTGGGCAGCACTTCATTGCAAGAGTGATTTGTGAGGGTTTAGGCAAGTCTAGGGGTGTTTTTATAGAGATTAGGGTAGTTTTAGGCCGTTAGATTAACCCTAGGATAGATCCCAGCCCTCAAAAATCGTCACAAGCCTCCAAAACACGACCCAGGAGCCAAAACAGGTGCACCTGGCCGTCCAGGCAGGTCGACCCTGGGGTCGACTCCCCAGTTGACCTGGTCCCCACCAGGTCGACTCCCAGGTCGACCTGGTTCTGGCGGGATTTTTCCCGCCTAGCCTGATTTCTGAAAATTTGAAATCTGTTTTGAATTCTGATTTTTCGTGAAACTTCGCGAGGCCATTTCTCGGTCATACGGACTCCGATTTACGAAATTTCGGACTCTATTTCGCGTATTTTTCCGAGACGAACGCAATGGCGCAACCCGTTTCTCCGGATTCAGACTTTAACATTTAATTCTGCCTTTATTCTTGTCTTAACACGTTGTTAAAAATTCGGGTTGTTACAATGAATATATTACTAGTCTTTGCAACCTAAATGTTATACTAAACCATCACTTTGATATTTCAAATGTTTTAGTGAATTTTATAGTTATAATGACAAATGGAGCTAATATTTCACATGTCACAAACCTACTAGTATATTTTGTAAACAAAAATACTACATTAAAAATATTATTTTTCATTTTTTAAACATTTTAGTAGAGATTAGGACGGGTGGGTCTAGGGTCCAAACCCAGTTGATTTACCTCTGTTTTGGCCCATTTAGACCCACCCCATAGGATCTTCAGGCTAGTTAGACCCGCAACCTTCTTTTGAGAGTTCCTGGGCTAGGCTCGGGATGGGTCACAACTAACACACCCCATACCGACCCAACAATTGAAATATCATGAAATCACTTTATTATTATAATGGTTTTTGGTTAATCTTTTTAGGTATAAATGGTTCTTATATTAATATGATATACTTCCAATCAATAAACTATAAAATTTTCATATTATTAAGTTGCTTCAATGATAATTATATATAATAAATGCATGCCTTTTGAACTATTATCATACAATTCATTTTATTATATTTTATTATCATTGTAAACACATTGTTATGTTATTTAATTATTCATTTAGTCACAAAATACATAGGTAAATTAATTTGTGTATATCATAACATGTTTATTACAATACGAAAATGAGACTTAATGTATCCCATTAGTTACGAGTCCACTAGAATATTTAAGGTATGCAAAATGATAGCTTTGCATAGCATTTGAGTTATGAAATCAACTATCATATTTAAAATATGCAAAATGATAGTTTAGTATAGAATTTTATTTATGAAGCCCGCTATCATACTTGAGTGGTGTTTTCCATACTCGACCATAAAGATATATTGTTTAGCCAACAAAACTACTTGTAACAACCTGACTTTCGAACACCTCGGAAGTCGTGACATTAATTAATAATAAGAATAGATAAAAGATAGAACCAAAGAAAAGCATCAGAATCTGTAACACCCCACCTCCGTTAAGGTCACTCACAAAGGGAATGCCTTAACTTTGATGGAGCATTTTAGTAAACAGAACAGAATGTTACAAGACAGATATAAAAATAGTACTTGAAAAACTTTATAACTTTATTGCAGCGGACAGAAATCAGTTTGGTTACAACTTTACCAAAAACTCAAGTACATATATATCAGCCTTGTTCAAAAGCCATCAGAGTACAAAACTTTAAAATCATAATCCCCACAGAACGGAAGCTATGCAGAGCCAAGCCATACTTTAAGCACTTCAAGCAGAAGGAATCCGGATCAAGCTAAAGTATTCCCTCCTTGGATAACCTGGGGGGGACGGAAGAAAAAGGGGCGAAACAACAAGGGTCAGACAAAAAGTCTGGCAAGTCCAGTGATTTTCAGTTATGAACGGATAATAATAACATGACATGAAAATAAAACTGGATGAGAGATAACCATAACAGATGTAACAGATATAACAGAAGAACAGAATGATATAAGCTATTGCTTTACACTTTTCTGCACTAATACTAGTTTAACGGGATTAGGTGTCACCCTAATGTCCAAACTGAAACAGAAACGGGTACTGAATAATTTTCACAGAAGAGAATGCTAGTAATGGGCCTTTACCACCCCAACAGAAACAGACAGATGCAAAATGCTGATAATGGGCCTTTACCACCCGAACAGAAACAGTCAGATTAATCCCTACGGAAACAGAATGTAGAATTAGGTGTACACTAGTAAATGGGCCTTTACCACCCGAACAGACGGTACCACGCAGAAACAGACAGGTGTTACCACCCAACAGAGACAGACGGTACCAACAGAAACAGACAGAACTAAGTGTACCCTAAAACCCTACCCCAAGCGATCGGCTCCCTAATACATAAATATCCTGTGTCGGCCCCACAGTAGGGTGTATCATTCCCTAAAGTGACAACCAATTGGCATAGACCTATTTACAGATGTCACGGCGTCTTACATCCTCTGAGGCAGACCGGGATCCATGTACGCACATGACCCAGTTGGAACGCACCATCAACACCCCTCGCCATTATCAGAATGAACCGCTTATAATTAGTTCAGTAAGCGTGCCCGGACCATACTTACTGTTGGGTCAAAGTTTTGATACCAGAAAGGGTTACTGACTAATATGGGTCCCAAACAACAGATGACACAAGTAATTCCCCTCCTAACCTTGTGTCCCCAGACTAACAGATTTCAGCTTAATTTGTCTACAAGTTTCAGACATACAAAGTTTAGATTAACTAGTTCACAGATCAGACAATCAAGTTAACAAGTTTTTCAGACTAACGGATCAGATGTTCGGATCAACAGGCTTACAGATTAACTGGTTATAGATTAACAGACTTACAGATGAACTGGTTACAGATTATCTAACTTTGTATTGGGCCTACGGATTCACAAAACGGGTTTATCAGATTCATTGGTCCAATTGGTTTAACCTTACCCAACACGTTTTAGACATCATAATTATCTCAGATTTTCATTAATTAAATATTAATGCCCAAACCTCTCACATTAGACTGACAGTTTGGGGCTACTGGTTAGGCCGGTTGGTTCCGGGTAGGTTTCTGTCGCAAACTGAGTCTAACCTCGGGTTTCAAGCACGTTATGACTAACTTCTCACATTAGAACCTATTGTTTGTGACCACTGGAATATGCCGGGCGGTTCCGGGCAGAATTACGCCGCAAACTCATTCTAACCTCGAGTTAGCCATGTTTATCTTTGCGGCCAATTAATTAATGATTTACCATTTATACCCACACCTAATATACATGTCAATTATTCATAACTATAGCCAATTCAGATTATGTCAATAGCGGACTAATTATACCAACTCAACAGATATAGCAGATAACAGATTTCTCAGGTTAGGCGACTTAGCAGATTAAGCAAACTAGTAGATTTAGTATTTTCAACAGACTTAGCAAATGACAGATTTGGCAGATGAACAAATCTAGCAGACTAGGCAGTAGAGCAGAACTAGCAGATTAAGCAATATAACAGAACTAGCAGATTAGGCAATGTAACACAACTAGCAAATATAACAAATTTACTTATTTCTTAAAGTTTCATACCTTGCCTAATTATAAATCTTGCCTAAGTTCACGTGCATAAATAATAGTCTTGATTCACAGTATTATCATATACCCTATGTTTGTATTAAATTTACATAACACAGATTATGGTCATAACTTTACCATATATCATATGTTCCAAATTTTTATTAAACTTGCATAGTACAAAAGATCCATATAATTTATACCAAATATAGCCATAGATTACTATGCATGTCAAATATCCCAAAGGTCCCTTACTTAGGTGTTTATTTACATTAATAGATATCCTACCTTCATGTAAATCTTTATACCTAGGCCATATTCTCTTTATCCTAAATCATGTGTTCAATACAGTCTATATTTATGTTCAACTATATACCTTTTTACGTCATGTCCACAAATCATATGTTCAATACCTTTTTATGTTATAAATATAACATGTCCACTCATATGTCTCAGATTCATGTTCTAGCTACAGTCCATGTTCTTTCCTCAAATTAGTCACCTATTGGTCATGCCCAATTTATGCATCATTCATTTTACTGTCCCAAACATTTTAGCGCATGTTAATCTCTTATGAGATTGTCTCAGGCTCGCAGTAGCCTGGCTATAGAACAGAAAGAGGAAAGATGTACATAATAAGATAAATCAAATCAGAACAGAACAGATATAATCTCAGATTCAGATTCACAATTCATGTCAAAATCAGAATTAACGTTTATAGCAGAAAATAACTGTACTTGCCTTAATTGGATTAAAGAAAGAACTCTAGTTGTTGTAGAACCGTTGCAGAAGCTCTAATCTCTAATTGAATTTAGGTTGATGTTGATTGTCTTCTAGTTTTGATTCCAGCAGAGTAGCAACACCATTTTTATTTTTAATTTAGAACAGAGGCAGAGTAGAAGCAGAATAGAATTGTGTGCAGAGAAGGCTGGGTTTGGGGCTGTTTAAATAGGTTTAGGCAGACGAATCTAGACAGAAAACGAAACCAGATACATCAGAACGCACCCAGGCAGAAAAGCAGATTCGCGAGGCAGGTCGACCCCCAGGTCGACTCTAGGGTCGACCCCCTGGGGGCAGGTCGACTCTAGGGTCGACTCCCCAGTCGACCTGGTCTGTGCTGTTTAATTTTTTTCTGAACTTTGGAAGGCCATAACTTGGTCATATGGACTCCGATTTACGAAATTTCAGACTCTATTTCGCGTATTTTTCCGAGACGAACGCAATGGCACAGCCCGTTTCCCTTGATTCTGATTTTATATTTTAATTATACTCAGATTTGTAATTCTTAAGTTCACAGAAAATACGGGGTGTTACAGAATCTCACAGCAGAACTTGAACAAAATATAATATCACATAAAATGATACATCAAAGTCATAATACATCATAGTACAATGCATCAGATACATGGATATATTTCCATTTCAACTTACAAACTTCATAATTATACATAGATACCGATAACTGACTTGTAAACTTCATAGATATAATATATAGACCATCTTGCAGAAACCATCCCATCCAGTTATTCCAAAAGACATCCATCACTTGATTCACTTGTCTACTCACAACAAGTGTTATGAGTACCCAAGAATTTAGGGAAAACACAGAAAATAAACTCTGGGTCAGTCAGGGGACTGGTATGAGTAAACAATTTAAAACAGGTTAAGAAATAAAACATATCTCATAAGACCAAGCTGTAAGTACGGAACAGGTTTTTAACTTATGAGAATAAAACATTTTGTATACTTTAAATCTGATATTACCATAGTGTCTAGGGTTTTTCCACAAATAATTTAGAATCTAGAAGAATGTTTGCATCTTACATTCCACTATATAGTATACAAACAAAACTACTTGGAGCTTATGGATAATGGATTTTCAACTATGACAAGGTATGGAACCACCTTCCGATAGTGTATATCTAGAGAAGAATACACTGGGTTTAACGAGAAAATCTTGTAATCCGGCCCACACATGATCGACCACTCATTTCTCTTGAGTGTATCGAATATATTGTTACCGACAGTTGGGCCCACATAACCGTTATCCGAAGATACTGAAGCGAAAGAAGTAACAAAATGAATATTCTCTAGACGGTGACAATACACCCTAATGGGAGCGACCCACATAGCCATGCTGCCTGCCGATTTTTGTCTTTTTCCGGTTGTGAAGCTTGAGGTCAATTTCGTCCTTTATGACAGATCACTTCTTCAATTACTTTGAATGCCACACCGTCATATCTGTTAGAATACACAATTTATTTTCCCAAATACGTTACTGGAATAAAGCTAAGAGAAACGAATTCCTCCGCCACCAACATAATATACTTCAAGAAAGTTGATGTGTGAGATCTGATAGATATACGTTGTCAGACAACTGACCACACAAGTTGTCCTGGGACTGGACAAACCGAAGGCATTATTCTGTATAACAAAATAGCCCTTGCATATCTCTGTCTTCCATTTTCTTCAATAACTTCTGACATGCGGCATATAAATCAAATCGAAGTGGAATATTAATCCTGGCCACTTCGAAATGATTAGCGTAATGTCTTTTATGGTTAATCGATACTTAAGAAACAGATTTCAATATTTATTTGTATCAAAACATTTCTTTTAAAGAAATAGTTATCATCTTAAAATGAACTGGATTATGTCTAATTCATTTTATATCCTCTCTAATTTATAATCCTCGACTTAACAGAATAGCATATCTTTGTATTGGTAAAAAAACTAGATATTTGACGGTCTATTATAAATGAACCACTAAAGCATGTGGTTCGCACACGGTACTTCTTCCAAAAATGCTAGCTTGTTTATACGACAATTATATTTATTTTATACCTAGGTCACACTTTGTAAATTATCTTTTTATTTCTAAACAATCATTAATAACTTAATTTATATCACTTTCTATTTTATATTTTATTATTTCCTTTTTCATTTGATTTCTAAACTTGTTGAAAAACCCTTTTAAACCCATCTACCTACGATTACTCTTCCTCTTAAGGTTTTTCCCTTCTACCGGACCAAGACGTTGACTTCTTTCTTCCTATTAATTTTAAAAACCTCTTTTAATTCATTTTTATTCTTATTCTTTTATTTTATATTTCCTTTTTGTTTATTTTTAAAACTTGTTAACCCTTTTTAAGTCAAGCCACTACGATCCATTTCCCGTCTAATGTCTTCCCTCCCATCGCCAAAATGTTTGGCTTCTTTTCTCCTTCCTATTACATTAAAAATCTCTTTTTATTTATTCTTATTTTTTTGTTTTTATTTTTTCTTCTTCCAAAGGTAATACAATAACATCGCATAATATATTATTATTGTATATTTTAAATAGCAACTAAATTAAGTTATATAGGATTTTGAAGATTTTAACCAACATTTGTTTTTATTTTTCATTAAATTTTTAGTCGGTTTCGGTCTCGGTATTGGTCGGAATTGATCCGGAATGAACGACATTTCGTGATTTCATTCGAAACCTTGTACTATGTTTATAACACCATTTAGCCGTATTACCAAGACCACAAATTTAATCAATCTTGCAAAACTTCTTAGAATTCTACCATGATAGTTTCCAAAGCTGGAAACAATGCCCTGTAATTGATAGGAACATCAATATTAGTCCTTGATCCATTACTTATCTGATTAGCAATAATAATGCATGGTAAGTTGGCTTTGATTTCAAATTAAACATGGTTATTATATAATATATTTTTCTCTCCTTAGTTTTCTGCTGCTACTTTTACTTCTCCCTTCTATTTGGACGTTATCAATATGAACTGCTTCACAGGTGGGAACCATTTAAGGTAAATTGTTATCTATTTCTTTAATTTCTTTCTTTATATTTTTGTTTCGTGACCCAACACAGGCCCATCCACCCACTTCTACACATGCTCCTTTACTGAGTGTTGCCTTCTGGTTTCTGGAACTGCTATGCTTTATCTCTTCTTTTCTTTTTCTATTTTGTTATTTATTTTTGGTTTTTAAATCCTACTTCCTTTCATTTCCTTTTTGTTTTTGTACTGGCCTGAGATTCAAAACTCTCTTTGGGATGATAGTCCAGCTTTTTATTTTCATTGAGATGGTTCATCTTCCTCTTTTATTTCTTTTTATTTATTTTTATTTATTTTATTTACATTTGTATTCTTAAGCCTACAACCCATCTTTCTCCTGGCACAACTCTTCTAGCTACCTGACTGCGCGCTCCCCTTGCTGTTGAACCATCACCATTCTTTAATACAGTCATTACTCACGCCAACTCCATCTCTTTTTCTCTCTTATTTGATCTGTCTCTCCTCTCTGTTTGCTCCATTTTCCTGTACCCAGTGAAATTGCACATGCACATGTCCACGGGCTTCTCTGCATTGATGGGAAACCATTCCACAAACGTAACATCACCTGCTGATCTCAACTCTAAATCCCGATCAACCCTTAAACACTTCGGTCAAAATTATCATGTTCAACCCAGTTTTTAAAACTGACATTCCCAAACTCTTTTCACAAAAACTCTTACCACCACAACCACACAACACCATTCCTGATCAAACTTCACTAGCATGCCAACGACCCTTGGCCGGGCCTCCTCACAAAATAGTATCCCACTCGGTTGACCCTTGGTGGTGCAGTCCACCCATGAACAAAGGCGAAAGAAACAACAGTTGAAACCTAAATTTAACTATAACTCCAAAACCACTCATTCGAAAAATCTTCTTATATTTTTCTCTAATAACTTGGATCACCTCACTCCTCCAGACTAAGTACCATGGTTGATGATCGCTTTGATCATCAGAAATCGCCCCCACAACGTTTTCCGATCAACCTAAGAAATCTCCCTCACCTCAACGTGAAAATTTATGATTCTTCCTAAATTCATGTTTTGATATTGCAAAAACATTCATCAACCTGAAAATCGAAATTAAGCTAGTCTTGAAATTTTGTTTTACCTTACTTTATAATATATATTATTTGTATGTATACTCAAATGGTATTTTTGAATGGAGAATATTTTTTGAATAAACTATAGAGCAAAACAAACATCTTTCATGTGGAGTTCAAACTCAAATTTCTCCTAGAATCTAAGTTATAGATTTTTGAAGTTCACCGGTATTAGAATGAAAATGGGTGACACAGTGGTTCAGTTGAAATGTTTTGTTTAGAAAGGTTCAACATATTCACACTTAAGCCTTGGCATATATATATATATATATATATATATATATATATATATATATATATATATATATATATATATGCAAAAATGTTAAGTAGAATGATCTCGGCCTAATTTCTAAAGGAGACATAGTAGAGGTTTTATTCTTCTATTTTATATACAGGTTTGTTACCAAAGTGTATTGTTTCTTCTCCAACAAACAAATCAAAAGTGTGAATCATATGTGGTGCAATTCATCCTCAAACACACACACACACACACATATATATATGTATATATATATATATGTATGTATGTATGTATGTGTGTGTGTGTGTATATATATATATACGCAACCTAATACTATGCATCATCCAGTAACAGTGAATTCAATTTGAAATTTACTCACTTAAATATACCCTGTCTTTTTACTTTGTTCTGTCTTTTTTTCCGTTCTTTGATTTACATATACTTCAGGTTTAACATGGATATTTAAACAACCAACTACGACATATTCAGAAGCATCTATACTTGCATCATAATATTTATCCCTCATTAATAATTTTAAAATGGGGAGAGAGGGGTTTACTCACCTATGCTTTGTTATTCTCTGTTCTTTGAAACGCTGGGGTTCACTCTTCAGTTTGTTTACTGGGTTTGGTTCGAGTGATTTATGAGTGGATTGTGAGTATGAATTGTGTATGTTCTGGTTGCATATTTATAGGCAAAAATATAAATAAACAATGCATATTTTTACAAATCATAGGAGTTGAAAATGGATAGAAGGTAGCTGTTTCTAGGATTTGTAGCAGCTGTGTTGATCGGTATGGCCATACATAGCTGTACATTTTGATTGAAAGGAATTCATGTGTGCTTTTCAAGTTCTGCTTTCCAATCTTAGGTGATATATGGCCCGATCAAATGCATAGCACATGAATGAATTCATTTATACATTGATGCTTAGCTCTTAAGCAACAAACTACTTTATTTGATTTGAATGCAATGTCGTTCTTCATGCTAGGGTGTTAAGATTTTGCTGATTGATTTGATGTTGAAGGGGTAGATGGCCATGTTCAAAAACAGGTAGACTTAGTTCTTAAGTAAAATACAAGCTATATATAGATGCCTATGTATTTTGATTGAAGACAAAGAAAGAAAACCTGTCTAGTAACTTAGCTGTGATCTCCCAACAGCTATAAGGTCGGCCAAAATTTGCAGTATTTGCATTAATATTTTTCATTGTTTCCTATGTACATAGGCACATCTATAGAATTGTTTGGTACATCCATGTGTATAGCTTATGTGTGATTTGATTTTTGTGAATACTCTACTTTCAAGTTTCCAAATGCCTATAGATCCTATGATATAAATGGCTAATTTTGTACACATCAAAAGATTTTATTAATTTATTTATGGCCTGAAGTTTAAAGTGTTTTTAATCTTGCATATGTCTCTTATTCCCTCACATGTGAAGTAATGAATATTTACCTTAAGTTACTGATTTTACATAAGCTAAAAATCCAAATTAAAAATGTAAACGCAAGTTAAGACATTGCTAACTCTCCTAATTTACATATATACATATATTAAATATTTTTACAACAAATTAATATATATATATAACATATATATACATATCTATATATATATACATATATATAGGATTAAAAAGTTCAATTTAAACATTTCTCAAGTATTAACTCTAATTATATTACATTTAATTTAAATGAGTCAAAAATTATCGATTAACAAAGTTAGTAATAATCTGAGACATTACACTACTGAAGATAAAGCTAACTAGATGTCAAACATAATCGAGTACATATGAATTCAGAATTCAACATGATGTTAAACCTAATCATATATGTATGGATGCAAAATCAAACCCAATACAACCTAACAGTTTGAGTAAAGGACGACATAATTGGGTATCTATGGATGTAGAAGACAATTAGATTCCAAACCTAATCAAATACATATAAAAATTGATATAACCAAGACATACGAGCAAACTACAGAATATAAAAGATATCTGGATGTCAAACCTAATAGGGTACATATAGATGCAATAAATAACAAGGTTCCTAACATAATCGAATAAATATAGAAACTGATCGTTACCTAAGATATAATGTTTAACCTAGCAAACCATGGAACGAAAAAGACCCATTGACTCCAAACCTAATAAGGTACTTATGTTTGTAAAAGATGATCGAATTTCAAACCTAATCGGGTACCTATAGATGTAAAAGGCGACTAGATTCCAAACCTAATTGGGTACATATGAATGTAAAAGACAAGCAGATTCCAAACCTAATGAAGTACATATGGAAAGCAACCATGTTCAAGACGTATTGTTTGATCGAGAAAACTATGGAATGTAAAAGACATCTGGATTCCTAAACTAATTTGATACCTTTGGATGTAAAAGGCGGCCTGATCCCAAACATAATCAAGGACCTATGGGTGTAAAAGATAGTTGGATCCCATATCTAATCGGGTATCTATGGATGTAAAAGACGATCAGATTCCAAACCTAATCAAATACGCATAGAAAACAATTTGTATCCAAGTTATATTTTTTTAACCAAGCAAACCATGTAATGCAAAAACATTAGGATTTCAAATATAGTTGGGTAACTATGGATATAAAACATACCGCTCTGTCAACCCTAACCAGGTACCTATAAATGTAAAATACAGTCAAATTCCAAACCTATTCGAGTACCTACAAATAGAAAATACAATCGATTTAAGGACCCATATTTAACGATTGAATATTTAAGTATTTTATTTCAATATTAATTGTTAATTATATAATTAATGGTTCCAAAAGAGATTTTTCACAAAAGATCGAGTCAAGATTTGGGACTAGTTCCATTGAGTCAAGATTATTCATTAAGTGAAGAATAAGTATAAGGATCGCTGTATTTCGAGTTAGAATTATTTGGTGGCCATCACGATCTTGAAATACGTGTAAATAGTCATTTCAGAAGAAAAATGTCGGATTATGATGAAATTTATATTTTTGGTATAATTATAATGAGTTATTGCACAAGTTAAGTTTCGTAGCGATCATACGTACTATTCGATGTAAGTTAAACGTATGTCAATTTCTATTAAAAAAAACTAAAATTATAACTCGAGTTTTAAAGGATAACTTCCACATATGATCGATTTAGGCCTCGACACAAGTATCATTGTTTTTAAAAGGAGTTTTTGTATAGATGATGGTAGGTGGCACGTGTCGAATAGAACTCTGAAGTTTTTGGGCTCGTTTGTGAATAAATTAATAAGATAATAACTAAGAGAATCCTACCCAACCCTGTTGCTACAGTAATGGACCCAATCCGGTTTCCTTTTCTTCCAAAAATCGCGACATTTTTCCATTCATTTTAATGGCGTAAGTTTTCCCCTCTTTGAAAAATCTAATCTCGCAATTTACTCAATGAAAAATTGCAAAACCACTTTCTAGATTCTCATTGTTCGATTCTCTTCACACCCATATAAGTTTCAGTGTGTATGCTAATGATTTTGGCAGCACCATATAAGCTAGAGTTTCGATTTTCATGAGAAAGAGGATGGGAGAAGCTACAATTTTGGTGGTAATGGACTTGTGCATGTGAGAGGCAACTTTTGCTGGAGTTTGTGGAGCTCGGAGGTGCCTGGAGGGGTGCGACATTTCTATGCATTCGAAACTTCTTGTAGCTCAACAATTCGAAAACATTTTTCTCAAGGGGTGGGTGATTGAGTTTTTCGATTCAGGCATGTTGAGTTTTCAAAGAGAAACATAATGTTAAAGATGGATTTAAATTTAGTTGAGGGATGCTACGTATCACTGTAGGATTTCCACGTGTGATACATGGGTTGCACGCTGGAAAAATAGAAGAGGAATTGGGGATAAAAGCATGAGGTCAATTTGGTAAATAATCGATATATTTGTTTATTTATGTCGATTTAAAACCACAAATTTACAATGCATATCTTTCTCATAAGATGTCTGATTTGTATGTTGCTTCTTCCGAAGGATTCGTACAAAAACGAGCTCTGCATATTAAAGCAGGTTTGGGATGATTTGGCTAAGGTGAGTGATATTATCTCTCACTAAACTGTATTTTTTGGATAGTATATATTAACATTTTAAATTGTTTCTAATAGTAAAACGTAATATTTAGGATAGTTGAACCTAACAAATAATAAATAAAAATATTAGAAAGTGACTTAGGTAGTTTTAACTTGATTTTCACATTTTTACCTAATAGCACGCTATTTACTCATTTACGCGCTTTTACTGATATTTTGACAACACCGCTAGACTTTGGTTATTTTGACACTTATTTCACTTAGATTGCTATAGATAGGTTCTATTTTTTATCATTTCTATTATGGATATTTGTAAGCTAGTTTAGGTATTTTTTTACTATTGATTGCATGATTGAATTGGTTGCTTAGTTTAGCTTAAAACGGCGTTGTAGGCGATCTAGTATAAGGAAATATTTCGTTTGTTAGAGTTTGGGATACATCGACCAAACGAACAAGTTGACTTATATTAATCGAGTACAGAAAGGTGATGGACTCGAGTGGATGAGATAAATTCTCGAAGGAGCTTCAGAGCACATAAATGGATCAGATGATGGAGCAACATTGGGGATTAGTGATGGATTTGAAGACGAAGCGAAACTTGAGCTTGATAGCCAATCTGAAGATGATGGATAGACTTAGCGAGGAACTTGATATTGTGGTTAATGCCAGACGCTTTTATTGGACGGGTATTTAACCAATTTTGGTAAGATATGTGATTCGAGTAGCTAATATCAATTACTATAGAGTGCATGATATCGACTACCATTGTTATTGGCCATCTGTTCAATTTTATATGGACAATGGTGTGATTTCGAGGAGCAGGATATGATGTTTCGTATGACAATTGGTTCGACATAGTGTCCCTTTGATCGGTGTATGCGACTTAGGGCCGTTGTAATGGGTGGTTTATGTTGTGGAGAAATTTTGATTCAAGACCGCTTAAATCAAAAATCCCCAATGCCGTGGAAAACGAGATCGTGGTAATAGTGTAAAAACAACCAATCGAACAATCTCAATCTTATCCAAGACAATCACAATCACCAAACAATGGAAATAATAGAGCAATAACGAGAAACTAAATCACACAGGGATTTATAGTGGTTCCACCGACGTCTTGTCAATGTACGTCCACTTTGAGAGAGAAACCTTTATTAATATCAATAGAAGAGTACAAGAGATTGATTACAATGATCAAATTTACTATAAAATTTTGATTTTGTGGAGAAAGGAATTGAAGAAGATTAGGATTGCCTAAACCCTAATTAGAATAATCTTAGATCGAATCTCTTGATTTGTGATCCACCTCCTTTTGTATTTGATGTAGCTTATATAGGCATAGAGAAGTATATGGAAATTCCCAAAATTTCCTCCAAAATATCCTCTAGATCCAAAATATTCTCCAGATCCAAAATATCCTCTAGATCCAAAATATTCTCCAGATCCAAAATATCCTCTAGATCCAAAATATTCTCTAGATCCAAAATATCTCCCAGATCCAAAATATCCTCTAGATCTAACACATAGTATCGCATACTTCAACACTCCACCTCGATACTACATCCGTCTACATCACAAACTCCAATGAACCCAAGCATTTCCTTCTATCTTCAATCAAGAAAGCTTGAATGTTTCCCCAATGAACTCCGGCATAGCCGCCGCCCATTGCACTTCACTAACAAGTTCAGGCATAGCCCCCACCCGTCGATGAAGTGTTGAAACATCCAACTCCTAAACCAGTCTTACCAAAAGACAATGTACTCGGGAGTGAAAACGAGTACTTACCATGAAGATAGAACACTAACCTCTCACCGATACTCTTCTACATCCAAGTTTCTCTCTCAAATGTGCCACCCCGTGGCACCTATCATATCTCCAAGCGAATTAAGTTCGAGCAATGCTCGAACTTCCCAACCAATAACGCCTTAGTGAACATGTCCGCCGCGTTATCCTTTTTGTGCACTTTCCGAAGGCATACATGCTTGTCTTCGTCCATGGCTACTAGAAATGACTCCCTCACTTCAATATGCTTCGTCCGTGAGCTAAATGCCAAATTCTCAGCCAAGTGAATAGCGCTTTGGCTATCACATTGAACATCAACACTGTCATGTTCAAAACCCAAGTCACACAACAGTCGCTTCAAATAGAGTGCTTCCTTTGCTGCCTCTACCGCAGCTATCAACTCCGCCTATGTAGTGGATAAAGCAACTACGGTCTGCAATCTCGTTCTCCAACTTATGGCTGTACCGCCAAGAGCGAAGACATATCCAGAAGTTGATTTTCTTCGATCCCTATCACCAGCGTAGTTTGAATCACAATAACCAACCAACATGCAATTCTTCTCTTTACTACCCACAAAAACAAGGCCATGACATGTTGTACCTTTCATGTATCTGAAGATAAGCTTCACTGCTTCCCAATGCGATTTCCCCGGATTAGCCATGAACCGACTAACCACCCCGACGGCATTTGCAATATCGGGTCTTGTACACACCATGGCATACATCAAACTTCCAACCGCACTAGCATATGGTACCTTTGCCATGTAAGCCTTGTCTTTCTCCTCGATAGGTGATCCCTTACTCGAAAGCTTTATATGCAAAGGTAAAGGTGTATTTGACGCCTTTGCATCCTCCATGCTAAACCGACAAAGCACTTTCTTAATGTACTCCTTTTTAGTCAATCTCAACTCAAAACGCTTTCGGTACTTTACAATCTCCATGCCCAAGATTTTCTTTGCTTCTCCAAGGTCTTTCATCTCGAACTCCGCCTTTAATTTCTCTTTCAACTTGTTGATTTCTACCTTGTCCTTAGAAGCAATGAGCATATCGTCCACATACAAGAGTAAATACACCCAACAATCATTTCCTAACCTCTTGAAATAAACGCAAGCATCCTTGATGCTTCGATGGAAGCCACTTTCAAGCATGAAATGATCAAATCTCTTGTACCATTGCCTAGGTGATTGCTTCAATCCATACAGTGATTTCTTCAACTTGCAAACTAGTTCTGACTTACCTTCTACAACAAACCCTTCTGGTTGCTCCATGTAGATGTCTTCATCCAAGTCTCCATGCAAGAAGGCGGTTTACACATCTAGTTGCTCCAACTCCAAGTCGTGAATAGCAACTATGGCAAGTAATATCCGGATAGAAGTATGCCTCACAACCGGTGCGAAGATCTCATCATACTCCTTTCCTTTCCTCTGTGCAAACCCCTTAGTCACTAGCCTAGCTTTGTATCTTCCATCGTCCTTCACCTTATATATCCATTTGCATCCAATAGCACGGTTTCCTTGAGGAAGTGGAACCAACTCCCAAGTCTGGTTCTTTATCAACGATTGCATCTCTTCCTCCATGGCGCAAATCCACTTCGAGCTATCACTCGAATCCATGACGTCATCAAGGTCCATCGGCTCATCTTGGACTACATGAAGAGCATAGTCCAAATTCTCATAAAAGCTAAGATAGTTCCAATCACTATATCTTTCGGGTGGCCTTATAGAACGACGACCAGCCCGAGTAGCAATACCATCACCCGGTCTTCCTTCAGCTCCACCTTGAACTGAATCTTCTCTAGGCTCGTGCACATCACCAACACTACTAGAGGAATCCTGTGGACTATGTGATGTAACATCAACCACATTCACCTCGCAAGAACCTCCAACAGCTCTACTCTCTCTGGGCCTGAAAGTGGAAATAACTTCCTTCTCCATTGATTCACCATGAACCAAATCCAGAACATCCGATGAGCCTTCATTATCCTTGAACATAGCCGACTCATCAAAAGTAACATGACGATAAACTGAAACCTTCTTCGTTTTCGGATTCCAAATCCGATAGCCTTTGACTCCATCCATATAACCAAGCAAAATCCCTTTGAAAACTCTAGGTGAGAGCCTATCATTCCCCAGATCATGCACATAAACGGGACTGCCAAATAAATGAAGATAACTCAAGTCAATGCTCTTCCCCTTCCACACTTCCTCCAGAATTTTGTTATCAATAGCCGAGCACGGAATTCAATTAATAATATGCACCGTGGTTGAAAAAGCTTTGGCCCAAAATCCCTTAGACAAACCCGATGTCAATCTCAAGCATCGAGCTTTCTCTAATAGAGTTCGGTTCATTCTCTCCTCCACTCCATTAGATTGCGGATCTCCCGGTGTAGTAAAATGCCTCCAAATACCATGATGCTTGCAAAAATTCTGAAATTCTCCGGAAACATATTCGCCGCCATTATCGGACCTAAGAACCTTCAAACTCTTTCCTCTCTCATTCTCAACAAGAGCCTTCCATTCTTTGAATCTTGCAAATGCCTCCGACTTGGCCTTCATTACATACACCCAAACCTTTCGAGAAATATCATCAATGAAAGAAATATAATATCTTACTCCTCCCAAAGAAGCTACAGGTGCTGGTCCCCAAACATCCGTGTGCACATACTCAAGAATCCCTCTTGAATCATGTTTTCCTTCACCGAATGACACTCTAGTTTGCTTCCCCATGACACATTCCTCGCAAAACTGTAACTTGCTGAAACTCTCACCATCAATCATCTCCCTTCGACGAAGAACATCTAAACTCTTCTCCGAGACATGACCCAATCTCAAATGCCACAGCCGTGTCGCATCTAAGCCACGGGAACTATCAACACTGACACAAGTTTCGCCTTCCACGGTCACTTCTTGAAGCAAATAGATACCATGAGTTCGAGCACCCTTCATAACCACAAGTGCACCCTTCGAAACCCTCAAGCTATCACTCTCAATGGTGATCTTCCAACCTAGAGAATCCAACTATCCCAAAGAGATAAGTGACTTCCGTAGTCCCGGAACATAGCGCACATTAGTGAGAGTACGAAGCACTCCGTCAAACATTCGAATTTGCACGGATCCAATGCCCTTCGACTTGCAAAATGCACCATTTCCCACAAAAATTGAATTTCCTTCTCGATCAACATAAGAAGAAAAACAATTCCTATTAGGCGTCATGTGATATGAAGCCCCCGAATCAAGCACCCAATTGTTGCCCGAAACATCCGATGCAACAGCCGACAAAACATCTATGTCTTCCTCACCAACATCTCTCTCCACCGCAACTGATGAAGATGCTACTTCCTTCTTCACCTTGTCTGGACAATCATTCTTCCAGTGACCAGGTTTCTTACATATAAAGCACTTGCCATTTCTTTCCTTTGATTTTCCTCTTCCACCGGGCTTCTTAGACTTAGAACGCCCCCGGTTTCCCTTCTTCTCTGACTTTTCTTTCTCCGCAAATAAACCTTGACCATTACCAACACCACTTCTACCATCACTCAGCTCCTTCATCTGATCTCACAATTCCTCACTAAGAAGACCCGTCTTGACATCATTTAGAGTCAATGTATCCCGGCCATAGATCAAACTATTTGAGAACCCAGTATAGCGTTCAGGCAACGAACATAGCAATATCATCGCCTTCTGCTCCTCCTCAATCTTCAAATCTACCGCCTTCATCTTCATTAGCAAATCATCAAACACATTTCAGTGTGCCTTTAGCGAAGTTCCTTCCTTCATCTTATAGGTAAAGAAAGTCCGCAACAAAATCAGTCGATTTGTGAGTGACTTCTTCATATACAACTCCTCCAACTTGTTCCAAATACCTTTAGCAGTCGTCTCACTACTAATTTCGGAAATAACATTCTCCCCCATGGCAAGTTGAAGTGTAGTGAATGCCCACTCTTCCATTTCTTCTCTCTCTACATCTGAGATGTCCTCTGGCAATAAATGTGTATCAAACACCACCTGATGTACCCGATTCCGCCTAAGAACTGCTTTCATCTTCCATTGCCACTTTTCGAAATCATTATCGCCATTCCACTTATCGATAACCAATTGTGAACCAGCAGCTGCATACGACCCACGTACATAAGGAGCTACACCACTTGGAACACCTGTTGATGGATTATTTTAACCTGATTCGAGCATTTCTACAACTATCAACCAAAGCCAATGCTCGGATACCAAATGTTGTAGAGAAATTTTGATTCAAGACCGCTTAAATCAAAAATCCCCAATGCCGCAGAAAACGAGATCGTGGTAATAGTGCAAAAACAACCAATCGAACAATCTCAATCTTATCCAAGCCAATCACAATCACCAAACAATGGAAATAATAGAGCAATAACGAAAAACTAAATCACATAGGGATTTATAGTGGTTCCACCGACGTCTTGTCAGTGTACGTCCACTTTGAGAGAGAAACCTTTATTAATATCAATAGAAGAGTACAAGAGATTGATTACAATGATCAAATTTACTAGAAAAATTTGATTTTGTGGAGAAAGGAATTGAAGAAGATTATGATTTCCTAAACCCTAATTAGAATAATCCTAGATCTAATCTCCTGATTTGTGATCCACCTCCTTTTGTATTTGATGTAGTTTATATAGGCATAGAGAAGTATATGGAAATTCCCAAAATTTCCTCCAAAATATCCTCTAGATCCAAAATATTCTCCAGATCCAAAATATCCTCTAGATCCAAAATATTCTCTAGATCCAAAATATCCTCTAGATCCAAAATATTCTCTAGATCCAAAATATCTTCCAGATCCAAAATATCCTCTAGATCTAACACATAGTATCGCATACTTCAACAGTTTATCCCCAAGATGAAAAGTAAGGGACATTGAGTCGAGATGATGGGATTGTCGAAGGATACTTCTTGGGACTTTGACATTCTAGGACTGACGACAAGTCTAGAACAATCCTCAAATTCTGGTGGCTTTGAGGAAAATTATAAGGACAATCCATGATGGACTCTATTACGGGGAAAGCGAGTGCTAAGGGGTTCATAATATTTATAGGTCCTGATATGTACTGGTACATCGGGATGCAATGTTCGACGGGTGATGATGTCCCTTTGAACCATGATGACTCTTAGATCTGGGTGCCCCGGAACATCATTAGATTGTTTAGTTCATCATTGTCTTAGTGGCATAACTTCGAGTATGAGGAATAGATAACATTGCCATCATTGATCTAACGGTTATGGTTATACAACACAATGCTTTAATGAATGTGATGATGGATGCTATGTGTGCTAAATAATTTATCACCTTAGGGACGTCATGTTAAGTAGGTCTCATCTATTTAAATGCTCGAACAACCCTAGTATTTGATGTAGGATACACCTATTATTATTGTTATTATTATCATAGAGAAGTATATATTCTTATATGACTTTATATTGTGGATGCAAGGGGAAGACAGGTATGATTCTCCATACGGTCTGTGCGTACATACTATTATGACTTTTATAATAACTTGATATTTGTTACTGCTCACACCAGACTATTGTCTGACCCAATGTTTTATTTCCCTCTTATTACCTTGGGTGCTCATCGACGTGCTGATGGGAAAACCAAGTGACAGTTATAAATATTATTTGCAGCAGCGCAGGGGGATTAGCAGGAGGTGACGCCTTTCTTACCTGTATCCTTATTGTTTATTCTGCTACGTGACACCATGAAGCCTTGATAGTGTTGTGGATTTTTTTAGAGATAGTTTATCAGATTGATTTTATTTATCACTTATATGTACTATATTACTGTTTTGTATAACTATATGAGTCTATGTATTCTAATTATATGGTTTATATAGTTATTTCTATCTTGCCTGATTTTTATCTATGATTGTTACTATTATATGTTATCTGGTGCGCTATGGGATGTAAGCCAGGTTATGTGATTGTGTTTATTTTCTATTTATTTATCTCTCTTATATTCTATTTCCTTATTTTTTTTCTCCTTGCTCTTATTCGCTGCTAATTCTTTCTCTTGACGATTGCTTTAACTCGTCAATTTCTTGTGCAATGCAAATTTTTGATTATTAGCATGGATGGTGTATGGCTAGTCGTCTCATTTGGTGTCAGAGCTTTGGTTGCGTTATTTAACCTATGTAGCACTGAATTCAAGAGTTAATATATACGAGAGAGTACGTATTTGTATTATTTTGGTTTTCAAATCTAAATATTAGTAGTGTATATTATAGTTTATTTTTCACATGAGCGTCATAGTAATAATTTTCTTTATTCGCGACAGATCATCATATACCACTTATTCGTGATGGTGTTGTGAACGAGAAATACTTATAATTACTCCATATCTAAATTTGAGAGTCGGGCAGAATCGACCTTAGTAGCCTTGATTTATAGTTTTTTGTTACAATATGGTAAGATCCATAATTTTGTCTGTCCTCAAACCTCTAATTAATTATGGCACTCAAGTGCAATGATTCAACTATGCCACGCTATATGGATACTAATGAGTCTATGTGGAAAACCATTCCTTGGAATGGAGTTGGCTGTTGTGGTGCGAGAGTTGTTCGGATATTTGCAAGAGTTTTGTTCGATGACCTGGAGTTGGATTTTGAATAAATTAGGATTCTACTCCTAAGAGACTTCAACGTTGAGCCTGAATTGGTCGAGAGTCATTACCGTTTTGGGTTCTCGAAGTTGATTCACTCAAGGCTAGTGCACTTCGAAGAGGTTTTGTATCTACTTCTTAGAAGTCAACGAAGAGTTCGCCGATTTAGGAGACATGTTTGCACTGGAGAGTGTGACCGAATTCAATGAACTATCAAAGTATAGTTATCCTCTCTTTTGTCATTTTGAATCCTAGAGTTTGTTGCTCAGTTGAGTGATCGACTCGGAGGGTGATTATTTCATTCTGAGGGAAAGGTGGTTTAGAGGAGTCGATCGAGTGAGCTCGCGATGTTCGAGTTTGTAAATCTATATATGTATTTATATATATGTAGGTATCTTATGTAGGTATTGATTTTAATGACTGTATGGTTTAAAGATCAATAGTATAGATTGCAAAAAAGAAGATTTTAAGATAAAGACTCATGGTTAACAAGAGTTCAAGAAACCAGGATAAGTAATAAAGTCTATAATTTTTGTCAAAACTCCGTAATAGCACTAAAATCTTTATTCCAATTCTCTCACCTTTTTCCTTCTTATCTTTTATTTTCACTTAGTTTCAAAATTACTTCCTAATTTTTTTTAAAAATATCTCTAAATCTTTAAAATTATTCAAAACATTTCAAATTTCAAAACTAACTCCTTATTTAAATATTTTAGACTATTTTATGTTTGGCACTAATTCTGTATTAAGTTTTTATGTTTAACATTTACTTGAGTTTTAATTTACTTATATTCATAATATAGTTATGTATCTTAAGTTTTTATTTTTTTCATCTTTATATTTATAGCCTTATCTTATGTTTTGGTATCATTTTTATAGATTATAAAAATATTTTTTTAATCTATATTTTTACTTTATCATACTACTTTAATATATAGGAAAATAATTTTTTTAAACTCCAAAATTATTTAAAAATCATAGATTTCAAAAGTATATATGGCATGTTGACATCTCCTACCCCTAAGTCGACATCATAGCTATTATTTCCAAAATTCAAATTTCAAAAGAAGCGTATACTTGTTTAAAACTTTTCCTAAAAAGACACGACTGTTAATTCCCCATAAATACCCATCTAAATTCAAAAAATTCAACCAACTTTTCATTATATTATTCTCTCCTTTTCTCCTCTCCATTTATACTTTTAAATTTCATGTTTTCATAATCCTACTATGCCAAAAATTAAAGAGAATCAAACCAAATCTTTTCTAGTTTAATTCTTTACCACTCTCTCTCAAAGATCCATGTGCTATTCAAAGCTATAGGAGTATTTTTAATCAATGGAGGTATGATCAAAGTTCCATTGAGTGTTTCTTCCAAACTGATAATGAAAAGGTGAGGTTATTGCCTGTTCAATTCAACTGGTGTGATTATTACCTGTAATTCGATTAGGTGATCTTATAGCCTAGATAAATCAAGAGAGCCCCTGTGCTTGGAAGTATATGAGGGTGGACCTTATGGCCCTTGAAATCGAGGATTGTAAGATTGGATATTATTTGAAAAGAAATTTGTACAACCCAAAGTTGTGCGGGATTGGATGTAGGGTAGCTCCAAACCAGTATAAAATCCCAGTGTGTTACTTTCTTTACCGCTTTTACTTATTATTTGCATTTGTGTTTGATTCATATTTGTGATCTGCATTTAATTCTGTTGAATTCAAAAATATTTCAAAAAATTCAATTAAACACCATTCACCCCCTCTGGTGTTAAATCAGCCATAAGATCCGTGATCCGCATTTCCCAACATTACCATGTTGATTCGAATTTCGTGTCAATTTAGTTATGGATGTTCTTTCAGTTGGGAATCCCGAGGTGATTTTACCAATTGCAAGAAGTTGACTGGTATATGCCAATTACATGTTTTGCATGCTACCTTGGTTTTGATTGGTAAGTTGTTCCATTAGGGCTAACCAGCGAGTCAGTATGTTTTGTTAATTTCTTGGATTATGTTCCAAAATATTGCTTAGAAGAGTTGTACTTGTGCTATTCAATTTTATTTTCATTTTCCTATAGATAGAAATAAAGCACAAATCAAGTGTCAATTGTGTTTTGGGTATTGAGAAAACACCATTTGTTGGAGATTTACTTTTCGTTGAAAACAGTGAAGTGCTCGAGTTACAGCGTATCGAGTAGAACGTCAACATAAATCCTACGAGAGATTCGATGATTTGGAAGTTAAGGTTAACCCAAGAGTATGTCGCTTTCTCGTTTCAAACAGAAACGAGAAGCCGGTAGTACTCACATGGTTGTTGTTGACCAACTTTTTGGCAAAAGCTGTCACAGTTCGATGGATCGAAGCCCAATGTCAGAAAGTTCATTCTCAATATTGGTCGATCGACCGATAGAACGACTTACATCCCAGGAAGCCCAGGCAAGATTCAGTTCGAGACAACCACCTTCAGAAATAGCCCGAACCTAGGCCGGTCCGAATTTTTCTCCTTCTAATAAGCGGCACATCGAGCGCGGAAGAATTGCTCATCTTAACTGACCGAGTTCATCGTTTCCATCAATGTAGGATCGACCAAATATCTAAGAATTCATTTAGAAATATCCAGCTGAGTCCTTCGAATATTCAACCCGACTTTTAAGGCGTTAAAGACGGTCAACCACTCCCGGACAAAGCTCTACTTTTGATACACCTCACCTCGAGTGCCACATAAGCCACTATTTCTGAGGATACTATTAATCAGCAATGGATCAGGTCCCACCACTGCAACTACAACCAATAATTGAGCTCCACGTGTCCAAGCTTCGAAGAAGATGAAAGCCATGTGGCGGCCTGTTCAGCCCACTTCTTTACCTATATATACCTCCAAGCTCAAAATGGAAAGGGGACCTTCTTTTCAGAATTCTTTTGGCTGCCTCAATTCTTAGCTGAACTTCTCCTTCTGGATCTAAGCTTCTCCATGGCTAAGTCTAAAAATAGCCAGATCTTCTTCTTTCTCCAAAGAGAAAAAGCATTGTACTTGTAACCAAAAAAGAATCAACATATATAAAGTGGATGTTCTTTGCCAAACCACTATAAAAAATCTTGCGTGTTCCCCGTTTTCTTTACTTATTTACATTTTATGATCAATATTCGTGTGTTCTCCACACAATTGGTGGTTGATTGTTACTACTGACCAACTTTTGACGTCAACACTTTGGCATGCCAAGTAGGGGGCATGCACCGACATACTCTACGACCTTCAACAAATTTCAATCCTTAGCGAACAAGTGAAAGAAAGATGCAACATTTTCTCACCCCACAAACACCGATGCAGCTGATACAAATGCTACAGAAGTAAGTCTCGAAGCCTCCTCTCATGAAGACGTGTCCCAATATATTACCAAGGACAATGTAGACAAGATTCTGGCCGAGTTCAGAGACCAGATGACATCTCAGGGTAAACTCCTCGAACGACAACAACAGTTGATGGATCACCTTCTTGGCCGAGTGGAGATAGGATTAAACGCTTCAACATCAATTCCTCCACCGATCGGGACTTGGGCAACAACTGACCTTTGGTCTATGCAGAATCAGGCCATTGATTGGATTCTATCTTTGCTTCCACCTGGCTCGGCTACACCTTTCAACCAACTATAGTCAGGAGTATCGCCTCCAGCAACCAGCGCTGCTGCAGATTGGCAGGATGTCCGCAATCAAGATGTAGGTCATTCGACCATATGTCCTCCACTTCGAGGACTAACTCGACCTCGCGGATCTATCGAACAACCGCTGGGTACATCAAAATCAATGTCATTCCCATTACGACCCGGTATCTTACTGCAGACTCGTCTAATGACTCTTCCGCTTCAACGAAGAGCAGGTGGGGCCTTCCCTTCGAACCAGGGAGACCACTTTACCATAATGGTTCTCACCATGGCGAAAGAAAATGCTATTGTAAATCCTTCTAACATCGCCCTGATTGGGAGCAAAGCTGAGCCCCGAACATCACTTGCTACGCTGGATTAGACCTGACCTTCTGTTATGGGTACGATCCAGTCCAATTCTCATCAGGTTCAAGAGGGGCCATCCTGCCCAGAACCACCAGCCGGGGATCATCCTTACCTCACCTTCACTTAACTCTCGAAGGTCCAGCCTAACCAACGTCCACTCTTCCGAGCATGCTTTCGTCGGATCCTCGTGTTGGAGTTCTCCCGAATGTAGGGTTGGATTCATGGCAACGACTCCTCAGAGATGGATGCCAGCTTGCAAGCATCATCCGCCGTTTCACCCGGGACACCTCTTCTCAGCAGGATTAGACAATATCTACTGCAATCCCTTCACTAGGGAGATCAGAAACTCCCGCAATCCTTTGGACTTCAAGTTCCCAGCTATCGAACCCTACAACGGTCGGACTGACCCGACCATCCATCTTTTGCGATATATGAGTCACATGGAGGTGCTCAGTGCATCGACCAATGTTATGACTAAATGCTTCTCGCTCTTTCTCACAGATATAGCCGGTACGTGGTTTCGGCAGCTGACAATAGAATCGATCGGCAGTTGGAACACGCTGGTCACCCGCTTCATTGAGCAGTTCAGAGTTCACATCTCCCGACCGAAGTGTGTCATGTTCCTGACCTCCATCAAGCAACGATCGGGAGAGACACTTCAATCTTTCCTTAAAAGATTCAATGTGGTCGTAGCATCAGTCAATCAACCAGATCCGTCGATGGTGCTCATGGCCGCCATCACAAGTGTTCAGAACCGATCAGAATTCTCTATCTCTTCAACCAAAGATCCCCCCAAGGATATCGAATATTTCTTTGCAGAAGCCCAGCGATTCCTCCGACAAGAAGATGCCAGCATTGAGATAGAGATCCTAGAGGTCCTCGCCACCAAACAAGGAGGTCCATCTAACACCAATGGCCAGAATAAAGGAAGAGGAATGGCCTTAGAAAAGAATGAACGCAACATATGACTCCGGAGAGAAAATAAGTACGATCAATATACTGAGCTCAATTCTTCTATGCTAGACATCTACCTTGACGTAAGAGGATTCCTGCCTTTCCCGAAACCTCCTCGAAGAGAGCCGACCCAGAAAGAGCTCGATTCCGGCAAGCACTGCATGTTCCGCAACATTGCTGGTCAAAGCACTAATGAATGTAGGCACCTGCGCGATCTCATCGAGGATACGGTCAGGCGAGGAGAACTCCCCGAGTATGTCAGAAAAAACACACCGACCTTGCTGTCTCAATCTTTTGCCCAAGCTCCACAGGTCGCTCCTCCAGCTCCTAGAAACGGAAAGGACCCTGAACCCAGCACTCATGGCATTATCATCAACTAATAAGATTTAGATTTCTTATTTTTTATGTATTGATTTTTTCTTTCAATAAAAAGGATATGTTGATGTACACATGTACGGGGTTAGGATTTAGCTCCTAGGCATGCTCTGGAATCGACAGTTGTCCTCCTAGAATTTATTTCCTTTTCCTTGTAATAATTCTTTAGCAGCAATAATCTTTCTTTTCTACAAACATGGATTATGTTTGAATGATTTGAGTCGAGCCTGACTAGTGCTCACTAACCCGAATATGGTCAGTGCCGAGCCATCGTCCATAGCTCATGATCAAAGCCTTCCGCCATATCTGAGCCTACTCCTTAAGCCGAGTATGGATTATACTCACCCTTCCTATGAACTAAGTGCATTTCCCACTTGATGGGCTTTAAAAATATTTTACATGGGTCGAGCATAATTAACACTTGCCATAAGCCGAGTATGATTAATACTCGCCACCCATGCAAGCCTAGTATGGATAATACTCGCCATCTCCATAAGCCGAGTATGGATAATACTCGCCGTCTCCATAAGCCGAGTATGGGTAATACTCGCCATTTCCATAAGCCAATTATATATAATACTCGCCACCCTTGTAAGCCGAGTATGGTTAATACTCACCATCTTTCAAAGTAATATGTGATAACAGCTCGTCCATATCTTTAAGCCGAGTACGGTTAATACTCGTCCAATCAAGGTCGAAGCCTTCTTTAGACCAAGAATGGCCCATACATTTTCTGTAGGTGTTGGATCTCACAAGCAAAGTTAACAATCAATTTCTTAGCCTTAATACGGTCTTCGATGGTTGTAGGTTTTTTGGCCTTAATACGATCTATCTTGATCGTCGGTTTTCTGGCTTAATACACCCATCAGGACCGTCAGACTTTTGGCCTTAAATATGGTTCGATGCAACAATCGCTACCCCCCCATTGGACTTTGATGCAAGAATCAGAACACACCTCCTTTACCAAGAAAGAAGTATTCTGAGGAGGAAAGTGTTACCAAATTTTTGGTAAAAGTTGTTGCGGTTCAACGGATCGAAGCCCAATGTAAGAAAGTTCATTCTCAATATCGGTTGATCGATCGATAGAACGACTTACACTCCTGGAAGCCTACGCAAGATTCAGTTTTAGCCAACCTCTTTTAGAAATGGCCCGAACCTAGGCCCGAATTGTTCTCCTTCAAATAAGCGGCACATCGAGCCCAGAAGAATCGCTCATCTCAACTGACTGAGTTCATCGTTCCCATCAAAGTAGGATCGACAAAATATCTCAGAATTCATCAAGAAATATCGAGCTGAGTCATTCGAATACTCAGCCCGACTTTCAAGGCATTAAAGGCGGTCAACCACTCCTGGACTATAACAACCCGGAAAATCAGAACCAATTTAAAATTTTTATTTTGGCAATTTTAATGAATTTTCAATATTTAAAATGATTTATTTTAAATAATAATGATTATTAGAAAGTATGAATTTATTTAAATCGAAGTTAGAATATAAATATTTATTTTAATTATAAAAGGAATTGAAAATGGTGTGGTAGTTTGAAAAATCGATTTCAAATTTCAAATGAATGTGCAGGATTCAAAATAAACCGGATTTTAGCGAAACCAAAAATATAAGAATCTATTGAAAATATCTTTCCAACGAATCCGAAAAATTGAAATTTCATAGCAGGAATAAAAAGTTATGCCTAGCTGAAAATTCAGAATAGTCGCTAGATTTTGCAAACGACCTCCGTTTTCGACGAGACCACATTCATTGGACCTGGAATGTCAAATTATTGCTAGATTCCAATTTTCATAATTTTTGGAATCAATATGTGAGCATGGTGAATTTAAACGTGTTTGGACAATTTAGTTCGAATTTAATCGAGTGGAAAATGACCATTTTTCAAACGGTCTCCAAATTCAACGAAATTAGTTTTGTTAGGACCGTATCATTAAAACATAGCCAGATTTATTTTTTGGAATTTTTGGAGTCCGTATGTGGCCCCGGTAAATTAAAATGTACGTTGAAATCAATTTTGAACGTTATATTAATTTATATTTTAAATTTAATGAAAACTGATCGAAACAGTTGAATTGGCTTACCGGACATATCCCATTGTGTCCGGAATGGGGGTATTTGGTTAGGGATGACAGTCAGTGAGTTCGATTTGGAGTCCGAATTAAAAAGTTACTTTTTGGAATTAAAAATAATAATTTATATAAGGTCAAACCTTCTCTCTCCCTCACACTCTCTCTTCCATCGTTCAAAATCAAAAAGAAAAAAAATCGACGTTCTCCTCTTCAGCCGCTGCTCCACCTCCCCGCTGGTCGCCGCTTCTCCTCCTCCTCCTCCTCTTCCTCCTCTACTCTCTCTCCTTCCCTTTCCCTCTTTAGATCTACAAACCCTCCTCCCAAATCACCACCACCCTAGCCACCACGGCCACCACCTGTGACGGCAAGGAATTTCGCTCGATCCGAATTGATCGTTAAACCGACTAAGACCGTTCGAAACCCCTGATCGTTTTGAGAACAGGACAAATTAGAACGCAAGCAGAAGAACATTTCATTGTAATTTCAACAATTCCATTAGATACAAGAATATACAGAGTATAACTGAATAAATTACATTCAACAAATATCAGAGATTTAAATTACATTTAAATACATCGCAGTGAAAAATAATACAAAAGCACAACTAGAAGTGATACACGGATACAGAGCTTTCCGAGCATCGTTCCAGCTGTAAATCAGGACCCTGTGAATATAAATCTGCAAAACCAAAACTACTAGCTGCTCGTGTGGAAAATAGGGGCACCCAGAGTTTAGGTTAAAACAATAAACTCCAGGTCAGTCATGTGACTGGTGTGAGAACTAAAACAGCTATTAATATTGGTTTTAAAGTTTGGTAAATCAAGGGACCACGCCGTGTAACACGGAACAGGTTTCCTCCCAAGAATACCAGTGCATAGAACAAACAGCGCAATGCTAAATAAAGAAAAATGAAGCTGTTATAAGACCCAGGTCCCATCACACAATGCAACGCAAGCCGGAGGATAGGGTTTTCCCTTATAACAGCCAAAGCATGCTTGATACGTTTAAAACACATTATTCGATACTATAATAAGTGTATAGTGTCAAAACAATTCAATCATAAATATCAATCATAGACGGCATGGGTACCATATATCATGTCGCCATACTAGTTCTACAATTAAAACCGCAATATCACGTATTGGAAATTGGATTCCATCATGAGTCGAGGCAAGGGGCAAGCTCCTCTCCGCATTCGAGACACTATAGCAATGCCTTAGGACCCCACTCTGATCCTTTGGAACCTCCAAGGCCGGTCCTCTCTTACTTTTGAGGATTAGTTATTCCTGAACACACGTTTCCCGGTCCTTACAGACCTATATCCGAGGCGCCTCGTATCCAACAACCACACAGGTGAAAAGTATATAAATGTCAGGGCTGGTAGGTCACTGACACCACCATAGCTAGAAAGAAACGTCGTGCACTCCTTGGGTCAGTATCCCGTTTTTGACTCATACCGAGGTGTGAGGCTCGCGAATTCACATTATACACAAAGCTACGCCACACAGGCCGTGCTTTGATCATCAACCACAAGACTCTGCTTTTCAACAGAAGCCTTGATCAATTGCCACTTACGCATGCCACACTGGCAATTCACTCCATGCGACTGATGTCCATCGATATACAACCTCTGAGCTCGTGCGTCTCAGAGAAGGGCGTTAAGCAAGAGAATAAATTCTCCGCCGCCAAACAGATGTATATTTAATAGAGATCAATCAACACAGAATAAAACCCAATGTTAGACACACAATCCATTTTCAAGTTCGTTCTGGGTCTGAACGAAACCGGAGGCACTTTCCTCGCATATCCATCCATCTCCAGGTACGTCTGGACGATCACCAACTGATTCCCTCATCCTGGGTGTACAGCCCAATCAATATCATCAGTAATCACCCAAACGATGTGAAGACTTCCGGTCTTCAACCACCGTCTTCATCTTCAACATCTCGTCGAATCGGTTATTCAGAATGGGTATAAACCCGGCCTTTCTGAATAACCCACGTATATAATAAACGAATGTTACACAAACACAACAAACGCCTCATTCCAATTCAGAATATTCTTTTATTCACAAAATCACATTCTTAGGGAAATGTTCCCATTAATTTTATCCAAGATAAATTCATCTAAATTTATTCTTTAATCTTCCTTCGGATGTCATTTCAAACCATATCATGGTTTTCCAAACTAGTCGGGATTAGCGAACCACACCGAAGTAATTATTTATTTTATTTACCAATCCCAACCTATATATCCCATGGAGCCAAAACTGGTGATACTCCATTCCTAACACCACGGTGTTATTGGTAAAATTAATTACCATTTCACGTTCAAATCTAATTAAAGATTTACTATCGCTTTGGAGCAAAACTGGTGGTACTCCATTCTCGATCACCTTTCAGATTTGATAATTTAAATTATCAATTCACTTTTAAATCTAGTTAAAGATTCATTAGAACTCCACTTAGTTTTAATCCTTTCAAAAATCAACACCTTGCCTTTAACTGGGTTAAAGAACCAATGTCATCTAAAACACGATTCACGACAAACCCAAATCACATTTGATATTAAATACAAGGCTCTGAATAGAAAATATATCGACTTATATTCAATATCAAATTCTGAAACCAACAAATATCGTATTGGAAATAACGATATATAAAACATATCTTTCAAATTCCCATAACAATATCTGTATAGTCACGAAATCCAACATCGAAATATCCCAAAGATAATTTTGATTCAACTCCCGTCCAATTCACGTATTGGGAATATTGATTATTTTTAAAATCACCTTCAAATTCAATTTATTTATTTCAAAAATAAATTGATTTTAATTCTAGTTCAAAAATAGTTTATTTCGATAAAAATCTATTTTTATCTTTTCAAATATGGAGTTTTTCATCCTGGTTCTTTCCAATTCATATATTATGATTTTACACAAATTATTGATATTTTTAATAATTTTATCAAGGCCCATACAGTCGATATCCATCAACGGCTATCGAATTGCACTTACAGCGACCTTTTTCAAATTTGATTTGGACATAATTCCAAATCCAACCGTTAGATTTCAAATTTCTAATATTCATTGGAAAGATCTTTTCGATACGAACCCAACGGTTCCGGTTTTAGGAGAATCCGACGGTCGGATCTCCTGCAACGTCAATTTGAAGTCAATGGTCGAAATTCACGAACTGCCGCGGCGCGGCGCGTTCTATTCTGGCCATTATATATATATATATATATATATATATAATATATATATTATATATTTCGCTGATTTCCTTTTAAAACGTATTTTATAAATCGTTTTAAATTCGTTTTCAAAACCATTTTAACGCTACATTCAATTTCAAATCGATTTGATTTCAATTCAATTCGAATTCATTTCAATTTTATTCAATTCAAATTCAAATTCGTTTCAATTCAATTCAAATTCTAATTCGTTTCAATTCAATTCAAATTCTATTTAATTCGAATTTCATTTCATAATATTAAATTTTGAAATCACCTTTCAATATTCATTGTAAAACGAATAAAATCGATATAAATATCGTTCACGTCATAGCGCAACTCTAATCAACACGGCTTTATATATTTCAATAAATTCGTTATTCTATTCAACAAATGGATATATATTTCTATTCAATACATGAATCTATATTTCTTCCAACACACGACTATTTTTGTTATGTAAAATATTTTATAAAACTATGGTATCTATCGTTTGATTTTAATTAGACTCCACCGTGAAGTAGTTCTAATTTTAAATATGATAAAGATGTAAATTTTATTGTATAAAATATTTTGCTCAACACACGAATATTTTCAATACATGAATATTTTTATATTCAACACATGAATTTCCTTTTATAATATTCATTATTTTCCCGATTGGAATGAGGCCCAATCAATCACCATATAATGTTAATTATATGGATCTTCATACATCACACGTATATAATAGCATTGAAAAATAATCAACCATCAACCAAAGTGCACTACACTGTATAAGCATCAAATATAGATATCTAACGCTTATAACAGACTGTCAATCAATCAATCGACATATTTAATCAATCAGGATGAGTGAACTTCAAATTTCATCCCAACACCCGTGTGGGGTTTCAAACAATCAACCACAGATTTTATTTGTGCAGTTGGGCGATGTGTAAAATTTATCGTCCCAATCAATGTCCTTTAAATAGGTGTACATAAACAAACCGTCCGGTTTGTAAATGAATATTTTATTTTATTCACTTCACGTTAAAAATTATATTTTTAACGATAAAATATTTTATTTCAACACATGAATTTCTATTCAGTTCAATTATTCAATAAAATGATATTTTTATTTCTCTAACATATTTTAGAAAATTTCGGCGGCATAATGGCACGATACTAGAAACGGGACGAGGCCTAGCCTTATCCCCGGTCTAGTGAAGGCCCACGCCATTCACACATCAATCAGATCCATTCCATTTCACCAAACAATTCAATTCAAACCAAATAAACTAACCAACTACTCAACCAAACAATTTAACAAATAAGCCATCCATGGTCTGTGGATGACGGGTGTCGGGTGCTGCCAAGCACCGTCTGCAACCTAGTATATATATATATAACTAGAAAAAGAAATTGAAAGGTGAGAAGTTCTCACCGATAGCTATCCAATACCACGACTCTTTATTAATAGAAATCCTCATCGTTCTCGCCTTTTTGTCATCTTCGTTGCCCGTATTCTCTACATATGTAAAAATCGAATTTTTACTTTGCTATCCAGTATATAAAAATCGAATTTTCACTTCGCTATTCAATATATAAAAATCGAATTTTTACTATGCTATTCAATATATAAAAATCGAATTTTTACTATGCTACTAAATAGATAAAAATTCTATTTTTACATCGATACTATATAAAGATTTCGCCTTTTCAAATATAAAGATTTCGCCTATTCAAATATAAAGATTTCACCTTTTCAAATATAAAAATTTCACCTATTCAAATATAAAGATTTCACCTTTTCAAATATAAAGATTTCACCTTTTCAAATATAAAGATTTCACCTTTTCAAATATAAAGATTTCACCTTTACAAATACAATCTAAAAATTATATTTTTCTCCCTTCTACATTATAAAAATTATATTTTTCTCGAAGTAAAAATCATATTTTTACTTCACTATTCATATTTAAAAATATCGTCTTTTCATATTTAAAAATATCGTCTTTTCATATTTAAAAATATCGTCTTTCCTATTCTAAAAATCCTAACTTAACTAATTTTAAAAATATACAAAAACTGATTTTTATAATTGCTAATACCAATTACATAGAAAAAAGAAATAAAATAAATAAGTAAAAAGGGCTTACAGTCAAAATCGAAGGCTGGGGGGGGGGGGGGGCTTCACCGTCGCTGGTGGTGGAGGCGGAGGGATCGGCGGCTTAGGGTTTAGAAAAGGGGGGGGGGCGGCGGTTTTTTATGCAGAAGAAAGAGGAGATGGAGGCGAGAGAGGGAGGAAGAAGAAGAGAGGGAGGCGGCGGCAGAGGTGGCGGTGGTGGGGAGGGCGGCTCTACTGGTGGTGATGGCGGCGGACGAGGTCGCGTGGGGGTTTCAGGGGGGCGTCGGGTTTGTAGCAGCGGAGGGGAGGAGTGGTGGAGGACCGAGGCGGCCCTGGAGGAGGGCGGAGGCTGGAGGCGCGACGCCTCTGATGGGCGGCGGCGCTGAATCGAGGGGGGGCGACGATGTTTCTCCCCTTTCTCGTCTTTTTTTTTTTTATTATTTAGACTTCGTTAGACTGTGAAGGGAGATAAAGGATAGGGGCTTATATAAATATAATTATTTTATTATTTTATTTCTATACAAAGTAACTTTTTAGTTCAAACTCGAAATCGAACCCACCGACTGTCGTCCCTAGCGTATAACCCCCATTCCGAACATAATGGGATATGTATCGCAAGCTGATTTGATCGTTTCGATCAGTTTTCGTCAAAATCAACTTATAACTCTAGCTTCGTATTGATGATACGGTCCTAACAAAACTAGTTTCGTCGAATTCTGAGACCGTTGGAAAAATG
Source organism: Allium sativum (assembly GCA_030737875.1). Lineage (NCBI taxonomy): Eukaryota > Viridiplantae > Streptophyta > Magnoliopsida > Asparagales > Amaryllidaceae > Allium > Allium sativum. The sequence continues at coordinate 773,794,069 of CM060912.1, forward strand.
GCCATTTTCCAGTCGATTAAAATCAACTGAAACTGGTCAAATGCGTTTTCCTTTGCCACGCTCACATATTGATTCGAAAAATTATGAAATTTGAAACCTAGCAATAATTTAACATCACGGACCCAACAAAAGTGGTTTCGTCGAAATCCGAGGTCGTTTGCAAAATGTCTATTTTTAAGGGCCTGAATTCCATAGCGACTATTCAGAATTTTCAACTGGGCATATCTTTTGATTCCCGCTATGAAATTTCGATTTTTCGGATTCGTTGGAAAGATATTATCAATTAGATCCTATTATTTTTGGTTTCACTAAAATCCGGATTGTTTTGCAACCAGTACATTCAATTGAAGTTTGAAATCGAATTATCGAACTACCGCGCCATTTTCAATTCTATTTATAATTATATATATTCTAACGATGACGTATATAATATATACCTCGAATTCTATTCAAAATAAATTTCTCGTCGATATTATTTAAAATAATCCATTTTAAATATAGAAAATTCGCTATAATTGCCAAAATAAAAAAAAATTAAACTGGCCCAGATTTTCGGGTTGTTACACCACCACTGTCGCCGCCACCCCTCAACCACCTCCCCATGTCCAGTCAGGCCCGCAGCCGCCCTCTGGCTACCCAGCTCCGGCCGTGGGCCCCGCCAAGTCCAAAAACCCATTTTTCTCCAAAAATACCGTTTTGCATAAAACACCATGTCACTATTTCGCCAATAACTCCCAAACCGTGCATTTCTGGCCAAAACTTCACAACAACAAAATCGAAGAGCATGATTTTCTCTTCGATTTGGTATATGGAAGTCCTATTTTGGATTGCGGAGCTATCCGAAAATCGCGTCCGAAGTCAACGTACCTACTACTATTTTTCGCGATTTCCGGTGAATAGGTGGTTTTTTAGAAGAAAGTCCACTAGGAAAAAGTTGTCCGGAATAGCGCATTTAGGCTAGTGACAAACTTTGGTGAAGATTGGAGGTCGTATGAAACTTCTAGAGCCAAAGAGGCGAATTCAAGTGCGAAAAAACGACAAAACGGAGCGCGATGACAAAATCCGCCAATTAAAGAATGACGGAGCAGATCCCAAAGGTGAGAACTTCTCACTTTAATTTATTTTCTAGTTAAAAATATATATTAGGATGCAGACAGTGCTTCGTAGCACCTGACACCTTTGTTTGAAACCATGTTTGTTTGGTTGTTTGGTTGATTAGATTATTTGGTTGAATTTGGTTTGGGAAATGAATTGATTAGAATTGGTATGTTTATGGCGTGAGCCATTAGTAGGCGAGGGATAAGGCTAGACCTTATCCCGGTTCTAGTATCGCGCTGTTATGCCGCCAAAATTTTCTAAAATATGTTAGAACAATAAAAATATCTTTTTTATTGTGTAACTGAACCGAATAAATATTTTATCGTTAAAAATATAATTTTTAATGCGCATATTAAAATAAATATTCATTTACAAATCAGACGATTTGTTTATGTACACCCATTTGACTGATATGGATTGGGACAATAAATTTTAAACATCGCCCAACTACACAAATAATAATCGATATTTGTTGTTTGAAAACCCCACACGGGTATTGGGATGATATTGGACATGCACTAATCCCAATATTTAGTTGTATGTCAATCGATGGGTTGACAGGATGTTGTAATCGTTAATTATTTATATTTAACGCTTATGCAGTAGTGTAATGCACTCTGGATGATGGTTGATTGTTTATCATTGTTGTTCTATACATGTGTTGTATGAAATCCATATAAATAACAATATATGGTAATTGACTGTGTCTGATTCTAGTTTAGAAAGAATGAATATTTTAAAATAATACTCAGTAAAAGATCAAAATATGATTTTGATGTCAGATTTGGGATGGACATGAAAATATTTAAAAATATGAAGCCATGTTGATTAGATTAACGCCATTTTGATGTGAACGATATTTATATCTATTTTATTCATTTTTATAATGAATATCGAAAAGAAAAGGATTTCAAAATCTACTGTTTTGAAAATATTATCATTTATATATCGACGATATGGAATATTCAATTTTGATTAGAAACTGAATATGAAGTTGAAATAGTTTTGAAAACGAATTTAAAACGATTTATAAAATACGTTTTAAATGGAAATCGACGAAATATATATAATATATATTATATATATTTAATGGCCTGAATAGAACGCGCCACGTCGCGGTAGTTCGCGAATTTCGACCATTGACTTCGAATGGACATTGCGGGAGATCCGACCGTCGGATTCTCCTAAAACCAGAACCGTTGGGTTCGTATCGAAAAGCTTTCTAATGAATATAAGATATTTGAAATCTAACAGTTGGATTTGGAATTATGTCCAAATCAAATTTGGAAAACGTCGATGTAAGTGCAGCTCGATGACCGTTTATGGAAGTGGACTGTACGAGCCTTGATAAAATTATTAAAAATATCAATACTTTGTGTAAAATCATAATAAAAGATTTGGAAAGAATTAGGTTGAAAATTTCCATATTTGAAAGGATAAAAATATATTTTTATCGAAATGAACTAGTTATGAACTAGAATTAAAAATCCAATATTTTTAAATAAATAAATTGGGTTTGAAATGGTTTTAAAAATAACCAGAAATTCCAATATGTGAATTGGAATGGATTTGAATCGAAATTATCTTCGGAATATTTCGATATTGGATTTCGTGATTATATGGATATTGTGGAGGAATTTGGAAGATATATATATATCGTTATTCCAATATGATATTTATTGATTTCAGAATTTGATATTGAATATAAGTCGATATAATTTCTATTCAGAGTCTTGTATTTAATATTGAATTGGATTTTGGGCTTGTCGTGAACTTTGTTTTAAATGACACTATTCTTAAACCCAGTGTGAAAAGAATAAATCTTTCAATTAAGATTTAAAGATGAATTACCAATTAATTAACATTTAATCGGAACTGAAAATGGAATGTGAATTGTGTTTATTGTGAACTATGTTTTTAATGACATTCGTTCTTTAACCCGATTTACAGTGAAATGTGATTTGGAATTTATAAATTTTTTATTAAGATTTAACGGTAATTTTTCAAAGTAACATTTTCCAATTTAATATATTAAATTGGAATTGAATGGAATTCGATTGATAATTATCGAAGTGAATTTCTGTGGAGGAAGAATGGGGTATCACCAGTGTTGCTCCTAGCGATAGTTAAATCTTTAATTAGATTTGAACAGGAAATGGTAATTAAATTTACCAATAACACCGTGGCGTTAGATATGGAGTATTACCAGTTTTGCTCCATGGGACGAATAGGTTGGGATTGGGAGATTAAACAATTGATTACTTCGGTAAGGTGCGCTAATCCCGACTAGTTTGGAAAACCTTAATATGGTTTGAAATGATATCCAAAGGAAGATCAAAGAATAAATTTTAAAGAATTTATCTTTGATAAAATTAATGGGAACAAATCCTAAGGATGTGAATATTTAAATAAAAGAATATTCAGAATTGGAATGAGGCGTATGATGTGTTTTATAGCACTTGTTTATTATATACGCGAGTTATTTAGAAAGGCCGGGTTTATACCCATTTTGAATGAATGATTCAACGATAGTTCGACGATGAAGATGGTGGTTGAAGACCGGAGGTCTTCACATCGTTTGGATGATTACTGATGTCTTGATTGGGCTGTACACCCAAGATGAGGTAATAAATGGTGATCGTCCAGACATACTTGGAGATCGACGGATATGCGAGGGCCTCTCTCCTGTATTGGACATATGGGACGAGGAATAAGGTGCCCCCGGTTTCGTTCAGACCCAGAACGGACTTGTAAATGGATGTGTGTCTGACATTGGATTTTATTCTGTGTTGATTGATTTCTATTAAATAGATATCTGTTTGGCGGCGGAGAATTTATTCTCTTGCTTAACGCCCTTCTCTGAGACGTACGACCTCAGAGGTTATATATCGATAGATATCAGTCGCATGGCATGAATTGCCTGTGAGGCATGTGAGATGCAAATGATCAAGGCTTCTATTGAAAAGCAGAGTCTTGTGGTTGATGATCAAAGCACAGCTTTAATATAGCGCCGCTTTTTGTATAGCGTTAATTCGTGGGACTCACACCTCGGTATGAGTCAGAAACGGGATCATGACTACAGGGTGTGCATGACGTTTCTTTCTAGCTATGGGCGGTGTCAGCGTTTTGCATGCCCAGACATTGTTATATTTTTACCTATGTGGTTGTTGGAATGCAAGGCGCCTTGGATACATCGGCTACTACGGGAGCCGATGGATATAGGTCTGATAGGACCGGGAAACGTGTGTTCAGGAATAACCAATCCTCAAACGTAAGGGAGGACCAGCCCTGAAGATCCAAGGGTTCACTGCGGGGGATCCTGGGGCATTTGCTAGAGTGTCTCGAAGCGGTGAGGAGCCATCCCTGGCCTCGACTCATGACGGAAATCCAATTTCCAATATGTGACATTCAGTTTTATTTGTAGAGCCTAGTATGGCGACATAGTGGGATGGGGCACTATGCCGTCTATGATTGATACATTTATATTTGAAGTTGTTTTCATACACTTTACACTATAATAGTATCAAAATGATTTGTTTTAAACGTACCAAGCATGTTTGGCTATTATAAGGTAAAACTCTATCCTCCTGCTTGCGTTGCATTGTGTGATGGGACCTGAGTCTTATAATAGCTTCATTTTTTCCAAAAAGCATTGCGCTGTTTGTTTTATGAACTGGTATTCTTGGGAGGAAACCCATTCCTTATTATACGGCGTGGTCCCTTGATTTACTCTCTTTTAAAGTAAAGTTTTAAATAACAGTTTTGGTTCTCACATCAGTCACATGACTGACTTGGAGTTTATTGTAATAACCTAAACTATGGGTGCCCTATTTTCCACACAGGCAGCTAGTAGTTTTGGTTTTATAGATTTATATTCACAGGATCCTGGTTTACAGCTGGAATGATATTCGGAAAGCTCTGTATCCGTATATTCTTTTTAGTAGTGTTTTTGTATTATTTTCCGCTGCATCGTAACTTGTAAATCTATGATATTTATCAAATGTATATTATTTGTTCATACTCTGCATATTCTTATATTCTGATGTAAATTGCTGTAATAGTAGTGAAATGTTCTTCTGTTTGTGTTTTGATTTGTCGTGTTCTCAACTCAATCCGGTCTTTCCTTTACGGGGAAGTTTGGGTCGCTACGTTTGGTAGGACAAAGCTCTACTTTTGATACACCTTACCTCGAGTGCCAGGTAAGCCACTATTTCTGAGGATACTATTAATCAGCAGTGGACCGGGTCTTGTTGTATATAACGTAGTTGCATACACAATTATATGATTTTTGTTTGATGATAACAACCAAATAAATATTATTTTAAATGTGTTTGTTACTGTACTGTTCTATATCTACATCACAGACGGGAATATGATACTTATATTTAAATGGAATACTACTGCACTAGAATTGAACATTCAAATTGTTTTCTATTTAAATATAATATTCTATTTCAACATTCAAACAGTACAGATTTATAACTCCGCTATTTATATATATATATTTCACATTTCATATACTTTCACAGAAGATTGTACTTGTAAATAAAATGAATACGATAGACAAGTTTGTTTGACAACAACAAAATAATATTTTATTTCAAACAAATTTATTTAACACAAACATCAGTACAATTCTGTTGTTACACAGCTCCTCACTATAACACTCTGTCTATACATCTCATATATATATAATCACTGATTTTACATTTTCATATCCATATACATTCACTGATACATTTACATTCACTGACACTGTCTCTTAGTCTTCTATCTTCAGTCTTCTGTCTTCACAGCATCTTCACTGTCAGTCCAGTCATCATCTTCATACCTGTTATATACAGAAACACACACACAGTATATGGAACAGAAATAATTTTCAAAATACATGTGAATATGAATTTTATTTTTAAATTTTTATTTGCCTCAGTTTTCTGGTGTGTTTCTCATCATTTTTCATGACTTGATCTGATTCATCTGTGTCTAGGCAGCTAGTTTGTATATGAATAGGGACAGAAAAAATCTTTCTGATCGACTGCATATACACACGTGTATAAATATACACGTGTGCACTGCCTCGCCAATCAGTGCGCAACTGAGGAGTAGCCACGTGGACCTTCTCGACTCAGTACACATGTCAACATAATCAATGTGGTCGAGGCAACCCAAAAACATCAATGACAAAGCAGCCAAAACAAAATGTAAAATGGTCGAGCAAGTGTATACGGTGCAACATGGATCAAGGCAGCATGAGCAAGTGAGTTTAGCATGGAATATCAGCTTAGCAAACAAGGAAGATCACTCAGATTTCAGCATATACAAATGGTAGCTTATACATGGATGGTATTCAAAGGTGGCCAAGCACAAAGAAGTGCAACAACACATTCATGTCAGCAAGCTCAAGCATGTAAGAGCATGGAGAAATGGCAAGAATACACACACAAATGATCATTTTTAAGTGAGCAACAAGGTGCAAATGGGTGAAGCATAGATACACATGGTGTAAGTGCATGCATATATATGATTATGAACAAGGTGTACTACAGTATGTACGCAGTACTGCATGAAGACAAAAGTGTACACAGTGGCATTCTTGTTTCAAGAAGACATGTATGTGTTCAGTATGTCAAGCATAACAAGGGTGATATACACAGAATACAAGTGAATCATTATCAACAAGGTTATGTATCGAGCAACAAACATGAATGATACATACCAGCATGGCTGAGCAAAGCTACAGGGTATGCATGTGCACATCAAAATATATGGAAAGAAATGGTGATACAACATGAGCATGATCAAACAGTTTGCATTTTCATGAATGGATCAAGCCAGACCAGTATACCAGATTCTCAAACATGTAAAAACAAATAGCCAAACTCAAAATGCCCTGTTTCAGGTCAGAGAACATGAAGGGGGATACTGAAATATTCTACTCAATGGTACAACTAGAGCATGCACAAAAAACATGATAAGAAGCATATAATTGATGCAAGTATACATGGGTAAGACAGAAGCTGTGATGAAGTTCAAATATGCACAAATACATGGTATGAATGGTACAACAACTTTCAGCATAAAGTGTGAATAGAGCTACAACATAGGTGTAAACATTTCAAATGCAATTTCAAGACATGGTTATCATCAAAGCAGACACATGCTCGGCTCAAGTGATACAAAAATGCAAGCATATCTCAAGAAATTCAAAGTGGAATTAATTCTGAGTTCTTTTTTTAATCAAGCATAACTCAAGGGAAAACATGCAGAAAATCTCTCTTATTGTTTGGACAATATCATAAGTGGCAAGAAAGGATTTTAAAGCAATTTTAAATATTCTAGTGTTTTGTCAAAGCAAGCAACAATTTATTAAATGGTTCACAGCAAATCAAACAAGCTGATTTGAATTGCAGTTTTTACTCAACATTTTTTTGGGAAACAAATTCATGTCGAAGAAATCAAGCCAAGAACCTCAGGTAAATTTATTGTTTGGGCAAGAGGATAAAAGGCAAGTTTTTATTATGTCAAGAATCACAATATTTATTGTTTGATACAGCAAAGATCATTCAAATATTTCCAGAAAATAACGCAAATGTTTTTGGCATGTTTTTTCTCAATCACACAAGGCAACAAATCAAATATTTCCAGCTTTTGAATCTTTCAGAAGTGGACAGCATCATACAGTAATTTATCATTTCATCAAAGCCGACTGATTTAAATTTCAAAAAGAGGAAATCATGGCAACTAAAATCACGACATTTTACAGAGCAAATAAAAAGAGGAAATCGCACAAATTAGGGACAATCAGATTGAGACATACTGTGAAATCAGAGTTAATTTAGGGGTTTGAAAACCTTACATATTATCACCACTTTCATCATCGGCTGAAAAATCGAAACGAAACAATAAATATTCGAGATTAAAATTTCAGAGGACTTACAATTTCATTTGTGTGTTTTGATGAACAAATTCCCAAATCCAATAAAGATAAATTGAAGACGCAGGCCATTCTAGACTAGAGCCAAAAGAGAATTTCCTTCTCCAACAATCGATTCAAGATTTGGGAAGATCAGAGAAACCCTAAGCCCAATTTTGAAGCCGCCAATTTTATTTTCCAGAAGAATTGGAAAACCCTCGCTGCCATTTTTTTTTCACAGAATAAACGAGATAGGGTTTACAAAATAAAGATGGGCCGGGCTATTTTCTACTTCAAAATGAATAAGGGGATAACACTTATATTTTAACTCATAGGACTCTTTTCAATTTATTTTTATTGTTTGTTTTTGTTGTGTTTTTCATTTTGTTTTGAAATTCGTACAAATAGTTTCTAGTTTCTGTAAAATACTAGGGTGATCCAGTCAGGGTGTTGACTGGAAGCTGCTAGAGTTTGTAAAATCTAGGATTTAATGGGTACGGGGTTGTAATCAGGGGGAATCTGATCTAGGGGTTTAGATCAGTCTACGGTTTTGAGCATAGGGTTAGAATAGGAACAGGGATTGCGTGTGTACATGGTCTTGTATGCGGGATCTGTTCTATCACCTAGTAGAAACCTTAGGAATCCAGCAGTAGGCAGGATTTTGCCGAAGCTGGGTATATCTTGTGTCATTTACTTTCTGCATTTCTGTTTATGCTATATTCTGTGATCTGTGAATAATTTTTAATATCCTGTAATATTTGAACTTTGCGATAAATTTCAATAAACCCTATTCACCCCCTCCCTCTAGGGTTAATCTAGATCCAATAGGTCCTACCACCGCAACTACAACCAATAGTCGAGCTCCACGTGTCCAAGATCCGAAAAAGAGGAAAGCCACATGGCGGCCCGTTCATCCCACTTCTTCACCTATATATACCTCAAAGCTCAAAATGGAAATGGGACCTTCTTTTCAGACTTCTTTCGGCTAGCTCAATCCTTAGCTGAACTTCTCCTTCTGGATCTAAGCTTCTCCACGGTTAAGTCTAAAAATAGCCAGTTCTTCTTCTTTCTCAAAAGAGAAAAAGCATTATACTTGTAACCAAAAAAGAGTCAATATATATATATATATATATATATATATATATATATATATAAAGTGGACGTCGGCACCATCTTTGCTAAACCACTATAAAAAGTATTGCATGTTCCCCGTTTTCTTTACTTATTTACATTTGTGATCAATATTCATGTGTTCTCCACACGATTGGGGGTTGACTATCACTAGTGACCAACTTTTGATGTCAATAGTTGTGTAGATGGTTTAAGTGCAGTTTATTTCAAAATGGGAGGTTGTCGCGTTCTACTTGATAACCGAAACCCCGTAGGAAGGATTATTCGACTCTCTATTTGGAGTCGATGGTAACTGAGTTTGTTTTAGTAAGTTGGAGGCACTATTTATTGGCAAGAGTGTTAGAGTTTTGGGGATGTCGCATAAACAAGATTTCTCTTCCTCGAGAGGTATCTCAAAGTTTGGTAGCGGTAACCATTGGAATCCTTGGCCTCCTACGAGCAAGTGTTTCCTAAAGGTACTATAGCTAATGTAGTTGTTTATTTGTGTCGAATTGGAAATATACCAGTTCGCAAGTGATATTCCTTCAGTGAATATCACTTGCGTCTATTATTGGTTATGATTCCATAACTTGAGGTAAAGTAATACAGACTCAAACGAGGTGGTTGGTTCAATATTGAAGAAGTGCTATTTGTTTCCATTATCATGAGAAGGGGTTGGTTGCACATTCACTTCATAATGAATACGTTGTCAACTAGCAATAGTTGAATAGGGTGCATCAAATAATTTTCTATGACTAATTGAGAATTCCGGATGGATATAGGAATAGTTTTTGATGGTTTCCACCGATAGATTGCCATACAAATTAGGAATACTATGATAACGCTCGAATATTACCCGATTCGTTAACAGGAGATGCTATATTAATATTCCTAATTTTTGGAATGACAACCAAGATGTCAATTCATATATGAATTGAATTTATTATTTAGCATATCTTATTAGTTAGATTAGTATCATGCATGCTAATATATGTATGGATGTTATTTTCCATAATTGCTATTGCTTTGCTTATGCATGCTTGATTGATGGTGTTTGCATGTTTATTTATATTTATATGATTCTTAGGCATGCAGGATAATTGTATTGTTGTATTATTTATTTGTTTGAAATAAATTCGATACATGACTTGACATACTTATGTTAGATAAATTTTATTTAATTTACATGCTCATTTCCTAATTGTTATTTCTACTATTGCATTTAATCCTCTTTATTAACTACATGCCTAGGTACACGGAAGCAAGTATGATTATTTGGATGCTAATTCACTTTTTCTTAGCAACTAAATGCTAAGCTTGCTTAAAATGAGTATATACTAGATGCAGAGTTGCAGTTTTTACCATTTGGTGCATTTTGGTAATTTTATGCCCTATGTATGGGTAGCCACTGTTGGTAGAGGTGGGCACGGTTGGTTAACCTAACTGATCGATTAATTTGACCAGTTAACTGTATAAAATTCATGGTTAGGTCAACCGTTCATCGGTTAATTCACAGTTCGGTTAATGTCGGTCGGTTAACTGAATGATCAATTAACTAATTTTTATAGCTAATGCAGTTCAATTAAGGTCGGTTGAATCGGTTGACTTGGTTAACTAGGTAAAATGCTTACCCCTAACTTTTGGACATTTGTTTTCTTTTGTTGGGATAAGCTTTGCATGGTGATTCGTGGTTTTCCTGGATTGGGTCGTACGAAGGAGGTGCTGCCAAAATTTTCCGTGAATTGGAAAGTAATTTAATATGCGATGCTAAGTTGCGTTGTCTTCTAACTAGTAAGTTGTCAATTTTTTTTATCATCTAATTGATTGGAAAATAAGTGTACAACTTAGGTGTTTTGCAAAGCTACGTCGATCTCAATTTTGATTGTGTTTGTACTTAGGAATGGAAATATTGGCTCCATGCCAAATTCTGTGTCTATCTCCTTGTTGTGATCGCTTTTAGTAGTTGTTGTTGAGAGCATTAAGTGACAATCTATCTTCTATCATTAATTATTCATGAGTTTTGGATTGTGTATTTTTGTTTTGAAAATTTCGGGGACGAAATCCTTTAAGAGGGGAAGAATGTAACAACTGTATTTAACGATTGGGTATTTAAATATTTTATTTAAATGTTAATCATTAATTATCAAATTGACGGCTCCAAAAAAACGGATTTTTCATAAATGAACGATTCAGGACTTGGGATCAGTTCCATTAAGTCTGGATTAATCGTTCATGGAGAATAAGTATAAAAATTTCTATATTTCGAGTTAAGACCATTGGTCATTACCATCTCAAAATTCATGTAAATAGTAGTTCCGAGAGCATAGTGTCGAATTGCGACCGTTGATGTCAAAAATGGTTCGCTTTACGATCAAACCCTAAAGTACACAATCCGTACACAAATCATAGATAATTCAATCATGGAATAACATAAATAATTCAAGAATAAAATAAAATAAAGGGAACACACAATAATTTTTATAGTGGTTCGACAATCTGGGCTTACGACCACTTTATAATCTGTTGTTTATACTGTCAAACTACAAGATACAATATAATTATTTGTAATAACTTTTTTGGCATGGCACTTTTATGTAATAATTGAGGAGAAAGAAGTGTATTGTACAACACAATGTCCCTGCATTGATTGTATAGTAGGCCTTTTATAGTACAATGTCCTTGCATGTAATAAGTTGGGGAAAAAAGCTGATCAAAAAATCCTCTGTTTTCTCCCAAACTCATGTATTTATAGGTGAGTTATCATCTCAGGTCATTTTTCCAATGACATACGATCAAGTTTGATGTGAGTTGGTTGAGCTAGTCTCTGACTCGTGGAGAAGTCCTTTCTAGCTTGATGTGGCATAGGTGTATCTCGATCCGAGTTAATAGGAGGTAGATTAGTTATTTGACCTTTTTTATAGCCGAAAGGACATGTCAAATCGTAGTTTCGGGGTCCAGGTCGACGTATGTCGGCTTGATATACTGAACCGAGTTGACTGACCCAAAGATTAGAATCCAGAGTGGTGGTTATGAGACCCCACTGAGTCGAGGTGAGCGAACTGGAAAATACCGAGCTAGACCTTGAAGCATTGGATGGATTAAAGAAGCAAGCATCCATGCCGACTCGAGTCATACTGAACTGGAAACAAGTATATTGAATTTGTAACAACCCAGATTTTTTGCTCGGTTTTCGCCAGTAATTAAACCAACTTAAACCATTCGTAATGACGGATTGTTAGGGGTACTTACACATTTGTGCAAAATAAAAAGAACTTTTCCATAATCATTACAATAATATTACATCAGAGTTACCGGAGAAACATCAGAGTACATCGATTACACAACAGAAAAGATATTAAACTCAACAAAAGAATATGAATGCTCCAAGATATAATAGCTCCTGCTAAACCAGCATCCTGTTCCAACCACTCCAAGTTTAAATTGCAAACCAAACTACTAGGCTATCCGTGTAAAAATTATGGGAACCCAGAGTTTAGGTGTGGGAACAATAAACTCCAGGTCAATCAACTGGTGTGAGAACTCAAAACATTTGTTTTTATGGTTTATTTTAAAGTTAGGTAATTCACCGGACCATGCCACTAACGAGGAATGGGTTTGTTCCATGTGAATACCAGTGCATATAAATTTGCAATGACTTTTTGAAAAATGAAACTAACATAAGGTCTCGTGGCGCACACATAATGCAAACGCACACATGGGCGAGGTTTCTCCTTTTGCAGTCAAAAATGCTTGATACGTGAAAATCCTCTTTCAATACTATAATATAGTGTGAAAAATCCTTTCAAAAGTAAATGTATCAATCTTAGCCAGCATATGTACCATATACTATACTGATGTATGGTATACAATCGAAAGCGTACGGGGTCGTAGCAGAGATTGGGTGTAATGACCCGAGATTTCAAACAAAAACAAAAACGTGTAAAAATTTAAAATGAACAAAACATCGATAACTATACTAATCGATGGAGGATAATTCATCTACAAAGCCAGAAAATGTGAGTAAAGACTTTCTTTACTACAACCAGGAGCGTAGCTAAAATAATAACAAGAATGTAGCAAAACTTAATAGCGACAGCACTACTAAAGCACTGTAGCAAAGCGTTACTAAATCACCATAGCAAAAGCGTAGCTAAAACTTAAGTTAAAAATAATTTGTTTTAAAGAAACAAATTTAGTTAGCAAGTGTACAAAATGAAGTAGACATAAACTTACACCAACACTAAGCTAGTTAGACTTAGTTTATTTAATCATTTCAACACATGAATTCAAGCCATTCTCTTGCGCAAGTAACAAGAGAAGATCAAGGCAACAAAACAAATGAAATTAAAGTATTAAGGTAGGGATAACGTGACCATTTAATTGTTTTGATACAAGCATTGTTGCGCAAGGACTAGCAGCCAAAAGTGTAGAAACATATGGACATAACAACACACATATACACTTGCATTAGCTAGCCAAAACCATAGTTAAACACTTTAACTAGCAAGGCCTTATCTCAGCCCATTTGAGTGCAAAGAAGTAAACCATCTCAGCTGAAAACAAAGCCCTTTTAAGTGGATAAATACTTCATTGGTAAGTAAGGAAGTACAAGGGGGAAAGTGACTCGTAGTTAGAGAATTAACACTTGAGTAATTAGATATTTTTGCCATAATCAAAGGGATATATGCGCAGCAGCATTTAATGAAATATGTACTAGGATTTAGCCTTATTTGAGTAAAGTTTTAATTCATTTAATTAGGTGTAATGTTAGAGGCCATATACATCCCTGCGTAAGTTTCTAACCATGGAAACTCAAAGATTTTAAATGAATTTCTCCTAAAAAAGGACTCAAGCATTTAAAGCTCTTGTCAATGAATGAAAGAAATTGTGTGGACACCATCCTTCCAACAAACATTGAGCAAGTAATGACAAACTAAACTAAGCTATCAAAGAACATTCTTTCTGCTGTGTAAACCTGCGCAAATATACTTGTTCAGAGTAAATAGGATTTCTCCTATTTAAATGGATAAAAGAAACAATATTATATGCATTTAGTTAGCCTATAAATAAGCTGCCATATCTCCATTTTTATTCACCTACAAGTCGCGCTAAAGAAAGGCAAAAAGGAAACAAACTTAAACACCAGCAAACTGAGAACTCAAGGTGAGTAAACACTCACTAACTAGTTATGTAAAAACCATGCAAATTCATCTACTTTTATATGTGTTGTACTGATTATAATTGAACCTTACTGTTAACTTATATTGCTGATCATTTAATGCATACTGTGTATGTTTGTTAACAAAAATTTGCTCTGTTAATTTCAAATGATATATTCTAGTGTAGACTTTAGCCATTCAGTCACTTAGATAAGCCACCTTGAAGTAAATTAAACATATAAGTCCTTTAATATGATACAGCAAAGAAAATATTCGTTATATTTTCAAATATAAAGAGTTGGAATTTTAACTCATCGTAGGATCTTGGGATTGCATTTTCTTGCTGTAAAGGCAGTTATAAACTACTGTTTTTTAATGTGATCGAACGCTGACATTTTTAAGAAGAGGTCCATCGCGGTATCAGCAACACGCGGTGGAAGTATGGGATTACTCGATGATCGGGGTGGGTGGTTGTACGCCATATTTTGATCGGCTTGGGTTCAGTTTTCTTTACAGTCAAAAATAAAATAAAAATAATACTATGTTTTTTTGCGATTCGGATGATCAGAAGGGATCTGAGTAACTAGGGATGAGTCCGGTGTAGTTCAAGCGCGTGTAGAGTAAACGAAAAATGCTTGGGAACAGACCCTTTTGCATGTGCATGTGCATGTGCATGTGTACACTTCAAAATGTGCACAGTAGAGAATACCAGTTCACAACGGTAAGAGGAAGGGCGCAACAAAATTTGCAAAATGAAGAGTGCAGATAGCTACAGGAAGTGGGGAGCCAAGTGGGATGAAATAGCAAGCAGGTCTCGGCGCATTGCATTGGGGTTCTTTCCATTTGCAAATGATGGCAGGACACGAAAATCATCCTCAGTCTGGAGTAGCCGCACATGACAGGAGGGAAGAGTTGCACCAAAGTGGGAACCATTAGAAGAAGGAAACAGGAAGTAATTCTCGCATAGGGCAGTAGCAAGTCTCTGCTAAACGAAATCTTTTAAGGTAGTAGGTACTTTTAATTGAATTAGAAAGGGAGGAGGCAATGCAGACAAGAGGGGACGTGGCATTCAGGGAATGGCGGAATTTGGGCCATGCAAGCAACAAAGCAAAGGAATAATTATCAAGGACTTAGGCTGAGATGAGGCCTGCGAAAATGGGCTAAAGTTTTAAATAGAAAATAGAAAGGAAATAAGGGAAGTAGGCGGAAGAATTGGGCTGAAGCTTAGACGACCCAATTTTCAATTGAAAATGGTATTTAAAATGAAGGAAAGTTCGGTTTAAATTATATGTTAGACAATGGTTTTAAGTAAAATCCTAAATAACTTAAAAATGATTTGTTTAATATAAATATATGATTTATGACCTTGCTAAGTTTATAAACACAAATTAAATAATATAAGAAAATAATATACAATTGTGAAGTAGATTTCATATACACTTATAAATATATTTTTATATGAAATCAAAGTGTATGTGTTTAATATTATTTATTCATACGAATAAATTAATTTTAAATAAAGGAAAATTTATCAAATCATTTCAAGACGATGAATGATGAGTTAAATTAAACTAAATGATCTACTGCGACGAAATGAAGGTGATTTAACTGTCAATGTTAATGCAAATGTTTTGAATAAACTGCAGAGTATTATTGTATCGACTTAAGTCAATAAATCTTTTCGATACCAAGGAATGATCAAATTAAACGATAAATAAAAGTGAATATTAGAGATCAAATTTTTATATTTTAATATGATCCATGTAAATATCACTTGTCCCTAAAAGATATTAACGAAGATGGTTTTGAAGAGTGTGGAATATAGATTCCACTACAATTCGATCTATACGTTGCAAGACGAAGATTATCAAAGATAATAAGAGGCGAACTTGTACAAGAATTTTTTTATAAATTGTGGGTAGAAATTGCCTAAGATGGGTTTATAAAATAATGTCTTCGGTTTGTCCAGTCCCAGGATAACTTGTATGGACGAATGTCTGACAGAATATTCCTAACTAATCACGTACATTGATCTTTTCAAACGTAGTTATGTAGTGGTAGAGAAATTCGTTTCTCTTACTTTATACTCATAATATATTTTTGGGAAAGTCAATTAGTAATTGGCGGGTCTTGATAATGTTGCATTCAAAGTAAATCAAAAGAGTGTCAAGGTCGGTTTAGCCTCAAGCTTCACAACCGAAAATGACAAAAATCGGCCAGGCAGCATTCCTATGTGGGTCGCACCCATTAGGGTATATTGTCACCATCTAGAGAATATTCATTATTGTTACTTCTTTTCGTTTCTGTATTTTCGGATAACGGTTATGTGGGCCCAACCGTCGGTGATAATATATTCGATACACACAAGAGAAATGAGTGGTCGGTCATGTGTGGCCGAGTTGCAAGATGTTCTTATTGAACTCCATTGTATCGTTTCTAGAGTACACTAATCGAAAGGTGGTTCCATACCTTGTCATAGTTGGGAATACATTTTCCCTAAGCGCGAAGCGGTTTTGTTTGTATATTATTAAGTAGAATATGAGATACAAGCATTCTACTAGATTATAAATTATATGTGGAAACCCTAGACATTTATCAAAATATCTGGTTTAAATATCCAAACTATTTTGATCTCGTAAGGTAAAAACACGTTCCGTATTCACGGCGTGGTCTTATGAATCATTGTGATTTATTTAAACTTGTTTATAAATCGTTTACTCATACCAGCTCATGACTGACTCGAAGTTTATTTTTCTGTGTTTTCCTTAAACTCTTGGGTATTCATAACACTTGTTATGAATAAACAAGTGATTCAGGTCTTGACTTAACTTTTAGAGTAGCTGGATGGGAAGGATCCGAATGTTGGCTTATCTATGTATAATTATCTGCAAGTTGTTTCATCTATGATGTTATGCATAATCGTCTGCAAGTTAGTATCACAATGTTAAGTATGTAATTTGTGATGAATTGTATCCCTATTTATAAAGTACTTTAATGTACTTGACTTATGATATGTAATGTTTTGGGTTATTATATATTGTCCCAAGTTCCGCTGTGAGATTCTGATGTCTTTTCTTAGTTCTATTTCTTCTATCTATTTCTTTTCTTATATAATGATACCACTTCCGAGGTGTTCGAAAGTTGGGTCGTTACTGTTGGTATCAGAGCTTAGGTTACCGTATACCTAGGCTTTGGGTGAGTATTGAGAGAGCATATTTTAAAGTTGGATGTTATTATATATATAATATACATACTTAGGAAGATCGACTTAAGTTATATAATTAAGTATTTTACCATCCGATCAAGTTTAGATATCATCTTGTTTTAATTCAGGTTATTAAGTATGAGTACCCGTGGACGAAGAGGTCGATTTAGTGGAACCACCACTACCAATGGACGTAACACTACTCAGATTCCGGTGGAAACTATAGAAGAAGTTGCACCAGTTATACTAGTTGCACCAGTTATACTAGTTGCACCAGTTTAACCAAGGACAAATTTTGCAACTATCTGTAAGGAATATCAAACACTGGGAGGGAAAGTTTTTAAAGGAACAGAATCTTTCATCGAAGTCCAAGCGTGGCTAAGATCATGTGAAAGAATTTTCAAAGGGTAGAATTTGAATGATGAACAGAAACGACTTTGGCTTCATGGCAACTACAAGGAGCTGCTGCAATCCGGTGGGATGCACAGACTGCGAACGTTTCTGAGAATGATTTTTCCTGGGGAAGGTTCAAAGAGGAATTTGAGGCACAATTTTTACCTACAGCTGGGAAGACCCGAATGTATCGAGACTTCATCGATATGAAACAAGGAAACATATCTATAGTTGAGTATGAGAATAAGTTCAACGCACTCTCTTGCTTTAGCCCAGACCTGATCAGTACCTCGCCCAAGAAGAATGAAATGTTCATAGCTGATTTAAAAGAAAATCTACAAGATAAGGTGGTTGGGCATCTAAAGAGTCCATTCATCGACATAGTCGACATGGCAATCCGTTATGAGGCACTAAGCACGAAGAAGCCAGTAGCAAAGGCACAAACTGGAGAAGCCAGTGGGGAGAATCCTCTGAAGAGGAAATTTTATCTGAACTGGAAGGGCAAGGGAGAGATGGGAGAGAAAGCTAAGGAGTGTTTCAAGAACACCATATGCCACAACTGTAAAAAGAAGGGTCACATTGCTAGGTTATATAAGAAGCCAGCAGCAGAAAAGCCACATCAACCTCAGCAGGAACCACAGGAATCAGATAACGCTTTTGTTCGACAATATTTATGCTATAAGTGTCATCAGCCTGGACATATGATTCAGGATTGTCCACTTATGAAGAAAGGAATGCAACCAACAGTTTTTGCCATAATGGATAAGCCATCTACCTCTGAGGATGTGGAGATGGAAGGAGTTACGGAAGGTACCTTATTCTTTTTATAATAAAGTTAGGATTTCAGATTTGAATAAAATCAGATTTAAGGAGTCTTGAAAATGAAGATAACTAATTTAAGAATTTATTAGTATAAAATTTAACGGAGCTAAGTGAAACTGGAACTAGAGATTGTTGGATATGGATTCAAGAAAAAAGAGAATTTAGGACAGATAAATATATTTGAATGAGTCGATTCAAATTAAGGAAGTATATATGATTTGGAATTTATTTTCCAAATGTAATCATGATATTTTTGAGATAAGATGAAGTTAAGAAATTTGAACCTAACGGGAAATTGGTTTAGTTGAATAATTTTCTGAGTATTTATCTGATGTTGATTTTGGTCTTCGGGGTAAATTTGTAGAGGGTTATTCGCTTACCGATCTACGGTTAGAAACTAATGAATGTTGGGAAATAGTAATGCACTAATAGAAATGTTTTCTAACGGTAGTACCAGATGTTTTAGTTATGGAAATAACTGTGATAAATAACAAATGGCTGATGTGTGGTTGAAATTTATGGATATAAATTTATAACTAAAATTATTACTAAAATCTATGTGTTAATTATAAATTTCAAGGACGAATTTTTATAAGGAGGGTAGATTGTAATGACCCGGGATTTCAGACGAAAACTAAAATGTGTAAAAATTTAAAATGAACAAAACATCGATAACTATACTTATCGATGGAGGATAATTCATCTACAAAGCCAGAAAATGTGAGTAAAGACTTTCTTTACTGCAACCAGGAGCATAGCTAAACTTAATAACAAGAATGTAGCTAAACTTAATAGCGACAACGCTACTAAAGCACTGTAGCAAAGTGTTACTGAATCACCATAGCAAAAGCGTAGCTAAAACTTAAGTTAAAAATAATTTGTTTTAAAGAAACAAATTTAGTTAGCAAGTGTATAAAATGAAGTAGACATAAACTTACACCAACACTAAGCTAGTTAGACTTAGTTTGTATAATCATTTCAACACATGAATTCAAGCCATTATCTTGCGCAAGAAACAAGAGAAGATCAAGGCAACAAAACAAATGAAATTAAAGTATTAAGGTAGGGATAACGTGACCATTTAATTGCTTTGATACAAGTATTGTTGCGCAAGGACTAGCAGCCAGAAGTGGAGAAACATATGGACATAACAACACACATATACACTTGCATTAGCTATCCAAAACCATAGATAAACACTTTAACTAGCAAGGCCTTATCTCAGCCCATTTGTAACAACCCGTAAAATGCGAGCCAGTTTGAAATTTTTATTTTGGCCATTTTAGCGAATTTTGAATATTCAAAATGAATTATTTTAAATAATAACGACGAAAAATTTATTTTCGACGAAGTTAAAACGAATAAATTTATTTTAATTATATAACGAGCCTGAAATGGCGTGGTAGTTCGATAATTCGATTTCAAACTTCAATTGAATGTACCGGGTGCAAAACAATCCGGATTTTAGTGAAACCAAAAATGATAGGATCTAATTGATAATATATTTCTATCGAATCCGAAAAATCGAAATTTCACAGCGGGAATCAAAAGATATGTCCAGTTGAAAATTCTGAATAGTCGCTATGGAATTCAGGCCCTTAAAAATGGACATTTTGCAGATGACCTCGGATTTCGACGAAACCAGTTTTGTTGGGTCCGCAGTGTCAAATTATTGCTAGATTCTAAATTTCATAATTTTCTGAATCAATATGTGAGCGTGACAAAGGAAAACGCGTTTGACCAGTTTCAGTTGATTTTAATCGACTGGAAAATGACCATTTTTCAAACGGTCTTAGAATTCGACGAAACTAGTTTTGTTAGGACCGTATCGTCAATACGAAGCTAGAAAATATTTTTCTAGAATTTTTCTAGTTAGTATGTGACCCCAGTAATTCGAAATGTACGTTTATAATTCAATATAATGATTTAAATAAAAATTCAACGGAAACTGATCAGAACAATCAAATCAGCTTGCGATACATATCCCATTGTGTTCGGAATGGGGGTAAAACGTTAGGGACGACAGGCGGTGGGCCCCGTTTTGAGGTCGAAAATTAAAGTTGCTTTTTTGGGTGGAAAATTAAATTAATTAAATAATAAAAAAAACCTTTTCTCTTCCCTTATATCAGCCCCCCCGTTAAAAAACTGAAATCAGAAATCATTCAGGAAAAAAAAAAAAAAAAGGGCGGGGAGGAAACGCGCCGCCAGGCGCTGGCCATCGCGCCACCGGAGCGGACGCGGCTCCGATCAGGCCCCCCCCCTCGAAGACCTCGACAACCGCGCACCCCTTTCTCCCCCCCCCCTTCGATACGTCGCAGACCCCCCCCCCCCCCCGGAAATCGCCACCGCCACCTGAGCTCGCCCCCCTCGACCATCCGCCACCCAGCAGCAACCGCGCACCCCTTTTCCCCCTCCCGTCCAGTCAACGTTCAAAACAGCAAAGGTGCGGTTTCTATTTATTCTATATATTTTCTTTTATGATTTTTAAACTAATTTAGTAATTAAATTTTGCAATGAAATAGCATTGTTTAAAACTGAGTTTTTATTTAAAATAAATACATTGATAAAAATATGATTTTTTATATTTTTGAAGTATTAAAAATATGATTTTTATATTTTTAAAGTAGTAAAAATATAATCTTTTATATTGCAGAAAGATAAAAATATGATCTTTGCATAGTAGGAATTATAAAAATATAATCTTTATGAGATATAGATGTTAAAACATGATAAGGCGATATTTTTATAAAGGCGAAATCTTTAAATTTGAAAAGGCAAAATCCATATTTTTATAAAGGTGAAAGATCTATTTTTGAAAAGGCGGAAACTTTATATAGAAAATAGCGTGATAAAAATATAATTTTTATCTATATAGCATAATAAAAATGGGATTTTTATATGTTGAACTTCGAAATAAAAATAGGATTTTTATATATTGAATAGCGAAGTAAAAATTCGATTTTTACATAGGTAGTGAAAGCGGGCAACGAAGGTAACAAAAAGGCGAGAACGAAGAAGATTTATATCAAAGAAGAGTCAAGATGTTTGGATAGCTATCAGTGAGAATTTCTCACCTTTCAATTTCTTTTCTAGATATATTTATATACTAGGATGCAGACGGTGCTTAGTAGCACCCGACACCCGTCATCCACAGATCATGGATGGCTTGTTTGTTAAATTGTTTGGTTGTGTAGTTGGTTAGATTATTTGTTTTGAAATTGAATTGTTTGGTGAAATTAAGTGGATTGATTGATATGTGAATGGCGTGGGCCTTCACTAGACCGGGGATAAGGCTTGGCCTTGTCCCGTTTCTAGTATCGTGTCGTTATGCCGCCGAAATTTTCTAAAATATGTTAGAAAATAAAAATATCATTTTATTGAATAAATGAATTGAATAGAAATTCATAGGTTGAAATGAAATGTTTTATCGTTAAAAATATAATTTTTAACGTGAAGTGAATAAAATAAAATATTCATTTATAAACCGCACGGTTTGTTTATGTACACCTATTTGAATGACATTGATTGGGACGATAAATTTTACACATCGCCCAATAGCACAAATAAAATATGTGTTTGATTGTTTGAAACCCCACACGGGTGTTGGGATGAAATTTGAAGTTCACTCATCCTGATTGATTAAATATGTCGATCGATTGATTGACAGGCTGTTATACGCGTTGAATATCTATATTTGATGCTTATACAGTGTAGTGCACTTTGGTTGATGGTTGATTATTTTCAATGCCAGTATATACATGTGTTGTATGAAAATCCATATAATTAACTCTATATGGTAATTGATTGGGCCTCATTTCCAATTTGAATTGAATTGAAAACGATTTCGAAATGAATTGAATTGAAAACGATTTCGAATTGAATTGAATTGAAAACGATTTCGAAATGAATTGAATTGAAAACGATTTCGAATTGAATTGAATTGAAAACGATTTCGAATTGAATTGAATTGAAAACGATTTCAAAATGAATTGAATTGAAAACGATTTCGAATTGAATTGAATTGAAAACGATTTCGAAATGAATTGAATTGAAAACGATTTCGAAATGAATTGAATTGAAAACGATTTCGAATTGAATTGAATTGAAAACGATTTCGAAATGAATTGAATTGAAAACGATTTCGAAATGAATTGAATTGAAAACGATTTCAAAATGAATTGAATTGAAAACGATTTCGAAATGAATTGAATTGAAAACGATTTCGAAATGAATTGAATTGAAAACGATTTCGAAATGAATTGAATTGAAAACGATTTCGAAATGAATTGAATTGAAAACGATTTCGAAATGAATTGAATTGAAAACGATTTCGAAATGAATTGAATTGAAAGCGAATTGAAATGAATTCAAATTGAATTGAAATTTGAATTGAATAGAAATGAATTTTAAAACGAATTTATAAAGAAGAATTCAATTTTGATTTGAATTGAAATGGAAGTTGAAATTGCTTTTGAAACGAATTTTAAAACTATTTATATAATTCGTTTTAAATAGAAATCGACGATATATATTATATATATATATATTATATATAATATAACGGCCTGAATAGAACGCGCCGCGCCGCGGCAGTTCGTGAATTTCGACCATTTATTTCAAACGGACGTTACAGGAGATCCGACCGTCGGATTCTCCTAAAACCGGAACCGTTGGGTTCGTATCGAAAAGAGCTTTCTAACGAATATTAGAAATTTGAAATCTAACGGTTGGATTTGGAGTTACGTCCAAATCAAATTTGAAAAAGGTCGCTGTAAGTGCAGTTCGATGGCCATTGATGGGAATCGACTGTACGGGCCTTGATAAAATTATTAAAAATAGTAATAATTTGTGTAAAATCATAAGAAATGATTTGTGAAGATTTGGGATGAAAAACTCCATATTTGAAAAGATAAAAATAGATTTTTATCGAAATGAACTAGTTTTGAACTAGAAATATAATTCTATTTATTTTTAAATAAATAAATTGAATTTGAAAAGGGTTTTAAAAATAACCAGAATTTCCAATGATTGCATTGGAGTGGATTTGAATCGAAATTGTCTTCGGAATATTTCGAGGTTGGAATTCGTGATTATACAGATGTTGTTATAGGAATTTGAAAGATATACATTTATATCGTTATTTCAATACGACATTTGTTAATCGTAGAATTTGATATTGAATATAAGCCGATATATTTTCTATTCAGAGCCTTGTATTGAATATCAAATGTGATTTGGGTTTGTCGTGAATGGTGTCTTCACTAACACTGTTCTTGAACCCAGTTGTGAAAAGATTAAATCTTTTTATTTGGATTTAATGAAGTGTACCAATTAAATGAGATTTCATTGGAATTGAATTGATATTGATTTTTGGGTTTATCGTGAACAGTGTTTTAAATAACACTCGTTCTTTAACCGATAATTAATGAATGTGATTTTGGGTTTATCGTGAACTGTGTTTTTAAATGACACTGATTCTTTAACCCAGAGAAATATTAAAACTAAGTGGAGTTTTAATGAATCTTTAATTAGATTGAAAAGATCGAGAATGGAGTATCACCAGTTTTACTCCAGGCGATAGTTAAATCTTTAATTAGATTTGAACGTGAAATGGTAATTGAGTTACCGATAACACTGTGGTGTTAGATATGAAGTACTACCAGTTTTACTTCATGGGATGAATAGGTTGGGATTGGGAAATAAAATAAATGATTACTTCGGTGTGGTTCGCTAATCCCGACTAGTTTGAATTGATATTCAAAGGAGATTAAAGAATAAATTTAAAGAATTTATCTTGGATAAAATTAATGGGAACTTTTCCCAAAGTATGGGAATATTTGAATAAAAGAATATTCTGAAGTGGAATGAGGCGTATGTTGTGTTTGTGTAACACTTTTATAATATATACGCGAGTTATTCAGAAAGACCGGGTTTATCCCATTCTGAATAACTGATTCGACGTGGTGTCGAAGATGAAGACGGTGGTCGAAGACTGGAAGTCTTCACGTCGTTTGGGTGATTACTGATGATCTTGATTGGGCTGTACACCCAAGAAGATGGAAACAGTTGGTGATCGTCCAGACGTGCTTGGAGATCGATGGATATGCGGGGTACTAGGTGCCTCCGGTTTTGTTCAGACCCAGAACGGACTTGTAAATGGACTGTGTGTCTGACATTGGATTTTAGTCCGTGTGATTGATCTCTATTAAATATATATCTGTTTGGCGGCGGAGAATTTATTCTCTTGCTTAACGCCCTTCTCTGAGACGTACGAGCTCAGGGGTTATATATTGATGGATATCAAACGCATGGAGTGAATTGCCTGTGTGGCATGCCTAAGTGGCAATTGATCGAGGCTTCTGTTGAAAAGCAAAGTCTTGTGGTGATGATCAAAGCACAGCCTGTGTGGCACAGCTTTGTGTAACGTGAATTCGCGAGCCTCGCACCCCGGTTGTGAACCAAAAACGGGAGAGGACGTCAGGGAGGGCATGCGTTTCTTTCTAGCTAGAAGTGGCGTCAGTGGTTTTACACGCCCTGACGAGTTTGACTTATGTGGTTGTTGCTGTTGCGAGGCGCCTCAGTTATATCGGTTTCGGCCGATGCATTCTGGTCGGCTGACGGACCAGACTTACACCCCATAGGGTGGGGAGACGTAGTGTTCAGGCATAATAAT
The DNA here is from genome assembly GCA_030737875.1 of Allium sativum. NCBI lineage: Eukaryota > Viridiplantae > Streptophyta > Magnoliopsida > Asparagales > Amaryllidaceae > Allium > Allium sativum. Next base: position 773,819,442 of record CM060912.1, read on the forward strand.
CCACATCGGTGGACCGACCCTGAGGATCCAAGGGGCAGTTGCGGCTGTTCCTGAGGCTCGGGCTAGACAGTCTCAAATCGGTTGAGGACTATCTTTTGCCTCGGTTCATAGACGGAAATCCAATTTCCAAATACGTGACTTTGCGGTTTTATTTGTAAACCTATATATGGTGACATAGTGGCATGGGACGCTCATGTCGCCTATGATTGATACTTATGATTTGAAGTTGTTTTATACACTATGCACTTATAATAGTATCAAACGATTTGTTTTAACCGTATCAAGCATTCTTTGGCTGTTATAAGGGAAAACCCTATCCTCGGCTGCGTTGCATTGTGTGATGGGACCTGGGTCTTATAACAGCTTCATTTTTCTTTATTTAGCATTGCGCTGTTCGTTTTATGCACTGGTATTCTTGGGAGGAAACCCGTTCCGTGTTATACGGCGTGGTCCCTTGATTTACCTTTGAAAATAAAGATTAAAAACTGTTTTAGTTCTCACACCAGTCCCATGACTGACCTGGAGTTTATTGTTTTAACCTAAACTCTGGGTGCCCTTATTTTCGACACGGGCAGCTAGTGGTTTTGGTTTTGCAGATTTATATTCACAGGATCCTGGTTTACAGCTGGAATGATATCCGGAAAGCTTTGTATCCGTATATCTCTTTCTAGTTGTGTATTGTATTATTTTCCGCTGCTATGTATTTAAGTGTAATTTAAATCTCTGATATTTCTGTGTAATATTCATTTATACTCTGTATATTCTTGTAATCTGATGCATTGTTGTAATATACAATGAAATGTTCTTCTGTATGCGTTCTGTTGTGGCTTGTTCTCGAACTATCCGACGCTTTCCTTTACGGGGAAGTTGCGGGTCTTTACACGTGGTATCAGAGCTTTGGTTTACAAAGCTCAGAGAACAAGGCACATTAGAACCATATAAAAGAATTCATCAGATATTGAGTTAGTAATATCCAATTAGAATGACTCGTTAGAGATAGGATCAGTAGTATCCTAGAACGAATGTGAAGAGTATATTTTTCAAATGAAAACAAATTTTGTTTTGAAAATCTAAATCAACTATTCGTATTTGGTTATTTATTTATATTGATGTGGACAATCCAGTATATATAGATTTTGCGTATACGTCTGATCCGCGTGTATTCGAAATTTTAATATACTGGATAGATATAGAATTACGCTCTAGTCGCCCGGGAGTGATTCTGATGATTGATATATCATCATCAGAATTTATATTCGAGTGACGAACGTGTAATATCTATATATTTCCATTAGACTGGTGTGAGAACCAAAATTAGATAGGGCTAATTGTTGTGATTTGGCATCAAAAACATGATTTTTGACTATGTATCGAAATTATCAATTTGAAACTCTAATTCACAAATTGATTGATGTTTGTGTTGTTTGTTTAATTGTTTGATAATTTTGAACCATTACGCCTAATTGTATCAAATAATGAATTGTATTGGAATTGGTCGCATTTGCTTGCATATACTTGTACTTACATTGAACAGGTCATAGCAAGGAGGCTAGAGCAGAAAATAAAATTTGTTTGCCCGACAAATAGGTACATGTTTACTACATAATTTACTGTTTTGTTTGGGTGATGATGATTTTATGAGCCTATTGGCTAGCCGCTTGGCTTTTTCTTTTTCTTTTTGAGATCTGAAGGACCGGAGAAGCTATTTGAAATTCCCCGATGCTCCCGGTGCGGGGGAGGTTATGGCGAAATTTTTCAAAAATTTAGGGTGTTAGCCAAATTTTTGAAAATTTGAAAATTCTCAGAAACTGAAAAGTTAGAGAATGAAAGCCAGATCGAACGTAGAGTTGATTAATCAAACCACTTTCGACTTTGTTCCTTTTCGGGGACGAAAAGTTTTAAGTGGGGGAGATTGTAACAACCCGTAAAATGCGAGCCAGTTTGAAATTTTTATTTTGGCCATTTTAGCGAATTTTGAATATTCAAAATGAATTATTTTAAATAATAACGACGAAAAATTTATTTTCGACGAAGTTAAAACGAATAAATTTATTTTAATTATATAACGAGCCTGAAATGGCGCGATAGTTCGATAATTCGATTTCAAACTTCAATTGAATGTACCGGGTGCAAAACAATCCGGATTTTAGTGAAACCAAAAATGATAGGATCTAATTGATAATATATTTCTATCGAATCCGAAAAATCGAAATTTCATAGCGGGAATCAAAAGATATGTCCAGTTGAAAATTCTGAATAGTCGCTATGGAATTCAGGCCCTTAAAAATGGACATTTTGCAGATGACCTCGGATTTCGACGAAACCAGTTTTGTTGGGTCCGCAGTGTCAAATTATTGCTAGATTCTAAATTTCATAATTTTCTGAATCAATATGTGAGCGTGACAAAGGAAAACGCGTTTGACCAGTTTCAGTTGATTTTAATCGACTGGAAAATGACCATTTTTCAAACGGTCTCAGAATTCGACGAAACTAGTTTTGTTAGGACCGTATCGTCAATACGAAGCTAGAAAATATTTTTCTAGAATTTTTCTAGTTAGTATGTGACCCCAGTAATTCGAAATGTACGTTTATAATTCAATATAATGATTTAAATAAAAATTCAACGGAAACTGATCAGAACAATCAAATCAGCTTGCGATACATATCCCATTGTGTTCGGAATGGGGGTAAAACGTTAGGGACGACAGGCGGTGGGCCCCGTTTTGAGGTCGAAAATTAAAGTTGCTTTTTTGGGTGGAAAATTAAATTAATTAAATAATAAAAAAAACCTTTTCTCTTCCCTTATATCAGCCCCCCCGTTAAAAAACTGAAATCAGAAATCATTCAGGAAAAAAAAAAAAAAAGGGCGGGGAGGAAACGCGCCGCCAGGCGCTGGCCATCGCGCCACCGGAGCGGACGCGGCTCCGATCAGGCCCCCCCCCTCGAAGACCTCGACAACCGCGCACCCCTTTCTCCCCCCCCCCCCTTCGATACGTCGCAGACCCCCCCCCCCCCCCCCGGAAATCGCCACCGCCACCTGAGCTCGCCCCCCTCGACCATCCGCCACCCAGCAGCAACCGCGCACCCCTTTTCCCCCTCCCGTCCAGTCAACGTTCAAAACAGCAAAGGTGCGGTTTCTATTTATTCTATATATTTTCTTTTATGATTTTTAAACTAATTTAGTAATTAAATTTTGCAATGAAATAGCATTGTTTAAAACTGAGTTTTTATTTAAAATAAATACATTGATAAAAATATGATTTTTTATATTTTTGAAGTATTAAAAATATGATTTTTATATTTTTAAAGTAGTAAAAATATAATCTTTTATATTGCAGAAAGATAAAAATATGATCTTTGCATAGTAGGAATTATAAAAATATAATCTTTATGAGATATAGATGTTAAAACATGATAAGGCGATATTTTTATAAAGGCGAAATCTTTAAATTTGAAAAGGCAAAATCCATATTTTTATAAAGGTGAAAGATCTATTTTTGAAAAGGAGGAAACTTTATATAGAAAATAGCGTGATAAAAATATAATTTTTATCTATATAGCATAATAAAAATGGGATTTTTATATGTTGAACTTCGAAATAAAAATAGGATTTTTATATATTGAATAGCGAAGTAAAAATTCGATTTTTACATAGGTAGTGAAAGCGGGCAACGAAGGTAACAAAAAGGCGAGAACGAAGAAGATTTATATCAAAGAAGAGTCAAGATGTTTGGATAGCTATCAGTGAGAATTTCTCACCTTTCAATTTCTTTTCTAGATATATTTATATACTAGGATGCAGATGGTGCTTAGTAGCACCCGACGCCCGTCATCCACAGACCATGGATGGCTTGTTTGTTAAATTGTTTGGTTGTGTAGTTGGTTAGATTATTTGTTTTGAAATTGAATTGTTTGGTGAAATTAAGTGGATTGATTGATATGTGAATGGCGTGGGCCTTCACTAGACCGGGGATAAGGCTAGGCCTTGTCCCGTTTCTAGTATCGTGCCGTTATGCCGCCGAAATTTTCTAAAATATGTTAGAAAATAAAAATATCATTTTATTGAATAAATGAATTGAATAGAAATTCATAGGTTGAAATGAAATGTTTTATCGTTAAAAATATAATTTTTAACGTGAAGTGAATAAAATAAAATATTCATTTATAAACCGCACGGTTTGTTTATGTACACCTATTTGAATGACATTGATTGGGACGATAAATTTTACACATCGCCCAATAGCACAAATAAAATATGTGTTTGATTGTTTGAAACCCCACACGGGTGTTGGGATGAAATTTGAAGTTCACTCATCCTGATTGATTAAATATGTCGATCGATTGATTGACAGGCTGTTATACGCGTTGAATATCTATATTTGATGCTTATACAGTGTAGTGCACTTTGGTTGATGGTTGATTATTTTCAATGCCAGTATATACATGTGTTGTATGAAAATCCATATAATTAACTCTATATGGTAATTGATTGGGCCTCATTTCCAATTTGAATTGAATTGAAAACGATTTCGAAATGAATTGAATTGAAAACGATTTCGAATTGAATTGAATTGAAAACGATTTCAAAATGAATTGAATTGAAAACGATTTCGAATTGAATTGAATTGAAAACGATTTCGAATTGAATTGAATTGAAAACGATTTTGAAATGAATTGAATTGAAAACGATTTCGAATTGAATTGAATTGAAAACGATTTCGAAATGAATTGAATTGAAAACGATTTCGAAATGAATTGAATTGAAAACGATTTCGAATTGAATTGAATTGAAAACGATTTCGAAATGAATTGAATTGAAAACGATTTCGAAATGAATTGAATTGAAAACGATTTCGAAATGAATTGAATTGAAAACGATTTCGAAATGAATTGAATTAAAAACGATTTCGAAATGAATTGAATTGAAAACGATTTCGAATTGAATTGAATTGAAAACGATTTCGAAATGAATTGAATTGAAAACGATTTCGAAATGAATTGAATTGAAAACGATTTCGAAATGAATTGAATTGAAAACGATTTCGAAATGAATTGAATTGAAAACGATTTCGAAATGAATTGAATTGAAAGCGAATTGAAATGAATTCAAATTGAATTGAAATTTGAATTGAATAAAAATGAATTTTAAAACGAATTTATAAAGAAGAATTCAATTTTGATTTGAATTGAAATGGAAGTTGAAATTGCTTTTGAAACGAATTTTAAAACTATTTATATAATTCGTTTTAAATAGAAATCGACGATATATATATTATATATATTATATATATAATATAACGGCCTGAATAGAACGCGCCGCGCCGCGGCAGTTCGTGAATTTCGACCATTTATTTCAAACGGACGTTACGGGAGATCCGACCGTCGGATTCTCCTAAAACCGGAACCGTTGGGTTCGTATCGAAAAGAGCTTTCTAACGAATATTAGAAATTTGAAATCTAACGGTTGGATTTGGAGTTACGTCCAAATCAAATTTGAAAAAGGTCGTTGTAAGTGCAGTTCGATGGCCATTGACGGGAATCGACTGTACGGGCCTTGATAAATTATTAAAAATAGTAACAATTTGTGTAAAATCATAAGAAATGATTTGTGAAGATTTGGGATGAAAAACTCCATATTTGAAAAGATAAAAATAGATTTTTATCGAAATGAACTAGTTTTGAACTAGAAATATAATTCTATTTATTTTTAAATAAATAAATTGAATTTGAAAAGGGTTTTAAAAATAACCAGAATTTCCAATGATTGCATTGGAGTGGATTTGAATCGAAATTGTCTTCGGAATATTTCGAGGTTGGAATTCGTGATTATACAGATGTTGTTATGGGAATTTGAAAGATATACATTTATATCGTTATTTCAATACGACATTTGTTAATCGTAGAATTTGATATTGAATATAAGCCGATATATTTTCTATTCAGAGCCTTGTATTGAATATCAAATGTGATTTGGGTTTGTCGTGAATGGTATCTTCACTAACACTGTTCTTGAACCCAGTTGTGAAAAGATTAAATCTTTTTATTTGGATTTAATGAAGTGTACCAATTAAATGAGATTTCATTGGAATTGAATTGATATTGATTTTTGGGTTTATCGTGAATAGTGTTTTAAATAACACTCGTTCTTTAACCCGATAATTAATGAATGTGATTTTGGGTTTATCGTGAACTGTGTTTTTAAATGACACTGATTCTTTAACCCAGAGAAATATTAAAACTAAGTGGAGTTTTAATGAATCTTTAATTAGATTGAAAAGATCGAGAATGGATTATCACCAGTTTTACTCCAGGCGATAGTTAAATCTTTAATTAGATTTGAACGTGAAATGGTAATTGAGTTACCGATAACACTGTGGTGTTAGATATGAAGTACTACCAGTTTTACTTCATGGGATGAATAGGTTGGGATTGGGAAATAAAATAAATGATTACTTCGGTGTGGTTCGCTAATCCCGACTAGTTTGAATTGATATTCAAAGGAGATTAAAGAATAAATTTAAAGAATTTATCTTGGATAAAATTAATGGGAACTTTTCCCAAAGTATGGGAATATTTGAATAAAAGAATATTCTGAAGTGGAATGAGGCGTATGTTGTGTTTGTGTAACACTTTTATAATATATACGCGAGTTATTCAGAAAGACCGGGTTTATCCCATTCTGAATAACTGATTCGACGTGGTGTCGAAGATGAAGACGGTGGTCGAAGACCGGAAGTCTTCACGTCGTTTGGGTGATTACTGATGATCTTGTTTGGGCTGTACACCCAAGAAGATGGAAACAGTTGGTGATCGTCCAGACGTGCTTGGAGATCGATGGATATGCGGGGTACTAGGTGCCTCCGGTTTCGTTCAGACCCAGAACGGACTTGTAAATGGACTGTGTGTCTGACATTGGATTTTAGTCCGTGTGATTGATCTCTATTAAATATATATCTGTTTGGCGGCGGAGAATTTATTCTCTTGCTTAACGCCCTTCTCTGAGACGTACGAGCTCAGGGGTTATATATTGATGGATATCAAACGCATGGAGTGAATTGCCTGTGTGGCATGCCTAAGTGGCAATTGATCGGGGCTTCTGTTGAAAAGCAAAGTCTTGTGGTGATGATCAAAGCACAGCCTGTGTGGCACAGCTTTGTGTAACGTGAATTCGCGAGCCTCGCACCCCGGTTGTGAACCAAAAACGGGAGAGGACGTCAGGGAGGGCATGCGTTTCTTTCTAGCTAGAAGTGGCGTCAGTGGTTTTACACGCCCTGACGAGTTTGACTTATGTGGTTGTTGCTGTTGCGAGGCGCCTCGGTTATATCGGTTTCGGCCGATGCATTCTGGTCGGCTGACGGACCAGACTTACACCCCATAGGGTGGGGAGACGTAGTGTTCATGCATAATAATCCACATCGGTGGACCGGCCCTGAGGATCCAAGGGGCAGTTGCGGCTGTTCCTGAGGCTCGGGCTAGACAGTCTCGAATCGGTTGAGGACTATCTTTTGCCTCGGTTCATAGACGGAAATCCAATTTCCAAATACGTGACTTTGCGGTTTTATTTGTAAACCTATATATGGTGACATAGTGGCATGGGACGCTCATGTCGCCTATGATTGATACTTATGATTTGAAGTTGTTTTATACACTATGCACTTATAATAGTATCAAACGATTTGTTTTAACCATATCAAGCATTTTTTGGCTGTTATAAGGGAAAACCCTATCCTCGGCTGCGTTGCATTGTGTGATGGGACCTGGGTCTTATAACAGCTTCATTTTTCTTTATTTAGCATTGCGCTGTTCGTTTTATGCACTGGTATTCTTGGGAGGAAACCCGTTCCGTGTTATACGGCGTGGTCCCTTGATTTACCTTTGAAAATAAAGATTAAAAACTGTTTTAGTTCTCACACCAGTCCCATGACTGACCTGGAGTTTATTATTTTAACCTAAACTCTGGGTGCCCTTATTTTCGACACGGGCAGCTAGTGGTTTTGGTTTTGCAGATTTATATTCACAGGATCCTGGTTTACAGCTGGAATGATATCCGGAAAGCTTTGTATCCGTATATCTCTTTCTAGTTGTGTATTGTATTATTTTCCGCTGCTATGTATTTAAGTGTAATTTAAATCTCTTATATTTCTGTGTAATATTCATTTATACTCTGTATATTCTTGTAATCTGATGCATTGTTGTAATATACAATGAAATGTTCTTCTGTATGCGTTCTGTTGTGGCTTGTTCTCGAACTATCCGACGCTTTCCTTTACGGGGAAGTTGCGGGTCTTTACACCATTTGAGCGCAAAGAAGCAAACCATCTCAGTTGAAAACAAAGCTCTTTTAAGTGGATAAATACTTCATGGGTAAGTCAGGAAGTACAAAGGGGAAAGTGACTTGTAGTTAGAGAATTAACACTTGAGTAATTAGATATTTTTGCCATAATCAAAGGGATACATGCTCAGCAGCATTTAATGAAACAGGTACTAGGATTTAGCCTTATTTGAGTTAAGTTTTAATTAATTTAATTAGGTGTAATGTTAGAGGCCATATACATCCCTGCGTCAGTTTCTAACCATGGAAACTCAAAGATTTTAAATGAATTTCCCCTAAAAAAGGACTCAAGCATTTAAAGCTCTTGTCAATGAATGAAAGTAATTGTGTGGACACCATCCTTCCAACAAACATTGAGCAAGTAATGACAAACTAGACTAAGCTATCAAAGAACATTTTTTCTGCTGTGTAAACCTGCGCAAATATACTTGTTCAGAGTAAATAGGATTTCTCCTATTTAAATGGATAAAAGAAACAATATTATATGCATTTAGTTAGCCTATAAATAAGCTTCCATATCTCCATTTTTATTCACCTGCAAGTCGAGCTAAAGAAAGGCAAAAAGGAAACAAACTTAAACACCAGCAAACTGAGAATTCAAGGTGAGTAAACACTCACTAACTAGTTATGTAAAAACCATGCAAATTCATCTACTTTTATATGTGTTGTACTGATTATAACTGAACCTTACTGTTAACTTATATTGCTGATCATGTAATGCATACTGTGTATGTTTGTTTACAAAAATTTGCTCTGTTAATTTCAAATGATATATTCTAGTGTAGACTTTAGCCATTTAGTCACTTAGATAAGCCACCTTGAAGTAAATTAAACATATAAGTCCTATAATATGATACAACAAAGAAAATATTGATTATATTTTCAAATATAAAGAGTTGGAATTTTAACTCATCGTAGGATCTTGGGGTTGCATTTTCTTACTGTAAAGGCAGTTATAAACTACTGCGTTTTAATGTGATCGAACGCTGACATTTTTAAGGAGAGGTCCATCGCGGTATCAGCAACACGCGGTGGAAGCATGGGATTACTCGATGATCGGGGTGGGTGGTTATACGCCATTTTCTGATCGGCTTGGGTGTAGTTTTCTTTACAGTCAAAAATAAAATAAAAATAATACTATGTTTTTTTGCGATCCGGATGATCAGAAGGGATCTGAGCAACTAGGGATGAGTCCGGTGTAGTTCATGCGCGTGTAGAGTAAACGAAAAATGCTTGGGTACGGACCCTTTCGCATGTGCATGTGCATGTGTACACTTCAAAACGTGCACAGTAGAGAATACCAGTTCACAACGGTAAGAGGAAGGGCGCAACAAAATTTGCAAAATGAAGAGTGTAGATAGCTACAGGAAGTGCGGAGCCAAGTTGGATGAAATAGAAAGCAGGGCTCGGCGCATTGCATTGGGGTTCTTTCCATTTGCAAATGATGGCAGGACACGAAAATCATCCTCAGTCTGGAGTAGCCGCACATGACAGGAGGGAAGAGTTGCACCAAAGTGGGAACCATTAGAAGAAGGAATCAGGAAGTGATTCTCGCATAGGGCAGTAGCTAGGGATGGCAATAGGGCAGGGCGGGCGCGGGTAGTACCAACCCGTCACCCGCCCCATTGGGTGATTTTTTGCCCCGTGCCCGCTCCATACCCGCATGGGTATCCATTAAACGGGTTTTAAACAGGTGGCGGGTAATGGAGGATATTCGTGGGTATCCATTATATTTATTTAATTTTTTATTCATTTATTGAAATTATTCAAAAGTACATTTGGTTAAAAAAAACAAATTAGACTAATGATTATATGCTAACCTCAAAATACCAATGCATATTTAAACCAAAATCCAAAAAAGAATAGATAACAACAGAAGTATCCATCAAAATATCAACAGCCAGTTATAAATTGTTGAGTAAAAGCATGCACAAAAATACCAAACAACCAACAACAATATTTTTTTGTATTAACTATTGAAAATAAATCACATTTAATACGAACACGGGTACCCGCGGATATGGATATCTTATTATCCGTACCCGCCCCATTAATTAACGGATATTAAAAATACCCGTTTATTTTACCCATGGATACCCATTTAACTATATGTTTCATATCCATGAAAGATTTTACCCACGGATAACCGCGGGTACGGATTTTTTTGCCATCCCTAGCAGTAGCAGGTCTCTGCTAAACGAAATCTTTTAAGGTAGCAGATTCTTTTAATTGAATTAGAAAGGGAGGAGGCAATGCAGACAAGAGGGGACGTGGCATTCAGGGAATGGCGGAATTTGGGCCACGCATGCAACAAAGCATAGGAATAATTAGCAAGGACTTGGGCTGAGATGAGGCCTGCGAAAATGGGCTAAAGTTTTAAATAAAAAATAGAAAGGAAATAAGGGAAGTAGGGGGAAGATTTGGGCTGAAGCTTAGACGGCCCAATTTTCAAATGAAAATGGTATTTAAAATGAAGGAAAGTTCGGTTTAAATTATATGTTAGACAATGGTTTTAAGTAAAATCCTAAATAACTTAAAAATGATTTGTTTAATATAAATTTATGATTTATAACCTTGCTAAGTTTATAAACATAAATTAAATAATATAAGAAAATAATATACAATTGTGAAGTAGATTTCATATACACTTATAAATATATTTTTATATGAAATCAAAGTGTATGTGTTTAATATTATTTATTCATACGAATAAATTAATTTTAAATAAAGGAAAATTTATCAAATCGTTTCAAGATGATGAATGATGAGTTAAATTAAACTCAACGATCAACTGCGACGAAATAAAGGTGATTTAACTGTCAACGTTAATGCAAATGTTTTGAATAAACTGCGGAGTATTATTGTATCGACTTAAGTCAATAAATCTTTTTGATACCAAGGAATGATCAAATTAAACGATAAATAAAAGTGAATATTAAAGATCAAATTTTTATATTTTAATCTGATCCATGTAAATATCACTTGTCCCTAAAAGATATTAACGAAGATGGTTTTGAAGAGTGTGGAATATAGATTCCACTTCAATTCGATCTATACGTTGCAAGACGAAGATTATCAAAGATAATAAGAGACGAACTTATACAAGAATTATTTTATAAATCATGGGTAGAAATTGCCTAAGATGGGATTATAAAATAATGTCTTCGGTTTGTCCAGTCCCAGGACAACTTGTACGGACGAATGTCTGACAGAATATTCCTAACTAATCACGTACATTGATCTTTTCAAACGTAGTTATGCAGTGGTAGAGAAATTCGTTTCTCTTACTTTATACTCATAATAAATTTTTGGGAAAGTCAATAAGTGATTGGCGGGTCTTGATAATGTGGCATTCAAAGTAAATCAAAAGAGTGTCAAGGTCGGTTTAGCCTCAAGCTTCACAACCGGAAATGACAAAAATCGGGCAGGCAGCATTCCTATGTGGGTCACACCCATTAGGGTATATTGTCACCATCTAGAGAATATTCATTATTGTTACTTCTTTTCGTTTCTGTATCTTCGGATAACGGTTATGTAGGCCCAACCGTCGGTGATAATATATTCGATACACTCAAGAGAAATGAGTGGTCGGTCGTGTGTGGCCGAGTTGCAAGATGTTCTTGTTGAACTCCATTGTATCGTTTCTAGAGTACACTGATCGAAAGGTGGTTCCATACCTTGTCATAGTTGGAAATCCGTTTTTCCTAAGCGCCAAGCGGTTTTGTTTGTTTATTATTAAGTAGAATGTGAGATACAAACATTCTACTAGATTATAAATTATTTTTGGAAACCCTAGACATCTATAAAAATATCTGGTTTAAATATCCAAACTGTTTTGATCTCATAAGGTAAAAACCCGTTCCGTATTCATGGCGTGGTCTTATGAATCATTGTGATTTATTTAAACTTGTTTATAAATCGTTTACTCATACCAGTCCATGACTGACCCGGAGTTTATTTTTCTGTGTTTTCCTTAAACTCTTGGGTATTCATAACACTTGTTATGAATAGACAAGTGATCCAGGTCTTGACTTAACTTTTGGAGTAGCTGGATGGGAAGGATCCGAATGTTGGCTTATCTATGTATAATTATCTGCAAGTTGTTTCATCTATGATGTTATGTATAATCGTCTACAAGTTAGAATCACAATGTTAAGTACGTAATTTGTGATGAATTGTATCCTTATGTATGAAGTACTCTAATGTACTTGACTTATGATATGTAATATTTTGGGTTATTATATATTGTCCCAAGTTCCGCTATGAGATTCTGATGTCTTTTCTTAGTTCTATTTCTTCTATCTATTTCTTTTCTTATATAATGATACAACTTCCAAGATGTTCGGAAGTTGGATCATTACAATTGGTATCATAGCTTAGGTTACCGTATACCTAGGCCTTGGGTGAGTATTGAGAGAGCATATTTTAAAGTTGGATTTTATTATATATATAATATACATACTTAGGAGGATCGACTTAAGTTATATAATTAAGTATTTTACCATCCGATCAAGTTTTGATATCATCTTGTTATAATTCAGGTGATTAAGTATGAATACCCGTGAACGAAGAGGTCAATCTAGTGGAACCACCACTACCAATGGACGTAACACTACTCAGATTCCGGTAGAAACTGTATAAGAAGTTGCACCAGTTATACAAGTTGCACCAGTTCAACCAAGGACAAATTTTGCAACTATCTATAAGGAATATCAAACACTGGGAGGGAAAGTTTTTAAAGGAATAGAATCATTCATCGAAATCCAAGCGTGGCTAAGATCATGTGAAAGAATTTTCAAAGGGCAGAATTTGAATGATGAACAGAAACGACTTTTGGCTTCATGCCAACTACAAGGAGCTACTACAATCTGGTGGGATGCACGGACTGCGAACGTTTCTGAGAATGATTTTTCCTGGGGAAGGTTCAAAGAGGAATTTGAGGCACAATTTTTACCTACAGCTGGGAAGACCCGAACGTATCGGGACTTCATCGATCTAAAACAAGGAAACATGTCTATAGTTGAGTATGAGAATAAGTTCAACGCACTCTCTTGCTTTGGTCCAGATCTGATCAATACCTCACCCAAGAAGAACGAAATGTTCATAGCTGGTTTAAAAGAAAATCTGCAAGATAAGGTGGTTGGGCATCTAAAGAGTCCATTCATCGACGTAGTCGACATGGAAATCCGTTATGAGGCACTAAGCTCGAAGAAGCCAGTAGCAAAGGCACAAACCAGAGAAGTCAGTGGGGGGAATCCTCTGAAGAGGAAATTTAATCCGAACTGGAAGGGAAAGGGAGAGATGGGAGAGAAAGCTAAGGAGCGTTTCAAGAACACCATATGCCCCAACTGTAAAGAGAAGGGTCACATTGCTAGGTTCTATAAGAAGTCAGCAACAGAAAAGCCACAGCAACCTCAACAGGAACCACAGGAATCAGATAACGCTTCTGTCCGACAATATTTATGCTATAAGTGTCATCAGCCTGGACATATGGTTAAGGATTGTCCAATTATGAAGAAAGGAATGCAACCAACAGTTTTTGCCATAATAGATAAGACATCTACCTCTGAGGATATGGAGATGGAAGAAGTTACAGAAGGTACCTTATTCTTTTTATAATAAAGTTAGGATTTCAGATTTGAATATAGTCAGATTTAAGGAGTCTCAAAAATGAAGATAACTAATTTAAGAATTTATTAGTATAAAATTTAACGGAGCTAAGTAAAACTGGAACTAGAGATCGTTGGATATGGATTCAAGAAAAAGGAGAATTTGTGACAGATAAATATATTTGAATGAGTCGATTCAAATTAAGGAAGTATACATGATTTGGAATTTATTTTCCAAATGTAATCATGATATTTTTGGGATAAGATGAAGTTAAGAAATTTGAACCTAACGGGAAATTGGTTTAGTTGAATAATTTCCTGAGTATTTAACTGATGTTGATTTCGGTCTTCGGGGTAAATACGTAGAGGGTTATTCTCTTACCGATCTATGGTTAGAAACTAATGAATGTTGGGGAATAGTAATGCACTAATAGAAATGTTTTCTAATGGTAGTAATAGATGTTTTAGTTGTGGAAATAACTATGATAAATAACAAATGGCTGATGTGCGTTGGAAATTTATGGATATAAATTTATAACTCAAATTATAACTAAAATCTACGCGTTAATTACAAATTTCGAGGATGAAATTTTTATAAGGAGGGTAGATTGTAATGACCCGGGATTTCAGACGAAAACTAAAATGTGTAAAAATTTAAAATGAACAAAACATCGATAACTATACTTATCGATGGAGGATAATTCATCTACAAAGCCAGAAAATGTGAGTAAAGACTTTCTTTACTGCAACCAGGAGCGTAGCTAAACTTAATAACAAGAATGTAGCTAAACTTAATAGCGACAGCGCTACTAAAGCACTGTAGCAAAGTGTTACTCAATCACCATAGCAAAAGCGTAGCTAAAACTTAAGTTAAAAATAATTTGTTTTAAAGAAACAAATTTAGTTAGCAAGTGTATAAAATGAAGTAGACATAAACTTACACCAACACTAAGCTAGTTAGACTTAGTTTATTTAATCATTTCAACACATGAATTCAAGCCATTCTCTTGCGCAAGAAACAATAGAATATCAAGGCAACAAAACAAATGAAATTAAAGTATTAAGGTAGGGATAACGTAACCATTTAATTGCTTTGATACAAGCATTGTTGCACAAGGACTAGCAGCCAGAAGTGGAGAAACATATGGACATAACAACACACATATACACTTGCATTAGCTAGCCAAAACCATAGTTAAACACTTTAACTAGCAAGGCCTTATCTCATCCCATTTGAGCGCGAAGAAGCAAACCATCTCAGCTGAAAACAAAGCCCTTTTAAGTGGATAAATACTTCATGGGTAAGTGAGGAAGTACAAGGGGGAAAGTGACTTGCAGTTAGAGAATTAACACTTGAGTAATTAGATATTTTTGCCATAATCAAAGGAATATATGCACAATAGCATTTAATGTAATATGTACTAGGATTTAGCATTATTTGAATTAAGTTTTAATTCATTTAATTAGGTGTAATGTTAGAGGCCATATACATCCCTGCGTAAGTTTCTAACCATGGAAACTCAAAGATTTTAAACGAATTTCCCCTAAAAAAGGACTCAAGCATTTAAAGCTCTTGTCAATGAATGAAAGAAATTGTGTGGACACCATCCATCCAACAAACATTGAGCAAGTAATGACAAACTAAACTAAGCTATCAAAGAACATTCTTTCTACTGTGTAAACCTGCGCAAATATACTTATTCAGAGTAAATAGGATTTCTCCCATTTAAATGAATAAAATAAACAATATTATATGCATTTAGTTAGCCTATAAATAAGCTGCCATATCTCCATTTTTATTCACCTGCAATTCGAGCTAAAGAAAGGCAAAAAGGAAACAAACTTAAACATCAGCAAACTGAGAATTCAAGG
Source organism: Allium sativum (assembly GCA_030737875.1). NCBI lineage: Eukaryota > Viridiplantae > Streptophyta > Magnoliopsida > Asparagales > Amaryllidaceae > Allium > Allium sativum. Next base: position 773,835,255 of record CM060912.1, read on the forward strand.
TGAGTAAACACTCACTAACTAGTTATGTAAAAACCATGCAAGTTCATCTACTTTTATATGTGCTGTACTGATTATAACTGAACCTTACTGTTAACTTATATTGTTGATCATGTAATGCATACTGTGTATGTTTGTTAACAAAAATTTGCTCTGTTAATTTCAAATGATATATTCTAGTGTAGACTTTAGCTATTCAGTCACTTATATAAGCCACCTTGAAGTAAATTAAACATATAAGTCATATAATATGATACATCAAAGAAAATATTGATTATATTTTTAAATATAAAGAGTTGGAATTTTAACTCGTCGCGGGATCTTGGGGTTGCATTTCCTTACTGTAAAGGCAGTTATAAACTGTTGCGTTTTAATGTGATCGAACGCTGACATTTTTAAGGAGAGGTCCATCGCGGTATCAACAACATGCGGTGGAAGTATAGGATTACTCAATGATCGGGGTGGGTGGTTGTACGCCATTTTATGATCCACTTGGGTGCAGTTTTCTTTATAGTCAAAAATAAAATAAAAATAATACTATGTTTTTTTGCGATCCGGATGATCAGAAGGGATCTGAGCAACTAGGGATGAGTCCGGTATAGTTCATGTGCGTGTAGAGTAAACAAAAAATGCTTGGGTACAGACCCTTTCGCATGTGCATGTGCACACTTCAAAACGTGCACAGTAGAGAATACCAGTTCACAACGGTAAGAGGAAGGGCGCAACAAAATTTGCAAAATGAAGAGTGCAGATAGCTACAGGAAGTGGGGAGCCAAGTGGGATGAAATGGCAAGCAGGTCTCGGCGCATTGCATTGGGGTTCTTTCCATTTGCAAATGATGGCAGGACACGAAAATCATCCTCAGTCTGGAGTAGCCGCACATGACAGGAGGGAAGTGTTGCACCAAAGTGGGAACCATTAGAAGAAGGAAACAGGAAGTGATTCTCGCATAGGGCAGTAGCAAGTCTCTGCTAAACGAAATCTTTTAAGGTAGCGGGTTCTTTTAATTGAATTAGAAAGGAGGAGGCAATGCAGACAAGAGGGGACGTGGCATTCAGGGAATGGCGGAATTTGGGCCACGCAAGCAACATAGCATAGGAATAATTAGCAAGGACTTGGGATGAGATGAGGCCTGCGAAAATGGGCTAAAGTTTTAAATAGAAAATAGAAAGGAAATAAGGGAAGTAGGGGGAAGAATTGGGCTGAAGCTTAGACGGCCCAATTTTCAAATGAAAATGGTATTTAAAATGAAGGAAAGTTCGGTTTAAATTATATGTTAGACAATGGTTTTAGGTAAAATCCTAAATAACTTAAAAATGATTTTTTTTAATATAAATTTGTGATTTATAACCTTGCTATGTTTATAAACATAAATTAAATAATATAAGAAAATAATATACAATTGTGAAGCAGATTTCATATACACTTATAAATATATTTTTATATGAAATCAAGGTGTATGTGTTTAATATTATTTATTCATATGAATAAATTAATTTTAAATAAAGGAAAATTTATCAAATCGTTTCAAGACGATGAATGATGAGTTAAATTAAACTTGATGATCTACTGCGACAAAATGAAGGTGATTTAACTGTCAACGTTAATGCAAATGTTTTGAATAAACTGCGGAGTATTATTGTATCGACTTAAGTCTATAAATCTTTACGATACGAAGGAATGATCAAATTAAACGATAAATAAAAGTGAATATTAAAGATCAAATTTTTATATTTTAATCTGATCCATGTAAAGATCACTTGTCCCTAAAAGATATTAACGTCGATGGTTTCGAAGAGTCCGGAATATAGATTCCACTTCAATTCGATCTTTACGTTGCAAGACGAAGATTATCAAAGATAATAAGAGACGAACTTATACAAGAACTATTTTATAAATCATGGGTAGAAATTGCCTAAGATGGGTTTATTAAATAATGTCTTCGGTTTGTCCAGTCCCAGGACAACTTGTATCGACGAATATCTGACAGAATATTCCTAACTAATCACGTACATTGATCTTTTCAAACGTAGTTATGTAGTGGTAGAGAAATTCGTTTCTCTTACTTTATACTCATAATATATTTTTGGGAAAGTCAATTAGTGATTGGCGGGTCTTGATAATGTGACATTCAAAGTAAATCAAAAGAGTGTCAAGGTCGGTTTAGCCTCAAGATTCACAATCGAAAATGACAAAAATCGGGCAGGCAGCATGGCTATGTGGGTCGCACCCATTAGGGTATATTGTAACCATCTAGAGAATATTCATTATTGTTTCTTCTTTTCGTTTCAGTATCTTCGGATAACGGTTATGTGGGCCCAACCGTCGGTGATAATATATTTGATACACTCAAGAGAAATGAGTGGTCGGTCATGTGTGGCCGAGTTGCAAGATGTTCTTGTTGAACTCCAGTGTATTGTTTCTAGAATACACTGATCGAAAGGTGGTTCCATACCTTGTCATAGTTGGAATTCCATTTTCCCTAAGCGCCAAGCGGTTTTGTTTGTATATTATTAAGTAGAATGTGAGATGCAAAAATTCTACTAGATTATAAATTATTTGTGGAAACCCTAGACATTTATCAAAATATCTGGTTTAAATATGCAAACTGTTTTGATCTCATATGGTAAAAACCCGTTCCGTATTCACGGTGTGGTCTCATGAATCATTGTGATTTATTTAAACTTGTTTATAAATCGTTTACTCATACCAGTCCATGACTGACCCGGAGTTTATTTTTCTGTGTTTTCCTTAAACTTTTGGGTATTCATAACACTTTGTGACAGCCGGGAATTTTGCTCGATCTGAAACAGTCGTTAAACCGATCTAGACCGTTCGAAACCCCTAATCGTTTGAGAACAGGACAAATGAGAACACAAACAGAAGAACATTTCATTGCTATTACAACAATTTCCATCAGATACAAGAATATACAGAGTATAATGAATAAATTACAATCGATAAATATCAGAGATTACAATAAATTACATAGCAGCGGAAAATAATACAAAGCACAACTGAAGGTGATATACGGATACAGAGCTTTCCGGATATCATTCCAGCTGTAAACCAGGATCCTGTGAATATAAATCTGCAAAACCGAAACTACTAGCTGCCCGTGCGGAAAATAGGGGCACCCAGAGTTTAGGTTAAAACAATAAACTCCAGGTCAGTCATGTGACTGGTGTGAGAACTAAAACAGTTATTTAAAGCTTTACTTTAAAAGAGAGTAATTCAAGGGACCACGCCGTATAACACGGAACGGGTTTCCTCCCAAGAATACCAGTGCATAGAATAAACAGCGCGATGCTTTTTCGAAAAATGAAGCTATTATAAGATCCAGGTCCCATCACACAATGTAACGCAAGCCGGAGGATAGGGTTTTCCCTTATAATAGCCAAACATGCTTGGTACGTTTAAAAACAAATCATTTGATACTATAATAAGTGTATAGTGTCAAAACAATTTCAATCATAAATATAAATCATAGACGGCATGGGTACCATATATCATGTCGCCATACTAGTTCTACAATTAAAACCGCGATACACGTATTGGAAATTGGATTTCCGTCATGAGTCGAGGCAAGGGGCAAGCTCCTCTCCGCATTCGAGACACTCTACCAAATGTCCCAGGGCTACGCACTCTGGGCAACCCCTGGATCTTCAGGGCCGGTCCTCACTTACGTTAGAGGATTAGCAATTCCTGAACACACGTTTCCTGGTCCTTACAGACCTATAATCGAGGCGCCTCGCATTCCAACAACCACATAGGTGAAAAGTATATAAATGTCAGGGCTGGTAAGTCACTGACACCACCAAAGCTAGAAAGAAACATCGTGCTCTCCCTGCAGTCCGTATCCCGTTTTTAACTCATACCGAGGTGTGAGGCTCGCGAATTCACGTTATACACAAAGCTGCCACATAGGCGTGCTTTGATCATCAACCACAAGACTTTGCTTTTCAACAGAAGTCTTGATCCATACAACTCAGCATGCCACACAGGCAATTCATGCCGTGCGATTGATATCTATCGATGTATAACCTCTAAGCTCGTACGTCTCAGAGAAGGGCGTTAAGCAAGATAATAAATTCTCCGCCACCAAACAGATATATATTTAACAGAAATCAATCAACACAGAATAAAATCCAATGTCAGACACACAATCCATTTTCAAGTTCGTTCTGGGTCTGAACGAAACCGGAGGCACTTTCCTCGCATATCCATCCATCTCCAGGTATGTCTGGACGACCACCAACTATTTCCATCCTCTTGGGTATACAGCCCAATCAGGATCGTCAGTAATTATCCAAACGATGTGAAGACTTCCGGTCTTCGACCACCGTCTTCATCTTCGACATATCGTCGAATCGGTTATTCAGAATGGGTGTAAACCCGGTCTTTCCGAACAACCCGCGTATATTGAAAACAAATGTTACACAAACACAATATACGCCTCATTACAATTCATTATTCACTAACCACAAATTAGCAAGAGAACAATTTCCCAAACATTAACCCCGAAGGTCGGAACCAACATCAGATCAATACCCAGGAAACCATTCTTCTTAGCCAACCTACAGCTAGTTTCTAAATTCCACATTCTTAGGGAAAGGTTCCCATTAATTTTATCCAAGATAAATTCTTTGAAATTTATCCTGTAATCTTCCTTTGGATGTCGTTTCAAACCAAATTATGGTTTTTCTAAACTAGTCGAGATTAGCGAACCACACCGAAGTAATTATTTATTTTATTTCCCAATCCCAACTTATTCATCCCATGAAGCAAAACTGGTAATACTCCATATCTAACACCACGGTGTTATCGGTAAAATTAATTACCATTTCACATTCAAATCTAATTAAAGATTTAACTATCGCTTTGGAGCAAAACTGGTAATACTCCATTCTCGCTCATTTCTAAATTTGATAATTTAGATTATAGATTCACATTTCAATCTAATTGCAGATTCGTTAAAACTCCTTTTACTGGGTTAAAGAACTAGGTGTTATTTAAAACACAGTTCACGACAAACCCAAATCACATTTTATTTATTTCAAATCAAATATATTAGGAATTCCGATTATTTAAAACCCCTTTTTAAATCTAATTTATTTATTTAAAAACAAATCGGGTTTTAAATTTAGTTCAAACTAGTTCATTTTGATACAAATCTATTTTTACCTTTTCAAATATGGAGTTTTTTCACCCCAATTCTTTCCAAATCATTTCTTACGACTTTACTCAAATTATTACTATTTTTAATAATTTTATCAAGGCCCGTACAGTCGATTTCCATCAACGGCCATCGAACTGCACTTATAGCGACCTTTTCCAAATTTGATTTGGACGTAACTCCAAATCCAACCGTTATATTTTGAATTTTTAATATTCTCTAGAAAGCTCTTTTCGATACGAACCCAACGGTTCTGGTTTTAGGAGAATCCGACGGTCGGATCTCCCGTAATGTCCATTTGAAATAAATGGAAGAAATTTACGAACTGCCGCGGCGCGGCGCGTTCTTTTCAGGCCATTATATTATATATATATAATATATATAATATATATTTCGTCGATTTCTATTTAAAACGAATTTCTATTCAATTCAAATTTCAATTCAATTTGAATTCATTTCAATTCGCTTTGAATTCAATTTGAATTCGTTTTCAATTCAATTTCAAAGTCGTTTTCTAATCAATTTAAATCAAATTCGTTTTCTAATCAATTTAAATCAAATTCGTTTTCTAATCAATTTAAATCAAATTCATTTTCTAATCAATTTAAATCAAATTCATTATATATTCAATTGAAATCAAATTCGTTTTATATTCAATTGAAATCAAATTCGTTTTCTATTTAATTTGATTCGAATTTCATTTTAAAATATGCGATTTCGAAATCACTTTTCAATATTCATTTTAAAATGAATAAAATCGATATAAATATCGTTCACGTCAAAATGGCGTCAATCTAACCAACACGGATTCATATATTTCTAACTTCAAATATTCTATTCAACAAATGAATATTTATTGTTGTCAACACACGACTAATCTCAACGAATGAGTACTGTCCACGTGTGACTATTTTTGTTATTTAATATATTTTATAAAAAATTAATGTATCTATCGTTTGATATTGAATCAGACTCCAACCGTAATTTAGTGAGAGAACGATTTCCTGAATATTAACCCCGAAGGCCGAAACCAACATCAGATCAATATTCAGGAGACCACTCATCTCATCTATTTTCCAGTTAGTTTCTAATTTCATATATGATAAAGATGTAAATTTTATTGTTAAAATATTTCGTTCAACACATGACTAATCTCAACGGATGAGTACAGTTAACACATGAACCTTTATTTCATAAAGATAAAGACATAAATTTTATTGTTAAAATATTTCGTTCAACACATGACTAATCTCAACGGATGAGTACAGTCAACACATGAACCTTTATTTCATAAAGATAAAGATATAAATTTTATTGTTAAAATATTTCGTTCAACACATGACTAATCTCAACGGATGAGTACATTCAACACATGAACCTTTATTTCATAAAGATAAAGATATAAATTTTATTGTTAAAATATTTCGTTCAACACATGACTAATCTCAACGGTTGAGTACAGTCAACACATGAACCTTTATTTTATAAAGATAAAGATATAAATTTTATTGTTAAAATATTTCGTTCAACACATGACTAATCTCAACGGATGAGTACAGTCAACACATGAACCTTTATTTTATAAAGATAAAGATATAAATTTTATTGTTAAAATATTTCGTTCAACACATGACTAATCTCAACGGATGAGTACAGTCAACACATGAACCTTTATTTCATAATATTCTTTATTTTCTAAATTGGAATGAGGCCCAATCAATCACCATATAATATTAATTATATGGATTTTCATACATCACATGTATATAATAGCATTGAAAGATAATCAACCATCAACCAAAGTGCACTACACTGTATAAGCATCAAATATAGATATCTAACGCTTATAACAGCCTGTCAATCAATCGATCGACATATTTAATCAATCAGGATGAGTGAACTTCAAATTTCATCCCAACACCCGTGTGGGGTTTCAAACAATCAAACACAGATTTTATTCGTGCAGTTGGGCGATGTGTAAAATTTATCGACCCAATCAATGTCCTGCAAATAGGTGTACATAAACAAACCGTCCGGTTTGTAAATGAATATTTATTTATTCACATTCACTATATTCATATTCACGTTAAAAATTATATTTTTAACGATAAAACATTTTATTTTAACATATGAACTTCTATTCAGTTCATTTATTCCCATAAAATGATATTCTTATTTTTCTAACTTATTTTAGAAAATTTCGGCGGCATAACGGCACGATACTAGAAACGGGACGAGGCCTAGCCTTATCCCCGGTCTAGTGAAGGCCCACGCCATTCACACATCAATCAAATTCAACAAACAACCAAATTCAAATCGAATCCTCTAACTAATTTATGCAACCAAACAAACAAGTCCATGGTCTGTGGACGATTGTGTCGGGTGCTACTAAACACCGTCTGCATCCTAGTATATATATATAACTAGAAAATGAAATTGAAGGGCGAGAAATTCTCACCTTTAGCTATCCAACTTCACGACACTTCCAATGCAGGAAATCTTCAACGTTCTCGCCTTTTTTATCATCTTCGTTGATGTAGCCTCTACATATGTAAAAATCGAATTTTTACTTCGCTATTCAATATATAAAAATCGAATTTTTACTTCGCTATTCAATATATAAAAATTGAATTTTTTCTTCGCTATTCAATATATAAAAATCGAATTTTTACTTCGCTATTCAATATATAAAAATCGAATTTTTACTTCGCTATTCAATATATAAAAATCGAATTTTTACTTCGCTGTTCAATATATAAAAATCGAATTTTTACTTCGCTATTCAATATATAAAAATCTCGCCTTTTCAAATATAAAGATTTCGCCTTTTCAAATATATAGATTTCGCCTTTTCAAATATATAGATTTCGCCTTTTCAAATATAAAGATTTCATCTTTACAAAAATATAGATTTCATCATTATAAAAATCACCACTTTATTTCAATGTATATAAAATAAAAATCAGATTTTTATTTCGCTACATATACAAAGATGATATTTTTATATTCTCTATCTCATAAAGATTACATTTTTATAGTTCCTACTATGTAAAAGTCATATTTTTAATCCACTACATATGTAAAAATCTCACCTTTCTCCATTTAAAAATATTGTCTTCTTTTTCCTTTAAAAATATCATTTTACTTTCAGTTTTATATAGGTAAATAAATAAAGAAACTGGAATAAAATGAAATAAATAGAATTTACCTTTGTTTTGAATAAAAAAAGAGGGGAAAAGTTTTGCTACGTTTGACCGGAGGGGGTGCGGATCTCGAATTGGAGAATGGTGGAGGCGGATGGCGCGTTGTCGATGTGGGCCAGGGGATGTAGGTCGCGGTGGTGTGGGTATAGGGAGGAGGCGGGTGTCTGACGTGGGCGCACAAGTCGAGGGAGGTGGGGATTGGAGCAGGCAGTGGAGGTGGGGGAGGCGGGTCGCGTCAGGTGGGCCAGGGGCTGGGCGCGTCGGGATTTAGGGTTGGGGGGGGGGGGGGGGGGGAATTGGGGTTTTCTGGTTCGCGGGGAAGAAGGGGAAGGCGACCAGGATCGCCGGCGGAGGGAGGAGGAGGGGGAAGGGGAGGTAGGGGGCGCGGTTGCAAGGGGAGCGGCGGCGAGGTCATCCAGGTGGGAGACGAGCAGATCGGAGTCGTATATATTTTTTTCTTTTTTTTTATTTTGATTTCTGATTTTAAAGAAGCGAGGGGGGTGTATATATAAATATAATTATTTATATTTTATTTTAATTCCTCTTTTAAAAAAGTAACTTTTTATTTCGAAGTCGAAATCAAACGCACCGCTTGTCGTCCATAGCGTTTTACCCCCATTCCGAACCCAATGGGATATGTATCGTAGGTTGATTCGATCGTTTGAATCAGTTTCCGTTCAATTTACATTTAAATCACTATATTGAATTCTAAACGTACATTTCAAATTACCGGGGTCACATAACAACTCTATAAATTCCATAAAAATATTTTCTAACTTCGTATTGATGATACGGTCCTAACAAAACTAGTTTCATCGAATTCTGAGACCGTTGGAAAAATGGCCAATTTCCAGTCGATTAAAATCAACTGAAACTGGTCAAATGCGTTTTCCTTTGCCACGCTCACATATTGATTCGAAAAATTATGAAATTTGGAATCTAGCAATAATCTGACATTGCGGACCCAACAAAAGTGGTTTCGTCGAAATCCGAGGCCGTTTGCAAAATGTCCATTTTTAAGGGCCTGAATTCCATAGCGACTATTCAGAATTTTCAACTGGACATATCTTTTGATTCCCGCTATGAAATCTTGATTTTTCGGATTCGTTGGAAAGATATCATCAATTAGATCCTAATGTTTTTGGTTTCACTAAAATCCGGATTGTTTTGCACCCAGTACATTCAATTGAAGTTTGAAATCAAATTATCGAACTACCGCGCCATTTTCAATTCTATTTATAATTATATAATTATTTATATTCTAACGACGACGTATATAATATATACGTTCGAATTATTTTCAAAATAAATTTTCTCGTCGATATTATTTAAAATAATCTATTTAAATATTCAAAATTCATTAAAATTGCCAAAATAAAAATTTTAAACTGGCCCAGATTTTCCGGGTTATTACAATCTCCCCCACTTAAAACTTTTCATCCCCTAAAAGGAACGAAGTCGAAAGTGGTTTGATTAATCAACTCTACGTTCGATCTGGCTTCCATTCTCCAACTTTTCAGTTTCTAAGAATTTTCAAATTTTCAAAAATTTGGCTAACACCCTAAATTTTCGAAAAATTTCGCCATAACCTCCCCTGCACCGGGAGCATCGGGGAATTTCAAATAGCTTCCCCGGTCCTTCTAATCTCAAAAAGAAAAAGAAAAAGCCAAGCGGCTAGCCAATAGGCTCATAAAATCATCATCACCCAAACAAAACAGTAAATTATGTAGTAAACATGTACCTATTTGTCGGGCAAACAAATTTTATTCTCTGGCTCTAGCCTCCTTGCTATGACCTGTTCAATGATATACATGTATATGCAAGCAAATACGACCAAATTTCAATATAATTCAATATTTGGTTCAATTACGCATAATAGTTCAAAATTATCAAACAAACAAACAAACAACACAAACATCAATCAATTAGTGGATTAGAGTTTCAAATTCATAATTTTGATATATATACTGAAAATCTTGTTTTTGATGCCAATTCACAACAATGTGTTCTAACTATATATAAGTTTTGGTTCTCACACCAGTCTGATGGAAATATATAGATATCACACCTTCGAAACACGAACATAAATACTGATGATGTCATGACAATCATCAGTACCATCTCTGGGCGACTAGAATGTGATTCCATATCTATCCAGTATATTAAAACTTCGAATATACGTTCATGACGCGTATATGCAAAACCTTTATATATTAGATTGTCCATATTCAAAATAAATAAATATTCAAATACGTATAAGATGGTTTAAATTTCAAAACAATATTGTTTTCATTTGAAAAATATACTCTTCACACTCGTTCTAGGATACTACTGATCCTATCTCTAACGAGTCATTCTAATTGATATTACTAATCCAATATCTGATGAATTCTTTCGTATGGTTCTAATGTGTCTTGTTCTCGAGCTCTGTAAACCAAAGCTCCGATACCAAATGTGACGGCCGGGAATTTCGCTCGATCTGAATCAGTCGTTAAACCGATCTAGACCGTTCGAAACCCCTGATCGTTTGAGAACAGGACAATTGAGAACACAAACAGAAGAACATTTCATTGCTATTACAACAATTTCCATCAAATACAAGAATATACAGAGTATAATGAATAAATTACAATCGATAAATATCAGAGATTACAATAAATTACATAGCAGCGGAAAATAATACAAAGCACAACTGAAGGTGATATACGGATACAGAGCTTTCCGGATATCATTCCAGCTGTAAACCAGGATCCTGTGAATATAAATCTGCAAAACCGAAACTACTAGCTGCCCGTGCGGAAAATAGGGGCACCCAGAGTTTAGGTTAAAATAATAAACTCCAGGTCAGTCATGTGACTGGTGTGAGAACTAAAACATTTATTTAAAGCTTTACTTTAAAAGAGAGTAATTCAAGGGACCACGCCGTATAACACGGAACGGGTTTCCTCCCAAGAATACCAGTGCATAGAATAAACAGCGCGATGCTTTTTCGAAAAATGAAGCTATTATAAGACCCAGGTCCCATCACACAATGCAACGCAAGCCGGAGGATAGGGTTTTCCCTTATAATAGCCAAACATGCTTGGTACGTTTAAAAACAAATCATTTGATACTATAATAAGTTTATAGTGTCAAAACAATTTCAATCATAAATATAAATCATAGACGGCATGGGTACCATATATCATGTCGCCATACTAGTTCTACAATTAAAACCGCGATACACGTATTGGAAATTGGATTTCCGTCATGAGTCGAGGCAAGGGGCAAGCTCCTCTCCACGTTCGAGACAATCTAGCAAATGTCCCAGGGCTACGCACTCTGGGCAACCCCTAGATCTTCAGGGCCGGTCCTCACTTATGTTAGAGGATTGGCAATTCCTGAACACACGTTTCCCGGTCCTTACAGACCTATAATCGAGGCGCCTCGCATTCCAACAACCACATAGGTGAAAAGTATATAAATGTCAGGGCTGGTAAGTCACCGACACCATCAAAGCTAGAAAGAAACGCCGTGCTCTCCCTGCAGTCCGTATCCCGTTTTTAACTCATACCGAGGTGTGAGGCTCGCGAATTCACGTTATACACAAAGCTGCCACGTAGGCGTGCTTTGATCATCAACCACAAGACTTTGCTTTTCAACAGAAGTCTTGATCCATGCAACTCAGCATGCCACACAGGCAATTCATGCCGTGCGATTGATATCTATCGATATATAACCTCTAAGCTCATACGTCTCAGAGAAGGGCGTTAAGCAAGATAATAAATTCTCCGCCGCCAAACAGATATATATTTAACAGAAATCAATCAACACAGAATATAATCCAATGTCAGACACACAATCCATTTTCAAGTTCGTTCTGGGTCTGAACGAAACCGGAGGCACTTTCCTCGCATATCCATCCATCTCCAGGTACGTCTGGACGACCACCAACTATTTCCATCCTCTTGGGTGTACAGCCCAATCAGGATCGTCAGTAATTATCCAAACGATGTGAAGACTTCCGGTCTTCGACCACCGTCTTCATCTTCGACATATCGTCGAATCGGTTATTCAGAATGGGTGTAAACCCGGTCTTTCCGAACAACCCGCGTATATTGAAAACAAATGTTACACAAACACAATATACACCTCATTCCAATTCATTAGTCACTAACCGCAAATTAGCAAGAGAACAATTTCCCAAACATTAACCCCGAAGGCCGGAACCAACATCAGATCAATACCCAGGAAACCATTCTTCTTAGCCAACCTACAGCTAGTTTCTAAATTCCACATTCTTAGGGAAAGGTTCCCATTAATTTTATCCAAGATAAATTCTTTAAAATTTATCCTGTAATCTTCCTTTGGATGTCGTTTCAAACCAAATTATGGTTTTTCTAAACTAGTCGAGATTAGCGAACCACACCGAAGTAATTATTTATTTTATTTCCCAATCCCAACTTATTCATCCCATGAAGCAAAACTGGTAATACTCCATATCTAACACCACGGTGTTATCGGTAAAATTAATTACCATTTCACGTTCAAATCTAATTAAAGATTTAACTATCGCTTTGGAGCAAAACTGGTAATACTCCATTCTCGCTCATTTCTAAATTTGATAATTTAGATTATAGATTCACATTTCAATCTAATTGCAGATTCGTTAAAACTCCTTTTACTGGGTTAAAGAACTAGGTGTTATTTAAAACACAGTTCACGACAAACCCAAATCACATTTTATTTATTTCAAATCAAATATATTAGGAATTCCGATTATTTAAAACCCCTTTTTAAATCTAATTTATTTATTTAAAAACAAATCGGGTTTTAAATTTAGTTCAAACTAGTTCATTTTGATACAAATATATTTTTACCTTTTCAAATATGGAGTTTTTTCACCCCAATTCTTTCCAAATCATTTCTTACGACTTTACTCAAATTATTACTATTTTTAATAATTTTATCAAGGCCCGTACAGTCGATTTCCATCAACGGCCATCAAACTGCACTTATAGCGACCTTTTCCAAATTTGATTTGGACGTAACTCCAAATCCAACCGTTAGATTTTGAATTTTTAATATTCTCTAGAAAGCTCTTTTCGATACGAACCCAACGGTTCCGGTTTTAGGAGAATCCGACGGTCGGATCTCCCGTAATGTCCATTTGAAATAAATGGTCGAAATTTACGAACTGCCGCGGCGCGACGCGTTCTATTCAGGCCATTATATTATATATATATATATAATATATATAATATATATTTCGTCGATTTCTATTTAAAATGAATTTCTATTCAATTCAAATTTCAATTCAATTTGAATTCATTTCAATTCGCTTTGAATTCAATTTGAATTCGTTTTCAATTCAATTCAATTTCAAAGTCATTTTCTAATCAATTTAAATCAAATTCGTTTTCTAATCAATTTAAATCAAATTCGTTTTCTAATCAATTTAAATCAAATTCATTTTCTAATCAATTTAAATCAAATTCATTATATATTCAATTGAAATCAAATTCGTTTTACATTCAATTGAAATCAAATTCGTTTTCTATTTAATTTGATTCGAATTTCATTTTAAAATATGCGATTTCGAAATCACTTTTCAATATTCATTTTAAAATGAATAAAATCGATATAAATATCGTTCACGTCAAAATGGCGTCAATCTAACCAACATGGCTTCATATATTTCTAACTTCAAATATTCTATTCAACAAATGAATATTTATTGTTGTCAACACACGACTAATCTCAACGAATGAGTACTGTCCACGTGTGACTATTTTTGTTATTTAATATATCTTATAAAAAAATTAAGGTATCTATCGTTTGATATTGAATCAGACTCCAACCGAAATTTAGTGAGAGAACGATTTCCTGAATATTAACCCCGAAGGCCGAAACCAACATCAGATCAATATTCAGGAGACCACTCATCTCATCTATTTTCCAGTTAGTTTCTAATTTCATATATGATAAAGATGTAAATTTTATTGTTAAAATATTTCGTTCAACACATGACTAATCTCAACGGATGAGTACATTCAACACATGAAACTTTATTTCATAAAGATAAAGACATAAATTTTATTGTTAAAATATTTCGTTCAACACATGACTAATCTCAACGGATGAGTACAGTCAACACATGAACCTTTATTCATAAAGATAAAGATATAAATTTTATTGTTAAAATATTTCGTTCAACACATGACTAATATCAACGGATGAGTACAGTCAATACATGAACCTTTATTTCATAAAGATAAAGATATAAATTTTTTTGTTAAAATATTTAATTCAACACATGACTAATCTCAACGGATGAGTACAGTCAACACATGAACCTTTATTTTATAAAGATAAAGATATAAATTTTATTGTTAAAATATTTCGTTCAACACATGACTAATCTCAACGGATGAGTACAGTCAACACATGAACCTTTATTTTATAAAGATAAAGTTATAAATTTTATTGTTAAAATATTTCGTTCAACACATGACTAATCTCAACGGATGAGTACAGTCAACACATGAACCTTTATTTCATAATATTCTTTATTTTCTAAATTGGAATGAGGCCCAATCAATCACCATATAATATTAATTATATGGATTTTCATACATCACATGTATATAATAGCATTGAAAGATAATCAACCATCAACCAAAGTGCACTACACTGTATAAGCATCAAATATAGATATCTAACGCTTATAACAGCCTGTCAATCAATCGATCGACATATTTAATCAATCAGGATGAGTGAACTTCAAATTTCATCCCAACACCCGTGTGGGGTTTCAAACAATCAAACACAGATTTTATTCGTGCAGTTGGGCGATGTGTAAAATTTATCGACCCAATCAATGTCCTGCAAATAGGTGTACATAAACAAACCGTCCGGTTTGTAAATGAATATTTATTTATTCACATTCACTATATTCATATTCACGTTAAAAATTATATTTTTAATGATAAAACATTTTATTTTAACATATGAACTTCTATTCAGTTCATTTATTCCCATAAAATGATATTCTTAATTTTCTAACTTATTTTAGAAAATTTCGGCGGCATAACGGCACGATACTAGAAACGGGACGAGGCCTAGCCTTATCCCCGGTCTAGTGAAGGCCTACGCCATTCACACATCAATCAAATTCAACAAACAACCAAATTCAAATCGAATCCTCTAACTAATTTATGCAACCAAACAAACAAGTCCATGGTCTGTGGACGATTGTGTCGGGTGCTACTAAACACTGTCTGCATCCTAGTATATATATATATATATATATATATATATATATATATATAACTAGAAAATGAAATTGAAAGGTGAGAAATTCTCACCTTTAGCTATCCAACTTCACGGCACTTCCAATGCAGGAAATCTTCAACGTTCTCGCCTTTTTTATCATCTTCGTTGCTGTAGCCACTACATATGTAAAAATCGAATTTTTACTTCGCTATTCAATATATAAAAATCGAATTTTTACTTCGCTATTCAATATATAAAAATCGAATTTTTTCTTCGCTATTCAATATATAAAAATCGAATTTTTACTTCGCTATTCAATATATAAAAATCGAATTTTTACTTCGCTATTCAATATATAAAAATCGAATTTTTACTTCGCTATTCAATATATAAAAATCGAATTTTTACTTCGCTATTCAATATATAAAAATCGAATTTTTACTTCGCTATTCAATATATAAAAATCTCGCCTTTTCAAATATAAAGATTTCACCTTTTCAAATATATAGATTTCGCCTTTTCAAATATATAGATTTCGCCTTTTCAAATATAAAGATTTCATCTTTACAAAAATATAGATTTCATCATTATAAAAATCACCACTTTATTTCAATGTATATAAAATAAAAATCAGATTTTTATTTCGCTACATATACAAAGATGATATTTTTATATTCTCTATCTCATAAAGATTACATTTTTATAGTTCCTACTATGTAAAAGTCATATTTTTAATCCACTACATATGTAAAAATCTCACCTTTCTCCATTTAAAAATATTGTCTTCTTTTTCCTTTAAAAATATCATTTTACTTTCAGTTTTATATAGGTAAATAAATAAAGAAACTGGATAAATAGAATTTACCTTTGTTTTGAATAAAAAAAGAGGGGAAAAGTTTTGCTACGTTTGACCGGAGGGGGTGCGGATCTCGAATTGGAGAACGGTGGAGGCGGATGGCGCGTTGTCGATGTGGGCCAGGGGATATAGGTCGCGGTGGTGTGGGTATAGGGAGGAGGCGGGTGTCTGACGTGGGCGCACAAGTCGAGGGAGGCGGGGATTGGAGCAGGCAGTGGAGGTGGGGGAGGCGGGTCGCGTCAGGGGGGCCAGGGGCTGGGCGCGTCGGGATTTAGGGTTGGGGGGGGGGGGAATTGGGGTTTTCTGGTTCGCGGGGAAGAAGGGGAAGGCGACCAGGATCGCCGGCGGAGGGAGGAGGAGGGGGAAGGGGAGGTAGGGGGCGCGGTTGCAAGGGGAGCGGCGGCGAGGTCCTCCAGGTGGGCGACGAGCAGATCGGGGTCGTATATTTTTTTTTATTTCTGATTTTAAAGAAACGAGGGGGGGTGTATATATAAATATAATTATTTATATTTTATTTTAATTCCACTTTTAAAAAAGTAACTTTTTATTTCGAAGTCGAAATCAAACTCACCGCTTGTCGTCCATAGCGTTTTACCCCCATTCCGAACCCAATGGGATATGTATCGTAGGTTGATTCGATTGTTTGAATCAGTTTCCGTTCAATTTACATTTAAATCACTATATTGAATTCTAAACGTACATTTCAAATTACTGGGGTCACATAACAACTCTATAAATTCCATAAAAATATTTTCTAGCTTCGTATTGATGATACGGTCCTAACAAAACTAGTTTCGTCGAATTCTGAGACCGTTGGAAAAATGGCCAATTTCCAGTCGATTAAAATCAACTGAAACTGGTCAAACGCGTTTTCCTTTGCCACGCTCACATATTGATTCGAAAAATTATGAAATTTGGAATCTAGCAATAATCTGACATTGCGGACCCAACAAAAGTGGTTTCGTCGAAATCCGAGGCCGTTTGCAAAATGTCCATTTTTAAGGGCCTGAATTCCATAGCGACTATTCAGAATTTTCAACTGGACATATCTTTTGATTCCCGCTATGAAATCTTGATTTTTCGGATTCATTGGAAAGATATCATCAATTAGATCCTAATATTTTTGGTTTCACTAAAATCCGGATTGTTTTGCACCCGGTACATTCAATTGAAGTTTGAAATCGAATTATCGAACTACCGCGCCATTTTCAATTCTATTTATAATTATATAATTATTTATATTCTAACGACGACGTATATAATATATACGTTCGAATTATTTTCAAAATAAATTTTCTCGTCGATATTATTTAAAATAATCTATTTTAAATATTCAAAATTCATTAAAATTGCCAAAATAAAAATTTTAAACTGGCCCAGATTTTCCGGGTTATTACACACTTGTTATGAATAGACAAGTGATCCAGGTCTTGACTTAACTTTTGGAGTAGCTAGATGGGAAGGATCCGAATGTTGGCTTATCTATGTATAATTATCTGCAAGTTGTTTCATCTATGATGTATGTATAATCGTCTGCAAGTTAGTATCACAATGTTAAGTATGTAATTTGTGATGAATTGTATCCCTATGTATGAAGTACTCTAATGTACTTGACTTATGATATGTAATATTTTGGGTTATTATATATTGTCCCAAGTTCCGCTGTGAGATTCTGATGTCTTTTCTTAGTTCTATTTCTTCTATCTATTTCTTTTCTTATATAATGATACAACTTCCGAGGTGTTCGAAAGTTGGGTCGTTACATTGGGTTTCCAACAATGACCAGGTAAAGAACTTCCTTCTGAATCGAATTTTGAACACCTCTAGAAGGTTTTCCGAGGATCAACAATGATGCTCCTCATGCCAACACAAGGCCGGGTTACCCCTTAACTGGGTAACTTAGAGTATGCCTAAGTATGTCATCTCCCGATCGTTACCGACCATTCTGAGCGCGCGCCAACAACAACCACAAAAGTAGATGCTTTTACCACATAAGTTAATACCTGGGCTCCATACCATAGTACACCTTTTATTTATAAGGAGACAACACCCCAAAACCCTGTTGCATTTCTTCCTATTTTGGCCATTTACCGGGGTGTGAGGCTTGCCGAGGTCCCGATATACACAAAGCTACACTTAAATAAGCCATGCTTTGATCATCCATAGCTCATCACATAACTTAAGTATGCCACATTGTCCATTTACAACGCATCACTGATTTCTATCGATATATAACCGCAAAGATCATATGTCTTAGAGAAGGGTGTTAAGTAAGAGAATAAATTCTTCGCCACCAAACATATATATGTTTAACAGAGATCAGTGCTACGTAGTCAATTACAATGTTAGACACACAATCCATATAAGTCCGTTCTGGGTCTGAACGAAACCATAAATCTGGAATTCCTTCACATACGTTTGGGCTTCTTGCCACTTAGCTGATATAAAATCCATCTGCAAATGGGAGCTACCCATTTGAGACATTCAGTAAGTCGTCTTTACGATATGAAGGGTCCCGGTCTTTAATATTGTCTTCAATATCTTCAATTGCTCCACAACATCATATTATTACTTGGAATGGTTTTCAGACATACATCCGATCCCGGTCTTTCCAAAAAATAATAAGCGCAATTTTTAAAAAATACAATTAAGGAACACACAGGCTTTCAACCAAATCTCCTTTCATCTTGGATTTTGTTAAATTAAGCTTCTTTAAATATGTTCTCAAATTATAACAAAATATATATTTAACCTTTCTCTTTTACAACACATCCCTTAAATCAAAGATAATTTGGCCTCAATGCCTTAATTAATTTCCCATTTGATAACTCGTTATCAAAACCCAGTTTCCTTTGAAAATCCTTTAATCCTTATTTCAACCATAGTTTCCAATTAAATCGATTTTCTAAAATTCAATTCTTTAATCTTAACTAAAAGATTATACTTGGTTCCCAATTTCTTATTTTTAATTTTCTCAAATCAAAGGTTTGATTAAATCCCAATTTACGATACAAATTTCCATAACTTAATCTCATTGGGCTTCAAGAATGATATTGTTGAAGATATGATAGACGACAAAACCCAAATTAATCGATATTGAACATAATTTACGAAGAAATTGTATCTACTTATATTCGATATCAATTCTCATAATCAACAAATACTATAAGTGGAATGACGATATAATAATATCTTCCAAATTCCTCAAATAGTATACGTTTACACCAAAGAATTTTATATCAAATATCTGAATATTAGTTCTATCCAACTTATCCCAATCAAATTGGGAAACCCATATCTTACTTAAAAGATTTATCCAACTCTTTGACATTAGATCTGGATAGAAATAACATCAACTTATACTTAATATTAATCTCGATATCCAACTCACACTATAAAAGGAATAATGATGAACTACCTTTATTCATTCCTCAAATAGTAAGAGTCGTCATCTACCGAATTAATATCAAACATCCGAAGATTTATCTCCAACCATATCCAACTATTTAAAATTGGAAAACCCATTTTAATATTAAATAAATCAATTTAAATTCGATATAAAATATTTCCAATACTTTTAAAACTTTGAAAACGTTCCAAAAATCATTACTTATAGTTCAGAAGATAGTTTACAGGTTAAAACTTCAAAATAGATTGTTTTCAAAGAAAGCGTTACAATAGCATTTCAAAAGTGTTACAAAAGAGTTACAAAACTGTTATCTTAACTATTCTGATCAAAATATCACTTATCTTAGCCAAAACTTAAACTTTACAATTCAAAACAACTTTTCATAATTTGTAACGATTTTACAAATTTTTTCCGTATTTTTAAAACATTAAAAAATAGCTGTTTATAGTTATAGTCAACAATTGTTCTTACATCGACCTTTTTCAAAACGGTTTCAAACATAACTTGAAAATTATAACTCGAATTTAAAAATCTGCTTTCACTCATTTGAAATCTCTTGTTAATGGAAATCAAACGTTTTTCATTTTATGGAAATCCGATTTAAATTGCAAAAGTTATAAGCGTTTAAAGTTTGCATCTAAAATACGTAAATTGCCGTTATGCGACATGCTCTATTTTGACCATAGTAACCATTATTCTACGGTACTTCAAAATATCTTAGAAAACCATTATATCCTTATATAACCCTTTTAAAATCATTTAAATTTACTTTCCAAATTATTTTGGATCTAAAATTCAACTTTTATTTTTTTGACTTAATAAATCAAATTCCAATTCATTTCTAAATTCAAATGACTTCAAATTAACCATACCATTCGTCGGACTAGTTAGGGATGGCCAGGGAGAGCATGAAACTTTATTTCCAAACCCAAGCCTAGACACTATCCGCTCCGTCATCGTAGAATGTTCCGGTATATATTTATTTATTCATTTAAAGGACTTTATCAATATATATGAATTCATACATATGGTCTTTCCAAATTATTAACCTTCAAATTCAGTAATGATATTGCTTCTAATTACAAAGGAGATTTGTCGATCACCAATGTGATAACATAATTGTTGTGTCAAAGTGTGTGCAAAACAACATCAATAACCATTTAAACATCCATAGCAACCATCATCAACATAATTAAATAAATCATAACTGTGCACAAGCATTATAACACTAGCGCTTAATAGTGTGTGTGGTCTAAACTATGCATCCATCATCCATCACAACAAACATCAATCATCATTAACCCTAATAATTCATCACTATATTTAAATTAGTCTAACCACTAATTAAATATATAAATTGTGGTTAAAGAGTTCTCACTTAACATCTTTCCAAATCTTCACGGTAGGCGAGCCTAGTTGAGCAAACCATCAGACAGTATTTCAGCGCACCGTCTACTTCACCAAAATATATATTATATAATATATACTAATCTCTCTCTCTCTGTATATATATATATATATATATATTAAGAGGAGGAGGAGGAGGATGACAAACTTCGGCAAGGTGGTGGTGGAAAAGAAGAAGACTTATGCCATGAAAACCATGGCCATAAGCTTTAAGAAGAAGATGAAAAGATGAAAATGGAGTGGAATGGTTAAAAAATGGAGGAAAGACCTCCTTATATAGGAATGGAGGGTTAAGGATGTAATGACAGATAAGGGGGAAAGTGTAAAACCGTCATGAAAGGGAACATGCAAAAATACAAGTGTCCT
Organism: Allium sativum; assembly: GCA_030737875.1. NCBI lineage: Eukaryota > Viridiplantae > Streptophyta > Magnoliopsida > Asparagales > Amaryllidaceae > Allium > Allium sativum. The sequence goes on from CM060912.1 coordinate 773,856,923, forward strand.
TACACTTGTCTTAAGGAGGTAAGTAATCTTTTGGTAGCATTTCCTTTAAAATGCTATGAAAACTAAGGACAACACTTAGTTCTAACGCTACTAATTCATGTTATGGTTTGACAAATCCAATCAAATGACAAATAGTATCAATAATTCCAAACTTATTAATAATCATTCTCATTTGTAATTCAAGTAAAATCTATCATATAACTTATCAAAATTATTAAATATTCTAAACCATATATATATGTATGTCAAATTCAAATTTAAATTCAAATTAAGTAATAAAAATTCCAATTTTAAACTGGTTAAAAATTCTGGATCGTTACATTCACCCCCCTGTAGATTTTCAGACACCAGATTAAAATTCTTTATACCAAAGCTCTTCGTTTTCATAATGGATATACCAGGTAGAATATTCTAACACACATATTTATGGATAACCATATTTACATGTCTCCAACGATATCTTCCAATCACCCATTATATTCAGTTCATCGTTTACTGGGCCAATTATTTATACTCAACCATTTACCTCCTTCAAGAAAATTCAGAGTTATAAATTTATTCTTTTTGATCTTATATTGCAAATACAATGGTTATGAAACTTATTCCTTTTCAATTTCCAAAATTTACTGTTAGACCCAAATATGGTTCTAACACCCAAATTGATTAGAAACAAGATAAAGTAAGGCAGAAATAAAAAAGGACACACAAGGTTTATAGTGGTTCGGCGAAGAAATGCCTACGTCCACTTAGTTTTCACTATATTCAGTAATTCAGTTACAAATGCAGAGTAAGATTCGCTCACAACTCACTTTTATTCACTCAAAATGATAAAAACAGGAAATGAAAGATGGTTTGGATTTTCCGGGAGTAAAGGAATTCGGACGATGGAGGTACTTGGATTCTCGAAAGTGCTCCAAAAGATCCTTCTCTTTGTCTCTAGATGGGGTATTTATAGGTGTGAATTTGCCTGAGATTCAATCCGGGTCGGAACACGTGTCATCCATCGCACTCTCTTCGGGTTCGGATGGGCTATCAGGCGGACAACGCATCCATGAGATGGACGTTAGGGGTAGGAATTAGTCATATCCGGTCCGGTTCTCCAGGCGACTTTATAGGAGATTTTCCTGGATCAAGGGTGCGGGTCGGAGACGTGCAGGTTGGGGGTTCGGATCGGAATACCCGATCCGAACTGGAGTAGCTTGGACGTCTCTTCTTCTCTAATCATACTCCGCTCCGCTCCGAAGTCGTGGCAAGCAGACGGCTTTCCGATCCACCTGAGATTCATTGGCCTTCCGATCCGATCAGGTATGCTCTGCCAATTTATCCAGTAAGAGATATCCGATCCGAACAGAGAATTTTACCCGATCCGAACCGATACGCTGCTATCAATCTGAATTGTGGTGTTTCCTTCCGATCCGAACCGGAGTCGCATAACTTGAAATACTCTTCAACGGTTGGTTTCTTGACTTTGTGTTGCCTAATTCACAAAGTAGGCTAACATTTTGCCCCCTCAAAGGATGCTTTCGTTGTACAAAGCGTCCTTTGATGTCGTTTAACCAGAATTGTCAAGAGTAATGCATTGATTTCTATTCGGTTCGGCGTCCGATCCGAGTGCCTTTTCTTTATTTCTGAGCAAATTTGGGAACTCTTCTCGCCGTGTAATGCTTCTTGCAGGTATGCTCCTCCTTTACTTCCCTTCTCTTCAATTCGAGTCGGACGTTAAATCAATCGCGTGAGATTTCCGCTCGGTTCGGATTCCGATTCGAAGCGTTTTCGTGAGTTAGGTTCTTGGACGTTGGGCCTTCAGAGGGAGTTGTGCTTCTGGGCCTTCATTCCGGTCCGAGCGGGTGAGACAAAATAGGAAGACGAGGAGTCAACAACATTCCCTTTATAAACTCGTTACTGCCTTCATTCCTTCCTTCTTCTTTTTTGCTGCCGCTCCCGACCTTAATATTGAAACGCCAGAAACTCGAAAATTCTAAAACAATTTCCTGTAGATTTCCCGAATCAAACATATAGGTAGCTTTTCTAATCTCAAATAATTTTGTTGTAACCGTTCTCGATTTCAATTAGCGTTGGGTTAGGATGGTTTGGCCATAAGCATCACTCGAACCCTCCGCCGTTGCTGGTGGATGCGCCATTGCTTCGAGGCGTTGCGAGGCTGAAGAGGGCGAATATTTGTTCTTAACGGCGGCTTCGGTGATAAAGCGGACTCGTCTGTGAGTAGATGGGAAAAGAGGAAAGAGATGAAGAATGGGGTGACAAGCTGGAGTCGGTTCGGGTAGAAGACGAAGGAGCAAAGAGGAAAAGGAGGGAAAGGGAATCGGCTCGGGTTTCGTTCTTTGGAAAGATGAAAAGGAAAGAAAAAGTCGGTTCGGGTCGGAAAAGTAAATGGGATAAGAGGTTGAAGTAAACGGATCGGTTAGGTGGTGCTGGTTCGGTTCGGATCGGGCTACCCGATCCGAACAGATCAGTCCTGCTTCCGAACTCATTGCTTTCCTTGTCTTGAACTGACCATGCTTTAGTGAGGCACCCGAACCGACTGTTATCTGTGCCTGCGTCGAGCTAGTCATCATATGCATATCCGAACCGACCCGAACATATTGAACTTGACACATAAAGACCACCCAACTAACTCAACTAACTCAACTAACACTTATTCTAGACGAATATGCCTCGCGGACAGTTAGGATAGTGCCTTGTGAACATAAATGAGAATCAAGGACAACTCGGACTATTACTTTCTCTTTAAAGCTTCGTCTTACATTGCTGTACTCTTATTTTGCACTTCCCGCATTTGTTGCACACACTTTAGTTCACACACATACACAAAAAAGGGGACACGGGATAATTCACTCTAATCCGTGCTATTGCTTCTTCAATAGTTTCACGACAATGAGGCCCAGACGCTCTTCTCGTTTAGCTGAGAGGAAAGAAGCTCCAGAAACTTCCAACAAAACCACTCTCGAGGATATATCTTCTTCATCTGACCCAGAATGGGATAGCGAGGGTCCGGATTACGGAGTTGGTCATCGGGAAAACGATGAAATGTCTTCAGAAAATGAAGTTTCCCTAGGCTTTGAGGAGGAAGGAGGGATTGGTGACAACCGAGCACCCGATGAATTTGACTCAGCCATTATATTGGAATCACCTCCAGATTCCGTAGAATCAACAATTGACAATGACCGACTTGTGAGAATTTGCTTGAAGTATGGAATAATGAAGAGAGACACTCTAGTGCCCTCACGTTCTGATCGTCCACATAACCCTCCAGAAGGATATATGACGGTCACTCGTCTGATGTGCATGGTTGGCGCTATTCCTCCTTTCTCGCCTTTCATCGTCGACTTCTTATGACAAATGCGGATTGCCCCCATGCAGCTGCATCCCAATTCATATGCCTATCTGCATACCTTATTCATAGCATATCGTGAAATTCTAGGCGTGGAGCTTACGTTTGACGACGTTCATTTCTTCTATAATTTCAAACATCGGACTAGAGAAACCCCTTCTTTCTGTTACTTTGAGTCGGTCCCAAAGAGGAAGATAATCTCTACGCCGTTTAGCAGCAAGGCTGGAGATTCCAGACTGGAGTGGTTCTATATAAAGCAATAGTCTGGATGCGCCAGAAGATGGACAAAATCAAGTAAAGCACTGATTTTCTGACCCTGGACTCTATACACTTGAATCATCACCCTGACCTGTTTTCCTTTTTATTTGCAGTCGATAATCCCAAACAGGTATCAGACCAAGCGTTCTTTGATCGAATGCACCGTCTCCTCAATGGCGACCAAAAATTCCTTACTATTGACGAGGTTCTTAAAGATGAGTATCTTCATTTTCACGGGCTGCTATCCGTCTCCCGTAGCATTGGTCATGGGACGGTCCCTTATGCATATATTCCTCCAGTGGAAACAGTTCCAGAAATAGGAGAAGGCTCGGGAATTCCCGCAGCTTCTCTTCAAACTTCACCCTCTCCCTCTTCCACTCAAGATGATGAACTGGCTAATCTGGCCAAAAAACATCGTGAAGGATATATTGCCCCCGAGGAAACTACCTCGGTAGACAAATCAAAATCTCCCCAAGGGTCGCCACTTCACGCTTCCGAAGGGGATGTTCCTAGCGCCGACGAGCACATATTTCAGGGTCAGGGGGATCTCCCTTTACCCGAGACTATATACACTTCGGAAGATTTCAGAAAGGACCCTCTAGTCTTCACTTCTTCTGAAGAGACTACTCCTGCTAAGGCCAAAGAGCCTGCCCGCACCAGTCTAGCTTCAGACTCGGGTTGGTTGGGGGGACACATACACCACATAGGATGCACTTTGCACCGTAGCACTAGCATTCATTGCACTTCTTTTTCCATGGATCCGTCGATTCTAAACTTCGTTTAACTTATCGTGCAGGTACAATGTCTCGATCCTCTTATGACATAAGAAAGCTTCGCCGCAGCATGTCTAATCCTCCCCAGGATGCCGAATATAACCGCCGGGATGACCGCGGCAGGGAGGAAAGGAGACCCTATGATCCTTATCGATCTCGATCCTCACGCTCCCGCTCACCAGTTCGACCGGAACAGGAAAAATACAAAAGCTATCAAGGTCGTAGAGAGGAGGACAGACCACAATCTAGGGATTCCACTTCCTCCTATGAAAAGCGGGGTAGAGAGAAGACACCTCCAAAGGAAACTGGGTCTAGAAGTAAGCAAAAAGTCCCTGCTACTAAGCGACCTCGGACAGACAAGGGTTCTACAGAATCTTCTTCAGGAAGGGACACTGAACTAACCATCCTCGCCCCTCCTCCACCAGATGCGGGAACCGCAGTAAGGCTGGCATATTTAAAGGAGCAATTTCCCGAGCACTACTTCGAGACTCTGACCTTTCTACCTTCCCTTGAACCTATTTCTTCTAATTGGGCAGAGGAGGCCAGAGCAAAGATTGATTTGGTGGAAAAACAATATACCGAGATGTTCAAGTATTCCCGCACTCTTTCTAGAATCATCCGCACGCTAATGACAAATGCTGACTCAATGCACAAAACTGCAGAGGAAGATGCTAAGGCCCTAAAAACCTTAGGAAAAAATTTAGAAGATACTCAAGCTCAACTAGCTATCGCTCAGAAGAACGCTTCTAACTTCAAACAACAGTTTGAAGACATGCAAAAGCGCTATCATGATTTGCTAGAATCCCACACTCAGGAACGTTCCGAGTTGAAGAAGCAAGCTGACGAAGCCAAGTCAGAGGCTGCTAAGACACGTCTCGCTTATGCTGAGCTTGAGCAGAAAAATGCCGAGTTAGCGAAAAGGAGTGCTGAGTTAGAAAAGAAAAACGCTGATTTGGCTTCAAAATTGTTAGAGGCGGAAAACAGGGCTGCTCTGGCTGAGGGCAACGTTGAATGCGCTATTAAATCTGCGGAGGAAACCCGCAAACAGCTATCAGAGGCGGAGGCCGATATTCAGGGCTTCGGGGAGCTAATGATCGAATTCTTCGCGCACATTATTCGTCGTCGAAACATTTCCTGGATCGAGGACTATCCATCCACTTTGGTTCATGTGTGGAATCAAATCGTTGAGTGGGAAAAAGAAGAGCTTAAGGTCGATTCCCTCGATGAAGATAAGTTGATGGAGAAGTACTTGAGAGACGACGAACCAGAGCGCCTAGCTGAAGGTCGCCGTCTAATTGCTGAGGCCATGGAAGAAGAGAGGCGGAAGTCTAAACAGAAAACCATTCCTGAAGCTGGCTCCTCTTCTTCTGCTCCTGTAACTCCTGAAGTGGAAGGGTATGATCCCGAAAACCCGGGAATTCCCCGATCAACTTTACTATCTCCCATTCCTGAAATAACTCCAGAGGTAGTAGTCACCCCCGCTGAGAAGTCTTCAGAAGGTATCCCTGTCTTTTCTCCTCAACTTGTCAAGGCTACTACTACCTTTGGCTACATGATTGAACGTTCAATGAGAAATCCTTTGCTCTCGCCTGAGTTGATAACCGATGTTTCTCATTTTGTAGGCGTTGAATCCTCCGCGAAGACAGATGTAGTTCAAGGAGCTACCACTGGGACAAAGCCCGCTGATAGGGTCAAAGAAGGAGAAGACAAGGCTGCTTCCACAGACTTGGGGGAAAGAAGTGAATCAACTAAGGTGACTACTCCCCATGACGAAGAAATGATTGCAGCTTTAAAAGACGACGGAGGAGACGAGGGGCATGATGAGGAACCAGAAGTTACAATAACCGGGGAGTCGAAAAGCGCTGAGGACATTACCTTGGCTGCCATGAAGGCTGATCAAGACAAGCGCTTGCAATTAAAGGCTGAAGAATTAGACCCTGAGGTCCTCAAGCCCCTTGCAGTTGTGGATGCAGGTTCAAGGTTAGTGGTTAAGCTCTCAACTAGATCTATCACCGAAGAACTTGCTAAAAAATCTTCTTTTGATTCCAGTGCCCAGCCCTCCGGGAAGAAGTCTGCCGGCTCCAGTGCTACACCTTCAGGGAAAAAGAAATCAAAGCGAATTTTGACTGAAGCAGAGAGGGAAGCAAAGGATGCGGAAAAAGCTGCCAAGAAATCGAAGGCTCATCCCAAACCCAAATAGTGGGTTCTCCTGTGTCCTTTTAGCATCTTTGTAAATCAATAAGTGCTGCCACAACAGCAGCTCCCGCACTTTCTTTTTTAGTCATTTCCCTGTACAAATTTATTCATTTGTAAATAAAAATAATTCACTTTTTGCAATGTTTATCTGTTAGCAGCTCTGCACTTATGTAAAAATGCATATCTATAGTTATGAAACAAAGTTGTGAAGAGGGGAGATATGTGTATGGGTATGTGTCCCCAGTCAATCTCCGTAAGTTATTCAGTGCCTAACTATGCAATCTGGATGCTCCCGATTCTCTAACGGGATAGCATTTCCTGTATCATCAATATCTGTTGTTTTTCCTGGCATTTCTTTTATACTCTTTCTCACTCTCTTGAGAGTTAGAGTTCGAGTTCAGTTATTTGTTTATCCCCCGGTCGTTCAACGGGAAAAGATTTCTTTCTCGGCGCTCGGTCGGAGACGCCTTTATACTCTCTTTCTCTCTGGAAAGTTAGAGTTCGGAGTTGAACCTCTTTCTCAGCGCTCAGTCGGAGACGCTTTTATACTCTCTCTCTTTCTCTGGAGAGTTAGAGTTCAGAATAGAATTTCTTTTTCAGCGCTCAGTCTGAGACGCTTTTATACTCTCTCTCTTTCTCTGGAGAGTTAGAGTTAAGAACGTCGTTTTCTCATTCTTTTATGTCTTATTGCACAAATAATCATTGTGCTTCTTTTTATGCCCAAACTGTTTCAACCTTTTTAGGCTCTAAGTTGTCCTGTATTTTATAATCACAACAGAATAACTAACGAATGTAAATGCATAAAAGTAAATAACACACAATATTTTATAGTGGTTCAGCTAAGTCATAGCCTACGTCCACTTTATAGTCCTTTATTCATATCGTCATATTTTCCAAAGGCAAGTCGTGCCTTATTACAGAGTTTACAGGAAGAACAGCAAAAAGTATAGCATTTCTAATCCAAATATCGCATTAAGTGTTGGGCATTCCATGCTCGAGGGACTTCTTCGCCATCTACGGTCGTTAACTTGAATGTTCCTTTATCAAGTTTCCGTTGGATGACAAAGGGTCCCTCCCATTTTGGGCCGAGGTGAGGAAGGGATGGAAAAACTCTCTTGAGCACCAAATCTCCGGGTTCAAAAGTTCTGAGGCGAACTTTTTTGTCATAATAACGCGCCATCTGACGCCGATGTCTTGCTGCACGCAAGTCTGCTTCGTCTCTTTTCTCTTCGCTTCATCAAGAGACTCAAGTAAAAGTGCCTGATTCGTCATCGGGTCATAATATGTCACCCTGTGGGAAGGAACTTCCAGTTCAACCGGAATTACTGCTTCTGAACCAAAGGAGAGGGAGAAAGGGGTATGACCAGTAGCCGTTTTAAACGTTGTTCGATATGCCCACAAAGCTAGGGGCAATTCATCAACCCATTTTGCCTTTGCACGCTCTAATCGCTTTTTGAGGATGGATTTTATTACCTTGTTTATTGCCTCTACTTGCCCATTAGATTGTGGATAGGCAACTGCAGTATATCGTTTGTCTATCTTATATTTCTGGCAAAAGTTTCTGAATTCAGTGCTATCAAATTGGGTCCCGTTGTCGGTAATAATTGTCCTTGGGATTCCGAATCGGCATATAATATTTCGGACCACAAAACTTATCACCTTTCTTGTGGTGATCTTAGTCAAGGGTTCAGCTTCCACCCACTTCGTGAAATAATCCACGGCTACTATGGCATACTTAGCTCCCCCTTTAGCAATCGGTAAAACTCCAATGATATCGATTCCCCATGTGGCAAATGGCCAAGGACTCACCATCGATTTAAGCTGGGTTGATGGTGCCCTGGGGATTTTGGCGAATCTCTGGCACTTATCGCAGCGTCGTGAATAATCAGCTACATCCTTGTTGATCGTAGGCCAGAAGTATCCGTACCGCAATATTTTCTTTGCTAAAGTTTGACCTCCTGTATGATCTCCACACTCACCTTCGTGTACTTCTCTCAGTACACGCTTGATGTCGTCGTGTGCGATACATCGTAACAGGGGCATAGAAAATCCTTGCCTATAGAGGGTATCGTCTTGCATAACATATCTGGCAGCTTTGCGAACTACAGCTCTTTTCTCACTTTTCTTCGATGGGAGAGTCCCATTCTTAAGAAAACCCTTGATTGGAGTCATCCATGACTCCTTCTCTGGTTCCGCTTCAAGAACGAATTCAATTTCCATTGATTCGAAGCTTGGCGATTCCAATGTTTCAATTGGAATTACCTCAGTCCCTTCTGGATTGTCGGAACTAGCCAACTTTGCTAATCTATCCGCTTTCTGGTTTTCTGCTCTGGGAATATGTGTTATGTTGTACCGTTCTAAGCTATTCAATAGCTCTTTCACTTTCTTGAGGTATGTGATAAGTCGAGGTCCTCGAGCCGCGAATTCCTCTCGCACTTGACAAACAACAATCTTAGAGTCACAAAATATGTCCATCATTTTTACTCCGAGGTCTTTAGCAAGTTTCAGCCTGGCAATCAGGGCTTCATACTCAGAGTCGTTGTTAGTGGCCGAAAATTCTAACCGTAGGGCGTAATATAACGACCGTCCCTCCGGAGTGACTAAGACAATTCTAGCTCCGGATCTTCGGTCATTTTTAGCTCCATCTGTATATAGTCTCCACGGATTCATCTCTAGCTTATCCTCAGATTTGACCACTTGGTCATTGATTATTTCTTCCTCTGGAATGGTGAACTCCGCAATAAAGTCTGCTAGAGCTTGCCCCCTGATTGACTTTCGTGGTTGAAAATTCAAATCAAACTGGCTTAGTTCTATGTTCCATTTAATCAACCTTCCCGACGCTTCGGTTCTCTGCAGCACTTGTCTTAACGGCTGATCGGTGTATATGGTTATTGGATGGGCTTGGAAGTAGTGACGAAGCTTTCGGGATGCAATCAGGAGGCTGTAAGCAAGCTTCTCGATCTTTGGGTAGTTGCGCTCTGCCGCTGCTAATTTCTTACTCACATAGTATACTGGCCTTTGTACTTTGTCTTCTTCTCGAACCAGAACTGTGCTGACAGCGTGAGCCGAGACTGCTAGATAAACAAATAGTTCTTCATGGTCTACGGGCTTTGATAAGATTGGCGGTTTTTCTAACAGTTCTAACAGATTTTGAAAAGCCTCGACACAATCGGGAGTCCACTGGAAGTTCTTCTTTCCCCTTTTTATCAAATCAAAAAATGGAACACATTTATCGGTGGCTTTGGAGATGAATCTACTTAGCGCCGCTACCTTCCCTGCCAGACTTTGGACGTCTTTAATTTTCCTTGGTTCTTTGATATTTCTAATCGCCGCTATCTGGCTAGGGTTGATCTCAATTCCTCGGGAACTCACAATGAAGCCAAGGAACTTTCCCGACGCCACTCCAAATGAACATTTTAAAGGATTCAATTTCATACGGTATTTTCGCAAGATACCAAACATTTCTGCTAAGTCTTGCGTATGACTGGAGGACTGCTTTGATTTAACCAGCATATCATCCACATAAACTTCCATAGTTTTTCCTATCTGATCGTAAAACATTCTATTTACCAATCGCTGATAAGTAGCTCCAGCGTTTTTTAATCCGAACGGCATTACAACATAACAATATAATCCCAAATTCGTAATGAAACTCGTATGCTCTTGGTCTGGCACATGCATAGGAATTTGATTGTATCCAAAATACGCATCCATGAAAGAGAGAAGTTCATGACCTGCTGTCGAGTCTACAAGCTGGTCAATTCTGGGAAGTGGGAAACTATCCTTTGGGCAAGCCTTATTTAAATCTGAAAAGTCAATACAAGTTCGCCACTTTCCGTTTGGCTTCTTTACCAAGACAGGATTCGATATCCAGTCGGGATAAGTCGAATCTCGAACAAATCCATTTTGCTTCAATTTCTCTACTTCTTCTTTGAGAGCAACCGACCTCTCTGGGCCCAGCATGCGTCTCTTTTGCTTCACGGGCGGATGCTTCGGATTTACATTCAATTTGTGACTGATAACGGAAGGCGATATCCCACACATGTCAGCATGGGTCCAGGCGAACACATCTAAGTTCGCCTTCAAGAAGTTCGTCAGGTCTTTAGCACGACGTGGATCCAATTGGGAACCGATCTTCAAAACTTTTGTCGGATCAGCTTTATCAACAGGAATTTCCACTGTTGCTTCATTAGGAGTTGCATTTCTAGCCTCTGGTTCCTCGTCTTTTCTAGGATCCAGGTCTTCAGGCGTTCCTTTTCGCAACTCCCTTGGGTTCAACCTCTCTAATTGCTATGCCGAGTCCCCCTTTGAGGGAGATGAGGCATCCTTACTCTCAGCATTAACTCCTTTCATCAACATCTTCAGTTCGGCCACATAGCAGGCCCGTCCAGAAACCTGATCCCCTCTTATTACTCCAGTCCCGGCTTCGGTTGGGAACTTTAGTAACAAGCACCAAGGGGCGATACAAATTCTAAACTCAGCGAGGGCAGGCCTCCCTAAAAATGCGTTATATGGCGAATCTACGTCCAGTACTACAAACTGAAGCATTCGCACTCTTCTACGTTCTCCTTGCCCTAGGGTCACAGGCAACTCTATATATCCCATAGGAGCTGTCGTCGCTCCGTTGAAACCTCTAATCCATCCTTCACAAGGTTTCAGATCTTCAGGCTCAAGCTTCATCTGATCAAATGACTTCTTGAACAAAATATTAACGGAACTTCCGTTGTCTACTAGTACCTTATGGACCAAAGCCGGCCCAATAGTGGTAGTAATAACCAACGGATCATTGGTGGGAGATTGTATTCCCGTGTTGTCTCGGCTGCGAAACACCACGTCATCGAACATGGTTTTTTGTTGTTTGATGGGGGTGACATCTTCCAACTCGTCACCTTCATTCACATCTAGATGCTTGGCAGCATTCACATATTGGTCCATTGACCTAAAGCTTCGGATTGCCGGGTGAGGTCCGCCTACTATGGAGTTGATGACGATCCCTTTACCTTTCTGCTGCGCGGTAGGCTTAGGAGCAGGTAGGATTTGCTTTGGAGCCTGCTCTCCTTGCCCCCTGTCCCTCGGGGCAACCTTGTACTCATCCAACTTTCCTTCACGCAGCAGCTTTTCAATTACATCCCTCAAATGTCGACACTCATTGGTCGAATGTCCATGTGTTCCGTGAAACAAGCAAAATTTCCCTGTCGCCATTTCTTTCTCGGTCGAATCACGAGGTGGCGGTCTTTTGTACTGCAACACATTATACGTGTCCAGGTAAATATTTTCCAATGTGTCATTCAATGGTGTGTAGTTCTCGTAATTCTGGAATCGGGGCCTTTTGTTTGGGTCGCTTCCCCTATTTCTGTTTCTCCTGTTACCGTTCGAATTACGGTTGTTGTTGTTTCCCCCGCTTCCAGTATTGCTGTTTCCACCCTTGTTTCCTACATTTACTTCAACCTTGCCAGAACTTTCCCCAGACTGCTTCACTGCAATATTACTCTGCACATTCTCCTTTGAAGTTGTCTCAGACTTTCTCTTCCGGTTTGCCCGGGCCTCCTCTCGTCTTAGATAAATATCGGCTTTTTCGTAGAATATCGCCCTTGTGGGGGGTGTCTTCCCAGAAAGGTAGTCTCCAAACTCAGATTCAGGATCGACTCCTTCCTTCAATGCCATCAGAATAGTGGGCTCATGCGGGTCACTGACCTCAGTTACAGCTTGGTTAAAACGATCTAAATATGCCCTTAAAGATTCTCCGGGTGCCTGTTTGATCCTCGACAATTCAATAACACTCTTGGACTTGCGGGCATGTAGTCGAAACTGGTTCATGAAACGCTCGCTTAGTTCTTTGTAATTAGAAATTGAACGAGGAGGAAGTCGGGTAAACCAAAATAAAGCCACATCTTCTAGGTAGATTGGGAACGCTTTGCACTTTACTTCATCGGGGGCAGCAGCGGCATTCATAAGCCACGAATACCGCATCAAGTGCTGTCCTGGATCAGTCCTTCCGTTATACTTGTCCATCTGTGGCAAGTTAAAGCGTCGGGGAAACTGGAAGTCTAGAATATCGTCAGTGAACGGGGTATGGCTTCGTTCGATGCCATAGTCTTCATTTGTATAATTCCGGCTCTCGGACATAATTCGGCGAACCATTGCCTGTACATCGGCACTAGTTAGGGGCTGCTCAGGTTCCCTGGCCCTAGTGTCCGAGTTCCTTCGGGGCTCCTGTTCTGGAGATGCCCTTCTTCTTCGAGCTGCCTCTACTCGATTCCCTTCCCTGTGTTCCCGGTCGATCTCGGGAAGAGGGGATTGGAGTCTTTGCCCCCGAGTTGGGCTATCGTTTCCCAATGCTCGTGCGATATCCTCGCGAGATCCCAAAGATCCAAACGTTAGCTGCTCCACGTTCTGAGGTCGTTCGAGTGGCCTTCGCTCACGGGGCCTCTCTTCCTCGGAAGATGAAGATTGATCTACGGGTGTGTGACGAACCGGTGACGGAGTTCTCTGCCGGCGGAGCTCATTGATCTCCCGACTCATGAGCCTCATATTTTCCTGCATCATGAGATTAGTGCGCTCATGAACTCTCATAGCTTCCCTCGTGCTCTCAAGCATATCAAGCAAGCGCGAGAAATCTCCTTGAGTGATGGGAGCAGATGGATTGACCTGGTCTCCAACCCTGGCAGCTGGAATTGGAGCATTCGCGGGGACTCGAGTAGATGTTCCAGCTTCACCAAGCATCGGGTCGGATCGGCGGTAGGAAGTCGGGTCGGATCGGAGCTGGGGTGCCTGGTCGGATCGGTGTGCAGCGAGCAAGTCGGGTCGGTTCAGACTGGGGGAGTGCACTGCTTCAGAGTCTCCAACCCGGATCGGATCGGAACTTTCCCCTTGCTGTCGATTCGGATTTCCTGCATTGATTCTCCCTGCTGCTGAACTCTGCCCCCTAGACCTTGTTACAACAGCATGTTGCTGATCTTCACCAGCTCCATTTCCTTGAACAGACTGGACTTCCTTGCCTTTTCCTCTGGCCATGAGTCTTTGACAATTACTTCAACGAATGTAAGAAAGTGGAGAAACTTATGGATTCACTTCTTTGAACTCAACGGTCCAAAAAGTAGAAAGAGATCCCGGAAAATAAAGAATTTAGATGAAGGCCCTGAGTTCAATTCTCAGTGAAAGCACCAAAATGTTAGACCCAAATATGGTTCTAACACCCAAATTGATTAGAAACAAGATAAAGTAAGGCAGAAATAAAAAAGGACACACAAGGTTTATAGTGGTTCGGCGAAGAAATGCCTACGTCCACTTAGTTTTCACTATATTCAGTAATTCAGTTACAAATGCAGAGTAAGATTCGCTCACAACTCACTTTTATTCACTCAAAATGATAAAAACAGGAAATGAAAGATGGTTTGGATTTTCCGGGAGTAAAGGAATTCGGACGATGGAGGTACTTGGATTCTCGAAAGTGCTCCAAAAGATCCTTCTCTTTGTCTCTAGATGGGGTATTTATAGGTGTGAATTTGCCTGAGATTCAATCCGGGTCGGAACACGTGTCATCCATCGCACTCTCTTCGGGTTCGGATGGGCTATCAGGCGGACAACGCATCCATGAGATGGACGTTAGGGGTAGGAATTAGTCATATCCGGTCCGGTTCTCCAGGCGACTTTATAGGAGATTTTCCTGGATCAAGGGTGCGGGTCGGAGACGTGCAGGTTGGGGGTTCGGATCGGAATACCCGATCCGAACTGGAGTAGCTTGGACGTCTCTTCTTCTCTAATCATACTCCGCTCCGCTCCGAAGTCGTGGCAAGCAGACGGCTTTCCGATCCACCTGAGATTCATTGGCCTTCCGATCCGATCAGGTATGCTCTGCCAATTTATCCAGTAAGAGATATCCGATCCGAACAGAGAATTTTACCCGATCCGAACCGATACGCTGCTATCAATCTGAATTGTGGTGTTTCCTTCCGATCCGAACCGGAGTCGCATAACTTGAAATACTCTTCAACGGTTGGTTTCTTGACTTTGTGTTGCCTAGTTCACAAAGTAGGCTAACATTTACTATTATTCATTACACGAAAAACTTGATCATCTCCGAACTCAGCTTTCTAAATGTTTAAGTTTAGGTATTTTCTTCTTACTATTCCCACACATGCCAAATATCCTTTAATCAAATTGCGAAACTTAATTCATAAAGTACTCATGGTTACTTAAACAGTTCCTTTTTGTAACCATAATATACTTTAGAACTTATCATCTATCCAAAATTGTCGATAATTCGATATTTTAATTCCCTACATAGTTTTTGCTATTCTCCTTAATTATTCCAAATTCAAGGTGACAAAACTTATTTCCTTCAAATTTAGAGAAACCATTTAGATATATTTTTATTAACAACTTTAATCGTGGTTCTTAACCAAAATATCGTCAAATATCTTATAGTCATATTGTGAAACTGAATTCTCAAGATAATTGCATTAAAATTTAATTAGTTGGGAAGGACTAATTATAAAATATCCTAATTAATTAATTCTAACTTATCCTTTAAATCGTTTCCCAGACTACTTTTTCTATATTTGGATTGCTTATGTAAATTACAACTTTGCGTAAACGTCTTTTAATCAACTGAGAAATCCCAATCATAAGATAACCACTGAGATGACCCAAACTTCCCCGTAAAGGAAATCCCGGATTGAGTTGAGAACACGACAAATCAGAACACAACAGAAGAACATTTCATTGTTATTACAGTAATTACATCAGAGTACAAGAATATACAGAGTCTGAATGAATAATTTACAACAAAAAATATCAGAGATTTAAATTACATTAAAATACATAGCAACGGAAAAATAATACATAACACAACTGTAAGAAATACACGGATACAGAGCATTCCGAATACAACTCAAGCCGTAAACCAAGATCCTGTGAATATAATATCTACAAAACCAAAACTACTAGCTGCCCGTGTGAAAAATAGGAGCACCCAGAGTTTAGGTTAAAACAATAAACTCCAGGTTAGTCATGTAACTGATGTGAGAACTAAAACAGTTATTGATTTGATTTTAAAGTTAGGTAAATCAAGGGACCACGCCGTATAACATGGAATGGGTTTACCCCCAAGAATACCAGTGCATAAAACAAAAAGCGCAATGCTGAAGAGAAAATGAAGCTATTATAAGACTCAAGTCTCATTACATAATGAATGCAGTCGAGGATAGAGTTTTCCCTTATAATAGCCAAATATGCTTGATATGCGAAATTTCATCTTTTATTATTACTATAAGTGAAGAAATCATCTTCAAATTAAATGTATCAATCATAGACGCCGTAGGTACCATTATACTACGTCGCCATACTAGTTCTACAATTAAAACCGCACAATGCCGTATTGGAAGTTGGATTCCATCTGTGAACTAAGGCAAGGGATCATCTTGTGCACATTCAAGACACCCTAGCAAGTGCCTCACGATTCAGTCGCAGCATCCGGATCGGTAGGGCCTGTAACACCCCGAATTTTCATTAACAGTAAATTAATAAATTAAAGTATAATTAATTTGAAATCAAAGAATTAAGGGAAACGGGTTACGCCATTGCGTTCTTCTCGGAATTCTGCTTGAGATAGAGTCCGAGTTTGCGCAAAACGGGTAACGTATGAAGAAGATATCTTTAATTTAAATATTGCAGCAAAACATGAAAAAAAAAAGAATGGGAAAAGAATAATGTTTAGCATTGTTCTAAGGTTTGTAAGCAAAAGAATTAGTACCTCATTTGGTTGGAACATGTGACTTGCATACAGGAGGTACAGAGTTTGATCCCCACCAGCGTCATATTTTTGTTTTAGGGGAATGGCTAGAAAGTGGCTTAGTGTGAACACGGTTCAAATAAATGGTTAATTGGGAAAATAAAAAAAATAAAATATATATATATATAGGAAATATATATATATACAAATATGCATATATATATATATATATATATATATATGAAATGTACACGTGGCACATTTTTTGTTGGTCAAAGATTGTTCTTTTTCTACGTGGCTTTGTATGATTGGTCGGGGGATGATAAGTGCTAACATGGCCTTCTTTGATTGGCTTTATGACATATTCTGAGTCCCTATGTGTCACTAAGGCTGACGTGTCAAATTTTGATTGGCTCTCTTGACGTGTATGGACTGGATTCCTCCTATCTTCATCTGATGGCTCAAATCAATCAGAAACTCTATATAAACAGCCCTGGTCTTCTTCTCTATTCACAATTCTTTTCTACTATTATGCTGCAAAGATTCTTGTTAGACATGGCTTCTCCTCCACCTCTAAAATATATAAATTAAATAATATATATAAAATAAACCAAGACGAGGAAATGCTGCTAAAAGATTTTCAAGAAGAGATTCAAAGCTTCAAGATAAGGATTAAAGGCTAAACGTCGCACGAATCATAGCAACGCCTCCTTTCTATTCTAATCTAATCTCTGTAAGTTAGTTATTTTTAGATTTGAACGTTTTTCTTTGTTCGTGACATGAAATTAAAGGAACAAAAGAAAATTCCAAATCTCTCTCTCTCTCTATTCGAATCAGTGCCTATATTCTTGGACCTAATCAAGAACTGTTATGATTCAAGGACAAATAAGACTGTATGCCTCTTTGACTATGAACATTGCCTATGACTATGGACATTGCCTATGACTATGAACGTTGCCTATGACTATGAACATTGCCTATGACTATGGGCATTGCCTACGACTGTGACTGTGACTATGAGAATTATTTCCTTGACTAAGCTTATGCTTTTGATTTGGAAACATAAACTTTTGCCTATGACATAACAAGGACAACTGTGACTAAACACCTATGATTTCTGACTAGGAAAGGGTTGCTGTGAAATTGGGTCTAAACCTGATCTTTCTATTCTGTCAATCCTTGGTTTTCGTTGGTTTTAGACCTTGGGAATTTACCTATTAAGTTAGGTCTACCCATGTTCTTGAACCTACGTCCCTATTCTGTCTATTCTTGGTTTTCTTTGGTTTTAGACCTTGGGAATTTACCTATTAAGTTAGGTCTACCCATGTTCTTGAACCGACGTCGTTATTCAACCCTTTTTATGCCAGTTAGTATGTCTATCTTTCACATAACAGCTTTGGTTCATTCCATATTTTCTACGAACCTAGCTTTATTTATAAATCTAGACTAAATCACGATTATACGAACGGTGGGAATGCGGTTTGGGCAAAATATGAAATTTACTAAAAACGTAGTTTAACTTGGAAATTGGCATAAATTGGGAACACGCATTATGGCATGTTCATAAGAATGCAAGTTGGATAAATTTGACATGAGCTATAGATTGAGTAGCCTGAATCTAGTATCGACATGTAAATCTAGCATTTACATGAATAGTGAACTAGAGTAATAAGTCTAGTTTGACATGAATTAGAATGTTGAATTGGAATTGGATTAGCTAATTTGGAACGGTAAATATATTGGCCTAAATTTGAAGTTGGCCATAATAGGGAGTAATTGGCAGGTTTAGCAAAATCATGGTTAATGACACTTGATTTGGTATAGTTTACATACCAAAAAGCATAAACATGATTTAGAGGGAAAAATGGGCCATAAGAATGAATGTTGACAATTTACATTAAAAGGGAAATAAGTAAATTAGGAATAATTTACTTATAGAGTTTGTTCTAAACGAGAAATGTAAACTTAGACAAATTAAAGGTTTGTTAAACGACATCTCTTTTAATAACACACCAGAAAGTTCTAGGGTGACAGAGAGGATAGTGTCTAGGCTTGGGTTTGGAAAATACAAGTTTCCTGCTCTCCCTGGCTATCCCTAACTGATCCGACGGACGGGATGGTTACTTTCAAAACCTGAATTGAAAACTAATCAAAACCCTTTGAATTTAGAAAACACGAATATGCCTAACCCAAGGTTAGACTGAGTTGCGATGTAAACCTGCCCGGAACAACCCGGCACATCCAGTATTCGCAACAATATCTGTCTAATGTGAGTGGTCGTGGCTTCAATCTACTTAATTAAAGCTAGAACAAGAATGGTAGGGTTAAGTTAACTAAGACACTTAACCAGTTCAACATGACAACTAAACTGATGGGTGGGGTTAGGTTCATAAAAACACTTAACACAGTTAAGCTAGAATGGGAGGGTTAAGTCCATAGGAACACTTAACCAACTTAACACAGTTAAGCTAGAATGGGAGGGCTAAGTTCATAGAAACACTAAATCAACTTAACACAATTAAGCTAGAACGTGAGGGCTAAGTCCATAGAAACACTTAACCAGACTCAAGGTAACAAGACAAGATTTGTAGGGGTTAAGTAAAGTTAATACACTTAGCAAAATTAACATGTTAACTAGACTAGAAGGTGGGGTTAAGTAAAGTTAATACACATAGCCAAATTAACATGTTAACTAGACCAGAGGTTGGGGTTAATTAAAATCTAATACACTTAGCCAATTTAATATGTTAGATGGGCTAGACCGTAGGGGTTAAGTAAACTTGAACACTTAACCATCAGGTTGGGATAAAGGAATAGGGTTAAGTCTAAAACATGAAGGGATAATACTTAACCATGAATAACATGTTAGTTAAAACAGACGGGCAAGGTTAAGTTAAAAGGGAACACTTAACCAATACAAGGTGAAGGCGTAGGGTTAAGTAATAAGAAATACTTAACCAATATAACTTGGTTTAGGGTAAGGTTAAGTCAACATGAATTATTGATAACACTTGACCAGATTATCAGGATAAATGAAGAGGGTTAAGTTAGCTTGAATTGACTAATGACACTTAACCAACCCAAATTGACGGGAAAGAGAACTAAGTAGTAATTCTTAGTATAACACGGGAAGGAGCGAATGTCCGTCCGAGAAGGCTCCAACGAATTGGGTTATGAAGCCCGAGGCTTCGAGGGGACGTGAGGGTACTCTTGGTATCCCTAAGTGAGGCTGCAGATGATCCGCCTGGGCCCACAGAGGTTAAGGTCTATGTAGAAGAACCAGTGGTATGCCTTGGTTGCAATATATATGGCAACCTAAAGACTAGGATGGACCGGCGTGATTCGGCGAGAAAACGGTAGCCCTGTGATAGCAACTCGTCGTCTACCATCCATCTTGAGTCAGTCGAGATACGTGAAGCGGAAAGGCGGAGAACTCCAAAAGACCATAATTGTTATCTAGTTATGGGTGAGGATGGCCATAGGATAGTGGGGCACCGGGGGCCGGCGTATAGTTCTCATTTTACAAAGGGTGCCTTTCATTAGTTGAGGGAGGGGTAAAGTGGGACCATAGCCACTGGAATAAAAACAGACCTTAGTATCTGCATCGGCAGATATCTGAAAGCCCCCGACCGAGTTCTGTATTCCTTGATTTGCCGTGTTACAGGACTCAGACCGCACATTACAGGACATGTGCATCTAGACAAGCGATAACGATTCGCGATACATGCGTGGGGAAGTATAGTAACATATACCACTCTAGGTAGTGTGTCCTAGACTTGGGGGCATCGTTCGACAGGTAGCGTAATCCCTAGTTGGACTAGGTGGCATAAATCCTGAATCCGAGAAGCGTTCAGCAGATAGCGTAAACTCTAGTTAAATCAAGAAAGCACTTGATAGAAAACCCTAGATTTGATCTAGGTAATAAATAATGAATGTATGCCGGAAGGCAATGGAAAATACAGGGATTGGGATCACGTTATCGTTACTAGTTGGGACACTAGGTAGGTGGTGCAGAGATATAGAAATCAGTATAACAAGGAAATAGCGAAGCGGCGAAAGTATTAGAGCGTATCCAGTTTATCTTATCTTAGCATATCTTGTGATTACCTTGTCCAATCTTGTTGACCCTATCGTCATGGTGTAATCTTGTATTCAGTTAATTCATGTCGTTTTGTTTTCCATGTTCACATGCTAGAAGTTACTGAACTTACTCAGGCTTTATGTCTGACTCTATTTTTCTTTCGTCTTCTTTTCTTCTGTCCCCCCCCCCCCAGGTAGTAAAGGAGGGAATAGTTTAGCTCAGGTTAAGTAGGACTGCCACTCTTTCCCAGCTTGAAGATTTGTCGAAGTTTGCTTGGATTCTCTTTTCAGATGCTATGGCTGGCTCTTGCTAAAATCGGGGAATATAAATGATGTTTTTATGCTTCTTTATTTTGTAAGACAGATGATACTCTGATATTGTAAAGAAATCATTGTACAAACTATTTTATCAATAAAGCAAAGTTTTATTTTCCGCTGTTTAATTTCTATCTGTCTTGTAATTTAACTGCATCTTTTACCCTAAATGCTCCACAGAACTTAGTGCATTCCTTTGTGAGTGACACTAACGGACGTGGGGTGTTACACGTGGTATCAGAGCTGAAGGTTACCAGATCAGATAAGGGATTTGAAAAATTATTTTCAAACAATTTTAAAAGAAGCATTTTCAAGAGAAAAGATTTGTTTTAAAGGCATATTCCCCAAAGCCATACGCATTGTCTTCTCTTCCTCTGTTTGAATTCTTGTCTCCTTCTTTCTTGAGTCTCTGGGGCTCCTGGCTTTCTGGGAGGTAACCTCATCGATGGGCGAAGTAGTGCCCGACTAAAATCTATAACCGTAGTAGTTTCACCCGCGGTTAGCTTTCTTCCAAGCTTAGTAGGGTTTTCCGTACGATGGAGGCAGCTTTTAAGGGATTTGTCAACATGACTACACACAGAAGGGGATGATGAGTTTGGCTAAGGAGCACAACCCGAGGATGAGGAATTCATGGATGTAGATTTAGCTCACAAAGGAGGAAGAAATCATAAAACCTAAGACAAGAGGGAGTATCTTTACTAGGGTATGATAGGACATATAATTACGGACAAGGGCAAGAATAAGGAACAAGATTTTCAGAAGGGCAAGTACATACTTTCACCACCAAGCGTACCTAGGAGAAAGGTAGTAAAGTCCTGTTGGCAGAGTCTAGTTGTGCTGTTCGTACTCTTTCCTTTGGATTTAGCACTTCGCATTTGTTTATATCCACTTCCCTAGTTGAGTCTCTGCACCATAGTACTTGTAAAGTAGAAAGATCCCACTAGAGTCTCAAATCCAATTGGTGGTCTGACCAGTTTATTTTGGGATTTGAGAATAGCTATCAAGTTTGCTTATATCATCTCATGTAGATCATCTAAATTCGGAGGAGAGATTCCTTGGGTGCTTGTCTGATATTGGTTTAGGCCTTTGGGGCTTGTACTTGAGGAATGTCGAGTTCGACTAGGATGGTTTGCGTGAGAGATGAATAGTTCTGGAAGGTACTCTAAAAAGCACGTAGTAACCTTTCGACCCCTATAGTTATGCCATGGCGGATAAGAGGGAGACCTCTAATCATCTTAGTACATATACTTGGTACCGTGATTGACATCTGTTTATTTTGGAATTGGAGGTCAGAAACTTCACAATCGTGAAGTTAAATTAGTTAAGATACAATGGAGTAAAGCTCAAGAAGGCTAGATACTAGCGTCATACTCTTTTTCTTAAGGGTGCATCCTTGATTTCTTTGTGTAGGAGCTTTACGCATAATTGTTTCTCTCTTTCCAAAGTATATCCTCTAGGACGTATCATTGATCCTTAGGTAGAAGCCAATGGATGTAAACATGTATTTGAAACATGTTATGGTTGAATGGTTGCAAGTGGTTGCAAGTGGATGCTCGTGGATACATATGCACACCATAGGCGCTAAAATGACTCAGTTACTTTTATATCACATTCGCACATATGTATTTGTTTATGAATTAAACTTAATGTGCTATCATATGGATGTTGCATTTGAGTGAATGGTTGTACACTCATATAGAAATAAAATGTATCATTAGGATTTGCATACATATTGGATGCAGGGCACTGACATGATTTGCATTAAGGAGGTCAACTGAATCAGTAGACCGCCTAATTTTGCATTAGATGAGGACATATACACACACTATGCATATAAACATGAAAGAATTAGAAATCTTTTAAGGACGATGAATGCATGTGATTGAATGGTTGAGTAGATGAGTGATTGGATGGTAGGACACATTCTTCCTAACTTGAAGATTTCGGGGACGAAATCCTTTTAAATGGGGGAGAATGTAACACCCCGAATTTTCATTAACAGTAAATTAATAAATTAAAGTATAATTAATTTGAAATCAAAGAATTAAGGGAAATGGGTTACGCCATTGCGTTCGTCTCGGAATTCTGCTTGAGATAGAGTCCGAGTTTGCGCAAAACGGGTAACGTATGAAGAAGATATCGTTAATTTAAATATTGCAGCAAAACATGAAAAAAAGAAGAATGGGAAAAGAATAATGTTTAGCATTGTTCCAAGGTTTGTAAGCAAAAGACTTAGTAGCTCATTTGGTTGGAAGATGTGACTTGCATACAGGAGGTACAGAGTTCGATCCCCGCCAGCGTCATATTTTTGTTTTAGGGGAATGGCTAGAAAGTGGCTCAGTGTGAACGCGGTTCAAATAAATGGTTAATTCGGAAAATAAATAAAAAGAATATATATATATATAGGAAATATATATATATATATATATATATATACACACATATATGCATATATATATATATATATATATGACATGTACACTTGGCACATTTTTTGTTGGTCAAAGATTGTTCTTTTTCTACGTGGCTTTGTATGATTGGTCGGGGGATGATAAGTGCTGACATGGCCTTCTTTGATTGGCTTTATGACATATTCTGAGTCCCTATGTGTCACTAAGGCTGAAGTGTCAAATTTTGATTGGCTCTCTTGACGTGTATGGACTGGATTCCTCCTATCTTCATCTGATGGCTCAAATCAATCAGAAACTCTATATAAACAGCCCTGGTCTTCTTCTCTATTCACAATTCTTTTCTACCTTTATGCTGCAAAGATTCTTGTTAGACATGGCTTCTCCTCCTCCTCTAAAATATATAAATTAAATAATATATATAAAATAAACCAAGACAAGGAAATGCTGCTAAAATATTTTCAAGAAGAGATTCAAAGCTTCAAGATAAGGATTAAAGGCTAAACGTCGCACGAATCATAGCAACGCCTCCTTTCTATTCTAATCTAATCTCTGTAAGTCAGTTATTTTTAGATTTGAACGTTTTTCTTTGTTCGTGACATGAAATTAAAGGAATAAAAGAATATGCCAAATCTCTCTCTCTCTATTCGAATCAGTGCCTATATTCTTGGACCTAATCAAGAACTGTTATGATTCTAGGACAAATAAGACTGTATGCCTCTTTGACTATGAACATTGCCTATGACTATGGACATTGCCTATGACTATGAACATTGCCTATGACTATGAACATTGCCTATGACTATGGACATTGCCTATGACTGTGACTGTGACTATGAGAATTATTTCCTTGACTAAGCTTATGCTTTTGATTTGGAAACATAAACTTTTGCCTATGACATAACAAGGACAACTGTGACTAAACACCTATGATTTCTGACTAGGAAAGGGTTGCTGTGAAATTGGGTCTAAACCTGATCTTTCTATTCTGTCTATCCTTGGTTTTCGTTGGTTTTAGACCTTGGGAATTTACCTATTAAGTTAGGTCTACCCATGTTCTTGAACCTACGTCCCTATTCTGTCTATTCTTGGTTTTCTTTGGTTTTAGACCTTGGGAATTTACCTATTAAGTTAGGTCTACCCATGTTCTTGAACCGACGTCGTTATTCAACCCTTTTTATGCCAGTTAGTATGTCTATCTTTCGCATAATAGCTTTGGTTCGTTCCCTATTTTCTACGAACCTAGCTTTATTTATAAATCTAGACTAAATCACGATTATACGAACGGTGGGAATGCGGTTTGGGCAAAATATGAAATTTACTAAAAACGTAGTTTAACTTGGAAATTGGCATAAATTGGGAACACGCATTATGGCATGTTCATAAGAATGCAAGTTGGATAAATTTGACATGAGCTATAGATTGAGTAGCCTGAATCTAGTATCGACATGTAAATCTAGCATTTACATGAATAGTGAACTAGAGTAATAAGTCTGGTTTGACATGAATTAGAATGTTGAATTGGAATTGGATTAGCTAATTTGGACGGTAAATATATTGGCCTAAATTTGAATTTGGCCATAATAGGGAGTAATTGACAGGTTTAGCAAAATCATGGTTAATGACACTTGATTTGGTATAGTTTACATACCAAAAAGCATAAACATGATTTAGAGGGAAAAATGGGCCATAAGAATGAATGTTGACAATTTACATTAAAAGGGAAAATAGGAAATAAGTAAATTAGGAATAATTTACTTATAGAGTTTGTTCTAAACGAGAAATGTAAACTTAGACAAATTAAAGGTTTGTTAAACGACATCTCTTTTAATAACACTCCAGAAAGTTCTAGGGTGACAGAGAGGATAGTGTCTAGGCTTGGGTTTGGAAAATACAAGTTTCCTGCTCTCCCTGGCTATCCCTAACTGATCCGACGGACGGGATGGTTACTTTCAAAACCTGAATTGAAAACTAATCAAAACCCTTTGAATTTAGAAAACACGAATATGCCTAACCCGATGTTAGACTGAGTTGCGATGTAAACCTGCCAGAACCAACCGGCACATCCAGTATTCGCAACAATATCTGTCTAATGTGAGTGGTCGTGGCTTCAATCTACTTAATTAAAGCTAGAACAAGAATGGTAGGGTTGAGTTAACTAAGACACTTAACCAGTTCAACATGACAACTAAACTGATGGGTGGGGTTAGGTTCATAAAAACACTTAACACAGTTAAGCTAGAATGGGAGGGTTAAGTCCATAGGAACACTTAACCAACTTAACACAGTTAAGCTAGAATGGGAGGGCTATGTCCATAGAAACACTTAACCAAACTCAAGGTAACAAGACAAGATTTGTAGAGGTTAAGTAAAGTTAATACACTTAGCAAAATTAACATGTTAACTAGACTAGAAGGTGGGGTTAAGTAAAGTTAATACACTTAGCCAAATTAACATGTTAACTAGACCAGAGGTTGGGGTTAAGTAAAATCTAATACACTTAGCCAATTTAATATGTTAGATGGGCTAGACCGTAGGGGTTAAGTAAACTTGAACACTTAACCATCAGGTTGGGATAAAGGAATGGGGTTAAGTCTAAAACATGAAGGGATAATACTTAACCATGAATAACATGTTAGTTAAAACAGACGGGCAAGGTTAAGTTAAAAGGGAACACTTAACCAATACAAGGTGAAGGGGTAGGGTTAAGTAATAAGAAATACTTAACCAATATAACTTGGTTTAGGGTAAGGTTAAGTCAACATGAATTATTGATAACACTTGACCAGTTTATCAGGATAAATGAAGAGGGTTAAGTTAGCTTGAATTGACTAATGACACTTAACCAACCCAAATTGACGGGAAAGAGAACTAAGTAGTAATTCTTAGTATAACACGGGAAGGAGCGAATGTCCATCCGAGAAGGCTCCAACGAATTGGGTTACGAAGCCCGAGGCTTCGAGGGGACGTGAGTGTACTCTTGGTATCCCTCTATGAGGCTGCAGATGATCCGCCTGGGCCCACAGAGGTTAAGGTCTACGTAGAAGAACCAGGGGTATGCCTTGGTTGCAATATATATGGCAACCTAAAGACTAGGATGGACTGGCGTGATTCGGCGAGAAAACGGTAGCCCTGTGATAGCAACTCGTCGTCTACCATCCATCTTGAGTCAGTCGAGATACGTGAAGCGGAAAGGCGGAGAACTCCAAAAGACCATAATTGCTATCTAGTTATGGGTGAGGATGGCCATAGTATAGTGGGGCACCGGGGGCCGGAGTATAGTTCTCATTTTACAAAGGGTGCCTTTCGTTAGTTGAGGGAGGGGTCAAGTGGGACCATAGCCACTGGAATAAAAACAGACCTTAGTATCTGCATCGGCAGATATCTGAAAGCTCCGGACCGAGTTCTGTATTCCTTGATTTGCCCTATCACAGGACTCGGACCGCACATTACAGGACATGTGCATCTAGAAAAGCGATAATGATTCGCGATACATGCGTGGGGAAGTATAGGAACATATACCACTCTAGGTAGTGTGTCCTAGACTTGGGGGCATCGTTCGACAGGTAGCGTAATCCCTAGTTGGACTAGGTGGCATAAATCCTGAATCCGAGAAGCGTTCAGCAGATAGCGTAAACTCTAGTTAAATCTAGAAAGCACTTGATAGAAAACCCTAGATTTGATCTAGGTAATAAATAATGAATGTATGCCGAAAGGCAATGGAAAATACAGGGATTAGGATCACGTTATCGTTACTAGTTGGGACACTAGGTAGGTGGTGCAGAGATATAGAAATCAGTATAACAAGGAAATAGCGAAGCGGCGAAAGTATTAGAGCGTATCCAGTTTATCTTAGCATATCTTGTGATTACCTTGTCCAATCTTGTTGACCCTATCGTCATGGTGTAATCTTGTATTCAGTTAATTCATGTCGTTTTGTTTTCCATGTTCACATGCTAGAAGTTACTGAACTTACTCAGGCTTTATGTCTGACTCTGTTTTTCTTTCGTCTTCTTTTCTTCCGTCCCCCCCCCCCCCAGGTAGTAAAGGAGGGAATAGTTTAGCTCAGGTTAAGTTGGACTGCCACTCTTTCCCAGCTTGAAGATTTGTCGAAGTTTGCTTGGATTCTCTTTTCAGATGCTATGGCTGGCTCTTGCTAAAATCGGGGAATATAAATGATGTTTTTATGCTTCTTTATTTTGTAAGACAGATGATACTCTGATATTGTAAAGAAATCATTGTACAAACTATTTTATCAATAAAGCAAAGTTTTATTTTCCGCTGTTTAATTTCTGTCTGTCTTGTAATTTATCTGCATCTTTTACCCTAAATGCTCCACAGAACTTAGTGCATTCCTTTGTGAGTGACACTAACGGACGTTGGGTGTTACAGGGCCGGTCATCCGTTGATGAGTAGGTATACCATAAACTATATGTTAGCCGGTTCTATTGAACCTCTAAAATGGTCAGTATATCGACCATATCCATCAGTCCCGTAATGACAGATATAATATCCATAAGCCCAGATAAGCCGATATATCCGAGGTACCTCGTTTCCCATCAAATAATAATAGTGTGCAACATCCACATGAGTAAATAACCTGGGCTCCATACCATGACATTACTTGTAGCTAGAACTAACATATGTCCATTTCCCTACTGTCCTTCCCGTTTTTGGTTCACACCGGGGTGTGAGGCTCGCGAATTAATGCTACACAAAGCCATGCTATTTAAAGGCATGCTTTGATCATCACCCGCAAGACTTTGCTTTTCAACAAAAGCCTTGATCATTTGCATCTTAGCATGCCACATAGGCAATTCCTGCCATGCGACTGATGTCTATCGATATATAACCTTTGAGCTCGTACGTCTCAGAAAAGGGTGTTAAGCAAGAGAATAAATTCTCTGCCACCAAACAAATATATATTTAATAGAAATCAATCAACACAGAATAAAATCCAATGTCAGACACACATCCATTTACAAGTCCGTTCTGGGTCTGAACGAACCAGAGGCACCTTATTCCTCATCCCATATGTCCAATACAGGAGAGAGGCCCTCGCATATCCATCGATCTCCAAGTACGCCTGGACGATCACCACTTATTACCTCGTCTTGGGTACACAACCCAATCAAGACATCAGTAATCATCCAAACGATGTGAAGACCTCCGGTCTTCAACCACCGTCATCATCGTTAACTTATCTTCGAATCAGTTATTCAGAATGAGTATAAACCCGGCCTTTCTGAATAACTCGCGTATTTTATAAACAATTGCTATAAAAACACAACATACGCCTCATTCCAATTCTGAATATTCTTTTATTTAAATATTCATATCATTTGGGAAAGGTTACCATTAATTTTATCAAAGATAAATTATTTAAATTTATTCTTTAATCTTCCTTTGGATACATTTCAAACCAAATTAAGGTATATCAACTAGTCGGGATTAGCGAACCTTACCGAAGTAATCATTTGTTTAATTTCCCAATCTCAACCTATTCATCCCATGGAGCAAAACTAGAAATACTCCATATCTAACACCATGGTGTTATCGGAAAATTTAATTAGCATTTCACATTCAAATCTAATTAAAGATTTAATTATCGCTTGGAGCAAAACTGGTGCTACTCCACTCTCAATCATTTCCCAAATTGGTAATTTAAATTATCACATTTGCATTTCAATCTAATTAAAGATTCATTTAAACTCCACTTGGTTTTAATCTTCCTAAAAATCAATATTAATGATTATTTAACTTTGGAAAATCAAACGTGTCGCATCGACAATCTACACCATACTATTGATTTCTGCCTATATATAACCTCTAAGCTCGTACGTCTTATAGAAGGATGTTAAGCAAGAGAATAAACTCTCCGCCATCAAACAGATATATATTTAGCAGAGATCAACCATACAGTTCGAAATACAATGTTAGACATGTAATCCTGTCTTTTACTAGGTTAAAGAGCCAATGTCTTTAAAACTACAATTCACGATAAACCCAAATCACATTCCATTAATTATGGAATCTTTACGGAAAACAGATCAATATATAATCGATATCAATTTCCGTATCCGACTAATAATATAAATGGAATAACGACCAAGCTTTTTAAATTCCATATATATTACCAGTCTTCCTCCACAGAAGTTCACTTCCATTATTATTAAATCGAATTCCATTACATCCCAACTTATTTCTATTAAATTGGAAAACTTTACTTTGGAAAATTCCCGTTAAATCTTAATCAAAGATTTATAATTTCCAAATTACATTTCACGTTTAATCGGGTTAAAGAACAAATGTCATTTAAAACATCGTTCACTATAAACCCAAAAATCCAATTCTTTTATTTAATTCCAATTAAATATTAATTAATTGGAAAACTTCACTAAATCTTAAATTAAAGATTTATTCTTTTCTCAACTGGGTTTAAGAATAGTGTTAATGAAGACACCATTCATGACAAACCCAAAATCCTATTTGATATTAAATACAAGGCTCTAAGTAGAAATTATATCGGCTTATATTCAATACCAAATTCTGAAACCAAAAAATATCGTATAGAAAATAACGATATAACGTATCTTCCAAATTTCCATAACAATATCTGTATAATCACGAAATCCAATATCGAAATATTCCAGAGATTATTTCTTACTCAAATCCATTCCAATTTATATGTTGGAAATTTCTGGTTATATTACAAACCCATTCCCAATCCAGTTTATTTATTTTAAAAATAATTGGATTATAATACTAGTTAATAACTAGTTCATTTCGATAAAAATATATTTTTATCTTTTCAAATATGGAATTTTTCATTCCAATTTTTTCCAAATCATTTATTATGAATTTACACAAATTATTGATATTTTTAATAATTTTATCAAGGCTCGTACAGTCGGTTTCCAATAACGGCCACCGAACTGCATCCATAGCGACCTTTTCCAAATTTGATTTGGACATATCTCCAAATCGAATCGTTAGATTTCAATTGTCTTATATTAGTTGGAAAGCTGTTTTCAATACGAACCCAATGGTTCCGGTTTTAGGAGAATCCAACGGTCGGATCTCTCATAAAATCAATTCGAAGTCATTGGTCGAAATTCGCGAATGGCCAACGCACGGCGCGTTCTATTCAGGCCATTATATTATATATATATATATATATAATATACTTCATCGATTTCCATTTAAAGCGTATTTTATAGATCATTTATAAATTCATTTTAAAACGATTCTAACTTCATTTTCAATTTTAAATCAAAATTTAATATTCAATATCATTATAATATATAAATGATAATATTTTCAAAATATCAGGTTTTGAAATCATTTCCTTTTTGATATTCATTATAAAAATGAATGAAATTGATATAAATATCGTTCATGTCCAAATGGCGCATATTTAATCAACACGGCTTCATATTTTTCAATATTTTCGTGTCCATCCCAAATCGGACTTCAAAATCATATTTTGATCCATTACTAAATATTATTTTAGAATATTAGTTATTTTAAAATATTCATTATTCATCATTTAAAAATGTTCGTTAGATTAAAATATTCGTTCTTTTCGAAATGGAATCAGACACAGTCAATTACCATATAATTTTATTTATATGGATTTCATACAGACGTGTGCCCAACAATAATCATACACAGTCAACCATCATCCAGAGTGCAATTTACAACTGTATAAGCATTAAAAATAAATAATTAATGCTCATCACAGCCTGTCAACCATCGATTGACATACAACTAAATATTGGGATTAGTGTATGCCCAATATCATCCCAATACCCGTGTGGGGTTTTCAAACAACAAATACTGATTATTATTTGTGCAGTTGGGCGATGTGTAAAATTTATCGTCCCAATCAATATCAGTTAAATGGGTATACATAAACAAATCGTCCGATTTGTAAATTATTATTTATTTTCAACACATGACCATTTTATACGGTTCATATATTCAATAAAAAAAATATATTTTTATAGTTCAAATATTTTATTCCATACAATACCATCAACAATCACAATACAGTCCATTTACACAGCACAATACAATCAAATAAGTCGTCCATGGTCTATGGACGACGGTGTCAAGAGCTACTAAGCCCCGTCTGCAACCTAGTATATATTTAACTAGAAAACAAGACTAGAGTGAGAAGTTCTCACCTATGGGATCCACTCCGCCAGTTTTATTTCTGAATTTCTAAACCGTTTGGATTTTCCCGAAATTCCAACGCAATCTTTTCCACACTGTTCATAGTAAAAATCGCATTTTTAATATCATGTTTATATATTTAAAACATTTTAAAGCTTTCTATATATATTAAAATTCCTAAT
The DNA here is from genome assembly GCA_030737875.1 of Allium sativum. Lineage (NCBI taxonomy): Eukaryota > Viridiplantae > Streptophyta > Magnoliopsida > Asparagales > Amaryllidaceae > Allium > Allium sativum. Next base: position 773,888,398 of record CM060912.1, read on the forward strand.
CTAATTTCAAAGTTGTTTCTATAAAAATCCTTATTTTTAAAACAAAGTATTTAACATAAAAATTACATTTTGATAACAGTATTATAATTTAAAAACAATGTTGTTTCATATATATATTTAAAACAATGCCAATTTTATTTTATTTTTTAAATCCCATTTTTAATTATATGATATTGTATATAAAAATCACATTTTTATATCGCTATTTATATATAAAAATCATATTTTTATAGTTTAAAACCATGATATTCTATATTTTTAAAACAATGAATATTATTTAAAAAAACATATTTTTTTTTCGAATTCTAAATTATATATATGCTTAAAAACAATGCTAACTTCTATTTCGAAAAATTTGCTATTTTTATTTTTCAAAACACAATTTCTATTTATATTTATTTCAAATCCAATTTCTATTTATATTTAAAAAATCAATTTCTATTTATATTTACAAAAACAATTTCTATTTACATTTACAAAAACAATTTCTATTTATATTTACAATAACAATTTCTATTTACATTTACAAAAACAATTTCTATTTATATTTACAAAAACAATTTCTATTTACATTTACAAAAACAATTTCTATTTATATTTACAAATACAATTTCTATTTATATTTACAAAAAAAAATATTTATATTTACAAAAACAATTTCTATTTATATTTACAAAAACAATTTCTATTTTATAAAGAAACTGAAATTTTAAAAACATTATTATTTATAAAATAAATAAATAAAAACTTAAAAAAACTCACTGTCTTCTTTGTTGAACACATAGTACAATTCGAATTCAAGAGCCGATTTCTAGGGCTTAATCTCGCTGTCGCCTGGGTTGATCGAACGGCGATCTGAACCCTCGCCATCGACCATCGTAGCAGCACCTTCCATCGTCGTGAACCCCAGAGGACTCGATGGCTCCACTTCACCAGAATCCGCATGCAAAGTCGGCCACTTTAACGGTGAAATTCTTCCAAATCCCTTCACGGTTTTCACTTCTACTGGCATGGATTCGAAGCCCGTAAGAACCTCTTCGATTTTCCCTTGTTGAGTTTCAGGAATTAACGCAAGGATTGGGAGAAAAATGAAGAGGGAGGATCAAGCAATTTCCGTCGTTTATTTATTGGAGGCGGCGGTTATCAATTTGACCGCGGGATTGACTAATGAGAAAGAACTCAGGGTTTTTGACCCTTTAATATTTTTTTATTTTATTCAAGAATTAACCCAACATGATACCGAACTCCAATTCAACCCCAACGATTGTCACCCTAGCCAAATACCCCAATTCCGGACACAATGGGATATGTACCGTAGGCCAATTCAACTATTTCGATCAGTTTTTCTCCAATTTAAAATATAAATCATTATACATTAAATTTAAACGTACATTTTAATTCATCGGGGCCACGTACTAACTCCAAAAATTCCAGAAAAATAAATATGGCTATGTTTTGATGATACTGTCCTAACAAACTAATTTCATCGAATTTGGAGACCATTTGAAAAACGGTCATTTTCTAGTCGATTAAATCCAAACTAAAATTACCAAAAATGTTTAAATCCGCCACACTCACATATTGATTCCAAAAATTATGAAAATTGGAATCTAGCAATAATTTGACATTTTGGATCCAACAAAAGTGGTCACGTCGAAAACGGAGGTCGTTTGCAAAATTGCTATTTTTAATGGCTATATACTATATAAGTTCCATAGCGACTATTTTGAATTTTCAACTGCGCTTAACTTTTTATTCCCGTTATGAAATCTGGATTTTTCACATTCGTTGGAAAGATATTTTCAAACAGATTTTAATATTTCTAGTTTTACTGAAATCCGATTTTTTTGAATCCTGTGCATTCATTTGAAATTTGAAATCGAATTTTCAAACTACCGCGCCATTTCCAATTCCTTTTATAATTAAAATAAATATTTATATTCTAACTTTGATTTAAATAAATTTATACATTCTAATTCTATTCAAAATAAATTTCTAATCATTATTATTTAAAATAAATCATTTTAAATATTCAAAATTCAATAAAATAGCCAAAATAGAAATTTTAAATTGGTTCTGATTTTCTAGGTTGTTACAATCTCCCCCACTTAAACCTTTTCGTCCCCGAAAAGGAATGGAGCTGAAAGTTGTTTTACTAGTCAACTCAACTTTCATTCTGGCTTTAGTTCTTCAACTTTTCAGTTTCTAAGAATTTTCAAATTTTTTCAAAAATTTGGCTAACACCCTAAATTTTTGAATTTTTTTGCCATAACCTCCTTTGTACGGGGAGACATTTAAAACCGCAACAAGCCATGCAGGGCCCTCATCATCCAAGAAGAAAAAGAAAAAGCCAAATGGCTAGCCTCGGCTCATAAAGTCATTCAAACCAAATAAATTAGTAAACATGTACCTATTTGTCGGGCATACAATTTTATTCCTCTGCTTAGCTTCCGTGCTGTGACCTGTTCAATGTACATCCATGTATATACATGAAATTTCAATCGATTTTCAATTCAATTCAATAATTTGATTCAGTTTGGCTAAATTTACTATACATTCTTATACTGATTTTAATTGATTACCATTCCGATATTTTTATTAGTTAAACTAATAATCAAACAACACAACTAGCAATCAATTGGTTAATCAAATTTTCAAATTCATAACTTTGATATATGTACACAAAATTATGTTTTTGATGCCAAATCACAACAATAACCCTATCTAGTTTTGGTTCTCCCACCAGCCAATTGGAAATATATATATCCCAATTTCGAAACTCGAATATAAATGCTGATGATGTCATGACAATCATCAGTATCAGCTTCGGGCGACTAGAGTGTGATTCTATATCTATCCAGTATATTTGAGACCTCGTACACACGCTAGCTAGGCGTATATGCAAAATCTTCATATACTATATTGTCCAAATCAATGTAAATAAATATTCAGATACGTATAATAAAGTTTAAATTTTTCAAAACAAAATTGGTTCTTCATTTTTATTTTAAAAATAACACTTGTAGAACTCATTCTAGGATACTACTGATCCCATCTCTAACGAGTCATTCTTATTGGATATTACTAATCCAATCTCTGATGAATTCTTTCATATGGTTCTAATGTGTCTTGTTCTCGAGCCATGTAAACCAAAGCTCTGATACCAACTGAGACGACCCAAACTTCCCCGTAAATGAAAGCTCGGATTAAGTTGAGAACACGACAAATCAGAACACAAACAGAAGAACATTTCATTGTTATTAAAACAATTAAATCAGAGTACAAGAAAATACAGAGTCTGAATGAATAATGTACAACAAAAAATATCAGAGATTTAAATTACATTTAAATACATAGCAGCGGAAAAATAATATATAACACAACTGTAAGAAATACACGGATACAGGGCGTTCCGAATATAGCTCCAGCTGTAAACCAGGATCCTGTGAATATAATATCTGCCAAACTAAAACTATTAGTTGCCCGTGTGGAAAATAGGGGCACCCAGAGTTTAGGTTAAAACAATAAACTCCAGGTCAGTCATGTGACTGGTGTGAGAACTAAAACAATTATTAATTTGATTTTAAAGTTACGTAAATCAAGGGACCACGCCGTATTACACGGAATGGGTTTACCCCAAGAATACCAGTGCATAAAACAAACAGCGCAATGCTAAAGAGAAAATGAAGCTATTATAAGACTCAGGTCCCATCACACAATGAACGCGGTTGAGGATTGAGTTTTCCCTTATAATAGCCAAATATGCTTGATACGCGAAATTTGATCTTTTATTATTACTATAAGTGAAGAAATCAACTTCAAATAAAAATGTATCAATCATAGGCGGCGTAGGTACCATTATATTACGTCGCCATACAAGTTCTACAGTTAAAGCCGCACAATGTCGTATTGGTAGTTGGATTCCATCTGTGAACTAAGGCAAGGGATCATCCTGTGCACATTCGAGACACCCTAGCAAGTGCCTCAGGATTCATTCGCAACTGCACCCGGATCGGTAGGGTCGGTCATCCATCGATGATTAGTTATACCATAAACTACATATTAGCCGGTTCTATCGAACCTCTAAAATGGGCAGTAAGTCGACCATATCCATCAGTCCCGTAGTGACCGATATAATATCCATCAACCCAAATGAGCCGATATATCCGAGGTACCTCATCTCCCATCAAGTAATAATTGTGTGCAACATCCACATGAGTAAACAGCCTGGGATCCATACCATGAGGTTACTCGAAACTAGAACTAACATATGTCCATTTCCTTACTGTCCTTCCCGTTTTTTGTTCAAACTGGGGTGTGAGGCTCGTGAATTAATGCTACACGAAGCCATGCTATTTAAAGTCGTGCTTTGATCATTAACCACAAGGCTTTTCTTTTCAACAAAAGCCTTGATCATTTTCATCTCAGCATGCCACACAGGCAATTCATGCCATGCGACTGATGTCTATCGATATATAACATCTTAGAGAAGGGTGTTAAGCAAGAGAATAAATTCTCCGCCACCAAACAGATATATATTTAATAGAAATCAATCAACACAGAATAAAATCCAATGTCAGACACACAACCATTTACAAGTCTGTTCTGGGTCTGAACAAAATCGGAGGCACCATATTCTTCGTCCCATATGTTCAATATAGGAGAGACGCCCTCGCATATCCGTCAATCTCCAAGTACGTCTGGACGATCACCACTTATTACCTCGTCTTGGGTGTACAGCCCAATCAAGACATTAGTAATCATCCAAATGATGTGAAGACCTCCAGTCTTCAATCACCGTCTTCATCATCCAATAATCGCCGAATCAGTTATTCAGAATGAGTATAAATCCAGCCTTTTTGAATAACTCGCATATTTTATAAATAAGTGCTATAAAAACATAACATACGCCTCATTCCAATTTTGAATATTCTTTTATTTAAATATTCATATCATTTGGGAAAGGTTCCCATTAATTTTATCAAAGATAAATTCTTTAAATTTATTCTTTAATCTTCCTTTGGATAACATTTCAAACCAAATTAAGGTTTATCAACTAGTCGGGGTTAGCGAACCTTACCAAAATAATCATTTGTTTAATTTCCCAATCCCAACCTATTCATTCCATGGAGCAAAACTGGTAATATTCCATATCTAACACCATGGTGTTATCGGTAAATTTAATTACCATTTTATGTTCAAATCTAATTAAAGATTTAACTATTGCTTGGAGCAAAACTGGTGATATTCCACTCTCGATCATTTCCCAAATTGGTAATTTAAATTATCACATTCGCATTTCAATCTAATTAAAGATTCATTAAAACTCCACTTGGTTTTAATCTTCCTAAAAATCAATATTAATGATTATTTAACTTTGGAAAATCAAACATGCTGCATCGACAATCTACACCGTACTATTGATTTCTGCCTATATACCGTCTAAGCTCGTACATCTTAGAGAAGGGTACTAAGCAAGAGAATAAACTCTTCGCCATCAAACAAATATATATTTAGCAGAGATCAACCATACAGTTCGAAATACAATGTTAGACATGTAATCTTGTCTTTTACTGGGTTGAAGAACCAATGTCGTTTAAAACACAGTTCAGGATAAATCCAAATCACATTCCATTAATTATGGAATCTACACGGAAAACAGATCAATATATAGTTGAAATCAATTTTCGTATCTGACTAATAATATAAATGGAATAACGACTAGGCCTTTTAAATTCCATATATATTACCAGTCTTCCTCCACATAAGTTCACTTCGACTATTATCAAATCGAATTCCATTCCATCCCAACTTATTTATATTAACTTGGAAAAATTTACTTTCGAAAATTCCCGTTAAAACTTAATCAAAGATTTATAAGTTCCAAATTACATTTCATGGTTAATCGGGTTATAGAACAAATGTGTTTAAATCATCGTTCACTATAAACCCAAAAATCCAATTCTTTTATTCAATTCCAATTAAATAATAATTTATTGGAAAACTTCACTAAATCTTAAATTAAAGATTTATTCTTTTCTCAACTGGGTTTAAGAACAGTGTTAATGAAGACACCATTCACGACAAACCTAAAATCCCATTTGATATTAAATACAAGGCTCCGAATATAAATTATATCGGCTTATATTCAATATCAAATTCTGAAACCAACAAATATCGTATTGGAAATAACGATATAATGTATCTTCCAAATTTCCATAACAATATTTGTATAATCACAGAATCCAATATCGAAATATTCTGAAGATTATTTCTTACTCAAATCCATTCCAATTTATATGTTGGAAATTTCTGGTTATATTAAAAACCCAGTCCCAATCCAGTTTATTTATTTTAAAAATAATTGGATTATAATACTAGTTAATAACTAGTTCATTTCAATAAAAATATATTTTTATCTTTTCAGATATGGAATTTTTCATTCCAATTCTTTCCAAATCATTTATTATGATTTTAAACAAATTATTGATATTTTTAATAATTTTATTGAGGCCTATAAAGTCGGTTTCCAATAACGGCCACCGAACTGCATCCATAGAGTCCATTTCCAAATTTGATTTGGACGTATCTCCAAATCCAACCATTAGATTTTGATTCTGTTATGTTCGTTGGAGAGCTCTTTTCGGTACGAACCCAACGATTCCGGATTTAGGAGAATCCGACGGTCGGATCTCCCGTAATATCAATTCGAAGTCAATGGTCGAAATTCGCAAATGGCCGCGGCGTGGTGCGTTCTATTCAGGTCATTATATTATATATATATAATATATATATAATATATACTTTGTCGATTTCCATTTAAAGCGTATTTTATAAATCGTTTATAAATTCGTTTTAAAACGATTCTAACTTCATTTTCAATTTTAAATCAAAATTGAATATTCTATATCATTATAATATATAAATGATAATATTTTCAAAATATCAGGTTTTGAAATCATTTCCTTTTCGATATTCATTATTAAAATGAATGAAATCGATATAAATATCTTTCATGTCCAAATGGCGCATATCTAATCAACACGGCTTCATATTTTTCAATATTTTCGTGTCCATCCCAAATCGGACATCAAAATCATATTTTAATCCATTACTGAATATTATTTTAAAATATTAGTTATTTTAAAATATTCATTATTCGTTAACTTAAAATATTCGTTATTTTAAAATATTCGTTCTTTTGAATTGGAATTAGACACAGTCAATTACCATATAGTTTTATTTATATGGATTTCATACACACGTGTACCCAACAATAATCATACACAGTCACCCATCATCCAGAGTGCAATTTACAATTGTAAAAGCATTAAAAATAAATAATTAACGCTCATTACAGCCTTTCAACCCATCGATTGACATACAACTAAATATTGGGATTAGTGTATGTCCAATATCATCCTAATACCCGTGTGGGGTTTTCAAACAACAAATACTGATGATTATTTGTGCAGTTGGGTGATGTGTAAAATTTATCGTCCCTATCAATATTAGTTTAATGGGTGTACATAAACAAATCGTCCGATTTGTAAATGAATATTTATTTTCGACACATGAACATTTTATATGGTTCATATATTCAATAAAAAATTATATTTTTATAGTTCAAATATTTTATTCCATACAATACCATCAACAATCACAATACAGTCCATTTCCACAACACAATACAATCAAACAAGTCGTCCACGGTCTGTAGACGACGGTATTAGGAGCTACTAAGCCTCGTCTACAACCCAGTATATATTTAACTAGAAAACAAGATTAGAGTGAGAAGTTCTCACCTTTGGGATCCACTCCGCTAGTTTTATTTCCGAATTTCTGAACCATTTGGATTTGCCTGAAATTCCATTGCAATCTTTTCCACGCTGTTCATGGTTAAAAGCACATTTTTAATATGATGTTTATATATTTAAAAATCACATTTTAAACCTTTCTATATATATTAAATTACTATTCTAATGTCAAAGCTATTTATATAAAAATCCATATTTTTAAAACAAAGTATTTCACATAAAAATTACATTTTTATAACAGTATTATAATTTAAAAATGATGTTATTTCATATATATTTAAAACAATGCCAATTTTATTTTATTTTAAATCCCATTTTTAATTCTATGATATTGTATATAAAAAACACATTTTTATATCGCTATTTATATATCAAAATCATATTTTTATAGTTTAAAAACCATGCTATTCTATATTTTTAAAACACTGAATATTATTTAAAAATCATATTTTTTCCTAATTCTAAATTATATATATGCTTAAAAACAATGCTAACTTCTATTTCAAAAACACTGCTATTTTTATGTTTCAAAACACAATTTCTATTTATATTTATTTCAAATCCAATTTCAATTTATATTTACAAAAACAATTTCTATTTATACTTACAAAAACAATTTCTATTTTATAAAGAAACTGAAATTTTAAAAACATTATTATTTATAAAATAAATAAATTATTTATAAAATAAATAATAATAATAAAACATAAGAAAACTCACTGTCTTCTTCGTTGAACACATAGCCGATTTCTAGGGCTTAATCTCGTCGTCGCCTGGGTTGATCGAACGGCGATCTGAACCCTCGTCATCGACCGTCGTACCAGCACCTTCCATCGTCGTGGACCCTAAAGGACTCAGTGGACCCACTTCACCAGAATCCGCGTGCAAAGTCGGCCATTTTGGGGGAGAAATTCTCCCAAATCCCTTCATGGTTTTCGTTCCTACTGGCATGGATTCGAAGCCTGTAAGAACCTCTTCGATTTTCCCTTTTTGAGTTTAAGGAATTAACGCAAGGATTGGGAGAAAAATGAAGAGGGAGGATCAAGCAATTTCCGTCGTTTATTTATTGGAGGCGGCGGTTATCAGTTTGACTGCGGGATTAACCAATGAGAAAGAACTTAGGGTTTTTGACCCTTTAATATATTTTTATTTTATTTTATTTAATTCAAGAATTAACCCAACATGATACCGAACTACAATTCAAATCGAACGACCATCACCCCTTGCCAAATACCTCTATTCCGGACACAATGGGATATGTCCCGTAGGCCAATTCGACTATTTCGATCAATTTTTCTACAATTTAAAATATAAATCATTATATATAGAATTTAAACGTACATTTTAATTTACCGGGGCCACATACCGACCCCAAAAATTCCAGAAAAATAAATCTGGCTATGTTTTGACGATACAGTCCTAACAAAACTAATTTCGTCGAATTTGGAGACCGTTTGAAAAACGGTAATTTCCCAGTCGATTAAATTCAAACTGAAATTACCAAACACGTTTAAAATCCGCCACTCTCACATATTGATTCCAAAAATTATGAAAATTGGAACCTAGTAATAATTTGACATTCCGGATCCAACAAAAGTGGTCTCGTCGAAAACGGAGGTCATTTGCAAAATCGCTATTTTTAATGGCTATGTATTATATAAATTCCATAGCGACTATTCTGAATTTTCAACCAGGCATAACTTTTTATTCCTGTTATGAAATATGGATTTTTCACATTCATTGGAAAGATATTTTCAAACATATTCTAATATTTCTGGTTCTACTGAAATCCGATTTATTTTGAATCCTGTACATTCATTTGAAATTTGAAATTGAATTTTCAAACTACCGCGCCATTTCCAATTCCTTTTATCATTAAAATAAATATTTATATTCTAACTTCGATGTAAATAAATTTATACGTTCTAATTCTATTCAAAATAAATTTCTAGTCGTTATTATTTAAAATAAATCATTTTAAATATTCAAAATTCACTAAAATAGCAAAAAATTAAAATTTTAAATTAGTTTTGATTTTCTGGGTTGTTACATCCATGCTTAATTTTTTAATTTCCAAATATTTTCAAAGATTTTTTTCCTTTATATTGAAAATATATTCTTACAACTCTATCGAATTTTCAAGATCTCGCTCACTTATTCAAATTCACATCAATTTACCCAACATTTTCAAACACTTATCTAAATGGGTTTAAGTATATATTGATGTTTTAATTAGAATCATATAATCATCCCACTTTTGAAACTCGAAAATACATACTGATGATGATGCAGTCTTCAACAGAATTATCTTCAAGCGAGTAGAGTGTGATTCTATATCTATTTAGTATACTTAAGACTTCGTATATACGTTAGCTAGGCGTATATTCAAAATTTTCTTATACTCAATTGTCCAACCTCAACATCGAATACAATACTCAAATTCTAATTCTAATTTCTAACCATATTTATTAGTTACTTTAGGGGAGAATTACCTTAATAAATTTGACCCAAGTTTATCAATTTTTCGAAATGCTACCCAATAGTGAAATTAAATCCAAAAGGCATTTATACTCGGATCATTTTCCAGATCAGTGGAAGAGGCTTAATTATCATGTCATAAGAAGTATTTTATGTGTATTTATAATCACAAAATGTAAAATTAACCTTAATTATTTGATTAAGTATCCATGTTATAATTACCATATACTTTGAAAATATGTTTCTTTCTTAAAATATAACTTTTCAAAAATCACTTCACATTTCAAATACGCTCTCTCAAATATAGTACTCCAAAATCTCATTCTACGGCATTACTAACCCTATCTCTAATGAGATATTATAACTCTGATGAGTCTTTCCTTTTGTTCAAATGTGTCGTACCCCATAGCTTTGTATAAACCAAAACTCTGATACCACAATGTAACAACCCGGCTTTTTTGCTCGGTTTTCACTGTTAATTAAACCAACTTAAACCCTTCATAAAGACAGATTGTTAGGGATACTTACACATTTGCACAAAATAAAATGAACTTTTCCATTATCATTACAATAATATTACATCAGAGTTACCGGAGAAACATCAGAGTACATCAATTACACAGCGGAAAAGATATTAAACTCGGCGAAAGAATATGCATGCTCCAAGATATAATAGCTCCAGCTAAACCAATATCCTGCTCTAACCACTCCAAGTCTAAACTGCAAATCAAACTACTAGGCTGCCCGTGTGAAAATTATCGGCACCCAGAGTTTAGGTGTGGGAACAATAAACTCCAGGTCGGTCATGGGACTGGTGTGAGAACTCAAAACATTTGTTTTTAGGGTTTATTTTAAAGTTAGGTAATTCTTCGGACCATGCCGCTAATGCGGAACGGGTTTACTCCATGTGAATAACAATACATAGAAATTCGCAATGACTTTTTAAAAAATGAAACTAACATAAGGTCTCGCGGCACACACACAATGTAAATGCACACATGGCCGAGGTTTCACCTTATGCAGTCAAAAATGCTTGATACATGAAAATCCTCTTTCAATACTATAATATAGTGTGAAAAATCCTTTTGAAAGTAAATGTATCAATCTTAGCCAACATGGGTACCATATACTATACTGACGTATGGTATACATTCGAAAGCGTACGGGCTCGTCGCGTAGATTGGGTTTCCAACAATGACCAGGCAAAGGAACTTCCTTTCGAACCGAATTTTGAACACCGCTAGAGGGATGTCCGAGGATCAATAGTGATGCTCCTCATGCCAACACAAGGCCAAGTTACCCCTCTAGAGGGATGTCTTCAATATCTTCAATTGCTCCACAACGTCGTATTATTACTTGGAATGGTTTTCTGACATACATCTGATCCCGGTCTTTCCAAATAATAAACGCAATTTAAAAAAAAATACAACTATGGAACACAAAGGCTTTCAACCAAATCTCCTTCCATCTGGGATTTTGTTAAATTAAGCTTCTTTAAATCCGTTCTCAAATTATAAAAAAATCCATAATTAACCTTTTTCATTTACAACACATCCCTTAAATCAAAGATAATTTAGCCTCAAAGCCTTAATTAATTTTCCATCTGATAACTCGTTATGAAAAACTCAGTTTCCTTTGAAAATCCATTAATCCATATTTCGACCATAACTCCCAACTAAATCGATTTTCCACCATTCAATTCTTTAATCTTAACTAAAAGATTATACTTGGTTCCCAATTTCTTATTTTTAATTTTCTCAAAACAAAGGTTTGATTAAATCCCAATTTATGATATGAATTTCCACAATTCAATCTCATTGGGCTTCAAGAATGATATTGTTGAAGATATGATTCACGACAAAACCGAAATCAATCGATATTAAACTTAAGTTGCACAGAAATTATATCTACTTATATTCGATATCAATTCTCATAATCAACAAATACTATAAGTGGAATAACGATATAATAATAATATCTACCAAATTCCTCAAATAGTATATGTTTACACCAAAGAATTTCATATCAAATATCCGAAGATTATTTCTATCCGACTTATCCCAATCAAATTGGGAAACCCATATCTTACTTAAAAGATTAACCAACTCTTGGACATTAGATCTGGATAGAAATACAATCAACTTATACTTAATATTAATCTCGATATCCAACTCACACTATAAACGGAATAATGGTGAACTACCTTTTTAAATTCCTCAAATAGTAAGAGTCGTCATCTACCGAATTAATATCAAACATCCGAAGATTTATCTCCAACCATATCCAATTATTTAAAATTGGAAAACCCGTTTTAATATTAAATAAATAAATTTAAATTCCATCTAAAATATTTCCATTACTTTTAAACCTTTGTAAACATTCCACAAATCATTACTTATAGTTCGGAAGATAGTTTACGGGTTAAAACTTCAAAATAGATTGTTTTCGAAGAAAGCGTTACAATAGCGTTTCGAAAGTATTAAAAAGCATTACAAAACTGTTATCTTAACTATTTTGATCAAAATACCGTTTATCTTAGCCAAAACTTAAACTTTACAATTCAAAACACCTTTTCATAATTTGTAACGATTTTACAATTTTTTTCCATCTTTTAAAAACATTTAAAAATAGCTGTTTATAGTTATGGTCAACATTTGTTCTTACATTGACCTTTTCCAAAACGGTTTCAAACATAACTTGAAAATTATAACTCGAATTTAAAATCTGCTTTCACTCATTTGAAAGTTCTTGTTAATGGAAATCAAACGTTTTTCATTTTATGGAAATCCGATTTAGATTGCAAAAATTATAAGCGTTTAAAGTTTGCATCTAAAATACGTAATTTACCATTATGCGACTAGCTCTATTTTGACCATAATAACCATTATTCTACGATACTTCAAAATATCTTAGAAAACCATTATATCCTTATATAACCCTTTTAAAATCATTTAAATTTACTTTCCAAATTATTTTGGATCTAAAATTCAACTTTTATTTTTTGACTTAATAAATCAAATTCCAATTCATTTCTAAATTCAAATAACTTCAAATTAACCATCCCATTCGTCGGTTCAGTTAGGGATAGCCAAGGAAAGCAGGTAACTGTATTTCCAAACCGAAGCCTAGACACTATCCTCTCTGTCATCCTAGAATATTCCGGTATTTATTTATTCATTTAAAGGACTTTATCAATATATATGAATTTATACATATGGTCTTTCCAAATTATTATTCTTCAAATTCAATAATGATATTTCTTCTAATTACGAAGGAGATTTGTCGATCACCAATGTGATACCATAATTGTTGTGTCATAGTGTGTGCAAAACAACATCAATAAACATTTAAACATCCATAGCAACCATCATCAACATAATTAAATAAATCATAACTGTGCACAAGCGTTATAACACTAACGCTTAATAGTGTGTGTGGTGTAACTATGCATCCATCATCCATCACAACAAACATCAATCATCATTAACCACTAATAATTCATCAATATATTTAAATTAGTCTAACCACTAATTAAATATATAAATTGTGGTTAAAGAGTTCTCACCTAACAGCTTTCCAAATCTTCACGGTAGGCGAGCCTAGTTGAGCGAACCATCGGACAGTATTTTAGCGCACCGTCTACTTCACCAAAACATATATTATATAATATATACTAATCTTTCTCTCTGTATGTATTATAAGAGGAGAAGGAGAAGGATGACGAACTTCGGAAAGGTGGTGGTGGAAAAGAAGAAGACTTATGCCATGGAAACTATGGCCATAAGCTTTAAGAAAAAGATGAAAAAGGAGAAAATGGAGTGGAATGGTATAAAAATGGAGGAAAGGTCTCCTTATATAGGAATGGAGGCTTAAGGAGGTAATGACAAATAAGGGGGCAAGTGTAAAACATGCATGAAAGGAGGCATGCAAAAATACAAGTGTATTTACACTTGTATTAAGGAGGGAAAGTGATCTTTTGGTAGCATTTCCTTTAAAATGCTACGAACACTAAGGACAACACTTAGTTCTAACGCTACTAATTCATGTTATGGTTTGACAAATCCAATCAAACGACAAATAGTATCAATAAATCCAAACTTATTAAAAATCATTCTCATTTATAATTCAAGTAAAATCTATCATACAACTTATCAAAATTATTAAATATTCTAAACCATATATATGTATGTCAACTTCAAATTTAAATACAAATTATGTAATAAAAATTCTAATTTTAAATTGGTTAAAACTTCTATATCATTACAGAATTAATACCTTGGATTCGGTTTTCTACTTCCTTCCAATGAATCTGAGTTTTCCTAAGCTTATACTCAAGTCCTGAGTACTTCGATTGCCAGAAATCCATAATGTGTCTGCCTTGCCAAAAGGAAGGTCAACACTTTGCCCTTCCAAAACATATCTTTCGATAGAAGATGTGTTTTGAATAATCCATAACCCATAGATATCTAGAATTGAAATCCAATATTTGAATTCCATAAGTCCAGGATCGCGTCGGATCGTAATAAATAGAAAATCAGAAAACCATGTAAGCGACCTAGACTCACCCTTTTGGGAAAGCCCGGATTGATTTGAGGACACGACAAAATAGAACGCAAACGACAGAACATTTCATTGTTATTACAACAATTATATAAGAGTACAAGAATATTCCAGAGTATTAATAAATAATATACATCAGAAAGATATCAGAGATTTAAATTACATTTAAATACATAGCAGCGGAAAAATAATACGTAACGCAACTGAAAGAAATACACGAATACAGAGCTTTCCAAATATATCTCCAGCTGTAAATCCAGAATCCTAGAAAAGAAATATCTACAAAAACCCAACTACTAGCTGCCCGTGTGGAAAATAGGGGCACCCAAAGTATAGGTTAAAACAATAAACTCCAGATCCGTCATGTGACTGGTGTGAGAACTAAAACAGTTATTTTAAACTTTACTTTAAAATCAGGTAAATCAAGGGACCACGCCGTATAACACAGAACGGGTTTACCCCCAAGAATACCAATGCATAAAACAAACAGCGCAATGCTAATTAAAGAAAATGAAGCTATTATAAGACTCATGTCCCATCACACAATGCAACTCAAGTCGGTGGATAGAGATTTACATTATAATAGCCAAACATGCTTGGTACGTTTTAAAACAAATCATTTTGATATTACTATAAGTGCATAGATGTATCAAACAACTTCAAATATAAATGTACAAACATAGACGGCATATTTCCCCATCCCAGTATGTTGCCATATTAGGCTCTGCAATTAAAACCGAAATGTCGTATTGGAAACTGGATTTCCATCATGAACCAAGGCAAGGGTTCATCCTTACCGAATTCGAGACTCTCTAGCCCGAGCCCTAGGATCAACCGCAACTGCACCTTGGATCTTCAGGGCCGGTCCCCTCTTACGTTTGAGGATTAGTAATTCCTGAACAATACGTTTTCCTGCCCTATGGGGGCATGAAATCTAGTCAGTATGTCGATCATAGCATCCATCGGCCCTGTAGTGACCGATATATATATATATATATATATTTATATATATATATATATATATATATATATATATCCGAGGTACCTCGCTTTTCATCATCCACATAAGTAAAAATGTCTGGGATCCATACCATGACACCACTCCTAGCTAGAAAGAAACGCATGTTCTCCCTGCAGTCCTCTCCCGTTTCTGGTTCATACCGGGGTGTGAGGCTCATGAATTAATGCTATACAAAAAGCTTTGCTATTTAAAGCCGTGCTTTGATCATCAACCACAAGGATCTGCTTTTCAACAAAATCCTTGATCATTTGCATCTCAGCATGCCACACAGGCAATTCACGCCATGCAACTGATGTTTATCAACTTCTGAGCGCATACATCCCAGAAAAGGGTGTCAAGAAAGAGAATAAATTCTCCGCCACCAAACAGATATATTTTTAATAGAGATCAATCAACACAGAATAAAATCCAATGTCAGACACACATCCATTTACAAGTTCGTTCTGGGTCTGAACGAAACCGGAGGCACCTTATTCCTCGTCCCATATGTCCAATACAGGAGAGAGGTCCTCGCACATCCGGTCGATCTCCAAGTACGTCTCGACGATCACCAGTTATTACCTCGTCTTGGGATGCCTCCAAATCAAGACATCAGTAATCATCCAAATGATGTGAAGATCTCTGGTCTTCAACCACCATCTTCATCGTCGACTTATCATCGAATCAATTATTCAGAATGGGATAAACCCGGTCTTTCCGAATAACTCGTGTATTTTATAAATAAGTGCTATAAAAACACAACATACGCCTCATTCCAATCCAGAATATTCTTTTATTCAAATATTCACATCAATAGTGAAAGGTTCCCATTAATTTTATCAAAGATAAATTCTTTAAATTTATTCTTTAATCTTCCTTTGGATATCAATTCAAACCAAATTAAGGTTTATCCAAATTAGTCGGGATTAGCGCACCTTACCGAAGTAATCATTAGTTTTATTTCCCAATCCCAACCTATTCATCCCATGGAGCAAAACTGGTAATGCTCCATATCTAATGCCATGGTGTTATCGGTAAATTTAATTACCATTTCACGTTCAAATCTAATTAAAGATTTTAACTATCGCCTAGAGCAAAACTGGTGATACTCCATTCTCGATCATTTCCTGAATGTGATAATTTAGATTATCACATTCTCATTTCAATCTAATTAAAGATTCATTAAAAATCCACTTAGTTTTAATCTCCAAAAATCATTATGTAATGATTATTCAAATTCAGGAATTAAATCCTGTCTTTAACTGGGTTAAAGAACTAATGTCATTTAAAACACAGTTCACGATAAACCCAAAATCACAATCCATTATTTATGGAATCTTCACGGAAAACGGATCAATATATAATATCGATATAAACTTCCATATCCAACAAATAATATAAATGGAATAACGGCAAAGCCTCATAAATTCTATATATAGTAACAGTCCTCCTCCACAGAAGTTCACTTCGATTATTACCAAATCGAATTCCATTCCATTCCAATTTATTAAATTGGAAAACTTTACTTTGGAAATTTTCCATTAAATCTTAATAAAAAGATTTATAAATTCCAAATCACATTTCACTGTTAATCGGGTCAAAGAACGAATGTCGTTAAAGAAACAGTTCACAATAAACCTAGTTCACATTCCATTTTATTCCAATTACTAAATATAGTTGGAAACTCTAATAATCTTAATTAAATGATTTATTCTTTTCACACGGGGTTTGAGAACAGTGTTACTGAAAACACTAGTCATCACAAACCTGAAATCCAATTCTTTTATTCAATTCCAATTAAATATCAACTAATTGGAAAACTTCACTAAATCTTAATTAAAAGATTTATTCTTCTCTCAACTGGGTTTAAGAAGAGTGTTATTTAAGACACCATTCACGACAAACCCAAAATCCAATTTGATATGAAATACAAGGCACTGAATAGAAATTATATCAGCTTATATTCCGAAGATTATTTCCATTTCAATTTATTCACTGGAAAATCTGGTTATTTTCAAAACCATTTCAAATCCAATTTATTCATTTAAAAATAACTGGGATTATAATTCTAGTTAATAACTAGTTGATTTCGATAAAAATATATTTTTATCTATACAAATATGGAATTTTTCATCCGAATTCTTTCCAAATCATTTATTATGATTTTACACAAATTATTGATATTTTTAATAACTTTATCAAGGCACGTACAGTCGGTTTTCAATAACGGCCACCAAACTGCATCCATAGCGACCTTTTCCAAATTTGATTTGGACATAATTCCAAATCCAACCATTAGATTTCAAATCTCTTATATTCGTTGGAAAGCTCTTTTCGAGACGAACCCAACGGTTCCAATTTTAGGAGAATCTGACGGTCGGATCTTTCGTAATGTCAATTCGAAGTCAATGGTCGAAATTCGCGAACGGCCGCGGCACAGCATGTCCTATTCAAGCCATTACTATGTATATATGTATATGTATATATATATATATAATATTTCGTCGATTTCCATTTAAAACGTATTTTATAAATCGTTTTAAATTCGTTTCAAAAACGATTCCAACTTCATTTAAATTTTGAATCAAAACTGAATATTTCTTTATAAATTCGTTTTATATTTATTTTAATACAATTTCAATTTCATTTCAATTTTCAAATCAAATTTGAATATTCCTTTATGAATTTTTTTTAAATTTATTTTAAAACGATTTCAATTTCATTTCAAATTTCAAATCAAATTTGAATATTTCTTATCATTAAAATCTTAAAATGATAATATTTTCAAAATAACTGGTTTTGATTATACACTGAATATTATTTAAAAATATTCGTTAATTCTGAATTAGAATTGAACTCAATCAATTACCATAAAATTTCAGTTATATGGATTTCAACATCACATGTATATAACAATAATGACAAACAATCATTAAAAATTCATATAACACCCAAAGTGCATTTTTCAACTGTATAAGCATTAAAATGAATAAATAACGCTTATACAGTCTGTCAACCCATCGATTGACATACCACTTATTATTGGGATCAGTGTATGTCAAATATTATCCCAACACCCGTGTGGGGTTATCAAACAACAAACACAGATTATTATTTGTGTAGTTGGGCGATGTGTAAAATATTATCGTCCCAATCAATGTCAGTTAAATGGGTGTAGATAAACAAATCGTCCGATTTGTAAATGAATAATTATTTCAACACATGAATATTTAATTCCATTCATACATACAATAAAAATGATATTTTTATTGTTCAAATTTTTATTCAACAAATGAATATTTTATTCAGTTCATATATACAATGAAAATGATATTTTTATTGTTCAAATATTTTATTCAAAAAATGAATATTTTATATATTTTATTCATTCAATAAAAACAACACAGTCAATTCAATCCAAACAAACAATCATGGTTTGTACAATCAATGGTGTCGGGTGCAGCTAAGCACCGTCTGCATCCTAGTATATTTTTAACTGTAAAAAGTTTGAGTGAGAAGAAGTTGTCACAGTCGGTTTCCACTCCGCCAGTTTTATTTCTGATTTTCTGAACAGTTTGGGTTGATATTTTGCTTGAATTTCTAACGTGCTCCGTTTTGGTTCTGGTCAGTCCTCACGGTTCCAACGAATTTCATTTCACTGAATTTCGATATCGTATGACAAAGTTATAATTTTTACAAGATTATATATATCACAATGTCATTAATTACATACATAATTAAATTAACATCTCAATTACCATTTAAACTAATCACCCCCAATCCTTTCTTCGCCAACGCAATATACAGAGAACCCGCTTCCTTCCTCTTACATGGCAGCAATTCCTCATCCAATTTCCTCCTTCTTCACTTACTTAAAAGTCAAACAAAAATAACCAAAAATCATTTCTTCCAATTCTTCACTTATCCATATGCATTACACCAAATTCGCACCCTCCCTTTTCAGTTTGAATCTCGAGCCTGCGGACGCCACTACAGGAGAACATGTGAATTTTTTTCGCTCAAAAATTCCCAAATTCTTGCGCACTAGTTTTAAATCACACCCTAAACTCAGCTACAACCTTCAGACCTTGAATTAAGGCCCCAAGATCCAAATTGATCAACCCTAGTTTGCCATATCTTAATGTTGGAATTTTCAGCAAACTTAACTGACTTCGAACCCTTAACAAAAAGCATCGGTGGAAAGCTCTCTTCACATGGAGTTCATATATATTTATTTCACGATTTATCGATTCTTATTGTGATTTATATGATTTTTGAGAAAGGGGAGAAAGCTCACGTTTTATTTGATTTAGTGGTGGATGCGTTTTGACTGAAAGAGAAGAGAAATGGGGGGTTCGGATAATGTTAAAGACATTATATAGGGGTGTTATGTATTCTTTTTATTTAATATTATTTTAATTCACAATTTAACTTTTTATCAGTCCAAGCTCCAAATCAAACCCAACGACTGTCGCTTCTAGCCAATTACCCCCATTATAGACAAAATGGAATATGTTTCGTAAGCCAATTCGACTGTTTCAATCAGTTTTTCTTTAAATTAAAATATAAATCAATATATCGAATTTTTAACGTACATTTTAATTTATTGGGGCCACATACTAACTCCGAAAATTCCAGAAAAATAAATCTAGCTATGTTTTGATGATACAGTCCTAACAAAACTAATTTCATCGAATTTGGAGACAGTTTGAAAAATGGTCACTTTCTGGTCGATCCAATTTAAATTTAAATCACTAAACACATTTAAATTTACTGCGTTCACATCTTAATTCCTAAAATTATGAAAATTGGAATCTAGCAATAATTTGACATTCCGGATCCAACAAAAGTAGTTTCGTCGAAAACGGAGATCGTTTGAAAAATGGCTATTTTTAAGGGCTATATATTATATAAAATATATATAAATTCCATAGCGACTATTTTAAATATTAAACTGGACATAACTTTCAATTCCTGCTATGAAATCTGGATTTTTCACATTCGTTAGAAAGATATAATTTAATAGATTCAAATATTGCTGGTTTTACTGAAATTTGATTTATTTTGAATCTTGTACATTCAATTGAAATTTGAAATCGAATTTTCAAACTACCGCGCCATTTCAGGATCGTTTTATAATTAAAATAAATTTACACGCTCTAATTCTATTCAAAATAAATTTCTAGTCGTTATTATTTAAAATATATCATTTTAAATATTCAAAATCCATTAAAATTGCTAAAATAATAATTTTAAATTGGTTCTAAAAATCTGGGTTGTTACACCACGATCGCTACAGATTGTATTAATTGAAAATCAGAAATCCAAGGTCGCACCGGACCGTATTAAGAAATCCATTATCATTCTAGATCATATTAAGGGAATAAGAATACCAGAATATCAAGAAATCTAACGATCACTTTAGATTGTAATATAAGAGAAATCCAAATCCAAGAAATTTGAAATATGTTGTCTTGTTGGGCCTATCCAATGCGAGTATAATCCATACCTAAAAATAAACGAAATGAAAAGCTTAGCTAAATCATGACAATACTATTTAGCCTTTCCAAACATAAACTATGCTTGGAAATTTACTGTGAGTATAATCCATACTCGATTTGCGATTGAATTGTCTTTCTATGACCTAGCAAGATAACTCAACCCTTCGGGCATAATCCATACCCAAAAATCCAAACTAAGTATAATTCATACTTTAGTTGTGATTGAGTTGTCTTGCCAAGTTCTGACAAGCTAATTCAACCTCACAGGTATAATCCATTCTTGGAAGCCTAAATCGAGTATAAACCATACTCTAAACTTGATTAAGTAGTATTTCCACATCCTGATAAGATAATTGAGTCCATCAAGCATAATCCATGCTTGGAAATCTATTTTATTGGATCCAAATTTATTACATAACTAGAACAAAGCCTGATTGGTTACCGTTGGATGTAGAGCACATCTAGAGATTAAATCCTAATCCCATGCGTGAGTGCATCAGCTTATCCATTTATTATCAGGTGGTTTTATTTTCGAGCACATAGAATACCTAAGGATTAAATCCTATTCCGCGTGCATGAGTGAGTCGGCATCGCCAGTCGGAAAACCAAAACAAGCAAAAATGAAAACACTTTTCGAAAAATCCATAAATCTAGTGTAATCCAATCCAGATCAGCCAATGAAAAACTCGCATGTGCTTGGTCTTGGATCACTCTAAAGTGACCCACAAAAATTTTCAATTAATAATGTATTACATCCACTAATTTATTATTAGCAACTTTCATGGGTCACCTACTCAATAGGAATCACCCTATTAAACCCACAAGACCTTTCCACAACATTATAAAAATATTAGTACATTAAGAATTATTTAATTTATATATTTGATGATATATAGATACATTTTACTATTGCAGATTTTTAGCAAAATAAGATTTGCAAGATAATTTAATTTCAAGCAGTATCTTGTAAAAAAACATGGCTAGTTGCCAATTAAAACTATTTAGTATCAATTTTTATAAAATTGGATATTTTAATACATAAATCCCTTTTCCCTTGATCTAATTTCCAAGCACAAAATTGTGTAGTCTATAGATTTTATCACGATCTTACATAGTAACGATTATAGCCAATCGAAAGGATCCTCTGATCAATCCAGAGATATTTCGATTTTAAAAGGGGGAATCCAATCTTATATGAACCTATCTAAATTTTTCTTTTGCTAGTTAAATTCACAGAAATAATATAAAAAATGAGTGTAATTTGGGTCTATTTGCATTGGGAACACGTACATGCAAAGTGATACATGTTGTGCACATGCATACCCATTTCTGCTTACTTCCAGATTTCCATTCTTCCTACAATTATCATTGACTAAATTGTTTGTCTATGAGATTACCCAAATACATATGTTTAAATAGGATTAAATCCTGATCCATCTCAGTTAATACAAATATTTGCACTCAACCACTTCTTATACTTTTACCTTATAAAATGCTTAGCCATGTATATATGCATTTCCTATCATACAGGACTAATCTCAACAAACATATATATATATATATATATATAGATTATATGACATGCTTCCTTTATTTATGACATCTGCTAATTCAACCTTTGTAAATGTACTTCTAGTTATACTTACACTAACTTCTTGTAAACCCATAGGCAAATCATATATTAATTTATATGAGTTGCTCCCTTGGTTACAAATTTATAAAACAACCACAATGCTTCAGCTATATATTCACATGCATACAAATGCAATAAACATAGTCATTTTTGAATTACAACTTGCTTACATTCCTATATTCATAAGTCCGGATATAATGAATCTAGCTTGGAGGATGACCATAAACATTTACCATTTAAATGGCATAATCCTTTCAAACCACCATTTAAATGGCATGATCCTTTCTATCCATTCAACTTTTTATATAAAGATACAGACTCCCCCAAATTATAACTAAATATCACTTAATTTGTTTCAGTCACTACTAGCTTCAAGCTAATTAAAATATTACATCGGTGGCTTAAAATAACATACAAGTTCATAAAACCACTCAAAAAACATGCAACATACATTTTATTCAAGCATTAAGCTACTTAGATTGTATTAGTCCCTGTCGCATCAACTCTCTTGCATTTTTAAGCACTTTAAAATAGCAACATTATAGCAGCTTACTCATGCTTCCTTGCTTGGATTAATCCTTGAGCCCCTGCATCAAAGTGAGACACCCTAAGAGATTGATACCACAATCAAATAGGGTGAGACAAAACTGTCTGGTCTTAGTATAAAGCATTAAACATGCGGCATATAAAACATATTATGGGTATATCTCGGATATTAACTCACACAGAATTAAGAAAAAATATTCAAATAACACGTTCAATACATACATGCATATGAATCCCAGTCCCATTTTCTCCAATAAAAATTTTCTGACTACTAATATAGGTAAGTTTGTCACCATCACCTAGGACTGTTATTTTTATATTTTATTGGGTCAAATACCTATTATCCTTACGTTGAACACAAGGTGCACGCTGCCTGTGCAACTCAGTTATCCTACCACACCAAGGCCTATAGGGATTAAACAAGCCATGTGCATACCTAACATCCTCACTGATGCTAGATAGGTCAATGCAACCTAGTGACAAGCACTCCTTAACCCATTTCTTGATTACTAGTTAGGGTTTAAACTATGTTATCCTAACTTCTTCCTCATGCACCCAGTTATATGCAAGAAATCCCTATCAATAATGATGTACATTCTTATATAACACTTCCAGTATAAACTAATGCATACCACCATTTAATATAACACCACATTCACACAAACATTCCAAAGTAAACCAAACATCCAAGATTTATATTGACACATACTAATTACAGTTAATAACCTGACTTTATCTTATGTGTCCAGATTATACAAACTATATGGATTTTTACACATTGTTGTGTACATAAGATAGAGATATTGAGGATACCTCCAAACCTTTTTATTTCTCTTTACCAAATATAAAAATCTGTCTTAGATAAATATAATTGATAAATAGATAAGCACATGAATCCTTCCATTGCTCTATTTACTTTTTTTCTTTAGAAGTAAAAATAAGCTCAAACCCTCTTGTTCAAGTTGCTTACTTCAATTTACACAACCCTACCACACAACAATATTCTTATTACCCACTATGGTATTTGCCATTTTTGGTAATAAACTTGTCGCATTATTTGTGTAACCCAATGGTTAAGTGGTCCCTTTTCTTTCTATTTAAAACAATGTTTTATACTTCCAACACAATTCAAAGAGATTTATATATATTACTCCCAGTTACAATTTAAATCATATATATGCATGTCAAATGGTTTTCATATCTTACCTTATACTTGAATCATATTTAAATTATTAACCACATACCAACAGGTTTTAGTGTAAATATCATTCGTTATCAATAGTTACTTATTTATAGCTAACTCATATACCAAATTCCTTGTGTACATACACACAGTATTATTTATATTTTATTTCATATTATATATATGCAAAGAAATTATTAAAAATAAACTTATATAGGGTCAACAAACCGGGGTTATCATACAATCCATCTCCAATGAGTAGTAGGTGGTTGTGCCTATGCTGGAACAGGTGGTTGATTGACATACTCGGTCGGCTCTCCATGTGCAATCTGTTCCTCGATTTAGTCCCGAAAATGCCTACACTCATTGGTAGTGTGACCAGCCATCTCGTGGAATAGACAAAATTTTGTAGAATCTCGCTAAAATTGAGTTGGCCCCCTTTTAGGAGCCTTTTGGTAAGAAATGCAGTCCTTTATATCGAAGTAGATGTCCTTTAGTGAAGAAATGAGCGTAGCGTACTTATTAAATTTGCATTTCTCTTCGAGCTTGAATATTTCATCATTCTTGGTCGGGGCTTTTTTTATCCCCTTAGCCTTATTTTTTCTAGAGTTAGATGATCCTCCATCCTTAACCATATTAACCTTGACAACAACTTTCTCGATATTGGCGTCTTCCTCACACAGAAATCTATCTACTTCGAAATTGAACCCGCGAAGGTCCATCGGTGGATCTCGCTGCAAAGAAATCTTAAAGTCCGTTTTATCCAAGATGTCGCACATAGATGCCATCAATACCACAGACGGTACTGGTCAATCCACCAAGGCCACCACCTCATTAAACCTTTCAGAAATGAGCACAAATTTTCTCTAGACCTCTTATTGATAGAAGTAAGGGACATGAAGTTTTTTGGTCGAGAGATGTGGGCCCTAAACTTCTCGATAAAATTTGCGGCCAATACATTCCAGCTATTGATCAATTCTGTTTCCAGCTGCTGAAACCACGTAACAGCGATACTAGTCAAGTAGAGTGGGAAGAACTTTTCCATGCATTATCTGATGCTGATAGCACTTCCATATGATGCATGTAGCAATTAGGTGTATGGTAGGTTTCTTTCTACCATCATAAAACTCCAAAGCTAGTAATTTTAAGTCAGATGGGTTATGGAAGTTCCAGATTTCCCATGTGAAAGGGCTAGGTTAACGTTGTTCACATCATCCTACGATGTTCCTCCCGTAAATCACCTAATTATGCATATAATTCGGTTTTCATCTCCGAGAATTTGTTTCCAACTATCCAATGTCGGTGCTCCCAGCATGCAAACTTGTAGTTGTATGATGCTTGTTCACATCCTCCAAAGCCTCGAGTCGGTATTACCAATACGAGCTCCTGCAGGCTCTACGCCATTTCTATCCAAAGCAACATTAGTTTGGGCTTGTCCATCATTTTCTACATTCCCATCCTGAGCATCACAAGCCAAAATGTTGCGATACATGCCATCCTCATTAGGGTGGATGGCCCCTTCCATTCCTGGATCGGTATTGGCTCTTGGCCGAGCCGGGTTTTTGCTAATCCGAGCTTGGGTAAACTCCTTGGTTGTGTGGAGGATGAATTGCTGGTTCCTACCCTCGTGACTAAGCCCTGCCCTCCCAGTCATCCATATCCATCAAATATCCCAAAGAACGAATTCATCACCTCTTCTTGTTTGTGGAGAAGCTTATTCTGTCACTTCATCCACGTCTTAAATTCATCCAACCCGCCATCTATCTCTTCTCTGTTCGAAGATCATCGTGAGATGAAGCCTCCAGACTTCCCTTATTTCTAGCGCTAGCATTGCCAATTTTTTTAGTGTAAGAGAATGCTCCATCCTTCTTCCGCTTCACCATCTTCAAATCCTGAAGCTAGCAATCAAAATTTCTTTATTAATCCAAAGGCTGTTGTGTGCCCCCTTTCTGGTGCCCCAAATTATTGATGTCAAAAGTGGTTCACTTGATGATTAACCCTCAAAGTGCACAATCCATACATAAATCACAGATAATTCAACCATAATAACAAAAAGCAGTCAAGAATAAAATAAAATAAAATGAAGGGAACACACAACAATTTTTATAGTGGTTTGGTAATCTGGGACTAGATCCACTTTATAATCCATTATTTATACTATCAGATTACAAGACACGATATATTTGTATGTAAGTATTAAAGAGAAAGAAGTGTATTGTTTAACACATTGTCCTAGCATTGATTGTATAATACGCCCTTTTATAGTGCAATGTCCTTTCATGTAATAAGTTGGAGAAAAAAAATCCAATCAGAAAGTTCTCTGTTTGAGTCCCAAAATGATGTATTTATAAGTTAGTTATTGTCCTGAATCAGTATGCCACATGGCACACAACTGGGTCAATAGGGAGTTGGTTGAGTAATTCTCTGGCTCGTGAAGAAGTCATGTCTAGCTTGATGCAACATACATATATCTTGATCTGAGGCAATAAGAGGTAGATTAGGTGATTTGACTTTGTTTAGAGCCACAAGAATAGGTCAAATCATAGCTCCAGGGCCTGGGTCTACATATTCTTGCTCAGTATAACTAACCAAGTTGTAACTTCCCAGAATTTTGACAATAAATAGTTATTTAATTAGAAGCTCAAAAATAGGAATTTCTACAAACAATGGAATTTGACCATGAAACTTTAATCGTTGCGTTTGTCTCGGAATACTGGTCAACTTTCATGTTTGGGGTTTCGCAAACGGAGTCCGTATGAAAAGTTACGGACGAAATACGAAAAATGGACAGAAATAAATAAAGAGAATAATTAATATATATGTTACCTTTTATTACCAACCTTCATTGGGAAAAAATGCTCAAGGGCTGTCGACACCCTCGCCTAGAGTGGTCGACCGCTTCGAGCCTGGTTTACGCAATGATGACCAGGTTTTGAGGGGCAATTTGGTAATATCTTATAAAACAAATGGACAGATGATAATAAAATTGATCTAATGGTCTAAGGCTATTTCCACCACTATAAATAAAGGGGTAGAGCCTCATTATTTTCCATTCAAATCTATAGAGGCAACAGAGCTCTGCCATTTTTCTTCTTCTTCTAACCTAATTTCTAAAATAAAATATATATTCACATACTCCAAATCAAATAAAATTCTTGTGGAATTGGGAAGATTAATAGATTTAATGGAAGAGGGTGCTCGATGATAGATTTCTTCGCTCTTTTCCTTTTTTACATTTCTACAGATCTAGTATTTTCCCCTTTCTAGATAAACTATAGATCTATAAGAATTTGGGGATTATAAGCCTAAAAAGTTCCAAATTCAGAAATTGGAAGCTACAAGGTGAGTGGGAAATTTACTAATACAGATATAATGATTTATCTCTTTCGTTTAAATCCAATCTATGTTTTATGCCTATTAGATCTGTTATTTAAACAATTGTAAATTGTGATAACCATTTGATCTGATTATGAATATGTTTGAAATTGGTAAAGTTGTGATTATGTATAAACATTAATTATAGGATATATATATATATTATTCCTACAAGTTATGCCATGAATTATGAAATATGTTGCATATGCCACATAGCACTGTGGATTTCGAAATCAGTCCCATTAAACACAAATTAGTTGTAGTTATGTTCCAGATCCTTAGTTCAGTGCTGAAATATGAAATATGTAAAATTTGGGTAAAAAGATGAATTTGTGTATTATGTGATTTTAAGAGTAAAAGAAATATTTCTTATTTACATTTAATGTTGTTGGATATTTGGCTTAAGCATTGTAAATTATGCGATTTTCCTCATTTTTAAATAAAGAGGCATTATTTTAGAATCACAAGAAGTATGAAAAAAAGAATTAAAAATGGAAAAGTGGTGCAAAAGTGCATATAAAAATAAATACATGTTTTGTATGTAATTTGCATCGACTATTCCAAAATAAGTATATATATATTACATTTATTTCTATGATTTGGAAATATGTAAATTCCACAAAATAAGCATGATTTACAGTGATTTTGGTTAGCGGTCCTTTTGAGACTTGAAACCTTTTTGGCAAGATTGAATATAAAAAGGGAACATTTGGTTAATTCATTAGGCCAAATCATTAATTTAAAAATAAGTATTATAAAATAAAAAATAAACATTAATAACTACGTTGACTACATGAAAACATAAAAATGAATATATTCATATTATCTGTCTAAATCAGCGTAAAATGGCGAAATATAAATTTATGGAATGTTTTATTGTTGGATAAGGTTCAATTATAGAATTATGTGTAATTGTAATCCAATTTGAATTAATATATTTGTGGTGACCATTTGTAGTAATAAATATAATTAATTGCCATAAATGAGACTGCAAATAAGTGAATAACCATTGTAACCAATACTCATTTGGGAAAAATAAATTGCGAATAGGAAAATGGTTACAACTCCTAAAATCATTAGAATAATTGTTGTGGACCTCAAGTAGGAAATTTAAATAATAACTGCATTTAGACACGAGGTTAAACTCAACTTGTAGTGTAAGCCTGCCAGGAACCGACAGGAAAATCCAGCGATCTCAGGCAGTCAGTTTAATGTAAGGGGTCTAGTGCATAAATATAATAGTACCAAGGAATGATGTTAAGTTCACTTGTGGTAGAAGTCTGCCCGGAACCGACCGGCATATCCAGCATCCATAGGTAGTCAACTTAATGTGAGAGGCCTAGCATGTATGTGTGTGTGTGTGTATATATATATATATATATATATATATAACAGTCAACTGATAAATAAATAAGAATAGGAATTGTCCGTTGGGATACAACAAGTAGATAACTTGGGACTGATCAATAGTTTCCTTAGGAAAATATGACCGTTATAGTCGCAAAGGGGCAATAAAAAGGAAATAAAAAGAAATAGGTGTCAAAAAGAGGATTAAAGGATATTTATTTTCGTTTAAATACTAATTCCAAATTAGGGAATATATTCAATAAATACCCTCGATAAAAGGGGAATATAACCTTCCTTATTTATTTTAATAAAATTTATAATTAAAAATATAGTTGGACTTAGTAGGTTAATAATATACATTATTAACCATATAAACCCGTGATACGAATAAATGGTGTACATATTGTATTTCTGTATAAAAGAATTAAATGGGAATGACTTAATAACGTAGCCTACTTTATCCCCAAAAGGGAATGGTGTTAAGGGAAAATGGGAGATGAATGAATAACCTTCGCGTATAGTCCGCTTCCTGGGTCCGAAAAGGCAAAGTGACTAAGGTTAAAGAGTCAATGTAACACCCCGTATTTTCTATGAACATTGAAGTAACGAATTAAAGAATAATTAATTGTAAAAGTGGGAATTAAGGGAAACGGTTTATGCCATTGCATTCGTCTCGGAATTCTGCTTGAGATAGAGTCTGAGTTTGCGTGAATCGGACTCCGTATGAAGAAGTTATGGAGTTTAGAAGATTTCAAGTTCAAGCAGAAAATAAATATAAATAATAATTAAATAATAAAAACAATTCAAAATTCAAAATCGGCTGAGTGGGAAATTTCCCGCTCAGGGTATCGACCCCCCCTTAGGGGGAGTCGACATAGGTGTCGACCCCCCTATAGGGGAGTCGACATAGGTGTCGACCCCCCTGTAGGGAGTCGACCCCTTTTTAGATCCAGCTCCTATGACAAATTTTTACAACCCTGTGCTGATGTGGCCTTCTCTGATTGGCCAATGACTGATTTCTGAGGTATTAGGGCATATGTGTCATGCTACGGTTGGCTGGATGACACATCTCTTTGGTTGATGGCTCTGATTTCTCCTAGACTAATCTAAAGGTAGAATTGAACCTAGATTTCTATATAATCACCCCAAACCTCAACCCTAGAACTCATTATATGAAGTCGTCATGTTGTTTGTCTACAAACTGGCCTACCCTCCATTCATCTACCCCAAACTAGAGAATCAAATTCAAACTAGGAATCAGTTAGAAGAACTATAGAATCAAATGTCTACATCAAGGGATAGCTTTTCAAATTAAGAAACCAGATCCCAGAAATCAAGATCCGTCCTTTTTTTGTAAGTACAGTTATTGTTTAGATGTGAACACCTAATAAGAAATCATGACTGTAATAACTGGATCTAGAACTATGTCTAATTCTATTCGTTCCTATCCTTTTGTCAATTCTGAATTTCTCATGCCTATTGGACTGTTGTGACTGACATAGTAAAGCCTATCATGCCTATTGGACTGTTGTGACTGACATAGTAAAGCCTATCATGCCTATTGGACTATTGTGACTAACATAGTTAAACCTATCATGCCTATGAGACTATTGGGACTGATACCATTGAACCTATCATGTTGTATTAAATTTGTGGTTCTTTTATGTATGTAAGTTACATGCTAAGTTATGTTCATACATGTTATATGTTTAGATCCAAGCTAGTACCCATGTTTAAGATCTATATAAGTTCATGTTTATACAATTAGACTTATGCTAGTTCGCATGTTAATTGGATCTAATTTAAATGCAAGGTCACATTTATATGCTTAATTAAGTTTATGTCATTCTATGCCACAAATTGATCTACGTTGTTTTATGCCTATTGGAATATTACATGTCCCTTTTCTTTTCCCTTTTTGTTTATGAGTTAGGCTAATTTACGAGCCTAACGTTCTATGTGAATTGTGCGAACGAATAACGGGGTAGACGTTGGGGGAAAATATTAAATTACATGTTATTGGCATAGATTGGCTCATAATCAAGTTGATGATTAGTAGCATGAAATGGCATAATTTGGACAAAATTTAGAGGGTAAATGGGACATGACTTGATTTGACAACACTTGTGGATAATTTACATATAAATATGAATCGTAAATATGTAAATTAATTAAAAGATGAATATGCCTAACCCGAGGTTAAATTGAGCTGCGGTGTAAGACTGCTCGGAACCGCCCGACACATCCAACGACCGCAACAATATAGATCTAATGTGAGAGGTTAGCGCATTAAGCCCGAAAAACCTGAGGTTAGATTGAGTTGCGGTGTAAGATTGCCCGGAACCGCCCGGCACATCCAGCGACCGCAATAATACATATCTAATGTAAGAGGTTGGTGCTTTAATTAATGAGTTAAAGCTAAGGAATAGACAGGCTAAGAATGGTAAGGTTAAGTTAATTAAGGAAACACTTAACCAATACAACATGTTAATCAAAAAAATGGGTGGGATTAGGTAAAATGGAGAACACTTAAACGTTATAACATGTTGATTAGGAAACCCTAGTAACGGGGACCCATTTCAGCAGTAACCCACATATATGTATCATGGTACCCTGAACTAGGCAGGGTGGGGCACGATTACTGGGCTGATTATAAGCGGTCAAAATAGCGGCGGGTAGTGTAGCAGTGTAGGTTCCGGTGGAGTATGGGCGTGCACGTACTCCAGAGTGGATAAAGAAGGCGCTGGGCATCAGTAGTACACACTATTCATGTTGAATTCCCGTTGGGTTGCCACCATAGGAATTGATACACCCTATGGTGGGACCAGCACAGGTATCTACAATCGAGCGGGGCCGAATGACACAAGTAAGAAATACATGCGAGTAGAAGCCGATTGGGAAAGGGATAACTTTGTTATGAAAACATGATGGTAGTTAAAACATTCATAGTAGGTGCAGAGAAATAGAAATGAGTGTGATTGTACATTCAGTTTATCTTATCTTATGTTATCTTATTTCTATGTGATGTCCTATGTTTAGTTTATTCATATCATGATCCTTTTACCTGTTTACATGCTGAATAATCACTGGACTTACCAGACTTATGTCTGACCCATTTTCCTTCGCCTTCTTTTCTTCCATTCCCCCTCCCCCTAGGTCTGCAGGGAGGGAATACTTCGGCTTATTGCAGACCTTTTCAAGCTTGAAGAGAGTAAATGTATTGCTTGGATTCTCTTTTCTTGGGCAATGGCTGTGGTTACACTTTTATTGGGAATTTATGATGCTTTACTTTTGTTTTATGTTTCTTTATGTACTAGGAGATTTAAATCAAGACAAATGTTTTGTTGTAATAATTTAGAAGTTGGGTTTTGAGTCAATGCTTGTAATGTTTTAACTGAACCACACCATTTAATAAACAATTTCAGTTTTCCGCTCCTTATATGTCTGTCTTGTAAATTATCTGTGTCTTTTACCCAAAATGCTTCCCCAAATTTAATGCATTCCCTTTGTGAGTGACCTTAACGGCGGTGGGGTGTTTCACTTGGTATCTGAGCAATGGTTTACCAGATTAAATAAAAGTCTTTGAAAACTATTTTTCAAAAAAGAAGTTTAAAGAAGCATTTTCAAGAAGAGTATTGTTTTATTATAAAGGCATAATCCACAAAGCCATATGCACTATCTTTCTATCCTTTGTTTTGAACCTTTTCTTTTTGTTTCAGCACATCTGGGGATCTTAATCTTCCTGAGGGCGTACCGGTACCTGGTTGGTTCAGAAGGTACCTGGAGGCTAGTGCTAATGACGTAGGCCCAGCAGACGTTCCTCCTCCCCCTGTTGCAGCTGTTCCTCCTCCTCCTTGTGTGAATGCTTTCTCAAAGATATGTAGAGACTTTCGAGCCATGGGTGGAAAGAACTTTAATGGGACTAGGTCATTTGTGGAAGCAAGAAATTGACTCAAGGAAACAGAAGATTTATTTGTTATCTTCGAGGTGGACGATGGGTAGACGATACAATTGGCTGTATGGTTACTTAAGGACGAAGCCTCTTATTGGTGGGAAGTTACTAATGCTGAGAGACCAGTTGAAACTTGGGAGGATTTCAAAATGAGATTTGAAATGAAGTTCCTCTCGCAAGCTGAACGAAGCCTACAGACAGAGACGTTCTTAGCACTCAAACAAGGAAACCTATCGATTAAGGAATACGTCAACCAATTCAACTAGCTGGCTAGATTGAGACTGGAGTTAGTAAACACTCCACATAAAAAAGGCTCTCTGATTCGTTAAAGGGTTAAATGAGCCACTGCATAGCCTAGCTATGTCCCATATTACTATGGGCGCGACTTTTGGGAGACTGGTGGACATGGCACTGTTACAGGAGGAAGACAAGGGTGGCACGAAAGAGGCAAAGGTGGATGAGCCTCTAGACAAGAAAGTGGAGAGATCGCAGAATAAGAAGACGGATTCCAAGAAAGGCGGGAAGTATAATAAACCCCATGACAAGAGGAAGTGTAAATTTTGTGGCATACTTGGACATCTAATTAAAGACTGCAGGAAGAAAAAGAGGAAGATGGATGGTTGCTTTCAATGCGGCGAGACAGGACATATGGCTAAGGATTGCCCAAAAAGGCAAGGGCAAGGGCAGAGGACTGATCCACTTCTGGAGGGCAGGTTCACGCACTCATGGCACCTCCGCAAGAAAGAGGTAGAAATATTTCTGTTGAGAGTTTAGTTTATATTTCTGATCATCCAGTTCGTATTCTTTTTTATTCTGGCGCATCGCACTCTTTTATATCAACTGCTTTAGTTGAATCTCTGCACCTAGATACCAGTATAGTAGAGTATCCCATAGTTGTTTCAAATCCAATTGGGGGCTCGGCTTATTTGTCCACGATTTGTTTGGATTTAGGAATTTCTATACTAAGCGTTGGGTTTAGATGTAATGCTTATGTTTTGGGCTTCACGGGCTATGGGTTGATTCTAGGCATGGATTGGTTATCCAGAAATTGTGCCATCCTCGATTGTGAAAAGAGAGTGGTTAGACTTATGACTCGCCTCGGTAACACTCTCGAAATCTCTTGTAATCCCATGAATTCTATTATGCTTAGTTATCTAAAATCTCTTGATGCGCCTGTTGAAAACTTGCAATCTGTTAGAGTAGTTCGTGAATACTCAGATGTCTTTGAAGAGGTGAAAGGTTTACCTGTGAAGCAAGAGATAGACTTCTGCATAAACCTTGTTGATAATGCTAAACCTGTTGCTTTACCCGTTAGACACACGACTCTAAGGGAAAGGAAAGAGCTCAGCAAGAAAGTTAAAGTGTTGCTTGAAAAGGGGTTCATAAGATGGAGTATTTCTGAATGGGGTGCTCCTGTGGTTTTGCAACCAAAGCAGATGGTTCACTTCGTCTATGCGTGGACTATAGGGAGCTAAACAAGCTGACCAAGAGGAATAGGCACCCGCTTCCTAGAATAGACGACTTATTTGACCAACTCGTAGGTGCCTCGGTTTTCTCCCAACTAGATCTGGCCACCGGATTTCATCAACTAAGAGTGGCTGAAGATAGCATAGATAAGACCGCTTTCAGGACCCCGGATGGTTTCTTCGAATGGTTTGTCATGCCTTTCGGCTTGGCAAACGCACCGCCCTATTTCATGGACCTGATGAGTAGGCTATTCAGAGAGTTCTATAATAAATTTGTAGTGGTCTTCGTGGACAACATTTTGATTTTCTCAAAAAGTGAGGAAGAACATGCTCTTCAATTAAGGGAAGTTATGGATACTCTTCGTGCACACCAGCTGAAAGAAAAATTCTCCAAATGCCATTTTTGGAGAGAAGAAGAAAGGTTTCTTGGACATGTGGTGTCCAAAGAGGGGATAGTTGTGGATCCCGCAAAAGTAGTTGCGGTGCAAGATTGGAGGATCCCCCGGAATGCAACCGAAGTACGAAGTTTTCTTGGGCTAGCGGGCTTTTACAGAAAGTTCATTAAGGACTTTGCGAAGATCTCAGCCCCACTTACTAGACTGACAAAGAAGAACCTAACTTTTGCCTAGGATTTGGATTGCGATATTGCTTTCCAACGATTGAAAAGGGCCCTGACAACAGCCTCAGTTCTAACATTGCCTGACGGAAGTAAGATGTTTACCATATACACAGACGCATGTGGTACAGGATTAGGCGCTATCTTGATGCAAGAAGGCAAAGTAGTTTGCTATGGAGGAAGGAAATTGAAAGTACATGAGAAGAACTACCCAACTCATGATTTAGAGCTAGCTGCAATTGTTTTCGCTCTTAGGTCATAGCGTCATTACCTACTAGGAGAAAGGTTTGAATTGTTTACTGACCATAAATCGTTAAAGTGCCTTTTCTCATAGAAAGATCTTAACTTAAGACAACAAAGGTGGATGGAATTTCTTGCCTCATACAATTTTGAGACTGCTTGTACCCCAGGCAAGGGCGATGTGGTAGAAGACGCCTTGAGTAGGAAAAAGCTGACCTTGAGTCCTCTCTTGGTAGAAAGGCAAAGCTTGGAGTACATAGCAAACTTTGACTTTAGACCCTCCTTTGAATTTGTACCTGGTTTGTTAGCACCGCTAGAGGTGCGGCTTATGCTTTTGGACTCAATAGGAACCGCGCAACGTGAAGATCCTCAGCTAGTTGATGTGGTGGATAAGCTAATTAGAGGTGAGACTTCTAGTCACCTCAATAGACACTCCAACGATGACAAGGGTTGGTTGAGACGGGATGGAAGACAATGTGTCCCACAAGCAAGGGATTTGGTGAAAACCATTCTCGAAGAAGCACACCATTCAAAGTTGACCATACATCCAGGTAGGGACAAGATGTATAAAGACATAAAAAGGGTTTTCTTCTGGAATGGCATGAAGAAGGATGTAGCTGAGTTTGTCTCTAAATGCTTGATATGCCAACAAGTCAAGGCGGAACAGAAGAAGCCTGGAGGTCTACTTCATCCCCTAGAGGTCCCCAGTGGAAATGGGATAGCATTTCGATGGACTTTATTGATGGGTTGCCTAGGTCAAGAAGGTGCAGTACCAGCATCTAGGTAATAGTGGAGAGGCTCACTAAAAGCGCTCACTTTATACCTGTTAAAAGTAGGAGGATTGCCTCATCGTTAGCATCCATTTATCTTAAAGCGGTGGTTCGACTGCATGGGATACCCTCTAACATAGTAAGTGATCGAGATCCTATCTTTATGAGCGAGTTTTGGAAGAGTACGCAAGAGGCTGTAGGCACACAGCTATGCTTAAGCACTGCCTATCACCATCAAACCGATGGTCGGATGGAAAGGGTGAATAGAGTATTAAAAGATCTCTTGAGATTGTGCATTCTTAATTTTGGGCGAACATGGGAGGATCACCTTCCTTTGGTGGAGTTCGCCTACAACTATAGCTACTATTAGACCAAAATTTGGGCCTAGCACCCAAATGCAGATCACAGATCACAGAATGCAGAAAAAAGTAAAATTAGAGGAGACACACAAAGTTTTTATAGTGGTTCGGCTCAAACCAAGCCTACGTCCACTTTATCTCTTCTTAAATCCTAAGAAATTACAAGTACAATTCTCTTGGTTTATACACGAAATCCTCGTGTTTACAATTAAAAAGAAGTGAGAAAATGAAGATTATACAAGAAATCCTCATGTTGTAGTGTGGAATTTGACTCCTTTGCTGCTGAAAATGTTTGTAGAGATCAATGGTGGAAGAGGTAAGGAGTTGAAGCCAAAAGATCCTTGAAAATGCCTTCAAATGGTGTATTTATAGCTGTAGGAGAGCTTCTAGGAAGACCGGTTCGTGATGGGGTACATGGCACCCGATCCGGAAAAGTAGGAGCAGGAGTAGCCTTAAGAACAGGTCAAGATCAATGCATAGCGTTACATCCAGGCGGGTCGGATCGTGATTGGACAGGGCAAGCCGAGCTGGTCGTGGTGCTCGAGTACTAAAGCTGACGTAGAGCGGGTCGGATCGTGATGCAGGAGTGCGAACCGAGGGGGGCGATCCAACCGTGGGCGAGCTGTCGATCCGGTGTGTGTGAACCAAGGTGGGGCCCACGAGCCAAAGGGGGCGATCCGGTCCAGGAGGTGTTGCTTCGTCACTTCATCCAAATGATTGCCAGATTACACCCATTCACGGAAACGGGCATAACTATCAAAACGTAAGTCCGATTGAGCCAAACCAAAGCTCAAAATGAAGAAAATTCATAGATCTACAAGAATTACAGAGCCTAGCTCTGTAATTGCTATTTTCGGGCCCAAAAGAGGTCGTCTGATGGGAGTTTCGGGCCTTTCTTTGTTCATGATGCAACTTTGACCAAATCACTGCCTGTCTTCTGACGATGTTCTCCATATCCGAGCGCGATGCTATCCAAATATTCAGTGTGACAGCTTTAACCCAAAAGTGTGTCAATAGCTACTAAGCCACCATAGGCATGACACCCTTCAAGGCTTTATGTGGAAGACCATGCCGATCACTAACTTGTTGGTGGGAGTCAACTATCAAGCTACTACTTGGGCCTGACATGATCAGAGAAACTTCAGAGAAGGTGGTCTTGATACGAAGACGAATGAAGACCGCACAAGATAGACAGAAGTCCTACGCTGATAAAAGAAGGACCGACCTTGAGTTTGAGGTTGGAGACAAGGTTTTCCCTAAAGTATCTCCTTTGAGGAATGTCGTTCGCTTTGGGTCTGCAGGAAAATTGGCACCAAGATTTGTAGGGCCATTTCCTATCATTGAAAGGATTGGGAAGATGGCTTATAAAGTAGAGTTACCTGAAAGATTGGTGGGAGTTCATAATGTTTTTCATGTCTCTCATCTAAGAAAGTGATTACATCAGTTAGCAGAAGTTCTGGAGCCAAGCATACTAGAGGAAATAGAAGCGGAGCGAGAAGCGATAGTGAGAAGAGTTCCAGCTCGTATCTTGGGTATAGAAGTTAAAAGGCTACGCAATCATGAAGTCAAGCTAGTTAAAGTACAATGGAGTGATGCAGAGGAATACGCGACTTGGGAGACCAAGGACAAGATACGCGCAGCCTACCCTTATCTTTTTGAGGGTACATTTTTGATCTCTTGTTTTCCATAAAGTTTATGCATGCTTATATCTATCCTTTTAACTATATCTCCTCGGTCCTAGTCTGGATCCCAAGGTAGAAACCAATGGATGTAAACAAGTATTTGAAATAGGTTATGATTGATGGTTGCTAGTGGTTGCCAGTGGTTTCTCGTGGATGCATATACACACACTAGGTACTAGATCATCTCAGTCACTTTCATATTGCATATGCATATATGTATTTATATATGGATTGGAACTTGATGTGTTGCCACGTGGACGTTGCATTTTTATGGATGATTGTGCACTCATGTAGAAGTTACAAAATAAGATTAGGAAAAATTGCATACATGATGGAATCATAGCACCGACATGATTCGCATCAAGGAGGTCAACTGAATCAGTGGACCGCCTGATTTTTCATTAGATAAGGACACTACGCATATGATCATGAAAGCATTAGAAATCTTTTTAAGGACAGTGGATGCCTGTGATTGATGGTTGAGTAGATGGATGTTGGTTATTAGGATACATTCTTCTTAACTTGGATATCTCGGGGACGAAATCCTTTAAGGAGGGGAGAATGTAACACCCCGTATTTTCTGTGAACATTAAAGTAATGAATTAAAGAATACTTAATTTTAAAATTGGGAATTAAGGGAAACGGGTTATGCCATTGCGTTCGTCTCGGAATTCTGCTTGAGATAGATTCTGAGTTTGCGTGAATCGGACTCCGTGTGAAGAAGTTATGGAGTTCAGAAGATTTCAAATTCATGCAGAAAATAAATATAAACAATAATTAAATAATAAAAACATTTCAAAATTCAAAATTGGCTGATCGGGAAATTTTCCGCTTAGGGTGTCGACCCCCCCAAAGGGGGAGTCGACATAGGTGTCGACCCCCCTATAGGGGAGTCGACATAGGTGTCGACCCCCCCCTGTAGGGAGTTGACCCCTTTTTAGATCCAGCTCATGTGACAAATTTTTACAACCCTATGCTGATGTGGCCTTCTCTGATTGGCCAATGACTGATTTTTGAGGTATTATTGCATACGTTTCATGCTACGGTTGGCTGGATGACACATCTCTTTGGTTTGATGGCTCTTATTTCTCCTAGACTAATCTAAAGGCTAGAATTGAACCTAGACTTCTATATAATCACCCCAAACCTTAACCCTAGAACTCATTTTATGAAGCCGTCATGTTGTTCATCTACAAACTGGCCTAGCCTTCATTCATCTACCCTAAACTAGATAATCAAATTCAAACTATGAATCAGTTAGAAGAACTAGAGAATCAAACGTCTACATCAAGCGATAGCTTTTCAAATTCAGAAATCATATCCCAAAAATCAAGATCCGTCCTTTTTCTGTAAGTAAAGTTATTGTTTAGATATGAACACCTAATAAGAAATCATGACTGTAATAACTGGATCTAGAACTATGCCTAATTCTATTCGTGCCTATCCTTTTGTCAATTTTGAATTGCTCATGCCTATTGGACTGTT
Source organism: Allium sativum (assembly GCA_030737875.1). NCBI lineage: Eukaryota > Viridiplantae > Streptophyta > Magnoliopsida > Asparagales > Amaryllidaceae > Allium > Allium sativum. Next base: position 773,928,408 of record CM060912.1, read on the forward strand.
GTGACTGACATAGTAAAGCCTATCATGCCTATTGGACTGTTGTGATTGACATAGTAAAGCCTATCATGCCTATTGGACTATTGTGACTAACATGGTAAAACCTATCATGCCTATGAGACTATTGGGACTGATACCATTGAACCTATCATGTTGTATTAAATTTGTGGTTCTTTTATGTATGTAAGTTACATGTTAAGTTATGTTCATACATGTTATATGTTTAGATCCAAGCTAGTACCTATATTGAAGATCTATATAAGTTCATGTTTATACAATTAGACTTATGCTAGTTCGCATGTTAGTTGGATCTTATTTAAATGCAAGATCACATTTATATGCTTAATTAATTTTATGTCATTCTGTGCCACAAATTGATCTATGTTTTTTTATGCCTGTTGGAATGTTACATGTCCCTTTTCTTTCCCCTTTTTGTTTATGAGTTAGGCTAATTTGCGAGCCTAACGTTCTATGTGAATTGTGCGAACGAATAACGGGGGAGACGTTGGGGGAAAATATTAGATTACATGTTATTGGCGTAGATTGGCTCATAATCATGTAGATGATTAGTAGCATGAAATGGCATAATTTAGACAAAATTTAAACGGTAAATGGGACATGACTTTATTTGACAACACTTGTGGATAATTTACATATAAATATGAATATCAAATATGTAAATTAATTAAAAAATGAATATGCCTAACCCGAGGTTAGATTGAGTTGTGGTGTAAGACTGCCCGGAACCGTCCGGCACATCCAGCGACCGCAACAATATAAATCTAATGTGAGAGTTTAGCGCAATAAGCCAGAAAAACCCGAGGTTAGATTGAGTTGCTATGTAAGACTTTCCGGAACCGCCTGGCACATCCAGCGATCGCAACAGTACATATCTAATGTGAGAGGTTGGTGCTTTAATGAATGAATTAAAGCTAAGGAACAGACAGGTTAAGAATGGTAGGGTTAAGTTAATTAAGGCAACACTTAACCAATACAACATGTTAATCAAACAGATGGGTGGGGTTAGGTAAAATGGAGAACACTTAACCGTTATAACATGTTGATTAGGAAACCCTAGTAACGGGAACCCATTTCAGTAGTAACCGACATAGATGTATCATGGTACCCTGAACTAGGTAGGGTGGGGCACGATTACTGGGTTGATTATAAGCGGTCAAAATAGCGGCGGGTGGTGTAGCAGTGTAGGTTCCGGTGGAGTATTGGCGTGCACGTACTCCGGAGTGGATAAAGCAGGCACTGGGCATCAGTAGTATACACTGTGCATCTTGAATTTGTGTCGGGTTGCCACCATAGGAATTGATACAACCCATGGTGGTACTAGCACAGGTATTTACAATCGAGCGGGGCCGAATGACACAAGTAAGGAATACGTGCGAGTAGAAGCCGATCGGGAAATAGATCACTTTGTTATGAACACATGATGGTAGTTGAAACATTCATAGTAGGTGCAGAGAAATAGAAATGAGTGCGATTGTACATTCAGTTTGTCTTATCTTATGTTATCTTATTTCTATGTTATTGTCCTATGTTCAGTTTATTCATGTCATGATCCTTTTACCTGTTTACATGTTGAATAATCACTGGACTTACCAGATTTATGTCTAACCCATTTTCTTTCGCCTTCTTTTCTTCTGTCCCCCCCCCCCCCCGATCCGTAGGGAGGGAATACTTCAGCTTAGTGCAGACCTTTTCAAGCTTGAAGAGAGTAGATGTATTGGTGGGATTCTCTTTTCTTGGGCTATGGTTGTGGTTACACTTTTATTGGGGATTTATGCTGCTTCTTTATGTACTTGGAGATTTAAATCGAGACAGATGTTTTGTTGTAATAATTTAGAAGTAGGGTTTTGAGACAATGCTTGTAATGTTTTAACTGAACCACGCCATTTAATAAATAATTTCAGTTTTCCGCTGCTTATATGTCTGTCTTGTAAATTATCTGTGTCTTTTACCTAAAATGCTTCGCCAAAGTTAATGCATTCCCTTTGTGAGTGACCTTAACGGAGGTGGGGTGTATCAGAGCAATGGTTTACCAGATTAGATAAAAGTTTTTGAAAACTATTTTTCAAAAAAGAAGTTTAAAGAAGCATTTTCTAGAAGAGTGTTGTTTTATTATAAAGGCATAATCCCCAAAGCCATATGCACTATCTTTCTATCCTTTTTTTGAACCTTTTCTTTTCGTTTCAGCATGTATGGGGATCTTAATCTCCCTAAGGGCGTACCGGTACCTGGTTGGTTCAGAAGGTACCTGGATGCTAGGGCTAATGGCGCATGCCCAGCAGATGTTCCTCCTCCCCTTGTTGCAGCTGTTACTCCTCCTCCTCGTGTGAATGCTTTCTCAAAGATATGTAGAGACTTTAGAGCCATGGGTGGAAAGAACTTTAATAGTACTGAGTCATTTGTGGAAGCAAGAAACTGGCTCAAAGAAACATAAGATTTGTTTGTTATCTTCGAAGTGGACGATAGGCAGAAGATACAATTGGCTGTATGGTTACTTAAGGACAAAGCCTCTTATTGGTGGGAAGTTACTAATGCTGAGAGACCAGTTGAAACTTGAGAGAATTTCAGAATGAGATTTGAAATGAAGTTCCTCTCGCAAGCTTAACAAAGCCTACAGATGGAGAAGTTCTTAGCACTCAAACAAGGAAACCTATCGGTTAAGAAATACGTCAACCAATTCAACCAGCTGGCTAGATTCGGACTGGAGTAAGTAAATACTCAACATAAAAAGGCTCTCCGATTCGTTAAAGAGTTAAATGAGCCACTGCACAGCCTAGCTATGTCCCATATACCTATGGGTGCGACTTTTGAGAGACTGGTGTACATGGCACTGTTACAGAAGGAAGACAAGGGTGGTAAGAAAGAGGCAAAGGTGGATGAACCTCTAGACAAGAAAGTGGAGGGATCACAGAATAAGAAGATGGATTCCAAGAAAGGCGGGAAGAATAACAAACCCCGTGACAAGAGGAAGTGTAAATTTTGGGGCATACCTGGACATCTAATTAAAGACTGCAGGAAGAAAAAGAGGAAGATGGGTGGTTGCTTTCAATGCGGCGAGAAAAGACATATGGCTAAGGATTGCCCAAAAAGCAAGGGCAAGGGCAGAGGACTGGATCCACTTCTGGAGGACAGGTTCACGCTCTCATGGCACCTCCGCAAGAAAGAGGTAGAAATATTTCTGTTGAGAGTTTAGTTTATCTTTCTGATCATCCAGTTCGTTCTCTTTTTGATTCTGGCGCATCGCACTCTTTTATATGTACTGCTTTAGTTGAGTCTCTGCACCTAGATACCAGTATAGTAGAGGATCCCATGGTTGTTTCAAATCCAATTGGGGGCTCGGCTTACTTGTCCATGATTTGTTTGGATTTGGGAATTTCTATACTAAGCGTTGGATTTAGATGTAATGCTTATGTTTTGGGCTTCACGGGCTATGGGTTGATTCTTAGCATGGATTGGTTATCCAGAAATGGTGCCATCCTCGATTGTGAAAAGAGATTGGTAAGACTTATGACTCACCTCGGTAACACTGTCGAAATCTCTTATAATCTCTTGAATTTTGTTATGCTTAGTTATCTAGAATCTCTTGATGCGTCTGTTGAAAACTTGCAATCTGTTAGAGTAGTCTGTGAATACTCGGATGCCTTTGAAGAGGTGAAAGGTTTACCTCCGAAGAGAGAGATAGACTTCCGCATATACCTTATTGATAATGCAAAACCAGTTGGTTTACCCGTTAGACACATGGCTTCAAGGGAAAGGAAAGAGCTCAGTAAGCAAGTTAAAGAGTTGCTTGAAAAGGGGTTCATAAGGCGGAGTATTTCCGAATGGTCTGCTCCGGTGGTGTTTGCAACCAAAGTAGATGGTTCACTTTGTCTGTGCGTGGACTATAGGGAGCTAAACAAGCTGACCAAGAAGAATAGGCACCCACTTCCTAGAATAGACGACTTGTTTGACCAACTCGTAGGTGCCTTGGTTTTCTCCCAACTAGATCTGGCCACCGGATTTCATCAATTAAGAGTGGCTGAAGACAGCACAGATTAGACCGCGTTCAGGAAACCGGATGGTTTCTTCGAATGGCTTGTCATGCCTTTCGGCTTGACAAACGCACCGGCCTATTTCGTGGACTTGATGAGTAGGGTATTCAGAGAGTTCCATTATAAATTTATAGTGGTCTTCATGGACGACATTTTGATTTTCTCAAAAAGTGAGGAAGAACATGCTCTGCATTTAAGGGAAGTTCTGGATACTCTTCGTGCACACCAACTGAAAGCAAAATTCTCCAAATGCCATTTTTGGAGAGAAGAAGTAAGGTTTCTTGGACATGTGGTGTCCAAAGAGGGGATAACTGTGGATCCCGCAAAAGTAGTTGCGGTGCAAGATTGGAAGATCCCCCGGAATGCAACCGAAGTACGAAGTTTTCTCGGGCTAGCGGGCTTTTACAGAAAGTTCATTAAGAACTTTGCGAGGATCTCAGCCCCACTTACTAGACTGACAAAGAAGAACCTAACTTTTGCCTGGGATTTGGATTGTGACATTGCTTTCCAACGATTGAAAAGGGCCATGACAACAACCCCAGTTCTAACATTGCTTGACGGAAGCAAGATGTTTACCTAATACACAGACGCATCCGGTACAGGATTAGGTGCTGTCTTGATGTAAGAAGGAAAAGTAGTTTGCTATGGAGGAAGGCAATTGAAAGTACAAGAGAAGAACTACCCAACTTATGATTTATAGCTAGCTGCCATTGTTTTCGCTCTTAAGTCATGGCGTCATTACCTACTAGGAGAAATGTTTGAATTGTTTACTGACCATAAATCGTTAAAGTCAATGTGGATTGAATTTCTTACCTCATACAATTTTGAGATTGCTTATACCCCCGGTAAGGTCAATGTGGTAGCAGATGCCTTGAGTAGAAAAAAGGTGACCTTGTGTCCTCTCTTTGTAGAAAGGCAAAGCTTGGAGTACATAGCAAACTTTGACTTTAGACCCTCCTTTGAATTTGTACCTGGTTTGTTAGCATCGCTAGAGGTGCGGCCTACGCTTTTGGACTCAATAGGAACCGTGCAACGTGAAGGTCCTCAGCTAGTTGATGTGGTGGATAAGCTAATTAGAGGTGAGACATCTAGTCACCTCAATAGATACTCCATCGATGACAAGGGTTAGTTGAGACGGGATGGAAGACTATGTGTCCCACAAGCAAGGGATTTGGTGAAAACCTTTCTCGAAGAAGCGCACCATTCTAAGTTGACCATACACCCATGCGGGGACAAGATGTATAAAGACATAAAAAGGGTTTTCTTCTGGAATGGCAGGAAGAAGGATGTAGCTGAGTTTGTCTCTAAATGCTTGATATGCCAACAAGTGAAGGCGGAACAGAAGAAGCCTGGTGGTCTGCTTCATCCTCTAGAGGTCCACAGTGGAAATGGGATAGCATTTCGATGGACTTTATTGATGGGTTGCCTAGGTCAAGAAGGGGTAGTACAAGCATTTGGGTAATAGTGGACAGGCTCACTAAAAGCACTCACTTTATACCTGTTAAAAGTAGGAGGACTGCCTCATTGTTAGTATCTATTTATCTTAAAGAGGTGGTTCGACTGTGTGGGATATCCTCTAGCATAGTAAGTGATCGAGATCCTATCTTTACGAGTGAGTTTTGGAAGAGTTTGCAAGAGGCTGCAGGCACACAGCTATGCTTAAGCACTGCCTATCGCCCTCAATCCGATGGTCAGACGGAATGGGTGAACAGAGTATTAGAAGATCTCTTGAGATTGTGCATTCTTGATTTTGGGGGAACATAGGAGGATCACCTTCCTTTGGTGGAGTTTGCCTACAACAATAGCTACCAAGCCACCATAGGCATGGCACCATTCGAGGCTTTATATAGAAGACCAAGCCGATCACTAACTTGTTGGTGGGAGTCTACAGACAAGCTCGTACTTGGGTTAGACATGATCAGAGAAACTTCAGAGAAGGTGGACTTGATACGAAGACGAATGAAGACCGCACAAGATAAACAGAAGTCCTTTGCTGATAAAAGAAGGAACGGCCTTGAGTTTGAGGTTGGAGACAGGGTTTTCCTTAAAGTATCTCCTTTGAGGAATGCCATTCGCTTTGGGTCTGCAGAAAAATTGGCACCAAGATTTGTAGGGCCATTTCCTATCATTGAAAGGATTGGGAAGATAGCTTATAAAGTAGAGCTGCCCGAAAGATTGGCTGGAGTTCATAATGTTTTTCATGTCTCTCATCTACGAAAGTGCTTACATCAGTCGGCAGAAGTTGTGGAGCTGAGCATACTAGAGGAAATAGAAGTGGAGCGAGAAGCCACGGTGAGAAGAGATCCAACTCGTTTCTTGGGTACAGAAGTTAAAAGGCTGCACAATCGTGAAGTCAAGCTATTTAAAGTACAATGGAGTGATGCAGAGGAAGACGCGACTTGGGAGACTGAGGACAAGATACGCGCAGCATACCCTTATCTTTTTTAGGGTACATCTTTGATCTCTTGTTTTCCATAAAGTTTATGTCTGCTTATATCTATCCTTTTAAGTATATCTCCTCGGTCCTAGTCTTGACCCTAGGTAGCAACCAATGGATGTAAACATGTATTTGAAACATGTTATGATTGATGGTTGCAAGTGGTTGCTAGTGGTTGCTCGTGGATGCATACACACACACTAGGTACGAGATCGGCTCAGTCACTTTCATATTGCATATGCATATTTGTATTTATATATGGATGGGAACTTGATGTGTTGTCACATGGACATTGCATTTGTATGGATGATTGTGCACTCATGTAGAAGTTACAAAATAGGATTTGGAAAAATTGGATACATGACAGACTCATAGCACTGACATGATTCACATTAAGGTGGTCAACTGAATCAGTGGACCGCCTGATTTTGCATTAGATAAGGACATAGACACACACTATCCATATGATCATGAAAGCATTAGAAATCTTTTTAAGGACAGTGGATGCCTATGATTGATGGTTGATTAGATGGATGTTGGATGTTAGGATACATTCTTCTTAACTTAGAGATTTCGAGGACGAAATCCTTTAAGGAGAGGAGAATGTAACACCCCGTATTTTCTATGAACATTAAAGTAACGAATTAAAGAATACTTAATTTTAAAAGTGGGAACTAAGGGAAATGGGTTACACCATTGCTTCGTCTCGGAGTTCTTCTAGAGATATAGTCCGAGTTTGAGTGAATCGGACTCCATATGAAGAAGTTATGGAGTTCAGAAGATTTCAAGTTCAGCAGAAAATAAATAGGTGTCGACCCCCCTGTAGGGAGTCGACCCCTTTTTAGATCTAGCTCCTGTGATGAATTTTTACAAACCTATGCTGATGTGTCCTTCTCTGATTGGCCAATGACTGATTTCTGAGGTATTAGGGCATATGTGTCATGCTGCGGTTGGATGAGTGACACGTCTCTTTGGTTTGATGGCTCCGATTTCTCCTAGACTAATCTAAAGGCTAGAATTGAACCTAGATTTCTATATAATCACCCCAAACCTCAACCCTAGAACTCATTCTATGAACCCGTCATGTTGTTCGTGTAAAACTGGCCTTGCCTCCATTCATCTACCCCAAACTAGAGAATCAAATTCAAACTTGGAATCAGTTAGAAGAACTAGAGAATCAAACGTCTACATCGAGGGATAGCTTTTCAAATTCAGAAATCAAGATCTGTCCTTTTTCTATATGTACAGTTATTGTTTAGATGTGAACACCTAATAAAAAATCATGACTATAATAACTGGATCTAGAACTATGCCTAATTCTATTCGCGCCTATCCTTTTGTTAATTCTGAATTGCTCATGCCTTTTGAACTGTTGTGACTGACATAGTAAAGCCTATCATGCCTATTGGACTGTTGTGACTCACATAATAAAACCTATCATGCCTATTGGACTGTTGTGACTAACATAGTAAAACCTATCATGCCTATGAGACTATTGAGACTGATACCATTGAACCTATCATGTTGTATTAAATTTGCGGTTCTTTTATGTATGTAAGTTACATGCTAAGTTATGTTCATACATGTTATATATTTAGATCCAAGCTAGTCCCATGTTTAAGATCTATATAAGTTCATCTTTATACAATTAGAATTAGGCTAGTTCGCATGTTAATTGGATCTAATTTAAATGCAAGATCATGTTTATATGATTAATTAAGTTTATGTCGTTTTATGCCACAAATTGATCTATGTTGTTTTATGCATGTTGGAATGTTACATGTCCCTTTTCTTTTCCCTTTTTGTTTACGAGTTAGGTAAATTTGCGAGCCTAATGTTCTATGTGAATTGTGCGAACGAATAACGGGGGATACGTTGGGGGAAAATATTAAATTACATGTTATTGGCGTAGATTGGCTCATAATCATGTAGATGATTAGTAGCATGAAATGACATAATTTGGACAAAATTTAGAGGGAAAATGGGACATGACTTGATTTGACAACACTTGTGGATAATTTACATATAAATATGAATGGTAAATATGTAAATTAATTAAAAGATGAATATGCCTAACCCGAGGTTAGATTGAGTTGCGGTGTAAGACTGCCCGGAACCGCTCGACACATCCAGCGACCGCAACAATATATATCTAATGTGAGATGTTAGCGTATTAAGCCCGAAAAACCCGAGGTTAGATCGAGTTGCGGTGTAAGACTGCCCGGAACCTCCGGCACATCCAGCGACCGCAACAATACATATCTAATGTAAGAGGTTGGTGCTTTAATGAACGAATTAAAGCTAAGGAACAGACAGGCTAAGAATGGTAGGGTTAAGTTAATTAAGGCAACACTTAACCAATGCAACATGTTAATCAAACAGATGGGTGGGGTTAGGTAAAATAAAGAACACTTAACCGTTATAACATGTTGATTAGGAAACCCTAGTAATGAGGACCCATTTCATTAGTAACCCACATAGATGTATCATGGTACCCCGAACTTGGCAGGGTGGGGCATGATTACTGGGCTGATTATAAGCGGTCAATATAGCGGCGGGTGGTGCAGCAGTGTAGGTTCCGGCGGAGTATGGGCGTGCACGTACTCCGAAGTGGATAAAGCAGGCACTGGGCATCAGTAGTATACACTGTGCATCAGTAGTATACACTGTGCATCTTGAATTTGTGTCGGTTTGCCACCATAGGAATTGATACACCCCATGGTGGGACCAACACATATATCTACAATCGAGCGAGGCCGAATGACACAAGTAAGAAATACATGCGAGTAGAAGCCAATCGGGAAAGGGATCACTTTGTTATGAACACATGATGGTAGTTGAAACATTCGTAGTAGGTGCAGAGAAATAGAAATGAGTGCGATAGTACATTCAATTTATCTTATCTTATGTTATCTTATTTCTATGTTATTGTCCTATGTTCAGTTTATTCATGTCATGATCCTTTTACCTATTTACATGTTGAATAATCACTGGACTTACCAAACTTATGTCTGACCCTTTTTCTTTCACCTTCTTTTCTTTCGTTTCTCCCCCCCCCACTAGGTCCGTAGGGAGGGAATACTTCAACTTAGTGCAGACCTTTTCAAGCTTGAAGAGAGTAGATGTATTACTTGGATTCTCTTTTCATGGGCTATGGCTGTGGTTACACTTTTATTGGGGATTTATGATGCTTTCCTTCTGCTTGATGTTTCTTTATGTACTTGGAGATTTAAATCAAGACAGATGTTTTTTTGTAATAATTTAAAAGTTGGGTTTTGAGACAATGCTTGTAATGTTTTAACTGAACCATGCCATTTAATAAATAATTTCAGTTTTCCGCTGCTTATATGTCTGTCTTGTAAATTATCTGTGTCTTTTACCTAAAATGCTTCACCAAAGTTAATGCATTCCCTTTGTGAGTGACCTTAACGGAGGTGGGGTGTTTCAGTCAACCTAGGAATAGGTTTTTCAGTATAGGGGTCTTAAATGGCAGGTGTTTGTCAGCCTACCCAAACCTGGAAATTTAAAGGGCTAGATATAGCCGTCTATCCTACGGGAAGTAGTAAGTGACTAAGCAGGTTATCTGATAAAGTCAGCTAGAAGGTATAAAGACCGATAAAATACCTACTCTCACCTTAACGGAGCAAGGGTATATGCGTGAATGACAAAAGTCTTAAGTAATAGGGCCTATAGCTAGTGCCCTCTAGTTCTGTGTTAACGTTGAATATATTATCGAGGGTTAATAAGTGACCAGTAGGTCCGCCTTGGGTCTTAAGTGATCAGGGAGAATCCACCCTATCTATCGTAGATAGTGAGGCTTTAAATAATAAAGAATAGAGAATGAGGATGTAGGGCCCACTCTCGATATAATTAATCAGTTGAATTTTGGTATAAAGGCTTCACAAAAATGAGTGTAAATGTCCTATCTCAATAATGTAATTTGAGGATACTATTTTGGGAAGAGTAGCAGAGTTCTGCATAAACTTCAACCCGGTTGTTTTAGAATCGCTAACCTTGTCAGGCATATAGCTTGGGTTGAATCAAACGGAATATATATCTGTGTTATAGACCGTGTTGTACATTTCTTAGTCACCAGAACTTGTTGTTCTGATCCCCCTCCTCATTACAACCTCCAGGTTTCATAGAGAAGGTCGAGTTCTCATAAATGATTAAGTTTAGCTTTCGGTTCCCATTCTTTCTCATGCTCGGTATTGGCAAAGTGACTTACTTTGATAAAGGTAGTTGCTTGAGTTAATACTAAATTATCCTATTTTGTTTCTATTGTGAGTTATTTTATCGTACTCTGATTATGCTCATGCTCATTTATTGCAGGTACCTTATATACGCTTTATGCTCGGATGTGTTTGAGTTCCGAATTTTGTGAAAAATTGGGCATAGAAAAGTGTGGGGTGTTACATTTGGTATCATAGCTTAGGTTAAACGATTAGAGGAATTAGTTACATTAGGAATCGTGAGAGAACGTAATTCAATTTTCTTCTGTTTTTACTCATCTTTCTTACTCTACTTTGATTTATTTCAACAATGAATTAGTCGCAGGCATAATAATTAAAATGGGCTTTAATCAACTAAGTGTTGAAATATGTTTAGTTCGGGTTTCTAGCCAATTCTGTCTTACCCCATAGTACATTGGAGATCTCGTCGTGAAGAGCATGAGGACAATATATGGTGGATTCCGTTGATTCGAGTTTAGAGAGTGAACAAAAATCTAGCTACAACTGAAATATTCATGATTTCTGGTTTTTGGTTTCGTTTGGTAGCTCCAGTTAAGACCATTACTCGATCCAAAATGGGGGAAAAGCCCACGTTAATATGTCGTATCCATTTCGGAAATATAATTTTGAAGTGTACCCATTTGTTACTTGGTTGAAATTCTGAATCTACCTTTGTTGAGATGTTCAATTGAGTTTTTGGCCTTGTATTCGATGAAATTTATTTTTAATACTAATTGAAAACAAGGGATTTCAACGGTTTTGAAATAGGGTTTCAGAAATTAGTTTTTAAAGATATGGTTTTTAAATTTTAATCTATTCGTGTTTCGAAATTTTAGAGCTATTATATAATTTTAATAAATATATCTAATTGGTAGGAAAGATGGAATTAGGAACGATAAGGAATATGCCACTAAACATGAAAACAATAAATATCTATTCCTTGTGATTTTTAGTATCCATTTTCCTATATATATTGGATAATTTATTGAAATTACCACTATTAACCCTTAAGATTCTAAATCTCTAACATTTTTGGGCATGAAAAGGTTTTTCCCCGTTTGAAATATAAAACTGGAATATAAATAGTAACGAAAATATAGATTTATAAATACGAAACAGTTAGTTTATAATAAATTCCATCATTGGAAAAGTTTTAATTTTTTTTCAAAAAGGCAAAGGATAATCCTTCATCCGGAGTTTGGGGTATTTGATTTCGTGAATTTTCTGTTTGTTGTCAGCTAGGTAAGGGGAAAATATGTTTTAATTTATGCTACGGATTTCTAGCTGAATTATTTCTGGAATTCGTTCGTTCATTATGTAGTTGAAGCATCGTTGTTTAGACTATAAATCCTTTGAGTTGGTTCGGAGTTTAACTACATTCTTTAAATACCACGGTGATGAGGATAATTATTTTGGATCGCGTCAAATCTGAAAAGATAACAAGGGATGATTAATATTTTAATCTGGCCTAATATGGTCAAGGTCCAACCTCTGTCCAAAGCACATTTGGTAGTTGACCATTTAGTGCTATACTAGGATGGTCAATTAGTTAATGAGTTTTGGTATAACTTGGACCAAGGACTCAACCGTAAAAGTTGCATCCAAATTACTCCCCTTAACTTCCTTCTTTCTTCCTCTCTTCCTCATCTAGCCGAACTACATCTCTATCCTTCTTCTCTTCCTTTTTTCGCCTTATCTCCTCTTTTCCGTGCTTGTTTGTGCATTAGGTCTTGCCTCGCTAATACTCCTAGATCTAATTTCTTCTCTCCAACAATTTCTTGGCCTATAATACCTAATTGCACTATCCGATCTTACTTATACCATTTATGTCTCCTCCTTAGGTAGAAGTCATTTGGTTGGATCAGAATGAGCAAAAGGGTCTCGCCGCTTTTGGATAAGAAAATTTGGCAAGGCAATTGGACTTGCACCGGTCCATTACACGAGATCTTAGAATAAGGTTGTTGTTAATGCTGCATTTGCCTTTGCTATACCTTGTTTTAATAGGTTCTTTCGAAGGCGATCGTCGTTTTAGAGATGAAGATTTAAACTATCTTTTGATGGTTTTTCTAGGGAGAATCACGATGAGATTTTAGAGGAATCTGTGTTGAACACGAACTTGAATGGTCTCTTATTTGACCAGCCTTGGAAAATTTTGCGTCAAATTTCTTTTTCTTGATGTCGGGAATCTATGTTCGAACTGCCCATGTAGACGTGTGACCCGTTTAGCACATCATTCTATAAATGGGAAGTTATGACTAGATGTGTCGCATGATGCGGAAATCAACCTTTTTCTTGATCGATGGCATAACCATCATTTAATACCGCATCATATTCAATTCATCTTGTGGTCTTGTGTGTTGTCTCATGGAGTTACTTTTTTTATAAATTCATCTATTCGTTTTGTCCTCAGGCAATATTAGGTGGGTTTCCATGAGAAGCAGTTTTGTGGTTGGTTTCTTTTCTCATCATAAATTCTCTTTTAGAAGGGATGGAGATGTGGAAACCTCCAACAACACCAACAATGTTTGTAACATGAGACCGAGAATTTTTCTACTTTGGTATGGTTAATCAAAGATCGTGAAAATGATTTGAGCTCCAACCGCGGAGCAAAACATCTTGTTGTTAATAGCCGTTGTTTTGGGAGTCTTAGTGTTGTTTTGTTATTATCCCTTTCCAGCGTCGGGTTTTTTGTTGGGTAATTTGTGCTTGTAATTGTTAGTGTTGTTTAAATCGTACGACTTAGGTTTATGAGATTTCTATGTTTGGAGATGTTTATGTCATTCACGTGTGCCTATTTGAATGAAATCTCATTTTCGTATCTAAAATAACAGTTGTCCTAGAACCGGAAAGAATAAAACTCTATGTTGGATAAATTTTAGCAAAGGACTAGTTTTGCATTGTTTTCATCACGGGTATATAATAAATAAATCACTGTTCCTTGTTAAAGCTAAAATTTGTTTTGGTCTTTTTGTGTGTTGTTTCAGTTTTCGTATTTTTGGCGTGATTGAATTCTTTTTCACCAACATGTGACTTGAATCGTTTAAATTTCCGTAAAATACATTTTTTGAAGTTTTGGGAAAATTGTTTTTGAAAAAAAAAACATTTTATCATTTTCTTATTTTATAGGAAAGTGAAACGGTTTTGAGAAGAAATTTTCAAAATAAACATAAGAAATTTTCAAAGGGAAATTCATTTTTATGAAAAGTTTCGATTCTTGGTCGCATGAATAGCGTAAGGAAGATGTTTGGATACCTTGTGTGCGCGTTTTAGTGGTGCAATAGGGCTGATGATACGATAAAAACATTAACGGTAACAAGGAAAAGGTTGTTTTAGCCTTGAAAACGTTGTTTCCATACCTTGTCAATGATACGCACGAACTATAAATTAACTTGTTTTATGTTTTAGAGCTTACTTTAAGCCTCCTTTGTAGTCTATAAATAGAAAATTTTGGAGTATTTTGGGTAACTGAGGTGAAAATTCCACTGTAGGGCGGGAAATGGAATAATTGTAAGCGGATGAAATGTTAAAATTCTTCATCTTAATTTCCTTTTTCTGGTTTAGGAGAGATTAAATAGGAAACAATTAGATTACGTACGTTTTGGATGGTAGGGTTTGGATGCAAATTTGGTGGCTTCACGCTTTTATTCGTAATTATGTAAAGCTTATGGATGAAAAAGAATTTTCAAAATTTTCATTCATATAGAACAACCAGTATATTTATTATGTTTTGCATCATGTTTACAAAACTGTTTCAAAAATATCAATGCATACATATAGATGGCCCGATTTAGAGTCATCTTGAATGCATGTTTATGGTTGAATTACATTTTGCACACCATGCACATATACACATGGTTGCAAATTAGATGCACACAAATTGGTTGTGTAGGATAGGATAACTAGTCGTCAGAAATTTGGGACGAAATTCCTTTTAAGGGAGGAAGAATGTAACAACTCGAAATTTTGACAATAAATAGTTACTTAATTAGAAGCTCAAAAATAAGAATTTCTGCAAATAATGGAATTTTACCATGAAACTTTAACCACTGCGTTCGTCTTGGAATTCTGGTCAACTTTCATGTTTGGAGTTTCGCAAACGGAGTCCATATGAAAAAGTTAAGGATGAAATACAAAAAACGGATGGAAATAAATCAAGAGAATAATTAATATATATATACATATTACCTTTTATTAACAACCTTCATTGGGTAAAAATGCTCAAGAGCGGTCGACACCCTTGCCTAGAGCGGTCAACCACTTCGAGCACGGTTTGCCCAATGACGACTAGGTTTTGAGGGGGCAATTTGGTTATATTTTATAAAATGAGTGGACGGATGATAAATAAAATAGATCTAATGGTCCAAGGCCATTTCACCCCTATAAATAAAGGGGTTGAGCCTCATTCTTTTCCATTTAGATCTATAGAGACAACTGAGCTCTGCCATTTTTCTTCCTCTTCAAGCCTAATTTCTAAAATAAAATATATTTTCACATATACTAAATCAAATCAAATTCATATGGAATTGGGAAGATTAATAGATACAATGGAAGAGGGTTCTCAACGATAGATTTCTTCGCACTTTTCCTTTTTTCTTACATTTCTACAGATCTAAAATTTTCTCCTTTCTAGATAAATTGTAAATTTATAAGAACTTTGGGATTGTAAGCCTGAACAGGTTCAAAATTCAGAAATTGGAAGCTATAAGTTGAGTGGGAAATTTACTAATACATATATAATGATTTATCTCTTTAGTTTGAAAACAATCTATGTTTTATGCCAATCAGATCTGTTATTTGTATAATTGTAAATTATGATAACCATCAGATCTGATTATGAATATGTTTGAAATTGGTAAAGTTGTGATTATGTATAAACATTAATTGTGGGAATTTTATATATATTCCTACATATTCCTACAAGTTATATCATGCATTATGAAATATGTTGTATATGACACATAGCACTATGGATCTGGAAATTAGTCCCATTGAACATAAATTTGTTGTAGTTATGATCCAGATCCTTAGTTCAGTACTAAAATATGTAATATGTAAACATTTGGGTAAAAAGAAGAATTTGTATATTATATTATTTTAAGTATAAAAGAAGAATTCCTTGTGTACGTTCAATGTTATTGGGTTTTTGGCTTAAGCATTGTAAATTATGCGGTTTTCCTCATTTTTAAATAAAGAGGCATTATTTTAGAACCATAAGAAGTATGACAAAAAGAATTAAAAAGGGAAAAGTGGTGCAAAGGTACATATAAAAATAAATACATGTTTTGTATGTAATTTGCATCGACTATTCTAAAATAAAAATATATTCGATGTATTTCTTGTGATTTGGAAATATGTCAATTTCACAAAATAGGTATTGTAACACCCTGGATTTTCGAATAATCGAATTAACTAAATTAAAGAATAATTAATCTCATATGTAAGAATTATGGGAATTGGGTTGCGCCATTGTGTTCGTCTCAGAATTCTGGTTGAAATAGAGTCCGAGTTTGCGGGAAACGGGTACCGGATGAAGGAGTTATGGACGAACGGAGATTGGTGGTAAAAAGAAAAAAATGCACTGGCGCACTTGGGAAGTGCGCCAGTACATATTTGCGCTGGCGCACTAGCCAAGTGCGCCGAGGCCGAGGCAGTGAGCCTGCACAGCTTTCTGGTTCAGGCTGACCCATATTGCTGAGTCCTTTCTGACTCCTTGCTGAGTCATTAGGGCTGACTTGTCACCCTATCATGATTGAATGGTTTTGATTAACACTAAGATCATCTGACGGCTTAAATTAATTCAAAACTCTATAAAAAGACCCATAGACTCAAACCCTAAATCAGAATTAAAACTGAAACTATGGTCGTCATGCTGTTGTCTTGAACCCTAGAGCAGCCGCCACCAAATTAAAGAGGAAGAACAGCAAATCAAATCAGAACTACTCAACCCTAACAGCGAATCTTCTTCAAAGGAGAGCTAATTCAACTCCAGAAATCAGAATTCAGAACACAAGACTGCTTTTGAGTTGTGAGTTCGATAGTTTTAATAAAATAATTAGTAATTTAATTGGGTTAAGTTATAATGCGGATTGTATGGATGTGATGTGAAGTATTGATTGCATGTTGTAATAATGTTGTAGGATTATGATTGAAATCTCTATGACGTTATGTTGTGATGCTATCATTTATGATGTAAAGTTATGTTGCTATCATCCATGTTGTAACTTTATATACAATCAAATCATCATGTTTCATATGCTAGTTTTGTTATGTTGATTCATATGATAAATCATATGTAGGCAAGTTTAGATTTTGATTCAAACATGAATCATATACAAGTTTTTGATTCAAACATGAATCATATACAAGTTGGGTAGAATTATATGTGACCTTACATGGTTATGACACCTAGTTTATGTGAAAATTTAATTGAAAGTTAGGCTATGACATGTGTGGGTTATATGCTAAATTCTACATGATACTTTACATGTTAAATACTAGTTTACACCATTGTTGCGATGTATAAATCACATATGTAAGTTTATGAGTTGGATATGAATCATGTTATGCAAGTTTAGGGCTATTACCTATGCAAGTTTATTCCTTTAGATTTGGATCCATGACATATGATTGTTTATGCAAGTTTGTGGCCATTGTCTCATCAAGTTCACACCTTTAGATTTGGATCCATGACATATGTTGTTTATGCAGGTTGTAACTTTAGTCTATGCAAGTTTTAGATGTAGAACATCATTCACATATGCAAGTTCACCCCTATGTTAGATCTATGTTTCAATTATGTATATATTGTGATGTTTTCTCTTTAATCCATGAGTTAGACTATTCGAGTCTAACGTATATTTTATGTTAAACGAACAAACGTACAACGTGGGGGTAAAGGGGATAATATTAAAAAGATTTAATCGGCATAAATGCCTTAAAAGGCATAAAATATAATTGTGGTGAAAATTGGTATGATTTTACATACCCTAAATGGATGACATAATTGAGTCAATTATGGACATCGTTAAATTTGTAATTGATTGATAATTTGAATAGGGAAAGTAATTCAAATTGGGGAAGGATTAATTAGGAGTAATTAATCGTCTAAGACACGAGGTTAGGCTCTTTTGTGGTGTAAGACTGCCCGGACCCGCCCGGCAAATCCAGCTGCCACAAATGTCAGTCTAATGTGAGAGGTCTTAGGCATAAACTAAATACGTAACAATTGCAAAGACACGAGGTTTGGCTCTTTTGTGGTGTAAGACTGCCCGGACCCGCCCGGCAAATCCAGTTGCCACAAATGCCAGTCTAATGTAAGAGGTCTTTATGAGGTTACGGTCTTGATGAATTAAGAAACACTTAACTAGATAAGCATGTAGTGGGACATGAGGGGGTTAAGTGGGTGCCCTGGGTGGCATGTGGAATCTAATGGGTGCCTTGGGTGGCATTTGGAAATACGATTAGAAACACTTAACCAAAATTGAAACATGTAATTGAAACATGAATAAGAAGTGGGTTAAGTGGGATGTACTAGAGGGGACCAAGCTCAGGTGGATAGCTTGTGTCAAGTAATGGGGGCCCGTTTCAACCAGTAACCCATACATATCTTTATGGGCTCGACCTAAGTCGAGGACGGGACACGCATACTGAGCTTGACTGTAAGAGGCCAAACCGGGTTAGCGGTGGCAACACAAGTCCAATGGGTTCATATGCGTGTGTGGACCCGGGCTGGTAGGTAAGACGTTGTTGCATCGTGTAGGTATAAGCCGTGCATTGTTGGTTGTATCGGGTTGCAACTTTGGGGAGTGATACACCCCACTGTGGGGCCAGCACGGGTATCTACGAGTTAGGGAGCCGATCGCTTCGGGGTAGTGGGTACACCTAATGGAGATAGGGGCAGGCGGCACCTTTGAAGGCAGCTAGGGGTGCACGAAACTACCAATATCATTGTTCAGTCTGTAGGCGAGATCAACCTTAGGGTGACTAGTGGTGGTGCAGTATAGAAATTATCCTATAGTGTTGGTGTAGTTTAGTAATCATCCTATAGTGGTTTAGGTGCGCTTAACGATATCGTTGTTCATCCTGTTTCCTTATTTACTTTGTCATACTCAATGGTTCATGATCATTTCCCTATTTTCCAATTTATGCCTTAGCCTAGTTACTTTGTTAATTATATTGTTAACGCTATCGCACTCGCTAGACTTTATGTCTGGCCCCCTTTGTTTCCTCCTCTTTTCTCCCTCCCCCCCCCCCCCCCCCAAGGTGCTCAGGTTGGAACTAGCACCAGTGGAGCTTGATTTTGGACTGCTTTTAGAAGATTGCTTGGATCGCTGAAGTAAAGTTCAGCTTCTCTTTATTTATGGATATTTTGATGTTGGGGATTATGTCTTTCAGTTTATGTACTTTGTTTTATCAAGATGGATATGATGTACTTGACTTTGGTTTATGGTTTTGATGATGTAACCAAACATATTTAACTTCTGCTGCAATAAATAAAGTTTTAAATTTTCAAGTACTACTTTACATTTGTGTTGTTGTGATTTTCTGTTCTATATTCACTTAAAATGCTCCATGGAAGTTAATGCATTCCCTTTGTGAGTGACATTAATGGACGTGGGGTGTTACAGGTGGTATCAGAGCTGAAGGTTACCAGAACAGATATGAATTTTGAAAAACCGTTTTTCAAAAACAATTTTTATAAAGAGGTACCTTCAAAAGTATGTTTTAAGGAAAGTATTTTCAAGAGAAAACTATATTTTGGAAAGCATAACCCCAAGAGTCCTATATCTTTCCCTCGGTTCTTTTATATTGAATCTTTCCTTTTTCGTTTCAGCATGTCTGAAGCATTTGAGATACCAGAGGGTGTTCATGTACCCGGTTGGTTACGTCAATATCTTGAGGCTAGGGCCGCTACCGCTGGTCCAGCAAATGCTCCTCCTCCTCCTCTTCCCCCTCCTCCTCGCGTCGATACTTTTGCTAAGATATGTAAGGACTTTAGAGCAATGGGTGGAAAACCTTTTCACGGGACGGAGACATTTGTTGAAGCTCGTAACTGGCTAAAGGAGGTGGAAGAATTGTTTAGAATCTTTGAAGTGGATGATGAAAGAAAAGTCCAGCTAGCTTCCTGGCTAATGAAAGATGAGGCCTCGTTTTGGTGGGAGGTCATTAATGGGGGACATCCAGTCGATACATGGCCAAATTTTAGACAGAGGTTTGAAGCGAAGTTTCTCTCGCGGGCTGAAGAGAATCTATACATGGAAAGGTTTTTGGCGCTGAAGCAAGGGAATCTATCGGTGAAAGAGTACGTCAAAAAATTCAACCAATTGGCAAGGTTTGGCTTGGACTTGGTGAACACTACAGAAAAGAAGGCTCTAAGATTTGTTAAGGGTTTAAACGAGCCGCTTCATGAGTTAGCTATGACCCACATTGTAACGACACGGGTTTCGCCCGATCTTAATCGATCGCAAAATCGACCAAGACCGTTCAAAATCCGCATACGTTAACTTTGGGAATACAACACATCAGAACAACAACAGCAGACTTTTATTACATCATGATAATATAACATCAGAGTACAGAATATATCAGAGTACATCGAAATTAAATACAGCAAAAGAAAATTTTACAATAAATTTAATACAGTGCAGCGGAAATGAAATAGATACAGCGGAAGACAACTATGCTCTGGACACAGCTTTAAGCTTCAATCCAGGATCCTGCTAAAGAGGTAAACCTGTAGACAAACTGCTCGACTGCCCGTGTGGCGAAGAGGGCACCCGAGTTTGCAAAAAGGTGGAAACAAACAACGGGTCAGTCGTGGGACTGGTGTGAGAATTCTTAACTAATAAATCACTATTAATAGGGCAAATCCAAAGACCACGCCGCTAATGCGGAACGGGTTTACTCTAATGGATTGCCGTGCATAACTTAAAGTAAATCGTAAAACAACGCAATGCTTTTTAGAAAAATGAAATCACCATAAGACTCAGGTCCCATCACACAATGCAACGCACACCAGAGGATAGAGTTTTACCTTATGGTGATCAAACATGATAAATACGGCAAATATGAGTTTGATATTATTATTAGTGTGTATATGTTTTAAAAACAATTACAATCATAATGTATCAATCCTAGGAAGCATAGGTACCATATGCTATGCCTCCGTACTAGTAATACAATCAAAACCGAATGGCGCGTATTGGAAATTGGTTTCCATCATGAGTCAAGGCTAGGGAGGAGCTCCTTACCGATTCGAGACACTCTAGCTAATGCCTCAGGATTACCCGCAGTTAACCCTTGGAAATGGCAGGGCCGGTCCTCAAATACAGCTTAGAGGATTGGCAATTCCTAAGCACACGTTCCCCGGTCCTATAGGACCTATCCGAGGCGTCTCATTCCATCATCCACATAAGTAAAATGTTAGGGCTGGTAGGTCACTAACACCACTCTAGCTAGAAAGAAACGTGCTGCTCTCCCTGCGTTCCCTTCTCCCGTTTTAGACTCCGCCGGTGTGTGAGGCTCGTGAAGTCACGTCATACACAAAGCTATACCTAAACAGGTTATGCTTTGATCATCCCACAAGGCCTGCTTTTCAACAAAGCCTTGATCATATGCATCTTAGCATGCCACATCATCACTCCATATCACACTACCAATCCTTTGCCGAAATATATGAACGGGTGTTAAGCAAGAGAATAAATTCTCCGCCACCAAACATCCATACATTTGACAGAAGATTAATAACATGATATATAATGGAGTACGATGTCAAACACACAATCCATTTATAAGCTTATGCTCTGGGTCTGCGCGAAAGCCAAATCCGTTCAATCAACATGTTCGTTCGGACGACGACCATGACCTTGACTTGGGAGCAAATCAATTCAAAGTCTCAATCGCTGTCCTCCTGAGGGGAAGATTGACGGTCTTCATTAGTCGTCTTCTTCTTCAATTCTCATCGTCGTTTGATTATTTGGAATGAGATTAACTCGGTCTTCCCAAATAATCTTCGTATATATATATATATATATATATATATATATATATATGTAAATATATTGAAAACTCTTCCTTATCGTTATTTCTAATTTATAACGATTATTTCCTATTTTATTTAATTAAAAATAATTAAATCTTTAATCAACGACGATTCAGGTCAATGGCGATTTTGGCGTTGTTTTCAACCAATTTTGATTTTCACATATCTCAAAATCTAACCGTTGGATTTTGACGTATTATATATCGTTGGAAAGATCTTTCCAAGACGGTCCTAGCGGTTTCAGTTTCGGGAAAATCCGACGGTCGGATCTTCCGGTATAGTCGTTTAAAAGTTCGATTTCAAAACGCGAACTACCGCGCTCGATTCGTTTAATTTTATATATATATATATATATATATATATATATATATATATATATATATATATAAAAATAATTCGTTTAATTCATCGTTCTTACATACATCTCCCCTTTTCCTTTATTCTTTTTTTTTCCACTTCTTAATCTTACATGAAAATGTAATTTATAATTAGACGGTGAATTATTCCCTTTTATTTTATTTTTATTTTAAAATCTTTATAATTTACATTAAAATGTAAATTACAATTCATCGCTCTATTTATTCCATTTCATCTTTCAATTATATTATGATTCCATTTACATATATAAAATACTCATTCTCTTTCTAAATGCATTCTCAATCTCAATTACATCTAAAATGTAATTTTATTTTACGATGACATTTCCATTCTATTCACATTATAAATAATGTACATTTCCTACGATGAAAAATTCTCTTTTAATATACATTAAAAATAATGTATTTTTATCCTACGGTATGTTTTTCTTTTTATAATGTTACCTTAACATACAATGCATTTTCTATTTTTATTAACATTGAAAATAATGTTAATTTTTCTATCTTTACATTACACATGAAAAATGTATATTTTGATACATCGCAAATTCCTACTTTATATTTACAAAATAAAGAGTAAACCTTGTCATGCGGTGAATTCCTACCTTATTTTACAAATAAAAAGTAAATCTTATCATACAGTGAAAAAGCCAACTTACTTTTACAAATAAAAGTGTACATATTATCATGTGGTGAAAATACTCTAATATTAACATTATAAATAAATGTTAATGTCAATTTCTCTTACAATGTAAATTTCTCTTTTTATACATACATTAATAGAAGTGTGTCAATACATACGATGCAATCTTCTTTTTAATCAATATCAAAAATAATGTTAATCAATCTTTTCTTTTTATATAACATTAAAATAATGTTAATAAATCATATGGTCCATTCTCTTTTAATATTTACATTAGAATAATGTAAATCAATCTTTCCTTTTCATATACATTTATAAATAATGTACATTTTTCTTACGAGGTAAATTCTCTTTTGTTTAACGTTATAAATAATGTTAATCTTACATACGGTTCAATTCCTTTTTATTAACATTAAAAATAATGTTAAATTTACATACAATGCATTTCCTATTTATTAACATTAAAAATAACGTTAAATTTACATACAATGCATTTCCTATTTATTAACATTAAAAATAATGTTAACTTCATACAGTTGATTTTCTTTATATCAACATTTTAAATAATGTTAACTTAACATGCGGTGTATTTCAATTATATTACATTATAAATTAATGTGAAATAACATACGGTGGATTTCTTTTCTTTTAACATTAAACAAAAATGTCAATCTAACATACGGTGCATTTTCTTAAATTTTAACATTATAAAATAATGTAAATTTACATACAGTGGAATTCTTTTATATTTCATTATTAATACAAGACGGTGAAAATTTGTGTCTTTTCAATTCAACAAAAATGACGGTGAAATTCCATCTTTCCTTTTTAACCAAAATGAAATCATTTTATTTTTTAATAAAAATCAATGTTAATGTCTTTCTTTTCTTTTATTAACAAAAATTAATGTTAATGTCTTTCTTTTCTTTATTTAACAAAAATTAATGTTAATGTCTTTCTTTACATATCAAAATAAATTCAGCGTTCTTAATCTTAATAACTTACGTTAACAAAAATATATTTAAAGTTATTAATATTAATAAAAGAATACCTTTTATTATTTAAACATATCTAACGTTATTAATCTTAATAAAAGAATTAACTTTTATTATCAAAACCTATTTAACGTACTTAACATTAATAAAAGAAGACTTTTATCATTAAAAACGTTTTAGCGTTCATAACTTTAATAAAAGAAACAACTTTTATTAACTAATATTTCAGCGTTCTAATCTTTAATAAAAGATTAGACTTTTTATTACTAAACATTTTCAACGTTCTTATAAGACTTTTAATGAAATGTTACATTTTGGAATTTTTTTTTTTAAAAAAAAAACTCTCCTTCTTTATTAATCCATCATTAATGCTGCATTTATTATCATTATATTAAATCTTTCAAAATGTATGACCTTTTGAATTTCAAACCTCTATATTAATTAATTAATTAATATCGCATTAACCTCTCACATTAGATATATATTGTTGTGGTTGCTGGAGATGCCGGGCGGGTCCGGGCAGTCTTATACCACAACTCAATCTAACCTCGGGTCAAGCATATCCTATTTATTTTAATTATTAAAATAAATGTTAAGTGATAATTTTCAAATTTCAAAACTTGAATCATTTATTATATGATAAATGAAATTAATGTTATTAACCATTTACGCCAAAGATAGCATGAAATTATCAAGACAGCTTAATTCACATTAAATTACATTTAATGTTATTAAATTCCACATTAATTCTGTAACGGAAAATCATTTGAAAAGTTTCAAATTTCTTTCATCGGAATGAGACACAACCAATGCATTCAAAACATGAATTTCCAAAACAACGCATTTTCAAAATAAGGTATATGCTAATTCCAGCAATCACAAAATTACATTTCAATAATTCAATCGACGTTCATCATTCATGCAATTGACATTAAACCAATATACATTAAATTTAACATACAAACAACACATAATGATCATTACAACAAAATTCAAATAACAGTGTATTGTTTGTGCACTTGGGCGATTAGTGTGAAAATAACGGCCCAATCAACATACATAAGTCAGGTAACTTGTGTATGGCTGTGTTACATAATTTATTAATAATTAGTGTTGATAAATTTACATGCCTATTACACAATTTCAAATCCAAACATCACAATAACCCAAACATTAACTCACAACCAATTATGAATAACACGTAATTAATTCACAACAAATCATCACAGGCGTTAAAATATAATTATTTAATAAAATAAATAATTACTGAACATTAAAAATGAGTGAGAAAAGAGTTCTAACCTTTATCGGCTTTAAATGACTGTTCGGGCCCAATTTTAGCCCAAAATTCAACATGCTCCAAATTTGATGAAATTAGTGTCTACGCGTAGCTCTCGACTCACTGATCGCAGCAAATCCTGTTTCGTACGATTTCGAGTTCGTATCAAAAAGATATGAATTTTCGAAGTTTGTAATAATTAAATAATTAATTTAAATTATGAAAATTACCCAAATTTCCAACTTGCTCCAAATTGGACAAAATTACTGCTTGCTCTAAGCTCTTGACATAACGATCTCAACGGATTCAGTTTCATGCAATTTCGATAACGTGACAAAAAGTTATGCACTTGCGAAGTTAACAAATCGATTAAAATAATATTTAAATTTGTAAAAATTACCCAAAATTTCAATTTTATTCAAATTGGACAAATTTGGTGTCCACGCGAAGCTCTCATCGCCACGATCACAGCAGACCTGAAATCGTCAAATTTCGATCTCGTATGTAAAAGATATTGCATTACGAACATAGAACATAAATGTTTCGCATTTAAGCCCCTAACCTTTTTTTTCAAACAGCACCCTGAAATTAAAATGCTCGGCACGGCCAAACCGTACGTCGGAATTGCACGAAACCAGCGCCATTCTCTCCGGCTTCTCCCCCTCTTTCCATGGCTGGTGGGCCCCCCTCTAATTCGCCACGTGGGGCCCACGATCTGCAGATGAACGGAAAAGTACAGTTTCCGTTCATCTTGGTGCTGCGGCCGCCTCGGTGCTTTAAATGCCCCCAAATTTTTACAGTAGCTTGGCCTCGACCTCCCGAACAACTTCTCTGTTTGTCACCTCGCCTGAAAATGCACGGATTGACGGAAAATTACTCATCTTTGCGACTGTCCTGTTTTCAGCACCCCTCCAATAAAATTGACATTCCGGCCAACTCCGACCACCTGAGACCATG
Organism: Allium sativum; assembly: GCA_030737875.1. Classification (NCBI taxonomy): domain Eukaryota; kingdom Viridiplantae; phylum Streptophyta; class Magnoliopsida; order Asparagales; family Amaryllidaceae; genus Allium; species Allium sativum. The sequence continues at coordinate 773,954,415 of CM060912.1, forward strand.
CCACCACCACCAAAAGAACCGTATGGTTCCCCTCTACCTCTGCCTGAAGTCGCTCGAGCTAACTCTCTTCGTGGGGCCCGCAATAGCCAAAAAACGAAAATATGGCTGCTGCCTTTAGGTTGAGATTCCGGCGAACCCGTGCGACGATAGGTCTTGAATTTTTCGTGGTAGACAGAGGACAAGAAGATGAACAAAACCCAGAAAGAGTTTGGTCTGATTTGGTTTGGATTGAGAGTTATAAATTGTTTTATTTTCAGGGGCTTATTTGCAAAGAATTATTTAGAGTGGAGGCCATGAAAATGAAGAAGAAGAAGGTGGCTGGTAGGTTTAGGGTTATGATTCAGCTAATGGCTGAGGAAAAGATATTTTATATGGGGTTAAGAATGTTATTAGGCCCAATTACCCTTTTATGTATTTATTTATATAATTTGCACCCATTTTCATATTCTAAAAATTCGTGTTAACACCTACGAATTCCAATTTTTATGAAAATTGAAACATAAATATTTCTTGACATTACTGATTCAAAGAAAGTAGTTTCGTTAAATTCCGAGTCCGTATGAATAAATTATGAATTTTTAATGTCTGAAAATTGACCGTTTTTCACTGTAAAATTAATAACGACCACATACTGACTCGAAAAATTACGAATTTTGGAATCTAGTAATAATTTAATATTACGGATCCAACAAAAGTGGTCTCGTAAAAAACGGAAGTCGTTTGCAAAATTTCCATTTTTAAGGCGTATATATTTAATATTAAAAATACATTTTTAAACAAATAATTTTCGAAACTCGAAATATATAAGTGTTTACTGTTTTTCAATGCAGAAATATCATTTCGAACTCAATGGAAGTGGTTTCGAGTCGAAATTCCTTTATATGCAAAAAGTAGCATTTTTGACCTATGCAAATTACCTAGCGACCTTTCTAAAAATTGAATTGGCCATAACTTTTGATTTCCGCTATGAAATTTCGATTTTTCGGATTCGTTGGAAAGATATTTTTAAATAGATTCTAATATTTTTGGTTTCACTAAAATCCGTTAAATTTTGCGTCCTGTACGGTCAGTCAAAGTTCAAGTTTGACTTTTCAAACTACCGCGCTATTTCTAACTCTTTTTATAATTAAAATTAAATTATTCATTCTAACTTCGATTTGAACCAAATTTGTGATCATTATTATTTAAAATAGATTATTTTAAATATCAAAACTCATTAAAATTGCTTAAAATAAAATTTTAAATTGGCCCCAAAATTCTGGGTTGTTACACACATTCCCATGGTGGCTACCTTCGAGAGACTAGTTGACATGGCGCTCATGCATGAAGAGGAGAAGGGCACCAATGCTAATAAAGCACCCGAGAAGAAATGAGATCAAAAGAAGTCGCAACAACAATAGAACAAGAAAGGTGGCAAAGGCAATAATGCTAAGCGGAAGAAGAAATGCTTTAACCGTGGGACACCCGGCCATCTAAGGAAAGATTGTAGGAAGAAAAAGAAGACTGGTTGTTTCCACTGTGGCGAGGCGGGAGATTTATTAAGGGCTGCCCAAAGAAAGGGCAGAGGGCAGGGTCTACCTCGGGAGGACAGGTGCAAGCTCTTATGGCACCAGGGCAGGCAAGGGGACAAGTTCAGGCTCTCATGGTCCCACCGCTGCAAGAACGAGGTAGAGCAATTTCCGTTGAAAGTTTAGTTTTTCTGTTTGATCATCCTGTCCGTACTTTATTCGATTCTGGCGCATCACATTCGTTTATTTCTACATCATTAGTTGAAACACTGCACCTTGATACTAGTCTAGTTACTGATCCCTTAGTAGTCTCAAATCCTATCGGTGGTTCGGCTCATCTTTCTATGATTTGTCGGGATTTGAGAATGTTTATCTTGGGCGTTGAGTTTGAGTGCAACGCTTTTGTTCTTGGCTTCATGGGCTACGGTTTAATTCTAGGTATGGATTGGCTAACTAGATATGGGGCCATCCTAGATTGTAAAAGAAGGGTAGTTAGATTGTTGACTCATTCTGGAAAGACCCTTGATATTTCTTGTGACCCTAGAGGTCCAATAATGCTTAGCTACCTAGAAACCCTTGACGCATCCGATGATGATTTACATTCTGTTCCCATAGTCCGTGAATATGATGATGTCTTCGATGAGGTGAGGGGTTTACCCCCAAAACGTGAAATAGACTTTCGAATATATCTAGTAGATAATGCAAAGCCGGTTGCATTGCCAGTGCGCCACATGGCTCCAAGAGAGAGGAGAGAACTCAGTAAGCAAGTGAAGGAATTGCTTGAGATGGGGTTCATCAGACGTAGTATATCGGAGTGGGGTACTCTAGTAGTATTTGCCCCGAAGGCAGATGGGTCCCTTAGACTTTGTGTGGAATATAGAGAACTTAATAAGCTTACTAAGAAGAATAGACACCCACTGCCGAGGATTGACGATCTCTTCGATCAGTTAGTTGGCGCCTCAGTGTTTTCGCAGTTGGACTTAGCCACGGGTTTCCATCAGTTGAGAGTGGTTGAGGATAGCATAGACAAGACTGCCTTTAGGACTCCAGACGCTTTCTTCGAGTGGCTTGTGATTCCCTTCGGTTTGACAAATGCCCTCGCATACTTTGTTGACTTGATGAGTAGGGTGTTTACGGAGTACCTTAATAGATTCGTGGTAGTCTTTATGGACGATATCTTGATCTTTTCTAAAAGCGAGGAAGAGCATGCCCTACATCTTAGGGAAGTGTTGGAGACTCTTCGAGCGCATAACCTTAAAGCTAAATTTTCTAAATGTCACTTTTGGAGGAAGGAAGTGCGATTTTTAGGGCACGTGGTTTCCAAAGAAGGGATAGTTGTGGATCCCGCTAAGATAGTGGCTATCCAAGATTGGAAGGTTCCAAAAAATGCTACCGAGCTGAGGAATTTCTTAGGGTTGGCTGGCTACTATAGGAAGTTCATCAAAGACTTCGCAAAAATATCAGCCCCATTAACACGCTTGACGAAGAAGAATCTAGTTTTTACGTGGGACGTAGATTGTGATGATGCGTTCCAACGTTTTAAGAGAGCTTTGACCACAGCCCCAGTCTTTGTGTTGGCAGATGGGAGTAAGCCATTTACTGTTTATACCGATGCTTGTGGGACAGGGCTAGGCGCAGTCTTAATGCAAGAGGGAAGGGTAATAGCCTATGGTGGAAGGCAGTTGAGAGTGCATGAAAGAAATTACCCTACACATGACCTAGAGTTGGCCGCTATTGTCTTCGCGCTTAAGTCTTGGCGTCAGTATCTTCTTGGCGAAAAATTCAAATTATTCACTGACCATAAATCGCTAAAATACTTATTCTCTCAGAAGGACTTGAACTTAAGGCAGCAAAGTTGGATGGAATTCTTAGCATCCTACGACTTCGAGATAGCATGTACCCCTGGCAAGGGTAACGTGGTGGCAGATGCCTTAAGTAGAAAAAGGTTATCCTTGAGTCCGTTGTTTGTTGAGCGGCGAGGTTTAGAGTTCATCTCTACGTTTGACTTTACACCTTCCATTGACTTCGTACCTGGTTTGCTAGCATCCTTAGAGGTCAGACCTACGCTTTTGGGACGGATTGGCGAGGCACAGCGAGACGACCCATAGTTGGTTGAGTTAGTAGAAAAGCTCAAAGGAGGGGAGTCATCGAGCCGTCTCCGTAGGTATACCCTAGATGATAAGGGTTGGTTACGTAGGGATGGTAGACTTTGTGTACCAAAAGACGATGACCTAAGGAAGACCATTCTTGATGATGCACATCGTTCAAAGATGACCATCCGTCCCGATGGGGAAAAGATGTACGTGGACATGAGACGAGTTTACTTTTGGGTCGGCATGAAGAAGGATGTGGCCGAGTATGTCGCTAGATGCTTGGTGTGCCAACAAGTAAAAGCAGAGCAAAAGAAGCCTGGTGGATTGCTACACCCATTGGAGGTCCCACAATGGAAGTGGGAAAGTGTTTCGATGGACTTTGTTGACGAGTTACCGAGATCGAGGAAGGGTAATACGGGGATTTGGGTCGTGGTAGACAGACTTACTAAGAGCGCCCATTTCATTCCCGTAAAGAGTAAGAGGACTACTCCATGGTTAGCCTCCGTATACATTCGAGAGATAGTTCGTTTGCACGGTGTTCCATCTAGCATAGTGAGCGACCGCGATCCTATTTTTACTAGCGAATTTTGGAAGAGCTTACAAGAGGCGGTAGGGACTCAGTTAAGTTTGAGCACCGCATATCATCCTCATACGGACGGCGAGACCGAGAGGGTGAATCGTATTCTAGAGGACTTATTAAGGTTATGTGTCTTAGACTTCGGAGGTACATGGGAGGAACATCTTCCGTTGGTGGAGTTCGCATATAATAATAGCTTTCAGTCTAGCATTGGCATGTCACCGTTCGAGGCTCTTTATGGACGGCCGTGTCGTTCGCCTACATGTTGGTGAGAGTCTACAGATAAGATCTTGCTTGGGCCCGATATGATTAGAGAGACTTCGGAAAAGATCGATTTGATTCGAAGGAGGATGAAGACGGCGCAAGATAGGCAGAAATCTTATGCGGACAAGAGGAGGTCAGATTTCAAGTTTGATATTGGGGACATGGTCTTTGTCAAGGGGTCTCCATTATGGAACGTCGTTCGCTTTGGGTCCGTTGGGAAGTTAGCACCAAGGTTTGTAGGGCTGTTTCCTACTAAGGAAAGGATTAGGCAGATAGCGTATAGAGTGGAGTTGCCCGAGAGACTTAGTGGTGTACACGACGTATTCCATGTATCACATTTGAGGAAGTGCTTCCACTAGACCGCGGAAGTGGTAGAGCCGAGCTTGCTTAGAGAGGTGGAGATCGAGCGTGATGCGACGATTCGACGAGCTCCTACGCGCATTCTTAGGTTAGAGATTAAGAAGTTGAGGAATCGAGAGGTCAAACTAGTCAAAGTGCAATGGGGAGATGATGAGAGCAACACTACATGGGAGACGGAAGCGAAGATGCGTTCATTATACCCTTTTCTTTTCGAGGGTATGTCTTTTAAATTTCTCCTTTATCGCTTACCTTATACTTATCTTATCTTTAGTATGTCCTCTCGTTAGTATCTTTGACGTTTAGATAGGATAGTCCTATGGTTGAAACATGTGTTTGAGACATGTTATGTATGATGGATGCACGTGGATGCAAGTGTTTGCTAGTTGTTGCTCGTGGATGCATATACACACACTTTAGGCACTAGATCGGCTCAGTCACTTCATATTGCATATTGCATATAAATGTGTGTACATATTTAAGTAATGGATGTATAATGGTTGTACCATCATATGGATGTTGCATTTTGGTGAATGGTTGTGCACACATGTAGAAATAATATATATCGATAGGGTTCTTTCGCATACATAATGGACGCATGGCACTATCATGGTTTGCAATAAGGAGGTCAACTGAATCAGTTGACCGCCTGATTTTTGCATTAGATAAGGAACATACACATACACTTCTTGCATATGTTCATACAACATTAAAAAAATTATAAGGACAATGGATGCCCGTGTTTGATGGTTGAGTAGATGGTTGTTTGGATGGTAGGATATGCATTCTCCTTAACTTGGAGATTTCGGGGGCGAAATCCTTTAAGGAGGGGAGAATGTAACACCCCGGATTTTTGAATAATTGAATTAACTAAATTAAAGAATAATTAATCTCGGACGTAAGAATTATGGGAATGGGGTTGCGCCATTGTGTTCGTCTTGGAATTCTAGTTGAAATAGAGTCCGAGTTTGCGGGAAACGGGTACCGGATGAAGGAGTTATGGACGAACGAAGATTGGTGGCAAAAAGAAAAAAAATGCACTGGCGCACTTGGGAAGTGCGCCTGTACATATTTTCTCTGGCGCACCTGCCAAGTGCGCCCAGGCCGAGGCAGTGAGCCTGCACAGCTTTCTGGTTCAGGCTGACCCATATTGCTGAGTCCTTTCTGACTCCTTGGTGAGTCATTAGGGCTGACTTGTCACCCTATCATGATTGAATGGTTTTGATTAACCCTAAGATCATCCGACGGCTTAAATTAATTCAAAACTCTATAAAAAGACCTATAGACTCAAAACCTAAATCAGAATTAAAACTAAAACTATGGTCGTCATGCTGTTGTCTTGAACCCTAGAGCAGCCGCCACCAAATTAAAGAGGAAGAACAGCAAATCAAATCAGAACTACTCAACCCTAACAGCGAATCTTCTTCAAAGGAGAGCTAATTCAACTCCAGAAATCAAAATTCAGAACTCTAGACTGCTTTAGAGTTGTGAGTTCGATAGTTTTAATAAAATAATTAGTAATTTAATTGGATTAAGTTATAATGCGGATTGTATGGATGTGATGTGAAGTATTGATTGCATGTTGTAATTATGTTGTAGGATTGTGATTGAAATCTCTATGACGTTATGTTGTGATGCTATCATTTATGATCTAAAGTTATGTTGCTATCGTCCATGTTGTAACTTTATATACAATCAAATCATCATGTTTCATATGCTAGTTTTGTTATGTTGATTCATATGATAAATCATATGTAGGCAAGTTTAGATTTTGATTCAAACATGAATCATATACAAGTTGGGTAGAATTATATGTGACCTTACATGGTTATGACACCTAGTTTATGTGAAAATTTTATTGAAAGTTAGGCTATGACATGTGTGGGTTATATGCTAAATTCTACATGATACTTTACATGTTAAATACTAGTTTACACCATTGTTGCGATGTATAAATCACATATGTAAGTTTATGAGTTGGATATGAATCATGTTATGCAAGTTTAGGGCTATTACCTATGCAAGTTTATTCCTTTAGATTTGGATCCATGACATATGATTGTTTATGCAAGTTTGTGGCCATTATCTCATCAAGTTCACACTTTTAGATTTGGATCCATGACATATGTTGTTTATGCAAGTTGTAACTTTGGTCTATGCAAGTTTTAAATGTAGAACATCATTCACATATGCAAGTTCACCCCTATGTTAGATCTATGTTTTAATTATGTGTATATTGTGATGTTTTCTCTTTATTCCATGAGTTAGACTATTCGAGTCTAACGTATATTTTACGTTAAATGAACAAACGTACAACGTGGGGTAAAGAGGATAACATTAAAAAGATTTAATTGGCATAAATGCCTTAAAAGGCATAAAATATAATTGTGGTGAAAATTGGTATGATTTTACATACCATAAATGGATGGACATAATTGAGTCAATTTGGACATCGTTAAATTTGGAATTGATTGATAATTTGAATAGGGAAAGTAATTCAAATTGGGGAAGGATTAATTAGGAGTAATTAATCGTCTAAGACACGAGTTTAGGCTCTTTTGTGGTGTAAAACTGCCCGGACCCGCCCGGCAAATCCAGCTGCCACAAATGTCAGTCTAACGTGAGAGGTCTTAGGCATAAACTAAATACGTAACAATTGTAAAGACACGAGGTTTAGCTCTTTTGTGGTGTAAGACTGCCCTGACCCGCCCGGCAAATCCAGCTGCCACAAATGCCAGTCTAATGTGAGAGGTCTTCATGAGGTTACGGTCTTAATGAATTAAGAAACACTTAACCAGATAAGCATGTAGTGGGACATGAGGGGGTTAAGTGGGTGCCTTGGGTGGCATGTGGAATCTAGTGGGTGCCTTGGGTGGCATTTGGAAATATGATTAGAAACACTTAACCAAAATTGAAACATGTAATTGAAACATGAATAAGAAGTGGGTTAAGTGGGATGTACTAGAGGGGACCAAGCTTAGGTGGATAGCTTGTGTCATGTAATGGGGGCCCGTTTCAACCAGTAACCCATACGTATCTTTGTAGGCTCGACCCAAGTCGAGGACGGGACATGCACACTGGGCTTGACTCTAAGAGGCCAAACCAGGTTAGCGGTGGCAACGCAAGTCCAATGGGTTCATATGCGTGTGTGTACCCGGGCTGGTAGGTAAGACGTTGTTGCATCATGTAGGTATAAGCCGTGCATTGTTGGTTGTATCGGGTTACCACTTTGGGGAGTGATACACCCCACTGTGGGGCCAGCACGGGTATCTACGAGTTAGGGAGCTGATCGCTTGGGGGTAGTGGGTACACCTAGTGGAGATAGGGACAAGCGGCACCTATGAAGGAAGCTAGGGGTGCACGAAAGTACCAATATCATTGTTAAGTCTGTAGGCGGGATCAACCTTAGGGTGACTAGTGGTGGTGCAGTATACCAGTGGTAGTGCAGTATAGAAATTATCCTATAGTGTTGGTGTAGTTTAGTAATCATCCTATAGTGGTTTAGGTGCGCTTAACGATATCGTTGTTCATCCTGTTTCCTTATTTACTCTGCCATACTCAATGGTTCATGATCATTTCCCTATTTTCCAATTTATGCCTTAGCCTAGTTACTTTGTTAATTATATTGTTAAAGCTATCGCACTCGCCAGACTTTATGTCTGACCCCCTTTGTTTCCTCCTCTTTTCTCCCCCCCCCCCCCCCAAGGTGCTCAGGTTGGAACTAGCACCAGTGGAGCTTGATTTTGGACTACTTTTAGAAGATTGCTTGGATCGCTGAAGTAAAGTTCAGCTTCTCTTTATTTATGGCTATTTTGATGTTGGGGATTATATCTTTCAGTTTATGTACTTTGTTTTATCAAGATGGATATGATGTACTTGACTTTGGTTTATGGTTTTGATGATGTAACCAACCATATTTAACTTCCGCTACAATAAATAAAGTTTTAAATTTTCAAGTACTGCTTTATATCTCTCTTTTGTGATTTTCTTTTCTATATTCACTTAAAATGCTCCATGGAAGTTAATGCATTCCCTTTGTGAGTGACATTAATGGACGTGGGGTGTTACAGGCTTGATGTACACTGATTTTGGCTAACATTCCTTGTGAGACTTGAAACCTTTTTGGCAAGATTGTATATAAAAGGGAACGTTTGGTTAATTGCTCAGACCAAATCATTAATTTTAAAATAATTATTGCAAAATAGTACATAAACATTAATAACTACGTTAACCGCACGAAAACATAAAAATATATATACATATAATCTGTCCAAATCAGCATAAAACGGTGAAATATAAATTGTATGGAATGTTTGAATGTTGGATAAAGTTCAATTATGGAATTGTGTGTAAATGTAATCCTATTTGAATTAATATATTTTTGGTGACCATTTGTAGCAATAAATATATTTAATCACCATAAATGAGACCGCAAATAAGGAAATAACCATTGCAACCAATATTGATTTGGAAAAATAAATTGTGAATAGGAAAATGGTTACAATTCCTAAAATCAGTTATATAATTAGTGTGGACCCCAAGTTGGAAATTTAAATTATAACCGCATTTAGACCCTAAGCGATCAGGGAGAATCCACCCTATCTATCGTAGATACTGAGGCTTTAAATAATAAAGAATAGAGAATGAGGATGCAGGGCCTACTCTCGATATAATTAATCAGTTGAATTCTGGTATAAAGGCTTCAGAAAAATGTGTGTAAATGTCCTATCTCGGTAATTTAATTTGAGGATACTATTTTGGGTGGAGTAGTAGAGTCGTGCATAAACTTTGACACGGTTGGTTTAGAATCACTAACCTTGTCAGGCATACAGCTTGGGTTGAATCAAACGGAATATATATCTGTGTTATAGACAATTTTGTACATTTCTTAGTCACAGAACTTGTTGTTCTGACCCCCTCCTCATTACAACTTCCATGTTTCATAGAGAAGGTCGGGTTCTCACAGATGATTAAGTTTGGCTTTCGGTTCTCGTTCTCTCTCATGCTTGGTATTGGCAAAGTGACTTACTTTGAAAAAGGTAGTTGCTTGAATTTATACTAAATTATCCTATTTTGTTTCCGCTGTGAGTTATTTTATTGTACGCTGATTATGCTCATGCTCATTTATTGTAGGTACTAGATATACGCTCTACGCTTGGATGTGTTTAAGTTTCGATTTTTGTCGAAATTTGGGCGTAGAAAAGTGTGGGCTGTTGCACAAGTTGACCGACCCGAAGAAATGAATCCAGAGTAGTGGTTATGAGGCTCCACCGAGCCAAGGTGCACCAAAGCAGAAAGCACCGAGCCACGCTTTGAAATGTTGGATTGAGTAAAGAAGCAAGTGTCCATGTCGAGTCATGTCGAACCAAAAATCAACATGCTGAATCAACACCATGGATTTGTTTCGCAACTTCCTTCCAATGAATCTGAGCTTGCCAAAGCTTACACTCAGTCCTAAGTAGTTTGATTGCCAGAAATTCATAATGTGACTACCTTGCCAAAAGGCAGGTCAACAACATTGAATTTTATATTTCTGGAATTGCGTAATGATTTACTGATCGCTGTCAAGTTTCATAGCTATCGGACGCACTATTTAATTGTGCATAAATTATATGTGCATCAGTTTCCATGAGAAACTTACGTTGTAACTCGAGCTTTAAAGGCTAACTTCCCAAGTATGATCAATTTAGGCCTCGACACTAGTTTCATTGTTTTCAGAAGATGTTTTAATGTAGATGACGACAGGAAACATGTGTCGATTGGAGTTCACGAGTTTTTGGATAATAAGATAATAACTAAGAAAATCCGACCTAATCCAGTTGCTATAGTAACGGACCCAACTCGGTTCCTTTTTCTTCTAATCACAACATTGTTCCATTCATTTTAATGGAGTTATTTTCCCCTTCTTTGAGAAATATTATCTCGCAATTTACTAAACAAAAAATTATGAAACCACTTTCTAAATTCTCATCATTTGATTCTCTTCACATGTAACCCCCCATAAATTTTACAACATTAAAGTGAATAAATTAAATAATAATTAATTTAATATTCAGAATTAAGGGAAATGGACTGGGCCATTGCATCCATCTCGAAATTCTGATCAAGATAGACATTTGATTTGCGTAAAACGGACACCGTATGAAAAAGTTATGAAGGTTTGAAGTTTGTATACGCGCAAGATAATTAAATATATATAAGGTCCAGAATTCAAAATATTGTAATAACCCGGAAATCCGAGCCAATTTAAAATTTTTATTTTGGCAATTTTAGTGAATTTTGAATATTTAAAATGAATTATTTTAAATAATAACGACGGAAAATATATTTTCGACGAAGTTAAAACGAATAAATTTATTTTAATTATATAACGAGCCTGAAATGGTGCGGTAGTTCGAAAATTCGATTTCAAATTTCAAATGAATGTACAGGATTCAAAATAAATTAGATTTCAGCGAAATAAGAAATATTTGAATCTGTTTGATCATATCTTTCTAACGGATCTAAGAAACTAAGATTTCACTTTATAGAGTGAAAGATATGTCCAGTTTAAAATTCAGAAAAGTCGCTGTGGAATTTATATATATTTTAATATATATAAAGGCCTTTAAAAATAGCCATTTTGCAAACGACCTCTGTTTTCGACGAAACCACTTTTGTTGGAACCGGAATGTCAAATTATTGCTAGGTTTCAAAATTCATAATTTTTGAAGTCAATATGTGAGCGTGGCGAAGTTAAACGTGTTCTGACAGTTTCAGTCAATTTTAATCGACTGGAAAATGGCCATTTTTCAAACGATCTCAGAATTTGACGAAACTAGTTTTTTAGGACCGTATCGTCAACACGAAGCTAGAAAATATTTTTCTGTAATTTTTAGAGTTCGTATGTGGCCCCGGTAAATTGAAATGCGCATTCAAATTCAATATATAGATTTATATTTTGAAATTTGAAGAAAACTGGAACAGTCGAACTTGCTTACGAGACATATCCCATTGTGTACGGAATGGGTGTAATTAGCTAGGGGCGACAGTCGTTAGGTTCGACTTGAAGTTAGTGGTGTTAAACGAATAAAGTTGGAGTTAAAAATAAATTATGAATAATTTATATAAATAGCCTGGCCCAATAGGGATTCTCCAAGCCCTAATTTATTTGTTCAAAAAAATAAATAAATAATAAATCCCGCAGCCGCTCCATCATTCAAACCTTCATGGCCAATTTTCGCCAACCATGGCTATTGTTGGAGGAGGGAGTCAAAGGGAAAAAGCTTCGTCTTGGTGTGGGCGGTCGATCAGGGGCAGACCACAACCGTGATGTTGGGTGTGGTGGCGGGATTCCAGCTCGAAATCGAATTGGGGAAACTGGCGAATTCCGTTTGCCGTCAGCGAACTGAGCCATGCCACCTTAGGCGATGGCGCGCCAGGCAAAGGGGAGGTATGCCAGGTGGTTGGCCGACGGTCTGGGTGGCTCTGGCGGTGGCGCTGACCATCCAAGGAGGGGGAAGCAACGGTAAACAGTGAAAAGGTATTTTTTATTTATGTTTATTGTTTTAAAAATCTAAATTCGTATATATAAATGGCCTTGTTTAAAATTTGAAATTTGTTTAAAATGGCATTGTTTTAAATTATAAAATTGACATTGTTTTTACATAATAAAATTGGTATGTAGTTTAAAAATAGAAGGGATTAAAAATATGAAATTTATATGTATAGCATTGTTTAATATATATGTATATATATATATTTATATTTTATATAAAGTCATGTTTAAAATGTGAGTTTTCAACATATTGACATTATAACGAAAAAAGTAATTTTTATAAAGATAACATAGAATATAAAAATACGATTTTTATATATGTTGTAGCGAAATAAAAATCATATTTTTATTATATGTACAGCGGAATAAAAATGCGATTTTTATAGCATTGAAATAAAAACGTGATTTTTAATATGAACAGCGTAGGGAGGACTACGTTGGAATGTCATGCTAATCCCGACGGTCCTGAAATTCAGAAATAGAACTGGTGGAGTGGATCCTGAAGGTGATAACTTCTCACTTTTAATTTGTTTTCTAGTTGAAATATATACTAGGATGCAGACGGTGCTTAGCAGCAACCGACACCCGTTGTCCACAGACCATGGACGACTTGTTTATTTGTTGTTTGTGTTGTGAGAATGGACTGTTGGGTGTTGAAATAAAATATATATTCATGTGTTGAAAATCAAATATATATTCATGTGTTGAAAATCAAATATATTCTCATGTGTTGAAATAAAATATATATTCATGTGTTGAAATCAAATATATATTCATGTGTTGAAATAAAATATATATTCATGTGTTGAAATAAAATATATATTCATGTGTTGAGATAAAATATATATTCATGTGTTGAAATCAAATATATATTCATGTGTTGAAATCAAATATATATTCATGTGTTGAAAACCAAATTTATATTCATGTGTTGAAATAAAATATATATTCATGTGTTGAAATCAAATATATATTCATGTGTTGAAATAAAATATATATTCATGTGTTGAAATAAAATATATATTCATGTGTTGAAAAAAAAGTATTCATGTGTTGAAATAAAGTAAATATTCATTTACAAATCGAACGATTTGTTTATGTACACTGATTTGACTGATATTGATTGGGACGATAAATTTTACACATCGCGCAACTACACAAATAAAAATATGTGTTTGTTGATTTGAAACCCCACACGGGTATTGGGATGATATTTGATGTACACTAATCCCGATTGTTAAGTTGTATGTCAATCGATGGGTTGACAGACTGTGTAAGCGTTAATTATTTATATTTAATGCTTATTCAGTTGTGTGGTGCACTCTGGATGATGGTTGATGATTTATCGTTGCTATTACATACATGTGTTGTAGGGAATCCATATAATTAATGTTATATGGTAATTGATTTGGCCTCATTCCAATTTGGAAAATAAGGAATATTATAAAAGAAAATTCATGTGTTGAATAGAATAAAAATTCATGTGTTGAATAGAATAAAAATTCATTTGTTGAATAGAATAAAATTCATGTATCAAATAGAATAAAAATTCATGTGTTGAATAGAATGAAATTCATGTGTTGAATAAAAATATATATTCATGTGTTGAAGAAAATATTCATTTGTTGAATAGAATAACGAAGTTATTGAAATATATTAAGCCGTGTTGGTTAGATAGGCGCCATTTTGATGCGAACGATATTTATATCGATTTTATTCATTTTTATAATGAATATAGAAAAGGAAGTGATTTCAAAATATAATGTTTTGAAAATATTATCATTTGTATATTGATGATGTGGAATATTCAATTTTGATTCGAAATTGAATATGAAGTTGAAATCGTTTCGAAAACGAATTTAAATCGATTTATAAAATATGTTTTAAAAGGAAATTGACGAAATATATAATATATATATATATATAATGGCCTGAATAGAACACGCCGCGCAGCGGCAGTTCACGAATTTCGACCACAGACTTCGAATGGATATTACGGGAGATCCGACCGTCGGATTCTCCTAAAATCGGAACCGTTGGGTTCGTATCGAAAAGAGATTTCTAACGAATATTAGAGATTTGAAATCTAACGGTTGGATTTGGAATTATATCCAAATCAAATTTGGAAAAGGTCACTGTAAGTGCAGTTCGATGGCCGTTGATTTGTGAAGAATTGGGATGAAAAATTCCAAATTTGAAAAGATAAAAATAGATTTTTATCGAAATGAACTAGTTTTGAACTATAATTATAATCCCATTTATTTTTAAAATAAATAAAGTGGATTTGAAATGGTTTTGAAACTAACCGGAGTTTCCAATATATAAAGTGGAAATGATTTGAATCGTAATTGTCTTTGGAATATTTCGATGTTGGATTTCGTGATTATACAGATAGTGTTATGGAAATATGAAAGATATATTTATATCGTTATTTCCAATACGATATTTGTTGCTCGTAGAATTTGATATTGAATATAAGCCGATATATTTTCTATTCAGAGCCTTGTATTTAATATCAAATGGGATTTGGGTTTGTCGTGAATGGTGTCTTCATTAACACTGTTCTTAAACCCAGTTGTGGAAAAGATTAAATCTTTTTATTTAGATTTAATTAAGAATACCAATTAAATGATATTTAATTGGAATTGAATTGGAATTGATTTTTGTGTTTATCGTGAACGGTGTTTTAAATAACACTTGTTCTTTAACCCGATAATTAATGGAATGTGATTTTGGGTTTATCGTGAACCGTGTTTTAGATGACATTGGTTCCTTAATCCAGTTAAAGACAGGATATTGATTTTTGGGAAGATTAAAACTAAGTGGAGTTTTAATGAATCTTTAATTAGATTGAGGTGATCGAGAATTGAGTATCGCTAGTTTTGCTCCAGGCAATAGTGAAATCCTTAATTAGATTTGAACCTGAAATGGTAATTGAATTCACCGATAACACCGTGGTGTTAGATATGAAGTATGACCAGTTTTACTTCATGGGATGAATAGGTTGGGATTGGGAAATAAAATAAATGATTACTTCGGTGTGGTTCGCTAATCCCTACTAGTTTGAATTGATATTCAAATGAATATTAAAGAATAAATTTAAAGAATTTATCTTTGATAAAATTAATGGGAACCTTTCCCAAAGTATAAGAATATCTTAATAAAAGAATATTCTGAATTGGAATGAGGCGTATATTGTGTTTGTGTAACAATTGTTTTATTATATACGCGAGTTATTCAGAAAGACCGGGTTTATCCCATTCTGAATAACAGATTCGACGATGTGTCGAAGATGAAGACGGTGGTCGAAGACCGGAGGTCTTCACATCGTTTGGGTGATTACTGATGATCTTGATTGGGCTATACACCCAAGAGGAGGGAATCAGTTGGTGATCGTCCATACGTACTTGGAGATCGATGGATATGCGAGGTACAAGGTGCCTCCGGTTTCGTTCAGACCCAGAACGAACTTGTAAATAGACTGTGTGTCTGACATTGGATTTTATTCTGTGTGATTGATTTCTATTAAATATATATCTGTTTGGCGGCAGAGAATTTATTCTCTTGCTTAACGCCCTTCTCTGAGACGTACGAGCTAAGGGGTTATATATTGGTTGATATCAATCGCATGGAGTGAATTTTCTGTGTGGCATGCCTAAGTGGCAAATGATCAGGGCTTCTGTTGAAAAGCAAAGTCTTGTGGTTGATGATCAAAGCACGGCCTGTGTGGCATAGCTTTGTGTAACGTTGATTCGCGAGCCTCACACCCCGGTTGTGAACCAGAAACGGGAGAGGACTTCAGGGAGGGCATGCGTTTCCTTCTAGCTAGAAGTGGCGTCAGTGGTTTTACACGCCCTGACGAGTTTGACTTATGTGGTTGTTGCTGTTGCGAGGCGCCTCAGATATATCGGTGACTATGTGGAGCCGATGGAGTCAGTGGACTCATTGACACCCCATAGGGTTGGGAAACACACTGTCCAGGGTTTAAGTTTAATCCACATCGGTGGACTGGCCCTGACGATCCAAGGGCCCACCTGAGTCTGGGTCCTGAGACACGGGCTAGAGCGTCTCGAATTCGGTAAGGACGATCCCTTGCCTTGGTTCACAGATGGAAATCCAACTTCCAATACGTGACATGTGCGGTTTTGATTGTAGAGCCTAGTATTGGTGACATGATATATGGTACCCATGCCGTCTATGATTAATATTTATGATTGAAATTGTTTTGACAGTATACACTTATAGTAATAATAAAAGACGAAATTTAGCGTATCAAGCATTCTTTGGCTATTATAAGGTAAAACCCTATCCTCCGGCTTGTGTTGCATTGTGTGATGGGACCTGGGTCTTATATTAGTTTCATTTTTCTTTATTTAGCATTGCGCTGTTGTTTTATGCACTGGTGTTCTTGGGAGGAAATCTGTTCCGTGTTATACGGCGTGGTCCCTTGATTTACCTAACTTTAAAATAAAGATTAATAACTATTTTAGTTCTCATAACAGTCACATGACTGACCTGGAGTTTATTTTTTTAACCTAAACTCTGGGTTCCCTTATTTTAGAAACAGGCAGCTAGTAGTTTTGGTTTTGCAGATTTATATTCACAGGAACATGGTTTACAGCTGGAATGATATCCAGAAAGCTCTGTATCCGTATATTCTTTTCAGTTGTGTTTTGTATTATTTCCCGCTGCTATGTAATGTATTGTAATCTCTGATATTTTGTGATGTATTTTATTTGCTTATACTCTGTATATTCTTATAATCTGATGGAATTGTTGTAATTAATAATGAAATGTTCTTTTGTTTGCGTCCCAATGTGTCGTGTTCTCAAAACAATCAGGGGTTTCGAACGGTCTTGGTCGGTTTAGCGATCAATTCGGATCAAGCGGAATTCCTTGTCGTTACATTTTGGTATCAGTGCTATGATTTACGGAGCTCGAGAACAAGACACGTTAGAACCATACGAAAGAATTCATCAGAGATTGAATTAGTAATATCCAATGAGAATGACTCATTAGAGATAGGATCAACAGTATCCTAGAACGAGTGTGAAGAGAATGTTTTTAAAAATGAAAACAAATTTTGTTTTGAAATTTTAAATCGTTTTATACGTATTTGAATATTTATTTGTATTAAATTTGGACAATCCAATATATAAAGATTTTGCATACACGTCTGATCCACGGGTATTCGAAGTTTTAATATACTGGCTATGTAACACCCCACCTCCGCTAGGATCACTCACAATGGGAATGCACTAGTTTTGGAGGAGCGTTATCGAGGTAAACAAACATAGAAATATCACAAGACAGAACATAGATAAAACAACGGAAGAATCAAAAGATAAATTTCATTACTTTCAAAAAAAAGAGTCAAAACCTTTTACATCAAATAGCCAAGGTCATTACTTTCCATTACAGCAAATTCTGTCTTGCATAAATAAAGAAGCATAAACTTAAAACATTAAAGTAGCTTAATTCCCCAAAGGTAGCAGAAATGCAGCCATAGCATAGCTCAAGATCAAACCGTACATGAGCTGAATCGAAAGCGAGCGAAATCCAAGCTAAGTGCTAGAGTTTCCTCCCTGAGAACCTGGGGGGAACGGAAGAAAAAGAGGCGAAAGAAAACGGGTCAGTCATAAAGACTGGTAAGTCCAAGTGACTTTCAGCATAAAAACAGGTAAAGGTAACATGACATGTATAAACAGAAAGTAAACATAAGGATGCTGTCAAGATGGGCAAGATAGACTAAGATAACATGATAAATCAAGTATAAATCAAGTATAGCATCACATATTCAAGGTTCGCTGCATCAACTGTACTAGAATCCCAAACCCATGTCTTATATTAATCATGAAATGATTCCTTGGCCCAATATCATGAAATGACCCATTACTAGGTCCAGCGAAACGATCCACTAGTCGATCGGCTCCCTACAAGTTCTAGCTCATCGTGTGTATGTGTCATACGGCCCTATCACGAATGTAGTCACCTGTGCTAGGTCCACCATAGGGTATATCAAGCCTCATGGTGTCAACCACCGACACGAATCAAGCATGCACAGATAAACCTACTGATGCCCAATGCCTGCTTTTTCAACTCCGGACCACGTGCACGACCATAGCCTGCCTACACCTACACTGGCGCACCAACACAGCCGTCGTTCTGGTCGCTTACAATCAGCTCAGTAATCGTGCCCCACCCTGCCTAGTCCCAGGGTACCATGATACATCTAGTGGGTTACTGCTGAAACGGACCGCGTAACTAGGGTTTCCGTCCAATAGGTTAAGTGTTGTCATTTAAATTCGTGACTTAACCCCTATTAGTCTAGCATGTCAAGTTGGTTAAGTGTTGTCATTCAAGTTCGTGACTTAACCCGCCTACATGTCATGTCAAATTTGACTAAGTGTTGTCGTTCAAGTTCATGACTTAGCCCTACGAATCATGTATCAAGTTGGTTAAGTATTGTCTTTCATGTTTATGACTTAACCCTATCATGTGGCACTAATTCATTAATGCACCCCAACCTCTCACATTAGACCTGTTGTTGTGGTCACTGGATATGCCGGGCGGTTCCGGGCAGAATTACACCACAACTCAGTCTGACCTCGGGTTTCAAGCGCGATATGACCAACTACCCACATTGGATCCTGTTGTTTGAAGTAACTGGATTTGCCGGGCGGTTCCTGGCAGAATTACACTGCAAACTCAACCCAACCTCGAGTTGGCCATTTTCATGTTCCTTCTAGTGTCATGTCCATGTTCAAGATTCATGTCAAGTTCGTGTCGAGTTTTCAAGGCAAGTTTCATGCCCACATCCAGATTCAAGTTATAACAATGTTCATGTTTCAAGTTTTGCCTTTTATCAAGTTCATAATTCATGTTCATAACCAATTCATGTTTTGCCTAATCTACCCAAATCGTATTCCCATCGCACGTAAACGTGAATCAATCCATACTACAAATAAATCCAAACCTCAGAATAAAGGGAATAACATCAAAACTATGATAGGCAAAAGGGACGAGCATAAAGTGATAAAAGGGGTTACAAGACTAGCATGACATAACTTGAGATAATTGGTTACAACATCACTGGCATATAGGATTTCAAATCTATCAAGATAAGGTGATAGTCATGGTAAACGCTGACATAAAAGAATAGGCATGCAAAAGCAAGCCAAATACAAGGATAATGGATCCAATGGTTTTAGTGTACGTAATAGCGAATGAACTAAGCAAGTCACACCCTAGGTATGAGATCCAATAACTGCAAATTCGGTGTACAACATGGGTTTCAACTATGGGCATGAACAATCAACTATAATAGTGTTAGGCAATTAACCCCAATAGTTATAGTCATGGTCATAGGTAGAAATCTCATAATCAAGAACCATAAGTGTTCAATCACAATAGTCATGGATAATTATCCAAAATAGTTCTAGGCAAATAGTCATAGGAAATTAACAGTAATAGTTTCAAAGTCATGGTAATAGATAATAGCCTTATGTTCATATTCATAGGTAATAATTCTCATAGTCAAGAGTCATGATTAGCCACAATTGTCCTTGTCATAGTCATAGGCAATAATCTTATGTTCACCGTCATAGGCATAGGCATAGTCTTATGTTCACAGTCATAGGCATAGGCATAGTCTTATATTCACAGTCATAAGCATAAGCATAGTCTTATGCTCTCAGTCATAGGCATAGTCTTATGTTCTCAATCATAGTCCTTGGCCATTAACAATAGTTTCAACGTCATAGGCATGTTAAAGTTATAGACATGAAAGAGTTTGATTTACAACATGAATAGGCCCAAAGCAATATTCACGAAAGTCAAGATCCAAGATGAACAAGAATAGATATGAATCAATTATCATACATAGATCCAATTCCAATTTACAACATGGATATTAAGTTTACAACCTTTATCTAAAAGTAACTTGAACTTACAGATCGTGGTCTAAGAAAGATGTAGAAGTCAAGTCTAGAAATTGGTCGTCGAATAGTTGAATCGTTGAATCCTGTTTTGATTGTAGAAGCAAATCCCCAATTCCTAGCTGTAGTCTTCAAGAAATAATCTTCGCGTTTTAATTTAATTTATCTTAATTTAATTTAGAAGAAGAAGAAGAAGAAGCCATGATCATCAAGAGTTTGAGCAGCATAAGGTTAGAGAAGAATGGTGTAAAGAGAATGAGGCTAGGAGGCTGTTTATATAGGATTACGAAGATGATTCTGGACAGAAAACGAGGTCAAATACATCGGGATGCATCTGGTTCAAAAAGTGGGTTCGGGAGGCAGGTCGACACTATGTTCGACCTGGTCTGGCCAGGTCGACCCCCTGGTCGACCTGGGCTCTGGGCGGGAATTTTCCTGCCCAGCCCGCATCTGGGTCTTGAATTCGAATTTCTGAGCTGTTTTTGATTCCGAAAATTCGTGAAACTTCTAGAGGTCATAACCCAGTCATACGGACTCCGATTTTCGAAAACTCGGACTCGTTTCCAAGTAGAATTTCGAGACGAATGCAATGGCGCAACCCGTTTCCCTTGATTCTTAATTTAAAATTTAATTTTGCCTTGATTTATGGTTTTAACACGTTATTAAAATTCGGGTTGTTACATTCTTCCCTCCTTAAAGGATTTCGTCCCCGAAATCTTCAAGTTAAGAAGAATGTTTCCTACATCCAATAAACCATCTACTCAACCATCATCCACAAGCAACCATTGTCCTTAAAAGATTTCTAATGCTATATGAGCATATGCAGAAAGTGTGTGTACATGTTCCTTATCTAATGTAAATGATCAGGCCTGATTGATCTTCCTAATGTAAAATATGTTTAGTGTCATGAATCAAACATGTATGCAAATAGTCCTAGTCACATAAACACTATATTTGTGCACAAACATCCATCCATATGCAACATCCATATGATAACGCGTTCAATTTCATCCATAAACAAGTATAAACACTCATGCATATGCAATATGGAAATGTGTTTGAGCCGATCTAGTGCCTAATGTGTGTTATGCAACCACGAGCAACCACTTGCGACCACTTGCAACCATTTCGAAACATCAACCATAACATGTTTCAATCACATGTTTACATCCAAAAGGGTTCTACCTAAGGTTCTCAAGATAGGATCGAGAAGATAAGCAAGATAAAACAAAGCATCTAGGAGAAGAAGTTAAAGATGTACCCCCAGAAGGTCCTGCCTGCGGGGCTTGCCCTTGCTTCTTAGGGCAGTTCTTGCTGATATGTCCAGTTTCACCACACTGGAAACATGCTCCCATCTTCATCTTCTTCTTTCTACAATCCTGGACTATATGCCCCTCAATACCATAGAAGTGGCATTTTCTTTTCTTGCGTGTCATGTTATCATTCTTGTTGTTGTTGTTCTTGCCTCCTTTCTCGGAGTCTACCTTCTGGTTTTGCGATTCATTCGCCTTAACCTCCTTCTTGCCATTCTTGTCTTCTTCATTTAAGAGCGCCATGTCTACTAGCTTTTCGTAAGTAGCCCCCATAGATACGTGGGTCATGGCCAAGCTGTGAAGTGGCTCATTCAATCCTTTGACAAAACGAAGAGCCTTCTTATGAGGGGTATTTACTAAGTCCAGTCCAAACCGAGCTAGTTGATTGAATTGATTGACGTACTCCTTGACCGTCATACTTCCTTGCTTAAGAGATAAGAACTTTTCCAGCTGTAGACTTCGTTCAGCTTGCGAGAGGAATTTCATCTCGAACCTTGTTCTGAAATCCATCCATGTTTCAACAGGCCTCTCAGCGTTAGTTACCTCCCACCAATAGGAAGCTTCGTCTTTGAGCAACCATACTGCCAACTGTACCTTCTGCCTATCGTCCACCTCGAAGATAACGAGCAGATCCTCAGTTTCTTTGAGCCAGTTCCTCGCTTCTACGAATGATTCAGTTCCCTTGAAATCCTTTCCACCCATGGCCCTAAAATCTTTACAGATCTTTGAGAAAGCAATTGCACGAGGACGGGGAGGAGGAGGAGGAATTGCTGCAGCTGGAGGAGGAATATCTGTTGGGCCTGCATCGTTGGCCCTAGCCTCTAAGTACCTCCTGAACCAGCCAGGTATTGGCACGCCCTCTGGAAAGTTAAGATTCCCAGACATGCTGAAATGAAAAAGAAGAGATTCAAGATGAGGAAACAAAGGATAGTGTTAATGGCTTTTGGGGAATAGCCTTTAAATAAAACAAGACTTTTCTTGAAAAATGCTTCTTTGTAAACGGTTTTGAAAATAGTTTTAGAAGGATTTCTAAAAACTTTCGCCCAGTCTGGTAACCTTCTGCCCTGATACCAAATGTAACACCCCACCTCCGCTAGGGCCACTCACAAAGAGAATGCACTAGTTTTGGAGGAGCGTTATCGAGGTAAACAAACACAGAAATATCACAAGACAGAACATAGATAAAACAGCGGAAGAATCAAAAGATGAATTTCATTACTTAAAAAAAAAGAGTCAAAACCTTTTACATCAAATAGCCAAGGTCATTATTTTCCATTACAGCAAATTTTGTCTTGCATAAATAAAGAAGCATAAACTTAAAACGTTAAAGTAGCTTAATTCCCCAAAGGTAGCAGAAATGCAGCCATAGCATAGCTCAAGATCAAACCGTACATGAGCTGAATTGAAAGCAAGCGAAATCCAAGCTAAGTGCTAGAGTTTCCTCCCTGAGAACCTGGGGGGGGGGGGGGGAACGGAAGAAAAAGAGGCGAAAGAAAACGGATCAGTCATAAAGACTGGTAAGTCCAAGTGACTTTCAACATAAAAACAGGTAAAGGTAACATGACATGTATAAACTGAAAGTAAACATAAGGATGCTGTCAAGATGGGCAAGATAGACTAAGATAACATGATAAATCAAGTATAAATCAAGTATAGCATCACATATTCAAGGTTCGCTGCATCAACTGTACTAGAATCCCAAACCCATGTCTTATATTAATCATGAAATGATTCCTTGGCCCAATATCATGAAATGACCCATTACTAGGTCCAACGAAACGATCCACTAGTCGATCGGCTCCCAACAAGTTCTAGCTCGTCGTGTGTCTGTGTCATACGGCCCTATCATGAATGTAGTCACATGTGCTAGGTCCACCATAGGGTGTATCAAGCCCTATGGTGTCAACCACCGACACGAATCAAGCATGCACAGATAAACCTACTAATGCCCAATGCCTGCTTTTTCAACTTCGGACCACGTGCACGACCATAGCCCATCTGAACCTACACTGGCGCACCAACACAGCCGTCGTTCTGGTCGCTTACAATCAGCCCAGTAATTGTGCCCCACCCTGCCTAGTCCCAGGGTACCATGATACATCTAGTGGGTTACTGCTGAAACGGACCGCGTAACTAGGGTTTCCGTCCAATAGGTTAAGTGTTGTCATTTAAATTCGTGACTTAACCCCTATCAGTCTAGCATGTCAATTTGATTAAGTGTTTTCATTCAAGTTCGTGACTTAACCCGCCTACGTGTCATGTCAAATTTGACTATGTGTTGTCGTTCAAGTTCATGACTTAGCCCTACGAATCATGTATCAAGTTGGTTAAGTATTGTCTTTCATGTTCATGACTTAACCCTATCATGTGGCATTAATTCATTAATGCACCCCAACCTCTCACATCAGACCTGTTGTTGTGGTCTCTGGATATGCCGGGCGGTTCCGGGCAGAATTACACCAAAACTCAGTCTGACCTGGGGTTTCAAGCGCGATATGACTAACTACCCACATTGGATCCTGTTGTTTGCAGTAACTGGATTTGTCGGGCGGTTCGGGGCAGAATTACACTGCAAACTCAACCCAACCTCGAGTTGGCCATTTTTATGTTCCTTCTAGTGTCATGTCCATGTTCAAGATTCATGGCAAGTTCGTGTCGAGTTTTCAAGGCAAGTTTCATGCACACATCCAGATTCAAGTTATAACAATATTCATGTTTCAAGTTTTTCCTTTTATCAAGTTCATAATTCATGTTCATAACCAATTCATGTTTTGCCTAATCTACCCAAATCGTATTCCCATCGCACGTAAACGGGAATCGATCCATACTACAAATAAATCCAAACCTCAGAATAAAGGGAATAACATCAAAACTATGATAGGCAAAAGGGACGAGCATGAAGCGATAAAAGGGGTTACAAGACTAGCAAGACATAACTTGAGATAATTGGTTACAACATCACTGGCATATAGGATTTCAAATCTAGCAAGATAAGGCGATAGTCATGGTAAACGCTGACATAAAAGAATAGGCATGCAAAAGCAAGCCAAATACAAGGATAATGGATCCATTGGTTTTAGTGTACATAATAGCGAATGAACTAAGCAAGTCACATCCTAGGTATGAGATCCAACAACTGCAAATTCGGTGTACAACATGGGTTTCAACTATGGGCATGAACAATCAACTATAATAGTCTTAGGCAATTAACCCCAATAGTCATAGTCATGGTCATAGGTAGAAATCTCATAATCAAGAACCATAAGCGATCAATCACAATAGTCATGGATAATTATCCAAAATAGTTCTAGGAAAATAGTCATAGGAAATTAACAGTAATAGTTTCAAAGTCATGGTCATAGATAATAGCCTTATGTTCATAATCATAGGTAATAATTCTCATAGCCAAGAGTCATGATTAGCCACAATTGTCCTTGTCATAGTCATAGGCAATAGTCTTATATTCACTGTCATTGGCATAGGCATAGTCTTATTTTCACAGTCATAGGCATAGGCATAGTCTTATGTTCACAGTCATAGGCATAGGCATAGTCTTATGTTCTCAGTCATAGGCATAGTCTTATGTTCTCAATCATAGTCCTTGGCGATTAACAATAGTTTCAACGTCATAGGCATGTTAAAGTTATAGACATGAAAGAGTTTGATTTACAACATGAATAGGCCCAAAGCAATATTCACAAAAGTCAAGATCCAAGAAGAACAAGAATAGATATGAATCAATTATCATACATAGATCCAATTCCAATTTACAACACGGATATTAAGTTTACAGCTTTTATCTAAAAGTAACTTGAACTTACAGATCGTGATCTAAGAAAGATGTAGAAGTCAAGTCTAGAAATTATTCGTCGAATAGTTGAATCGTTGAATCCTGTTTTGATTGTAGAAGCAAATTCCCAATTCCTAGCTGTAGTCTTCAAGAAATAATCTTCGCGTTTTAATTTAATTTATCTTAATTTAATTTAGAAGAAGAAGAAGAAGCCATGATCATCAAGAGTTTGAGCAGCATAAGATTAGAGAAGAATGGTGTAAAGAGAATGAGGCTAGGAGGCTGTTTATATAGGATTACGCAGACGAATCTGGATAGAAAACGAGGTCAAATACATCAGGATGCATCTGGTTCAAAAAGTGGGTTCGAGAGGCAGGTCGACCCCCAGGTCGACACTATGGTCGACCTGGTCTGGCCAGGTCAACCCTATGGTCGTCCTGGTCTGGTCAGGTCGACCCCCAGGTCGACCCCCTGGTCGATCTGGGCTCTAGGCGGGAATTTTCCCGCCCAGCCTTCTTCTGGGTCTTGAATTCGAATTTCTGGGCTGTTTTTGATTCTGAAAATTCGTGAAACTTCTAGAGGTCATAACTCAGTCCTACGGACTCCGATTTTCGAAAGCTCAAACTCGTTTCCTAGCAGAATTTCGAGACGAACGCAATGGCGCAACCCATTTCCCTTGATTCTTAATTTAAAATTTAATTCTGCCTTGATTTATGGTTTTAACACGTTATTAAAATTCGGGTTGTTACAGGATAAATATGGAGTCACACTCTTATCGCCCGGAGATGATTCTGATGATTGTAGCTACATCATCAGAATTTGTGTTCAAGTTTCGAAGGTGTGATATTTATATATTTCCATTAGACTAGTGTGAGAACCAAAACTAGATAGGGCTTATTGTGGTGATTTGACATCAAAAATCTGATTTTTGAACTATATATCAAAGCTATGAATTTGAGAAGCTAATCAACAAATTGATTGCTGATAGTGTTATTTGATTATTGGTTGATTAACTAAAATTTGAACCCTCTACCCAAATTGAACCAAATAGTGAATTGTATTGAAAATTTGTCGCATTTGCATACATATACATGTACTTACATTGAATATGTCATAGCAAGGAGGCTAGAGCAGAAGAATAAAATTGTTTTCCCGACAAATAGGTACATGTTTACGAATTTATTGGGTTTGGATGATTTTATGAACTGATTGGCTAGCTGCTTGGCTGTTTCTTTTTCTTTTTGGATTGGTGAAAGCCATGGGAGGCTATTTGAAATATCCCGAAGCTCCCGGTGCAGGGGAGGTTATGGCGAAATTTTTCGAAAATTTAGGGTGTTAGCCAAATTTTTGAAAAATTTGTAAAGTTCTTAGAAACTGAAAGTTGAAGAACTTAAGCCGTAAAGAAAATAATGAAAGTTGAGTTGGTTTGTTAAACAACTTTCAGCTTCGTTCCTTTTCGAGGACGAAAAGTTTTAAGTGGGGGAGATTGTAATAACCCGGAAATCCGAGCCAATTTAAATTTTTTATTTTGGCAATTTTAGTGAATTTTGAATATTTAAAATGAATTATTTTAAATAATAACGACGGAAAATATATTTTCGATGAAGTTAAAACGAATAAATTTATTTTAATTATATAACGAGCCTGAAATGGCGCGGTAGTTCGAAAATTCGATTTCAAATTTCAAATGAATGTACATGATTCAAAATAAATCAGATTTCAGTGAAACAAGAAATATTTGAATCTGTTTGATGATATCTTTCTAACGGATCTAAGAAACTGAGATTTCACTTTATAGAGTGAAAGATATGTCCAGTTTAAAATTCAGAAAAGTCGACGTGGAATTTATATATTTTTTAATATATACAAAGGCCTTTGAAAATAGCCATTTTGCAAACGACCTCTGTTTTCGACGAAACCACTTTTGTTGGAACCGGAATGTCAAATTATTGCTAGGTTTCAAAATTCATAATTTTTGAAGTCAATATGTGAGCGTGGCAAAGTTAAACGTGTTCTGACAGTTTCAGTCAATTTTAATCGACTGGAAAATGGCCATTTTTCAAACAATCTCAGAATTTGAGAAATTAGTTTTGTTAGGACCGTATCGTCAAAACGAAGCTAGAAAATATTTTTCTGTAATTTTTAGAGTTCGTATGTGGCCCCGGTAAATTGAAATGCACATTCAAATTCAATATATAGATTTATATTTTGAAATTTGAAGAAAACTGATCGAAACAGTCGAACTGGCTTACGGGACATATCCCATTGTGTTCGGAATGAGGGTAATTAGCTAGTGGCGACAGTCGTTAGGTTCGACTTGAAGTTAGTGGTGTTAAACGAATAAAGTTGGAGTTAAAAATAAATTATAAATAATTTATATAAATAGCCTGGCCCAATAGGGATTCTCCAAGCCCTAATTTATTTGTTCAGAAAAAAATAAATAATAAAGCCCGCCACCGCTCCATCGTTCAAACCTTCGTGGCCAATTTCCGCCAACCACGACTATCGTTGGAGGAGGGAGTCAAAGGGAAAAAGCTTCGTCTTGGTGTGGGCGGTCGATCAGGGGTAGACCGCGACCGTGATGTTGGGTGTGGTGGCGGGATTCCAGCTCGAAATCGAATTGGGGAAACTGGCGAATTCCGTTCACCGTCAGTGAACTGGGCCACGCCACCTTAGGCGATGGCGCGCCAGGCAAAGCGGGGGTCGGCCAGGTGGTTAGCCGACGGTCTGGGTGCCTCTAGCGGCGGCCCTGACCATCCAAGGAGGGGGAAGCAACGTTAAACAGTGAAAAGGTATTTTATTTATTTATTTTTATTGTTTTAGAAATCTAAATTCATATATATATATATATATATATATATATGTATGTATGACCTTGTTTAAAATGGCATTATTTTAAATTATAAAATTGACATTGTTTTTACATAATAAAATTGGTATGTAGTTTAAAAACAGAAGGGATTAAAAATATGAAATTTATATGTATAGCATTGTTTAATATATATGTATATATATGTATATATATATTTATATATATTTATATAAAGCTATGCTTAAAATGTGAGTTTTCAATATATTGACATTATAACGAAAAAAAGTAATTTTTATAAAGATAACATAGAATATAAAAATACGATTTTTATATATGTTGTAGCGAAATAAAAATCAGATTTTTATTATATGTATAGTGGAATAAAAATGTGATTTTTATAGCGTTGAAATAAAAACGCGATTTTTAATATGAACAGCGTAGGGAGGACTGCATTGGAATGTCAAGCTAATCCCGACGGTTCTGAAATTCAGAAATAGAACTGGTGGAGTGGATCCCGAAGGTGAGAACTTCTCACTTTTAATTTGTTTTCTAGTTGAAATATATACTAGGATGCAGACAGTGCTTAGTAGCACCCGACACCCGTTGTCCACAGACCATGGACGACTTGTTTGTTTGTTGTTTGTGTTGTGAGAATGGACTGTTGAGTGTTAAATAAAATATATATTCATGTGTTGAAAATCAAATATATATTCATGTGTTGAAATAAAATATATATTCATGTGTCGAAATCAAATACATATTCATGTGTTGAAATAAAATATATATTCATGTGTTGAAATAAAATATATATTCATGTGTTGATATAAAATATATATTCGTGTGTTGAAATCAAATGTATATTCATGTGTTGAAAATCAAATATATATTCATGTGTTGAAATAAAATATATATTCATGTGTTGAAATCAAATATATATTCATGTGTTGAAATAAAATATATATTCATGTGTTGAAATAAAATATATATTCATGTGTTGAAAAAAATATTCATGTGTTGAAATAAAATAAATATTCATTTACAAATCGAATGATTTGTTTATGTACACCGGTTTGACTTATATTGATTGGGACGATAAATTTTACACATCTCCCAACTGCACAAATAAAAATATGTGTTTGTTGATTTGAAACCCCACACGGCTATTGGGATGATATTTGACGTACACTAATCCCGATTATTTAGTTGTATGTCAATCGATGGGTCGACAGACTGTGTAAGCGTTAATTATTTATATTTAATGATTATACAGTTGTGTGGTGCACTATGGATGATGGTTGATGATTTATCGTTGCTATTATATACATGTGTTGTAGGGAATCCATATAATTAACGTTATATGGTAATTGATTGGGCCTCATTCCAATTTGGAAAATAAGGAATATTATAAAAGAAAATTCATGTGTTGAATAGAAAAAAAATTCATGTGTTGAATAGAATAAAAATTCATGTGTTGAATAGAATAAAAATTCATGTGTTGAATAGAATAAAATTCATGTGTCGAATAGAATAAAAATTCATGTGTTAAATATAATAAAATTCATGTGTTGAATAAAAATATATATTCATGTGTTGAAGAAAATATTCATTTGTTGAATAGAATAACGAAGTTATTGAAATATATTAAGCCGTGTTGGTTAGATAGGCGCCATTTTGATGCGAACGATATTTATATCGATTTTATTCATTTTTATAATGAATATAGAAAAGGAAGTGATTTCAAAATATAACGTTTTGAAAATATTATCATTTGTATATCGATGATGTGGAATATTCAATTTTGATTCGAAATTGAATATGAAGTTGAAATCGTTTCGAAAATGAATTTAAAACGATTTATAAAATACGTTTTAAAAGGAAATCGATGAAATATATATAATATATATTATATATATAATGGCCTAAATAGAACGCGACGCGCAGCGGCACTTCGCGAATTTCGACCATTGACTTCGAATGGATATTACGGGAGATCCGACCGTCGGATTCTCCTAAAACCGGAACCGTTGGGTTCGTATCGAAAAGAGCTTTCTAAGAATATTAGAGATTTGAAATCTAACGGTTGGATTTGGAATTATGTCCAAATCAAATTTGGAAAAGGTCGCTGTAAGTGCAGTTCGATGGCCGTTGATGGAAATCGACTGTACGGACCTTGATAAAATTATTAAAAATAGTACTAATTTGTGTAAAATCATAAGAAATGATTTGTGAAGAATTGGGATGAAAAATTCCAAATTTGAAAAGATAAAAATAGATTTTTATCGAAATGAACTAGTTTTGAACTAGAATTATAATCCCATTTATTTTTAAAATAAATAAAGTGGATTTGAAATGGTTTTGAAAATAACCAGAGTTTCCAATATATAAAGTGGAAATGATTTGAATTGAAATTGTCTTTGGAATATTTCGATGTTGGATTTCGTGATTATACAGATAGTGTTATGGAAATTTGAAAGATATATTTATATCGTTATTTCCAATAAGATATTTGTTGGTCGTAAAATTTGATATTGAATATAAGCCGATATATTTTCTATTCTGAGCCTTGTATTTAATATCAGATGGGATTTGGGTTTGTCGTGAATGGTGTCTTCATTAACACTGTTCTTAAACCCAGTTGAGAAAAAGATTAAATCTTTTTATTTAGATTTAATGAAGAATACCAAATAAATGATATTTAATTGGAATTGATTTTTGGGTTTATCGTGAACGGTGTTTTAAATAACACTTGTTCTTTAACCTGATAATTAATGGAATGTGATTTTGGGTTTATCGTGAACCGTGTTATAGATGACATTGGTTCTTTAACCCAGTTAAAGACAGGATATTGATTTTTGGGAAGATTTAAATTAAGTGGTGTTTTAATGAGTCTTTAATTAAATTGAAGTCATCGAGAATGGAGTATCACTAGTTTTGCTCCAGGCAATAGTTAAATCTTTAATTAGATTTGAACATGAAATGGTAATTGAATTTAACAATAACACCATGATGTTAGATATGAAGTATGACTAGTTTTACTTCAAGGTATGAATAGGTTGGGATTGGGAAATAAAATAAATGATTACTTCGGTGTGGTTCGCTAATCCGACTAGTTTGAATTGATATTCTAAAGAAGATTAAAGAATAAATTTAAAGAATTTATCTTTGATAAAATTAATGGGAACCTTTCCCAAAGTATAAGAATATTTGAATAAAAGAATATTCTGAATTGGAATGAGGCGTATGTTGTGTTTTTGTAACACTTGTTTTATTATATACGCGAGTTATTCAGAAAGACCGGTTTTATCCCATTTTGAATAACTGATTCGACGATGTGTCAAAGATGAAGACGGTGGTTGAAGACCGTAGGTCTTCACATCGTTTGGGTGATTACTGATGATCTTGATTGGGCTGTACACCCAAGAGGAGGGAATCAGTTGGTGATTGTCCAGACGTACTTGGAGATCGATGGATATGCGAGGTACAAGGTGCCTCCGGTTTCGTTCAGACCCAGAACGAACTTGTAAATGGACTATGTGTCTGACATTGGATTTTATTCTGTGTGATTGATTTCTATTAAATATATATCTGTTTGGCAGCAGAAAATTTATTCTCTTGCTTAACGCCCTTCTCTGAGACGTACGAGCTCAGGGGTTATATATTGGTGGATATCAATCGCATGGAGTAAATTGCCAGTGTGGCATGCCTAAGTGGCAAATGATCCGGGCTTATGTTGAAAAGGAAAGTCTTGTGGTTGATGATCAAAGCATGGCCTGTGTGGCATAGCTTTGTGTAACGTTGATTCGCGAGCCTCACACCCCGGTTGTGAACCAGAAACGGGAGAGGACTTCAGGGAGGGCATGCGTTTCGTTCTAGCTAGAAGTGGCATCAATGGTTTTACACGCCCTGACGAGTTTGACTTATGTGGTTGTTGCTGTTGTGAGGCGCCTCGGATGTATTGGTGACTATGTGGAGCTGATGGAGTCAGTGGACTCATTGACACCCCATAGGGTGGGGGAAATGCAGTGTCCAGGGTTTAAGTTTAATCCACATTGGTGGACTGGCCCTGACGATCCAAGGGCCCACCTGAGTCTGGGTCCTGAGACATGGGCTAGAGCGTCTCGAATTCGGTAAGGACGATCCCTTGCCTTGGTTCACAGATGGAAATCCAACTTCCAATACGTGACATGTGCGGTTTTGATTGTAGAGCCTAGTATTGGCGACATGATATATGGTACCCATGCTGTCTATGATTAATATTTATGATTGAAATTGTTTTGACACTATACACTTATAGTAATAATAAAAGATGAAATTTAGCATATCAAGCATTCTTTGGCTATTATAAGGTAAAACCCTATCCTCCGGCTTGTGTTGCATTGTGTGATAGGACCTGGGTCTTATAATAGTTTCATTTTTCTTTATTTAACATCGCGCTGTTGTTTTATGCACTGGTGTTCTTGGGAGGAAACCCGTTTCGTGTTATACGGCATGGTACCTTGATTTACCTAGCTTTAGAATAAAGATTAATAACTGTTTTAGTTCTCACACCAGTCACATGACTAACCTGGAGTTTATTGTTTTGACTTAAACTCTGGATGCCCTTATTTTCGAAACAGGCAGCTAGTAGTTTTGGTTTTGCAGATTTATATTCACAGGAACCTGGTTTACAGCTGGAATGATATCCGAAAAGCTCTGTATCCATATATTCTTTTCAGTTGTGTTTTGTATTATTTTTCGCTGCTATGTAATGTATTGTAATCTCTGATATTTTGTGATGTATTTTATTTGCTTATACTCTGTATATTCTTGTAATCTAATGGAATTGTTGTAATTAACAATGAAATGTTCTTCTGTTTGCATCCCGATGTGTCGTGTTCTCAAAACAATCAGGGGTTTCAAACGGTCTTGGTCGGTTTAGCGATCGATTCGGATCGAGCGGAATTCCTTGTCGTTACAAATATGTTTCAGAAAATTCAAAATCACGAAAATTCGGGTGAACGGGAAAAATTCCACCCAGGGCAATCGACACCTTAAGGGGGCGTCGACCCGTGGGTCGACCCCTCATGGGGAGTGTCGACCCCCCCTAGGGCTGACGTGGCAGGTTGGTTCTGTGGGGCTGGCAGCTATATATATGGCCTCATTTTTCTAGTTTTCTCACACTGAAATCAATGAAGGCCAAAATCATGTCGGTGCCTGGACTGAATCAAATCCTTTTCTTCTTCCGCAATCAAGTTTAGAGATTCAAGTGTAGATCTGTGATTCAACCTCCACTTTTCTCCTTCTATTTTCCGCGATCCGAACACCGTGAGTTTAAGTTACCTCTTGATTTAAATAACTAAAAGTAAAACATGATATGACTATAATTTGGATCTATCCCTGGGACTGAATCATACTAGATCTATTGTAATTCGTGAATCCATGATATTTTGAATTAACTATGACTTGGATCTTAATCTTTATCATGTCAGATCTACTTTTGATTATAGATCTAATTCGATATTTAAATCATCTTGTACCTATCATGTTGTGGTTAATTTGGATCTGTCATTAGTTGGACATCTAAATCCTTTTTTAAATCTAATCATGCCTATTATGACCTCCCTACTATGTTAAAACCAATTTTATTATCACAAGTTTACCAGATCTGTTCTTATATGTCCATCTCAACATTATACCATTATATGTTTTTGTCAATTTTGTTACAATAATCATTTATGTCATCTTCCCTTCACCCTTTCCCTTTTATCTTATGTAGCCAGGCTACTTTCGAGCCTAGGCATGCCGCTAAAAATATGTGAATACGTTACTTTGGGAACAAAGGGGGAAACATTGAAAGTAGGCATAACTTGAAATAGGGAAATTTGGCATAACTTGAATAATGCTTATGAACATGAATTTGGGTATATAATTCATTATGAACAAATTTAGGGAAAAAGGGGCATGAAACCTATAACGACATAGGTAAAATTGGTTAATAATGGAATTCTTAGGATTACAGTAATTAGAAACTGTAATTGCGCCTAGACACGAGGTTAGATTATACTTATGGTGGAAGTTTGTCTGGAACCGCCCGGCATATCCATCCCACAAGTGGTGAATCTAATGTGAGGGGTCTAGGTGCACAAATACAAGACGTGCTGAGACACGAGGTTAAGCCCGGCTTGTGGAAGAAGTCTGCTCGGAACCGACCGACATATCTAGCATCCACAAGTGGTAGGCTTAATGTGAGAGGTCCAGTACATTATAACCATAAATGGACATGGTAATGAATTGAAATACTTAACCTAGTTGAATCCACAGGGATTGTATGAACAGGAACCTGATTAGGCGTTAAGTAAATTTGATTGAACAATGGGTGGGTTAAGTAAATCTGAGGGGGTGGGTAATATTCATATATAAACCCACAAACTTTACCTAAGGGGGTTATGTAATTAAAGACACCAATAGGTATACATAACATGAGGAAATCCTAGTGGGGATACAAGACAACGAGGAGAGATTTTATCACCTTATGTGTAGGACCCGTTTCAGTCAGTAACCGATATAACGGTATCGAACGAGGACTCCGCCCTAGGTCGGAGTCGGGGCATGCAAACTGGGCTGATTGTAAGAGATCCAAACGTGGAGGACGGTGTGGGCAGTGCAAACCGACCGGGGACATGTGCGTGCATGGGCAGAGGGGGATAAGAAGACCATGATACCGGTAGATATGGTTGGGCGTGAAACAACCCACGTTTACTAATGTCACTCACAAAGGGAATGCATTAACTTCAGTGAAGCGTTATGTAAAGACCCGGGTTTCGCCCGTCCTTAATCGACCGAAAGATCGACCAAGACCGTTCAAATCCCGAATACTTTAACTTTGGGAATACAACAATCATCAGAACAAAACAACAAACTTTTATAAACAGTACAAAATGTTTACATCAGAGTACAAAATATCAGAGTACATCGAATTATATTACAGCGGAAGATAACATTAAATTTAAAACATTGCAGCGGAAAGAAATCTAAACTCTGGACATAGCTTTAAGCTTCAACCCAGAATCCTGCTTGAAAAGAGAACCTGTAGATAAATACTCGGCTGCCCGTGTGGAAGAGAGGGCACCCAAGTTTGCAAAAAAGGGGGAAACAAACATGGGTCAGTCGTGGGACTGGTGTGAGAATTCTTAACTAACATAACTACTAGTAATAGGGCAAATCCAAGGACCACGCCGCTAACGCGGAACGGGTTTACTCCAATGGATTGCTGTGCATAACAGTAAAGTAAATCGTCAAATAACGCAATGCTTTTTAGAAAAATGAAACCATCATAAGACTCAGGTCCCATCACACAATGCAACGCACACCAGAGGATAGAGTTGTACCTTATGGTGATTAAAAGATGATAGATACGTAAAAACGATATTATTATTAGTGTGTATATGTTTTAATAAAACATTTCAATCATAATACCAATCCTAGGAAGCATAGGTACCATATATTATGCCTCCGTACTAGTAATACAATCAAAACCGCATGGGGCGTATTGGAAGTTTGGATTTCCATCATGAGTCAAGGCTAGAGCGGAGCTCCTTACCGATTCGAGACACTCTAGCTTGTGTCTCAGGATTCCCCGCAGTGAACCCTTGGATCCTGCAGGGCCGGTCCTCACATACAGCTTTGAGGATTGGCAATTCCTAAGCACACGTTTCCCGGTCCTATAGGACCTATCCGAGGCGCCTCATTCCATCATCCACATAAGTAAAATGCCAGGCCGTGATAAAACCCAAACACCACTTCTAGCTAGAAAGAAACGTGCTACTTTCCCTGCGTTCCCTTCACCCGTTTTAGACTCCACCGGTTTGTGAGGCTCGTGAGGCTACGTAATACACAAAGCTCTGCTTATTCAAGCGGTGCTTTGATCGTCACCACAAGGTTCTGCTTTTCAACAAGAAACCTTGATCATTGCATCTTAGTATGCCACACTGTCACTCCATACCATACCATTGCTTATCTACCAATACATAAATGGGTGTTAAGTAGAGAATAAATTCTCCACCACCAACATTTATATATTAACAGAAAATCAACAATATGATATATAACGAAGTACGATGTCAGACACACCATCCATTTAAACTTATGCTCTGGGTCTGAACGAAAGTCAATCCGTACAAATCAGCACTACGTCCGGACGGACGCCCTCTCAGCCCCTTCAAGGTAGCTACTCCCTTCATGGGCCTCAATAGCATCAACATCCATTCGATGTGAAGATTGTCGGTCTTGTCACCGTCTTCAATCATTCGACTGTTCATCGTCGTATTCATTATTCAGAATGGGTTGGACCCGGACTTTCTGAATAACTCGCGTTGATCTAAAAACGTAAATTGATAAAATTCAACCAACGCCTTATTCCAATTCCGAATATTCCTTAAAAATATCCAATTTCTTAGGGATAGGTTCCCATTAATTTTATCAAAGATAAATCTTTAATATTTATTCTTTAATCTCTATTTATCCACATTAAACCAAATTAAGGTTTATTCAAACTAATCAGAATTTTACGCTTTACCGAAATTACCAATTTATTAATCCCAATTAGTCTCCGGTAAACTTAATTACCCTTTCCGTTTAAATCTAATTAAAGATTTAATTAACGCTTGGAGTTAAACTGGTGGAACTCCATTATTGTTTATTTCCTTAATTCAATAATTTACTTAATTCCCCCTTTTAAAATCTTATTAAAGATTTTATTCAAAACCTTATTTAGATTTTACTTTCAAAAATCATTATTAAATGATTATTCAATAGTTAGGGAATTAATTCTATCATAAATCTTGGTTAAAGAATAAATGTTCTTTAAAACATAATTCACAATAAACCCAAATTCACATTTCTGTTATTTCCAATTTAATAAATTAAATTAGGAAATTTCGTTCAAATTTTAATTAAAAGATTTATATTCATTTCACTATTCATTGAGGTTTTAAGAATTAATGTTATTCAAACATTAATCAACCAAAATCAATTTGATATTAAATATAAGACTTTAAATAAAAATTAGAACGACTCAAATTCAATATCAAATTCCAAAACCAACGGCAATCATTTCGGAAATAGCGATAATAAGTATCTTCCAAATTCCCAAAATAATAACCGTTTAATTACGGAAATTAATATTGAAATAATCCGTACTTAATTTCCCCTCAAGCCTATTTCAAATATTCATTGAAATTACGTGGTTATGATAAAACCACTTTTACTTCCTGTTATTTATTTATAAAATAAATAAATCCCTTTTCCCAAAATATTATTTATTTTGAAATTTAACTCTTTCAATATTCATTTTCAAATGAATAAGATATTTCATACTGGTTAAAATGGTATTATCATTTTAAAATGGACTAAAAAAAAGCCCAACTCGTTATTATATTTCAATTTCATACTGGGCCAGACTTCTCACATTAAACCTACAACTTGTGGATGCTGGATATGCCGGTTGGGTCCGGGCAGACTTATTCCACAGTTGGGCTTAACCTCGAGTCAAAACCCAATTCATATATGTATACTTGGACCTCTCACATTAGGCCCAACATTTATGGCTGCTGGATATGCCGGTTGGGTCCGGGCAGACTTCCACCATAAACGTGACCTAACCTCGTGTCCAAATATAATTATAATTTTTAATTATAAATATTATCCTAGAATATTATTTTAAAATATTTTATATTTTAAAATATCCAACTACTTAATATCATTCCTTACTTGAAATATTCTTTCATATAAAACTTTATTATTCCATTTCAATACATATTAACTTTCCATATTATTATGATATTATAATAATAATTATTTTCAAAACGGTTTTAATTGTGATATTAAAACCTACCGCTTCAATATTAAAATGAAATCAATTTCCCAAATTAAATGTTAACATAAAACGGTATCTTTAAATTTCAAATCTTCTTATTAAAGTTGGAAGGTAATTTACCCATTTCTAGGATTTGTTTTGTAACTTTCCAAATAAATAAGATTTGATCTTCTCAATTCAATCGTCAATTAATTTCGTTAATTGAGTAATAAATGGAAATTAATTTCCTTCATTCAAAACTAGAATGAAATATGATCAATTCAAAACTTCTTTATCATTTCCTTTAAAAAGCGAATACATCATCCCTTACTTCAATTGCCAATTAATTTCATTTATTGAATAAAAAAAAAAGGAAATTTATTACATTCATTCAAAAGCTTTTATTCAATACTTTAAAACAATAAATACACAATTCCTAAATTTAATTACCAATTAGTTGCATTGGTTGAATATTTATTTATTTCACTCAAAGTTGGAATGAGACCCACTATTTCCATATAAATTAATTATACGGAAAATCAAACATTAATTATATCACAATTTCAAACATCCATCCAAAGTGCATTTCTAATTATTCCAAGGGTGACGTGTATTCAAATGTCAACCCTTAACCCGTGTGGGGTTTCAGCCAACACAATTCACATATTATAAAATAAACTGTGCTTCTGGACGATGTGTAAAAATTTATCGTCCACTCACATAAACAAGCCAAGGTCGCTTGTAAATAGCAGTGTATACAAGTGCATTAAATTATAACATAAATGGTATAACCAATTAACGATGTTCACCTAATAGGTATTAATTACATTCTTTTGAATGGAACCGATTTAGAATAAAACTCCCTTTGTATCATTTCAATTTAATGTAATCGGTCCATGTTTTAAGTCTTTCCTTTTTAATCCATTCATAAATAAAGAATAAATTTATTCAATTTAATTTTTTTTTCCAAAATAAAGAATAACACTTTATCATTCTAGCCCTTTAAAAGTAAAGAACGTCACTTTCATTCATTTTAGTCCAAACAAATTCATGTTCACAAAAACCTTATTTTATTTTCAAAATAAAAATAAAAACCAAAACTTTATTTATTAAAAATAAAGATCAAAATTTTCATTTTAGTCCAAAACAAAATCAAAACTTTATTCTTCAAAAATAAGGATCCAAACTTTATTTTTATAATTATTCGTTTCATTAAAACGACGTTACAGGTCAAGTGTAGTTATAGCGCTGTTTTTTCCAAAAATTGAATTACACATAACTCAAGATCTAACCGTTGAAAATTTTCAAACTTGGTATTGATGGAAAGATTTTTCCAAAGCGGATCCAACGGATCCAGTTTTGGAAAAATCCAACGGTTGGATCTTCCGTTATAGTCATTCAAAGTTTGAAACTCAAAACATGAACTGCACGTGCCTGAAACGTTGAAATTATAATTTATATTGAAAATATAAATTATATAAACAATTCTAAAAACAAATTTTATTTTCTAAAATTCCATGTTAATGAAGATGTTATCTTTATTTTCAGAAAGAATAAGAAAACAAAAATTTATTCTTTTTGTCCAAAAAAGACAATTTTGCATAAAAGCCCAAATTTTGCCAAAATCGATTAAAATATTATTTTTATCAAAAATCAACATTTTAATTAAAAATTCATTTCCATGCAGTTCAATAAAATAAAATATTTATTTAGTTCAACGATTTTGTATCAAATTCATGTTTTCATGTAAAACATGAAAAAAATGAAATTTTGGTACAAAATTGCAAATCTAAATAACATTCATTTTTCTGAAACAACAATAGAAATTATAAATTTAAATTTAAATATAAATTCTCAAGAATATAGAAATAAAGAATGAATTTTATTTACACAAGTTTACCCATCAATATTCATTCCACAATCAATGACATTCACAACGTAGACATGAACAGAACTGCCAATAACTACATAAACATCCATCACCAATATCAATCATTCATCACCAATCCATATTCATGTACATACAAACATCAATAACACAAGAAAGATAATTTAATTTCATAAATTATAAAATAAAGAATCTCACCAAATTTCATCGAATTTTTGATTAGTGAAGGGAACACCGGCAGTCTTCGTCCTTCTCCTTGGATCGTTCGAAATGAACCCCAAAACGCACGCTCAAGTCACCCCCATCGCACGCCCCAAGACCACCGAGTCCACCACCCAACCCGCCACTTCGAAGCCTTGCTCTTGATTATTTGTCTTGATTTCATATTTTAATTTGTGGTAGACTAGGAGGAATTAACGAATTGTTTTTGTGCGTTTTCAGCCATTGAAAATGTAAAGGGTGGCGGCTATGTATTATAGAATAGGGTTTTGTGTTTTGACCGTATATACTAGGGGTATATATATTAATAAAACTATTTAATTCTTATATTTCAAAAAGGACCGTTAATACAATTGTTACAAAGGAGTTTAATTGGATGGATAGGAATAAAGAGAATACAAATATACACGTGGTTCTCTTATTCAAATTTCAAAATATAATAAGACAAAGAGAAAGAATGGGAAGGTATTTAATTGGATGGATAGGAATAAAGAGAATACAAATATACACGTGGTTCTCTTTTACAAATTATATTTATAACCTGCCCATTATGATTTATATTAATAACTTAATTCTTTTTATCTAACTAGACATATTAAAAATGTCATTTTAAATGGCAAACCATATATTAACATAAATTTCTATTTATCCTAACTGAATATGCTAAGAAGTCTATTTAGATAACAAAACAAGTGTAACATGTTTCTCTTTTTATTCTACTGACATAGGGGAAAAAATGTCTTTTTTAGTAAACAAAACATGAAGTGACATGTTATTCTAGTATTTCTAATCTAACATAACTGACATTTCAATTCTAACATAAATTGCATTTTATATAATCATGACAATTCTAATAATTCTATGTTTCATGAGTTACGATAAAAAGATTATTTTTATCGTTTCATAATTCTAACAATTATATGTTTCATAACAAAATACAAATGAGTATTTTTACTTGTACAAAATTTTCTATTTTAACAAATAAATTGAATATTTTTATTTGTACACCATTCCAATCTTTAATGTAACAAATAAATGTGGATATTTATTCGTTCACAAATCTTAATCTTTAACATGACAAATAAATGTTAATATTTATTTGTACACATATCTAATTTTAACATAGCACATAAAAAGAATGTTTTTATTTTGCATCTAATTCTACTTTCAATCATAACAATTTCCTATTAAACAAATGAGAAATTTGTTTTTCTCTCTTTCCTATTTAACACAATGATTATTTTGTTTCACTCACTTTCTAAATCAACAAAATATGGTAATTTGGTTTTACAACAAAACACACATGAGATATTTATCTCAACTATACAAACATGATGTTTATTTTCAACTATACAAACATGAGGTGTTCATAAACATCTAGGATGCAAAATCCAATGTAAATACATTTCCTATAGTAATGGACATTTTTTTTTAGTTGTTATTATTAAAATAAATAATTTTAAATATTAAAATTCATTAAAATTTCTAAAATAAAAATTTTAAATTGGACCCAAAATACCGGTTTGTTACACGTTATAGGTAAGAGATGCAGATAAATTACAAGACAGACAAATAAAGTAGTGGAAAATAAAGTCATTTTATAAGCAAAGTAGTTCAGTCAAGCTTTTACAACAATTGACTCAATCATACTTAAAAGTATTACATAAAACTTCTGTCTTGATTCAAAAACTTCCAAGTATATAAGAAGCATAAAACATAGCAAAGTAGCATAAGTCCCCAAACTAAAGTGCAATCACAGCCATAACCAAAGATAAGAGGTTCCAACCAATACATCACAGAATCTCCGAGCTTGGAAAGAGATACGGTCTAAACTAAGCTGAGTTATTCCCTACCTGACTACCTTGGAGGGGGAAGGGGGGTGGGAACAGAAGAAAAGAAGACGAAAGAAAACAGGTCAGACATAAGTATGGTAAGTCCAGTGATTTTTCAGCAAGTAAACAAGATAAAGAATCATGACATGAATGAACGGAAAATAGGACAATACATAAAACAAGATAACTTAAGACAAGATAAGGCAAGGTAAACTGAATGCGCTTCTACTCTTTCTCTGCTTCGCTACTACCCTGTTATCCTGATTTCTATAGCTTTGCACCGCCTAACTAGTATCCGAACTAGTAATCCGTATAAAATGATAATATTACAACGTGATCCCAATCCCTGCAATTTTGTAGCCTTCAGGTGTACATCTAGTATGAAGATCTTACCTCAATCAGCCTAATTGCCATGAAGATGTTAGATGTACCCTTACTACCCTATCGATCGGCTCCCTACTTGTATTAATGTTCCATGTGTCTATGTCAATCGGCCCTCTCTTGCGTGTAGATACCCTCTGCTGCTCCCACCATAAGGTGTATCAATCCTTATGATAGCAACCCTACACGATTCAAGATGCACAGTGTGTAACTACTGGTAACCAGTGCCTGCTTTTTCCCACTCCGAAGTACATGCACACCCGTAAACCGTCGGAACCTACACTGACGTACCCTCTGCCACTATTTTGACGCTTGTAATCAGCCCAGTAATCGTGCCCCAAGCTGCCTAGTTCAGGGTACCATGATACATCTATGTGGGTTACTACTGAAATGGGTCCCTGTTACTAGGGTTTCCTACTGGTTAAGTTTGTGGGCCTATATATACAAATATTACTCACCTACACGAGATGTGCTTAACCCTCCCACCGATTCAAGCATGTTTATTTAACGGTTAAGTTTGTGAGCCTATATATAC
Organism: Allium sativum; assembly: GCA_030737875.1. Lineage (NCBI taxonomy): Eukaryota > Viridiplantae > Streptophyta > Magnoliopsida > Asparagales > Amaryllidaceae > Allium > Allium sativum. The sequence goes on from CM060912.1 coordinate 773,997,290, forward strand.
TAATATTACCTACCTACATGAAATGTACTTAACCCTCCCACCGATTCAAGTATGTTTATTTAACGGTTAAGTCTGTAGGCCTATATATACTAATATTAACCACCTACACATGATGTACTTTACCTTCCCACTGATCAAGTCAATACGTATTATTGGTTAAGCTTGCCTTAACCCTATCCGCTTCGTTCATGTAATATTGGTTAAGTTAACTTAACCCACCCACACATCATGTTGTATTGGTTAAGTGTTTTCTATTAACTTAACCCCACTCGTTCATCATGTTATATTGGTTAAGTATTGCCCTCTTGTGTTACTTAACCCTATCATACATCATGTTGTATATATTGGTTAAGTGTTGCCTTCTTGTGTTAGTTAACCCTGCCATACATCATGTTATATACTGGTTAAGTGTTGCCCTCTTGTGTTACTTAACCCTACCATACATCATGTTATATCGGTTAAGTGTTGCCTTAGTTAACTTAACCCTACTATTTGTTTAATTAACATGTTGTACTGGTTAAGTGTTGCCTTAGTTAACTTAACCCTACCATCCTTAGCATGTCTTGTTCATTAGCATTAGTTGATTTATTAATGCACCAACCTCTCACATTAGATCTATGTTGTTGCAGTTACTGGATGTGTCGGGTAGCTCCGGGCAGTTTTACACTACAACTCAATCCAACCTCGGGTTTTTCTTGGGCATGATGCACTAACCTCTCACATTAGATAGGTGTTGTTGCGGTTACTGGATGTGCCGGGCGGTTCCAGGCAGTTTTACACCACAACTCAATCCAACCTCGGGTTAAGCATGTTCATCCTTTATTTAATTTACATATTCATCAATTATGTCAAGTTTATATGTAAATTATCCACAAGTGTTGTCATGTCACATTTACTATTTAAATTACGTTCATAATTAATGGTATACAAATTATACCATTTCATGTTATTAATCATTTACATGATTATGAGACAATCTATGCCATTAGCATGTAAATTTAATGTTTTACCCCAATGTTTCCCTCCCGTTATTCGTTTGCATTATTTACATAGAACGTTAGGCTCGCAAATTAGCTTAACTCATAAACAAAAAGGGAAAAGAAAGGAATATGTAACATTCCAATAGCACAAAATAATATGAATCAAACTAAGCATGTGTAATACAAATTTTTCATGAACAATACAAACTTAATCAAGCATATCAATGTGAACTTGTACTTGATTTACATCCAATTAACATAGATCTTAAGCATATGAACAGGAATTTACATAGATCTTAAACATATGTATTAACTTGGATCTAAACATGTAAGCATATATGAACATGACTTAGTTTGGGAACATGTACATAACATAACATAAAAGCAAGCATGTAGATCTAAACATATAAACATATATGAACATGACTTAGTTTATGAACATGTACATAACATAACATAAAAGAAAGCATGTAGATCTAAACATATAAGCATATATGAACATGACTTAGTTTATGAACATGTACATAACATAACATAAAAGCATCACCAAATTAATATACAATATGATAGGTTCAATTGTACAAATCACAATAGTCTCATAGGCATAGTTAATTTCAGATTTGTCATAAGGATAAACATGAATTAGAATCACAATTAGGCACAGTTCTAGATTCGATTTATTTCAAGTCATGACTTTTATATATTTAAATCTGAAATATAACTGAACGTACAGAAAAAGAACAGTTCTTGTATTCTGGAATCTGATTTCTGAATTTGTTAAGTTATTCCTTTGATGTAAACTACTGATGTTCTTCTAATTGATTTCTAGTTAAAGAAGATATTCTAGTTTTAAGAAGATGGAGGCTATGGTAGTTCAGAGAGAGACAGCATGACGGTTTCATAAAATGTGTTTATGTGTTTTAGGTTTAGGGTTTGAGTTGATTATATAGAAGTTTAGGATTAATTCTAGCCTTTATATCAGTCTAGGAGTAATCAGAGCCATCCAAACCAAAGAGATGTGTCACTCAGCCAATCACAGTATGACACATAAGCCCAAATACATCAGAATTCGTCACTGGGCCAATCAGAGAAGGCCACATCAGCTCAGAACTGCAGAAATCGTCACAGGAACTAGATCTCGGAAGGGGTCTACCCCCCTTAAGGGGGGCCGACACCTACGTCTACCCCCTTTAAGGGGGGGGGTCGACACCATTTGAGCGGGATCTTTCCCGCTCACTCATATTTGACTTATTTTGGTTTTGGAAATGATTTTGTGTATATATATACTTCCTTGCACGTACACAAACTTCTACGGCTTAAAACTTCTACATACGTTGTCCGATTTACGTAAACTCGGACTCTATCCCAAGCAGAATTCCAAGACGAACGCAATGGCGTAACCTATTTTACTTAATTCTCATTTTTAAAAATTAAGTATTCTTTAATTCAATACTTTAATATTCACAGAAAACACGGGGTGTTACATTCTCCCCTCCTTAAAGGATTTCGTCCCACAAATTGCTAAGTTAAGAAGAATGTATCCTAACATCCAACATCCATCTACTCAACCATCAATCACAGGCATCCATTGTCCTTTAAAAGATTTCTAATGCTTTCATGATTACATGCGTAGTTTGTGTACATGTCCTTATCTAATGCAAAATCAGGCAGTCTACTAATTCAGTTGACCTCCTTAATGCGGATTGTGTCAGTGCCACGAGTCCATCATGTATGCAATTATTCCTAATCATACTTTATAACTTCTACATGAGTGCACAATCATTCATACAAATGCAACATCCATGTGATAACACATTCAATATACATCCATTAAATTAAATGTGCACACATATTCATATGCAATTATGAAAGTGATTGAGCCGATCTCGTGCCTAATGTGTGTGTATATTCATCCACTAGCAAACACTTTCATCCACTTGCTTCCACAAAACATAACATGTCTCAATCACATGTTTACATCCATTGGCTTCTACCTAAGGATCGAGGATAGGACCAAGAGATATACTTAAAAGATAAAGACTAGCATGCAAATAAATTCTACAGAAAAAGAGAGATCAAGGATATGCCCTCAAAGGGTATGAAGTACCTAGTCTTCAGTCTTCTAAGTCGCATCTTCTTGAGCTTCACTCCATTGTGCTCTGACTGTCTTAACTTCATGATTTCGTAGCTTCTTAATTTCTGTTTCCAAAATTCACTAGAGGGTATTCCTTGTAGAAGAACTATCTCTTGAAAATAAACAGATGCTAACCATGTTACCAAGTGTATTTATTAAGATGATTAGAGATCTCTTCTCTACTTAATTTATCCATTACGTCAGCTATCTGACAATCTTTTCTTTGTGAAGTCCCTATTTAATTCAAAAGCATAGGTCTTACTCCTAGCGATGCCGACTACTAACTTAACCGAAGGTTTTAAAAATCAAGGTTTGATATGTATTCTGAACTTTTCCTTTTCACATAAATAGGACTTGAAGTCAACCTTTTTCTTCTTTAGGCATCCTCTACGACCTTACCCTTACATCAAAATGGCGCCTAGTCCCGTGCCGCATGCGTCCTTGTATATCGTAAGCCTTTTACTACCATAAGGTAAAAGTCAAAACTGGGGCCGCTGTAAGAGCCCTCTTCGATTGTTGGAAAGTGATATCACAACCAATATCCCGAGCAAAGGTTAGATTTTTCTTTGTCAATCTTGTAAGTGGGGCTAATACCTTCGCAAAATCCTTAATGAACTTCCTATATTAGCCTGCTAGTCCAAGAAAGCTTCTTACTTTTGTTGCATTCCTTGGGACCTTCCAGTCTTGCACCGCAACTACTTTTGCGGGATCTACTGCTATCCCTTCTTTGGACACCACATGTCCAAGAAACCTTACTTCTTCTCTCCAAAAATGACATTTTTGAAGAACTTCGCCTTGAGTTGATGCGCTTGGAGGGTATCCGAGAGTTCCCTAAGATGCAAAGCATGTTCTTCCTCATTCCAAAATATCATCTATGCACAAGCGAAGTGAACCATCCGCCTTTGTAACGAAAATGACTAGAGCACCCCATTCAGAAATACTTCGCCTTATGAACCCTTTTTTAAGTAACTCTTTTACTTGTTTACTGAGCCCTTCCTTTCCATTGGATTCATGTGTCGTACAGGTAATGTAACTGGCTTTGCATTGCCAACTAGATATATGCGGAAGTCTATCTCGCGTTTTAGGGGACAAACCCCTAACCTAATCAAAAACATATGCGTACTCATGGACTACTCCAACGGATCGCAAATCATCGATAGATGCATCCAGTGATTCTAGGTAGCTAAGACAAACTAATCCCTTAGGATCACACAAAACCTCGAGGGTATTCCCGAGGCAAGTCGAAAGTCTAACTACCCTCCTTTCACAATTACTAGCTAACTAATCCATGCCTAGAATCAACCCATAGACCATGAAACCAAAAACATAAGCATTACACTTAGACTCAATACTTAATATAGCTATTCTCAAATCCTTACAAACAAAAGATAAATGAGCCGAACCACCAATTGGATTTGAGCCAATAATGGGATCTTCTACTATACAAGCACTAAGGTGTAGAGACTCAACTATGGAAGCAGATATAAACGAATGTGAAGCGCTAAAATCAAAAAGAGTACTAACAGGATGATCAAAAAGAAAAATTATACTTTTTCAACAGAAACTTTACTACCTCTCTCTCTCAGGTACGCTGGCGGTGAGAGCGTGCACTTGCCCTCCTGAAAATCATGTCCTTTGTTCTTTCCCTTGTTCTTAATTATTTGACCCGTTATACCATAATAATGACACTTCCTCTTGTCTTAGATTTTTCTATTCTTTCCTCCTTTGTGAATCAAGTCCATATCCATGAGTTTCTCATCCTTCGGTTGTGCTCCTTAGCCAAACTCCCTCATTCTCATCTTTGCCAGCATGTGTGGCTTGTTGACAAGTCTCTTGAAAGTTGCCTCCATCGCACGGAAAACCCTACAAAGTTTGAAAGAAAATTAGCCGTAGGTGAAACTACTGCGGCTATATGGAAGTTGGGCACTTCTTCGCCCTTTGACATGTGTCGTAGTCTCATCAAGCCAACGGAACCATGCCGCGATGAGGTTACCTCCCAGAAAGCCAGGAGCCCTGAAGACTCAGTAAAGAAGGAAAACAAGAATTCAAACAGAGGATCAAAAGATTGTGCATATGGATTTGGGGAATATGCCTTTAAAACAAAACTTTTCTTTTGAAAACGCTTCTTTTAAAACTGTCTTGAAAATAATTTTTCAAATCTTTTATCTGATCCGGTAACCTTCATCTCTGATACCAAGTGAAACACCCCACGTTCATTAATGTCACTCACAAAGGGAATGCATTAACTTCAGCGAAGCATTATAGGTGAGAGATGCAGACAAATTACAAGACAGACAAATAAAGCAGCGGAAAATAAAGTCATTTTATAAGCAACGTAGTTCAGTCAAGCCTTTACAACAATTGACTCAATCATACTTAAAACTACTACATAAAACTTCTGTCTTGATTCAAAAACTTCCAAGTATATAAGAAGCATAAAACATAGCAAAGTAGCATAAGTCCCCAAATAAAAGTGCAATCACAGCCATAGCCAAAGATAAGAGGTTCCAAGCCATACATCACAGAATCTCCGAGCTTGGAAAGACAAACGGTCCAAACTAAGCTGAGCTATTCCCTCCATGACTACCTGGGGGGACGGAAGAAAAGAAGATGAAAGAAAACAGGTCAGACATAAGTCTGGTAAGTCCAGTGATTTTTCAGCATGTAACCAAGATAAAGGATCATGACATGAATAAACTGAAAATAGGACAATACCATAAAACAAGATAACTTAAGACAAGATAAGGCAAGGTAAACTGAATGTGCTTCTACTCTTTCTTTGCTTCGCTACTACCCTGTTATCCTGGTTTCTATATCTCTGCACCGCCTAATTAGTGTCCCAACTAGTAATCTGTATAAAATGATAATATTACAACTTGATACCAATCCCCGCAATTGTGGTAGCCTTCAGGTGTACATCTAATATGAGGATCTTACCTCAATCAGCCTAATTGCCATCAAGATGTTAGATGTACCCTTACTAACCTATCGATCGGCTCCCTACTTGTATTAATGTTCCATGTGTCTATGTCAATTGGCCCTCTCTTGCGTGTAGATACCCTATGCTGGTCCACCATAAGTTGTATCAATCCTTATGATAGCAACCTGACACGATTCAAGATGCACAGTGTGTAACTACTAGTACCCTGTGCCCTCTTTTTCCCACTCTGGAGTACGTGCACACCTGTAAACCATCGGAACCTACACTTACGTACCCCCTGTCGCTATTTTGACCGCTTATAATCAGCCCAGTAATCGTGCCCTACCCTACTTAGTTCAGGGTACCATGATACATCTATGTGGGTTACTACTGAAATGGGTCCCTGTTACTAGGGTTTCCTACTGGTTAATTTTGTGGGCCTATATATACAAATATTACCCATCTACACGAGATGTACTTAACCCTCCCACCGATTCAAGCATGTTTACTTAACGGTTAAGTTTGTGGGCCTATATATACTAATACTACGCACCTACACGAAATGTACTTAACCCTCCCACCGATTCAAGCATGTTTATTTAACGGTAAAGTTTGTGGGCCTATATATACTAATATTACCCACCTACACGAGATGTACTTAACCCTCCCACTGATCAAGTTAATACATATTATTGGTTAAGCTTGCCTTAACCCTATCCGCTTCGTTCATGTAATATTGGTTAAGTGTTGTCCATTCATGTTAACTTAACCCACCCACACATCATGTTGTATTGGTTAAGTGTTTTCTATTAACTTAACCCCACTCGTTCATCATGTTATATTGGTTAAGTGTTGCCCTCTTGTGTTACTTAACCCTATCATACATCATGTTATATATATTGGTTAAGTGTTGCCTTCTTGTGTTACTTAACCCTACCATACATCATGTTATATATTGGTTAAGTGTTGCCTTCTTGTGTTACTTAACCGTACCATACATCATGTTATATCGGTTAAGTGTTCCCTTAGTTAACTTAACCCTACCATTTGTTTAATTAACATGTTGTACTAGTTAAGTATTGCCTAAGTTAACTTAACCCTACCATTCTTAGCATGTCTTGTTCATTAGCATTAGTTGATTTATTAATGCACCAACCTCTCACACTAGATCTGTGTTGTTGTGGTTACTGGATGTGCCGGTTGGTTCCGGGCAGTTTTACACCACAACCCAATCTAACCTCGGGTTTTTCTTGGGCATGATGCACTAACCTATCACATTAGATAGGTGTTGTTGCGGTTACTAGATGTGCTGGGCGGTTCCGGGCAGTTTTACACCACAACTAAATCTAACCTTGGGTTAGGCATGTTCATCCTTTATTTAATTTACATATTCGGCATTTATGTCAAGTTTATATGTAAATTATCCACAAGTGTTGTCATGTCACATTTACTATTTAAATTATGTTCATAATTAATGGTATACAAATTATACCATTTCATGCTATTAATCATTTACATAATTATGAGCCAATCTATGCCATTAGCATGTAAATTTAATGTTTTACCCCAACGCCCCCCCCCCCCACTCCCGTTATTCGTTCGCATTATTTACATAGAACGTTAGGCTCGCAAATTAGCCTAACTCATAAACAAAAAGGGAAAAGAAAGGAACATGTAACATTCCAATAGCACAAAATAATATGAATCTAATTAAGCATGTGTAATACAATTTTTTCATGAACAATACAAACTTAATCAAGCATATCAATGTGAACTTGTACTTGAGTTAGATCCAATTAACATAGATCTTAAGCATATGAACAGGAATTTACATAACATATGTATTAACTTGGATCTAAACATGTAAGCATATATGAACATGACTTAGTTTATGAACATGTACATAACATAACATAAAAGCTAGCATGTAGATCTAAACATATAAGCATATATGAACACGACTTAGTTTATGAACATGTACATAACATAACATAAAAGGAAGCATGTAGTTCTAAAGATATAAGCATATATGAACATGACTTAGTTTATGAACATGTACATAACATAACATAAAAGCATCACCAAATTAATATACAATATGATAGGTTCAATTGTACAAATCACAATAGTCTCATAGGCATAGTTAATTTCAGATTTGTAATAAGGATAAACATGAATAAGAATCACAATTAGGCACAGTTCTAGATTCAATTTATTTCAAATCATGACTTTTATATATTTAATCTGAAATATAACTGAACTTACAAAAAAAGAACAGTTCTTGTATTTTGGAATCTGATTTCTGAATTCGTTAAGCTATTCCTTTGATGTAGACTACTGGTGTTCTTCTAATTGATTTCTAGTTGAAGAAGATATTCTAGTTTTAAGAAGATGGAGGCTACGGTAGTTCAGAGAGAGAAAGCACGACGGTTTCATAGAATGTGTTTATGTGTTTTAGATTTAGGGTTTGAGTTGATTATATAGAAGTCTAGGATTAATTCTAGCCTTTAGATCAGTCTTGGAGTAATCAGAGCCATCCAAACTAAATTAATGTGTCACTCAGCCAATCACAGTACGATACATAAGCCCTAATACATCATAATTCGTCAACAGGCCAATAAGAGAAGGCCACATCAGCTCAGAACTACAGAAATCGTCACAGGAACTGTATCTCGGAAGGGGTCTACCCCCCTCGACACCTATGTCGAACCTCTTAAGATGGGTTGACACCATTTGAGCGGGATCTTTACCGCTCACTCGTCTTTGACTTATTTTGGTTCTGGAGATGATTTTTTTGTGTGTATATATACTTCCTTGCGCGTATACAAAGTTCTATGGCTTATACCTTCTTCATATGTTGTCCTATTTACGCAAACTCGGACTCTATCCCAAGAAGAATTCCGAGATGAACACATGGCATAACCTTTTTTACTTAAATCTCATTTTTAAAATTAAGTATTATTTAATTCTTTACTTTAATATTCACAGAAAATATGGGGTGTTACAATGCACATCAATGAAGGGTTGCCACTTTAGGAAGTGATACCTCCTACTGTGGGGCCAGCACAGGGTATCTACAGAGTAGGGAGCCGATCTATTAGGGTAGTAGTTAGGATACATCTAGACTCTGGTAAAGTTTTGGAGCCTGTTAGGGTTGGGCTGCCTGTGGATTGTATGGGATTAAAACCTCTCACAATAAGTACGCCTAAGTCTACCATCTTATAGTTGTTGGGATCATCTCATTCTGGTTATACTAGTATCAGTGCAGAGAATCAGAGTAATCCTTAGAGAAGCGCATATACTCTATCATGTTTACCTTGTCATACCTACCTATTTGTGATGCTATCTTTCTTATCCACTTATATGCCTGTCATGATACTTTTACTTATTTACTTGCTAAAAGTAACTAAACTCGCCATACTTTATGTCTAACCCTTTTTGTTTCCTCTTCTTTCTTCCGTTCCCCCAGGTTGTCAGGGTGGGAATACTCAAGCTTGACCAGGATTCTGCTATCATTTTGCTGGAGCTACTTAGATGTATTGCTCAAGCTCCTATCTTTTCTACTATGGCTATGTTTTGATTTGGGGATTATGCTTCTTTTATTTTGTACTCTGATATTTTAGTTGCAAGGCAGAGATTTTAAGATGTACCAGTTTATTTTTTTTTAGACATTTGATGTTTCGATGCTTTATGATTAATAAAGTTAGTTTTTATTCCACTGCTATTTTATATCTACTTGTAATATTTCTATTTCTGTTTACCTATAATGCTTCATGAAACTTAATGCACTCTCTTAATGAGTGACATTAACGGATGTGGGGTGTCACATCACACCCATATGAGTTTTAGCGCATATGGTGGTGATTTTGGCCACACTTTACAAGATAGGGTTTCGGCTTTCATGGGGTAGGGGATGAGAGAGGCCATTATTCTGGTCAATGAACTCATGCACGTGAGAGGAAACTTTGGCCAGATTTTGGTAGAGCTTAGAGGTGCCTAAGGAGGTGCAATATTTTTGTGCATTCAAAACTTCCTATAGGTCAACAATTCGACTGCATTTGGCTTAAGGGGTGGGTGACTGAGTTTTTTTATCCGAGCATGTTGAGTTTTTAAAGAGAAATACAATAGCGAAGATGGATTTCAATTTCGTCGAGGGATGTTCCGTATCCGCATCACTGGGATTTGCACGCGTGATACATGGATAACTAGCTGGAAAATAAAAGAGGAATTGGGGAAGAAAGCATGAGGGCAATTTGGTAAATAATTTCAATGTTTGTTTATTAATGTCAATTTAAAATCGAAAAACTTATAACATGCATATCTTTTTTATACGAGGTTGCATTTGGATGTCATTTCTTCCACTGGATTTGTATTGACGAGCTCTACATTTTAGAGCTGGTTTGGGCTAATTTGTTTAAGGTGAGTGTGATGTTATCTTTCATTGTATTGTATTTATTAAAGTAGTGTAATTTGACATTTTACACTATTTTCTAATTGTAAAATGTAATATTTAGGATAGATGAATCTAGTAAATAATAAATAAAAATTAGAAAGTGATTTAGGTAGTTTTAACCTGATTGAGCGCTATTGTGTGTTATTTACTGATTTACGTCTTATTACCTATTATTTTAACCACACCACTAGACTTAGGTTATTTCAACACTTATTTCACTTTAATTTATATAGATAGGTTCTACTTGATTTATTATTTCTATCATGGATGTTTCCATGCTAGTTTAGAAATATGTTTGACTATTGGTTGCATGGTTGAATTGATTGCTTATTTTAGCTTGTAACATCGTTCGTAGGTGATCTAGTATTAGGAAATATTTCATTCCTAAGAGTTTTGGGTGCTTATCAATTAAATGCACAAGTTGTTATATATTTGTAACAACCTTCATTTTACGTATCGGAGGTTCGTAAAATATTTTTATTTTATTCCCCTGAGGGTTGGATCATTCTCATATTTTTATATGTTGCTTATGGGGATGTGAGACATGTCCATAATTTTTACCAATTTTGTTTGTGACCATTTATCCCATATCAGTCTTGTACATGGAATATCTTTTGACTCAGGTCGAATCAGGTGGTGAGACCTGTGCCATTGGAAAGGAAATGAAGATTGCCTTTCCGTAGAGTGGTTACATTAAAGATTTGACTCAGCGAATTGGGAGGAATCACTATTTTAAGGTTTAACAGTTGGCTATTCGGGGTTTTAAGCCATAATGGGATGATTTGGAGGGGCCCATTAGTAGGCTAGTGGAAGGGTATAAATAAGGGGTGGGAGGTATGAGAAATGGTTTAGTTTCTCTATTCTCTCATTTGGTGGCCTATGTTCTTCCTTCCTCTAACAACTTTCCACCATTAAAAATCAAAATCTAAGGAAGGACATCGAAGATCTACACCATTAGAGGCTAGATCTACATCATTTGAAGTGAGAATTCATCGGATCAAGGGATTTGGTTCGAGTTGCTTGCTGTCTGGAATCTTAATACATTGATTTTAACTTGGTTTGGAGAATCGGTGAGTGATTTACATCTCTCACATGGATTCAATGAAGTATATGAATGTTTGATCATGTTTTTCATCAAATTTAAGTGTTTTATCATAGATCTATACCTTGATAAGCCATTTTCATATGAATCACCCTATGATCCAGTTAGCAATTTTAAAACCGATAATTCTTATGCAATTTTACATGTTTATGCAAGTTAGGTCCGCAATTTAGATTATATGTTCATTTATTATGGTTTTTGGTGAAATTTGCATAATTTGATGATAATTGTCATTTTCATGATGTTAGTGGTTTCATAATGTGCTTATGATTGTATTGGATGCATTGGATGAGTCGGTTTTGTCGAATTTGTTGTTTGGCGAAGTTTTGGTCGAAATTGGAGTTGGAATGGAGTTGTACAGTGGACCGATCGGTCAGGAAGGATCAGTTGAGGTGTGGCTTAGAGAACAAGCCAAGGGAGGACCGATCGGTATGTGTTCGGAAGGACCGACCGGTGTATGTGTTCGGAAGGACCGATCGGTGTGCGCACTTGGAAGGACCGATCGGTGTGTGCGCTCAGAAGGACCGATTGGTGGTACTTAGGTAGTGTTCCATGTTAGCCGATTGGTGGGTGTTCCATGTTGGTCGATTGGTGTTTGTTCCATGTTAGCCAATCGGTGGGTGTCCAGGGGGCCTATCGATGTTCTGGGGAAGGGTCGGGCGGTTAGTGCTTCAGAAGGATGGGTTGATCGAACAGGATTATTTCTGAAAATTTATATTTTTCGGGTATGACCCATATTTGAAGAAAAGAGGTTGGAAAAAAATTCGGGCACGATGCCCCCGAACCCGTACTACAATGCAGTGGTGTTGTGACATCGAAGTGAATTCAAGGAGGAAGGTTCAAAGTGTTGAAATGTGTCCGTTGATCGGTGTAGAGCAGCGAATGAGGTGACAACTCAAAGGTCGTGAGTTGGTGGATAATGGATGCTTGAGAAGGTTTCGTGGGATATGAAAATTCGTCGGGTTGGATGACTAGAGATGTGAAGGATGAGAGATTATCATTGTCGTAAGTTCTAGCATGCTCGAAGCACGGGTACACTAGAGACGTCTAAAAGACCGGTTGTAGGTCGAGTACCCTGGGTATCGTTGAAAGGCCTAGTTGTCAAGGTTGGACAAACATACGTATCTTTGAAAGGCGTATGGAGTTTATGCTAGAACTGGGGTTACCATTAGCCCTTGACATATGGCAAGGTTGGCATACGATTCACGATGGTTTCAAAGCAGGATTGGCGGTGATAGCCACAGTCAGTCATGGATGTTTGATTGTTTGGTTGCTCCGTTTGTACCGTCTCATGTAGATTGTCCAACGTCGAAGGAGATGTCCCTTGGGTGCTTATCTGATATTGGTTTAGGCCTCTAGGGCTGGTGCTTGAGGGATGTTGAATTCGATTAGGGTGGTTTACATAAGATATATAATCTGGATGACATGAGTGCTTTACCATGATTGTAACACCCCGAAAATTTAACAACGTTAAGAGGATAAATTAAAGAATAATTAGTTTAATATTCAGAATTAAGGGAAATAGACTACACCTTTGCGTCCGCCTCAGAATTCTGGTTCAGATGGACACCAAGTTTGCGTAAAATGGATAATGTATGAAGAAGTTATAAGCTGTAGAAGTTTGTATACACGCACGGAAGTATATATATAAACAAAATCATCTCCAGAATTCAAACCGATTCAAAAACAGTCAAAAGTGCTGAGCGGGAATAATCTCGCTCAAAGGGTGTCGACCCCCTTAAGGGGTGTCGACCCCCTTAAGGGGTGTTGACCCCCTTATATGGGGGTAGACACAGGTGTCGACCCCCTTACCCCCCCCCCCATGGCTCCAGAAGCTTCTTCTAACATGGACGATTTTGATGGTTTCGGGTCCGATCTGATGGCCTTAGTTGCTCCGCTACTCCTATATAAAGAACCCTAAACCTAGGTTTTGTTCATAGAAAAATAATGGTGACGACGAAGCTCTGCTGCAATGGAAATTAAAATGGTTCTTCTCCTTCTTCTTTTTCTAAATCAATTCAAAAAAGATTATGCATATTTGAAGATTGCTACAAAAAATTTAGCGATGGCTATAACAACTTATTCAACATGTTCTTTGCAGCAAATTCACTGTGAGATCATGTTGCTTTTAGATCTAAATATCTAGATAGTTGTAACGCCCCACGTTCATTAATGTCACTCTCAAAGGGAATGCATTAACTTTCATGGAGTATTATCGGTGTATAGAACAGAATATAACATGACAGATACATATATTGGTACTTGAAAAATTAAAATAACTTTTATTGCAGCGGAATAGTTTGGTTACAACAAAAACCAACAATAAAACCAAGTACACTTAATATCCATCTTGACAAATTGTTTTCTGCGTACATAAAGTAAAAAAAAAGCATAACCCCAACATAAGTAGCCATAAAAGAGATGAGATGAACTTTACTTTCAGTAATCCGAGCACTACCAAAAAAGGGAGAAAGAGATCCAAATCAAGCACCACTAGCACTAGTCCCACCCTGAGAACCTAGGGGAGGGGGGAGGAAAAAGAGGCGAAAACAAAGGGGGTCAGACATAAAGTCTGGCGAGTCCAATAACTTTAACAATATAATTATTAAAGTAATTAGGACAAGGCATAAACTGGTAAAACAAGGAATGACTGCGAAACAAGTGGGCAAGACAAAACAAACAAGCGGAATATTCTGGCGTTAATCTCTCTTTCTAATCACTATAGTATAATTACTATACTGCACCAATACTAGTCATCCTAAAAGTTGATCCCGCCTGATGAACAAAATAATAATAATGGTAGTTTTGTGTACCCCTAGCTGTCTTCATAGGTGTCGGCTGCTCCTATCTCCACTAGTTGTACCCACTACCATCCCCATTCTAATTACAACATTTATTCATAATATGGTAGTTGAACTCCTAGCTGTCTTCATAGGTGCCGCCTGCTCCTATCTCCACTAGTCGTACCCACTACCTTCCTCATTCGATCGGCTCCCTAACTCGTAGATACCCGTGATGGTCCCACGGTGAGGTGTATCACTTCCTAGAGTGGCAACCCGATACCACCAAAGATGCATGGCTTATACCTACACGATGCAACAACGTCTTACCTACCAGCCCGGGCCCACACACGCACATGACCCCGTTGGACTTGCATTGCCACCGCTAACCCATTTTGACCTCTTACAATCAAACCCAGTAAGCGTGTCCCGTCCTCAATCTAGATCGAGCTCACTTAGATACTAAATGGGTTACTGGTTGAAAAGGGTCCCCACACTTGACACAAGCTTTCCACCTATGCTTGGTCCCCACTAAGATTTCCCACTTAACCCCTTCTTATTCATGTCTTCTTACATGTTTCAACTTGGTTAAGTGTTTAGAATTATACCCCACATGTCACCCATGTTACTCGCTTATCAGATCAACATGTATTATTGGTTAAGCTTGTCTTAACCCTTTTCACTTATCATATCAATATATATACATTATTGGTTAAGCTGGTCTTAATCCTATCCACTTATATATTATTGGTTAAGGTGGTCTTAACCCTACCAACTTATCAGATTATTGGTTAAGATGGTCTTAACCCTACCCACTTATCATGATTTATGTATCATATATATACATCGTATGATATGTTTTACTTAATTTATGATTAAGTACATCCTAGTTCACAAATACATTGGTTAGGAGAATACCTGCCTAAGTATCAACCCCGAAGACCGAAATCAGATTGGTACTCGAACAATTACTCCACTCAACCAAACTTATATTTGTCAATCATATTCATCTTTGATAAGCATCAATTAATTATTAATGCACAGACCTCTCACATTAAGTCGATTGCTTGTGGCCGCTGGATATGTCGGGCGGTTCCGGGCAGACTTCCACCACAAGCCAGACTTAACCTCATATCTACGCTTCTTTTAATTATTACTACGACCTCTTACATTAGACTGCCGTTTGCGGTTGCGGGATGTGCTGGGCGGGTCCAGGCAGTCTTATACCACAAACGAGTCTAACCTCGTGTCTTAGGCATTTATTACTGAGACGACCCCAAATCCCGTACAGACGGAGACAAGGGTTATCTTTGGAATATAACACGGAAACAGATAATAGCAGAACAGAATTAAATAAATACACTAGATAATGAACAATAGAATATACTGGATAAAAGTAATCATCAGAGTTACACAGTATACAGGATCTTACTTAGTACAAATACAGTTCAGCTATACATAAATGTCTACAGCGGAAACAAACAAAATATGTACAATAGGAGCTGAACAGCATAAAAAGAGATAAATAATAGAATCCATCTTCATCTCCAGATATCCAGAAAGAACCAGTTAAACCTGAATACAAGGCTGCCCATGTAGAAAAAGGGGCACCCGAGTTTGAAAGTGAAACAAACTACGAGTCAGTCATGGGACTGGTATGAGAAATCTATTCAACACATTTAATATATGGCTAATCACAGGACCACGCCAATTTCGTGGAACGGGTTTACTCCATCGGATTGCCAGTTCTTTAAAACAAATCTTTCTTTTAAACTTCGCAATGCTTTTTATAAAAATGAAGCCATTATAAGACTCAGTTCCCATCACACAATGCAACGCAAACCGGAGGATAGAGTTTTACCTTATAATGGCCAAAATATGATTGATACGAATAAAGCAAAAGCATTTGATATTATTACGAGTGTTTATATGTTTCAAAAACAATTTCAAATCATAACTATCAATCATAGACGACATGAGCGTCCCATGCCACTATGCCGCCAAATATATATACAATCGAAACCGCACAATGTCGTATTTGGAAATTGGATTTCTGTCATGAACCAAGGCAAAAGATAGTCCTTACCGAATTCGAGACTCTCTAGCCCGAGCCTCTGGAATAGCCGCAACTGCCCCTTGGATCGTCAGGGCCGGTCCACCGATGTGGATTATTATGCTTGAACAATACGTTTCCCCGCCCTTTGGGGCGTAAACGAGCCAACGAATGACTCCATCGGACCCGGATCGTCCGATCAAACCGAGGCGCCTCGCAACAGCAACAACCACATAGGTGAAAAGTATATAAATGTCAGGGCTGGTAGGTCACTGACACCACCCTAGCTAGAAAGAAACGCATGCCCTCCCTGAGGTCCTTCTCCCGTTTCTGGTTCATACCGGGGTGTGAGGCTCGCGAATTCACGTCATACACAAAGCTACGCCACACAGGCGGTGCTTTGATCATCACCACAAGACTTTGCTTTTCAATAGAAGTCCTGATCATTTGCCACTTAGGCATGCCACACTAGCAATTCATGCCATGCGACTGATGTCCATCGATGTACAACCTCTGAGCTCGTGCGTCTCAGAGAAGGGCGTTAAGCAAAAGAATAAATTCTCCACCGCCAAACAGATGTATATTTAATAGAGATCAATCAACACAGAATAAAATCCAATGTCAGACACACAGTCCATTTACAAGTCCGTTCTGGGTCTGAACGAAACCGGAGGCACTAAATACCTCGCAAACCCATCGATCACCACGTACGTCTGGACGATCACCACTCATTATCCATATTTCGGGATGCCTCCCAATCAGGACCTCGGTTACCATCCAAACGAGGTGAAGATCTCCGGTCTTCGACCACCGTCTTCATCTTCGACTTTCAATCGTCGGTCAGTTATTTGAAATGAGAATTAACTTGGCCTTTTCAAATAATTCACGTATATTTAGAATTTCAAATCAATTTATTTCAATGGTTAAATCATTCGACAACACCAATTTTGTTCTTTAATGTAATTTTCACACCAAACACATTCAACCAACAAATACCACATAAATCGAGCAAATTCAGTTTATTTCCATTTTATATCGTTTATGATATTTTATAACGATTTATCGCTATTATTATTTATTTTAAAATAGCCAATTTATTCAAAACGACGCTTCAGGCCATAACGCGGCCGTAGCGCTGTTTTTCTTCAGATTTGATTTGCACATATCTGAAAATCTAACCGTTGGATCTTCACTAAATTTACATCATTAGAAAGGTCTTTTCAAAACGAACCCAACGGTTCCATTTTCGGGAAAATCCGACGGTCGGATCTCCCGGTACAATCGTTTGAAGTTTCGATTTCAAAATACGAACTGCAGCGTCGTTATTCGATTAAATATAATTATATTTATATATATATATATATATAATCGTTTCTGGCGCTGTTTTTCTTTATATTTGAATTAAACATTCCAGACAATCCAACCGTTGGATTTTTACAAAGTTGGTGCCGTTGGAAAGATATTTCCAAGGCGAACCCAACGGTTGCGGTTTCGGGAAAATCCAATGGTCGGATTTCCCGCACTAGTTGTTTGAAATCACGGTTTCAAAACACGAACTGCACGGCCACGTTTCGTTTTAATTTTATTTATATTTATATAAATATAATTCATTCAACAATTTCAATATCGTTTTCACTTCAAATATTTCACTAACGCCTTTAAATTTTGGAAAATTTCGCCATAACCTCCTTTGTACGGGAGGGGCTGGGAAAATTCCCAAATAGCCACACGGGCGTCTCATGTCGAAAAGAAAAAGAAAAAGCCAAGCGGCTAGCCAACAGGCTCATAAAATCATCACCCAAACAAAACAGTAAATGTGTACCTATTTGTCGGGCACAAAATTTTATTCCTTTTCTCTAGCCCCTTTTGCTATAACCTGTTCAATAAATATGCATGTACATATATACAGTTCTTATCACTTATCATTTTCCATTCAACTTCATATTTGATTCCATTTGGTTTAAAAACACCATTCATTCTAATGTTGCATGCATAGGAAAAAATCATATCATTAGCTAATTAATGAATATTTCAACTCATTCATATTTATTTGAACGAGTGGCTATTTTTAACACTTCACATTTCAACAACTCATGTATATAATAAAAATGTGATTTTTATTGTAAAACAATTCTTTTCAAAACACTATTATTTTATATAGTCTATATAAATGATAAAAAGGTGATTTTTATTATGAAACAATTTATTTCAAAATATGAATACCACTCAACAGATGAATTTCTAATCAACGAATGAATATCGATTCAACACATGAAGGTTTTCTATAGTTTCTATATAGATAAAAATGTGATTTTTATATTTAAAACACGAATACCATTCAACACATGAATTTCTAATCAACGAATGAATATCAATTCAACACATGAAGGTTTTCTATAGTTTCTATATATAGATAAAAATGTGATTTTTATATTTAAAACAAGAATACCATTCAACACATGAATTTCTAATCAACGAATGAATATCAATTCAACACATGAAGGTTTTCTATAGTTTCTATATATTGATAAAAATGTGATTTTTATATTTAAAACACGAATACCATTCAACACATGAATTTCTAATCAACGAATGAATATCAATTCAACACATGAAGGTTTTCTATTCAATGAATAAATATAGTTTCAGCAAATGAAAATAACTCAAACACATGAATATTATTCAAAATTTCGGCAGCATAACGGCAGGGTAGTTAAAACCGGGACCGTCCCTAGTACAGCTCCTCGCTCTACCTTAAAACCTCGCGGATTTTGACAATGGGGATCATGCATCTAGTTCGCACGCAGGCGGCATGTATATATTTATTTCATTTCCACATACTAATCCTATGTGGTTTCAACCAAATATTTCTCAACCACAAACGGGTATTTTTCAACCACAATCAATCAATATCAACCACAAACAATTTCAACCAACTATTCGCTATCAATCAATTTTCACACCAGTCACAACCAATAAATATCGTCCATGGTTTGTGGACGAGGGGCATATATATATATATATATATATATATATATATATATATATAGCAATTCACTTCTATTTCAACACATATATAATGTTTACAACGCATATATAACTTATACATCGAACATACAACTTATACAACGCTTATACAAGAGGTGTACAACGCTTATATAACTCATACATCGACTATATAATTTATACATCGTCGTTTTCCATATCGTTTATAAATTAGAAATCTCACATTGGGTTCCACTCCACCAAAAATAGCAGAAGGCTCAGAAAAATATGCGGTCTCTTCTAAAATGTAGAAGACGTCCACACGGTCCACTGTCTCTTGTTTCACTGAATTTCGTCAACATATGAAAAAGATATGATTTTTCATTCGTTAATGACATTTTGAAAGCAATTAATAGAATAATTAATTAAATCATGAACCTTTCTTCTTCAATCAACTACAGGCTGTTGCCTTCCTGTTCATTCAAACCCAAAACCATCCACCTAGGGTTCTAATTTTCACCCAAATCCGAGCACTAGCCGACGATCTGGTGGCTTCACATCGTGCGTCTCCGAGAGAGCTCTCCGCCAGTACCCTCCACGACGAACTCGTCGTTCATCTGATGCCAGAAATGGCCTCGAACCGGTGGCACTTCGTGCCCAAAAATCCAACACCACACTAAACGATAATACCCCTAACCGGCACGGATTTAAAGAGGGTGAAAAGTTCTTCAATAATCTCTCAAGAATTTTGAATTCTATTGTATGGATTGAGAGTAAATTGAAGGAGAAGCGCAGAGCGATTTCTGCCGTTTAGATTTAGGGTCGGCTGCTTCAAACGAGAAAGAGGGATGAGGGGCTTTCTGATTGGTCGATTAGGATTTTTTTATTAATTTATATATTTTTAAATTTCGAAAATACCCTCTTTCACACACAAACACCAATCCAAACCCAACGACTGTCGTCCCCAGCGTTTTACCCCCATTCCGAACACAATGGGATATGTTTTGAAGGCCCATTCGAATGTTTCAGTCAGCTTTCCTTCAAATTAAAATATATAACATTCAATATTCAATTTGAACATACATTTCAATTTGCCAGGGCCACAAACTGATTCGAAAAATTCCAGAACAATAAATTTATCTATGTTTTGACGATACGGTCCCAACAAAACTAGTTTCATCGAATTCTGAGACCGTTTGCAAAAAGGCCCATTTCTGGTCGATCCAATTTAACTACAATTGACCAAAATACATTTTCCTTTGCCACGCTCACATACTAGCTTCAAAAATTATGAAATTTGAAACCTAGCAATAACTTCACATCCTTGATCCAACAAAAGTGGTTTCGTCGAATTCCGAGGTCGTTTGCAAAATGGCCAATTTCTCGGGCTAAATAAATTCTAGAGCGACCTTTCTGAAAATTCATTTGGCCATAACTTTTGCTTTCCGTTATGAAAATTCGATTTTTTAGATTCGTTAGAAAGGTGTTCACTAAAAGAATTGAATATTTTTGGTTTCGCTAAAATCCGTTTTGTTTTGCACCCGGTACAGTCCGACAAAGTTTGAATTCAATTTTTGAAACTGCAGCGCCATTTCAGGCCTTGTTTATAATTATAATTAATTATATTCGTTTTCAATTGTCGATTCAAACTCACTTTTCATTGCCATTATTTAAAATACTTATTTTAAATATTTAAAATCCATTATTTTAGCCAATTTAAAAAATTTAAATTGGTTCAGATTTTCTGGGTCGTTACAATCTCCCCCACTTAAAACTTTTCGTCCCCGAAAAGGAACAAAGTCGAAAGTGGTTTGATTAATCAACCCTACATTCGATCTGGCTTCAATTCTCCAACTTTTCAGTTTCTGAGAATTTTTAAATTCTTCAAAAATTTGGCTAACACCCGGAATTTTCGAAAAATTTCACCATAACCTCCCTTGTACGGAGAGAGGTTTGGAAATTTATTGGGCCGTATTAGGTACCCAATAAATCCTAATAAGCATACACATATTTATAGTGATATATTTTGGTGTTTACAGGGGAGCATGTATTGATAATAACTCCAGAGAATAAATTCTCGTCACCCTGCCCCGTGTGGGAAATAAATAGTCCATGTGTCGTATCTAATAACTAGAGAGACGTGATTATTGTCAACTCCAGACCCGTGTGGGGTTTTTATTAATCTGGCAAATTAATCATTACAATTTAAATAGTCCATATCAGTCATCAGTTCAACCTGTAAAATATAGTCATCGCCTTACAAGCCTCTCGCTCGTATGGTAAATCTTTCACCTCGTCACACAAGCTCCAAATGCTTATGTGGTTTATGATGAAGTATGCCTATCTTCTGAAGTATGCCATGTAATGTAGTTCAAAATTAATTGTTACTATCCTATGGCGACGTTTATTATTTCACACAGAATAACCAGCACTCCGCATCCAATGGCATCCACAGGAGTTGGTATAATAATATTTCGCATCCAACTCATTAAGGTTTACCTATTTGTCGGGCACGCAAATAAAATCTTTACTCAACAGCTAATCCATTTACTTGTTCAAATATATAAAATGCACATGTATATATATTTCCATTTATTTTCTAATCAGTTCAATGTGTGATATAATCGAATAAATTCTAACGTTATTCTATTGTTGATTCAATTAACTATCGTTTTAATAATTTAATAAATCAAATCTACTATCACACAACGCAAACAACAAGCAATTTGTTTTTAACATTTCAAAACCATACAAATTAATTCCAATACTCTTTTAAAATCATTCGGACTATAGAATTTAAAAGTGCACATCCATGGAAAGAAAATAATCAACGGAGTAGAGAATTAAATGGTAATGCAAAGTATGGTAAATGTACCTTGCACCGGAGTCAAATAGAGATATCCACTCGGCATCTAGGATAAGCTTTCTGAATGCTCTCCTCAGTTTCCCGAGTACAATCTTGCGGATCTCCACTCCATTGCACTTTGACTAAGTGAACCTTCTTGTTCCTCAGCTCTTTGGTTTCTTTGCCGATGATCTTTAGCGGCTCTCTTCTCACAGCTAATTCTAGAGTAATTTCAATATCGTGTTGAGCTGCTTCTTCCACGATCAAGTCTGGATCATGAACGTGCTTTCGAAGTTGAGATATATGAAATACATCATGAACTCCTGGCAACCAGTCAGGCAATTTGACCCTATAAGCAAGAGTTCCGATCTATTCCAGAATAGGAAACGGACCAATGAATTTGGGTGCCAACTTCCCAGTTTTACCGAACCGGATAACTCCTCTCATCGGCAATACTTTCAAATATACGTAGTCGCCAACAGCAAAGGATATATCCCTTCTTCTTCTATCGGCATAGCTCTTTTGTCGGCTCTGAGCGGCGAGTAATCGCTTCTTAATAAAATCGACTTTGTCGGCAGCTTCTCGGATCATATCAGGACCCAACACAAGTCTATTACCGGGTTCGACCCAACAAGAAGGGGATCGGCACGGTCTACCATACAATGCTTCGAATGGCGACATTGTCAGACTCGCCTGGTAGCTGTTGTTATATGAGAATTCAGCCAAATGCAGATGGTCTTCCCATGATCCACCGAAATCTATAACACAAGCTCACAATAGGTCTTCTAAAATACGATTCACCCTCCCAGTTTGACCGTCTGTCTGAGGATGATAAGCGGTGCTTAAGTTCAACTTCGTTCCCAGCTCGATTTGAAACGCCTCCCAGAATTTGCTAGTGAATATTGTATCTCTATCACTGACTATACTGAGCGGCACTCCATGTAGTCTAACTATTTCCCTGAAGTATATCTGTGCCAGACTCTGAGCAGTTCTATTTGATCTTATAGCTATGAAATGGGCGGTCTTCGTGAAGCGATCTACGATCACCCAAATACGATCATTTCCTTTTCTGGTTCTGGGCAGACCATCAATGAAATCCATAGAAATATGTTCCCACTTCCAACCAGGAACTTCTAGTGGTTGTAACAATCCAGCCAATTTCTGTTGGTCGCTTTTGACTAGCTGGCAAGTAGGGCATCGGCTAACATATATTGAGATGTCTCTCTTTAACGACTTCCACCAGAATGTGCGCTTGATATCGTTATACATTTTACTCACACCCAGATGGATACTGAGCTTAGATTTGTGGCATTCATCAAGCACATCTCTTCTGAGTTCAGGAATTTCCGGGACACAAATTCGTCCTTCTAACCTCAGAATCCCTTCGCTGTCTAGCTGGAAATCCGAGGCATTGCCTTCACGAATTCGCTGACTCATTCCTTTGATAAATTGGTCGTCTTTTTTTGAGAGCCGATATCTTGTCAATCAACGAAGTCGCAATGATAAAACCTGCGATCATTTCATTCTTTCGGCTTAGCGCATCGGCCACGACATTGGCTTTCCCTGGAGTGTATAGAATCTCAAAATCATATGCTGCAAGGAACTCTAGCCAACGTTGCTGTCTCAGATTCAGGTCCTTCTGGGTGAACAGATACTTTAATGACTGATGATCTGTAAACAGTTCAAATCTCTCACCCAACAGATAGTGTCTCCAGATTTTCAAAGCGAATACTATAGCCAATAACTCAAGATCATGAGTTACGTAGTTCTTTTCGTGCGGCTTCAGTTGACGGCTAGCATAAGCAATCACTTGGCCTCTTTCCATTAACACTGCGCCAAGGCCTTCTCTAGAAGCATCAGTCCAGACTTTCAAATCCTGGTTGCCATCGATGATGGTTAACACTGGAGCAGTCGTTAGTCTTAATTTTAGCTCCTCGAAAGCCTCCTCACTTTCTGGAGTCCATTTGAATTTAGAGTGCTTCTTCGTAAGCTTCGTTAAATGACTAGATATCTTCGAAAAGTTTTTAACGAACTTTCGGTAATAGCTAGCCAATTCGAGAAAACTGCGGACTTCAGTGGGGGTACTGGGCTGTTTCCAACTTTGAATAGCTGTGATTTTACTTGGATCCATAGCAATTCCTTCTTTCGATACGACGTGGCCTAGAAATTTTACTTCATCTTGCCAGAAGATACATTTGGAAAATTTGGCTTTTAATACATTCCTTCTGAGAATTTCTAACACTTGTTCCAAATGTTTTTCATGTTCGGCCTTTGATTTAGAGAAGATTAGAATATCGTCAATGAAAACCAGAACAAATTTATTCAAAACCCCTCTGAACGCTCTATTCATCAGATCGACGAAGTAAGCTGGAGCGTTACATAAGCTGAACGGCATTACTAACCACTCGTAGAATAAGTCGGGACCTCTGAATGCTGTCATTGGAACACACTCTTCGGCAATTCGAAGCTGATGGAAACCTGTAGCTAGGTCCATCCTTGAGAATACTTGTGCGCCATTTAATCGATCCAACAAATCATCAATCCGCGGTAATGGATATTTATTCTTTATGGTCTGCTTGTTCAAATCACGATAATCCACACATAGACGTAGAGTACCGTCAGATTTTGGGACAAACACCACTGCTGCACCCCAATCAGAGAAACTGGGCCTGATCAGACCCTTCCGTACTAGCCGTCGTGTTTGATTGTCAAGTTCCTCCTTCTCTTTCAAGGACATTCTTCGAATAGCGTGAACTACCAGCCTTGCATTGGGAATCAAAGCGATCTTGAAATCTATTTCTCTTTGCGGAGGTAAGTGAACAACTTCCTCGAACACATCCACATAGTTCTTGATGACAGGAATATCTTTCACCAGGTCGGGAATATTCTCTGTGATCTCAGGGACATTTTCTATTTGAGCTGGAGAAACATTCAAAGCTGCCCAGAAGTCTTTTCTATTAGCATTCTGACCTTCACAGGGAATGGTTATATAATCACCTGATTTAATCTTCGCCTTTACGACTCTGTCGGCGCATTTAACTTCAGCTTCATATTTGGTCAACCAGTCTAACCCCAAGATAAGATCAAACTCTTTAAAATTCATGACAACCGCGATGGTGGGAAACCGATAACGAGAGAAAGAAACCGGCACTCCACAAACCCAACTGAGATCAATGGAACCCCCAACCGGATTTTGAACAGTCATTGGTTCCTTGAGCTTCTTCAAATTCAAATCCAGCTTTTTAGTTGCACTCTTGGCAATGAAGCATCGTGACGCGCCTGTGTCAAACAGTACTTTAACTGGGATGCCTTTGACAGTTAGCGTGCCTTCTAAAACATCTGGCCTTTCCAGAACATCTGCGGGCCCAGAAGTTTCTGCTACTTCATTTACCTGAGCTTCTTTGGTCTTTTTCAATAGCCAGCAATCTTGCTTTACATGACAAGCCTGTTGGCATTGACCACACTTTCTATTTTCTTTAACCTTATTCTTTGATTTAGGTCCTTCCTTTCTTTGTTTCTTTAGAGATCGGCAACTTATCGAGAGATGCCCCTGCTTATTGCAGTTAGAGCATACAGTTGTCGTTACTGGTTTCTTCTCAGATTTGGCCCTTTTTCTCTTGGCACTGGGCTTCTTACTGACCTCAGACATTGTACTGGCCTCAGGACGATCAGTTTCAGACTCAATTTTATTACTAGAGCTGACTTCCTCTTCGTACTGTAACATACCTTTCTTGTCTAGATCTTCGTACTGATAAGCCATGTATATCATTTCAGAAAAGGGGAGCTTCACGTTCCTCATTACACTGTTCTGATATTTTCTTTGAAGCCCGTTGATAAATCTCATATTTTTCCTCTTCGGATTTTCAATTAGATGAGGGGCAAAGTGAGAAAGTTCATTGAATTTCTTATGATATTCGGGAATGGTCATATCTCCTTGTATCATATAAGAAAATTCATCACATAGTCGCTCAATTGCTTCTGGAGAAGTAAATCTTTCCAGGAAAATCACTTTGAATTTATCCCAGGTGATATCACCTTCTGAATTATCCTTAATAACAGAATCCCACCAGAACAAAGCTTCATCTTTGAGTGCCCAGGAGGCCAGTAATCTTTTCTGGTCATCCCCCAGCTTTAATCCTTCGAAGATTTTCTCAGCCGAACGAATCCATGCTTATGATCTCATAATAGATTCTTCGCCCGAGAATGGCTTTCCACCCAGATTTCTATATTTCATATATAGGGCTTCAATATCTGGGTCAGTATTACTTCTTCTATTTCTGGCACTCATTTTCCAGTTCTTCTGCAAATAGCAGATCAAGTGTCAGGTCAACCGAAAAGATATTTCAAAATATAGAGACAAATACCTGAATGTAAATGTGTCTATCTAGGTGTCATTTCATTCTGCTACTCACACTAGGATATTACTGATCCTATCTGTATTGAGTTACCCGTCCTAGAACACTACTGGTTCTATCACTGACGAGTTCGTTAATATGTTATATTCCAGAACTAAGCTTAACCAGAGCTCTGATACCACGTTGAGACGACCCTAAATCCCGTACAGACGGAGACAAGGGTTATCTTTGGAATATAACACGGAAAAAGATAATAGCATAACAGAATTAAATAAATACACCAGATAATGAACAATAGAATATACTGGATAAAAGTAATCATCAGAGTTACACAGTATACAGGATCTTACTTAGTACAAATACAGTTCAGCTATACATAAATGTCTACAGCGGAAACAAACAAAATATGTACAATAGGAGCTGAACAGCATAAAAAGAGATAAATAATAGAATCCATCTTCAGCTCCAGCTATCCAGAAAGAACCAGCTAAACCTGATTACAAGGCTGCCGATGTAGAAAAAGTCCCCGAGTTTGAAAGTGAAACAAACTACGAGTCAGTCATGGGACTGGTATGAGAAATCTATTCAACACATTTAATATATGGCTAATCACAGGACCACGCCACTTTCGTGGAACGGGTTTACTCCATCGGATTGCCAGTTCTTTAAAACAAATCTTTCTTTTAAACTTCGCAATGCTTTTTATAAAAATGAAGCCAGTTCCCATCACACAATGCAACGCAAACCGGAGGATAGAGTTTTACCTTATAATGGCCAAAATATGATTGATACGAATAAAGCAAAAGCATTTGGTATTATTACTAGTGTTTATATGTTTCAAAAACAATTTCAAATCATAACTATCAATCATAGACGACATGAGCGTCCCATGCCACTATGTCGCCAAATATATATACAATCGAAACCGCACAATGTCGTATTTGGAAATTGGATTTCCGTCATGAACCAAGGCAAAAGATAGTCCTTACCGAATTCGAGACTCTCTAGCCCGAGCCTCCGGAACAGCCGCA
The DNA here is from genome assembly GCA_030737875.1 of Allium sativum. NCBI lineage: Eukaryota > Viridiplantae > Streptophyta > Magnoliopsida > Asparagales > Amaryllidaceae > Allium > Allium sativum. The sequence continues at coordinate 774,024,928 of CM060912.1, forward strand.
ACTGCCCCTTGGATCGTCAGGGTCGGTCCACCGATGTGGATTATTATGCCTGAACAATACGTTTCCCCGCCCTTTGGGGGCGTAAACGAGCCAACGAATGACTCCATCGGACCCGGATCGTCCGATCAAACCGAGGCGCCTCGCAACAGCAACAACCACATAGGTGAAAAGTATATAAATGTCAGGGCTGGTAGGTCACTGACACCACCCTAGCTAGAAAGAAACGCATGCCCTCCCTGAGGTCCTTCTCCCGTTTCTGGTTCATACCGGTGTGTGAGGCTCGCGAATTCACGTCATACACAAAGCTACGCCACACAGGCGGTGCTTTGATCATCACCACAAGACTTTGCTTTCCAACAGAAGTCCTGATCATTTGCCACTTAGGCATGCCACACTAGCAATTCATGCCATGCGACTGATGTCCATCGATGTACAACCTCTGAGCTCGTGCGTCTCAGAGAAGGGCATTAAGCAAAAGAATAAATTCTCCGCCGCCAAACAGATGTGTATTTAATAGAGATCAATCAACACAGAATAAAATCCAATGTCAGACACACAGTCCATTTACAAGTCCGTTCTGGGTCTGAACGAAACCGTAGGCACTAAATACCTCGCAAACCCATCGATCACCACGTACGTCTGGACGATCACCACTCATTATCCATATTTCGGGATGCCTCCCAATCAGGACCTCGGTTACCATCCAAACGAGGTGAAGATCTCCGGTCTTCGACCACCGTCTTCATCTTCGACTTTCAATCGTCGGTCAATTATTTGAAATGAGAATTAACTCAGCCTTTTCAAATAATTCACGTATATTTATAATTTCAAATCAATTTATTTCAATGGTTAAATCATACGACAACACCAATTTTGTTCTTTAATGTAATTTTCACACCAAACACATTCAACCATCAAATACTACATAAATCGAGAAAATTCAGTTAATTTCCATTCTATATCGTTTATGATATTTTATAACGATTTATCGCTATTTTTATTTATTTTAAAATAGCCAATTTATTCAAAACGACGCTTCGGGCCATAACGCGGCCGTGGCGCTGTTTTTCTTCAGATTTGATTTACACATATCTGAAAATCTAACCGTTGGATCTTCACAAAATTAACAAGATTAGAAAGGTCTTTTCAAAACGAATCCAATGGTTCCAGTTTCGGGAAAATCCGATGGTCGGATCTCCCGGTACAATCGTTTGAAGTTTCGATTTCAAAATACGAACTGCAGCGTCGTTATTCGATTAAATATAATTGTATTTATATATATATAATTGTTTCTGGCGCTGTTTTTCTTCAGATTTGAATTAAACATTCCAGACAATCCAACCGTTGGATTTTTTCAAAGTTGGTGTCGTTGGAAAGATATTTCCAAGGCGAACCCAACGGTTGCGGTTTCGGGAAAATCCAATGGTCGGATTTCCCGCACTAGTTGTTTGAAATCACGGTTTCAAAACACGAACTACATGGCAACGTTTCGTTTTAATTTTATTTATATTTATATATTTATATATTTATATAAATATAGTTCATTCAATAATTTCAATATCATTTTCACTTCAAATATTTCACTAACGCCTTTAAATTTTGGAAAATTTCGCCATAACCTCCTTTGTACGGGAGGGGCTGGGAAAATTCCCAAATAGCCACACGGGCGTCTCATGTCGAAAAGAAAAAGAAAAAGCCAAGCGGCTAGCCAACAGGCTCATAAAATCATCACCCAAACAAAAAAGTAAATGTGTACCTATTTGTCGGGCACAAAATTTTATTCCTCTTCTCTAGCCCCTTTTGCTATAACCTGTTCAATAAATATGCATGTACATATATACAGTTCTTACCACTTATCATTTTCCATTCAACTTCATATTTGATTCCATTTGGTTTAAAAACACCATTCATTCTAATGTTGCATGCATAGGCAAAAATCATATCATTAGCTAATTAATGAATATTTCAACTCATGCATATTTATTTGAATGAGTGGCTATTTTTAACACTTCACATTTCAACAACTCATGTATATAATAAAAATGTGATTTTTATTGTAAAACAATTCTTTTCAAAACACTATTATTTTATATAGTCTATATAGATGATAAAAAGGTGATTTTTATTATGAAACGATTTATTTCAAAATATGAATACCACTCAACACATGAATTTCTAATCAACGAATGAATATCGATTCAACACATGAAGGTTTTCTATAGTTTCTATATATAGATAAAAATGTGATTTTTATATTTAAAACACGAATACCATTCAACACATGAATTTCTAATCAACGAATGAATATCAATTCAACACATGAAGGTTTTCTATAGTTTCTATATATAGATAAAAATGTGATTTTTATATTTAAAACACGAATACCATTCAACACATGAATTTCAAATCAACGAATGAATATCAATTCAACACATGAAGGTTTTCTGTAGTTTCTATATATAGATAAAAATGTGATTTTTATATTTAAAACACAAATACCATTCAACACATGAATTTCTAATCAACGAATGAATATCAATTCAACACATGAAGGTTTTCTATTCAATGAATAAATATAGTTTCAGCAAATGAAAATATTTCAAACACATGAATATTATTCAAAATTTCGGCAGCACAACGGCAGGGTAGTTAAAACCGGGACCGTCCCTAGTACGGCTCCTCGCTCTACCGTAAAACCTCGCGGTTTTTTACAATGGGGATCATGCATCTAGTTCGCACGCAGGCGGCATGTATATATTTAATTCATTTCCACAGACTAATCCTATGTGGTTTCAACCAAATATTTCTCAACCACAAACGGGTATTTTTCAACCACAATCAATCAATATCAACCACAAACAATTTCAACCAACTATTCGCTATCAATCAATTTTCACACCAATCACAACCAATAAATATCGTCCATGGTTTGTGGACGAGGGGCGTATATATATATTTATATATAGCAATTCACTTATATTTCAACACATATATAATTTTTACAATGCATATATAACTTATACATCGAACATACAACTTATACAACGCTTATACAAGAGGTGTACAACGCTTATATAACTCATACATCGACTATATAATTTATACATCGTCGTTTTCCATATCGTTTATAAATTAGAAATCTCACATTGGGTTCCACTCCACCAAAAATAGCAGAAGGCTCAGAAAAATATGCGGTCTCTTCTAAAATGTAGAAGACGTCCACACGGTCCACTGTCTCTTGTTTCACTGAATTTCGTCAACATATGAAAAAGATATGATTTTTCATTCGTTAATGACATTTTGAAAGAAATTAATAGAATAATTAATTAAATCATAAACCTTTCTTCTTCAATCGACTACAGGCCGTTGCCTTCCTGTTCATTCAAACCCAAAACCATCCACCTAGGGTTCTAATTTTCACCCAAATCCGAGCACTAGCTGACGATCTAGTGGCTTCACGTCATGCGTCTCCGAGAGAGCTCTCCGCCAGTGTGAAGACCCGTAACTTCCCCGTAAAGGAAAGCGTCGGATAGTTCGAGAACAAGCCACAACAGAACGCATATAAAAGAACATTTCATTGTATATTACAACAACACATCAGATTACAAGAATATACAGAGTATAAAAGAATATTACACAGAAATATCAGAGATGTAAATTACATTTAAATACATAGCAGCGGAAAATAATACAATACACAACTAGAGGAGATATACGGATACAAAGCTTTCCGGATATCATTCCAGCTGTAAACCAGGATCCTGTGAATATAAATCTGCAAAACCGAAACTACTAGCTGCCCGTGTAAAAATAGGGGCACCCAGAGTTTAGGTTAAAACAATAAACTCCAGGTCAGTCATGTGACTGGTGTGAGAACTAAAATAGTTATTAATCTTTATTTTTAAAGTTAGGTAAATCAAGGGACCACGCCGTATAACACGGAACGGGTTTCCTCCCAAGAATACCAGTGCATAAAACAAACAGCGCAATGCTAAATAAAGAAAAATGAAGCTGTTATAAGACCCAGGTCCTATAATACAATGCAACGCAAGCCGGGGGATAGGGTTTCCCCTTATAACAGCCAAAGAATGCTTGATACGTTTTAAAACAAATTATTTGATACTATAATAAGTGCATAGTGTATAAAACAACTTCAAATCATAAGTATCAATCATAGACGGCATAAGCGCCCCATCCCACTATGTCGCCATACTAGGCTCTACAAATAAAACCGCAAATGTCACGTATTTGGAAATTGGATTTCCGTCTATGAACCGAGGCAAAAGATAGTCCTCAACCGATTCGAGACGCTCTAGCCCGCCCCTCAGGCACAGCCGCAACCGTACCTTGGATCGTCAGGGCCGGTCCACCGATGTGGATTATAATGCCTAAACAATACGTTTCTCCGCCCTTTGGGGCGTAGGTGAGCCAACTAAATGACTCCATCGGACCCGGATCGTCCGATCAAACCGAGGCGCCTCGCAACAGCAACAACCACATAAGTCAAACTCGTCAGGGCGTGTAAAACCACTGATGCCACTTCTAGCTAGAAAGAAAACGCATGTCCCCCCTGAGGTCCGTCTCCCGTTTTTGGTTCATACCGGGTGTGAAACTCGCGAGGTAAACGTTACACAAAGCTACGCCACAAAGGCCGTGCTTTGATCATCACCACAAGACTTTGCTTTTCAACAGAATCCTCGATCAATTGCCACTTAGGCATGCCACACAGGCAATTCACTCCATGCGTTTGATATCCATCAATATATAACCCCTGAGCTCGTACGTCTCAGAGAAGGGCGTTAAGCAAGAGAATAAATTCTCCGCCGCCAAACAGATATATATTTAATAGAGATCAATCACACGGACTAAAATCCAATGTCAGACACACAGTCCATTTACAAGTCCGTTCTGGGTCTGAACGAAACCGGAGGCACCTAGTACCCCGCATATCCATCGATCTCCAAGTACGTCTGGACGATCACTAACTGTTTCCATCTTCTTGGGTGTACAGCCCAATCAAGATCATCAGTAATTACCCAAACGACGTGAAGACTTCCGGCCTTCGACCATCGTCTTCATCTTCGACTTATCGTCGTATCAGTTATTCAGAATGGGATAAACCCGGTCTTTCCGAATAACTCGCGTATATTTTAAATAAGTGTTACACAAACACAACATACGCCTCATTCCAATTCATTAGTCACTAACCGTAAATTAATCAAGAGAATAATTCCCCAAATATTAACCCCGAAGGCCGAAACCAACATCAGATCAATATCCAGAAAACCATTCTGTTTGGCTAACCGACAGTCAATTTCTAAATTTCACATTCATAGGGAAAGGTTCCCATTAATTTTATCCAAGATAAATTTCTTGAATTTATTCTATAATCTATTTTTGAATATCAATTCAAACTAGTCGGGATTAACGAACCTTACCGAAGTAATCATTTGTTTTAATTTCCCAATCCCAACCTATTCATCCCATGAAGTAAAACTGGTTATACTTCATATCTAACACCACGGTGTTATCGGTAAATTCAATTACCATTTCACGTTCAAATCTAATTAAAGATTTAACTATCGCCTGGAGCAAAACTGGTGATACTCCATTTCGATTATTTCAATCTAATTAAAGATTCATTAAAACTCCACTTAGTTTTAATCTGTGACTGGGTTAAAGAATCAGTGTCATTTAAAAGCACGGTTCACGATAAACCCAAAATCACATTCATTAATCATCGGGTTAAAGAACAAGTGTTATTTAAAACACTGTTCACTATAAACCCAAAAATCAATATCAATTCAATTCCAATTAAATATTATTTAATTGGCACACTTCATTAAATCTAAATAAAAAGATTTAATCTTTTCTCAAATGGGTTCAAGAACAGTGTTAGTGAAGACACCATTCACGACAAACCCAAATCACATTCATTATTCAATACAAGGCTCTGAATAGAAAATATATCGGCTTATATTCAATATCAAATTCTACGACTAACAAATGTCGTATTGGAAATAACGATATAAATATATATCTTTCAAATTCCCATAACAACACCTGTATAATCACGAATTCCAACATCGAAATATTCCGAAGACAATTTCGATTCAAATCCACTCCAATGCAATCATTGGATATTCTGGTTATTTTCAAAACCCTTTTCAAATTCAATTTATTTATTTAAAAATAAATAGAATTATATTTCTAGTTCAAAACTAGTTCATTTCGATAAAAATCTATTTTTATCTTTTCAAATATGGAGTTTTTCATCCAAATTTTCCCCAAATCATTTCTTATGATTTTACACAAATTATTACTATTTTTAATAATTTTATCAAGGCCCGTACAGTCGATTTCCATCAATAGCCATCGAACTGCACTTACAGCGACCTTTTTCGAATTTGATTTGGACATAACTCCAAATCCAACCGTTAGATTTCAAATTTCTAATATTCGTTAGAAAGCTCTTTTCGATACGAACCCAATGGTTCCGGTTTTAGGAGAATCCGACGGTCGGATCTCCCGTAATGTCCGTTTGAAATAGATGGTCGAAATTTACGAACTGCCGCGGCGCGGCGCGTTCTATTCAGGCCATTATATTATATATATAATATATATAATATATATTTCGTCGATTTCTATTTAAAACGAATTATATAAATAGTTTTAAATTCGTTTCCAAAAGCAATTTCAACTTCCATTTCAATTCAAAGCAAAATTGAATTCTTCTTTATAAATTCGTTTTAAAATTCATTTCTATTCAATTCAAATTTCAATTCAATTTGAATTCATTTCAATTCGCTTTTAATTCAATTCGAATTCGTTTTCAATTCAATTCATTTCGAAATCGTTTTCAATTCAATTCATTTCGAAATCGTTTTCAATTCAATTCATTTCGAAATCGTTTTCAATTCAATTCATTTCGAAATCGTTTTCAATTCAATTTATTTCGAAATCGTTTTCAATTCAATTTATTTCGAAATCGTTTTCAATTCAATTCATTTCGAAATCGTTTTCAATTCAATTCATTTCGAAATCGTTTTCATTTCATTTCATTTCGAAATCGTTTTCAATTCAATTTATTTCGAAATCGTTAAAATCGATATAAATATCGTTCACGTCAAAATGGCGTCAATCTAATCAACACGGCTTCATAAATTTCTATTTTCAAATATTCTATTTCAAATATTTCTTTTTCAAAATAGTTGTTATTATCAAAATATTTCGTTCAACACATGACCAATCTCAATGGATGAGTACTGTCAACACATGAACCTTTATTTTATATTGATAAAGATGTAAACTTTATTATTAAAATATTTCGTTCAACACATGACTAATCTCAACGGATGAGTACAGTCAACACATGAACTTTTATTTTATATTGATAAAGATGTAAACTTTATTATTAAAATATTTCGTTCAACACATGACTAATCTCAACGGATGAGTACAGTCAACACATGAACTTTTATTTTATATTATTCTTTATTTTCTAAATTGGAATGAGGCCCAATCAATTACCATATAAAGTTAATTATATGGATTTTCATGCATTACACACATATAATAGCATTGAAAAATAATCAACCATCAACCAAAGTGCACTACACTGTATAAGCATCAAATATAGATATCTAACGCTTATAACAGCCTGTCAATCAATCGATCAACATATTTAATCAATCAGGATGAGTGAACTTCAAATTTCATCCCAACACCCGTGTGGGGTTTCAAACAATCAAACGCATATTTTATTTGTGCTGTTGGGCGATGTGTAAAATTTATCGTCCCAATCAATGTCCTTCAAATAAGTGTACATAAACAAACCGTCCGGTTTGTAAATGAATATTTTATTTTATTCACTTTCACTATATTCATATTCACGTTAAAAATTATATTTTTAACGATAAAACATTTTATTCTAACATATGAATTTCTATTATTCATTTACACAATAAAATGATATTTTTATTTTCTAACATATTTTAGAAAATTTCGGCGGCGTAACGGCACGATACTAGAAACGGGATAAGGCCTAGCCTTGTCCCCGGTCTAATAATGGCCACCGCCATACCCATATCAATCAAATCACTTTCGTTATGCAAACCACAAAATTTGGAGTAAGAGTCTAACCTAGCCTTACTCCTTCGCCTTATAACAGCGCACGTCTAATCCTAACCAATTTATCGATTCGATTTTTCACACCCCAAACCACATTCAAACCAATATCGCAATCAATAACCAAACAGCCAAACAAACAAGTCCATGGTCTGTGGACGATTGTGTCGGGTGCTACTAAACACCGTCTGCATCCTAGTATATATATATATAACTAGAAAAGAAATTGAAAGGTGAGAAATTCTCACCGATAGCTATCCAAACATCTTGACTCTTCTTTGATATAAATCTTCTTCGTTCTTGCCTCTTCGTCAGCTTCGTCGCCCGTAGCCACTACATATATAAAAATCGAATTTTTACTTCGCTATTCAATATATAAAAATCGAATTTTTACTTCGAAGTTCCATATATAAAAATCATATTTTTATTTCGAAGTTCAACATATAAAAATCATATTTTTATTTCTAAGTTCACTATATAAAAATCACATTTTTAATTCGAAGTTCACTATATATATAAAAATTATATTTTTGTATCGTTTTTTCACATAAGATAATTATATTTTGCTTCCTCCCACATAATAAAAATTATATTTTTAATACTCTGTCATACTAAAATTTATATTTTTAATGCTCTATCATAGTAAAAATTATATTTTTAATACTCTATCACCTTTGTTCGCAATGCTTCTCATGAATTAAAATTCTATCTTCACTCTATGTCATTCATACGACAAAAAAAAGACTGAATTTGAGATGAAATTAAAAAGAGAGCCTCACAGTTTTTATCGTTCGGAGGAGGAGGAGCGCAGAAGACTGAGGAGGCGGAGATGGTGCAGCCGGCGGTCCTCGGTGGTGCTAGGGCTTCAGCAGCGGGTTTGAGCGTGGAAATAGGGGGAAAGGGGAAGGAGCTCGGGCCTAGGGTATCAAACAGGGGGAGGAGCGTGAGGCTAGGGCGGAGGCGATGTCGGGGAGGGGCTCGCGGCTGTCTGACAGGCCGAGGGTGGCGGTGTGGGCCTGCGTGGCCGACGCGTGGGTTTTGGGGTTCGTCGAACGAGGTGGAGATGAGGAAAGGGGGAAGCGGCGCTGGAGAGGCCGGTTGGCACCTGGTGGCGCGCGAACGTCGGTGGTGGAGGCTGGCTAGGGCGCGCATTTTTTTTTTCCCCTTTTTCCTTTTCTGTCGATTTTGGTTTTGAAATGGGGGGGCCGGTTTGACTGAGTTAAGGGGAGAAAGGGGGTTTTAAATTTTTTATTTATTTATTCTTTAATTAATTCAAAAAGGTAACTCTTTATTTTGAATTCGAAATCAAACCCACCGACTGTCGCCCCTAGCTAATTACCCCCATTCTGAACACAATGGGATTTGTATCTTAGGTTGATTTGATCGTTTGAATCAGTTTCCTTTGAATTTACATTTAAATCACTATATTGAATTTTAAACGTACATTTCAAATTACCGGGGTCACATACTAACTCTAAAAATTCCAGATAAATATTTTCTAGCTTCGTATTGACGATACGGTCCTAATAAAACTAGTTTCGTCGAATTCTGAGACCGTTGGAAAAATGACCAATTTCCAGTCGATTAAAATCAACTGAAACCGGTCAAACGCGTTTTCCTTTGCCACGCTCACGTATTGATTCGAAAAATTATGAAATTTGGAATCTAGCAATAACTTAACATCACGGACCCAACAAAACTGGTTTCGTCGAAATCCGAGGTCGTTTGCAAAATTGCTATTTTTAAGGGCCTTATATATATAAAAATATATATAAATTCCACAGCGACTATTTCTAATTTTAAACAGGACATATCTTATCATTTCTAAGATGAAATTTCAGTTTGTTAACTTCGTTACAAAGATATAGTTATACAGATTCAAATATTTCTTGTTTCGTTCAATTCTGACTTATATTGAATTCTGTATATTCATTTGAAATTAGAAATCGAATTTTCGAACTACCGCGCCATTTTCAATTCCTTTTATAATTATATATAATTATTATATATTCTAACGACGACGTATATAATATATACGTTCTAATTATATTCAAAATAAATTTCTCGTCGATATTATTTAAAATAATTCATTTTAAATAATCAAAACTCGCTAAAATTGCCAAAATAAAAATTTTAAACTGGCCCAGATTTTCCGGGTTATTACAATCTCCCCCACTTAAAACTTTTCGTCCCCGAAAAGGAACAAAGTCGAAAGTGGTTTGATTATTCAACTGTACGCTCGATCTGGCTTCCATTCTCCAACTTTTCAGTTTCTGAGAATTTTCAAAATTTCAAAAATTTGGCTAACACCCTAAAATTTCGAAAAATTTCGCCATAACCTCCCCTGCACCGGGAGCATCGGGGAATTTCAAATAGCTTCCCCGGTCCTTCAGATCTCAAAAAGAAAAAGAAAAAGCCAAGCGGCTAGCCAATAGGCTCACAAAATCATCATCACCCAAACAAAACAGTAAATTATGTAGTAAACATGTACCTATTTGTCGGGCAAACAAATTTTATTCTCTGCTCTAGCCTCCTTGCTATGACCTGTTCAATGATATATATGTATATGCAAGCAAATGCGACCAATTTTCAATATAATTCAATTTTTGATTCAATTAGGCTAAATGTTTCAAAATTAGCAAACAACTAAACAAACAACACAAACACCAATCAATTAGTGAATTAGAGTTTCAAATTCATAATTTTGATACATAGTCAAAAATCAGATTTTTGATGCCAAATCACAACAATAAGCCCTATCTAATTTTGGTTCTCACACCAGTCAATAGGAAATATATAGAAATCACACCTTCGGAGCACGAACATAAATATTGATGATGCCATGGTCATTATCAACATCATCTCCGGGCGACTAGGGTGTGATGCTATATCTATCCAATATATTAAAACTTCGAATACACGCTAACTAGGCGCATACGCAAAAATCTTTATATTTTGGATTGTCCTAATCAATATAAAATAAATAATCAAATACGAACAATTGATTTAAATTTTCAAAACAGAATTTGTTTTCATTTTTTTTTTTTAAATATACTCTTCACACTCGTTCTAGGATACTACTGATCCTATCTCTAACGAGTCATTCTAATTGGATATTACTAACCCAATATCTGATGAATTCTTTCGTAGGGTTCTAATGTGTCTTGTTCTCTGAGCTTTGTAAACCAAAGCTCTGATACCAACTGTGAACACCCGTAACTTCCCCGTAAAGGAAAGCGTCGGATAGTTCGAGAACAAGCCACAACAGAACGCATATAAAAGAACATTTCATTGTATATTACAACAACACATCAGATTACAAGAATATACAGAGTATAAAAGAATATTACACAGAAATATCAGAGATGTAAATTACATTTAAATACATAGCAGCGGAAAATAATACAATACACAACTAGAGGAGATATACGGATACAAAGCTTTCCGGATATCATTCCAGCTGTAAACCAGGATCCTGTGAATATAAATCTGCAAAACCGAAACTACTAGCTGCCCGTGTCAAAAATAGGGGCACCCAGAGTTTAGGTTAAAACAATAAACTCCAGGTCAGTCATGTGACTGGTGTGAGAACTAAAACAGTTATTAATCTTTATTTTTAAAGTTAGGTAAATCAAGGGACCGCGCCGTATAACACGGAACGGGTTTCCTCCCAAGAATACCAGTGCATAAAACAAACAGCGCAATGCTAAATAAAGAAAAATGAAGCTGTTATAAGACCCAGGTCCTATCACACAATGCAACGCAAGCCGGAGGATAGGGTTTTCCCTTATAACAGCCAAAGAATGCTTGATACGTTTTAAAACAAATTATTTGATACTATAATAAGTGCATAGTGTATAAAACAACTTCAAATCATAAGTATCAATCATAGACGGCATAAGCGCCCCATCCCACTATGTCGCCATACTAGGCTCTACAAATAAAACCGCAAATGTCACGTATTTGGAAATTGGATTTCCGTCTATGAACCGAGGCAAAAGATAGTCCTCAACCGATTCGAGACGCTCTAGCCCGCCCCTCAGGCACAGCCGCAACCGTACCTTGGATCGTCAGGGCCGGTCCACCGATGTGGATTATAATGCCTGAACAATACGTTTCTCCGCCCTTTGGGGCGTAGGTGAGCCAACTAAATGACTCCATAGGACCCGGATCGTCCGATCAAACCGAGGCGCTTCGCAACAGCAACAACCACATAAGTCAAACTCGTCAGGGCGTGTAAAACCACTGACGCCACTTCTAGCTAGAAAGAAAACGCATGTCCCCCCTGAGGTCCGTCTCCCGTTTTTGGTTCATACCGGGTGTGAAACTCGCGAGGTAAACGTTACACAAAGCTACGCCACAAAGGCCGTGCTTTGATCATCACCACAAGACTTTGCTTTTCAACAGAAGCCTCGATCAATTGCCACTTAGGCATGCCACACAGGCAATTCACTCCATGCGTTTGATATCCATCAATATATAACCCCTGAGCTCGTACGTCTCAGAGAAGGGCGTTAAGCAAGAGAATAAATTCTCCGCTGCCAAACAGATATATATTTAATAGAGATCAATCACACGGACTAAAATCCAATGTCAGACACACAGTCCATTTACAAGTCCGTTCTGGGTCTGAACGAAACCGGAGGCACCTAGTACCCCGCATATCCATCGATCTCCAAGTACGTCTGGACGATCACTAACTGTTTCCATCTTCTTGGGTGTACAGCCCAATCAAGATCATCAGTAATTACCCAAACGACGTGAAGACTTCCGGCCTTCGACCATCGTCTTCATCTTCGACTTATCGTCGTATCAGTTATTCAGAATGGGATAAACCCGGTCTTTCCGAATAACTCGCGTATATTTTAAATAAGTGTTACACAAACACAACATACGCCTCATTCCAATTCATTAGTCACTAACCGTAAATTAATCAAGAGAATAATTCCCCAAATATTAACCCCGAAGGCCGAAACCAACATCAGATCAATATCCAGAAAACCATTCTGTTTGGCTAACCGACAGTCAATTTCTAAATTTCACATTCATAGGGAAAGGTTCTCATTAATTTTATCCAAGATAAATTTCTTGAATTTATTCTATAATCTATTTTTGAATATCAATTCAAACTAGTCGGGATTAACGAACCTTACCGAAATAATCATTTGTTTTAATTTCCCAATCCCAACCTATTCATCCCTTGAAGTAAAACTGGTTATACTTCATATCTAACACCACGGTGTTATCGGTAAATTCAATTACCATTTCACGTTCAAATCTAATTAAAGATTTAACTATCGCCTGGAGCAAAACTGGTGATACCCCATTTCGATTATTTCAATCTAATTAAAGATTCATTAAAACTCCACTTAGTTTTAATCTGTGACTGGGTTAAAGAATCAGTGTCATTTAAAAACACGGTTCACGATAAACCCAAAATCACATTCATTAATCATCGGGTTAAAGAACAAGTGTTATTTAAAACACTGTTCACTATAAACCCAAAAATCAATATCAATTCAATTCCAATTAAATATTATTTAATTGGCACACTTCATTAAATCTAAATAAAAAGATTTAATCTTTTCTCAAATGGGTTCAAGAACAGTGTTAGTGAAGACACCATTCACGACAAACCCAAATCACATTCATTATTCAATACAAGGCTCTGAATAGAAAATATATCGGCTTATATTCAATATCAAATTCTACGACTAACAAATGTCGTATTGGAAATAACGATATAAATATATATCTTTCAAATTCCCATAACAACACCTGTATAATCACGAATTCCAACATCGAAATATTCCGAAGACAATTTCGATTCAAATCCACTCCAATGCAATCATTGGATATTCTGGTTATTTTCAAAACCCTTTTCAAATTCAATTTATTTATTTAAAAATAAATAGAATTATATTTCTAGTTCAAAACTAGTTCATTTCGATAAAAATCTATTTTTATCTTTTCAAATATGGAGTTTTTCATCCAAATTTTCCCCAAATCATTTCTTATGATTTTACACAAATTATTACTATTTTTAATAATTTTATCAAGGCCCGTACAGTCGATTTCCATCAATGGCCATCGAACTGCACTTACAGCGACCTTTTTCGAATTTGATTTGGACATAACTCCAAATCCAACCGTTAGATTTCAAATTTCTAATATTCGTTAGAAAGCTCTTTTCGATACGAACCCAACGGTTCCGGTTTTAGGAGAATCCGACGGTCGGATCTCCCGTAATGTCCGTTTGAAATAGAAGGTCGAAATTTACGAACTGCCGCGGCGCGGCGCGTTCTATTCAGGCCATTATATTATATATATAATGTATATAATATATATTTCGTCGATTTCTATTTAAAACGAATTATATAAATAGTTTTAAATTCGTTTCCAAAAGCAATTTCAACTTCCATTTCAATTCAAAGCAAAATTGAATTCTTCTTTATAAATTCGTTTTAAAATTCATTTCTATTCAATTCAAATTTCAATTCAATTTGAATTCATTTCAATTCGATTTCAATTCAATTCGACTTCGTTTTCAATTCAATTCATTTCGAAATCGTTTTCAATTCAATTCATTTCGAAATCGTTTTCAATTCAATTCATTTCGAAATCGTTTTTAATTCAATTCATTTCGAAATCGTTTTCAATTCAATTCATTTCGAAATCGTTTTCAATTCAATTTATTTCGAAATCGTTTTCAATTCAATTCATTTCGAAATCGTTTTCAATTCAATTCATTTCGAAATCGTTTTCAATTCAATTCATTTCGAAATCGTTTTCAATTCAATTTATTTCGAAATCGTTAAAATCGATATAAATATCGTTCACGTCAAAATGGCGTCAATCTAATCAACACGGCTTCATAAATTTCTATTTTCAAATATTCTATTTCAAATATTTCTTTTTCAAAATAGTTGTTATTATCAAAATATTTCGTTCAACACATGACCAATCTCAATGGATGAGTACTGTCAACACATGAACCTTTATTTTATATTGATAAAGATGTAAACTTTATTATTAAAATATTTCGTTCAACACGTGACTAATCTCAACGGATGAGTACAGTCAACACATGAACTTTTATTTTATATTGATAAAGATGTAAACTTTATTATTAAAATATTTCGTTCAACACATGACTAATCTCAACGGATGAGTACAGTCAACACATGAAGTTTTATTTTATATTATTCTTTATTTTCTAAATTGGAATGAGGCCCAATCAATTACCATATAAAGTTAATTATATGGATTTTCATGCATTACACACATATAATAGCATTGAAAAATAATCAACCATCAACCAAAGTGCACTACACTGTATAAGCATCAAATATAGATATCTAACGCTTATAACAGCCTGTCAATCAATCGATCAACATATTTAATCAATCAGGATGAGTGAACTTCAAATTTCATCCCAACACCCGTGTGGGGTTTCAAACAATCAAACGCATATTTTATTTGTGCTGTTGGGCGATGTGTAAAATTTATCGTCCCAATCAATGTCCTTCAAATAAGTGTACATAAACAAACCGTCCGGTTTGTAAATGAATATTTTATTTTATTCACTTTCACTATATTCATATTCACGTTAAAAATTATATTTTTAACGATAAAACATTTTATTCTAACATATGAATTTCTATTATTCATTTACACAATAAAATGATATTTTTATTTTCTAACATATTTTAGAAAATTTCGGCGGCGTAACGGCACGATACTAGAAACGGGATAAGGCCTAGCCTTGTCCCCGGTCTAATAATGGCCACCGCCATACCCATATCAATCAAATCACTTTCGTTATGCAAACCACAAAATTTGGAGTAAGAGTCTAACCTAGCCTTACTCCTTCGCCTTATAACGGCGCACGTCTAATCCTAACCAATTTATCGATTCGATTTTTCACACCACAAACCACATTCAAACCAATATCGCAATCAATAACCAAACAGCCAAACAAACAAGTCCATGGTCTATGGACGATTGTGTCGGGTGCTACTAAACACCGTCTGCATCCTAGTATATATATATATATATATATATATATATATATAACTAGAAAAGAAATTGAAAGGTGAGAAATTCTCACCGATAGCTATCCAAACATCTTGACTCTTCTTTGATACAAATCTTCTTCGTTCTTGCCTCTTCGTCAGCTTCGTCGCCCGTAGCCACTACATATATAAAAATCGAATTTTTACTTCGCTATTCAATATATAAAAATCGAATTTTTACTTCGAAGTTCCATATATAAAAATCATATTTTTATTTCGAAGTTCAACATATAAAAATCATATTTTTATTTCTAAGTTCACTATATAAAAATCACATTTTTAATTCGAAGTTCACTATATAGATAAAAATTATATTTTTGTATCGTTTTTTCACATAAGATAATTATATTTTGCTTCCTCCCACATAATAAAAATTATATTTTTAATGCTCTGTCATACTAAAATTTATATTTTTAATGCTCTATCATAGTAAAAATTATATTTTTAATACTCTATCACCTTTGTTCGCAATGCTTCTCATGAATTAAAATTCTATCTTCACTCTATGTCATTCATACGACAAAAAAAGACTGAATTTGAGATGAAATTAAAAAGAGAGCCTCACAGTTTTTATCGTTCGGAGGAGGAGGAGCGCAGAAGACTGAGGAGGCGGAGATGGTGCAGCCGGCGGTCCTCGGTGGTGCTAGGGCTTCAGCAGCGGGTTTGAGCGCGGAAATAGGGGGAAAGGGGAAGGAGCTCGGGCCTAGGGTATCAAACAGGGGGAGGAGCGTGAGGCTAGGGCGGAGGCGATGTCGGGGAGGGGCTCGCGGCTGTCTGACAGGCCGAGGGTGGCGGTGTGGGCCTGCGTGGCCGACGCGTGGGTTTTGGGGTTCGTCGAACGAGGTGGAGATGAGGAAAGGGGGAAGCGGCGCTGGAGAGGCCGGTTGGCACCTGGTGGCGCGCGAACGTCGGTGGTGGAGGCTGGCTAGGGCGCGCAATTTTTTTTTTTTTTTGTTTTTCCCCCTTTTTCCTTTTCTGTCGATTTTGGTTTTGAAATGGGGGGGCCGGTTTGACTGAGTTAAGGGGATAAAGGGGGTTTTAAATTTTTTTTTTATTTATTCATTAATTAATTCAAAAAGGTAACTCTTTATTTTGAATTCGAAATCAAACCCACCGACTGTCGCCCCTAGCTAATTACCCCCATTCTGAACACAATGGGATTTGTATCTTAGGTTGATTTGATCGTTTGAATCAGTTTCCTTTGAATTTACATTTAAATCACTATATTGAATTTTAAACGTACATTTCAAATTACCGGGGTCACATACTAACTCTAAAAATTCCAGATAAATATTTTCTAGCTTCGTATTGACGATACGGTCCTAATAAAACTAGTTTCGTCGAATTCTGAGACCGTTGGAAAAATGGCCAATTTCCAGTCGATTAAAATCAACTGAAACCGGTCAAACGCGTTTTCCTTTGCCACGCTCACGTATTGATTCAAAAAATTATGAAATTTGGAATCTAGCAATAACTTAACATCACGGACCCAACAAAACTGGTTTCGTCGAAATCCGAGGTCGTTTGCAAAATTGCTATTTTTAAGGGCCTTATATATAAAAAAATATATATAAATTCCACAGCGACTATTTCTAATTTTAAACTGGACATATCTTATCATTTCTAAGATGAAATCTCAGTTTGTTAACTTCGTTACAAAGATATAGTTATACAGATTCAAATATTTCTTGTTTCGTTCAATTCTGACTTATATTGAATTCTGTATATTCATTTGAAATTAGAAATCGAATTTTCGAACTACCGCGTCATTTTCAATTCCTTTTATAATTATATACAATTATTATATATTCTAACGACGACGTATATAATATATACGTTCTAATTATATTCAAAATAAATTTCTCGTCGATATTATTTAAAATAATTCATTTTAAATAATCAAAACTCGCTAAAATTGCCAAAATAAAAATTTTAAACTGGCCCAGATTTTCCGGGTTATTACAGCCAGTACCCTCCACGACGAACTCGTCGTTCATCTGACGCCAGAAATGGCCTTGAACCGGCGGCACTTCGGGCCCAAAAATCCAACACCACACTAAACGATAATACCCCTAACCGGCACAAATTTAAAAAGGGTGAAAAGTTCTTCAATAATCTCTCAAGAATTTTTGAATTCTATTGAGATGGATTGAGAGTAAATTGAAGGAGAAGCGCAGAGCGATTTCCGCCGTTCAGATTTAGGGTCGGCTGCTTCAATCGATAAAGAGGGATGAGGGGCTTTCTGATTGGTCGATTAGGATTTTTTATTAATTTATATATTTTTAAATTTCGAAAATACCCTCTTTCACACACAAACACCAATCCAAACCCAACGACTGTCGTCCCTAGCGTTTTACCCCCATTCCGAACACAATGGGATATGTTTCGAAGGCCCATTTGAATGTTTCAGTCAGCTTTCCTTCAAATTCAAATATATAACATTCAATATTCAATTTGAACGCACATTTCAATTTGCCAGGGCCACAAACTGATTCGAAAAATTCCAGAAAAATAAATCTAGCTATGTTTTGACGATACGGTCCCAACAAAACTAGTTTCATCGAATTCTGAGACCGTTTGCAAAAAGGCCCATTTCTGGTCGATCCAATTTAACTACAATTGACCAAAACACATTTTCCTTTGCCACGCTCACATACTAGCTTCAAAAATTATGAAATTTGAAACCTAGCAATAACTTCACATCCTGGATCAAACAAAAGTAGTTTCGTCGAATTCCGAGATCGTTTGCAAAATGGCCAATTTCTCGGGCTAAATAAATTCTAGAGCGACCTTTCTGAAAATTCATTTGGCCATAACTTTTGCTTTCCGTTATGAAAATTCGATTTTTCAGATTCGTTAGAAAGGTGTTCACTAACAGATTTAAATATTTTTGGTTTCGCTAAAATCCATTTTGTTTTGCACCCGGTACAGTCCGACAAAGTTTGAATTCAAATTTTGAAACTGCAGCGCCATTTCAGGCCTTGTTTATAATTATAATTAATTATATTTGTTTTCAATTGTCGATTCAAACTCACTTTTCATTGCCATTATTTAAAATACTTATTTTAAATATTTAAAATCCATTATTTTAGCCAATTTAAAAATTTTAAATTGGTTCAGATTTTCTGGGTCGTTACAATTACTCATTTAATTTATGCCTTTGACCTCTCACATTAGACTACCGTTTGTGGTTGTTGTATGTGCCGGGCAGGTCCGGGCAGTCTTATGCCACAAAAGAGTCTAACCTCGTGTCTTAGGCATTTATTATTACACATTATTGTTCAACCCAAATTTGAATTAATATCCCTATTTCAAATTGTCAATAACTTCCAAATCAATCTATGTCCATAATTATCACCTAAATTATGTCCATAATTTCTATACATATAAATTTGGCCAATTAATGTCTCAAATTTATTATATGTTTTTAAGCTATTTTATGCTAATTCACAGTATTAATATTTAATATTTTCCCATTGCCCCCACTTTGTTCATACGTGTAATACATATAATACGTAGGCTAGCAAATAGCCTAACTCACAAAAACATCACAACTTGCATAACACGTAAAAATAGATCTAACTTGCAAATAAAAATAGGCTAGCATGGATCAAAACTTGCATGATTATAACTTATATAATCATAAATTTGCATAATCAATAAATTGCATAGGCAATAGGCATAATTTGCATAAACTACAAAGTGGCATGGATCAAATTATATAAGATATGATTTGCATAGATCTATACACATAAAGGTGAACTTGCATATATGAACATGGTTTTTCGCATTGACTTGCATATGATCTACATACAAACTTGTATTAAACTTGCATATGCAATTTACACATGTAAATTAAAACTTACATATGATTCGCATACAATCTTACATATAAACTAGCATATGATTCTCATCCAAACTTATATATAAACTTGCATATATAATTTAGACATGTAAATTAAGATTTACATTTACACTTGCATATGATTTAGACATGTAAATGTCACAAAATGAATCAAATCTAGCATATGTGTTTTAGACATATGAAACAACATCATGAATTTAAACATGTAAACTAATATCACACGTTTTACATATAAACCCGCATGTGTGTATATATATATATATATATATATATATATATATATATATATATATATACACACACTTGATTTACATATAAACTTGTGCATAATTCGCATATAGACTTGTATAAGATTCACATACAAACTAGCATATGTAAAAACAGACTTGCATAAGATTCACATACAAATTAGCATATGATTTAACATCCCAAACTTGCATACAAACTGATATCATAAAATGAATCAAGTTAAACATATGTAATTGGACATATGAAATAGATCTACCAATATAAGATAACAAAACTGTCATATGTTCACCAACATACGATAACGAAGTTAAATAGCATCACATGATTCAACAGACATGTTCTCATAATCCAATCTATAACTCATCATAATTAATTTATTAATTATTTTGTGAAAGAAATTGTACTCCCAAAGATGGGTTAGAGAAGAGAATAATTCGTTCGTCTTTTGAATTAGAATTCAGACTTGCAAATCCCTAAGCTTTAGGAAGAAGAACTATCCTAGCAGCAGCATGGAGGCTAAGAGACTAATTTAGTTTAGGTTTAGGGTTTAGTCTATGCGTGCTTATATAGAAGTTTAAATCAATCTAAGCCGTTAGAATATCATAGGAGCAATCCCAACCGTCCAGACTAGATAGAGTTATCCAGAATTGCCACCTATGCCCTAGGGACTCAGCAACAGGTCAGGAAAGACTTAGCAACAAGTCAGAATCGTCTGATTTTAGATCTATCCCGGCTGTAGGTCGACCTGTGTAAGGGAGGTCGACCCCCTAGTCGACCTGGCCTTGGGTGGGAGAAATCCCGCCCATCCAGCTTCCTCGTTTGAATTTTGAATTTTTGATTTGAACTGTTTTTAATTTATTTAAATTACTGAAACTTCTAAGGGCCATAACTTCCTCATGCGAAGTCCGATTTACAAAAACTTGGATTCTATTCCAAGCAGAATTTCGAGACGAACGCAATGGCGTAACCCATTTCCCTTAATTCTCACTTTAACAATTAAGTATTCTTTAATTCATTGTTTTAATAGTTATAGAAAATTCAGGGTGTTACATTCTCCCCTCCTTAAAGGATTTCGTCACCGAAATCTTCAAGTCAAGAAGAATGTATATCCTACCATCCAATAATCCATCCACTCAACCATCACACATAGGCATCCATTATCATTACAAGATTTCTAATGGTGTATGAACATATGCAAAAAAGTGTGTTTATATGTTCCTTATCCAATGCAAAATCAGGCGGTCTACTGATTCAGTTGACCTCCTTAATGCAAATTATGATAGTGCTATGCGACCATTATGTATGCGAAAGAATCATAACGATACATATTATTTCTACATGTGTGCACAACCATTCATCAAAATGCAGCATCTATATGATAACACAACCATTATACATCCATTAATTTAAATATGCACACATATTTATATGCAATATGAGAGTGACTGTGCCGATCTAGTGCCTAATGTGTGTGTACATGCATCCACGAGCAACCACTCGCAACCATCGATCATAACATGTTTCAAATACATGTTTACATCCATTGGTTTCTACCTATGGATAAATAATAGGACCGAGGAGATATACATAAAAGATAGATATAAGCATGAATAAACTTACGGAAAAAAAGATCAAGGAGGTACCCTAAAAAAGAAAAGGGTAGGTTGCGCGTATTTTTCTCTCAGTTTCCCAAGTCGCATCTTCCTCAGCGTCACTTCATTGAACTTTAACAAGCTTGACTTCATGGTTGCATGTCTTTATAAAATCTAATCCAAGGATGCATGTAGGAGCTCGTCTTATCGTGGCATCTCACTCTACTTCCACTTCTCTAAGCATGTTCGGCTCCACTACTTCCGCGGTATCTTGTAACACTTCCGCTAATACGATACGTGAAACACGTCGTGAACACCACTAAGCTCGTTGCCTCTTCTCATGTCCCTCCAAAGTCTAAGATACATAACCTCAAAAGATCTTCAAGGATTCTATTCACCCCTTTCTATCCGTACATCCGTCTGTGGATGATAAGCGATGATCGTACTTGCCGCCTTTTGCGTATCACCTTTTCCCCTTGCATCGAAAACTGCTCCATGCCCTGTCTAGCCAGCACCGGTATACGCTGCGAATGGCTTACTTCCATCTGGAAAAACTAAAACTGGAGCTGCCGTCAAAGCCCTCTTCAAATGCTGGAAAGCATCGTCATAGTCAACACCCTAAGCAAAAGTCAAGTTCTTCTTCGTTAACCATGTAAGTGGGGCTGATATCTTCGCGAAGTCCTTAATGTACTTCCTATAATAACCAGCCAGCCCTAAAAAGCTTCTTACTTCTATTGCATTCTTAGGAATCTTCAAATCTAGGATTGCCACCACCTCTGCGGGATCCACAGCTATACCTTCCTTAGAGACCACGTGTCCTAAGAACCTCACTTCTTTTCTCCAAAAATGGCATTTGGAGAACTTATCTTTGAGTGATGCGCTCGTAGGGTCTCCAAGACTTCCCTAAGATGTAGGGCATGCTCTTCTTTGCTTCTAGAGAAAATCAAGATATCATCCATAAAGACTACCACAAACTTGTTTAGAAACTCCCTAAACACCCTACACATTAAGTCAACGAAGTATGCGGGTGCATTCGTCAAACCAAAAGGCATGACAAGCCACTCGAAGAAACAATCAGAAGTTCTAAATGCAGTCTTATCTATGCTGTCTTCATCCACCCTTAGCTGATGAAATCTTGTAGCCAAATCCAGCTGTGAGAAAACCGAAGCACCAACCAACTGATTGAATAAATCATCTATCCTCAGCAATGGGTGTCTGTTCTTCTTTGTGAGCTTATTCAGCTCTCTATAGTCCACGCACCATCTAAGTGAACCATCAGCCTTTGTAGCAAAAACAACTGGAGCACCCCACTCTGAAATGCTTCTTCTTATGAGCCCCTTCTCAAGCGACTCCTTTACTTGCTTACTGAGTTCTCTTCTCTCTCTCGGAGCCATGTGGCGCACCGGTAATGCAACTGGCTTTGCATTATCTACAAGGTATATTCGAAAGTCTATCTCGCGCCTCGGGGGTAAACCTCGAACTCCACCGAAGACGTCACCATATTTACGGACCACACGAACAAATTCCAAATCATCGTTGGACGAGTCAAGATATTCTAGGAAGCTAAGCATCACTAGATCTCTAGGGTCACAAGAAATATCAAGGGTCTTTCTACCACGAGTCAACAATCTAACTACCCTTCTTTCACAGTCTAGGATGGTACCATATATGGCTAGCCAATCCATGCCTAGAATCAAGCCGTAGCCCATGAAGCCAAGAAAGAAGGTGTTGCATTCAAACCCAATGCCCAAGATAGACACTCTTATATCCCGACATATCATCGAAAGATGAGCCGAACCACCAATAGGATTTGAGACTACTATGGGATCCGTAACTAGACTAGTATTTAGGTGCAATGTTTCAACTAACTAAGCAGATACAAACAAGTGTGAAGCGTCAGAATTCAAACAAGGTTCGAACAGGATGATCAAAAAAAGAAAAACCATACTTCCAACCAAGATATTTCTACCTCTATTAGGTATGCCAGCCATGAGGGAACGCGTCTGCCCTCCAGAAGATCCTGTACTTTGTCCTTACCTCTTCCTTTTGCTTCTTTGGACAATCCTAATAAGATGTCATGTATCTCCGTAACGACAACAACTAGTCTTCTTCTTCTTTCTAACGTCGTTATTTAAGTAGTCAGGTATTTCACAGGTGTGGCCCTTCCTTTTCTCTTGGCCCCTTGTTATCCTTACCGCCTTTCTTTCGATCTACTTTCTTATCGCGTGTCCTATCCATGTCTCTCCTGTACATTCTCCATTCGTGACCTCCCACCAAAATGAGGCTTCGTCCTTTATTAACCAAGCAGCTAATTGAACCTTCCTCCCATTGACTATCTTAAAGGTACCAACAAGTCCTCCACTTCCTTCTAGCTTTGACAAACGTCCCAGTCCTATGAAGTGGTTTTCCGCCCATCGTACGGAAGTTCTTACATATCTTAGAAAAAGCGTCTATACATGGTGGAAGAAATTCAAAAACGAAAGAGGAAGAGATTCAAAACGGGGAATCGAAGGAAAGATATATGGCTCTTGGGGGTTATGTTTTTCAAAATAAACTTTTCTCTTAAAAATAATCTCCTTAAGACATATTTTTGAAAGTATTTCTTTGTAAAAATGTTTTTGAAAAACAGTTTTTCAAAATCTCTTACCTGTTCTTGTAACCTTCAGCTTTGATACCACGTGTAACACCCCACGTTCATTAATGTCACTCTCAAAGGGAATGCATTAACTTTCATGGAGTATTATGGGTGTATAGAACAGAATATAACAAGACAGATACATATATTTGTACTTGAAAAATTAAAACATCTTTTATTGCAGTGGAATAGTTTGGTTACATAAAAACCAACAATAAAACCAAGTACACATAATATCCATCTTGACAAATTGTTTTCAGAGTAAATAAAGTAAAAAAAAAGCATAACCCCAACATAAGTAGCCATAATGAGATGAACTTTATTTTCAACAATCCAAGCACTTCCAAAAGAGAAAAAAGAGATCCAAATCAAGCTCCACTAGCACTAGTCCCACCCTGAGAACCTTGGGGGGAGGAAGAAAAGAGGCGAAAACAAAGGGGGTCAGACATAAAGTCTGGCGAGTCCAATAACTTTAACAATATAATTATTAAAGTAATTAGGATAAGGCATAAACTGGTAAAACAAGGAATGACCATGAAATAAGTGGGCAAGACAAAACAAACAAGAGGCATATTCTGGCGTTAATCTCGCTCCTAATCACTATAGGATAATTACTATACTGCACCAATCTAGTCATCCTAAAAGTTGATCCCGCCACTGAACAAAATAATAATAGTGGTACTTTTGTGTACCCCTAGCTGTCTTCATAAGTGCCGCCTGCTCCTATCTCCACTAGTTGTACCCACTACCCTCCCTATTCTAATTACAACATTTATTCATAATATGGTCGTTGGACTCCTAGCTGTCTTCATAGGTGCCGCCTGCTCCTATCTCCGCTAGTCGTACCCACTACCTTCCCCATTCGATCGGCTCCCTAACTCGTAGATACCCTTGTTGGTCCCACAATGAGGTGTATCACTTCCCAAAGTGGCAACCCGATACCACCAAAGATGCAGGGCTTATACCTACACGATGCAACAACGTCTTACCTACCAGCCCGGGCCCACACACGCACATGACCCTGTTGGACTTGCATTGCCACCGCTAACCCGTTTTTGACCTCTTACAATCAAACCCAGTAAGCGTGTCCCGTCCTCAATCTGGATCGAGCTCACTTAGATACTAAATGGGTTACTGGTTGAAAAGGGTCCCCACACTTGACACAAGCTTTCCACCTATGTTTGGTCCCCACTAGGATTTCCCACTTAACCCCTTCTTATTCATGTCTTCTTACATGTTTCAACTTGGTTAAGTGTTTAGAATTGTACCCCACATGTCACCCATGTTACCCGCTTATCAGATCAACATGTGTTATTGGTTAAGCTTGTCTTAACCCTTTTCACTTATCATATCAATATATATACATTATTGGTTTAGCTGGTCTTAATCCTATCCACTTATATATTATTAGTTAAGTTGGTCTTAACCCTACCTACTTACCAGATTATTGGTTAAGATGGTCTTAACCCTACCCACTTATCATGATTTAGGTATCATATATATACATCGTATGACATGTTTTACTTAATTTATGATTATGTACATCTTATTTCACAAATACATTGGTTAGGAGAATAACTGCCTAAGTATCAACCCCGAAGACTGAAATCAGATTGGTACCCAGACAATTACTCCACTCAACCAAACTTCTGTTTGTCATTCATATTCGCCTTTGATCAGCATCAATTAATTATTAATGCACAGACCTCTCACATTAAGTCGATTGCTTGTGGTCGCTAGATATGTCGGGCGGTTCCGGGCAGACTTCCACCATAAGCCAGACTTAACCTCGTGTCTAGGCTTCTTTTAATTATGCCTATGATCTCTCACATTAGACTGCCGTTTTCGGTTGCTAGATGTGTCGGGCGGGTCCGGGAAGTCATATACCACAAACGAGTCTAACCTCGTGTCTTAGGCATTTATTACTCATTTAATTTATGCCTTTGACCTCTCACATTAGACTACCGTTTTTGGTTGCTGGATGTGCCGGGCGGGTCTGGGCAGTCTTATACCACAAACGAGTCTAACCTCGTGTCTCAGGCATTTATTATTACACATTATTGTTCAAACCAAATTTGAATTAATATCCCTATTTCAAATTGTCAATAATTTCCAAATCAATCTATGTCCATAATTGTCACCTAAATTATGTCCATAATTTCTATGCATATAAATTAGGCCAATTAATGTCTCAAATTTATTATATGTTTTAAAGCCATTTTATGCCAATTCACAATATTAATATTTAATATTTTCCCATTGCCCCCATGTTGTTCGTACATGTAATACATATAATACGTAGGCTAGCAAATAGCCAAACTCACAAAAACATCACAACTTGCATAACACGTAAAAATAGATCTAACTTGCAAATAAAAATAGGCTAGCATGGATCAAACTTGCATGATTATAATTCATATAATCATAAATTTGCATAATCAATAAATTGCATAGGCAATAGGCATAATTTGCATAAACTACAAACTGGCATGGATCAAATTATATAAGATATGATTTGCATAGTTCTATACACATAAAGGTGACCTTGCATATATGAACATGTTTTTTCGCATAGACTTGCATATGATCTACATACAAACTTGTATTAAACTTGCATATGCAATTTAGACATGTAAATTAAAACTTACATATGATTCGCATACAATCTTACATATAAACTAGCATATGATTCTCATACAAACTTATATATAAACTTGCATATATAATTTAGACATGTCAATTAAGATTTACATTTGCATATGATTTAGACATGTAAATGTCACAAAATGAATCAAATCTAGCATATGTGTTTTAGACATATGAACCAACATCATGAATTTAAACATGTAAACTAATATCACACGTTTTACATATAAACCCGCATGTATATATATACTTGATTCACATATAAACTTGAGCATAATTCGCATACAGACTTGCATAAGACTCACATACAAACTAGCATATGTAAAAACAGACTTGCATAAGATTCACATACAAATTAGCATATGATTTAACATCCCAAACTTGCATATAAACTGATATCATAAAATGAATCAAGTTAAACATATGTAATTGGACATATGAAATAGATCTACCAACATAAGATAACAAAACTGTCATATGTTCACCAACATACGATAACAAAGTTAAATAACATCACATGATTCAACAGACATGTTCTCATAATCCAAGTTGTAACTCATCATAATTAATTTATTAATTATTTTGTGAAAGAAATTGTACTCACAAAGATGGGTTAGAGAAGAGAATGATTCGTTCGTCTTTTGAATTAGAATTCAGACTTGCAAATCCCTAAGCTTGAGGAAGAAGAACTATCCTAGCAGCAACATGACGGCTAAGAGACTAATTTAGTTTAGTTTTAGGGTTTGAGTCTATGCGTGCTTATATAGAAGTTTAAATCAACCTAAGCCGTTAGATTATCATAGGAGCAATCCTAACCGTCCAGACTAGATAGAGTTATCCAGAATTGCCACCTATGCCCTATTGACTCAGCAACAGGTTAGGAAAGACTCAGCAAGAAGTCAGAATCATCTGATTTCATATCTGCCCTGGGGGTAGGCCGACCCCTAGGTCGACCCCCTGGTCGACCTGTTTAGGGGAGGTCGACCCCCTGGTCGACCTGTTTAGGGGAGGTCGACCCCCTAGTCGACCTGGCCTTGGGCAGGAGAAATACCGCCCAACCCGCTTCCTTGTTTGAATTTTGAATTTTTGATCTGAACTGTTTTTAATTTATTTAAATTACTGAAACTTCTAAAGGCCATAAATTCCTCACACGAAGTCCGATTTACGGAAACTTGGATTCTGTTCCAAGTAGAATTTCGAGATGAACGCAATGGCGTAACCCGTTCCCCTTAGTTCTCAATTTAAAATTAAGTATTCTTTAATTTATTGTTTTAATAGTCACAGAAAATTCAGGGTGTTACAATAGTGATCTTGATATGTATATAATAATTGGATCTTGAATCAGTGCCTAATCAGTTATATTATGACATATTCCATTGATCTGTTCTTATATGTTTATATCATCATCAAGTCTAATATTGTCATAATATGTCAATTCAGTTTATGCCTATTTCAATCGTTATGTTGTTGATTTGTTATTCTGCCTGTTCTGATTCTTCTCCTTCTTATTTTTATATAGCCAGGCTACCTTCGAGCCTAGGCCTAATGATGAAAAATGCGAACGTGCGGAATTGGAAATAATGGGAAAAGACATAATTTGGGGCATAATTGATATTGGAAAATATGAATATAAATTAGGCATAAAATGGGGAAAATATACGAATATGGATTTGGGGGCATGTTTCATACTGGATAATAAGAATGCGAATTTTAGGCACAAATTGGAAAACATGAATTTGGGTTAATTTGTATTGAAACGCGCAAATACTAATTTGGCATATAAATTAGTACATGTATGAATATGAATTTTAGGCATACATTAGAAATATGCAAATTTGGTTTTGGGTACAACTTGTATTGGAATATATGTAAATATGGAATTGGGTATAGAATGGGACATGTCTAAATATTAATTTGGGACATGAATTAGAACGTATGTGAATAAGAATTTTAGGTATAAATTGGAAAATATGTGGGTTTGGGTTTGTGCAATATATATATATATATATATATATATATATACACATGTATATATATGCCTTAATTTATGATAAGGGGCATATGGTGCATAATTAAAATGTGAATTAAAAAGAGGCATAAAAGTCTATGCATAAAAGTCTATAATTTGAATAGTGAATTAGACATAATTCAAATGGGGAAAGGATTAATTGACTAATTAATAATGGAATGTCTAGTAATCACAATTAGGAACTGTAATTGTACTTATGACACGAGGTTAGGTTACATTAGTGGTGGAAGTTTGCCCGGACCCGACCGGCATATCCAGCAGCCACTAATGTTGAACCTAATGTGGGAGGTCTAAGTACATAAATACGAATCGGGCTAAGACACGAGGTTAGACCCAACTGTGGAATAAGATTGCCCGGACCCGACCGACATATCCAGCATCCACATGTTGTAGGCCTAATGTGGAAGGTCTAGCCCATTATAACCATAATTGGACATGGTAATGAATTGGACTACTCATGTAATAACCCGCATTCTACGCATCGGGGGATCGTAGGATATTTACTTCTTTCCCATATGAAGTCGTATGGTCATGTAACTTTGGGAAACAATCATTAGAGTCATTTTCCATGTTCATGATTTTTGCCAATTTTTAAATGACCATTTTGCCCCTAGCTGATCTTGTTTCGGCCATAACTTTTGATTGGAAAGGAATTTTGACCTGAAACCACTCCCATTAGATTCGTTTGATGGTTTACCTTTCCGTAGAGTGGTCACATGTGAAAAATGGACTTACCGTTTGGGAGATATGGCTGAAATAAAGTTTGGAAGGTGAAAAACTGCTTAAACGGGCCAAATAGGGTGATTAGTGAATGGGCCCATAACCCATTTCGGGATTAGGGTTAAGGAGAGGCTGAAAAGAGTTAGGTTTTCATCCCATTTCAGTTTACTAGCCTCCACTTACCTCTAAGAAACCCTAAAAATGGCCTCCAACCTCTAAATCACCTTCTAATCAAGAATTAAGGTTAGCAACATCAAATCAAGGGAGATCTTCACCAAATCAACATTAGAGCTGCTGTTTAGCATTGGGATTCGCACCAAATCAGAGATTTATTTCAGATTTAAGTTCTATTTTGTGGCTAAGGTGAGTGATTTGCATAGTTCCTCACTAATCATGGCTAATTAAGGGTAATTAGTACTAATTAGCAAATTTAAACATGATAAAATTCTGGAAAAATATTTATAAAATTCGAAATGATGTCTTAGACCTCTGATATGAATTTGGGTTAATTTGGTTAAGTTTTGCTAATCATATCATTAGTTTCACCTAAACATGCTTAAGGGAAAATATGGGGTTTTGGCTAGGTTTGATCCATTTTAACCTATCATATTGATGTTTTGGTGTTTGAGGTCACTTCTACTTGTTGCTATGACTTTGTGGTATGCTTTGTGATTGATTAGAATACTTAAAATGGTCGAAAACGTCATCGAATGGCGTAAAACACTCGCTGGAAAAGTTGTAGAAAAACAGTGCAGGCTTTCGGATCGGATCGGATGGATGGGCTTGAACCGGACAAAGGATCACCGAACCGAACCATAGCTTAGCACAAGAGATGTATGGCAAAAAGGAAGGCCACAAAGGTTGAACTGGGATCGGATTGGGCTAAGGAAGAGGGGATCGGATCGGAGTGGATGGGAATAGGAATAGGGATCGGAGCGGATGGGAATAAGAATAGGGATCGGAGCGGATGGGAATAAGGAAGGGGATCGGATCGGACCAGAAGGCCAAGCCAGGAGCTAAGAGAGAAGGACGGACCGGATGGTGACAGGGGACCCGAACCGAACCGATGGAGCAATCAAACCCGAACCGAACCGGTTGCTGAAGCGTCACACTGAACAAGATGCATACACCCGAACCGAACCGCCAGAGGGGAATACCTATGACCGAACCGAACCGATGGCAAGGAGGAATCCGAACCGATCCAGTATTGACCAATAACCCGAGATGCAAAGGTAGTCCAAATGGAAGTTTGATCTCAGGATCCAGTTGGGAACCAATGAGTTCACTTCGTGGTTGGGCTTTGCTGCGGGACGTATGCTAAGGAGTTGTCGATGTTCATAACTTCGATTCACCACTGAAAATGAATGATGGGCTACTTATCAGTGCAGTAGAGTAACTATGACTCGAGGGGCAAGGTGATGGTAGCAAGACTACGTTATCAGTGTAGTAGAGTCATTATGACTCGAGGGGCAAAGTGATCGTAGTAAGACTATGAGCCAGCGCAGATGGGGTGAATAACTCCATGGGGCAAGTGGACATAGTAAAGGATTGGTAAGGCTATGAGCCAACGCAGATGGGGTGAATAACTCCATCGGGAAAGTGGACATAGCGAAGGATTAGTGGCTATGTATCAGTGCAGTGAAGCCATTTATGACTTCATGGGGCAAGGTGATCATAGCAAAGTATTGAGGTGATCGAAGTGGTGAATATCGTATGCTTTACGCACTGAATGAGAGATGTGAGGATGGTTGCTATGATTGATTTGTTTGCCATCATTATGACATGCACACCCCCACCCTCGTTACCTTTACACTATTTGAAATGGCACCTTAGAGTGTTATACAGTATGTAGTGCTAACTCTTTGGTTGCAGGTCCAGGTTCAGGTATGGTTTAGTATACCTGTTATTGTTCTGTTTAGATGCTTATCGCTCATACCAGACTTTTTGTCTGACCCAGAGTTTTATGTCTTTTCTTATTACTCTGGGTGCTCACACGAGTAGACTAGAGACAGGTTAGCTGGTGATGCGCGAGTAGCTGATTCGAAGGCGAGCAGGAGGCTTCCACTTATGATATATAGATATTCTCCCTGTGTCATTGGTGGTCGCTACTTGGGCATTAGTAGTGTATCTCCCTTATCTTGCTTTTGCTTTTTGAGACAGTTTGAAAAGTTGTAATAATGTTGGCTTTGGATCATAAGCTGTACTTGGATTTTCCGCTGCTATGTTAGTTGTTTTCAGATTATGCACTGTCTCACCTGTTTTATGTCAAGTATGTTGTTATTATATTTTATTCCATGCGTTGTGAGACATTCTACAGGTTCCTTGTTAGTTCATTTCCTTCTTTCCTTTCCTTCTGACAACCGTCCCATGCTAACTGGGCATGTGTACAGCGCACTTTTGGAGTGAATGTCGATTGGTGCGGGGCGGGCCGTCACACTTTGTATCAGAGCTCTAGGTTGCGTAGTTAACCTAGGGAAAGACACTAGGGAGAGACAGTACGTATATGAGAGC
Source organism: Allium sativum (assembly GCA_030737875.1). Classification (NCBI taxonomy): domain Eukaryota; kingdom Viridiplantae; phylum Streptophyta; class Magnoliopsida; order Asparagales; family Amaryllidaceae; genus Allium; species Allium sativum. The sequence continues at coordinate 774,057,377 of CM060912.1, forward strand.
GCGTATTTGTGATTACTTTGGTTTTCAAAATCTATATATATATACTATTAGTAGTATAAGAATGAAGTCGTACTGCACTAGCACCACTATGGGGTCATAAATCGTTTTCTCTTTACAGATTAAACGATGAGTAGAGACACCAGGGGTGCTGGTAGAGGGACCAACCATGGGAATGCTCCTGACATGAGGACAATGTTCACCAAATTCATGAGGGAGATGCTTAGGGATGTTCAGGGAGCTGTTCCCAATCCCGGAAATGGTGGTGGTCCAGTACTGCAGGCTCCTAGGGTCGATTTCGCCAAGCTGTGCAAGGATTACACTAACCTTGGTGGGAAGCCGTTTCAGTGAACGGAGTCGGCCACAGATGTCCAGGATTGGTTGGATAGTTGTGACCGTATCTTCGACGACTTGGGTATCGAGGATGCGATGAAGAGAAGGCTAGCGTCTCGTCAGCTGCAAGGACGAGCGATGAATTGGTGGAATGCCATTAGAACAACTACTCAAGAAAATCAGGTTACTTGGGATCAGTTCAAGGCTCGCTTTAGCGAGAAGTTCATTCCAGCTGCCCAGAAGTCAGTGTTGTTTAAGAGATTCTTGGAACTCAAGCAGAATGGTAGGGTAGTCTCGGACTATATTGCTGAATTCGACACTCTATCGAAGTATGGATTATCCCTTATCGATACTCCTGAGAAGAAGAATGAGAAGTTCATTACTGGGTTGGATGGATACTTGGGGGAAAGGCTTATCAACCACATCAATGAGACTTTTGAATCGATTGTGGGGAAAGCTTTGAGATCAGAGAGTCTTTACCCTAAGCCAAAGACTGAGGCTGCATCTGCAGAAGGGCCAAAGCCGCAAGCAGGCGGTGGAGGCAAGAATAACTCTCATAATAAGAGGAAACAGAACCAATCTAAGGATGGCCAGAAAAAGAGCAAGAAAGATGTTGAGTGCTTCAGCTGTGGTAAGAAGGGCCATTATGCAAAAGAATGTCGGGCCAAGCTACAACAAATATGACTTTTTATAGCGTTTAAAAAACGCCATAAAAGTTATTAATAGCGTTTTTACATATGCTATGTATCAACATGCAGTTAAAAGTCAGAATCATACTATATCAGTTATAAAACGCTGTGAAAAGTGTTGTTCAATGGCGTTTCTTTTGTGCTGTTAATACATTTCATGGCGTTTTAGGTTGGTTTGTTATAAATTTTTCTCAACGTTTACGTGCTACGAAAAAATGTTATAGCATTTATTTTTTGTTATGATATTTATTTACAGCATTTATGAATTGCTGTAAGTATTTGTATGCCAACTTTTAAAAAAACTATCTACGACATTTTAAAAATGCCGTTGAAAAATCGCTATGGAAAGTTTCAATAGCATTTTAAAAACGCCGTAAAAAGTCCATAATCAATCTCAACAATTTTATGACTGTTTAAAATCAACATATTACATCGATGCCACATTTCATAATCAACGCATCATATAATAATACAATTTATTTTGATAACATGATTCATAACTAACAAATAAAATTATATAATCAAAATATGTAATATTCTTACATCAAATATACACAATACGCCGATAATATTTCATAAAATAGTAGTGAAACATCAAACATACACATATACAAGTACCAACGACCAAAATAGTAGTTCATACATTCTTACAAACCAAAATAGTCTTAGCGGGAAGAATAACTTCATCCCATAACTAATTGCAACAACGATTTCCATCGGTGTTGTGTCTATCTACCTATAAAACAAAAATAATTTTTTTTCTCAATATTTTTAGTACATTCAAAAGCAAAGTTAATCATCTACTAATATATAAACAATTAGCTTTCAAATTCCATGTAAACAATTAGATGCAACTAAATATGTAAAATTGAGACAAGCTTCATCTGTAGGACAAGGACTAACAGGGAACAAAAGACCTAAAAGAAATTTTGATGATGTAGTTAGACAACTTAATAAGAGCTTGGCTTTCACTTCTAGTGGTGACCAACAAGATAAATGTGGAACCCATTATAAGATATATCCAAATATGTATACATTTATCCAGTAATGCCAACTTAATAGCAAAAAACCAAAGCATGTGACAATTATGAAATTTAAAAAATACGTAGATTAATAATGTTTCGCTTATGTTTTATTTATTTATTTCATTTAGGATGACAGGGCATTAAAAATAGACTACTCTGGTGTTTATTGACTTGACATCCAATAAAGTAGGGCTGACAATGGATACCCGAAAAATTCGATATTCGTCCGCATTCGTATTCGAAAAGCGGATATATCCGATATCTGAAAAAACGGATGTGGATACGGATACATAAATATTCACATCCGCAAATTATCCGTCCGATTTTTTTAACATTATGCTAAAAAATATATGTATTTTAGTACAGTGAATCAGATTTAATTATTGCTTTGCTAAGTTAAAAGTTTATATTATATGCATTAAATGCATATTAGCTACTGAATCTATTTAATTTCATCATATATATTTATTTTTAACACTTCAGTGATCAACGGAATTGAAAAACGTTTATGTTAAACTAGAAATTTTTATTTTTATTTCTTGATTTATTGATCATTGGCGGATACGATAATTATCCGATATCCGTCCATATCCGCGGATACGGATATCCGATATCCGAAAATGGTTTCGGATACGGATATAACACTATCCGTATTCGAAAATACCCGTTGACAGCCCTACAATGAAGTAAGTACTTGAAAGGATGCTAATAAATCTATTCATTTCCTCCTGAACAGTTTAAAATTTTATTATTTTTGTATGTAATGAAAGATAAACCTTTAGAGTACAACCAACATATACAGTCAAATGAAGCAGACCTTCATTTATATAATTCAAAAGGCAGCTGCATTCACATCCATTATCTTGCATAAACAACTGATTAGGGTCATTTTCGATGCTGTTATATCAAACGCACTCACTGCAGAACAAAAATGTTGGCTAAAAGTTACATTAAAGGAACATCAATTAAGGGTCGACAGAGTAAGTGATCTCAAGTTCTGAAAGTAATCTTCCAAAATTACATGTCGGGTAGCTTCAAAACAACCAGCACGACAAAAAATTAACTATAATACGACCCGTTTTCTGATTATAGATAATAAGTTGATAGTTATATATATTTTACATCAGCAAAAATAAATTAAACAATGTGGAGTAAAGGACAAAAAACTGCTAGTTAATTTTGGATTCCACGATATGTTATGTCTGTTCTTGAAAATTAAATTAGAAGTCTGCCCATGAAATCCATAACCAAGCATATATAAATAGGGATGGATCTCACTGAAAAATTACTTTGAGAAATGGAAAACATAAGCAACTTCTGTTGCTTTTTATCCAATTGGTGTTGCTACTGAGCTTGGCATTAATGGATAAATGGATGTATATTTCAAATTTTCTTCCAGTAATGTAGTTTCCTTGCTTTGATGTTCAATTCATTCTTAGCTACAGAACAAAATAATGCAAGTTTTTATTGCATGACATATTTGCATGAGACAGGCATGCAAGTTACTAGATTAGAGAATAGATATGCATGTGTACCTATTATAAGACAATAGGGCGTAATGAATGAAAATAAATAGTGTATCAGGTTCCTTTGTGACAAGTTGGCAAGGGCAAACGAAAAGCATGTAAGCTGATGTTAAAACAATGAACAAACGAAATCACAACAGGGACAAAAACAAAAGAGCTACTCTTAATACTGACTATTTGCTACTGGATAGGTGATTATTCAGGAGGAGCTACTATTCCTTTCCGTCTAAAGTCCAATCACTGTCTAGTATCAACACCTAAGGGTTCAAATCAAAGTCATTTTAAGCTGGCTTCAATCTCATTACCTGTTTCTCTAGGTACAAAATTTGAAAGCGTAAAATCTCAAACTGTTACTGAAACTCTGAGTTTAGGTTCTTCAAGCCAACTTCAACTTCTAAACTAAGTAAGTTAGGTTCTAGTTCGGTATCTGATATTTCAGTAGGTGCCCAGATAGGTCAAGATTCTCACAAGTCTAAGCTTTTTTAGCAGTCCACAAAAGCTTAGTTCAAAACCAAAGCAGAGATCATTCTCTGCTCTCCCTATGTTAAAAATACCTAACAAATGTTTTGAAGCTAATGCTAAGGCTAAAGAGAGGATATTCAACTCCTCCTCCTATGACGAGCAGAGACACAAAGATATTTGATAACTGAACATCGAAAGAACTGTCTACTCCACTTAAAAGTTTATTACAGTATTTCTCGTCTATGAAATCGAACGATCTAGTGAAAAGTAAAAAGGATGACTCTCTACTCTGCATGCTCTCCATTTCTTTATCACTAAACTCAGAGTCCCCCTATACATGCTGTGTTACTCAGCCTCCCTTCCATCAACCCAAATTTTCAATCATCTCAAGCTATATACTCAACAACGTAACTCTAACCCTCGTATAAATTATTGTTTTAGAATTGCAATTTATAGACAATGTAGGGCTAGGACGAGCAAAATAATGTGAAAATAATAGGTCAGCTAAAGAACTATCATCAAAAATAAAATAAAATAAAAAGGTAAATGGTTATTAAACATCACACACACATTAATTTAGGTTTTTCACATCAATTTATTTACCTCTTATTTACTAGCCATTAAAGCACCTGCATATGAAGATTACGTCCACATCAATCACTATTTTTTTGAACCTGTAAATACCATCATATAAAAAAACAGAATTATGAGTAACAAGAAAATACATTTGGTTTTGTAGTGTAAGAAGAGATCCAAAAAAATAAAAAAGGATTCCATAATCGAGAAAAGTAAGAACATCTTCATATGAGTAATTACCTGAGGACATGTCTTCAAAAATAACAACCTAATATACCGCAACCTGAAGTAGAAATCTCACACAGAAGAATGAGGCCTTAAACATGCATAAAACATCTGTGCATTATTTGAATAATAAAAAGTGTTAAGGACATATACTATTATTTACATCTTGACAACCTAAACTTTTTCTTCAGTCGTCAAGGCTTCGGGTATATCGAGCAGACTAGCGTTGGCAATGGAACATCAGGTTTGTTGACTTCTACAGGTTGAAGTTGTCATAATCTCACTATCAAATTTGGAATTGCATCATATTATACATTCTTTGTTACAAGCTATCGTTGTCAGCAGCAGAAATGTTCACTAATGTCTGCAAATATTATTTCTTAGCTTCCAGATATCATATAATGTATATTTATATCTAAGCACGAAGGTAGATCTAAATCAATATTCTATCTCAGTATATATGTTTAAAAAATATACTAAACTAAGAATACCGCTTCATAGAGCTTGCCGCAATGCATTGCTTCTCTCATGTTGAGTATCTACATAGTGCATGTTCCACCTCGAAGAAATATTTCAGAGTCAGCATCAAACTTTGAACCATTTCAGTCAGAACTACATATTTATACTTCCTTCAAAAAGCACAGACAGACAAAATACATGTACTTATGGACCTTATACTGAAATAAAGCAGCTCAGTGAACCAAAATAAATATGCATCTATAGCAAAATATCACACAGCAATACCTGCACTCCTATCCTTTGCTATTTATTTAGGAAGTTGTTACCTCTCATCATAAAAAGCGTGTATTAGCATTGCATTACAGTTGTTCTCCCATAGTGGACTAATGCATCATGTGTTCATGATTATTTAGCATTGAAGGATAGACTTGTAAACCAAATCAACGTTGCAATTTGCCATACAATCAAATGGTGAATACTTTCATACCCTGGTCACTGGCTTTTCCACCAACTTATCTCAGAACAGGATTGACCATTTGTGGAGAAGTGACGAGATATGTGACTAGAGTTAGTTGACAAAATCTATGAGATAAATTGAACGTAGCAATTATTTTTTGCCTTTGGAAACCTTCGGATGAAATTTTAGAAGCATTATTTTTTTTCCCTTTAAAACACAATTGAACAATCTGGATTTATAAAATTAAATATATGTTACACTTTGAAGCAATCTTTTATTTTATACAAAACAAAAGTAACTTTTTTTTTCTTCTGACTTGACCAATTTATGTATTTGTTATTATTTTACTTTTCTTGTGAGTGACTGTTTTACGAAACTGATGAAAGTGTAACCATTTGACCAAATTAAACTGGTTTTACCTCTTTGAGAGTGATCATATTTTAGTGGACATAAAGGTGGATACCCAGTGCCAAAGGCTCCCGTACTCAAGCGCGAGAGGACTTCCCAGGTCAATCTCCCGTCCTGATACTATTCTCACGGCTTTCCGGGCTCTGGGGGTGGTCGATTAGTGCCAAAGCCTTTCCCTCACATATTTTAGTGGACATAATGTACAAAAATATTCCTCAAATAAAATTATATTTTACCTTAATTATCCTTCGCATATGAAAGAATAAATCTTGAAAACATAAACATTATACCCTTTTTTGACTTCTTTTTTAACTTTATTCAGTAATAAAGAAACCAGAAGTAGATAAACACAATTTTACCCCTCGGTTCATTTTATCTTTTATCATTTCTTGATGTTAAGTGATAAATCTACCGTATTTTTTTCTTTTTTCATTTACTAAAATCTACACAATTTTGACTTGTTATCCAACTGAATCGAGACCTGAAAACTTCTAGAACATCTTCTCTTGCCAAAGCATGTTAGTTGCACTATGCAACATGAAACTTTTTCCCAAAAATAACACAAAGGCATCAAATACACATTAAAAACATTGCTTAATAGAATATTCTTGGATAACTTACTACTAAAGTTTTGGAATTTGCTGGATTGCTGATTTTGGTATAGGGTCAGTTTATTTGTAGTTGGTTATATTATCTAAAGAACAATAAACATAAATTCTGCTTATTTGTTAAAGTGGTTTTAATTTGGCTGCATAAATGAAATTCTGAATTGCATTATAATTTTCAACAATAACCAACTAGTTTAAGTTCAGATTACACTCATCCCTTATTCTGAAAACAAAAAATAAAGGCAGAAGTCAGTTGACTGGCACTTACTGTAAAATTTCAAGGACAATTGGCTGCTGGCCATGATGGATGTCGACTCATGTGAACTAACGAGGCAATCCATGCAATGGGAACTGGGGCGAACAGTCTCTTCCACTGATGAGCCTGCAACCCTAGATGGGGACAAGGGAAAACTAAGATGAGCCTGCAATAGGAACGACTGCAATGGGGATGAGGACGGGAAAAATTACAAACAGGAACGAACCTCAAAACATACTTAACCAAACAATCCCAAGGTAAAAGGTTAACCAATCGATCTCTTTTTCTATATCATATGAGAAAATATAATTACAACTAACTAGATAAAAATTCTCAAATTCAACGCTCGTGAAGAACAAAAAAACAGTTACAGACATGGATTTCGAGGGTCCAGACTATTTTCAGAAAACGCATTTTAGAAGGAGGAAAAAATAGATAATTTAAAAATACACATAATATGTATAATTTAAATCCAAAAAATATACCCAAACAACATCGTTTTTAACAATCTGAATAATTAGTTAAAAAAATATATAGAAAAGGGTTGGTTCAATAGCCAGTACAACAGTTTTACAGGAAGTGCAATTATATTGTCTTTGTATAACTCAGCTAATCATTTGTGGTGGTGTTTGATATGTGTTACTGGGTTATTGTTAACTTCTTAACTATTACTGTTAAACTGATAGCTTAAATACTGTAATATTAAAATTACTAGCCATAACAACGAAAGGATCGATTTGGCAGTTTGTAGGGAAATTCGGATCTGGAGCAATAATATGATAATGTTACTGAGGGTGAATGTTCTAACTAACCAGCTTTGACTAAGTAAACTACTACAGAGTAATGTCATATATTAAGTGAACTTAGAGTCATGCATAGACTCCCCACAGTCTTCACCGTATGATGAATATATATAATATGAATTTCATATCCCAAGGGTAAATACTATTCTCCAAAATCAAATGGTTTTAAGATCTTTGCAATCAGTTGTAAACACAAAAGGCATTGTGCAATCAAGCTTGTGATGCAAGAAAAAAGGAAGAAGATAACAAATCAGAACATTCAAATCGATACCTTTGCGTAGAATAGCCTTTTCCTTTCCTTTCTTTTCACCACCTACGATATAACGACGGACTATCCAGTGAATGCAGTGAACTAGCTTCTGCAATATTTCATTAACTTGCATGTGTAACTCGCGCCAACGCTGCATCAAAATAAAATAAACTTAGCACCCTTATTGAATAGGCTGATGATACATACATACATACATATGTGTGTGTGTGTGTATATATATATATATATATATATATATATATATATATACATATATATATATATACATATACATATACATATATATATATATATATATATATAACTGTCAATGGTTGCATAATACAAATTTACATCAAAATATAATACGCAGGATTAATCACACTCCCTTCGTCGAATCTTTGGATTTTCCATCTACAGGAGATGCATAACTAGCGCAAGATACATAATTGTTTTACCTATGATAGTAGCAGCATTGACAAGTCCACATGATGCCAAAGTTAAAGAATACATGAGCTATCTAAATGCAGCAAATTTTATATGATTATTTTATATCAGTGCATAAACCATATTTTATTATTCGAAAGAACTTTTTCATCAATCTCATTCCATCAAGATTGCAAGCTTAAGAGTTCATCATAGTTTTGATCGCTATGAATATGTGTACGGACTAAACCTGAAAAGCATTGTTATTTAAGGATGATTGATATTAACGGTAATGTATAAAATTGTATGTTTATATAGACAGGACTCACCAATTATATCAATATCAAATTTGTATGACACGCACATTGTTGTGTCCATTGTGAACAAAGAAATAGCTTTCTCTGGTTGCAGGAGTATAGAACTAACAATAGTTGTTTTGATGCAGACATTGTATTAGAAATAAATCCATGAGGTTGAACATGTTTGCTACTACTGATATAATAAATAATGCCCGAATAAGATGATTAGTACATTATATTCAAATCTATCAACAAATATATTAACTTTTTACATGATTGTATAAAATAGTAATTATGGATTCCTAGCAAACTTGAGCTTCGAGACAGTTACCAAATTGTAGTGGCAGCATGTGGATTATTTTATGCTACATATATTAAATGCAAAATGAAAATAAAATATTTGAATGCTAAAATAGGAGTACCTTATCAGGATACCTTTGAAGCTTTTTTATCTGACCCATGTAATCTGGGCTTTTCACACAAAAGTATTGGGTTTTGCATCAAGTCCTAGACCATTAATTTGAATGGGACCAGGGCATATATACATGTTACTAATAGACAAAATAAAGTACAAAGTAAGAAAGCACAATATCATATTTACGATTATGAATTAAATGCACGTACCATATTCTATTGATATTTTATTGTCTAATATATGAATAAGATTGCTTTTTTTACTGCCTCACTTTTGTTTGTCATATCATTTGGAAACTAATGATAGAGCAAGAGCTTAAGAGCTTTTAAAATAAAAAGGGCAAGCAACTTTTATGCAGTTGAATATTGCAACCATTATAATGCAGCTAGTATTACTTAGTAACATCTGATGAAATCTTTCTATAAAGGAGTTGATAAGGCTAAAAATTAAATGGCAATTAAAGTTGAATATTGCCACCATTATAATTCAGCTGTTAATAATTAGTGACAACCTCAGATGAAACCTTTCTATAAAGAGCCTGATATAGCTAAAATTTAAATGGCAATTAAATTTGGTCTAACAAAACCTGAATATACCCACCATTTCTACTATTAGCATAAATGGGAAAACCTACATGCCAAACATTAAATGGCAGTCAAATTGGACATAACAGAATTTAGCTAATTAAATTATACGATTTGCTATGAATAAATCTATCACCAACATCCACTTGGATTATTTGACGTCAACAATTGTGGGACCAAAGAAATGAACTAGGTAAGAAAATTCATAAATGATACAACGTGAAACTTTGAATTTTTTGATGTATGCGCAGGACAAAGGGAGCAAGCTATTGGATGTCTAAAGCTATTCTCACTTTATCACTCATTGTCATCTTCTTCATGTAACCTCCACAAACATGGTACCAAACCAATGTAAGCTTAAACTCATCAATTCCTACCAAAAAAATGGATCATTTTTTCGAGAATAGAAATAGAACAATTTATCTTCAAAGTTCTTTATATCAACCTTATAATCAACTTTTACACACATCTTAGCACAACCAAAAATAGTGGTTACGAGATAACTAATACCAAAATTTGAGTCATTAATAATCGACTTACTTTGTTTACCTTACACTAAAGGAATCTTCATATCTAAAAGAAGAAAGATGTAAATGAGATTCCTAGTCCAAATATGTTACAGGTATGAGTCTGATTTTCAAGATCGAGCAACGATTCCATAGCAGATGGAAAATATTGAATTAAAATATTGTAAAGATTAACTTTCAGTTCATTAACCGAATATCCTATAATAGGTCTTTTACTGAAGCTACTACCTTTATTCGGAAATGCCATTACAACACCAACATCATGGCATTCACTTATATTTGAATTTATTATATGAAAGTCTACCTTTCATTTAATTGAACTGCAGGCTACAACATACTAGAGCTTGCTATCATATATCATCTCTTTACATTATTTTCATGGTATCTGTTGGGCATTATGTACCATTTACCTGACTTGTGCATGTCATGAAACCAAGCTTTTAAGTAGGTATGTTCCCGTAATTAACATAGAATTAATTTCTCATTGCTATCACATAATATTATATAACCTTAGTTACATTAAATAACGCACTAAGGTTAAATGCAGCAAATTTTACAACCAAAAACGTAAAATTCACATTGCGGTGTTAAAGTATAACATCAATATAATCAGTACAGTTCTAATATTTTGAACATTGAAGGGGGAAATTTAAGTATGGAAAAGAAAAACTTAAAGAGGAAAAATCACTTCACTGTTCACTAACCCATACTTTTATCCAGATAACCACCAAAATTTGTTCATGTTCTAAGGAGAATAACCAAAATAAAAAAATACAACACATCAGAACTGATGAAGTTGTGTGCACTGTCAATGATGACCATTGCAGACTATTATTATATGTCTGAACAACGGTTGGATCACCATTGCAGGAGCTTCACTGTATATAACTCACATATAAATTTCGGTTGGCTTGTCACTATACATTAATCACATACAGAATACAGGGTGAAGCAAAAAGAAATCCATTTGAAATCCAAGATGAGGAAAGCAAGAACGTAATATTACTGAAATGAACTTACCAAGCTGAAGAAACCAAAGTTAGGGTTTTGAAGCCAGTGTTGATTAAGATAGAAGACCCTAAAGAGGATAGAGGCACTAATGATTATTACAATTGCGTTCTGGAAGCAAATCAATCACAAATCCCGTTCACCATTTTTATTTATAGAATGTAAGTTAGGAAAATTTGTTGTTCACCTTTTGGAGCGGTCAACGAGGACTAGGACTAGCAATCACTTCCATCATCGAGCCTGTAGTGGGGATAAGGACGAGGATAAACGGAGGCAAGGCTACGCTGATGAGACTACGACAAAGCTGAGCAAATGAACATATTTCGCGAAAGACAAGGACGAATTTTGTAATTTCACCCGGAATACTGAAATTTTAGGAAAATTTTCTTAGCTTCGTATGTTTAAAATGGTTGAATGCTTAAGGCTGATTGCTGAATGCTGAATAGAATGCTTAATGCTTAATGCTTTTTTGTTGTTTGATTATCTGCTTATCAGAATTCTGATTTTTTGTGAAATAATTTTGGTTGATAAATTTGCTCTTCATTTTTATTGTTTGATTTATCAATTTACTTTTTCAATTCATAAAATATAAAAGTATGTAAAGGTATATAATATTTTTATAAAAGTATATATTGTGGTCGTATTTAGTACAGCAATGTCGTTTTTGTTTTTAACCCAGCAAATATAAAACTATATAAAAATATAAATATGTGAAATACTATTACAGCCGTGTATTTTATGCAAAGTAAACAAAAGGAAAATGAGGAAGTGCCTCCTTCAATATACGGCTGCGGTGATGGAAAGAAAAAATACTGTTGCTTTTGTAAATATAAAAGTATACACTACTGTTATATATAAAGAAGAAGGACAAAACTGTAAATCATCACTTATTAGCAATAAGCAGTCAAAAAGCTTAAAATATATGCTTTTTACTATTAAGCTATTTTGGATGATTAAGCACTTAATTGTTAGTTCACCCAAACACCTTAAAAGCACTTAATATATTCAGCCTTTTCGATTAAGCTTTGAAAAAATTCTTTTTCACAAAAGCAAACAGGGCCTTAATGGGATATGGTCGAAGCGGAGGGAAAGGAAATAAGTTTAGCGCTTCAATTTCTAACAGCGTGCACAAAGCCGTATTAAACTAGTTTAACATCAGAATTTGTTTTTGTTAGCAGCCCACAAAAAACGCTGTAGTGTCCTGCTGAGAAAATAAACTTTTGTTGTAGTGAAGCCAGCGGAAAGGAAGTGCTACAACTGTGGCCAAGTGGGACATCATAAGGATAAGTGTCCACAACCTCTTAAGGAGAAGCAGATGGTGAAAGCATATGCCCTTAATGTTATTCCTTCTTCGTCGAATGCCCCAACTGCGGCGGAGAAAGGAAAGAATGTCATCATTCAAGGTATGCTTTCTATTTATGATGTACCAGTTCGAGTTTTGTTTGATACTGGGGCTTCCCGTTCCTTCATATCTAGTGACCTGGTGGATACGTTGGGACTGGAACCCGAGATAGTCGATAGACCGTTGGTTGTGACGAACCCGATTGGTGGTTCGACTAACCTTAGTATGATTTGTCGAAATTTGGTCTTATCGAGTCATGGATGTATGTTTGTTTGTGATTGCTTTGTTTTGGGCTTTATTAGGTATGTCATTATATTGGGGGTCGATTGGCTCCAAAGATACGGGGTGGTGGTAGACTGTGAGGGCTTTTTGGTGACAGTTAGGGCAGATGATGGACGGAGGGTAGTGTTTGGTAGTCTACCTAGTGATGGGGTAATGGCTAGTTTTATAAATTCCCTCGACATCCCGCATGATGAGTTGTCAGATGTGTCCGTGGTTGGCCAGTATCCGGACGTCTTCGAGGAGGTGACCGGGCTTCCACCACACCGAGAGATTGAGTTCCGTATTGATTTAGTGAAAGATGCCAGACCTATAGTGATGCCACTTCGTCGTATGGCACCAAGGGAGCAGCGAGAGCTCGGGGTGCAAGTCAGCAATCTTTTGAAGAAGGGGTTTATTAGAAGAAGTGTCTCCGAGTGGGGAGCACCAGTTGTGTTTTCCACTAAGGCAGGTGGTTCCCTTCATTTGTGTGTGGACTATCGCGAGCTGAATAAGGTGACGAGGAAGAATAAGTATCCGCTACTGCGGATAGATGATTTGTTTGATCAACTGGAAGAAGCAAGAGTGTTCTCCCATTTGGACCTCGCGACAGGATTTCATCAGCTTCGAGTAGCAGATGAGAGTGTTTCGAAAACGGCATTTAGGACGCCGTCTGGATTCTATGAGTGGTTGGTTATGCCATTCGGGTTGACCAATGCACCAACATGTTTTGTGGATCTTATGAATCGAGTATTCAGAGATCAGTTGAATAAGTTTGTTCTTGTGTTCGTAGACGATATCCTTGTTTACTCGAGGACAGAGGAGGAACACAAGGGACACTTGAGGATAGTGATGGAGGTGTTGAGGAAACACCAATTGAAAGCGAAATTCTCTAAGTGTCACTTCTGGAGAAGGGAAGTGAGATTCTTGGGCCATGTTGTTTCGGAGAATGGTATGGCCGTGGATCCTGCGAAGGTGGCTATGGTACAGGATTGGCCTACGCCCAAGAATGCAACAAATGTAAGAAGTTTCTTGGGGTTAGCTGGGTATTATCGTAAGTTTATCTAGGACTTCTCCAAGATAGCGGCACCGTTGACTCAGTTGACTAAGAAGAATCAGGCCTTCATCTGGGACGGAGTGTGTGAGAATGCATTCAAGAGTCTAAAAGAAAAGTTGACGCGTGCGCCAGTGCTACTCATTCCTAAAGGGAATGAAGAAATGACGGTATACACGGATGCTTGTGGTACCGGACTAGGTGCTGTATTGATTCAAGGAGGTAGGGTTGTAGCTTATGTTAGTCGGCAACTAAAGCCACATGAGAAAAGGTACCCTACCCATGATTTGGAACTAGCAGCGATCATGTTTGCGCTGAAGATGTGGAGACATTATCTCTTGGGAGAAAGATTTGAGTTGTTTACCAATCATAAATCGTTAAAGTATCTCTTCTCTCAGAAGGATTTGAATCTCCATCAGCAGAGATGGTTAGAGTTCTTGGCTTCGTATGATTTTGATATCGCATACACACCAGGGAAAGGTAATGCGGTAGCCGATGCCTTGAGTAGGAGACATGCCAGTTTAGGGGCTATGTTTCTTGAATGGAAGCAACTGGAGTATATCGCAGGGTTTGATTTCAGACCAAAGTGTGAATTGGATCCAGAAATGCTAGCTAGTTTGGCGATCAAACCCACTTTGATTGAGCGGATTGGTTCCGATTAGAGGGACGATCCTAATTATTGGAAATCATCTCCAAGTTAGAAATGAATATTGACGGCGAGGAGATGAATTTGTATGGGCTTGATCGAGATGGATGGCTTAGAAAGAATGGAAGACTAGTTATACCCAACATGAATGGTTTGAGAGATGAAGTGCTTAGAGAATGTCATCACTCAAAACTGACTATACACCCCGGAGGTGATAAGATGTATCGAGACATGAGACAGACTTACTACTGGGAAGGGATGAAAAGAGACGTTGGGAAGTTTATATCCAAATGCATGAATTGCCAACTAGTTAAAGCCGAGCAAAAGAAGCCTAGTGGTTTGTTGCAACCATTAGAAATTCCCGAATGCAAATGGGAGCAAGTCTCGATGGATTTCATCGATGGTTTACCAAGGACTAGATCAGGACATGATAGCATTTGGGTAATTGTGGATCGATTGACTAAGAGTGCAAAATTTGTACCAGTCAAATCGACCAGAACGGTAGCTAAGTTAGCAGAATTGTATATGAAGTGGGTAGTGAGATTTCATGGAGTGCCTAAAAGAATTGTGAGTGACCGAGACCCGTTGTTTACTAGTGCGTTTTGGAAGAGCTTACAAGAGGTTCTGGGGTCAGAATTACATCTCAATACCGCATATCATCCTCAGACCGACGGTCAGATGGAGAGGGTGAATCGTATATTGGAAGATCTTTTGAGAGCTTGTATATTGGATTCTGGTGGATCATGGGATGACCATTTGCATCTAGTAGAGTTTGCATATAATAATAGCTACCAATCCAGTATCGGTATGGCTCCATATGAAGCTTTGTACGGAAGACCGTGCAACTCACCATCATATTGGATAGAGACCGGTGAGAAGTTTATGCTTGGACCAAATGTGGTAAGAGAAACCTCGGACAAGATTAAGATCATTCAACAACGAATGAAGGTTGCCCAAGATAGGCAGAAGAGTTATGCTGATAAGAGGAGAAGAGACTTAAAATTCTCCGTTGGTGACTTGGTGTTTGTCAAGATTTCTCCGTTGAAGAGCGTGATACGATTTGGCAGGAGAGGCAAGTTGGCACCAAGATTTGTTGGCCCATTCCCAGTTCTTGAACTAGTTGGGAATTTGGCGTATAGAGTTGACTTACCAGAAAAGATGGCGGGAGTTCACAACGTATTTCATGTTTCCCAACTAAGGAAGTTCGTACGCGACCCAGATATGACTATTTCACCTGATCAGTTAGAGGACTTCGAAGTGGAACCCGAGGCGTTTGGGAACTGCAAGCCGATTCGTATTGTCGAGCACGATACGAAGCAACTTCGAAGGAAGGCGGTGAAGCTAGTCAAGGTTCAGTGGGGCGAGAACGAGAATGACTGTACTTGGGAGACAGAGGAGAGCATTAGGAAGACGCATCCAAAACTCTTCGCCTGGTAAGATTTACTTTGCAATTTAGTTATTCCGCATGCTAGGATAGACTTGTTTTGCATGTTTGATTGTTGTTTTATGGTTGATAGGCATGCGGGACCCTTTTGTGTGTTTTGGTTAGGGAATTTCGGCGGCGAAATTTCTTAAGGGGGGGACAATGTAACAACCCGCATTCTACGCATCGGGGGATCGTAGGATATTTATTTCTTTCCCATATGAAGTCGTATGGTCACGTAACTTTGGGGAACAATCACTAGAGTCATTTTCCATGTTCATGATTTTTGCCGATTTTTAAATGACCGTTTTGCCCCTAGCTGATCTTGTTTTGTCCATAACTTTTGGTTGGAAAGGAATTTTGACCTGAAACCACTTCCATTAGATTCGTTTGATGGTTTACCTTTCCATAGAGTGGTCATATGTGAAAAATGGACTTACCGTTTGAGAGATATGGCTGAAATAAGGTTTGGAAGGTGAAAAACTGCTTAAATGGGCCAAATAGGGTGATTAGTGAATGGGCCCATAACCCATTTCGGGATTAGGGTTAAGGGGAGGCTGAAAAGAGTTAGGTTTTCATCCCATTTCAGTTTTCTAGCCTCCACTTACCTCTAAGAAACCCTAAAAATGGCCTCCAACCTCTAAATCACCTCCAAATCACCTTCTAATCAAGGATTAAGCTTAACAACATCAAATCAAGGGAGATCTTCACCAAATCAACATTAGAGCTGCTGTTTAGCATTGGGATTCACACCAAATCATAGATTTGTTTCAGATTTAAGTTCTATTTGTGGCTAAGGTGAGTGATTTGCATAGTTCCTCACTAATCATGGCTAATTAAGGGTAATTAGTACTAATTAGCAAATTTAAACATGATAAAATTCTGGAAAAATATTTATAAAATTCGAAATGATGTCTTAGACCTCTGATATGAATTTGGGTTAATTTGGTTAAGTTTTGCTAATCATATTATTAGTTTCACCTAAACATGCTTAAGGGAAAATATGGGGTTTTGGCTGGGTTTGATCCATTTTAACCTATCATATTGATGTTTTGGTGTTTGAAGTCACTTCTACTTGTTGCTATGACATTGTGGTATGCTTTGTGATTGATTAGAATACTTAGAATGGTCGAAAACGTCGTCGAATGGCGTAAAACACTCGTTGGAAAAGTTGTAGAAAAACAGTGCAGGCTTTCGGATCAGATCGGATGGATGGGCTCGAACCGGGCAAAGGATCACCGAACCGAACCGTAGCTTAACACAAGAGACGTATGGCAAAAAGGAAGGCCACAAAGGTTGAACTGGGATCGGATCGGGCTAAGGAAGGGGGGATCGGATCGGAGCGGATGGGAATAGGAATAAGGATCGGAGCGAATGGGAATAGGGATCGGACCGGATGGGAATAAGGAAGGGGATCGGACCGGACCAGAAGGCCATGCCAGGAGCTAAGAGAGAAGGACGGACCGGATGGTGACAGGGGACCCGAACCGAACCGATGGAGCAATCAAACCCGAACCGAACCAGTTGCTAAAGCGTCACACTGAACAAGATGCATACACCCGAACCGAACCGCCAGAGGGGAATACCTATGACCGAACCAAACCGATGGCAAGGAGGAATCCGAACCGATCCAGTATTGACCAATAACCCGAGATGCAAAGGTAGTCCAAATGGAAGTTAGAGCTCAGGATCCAGTTGGGAACCAATGAGTTCACTTCGTGGTTGGGCTTTGCTGCGGGACGTGTGCTAAGGAGTTGTCGACGTTCATAACTTCGATTCACCACTGAAAATGAATGATGGGCTACTTATCAGTGCAGTAGAGTCACTATGACTCGAGGGGCAAGGTGATGGTAGCAAGACTACGTTATCAGTGTAGTAGAGTCATTATGACTCGAGGGGCAAAGTGATCGTAGTAAGACTATGAGCCAGCGCAGATGGGGTGAATAACTCCATGGGGGCAAGTGGACATAGTAAAGGATTGGTAAGGCTATGAGCCAGCGCAGATGGGGTGAATAACTCCATCGGGCAAGTGGACATAGCGAAGGATTAGTGGCTATGTATCAGTGCAGTGAAGCCATTTATGACTTCATGGGGCAAGGTGATCATAGCAAAGTATTGAGGTGATCGAAGTGGTGAATATCGTATGCTTTACGCACTGAGTGAGAGATGTGAGGATGATTGCTATGCTTGATTTGTTTGCCATCATTATGACATGCACACCCCCACCCTCGTTACCTTTACACTATTTGAAATGGCACCTTAGAGTGTTGTACAGTATGTAGTGCTAACTCTTTGGTTGCAGGTCCAGGTTCAGGTATGGTTTAGTATACCTGTTATTGTTCTGTTTAGATGCTTATCGCTCATACTAGACTTTTTGTCTGACCCAGAGTTTTATGTCTCTTCTTATTACTCTGGGTGCTCATACGAGCAGACTAGAGACAGGTTAGCTGGTGATGCGCGAGTAGCTGATTCGAAGGCGAGTAGGAGGCTTCCACGTATGATATATAGATATTCTCCCTGTGTCGTTGGTGGTCGCTACTTGGGCATTAGTAGTATACCTCCCTTATCTTGCTTTTGCTTTTTGAGACAGTTTGAAAAGTTGTAATAATGTTGGCTTTAGATCATAAGTTGTACTTGGATTTTCTGCTGCTATGTTAATTGTTTTCAGCTTATGCACTGTCTCACCTGTTTTATGTCAAGTATGTTGTTATTATATTTTATTCCATGCGCTGTGAGACATTCTACAGGTTCCTTGTTAGTTCATTTCCTTCTTTCCTTTCCTTCTGACGACCGTCCCGTGCTAACTGGGCATGTGTACAGCGCACTTTTGGAGTGAATGTCGATTGGTGTGGGGCAGGCCGTCACAACTCAACCTAAGTTAATCCATTAGGATTGTATGATTATGAACTTGATTTAGGGTTAAGTAAAATTGGATGGGTAACGGGTGGGTTAAGTAAATTAGAGGGGATAGGTAATATACACATATAGGCCCATAAACTTAACCTGATGAGGTTATGTAATTAAAGACACCTAGTTGTATACATAACCGGTAGAAACAATAAAGTTATGTAATTAAAAGGGACACCGTTTAGTGTAAGCATAACTTGTAAGGAAATGAGACAACCTGAGTAATAAGATAAGGGGTACTTAATTATAAATTAAGTAATCTAGAAGTCTGGAACCCATTGATGTGAACAACATGCTTAGGCTTGTCCTAGTGACAAGAGAAAATTATAACATAGGTTATAATTAATGGGTTGGGAAACTTGTTAATGGGCCTTAGTTAATAGAACTAAGTTAAGAAGTAAACAACGATAAGTTGTATTGACAATGTAAAAAGGAATTATGATTAAATGAGAAAGAATGAGGAAAACTTGTAAAATGAAATAAGTCATATGTAATCATAAATGGTAAGTAATATGTTAATTAGAAAACATGCTAATTGGATATACTTAATTACACATTAAGTAAAACATGTTATTGTAATGATATTACTAAGCAAGAATATAAAATAGATTGTGGATTTCAGACCTTGGGCCACAATCTAGAGAATAACATGTTGTGGGCTTATTAGTAAACTTAAATGGATTAAGTTATATGATTGAAATTAATAAGCAAGAGAAACTTGGTAATTTGAATAAGAGTTCAATATGAATTGTAATAACCAAGTTAGATGAAAACCCGGTGAGGTAAGGCAAGTGCGTAATAGAAAGTTTAGACATAGGGTCTAATAACATATTAAAATGAGACGGTTGGACCAGTCCATACGGTTGAGGATGAATAACCCAACGGGTAGATCATCGAGGTGTTATAAGACATGAGTGGAGCGTACATTCGTCTGATTGTTATGACGGCTCCGAAGGACCGGAAGGGGAAGCACGTGGCTTCCTGAGACGTTGAAGGAGCTCGTGGTAGTCCTCTGTGGTGGTGTAGTTTCGGACTGTGCTCATAGAGGTTAGGTCTGCGCGTAACTACCGGATGGGTGGCCCTTGACTACAGGGTAGTTATGCAGTCAGAATGTTGTGATGAGGTGACATCAGGGTGATTCGACGGTTGCCTCATGAGGAGGTGGAAGGTCAGGACCGACAAGGATAGTAGATCGTCAGATATCTGTCATCGCCAGCCAGCAGGATGCGAAAAGACTAGAGCTAACCCCAAGATATCATTTCACCTTTCACTATCGAGGTACGGGGTTGAGGGGAGACGCCACATGGATATTTAGACTGGTTGTTTTACGGGCGGTTGCTTAGATCTGTAGTCTTTACTAGTTAAGGGAGGGGCCGAGGTGGGGCCATAGCCACCATGGAAAACAGACCCGAGGATTATCTGTATTTGAAGGCTCTTAAAAACGGGCCTGTACAGGTATGGAAAAGCTCCCGACCGAGTTCCGTGTTTAGCCCTGCCATGGAACTCGGTGCACATTAGAGGACGTGCGATCGAGGAATCGAGCTACAATTACAGTACATACGTGGGATAGTCTAGATACATGCATATCTGCTTTGGGTGGTGTATGGTAGACTAGAGGGCATTATTCCGACATGGAATCTGATTCGATCGATGGTGGCAGCCCATGCGCTTACTAACATAGTAATGATAGATCTATGCGGAATGTAACACTGTTATATAAGGATACGTATGTCACACCGGCGTAGGGTGAGGGACTGCGTTCATTACGATGGAGACTGTGCGAGTGGGGTACCATGGGATGTATCTCAATATTGAGATATAGCTACATATATTTCATTAGGTGAATCCATGGAAAAGTAAATGGGTATGATGTGTGTATAAGTCTTGAGTGCTATTAACTCAAGTAACCTAATAATCAATAAAATGTAATAGAATGATATTTGTAGGGATCATTCTACTTCTGATATAATAGTATCTGCACGGTGCAGAAAAATGTATTCAAGAAGTGTAATATATCTTGTTCATCTTATCTTGCTCAGTTCACACTTGTTATTGTTGTCTTGTTCTTCCAGATTTTATATACCTATCATGATACTTTTATCTACTTATATTTAAAAGTAACTGGACTCGCCAGACTTTATGTCTGACCCTTTTTGTTTTCTCCTCTCTCTCTTCCGTCCCCTCCTCCCCCCCCCCCCAGGTTCTCAGGGTGGAAGTTCTTAGAGTTGACTCGGATTCTTTCGGCTTAGCTTGGATTTTGGATATTGACGTACAACTTTGAATTATTGTCAACTCTCTCATGGCTCTGATTGGGAAATATGGTTTATGCTTTTGTACTCTGATATTTTTGGCAAGATAAATTATTAAACATGTAACTAGTTATTTCAAACCTATGATGTAAACTCAGTATTTGGGACCATGATGTTATGATTTAAATAAAGTTTTAATTCTGCTACTAGTTTACATGTCTGTCTTGTGATATTATGTTCTTATTTACCTATAACACTTCACGAAAGCTAATGCATTCCCTTAGTGAGTGACATTAATGGACGTGGGTTGTAACATTTTGTATCAGAGCATATGGTTATAAGATCGGATAAAATATTTTGAAATTGGTTTTCAAAAAAAAAATTCTCAAAAACAAAGTATTTTAAAATAAAAAGTTTGTTTTTGGAAAGCATATTTCCCAAAGCCATAAATATCTTCTTGATTCTCCGTTTGATTCCTTTTCCTTTTGTTCGGGGAACCGTTTCTTCCCGAAAGGGTATCCCTATTTCAGCATGGTTCCGTAGGCATGTTAAAACTATGGTAAATATCGAAGGGCCAAGAAGTGCCCAACCTCCATCTTTAGCCGCAGTGGTTTCACCTGCGTCTTATTTTCTTTCAAGCCTCGTAAGGATTTCTGTGCGATGGAGGCAGCTTTCAAGAGACTGGTTAGCATGTTGCACAAGAATGGTAAAAAAGATAATAAGGGAATTGGGGCTAAGGAGCACAGCCCAAAGATGAAAGAAATTGGTGGCTTAAGAAGGGAATATAGATGAAGGAAGAAAAGAGGAAATACCATAATTTCAGAATGATGGGTCATTTGGAAAATGGTTGCTGAAGGAGAAAAGGGCAAGCTAATGTTCTCATAGCTAGTGGATAGGATAGGGGTAGGAAAGTTTCCATCGAAGGATTTATTTCAATTTCTGATCATCCTATTAGGATTCTTTTTCTAGCGCCTCGCTTTCTTTTATATTTGATCCTTTAGTTGAGTCTCTGTACCTAGATACTAGTATGGTCTTGGATCCCGTCATTGTCACAGACCCCATTAGAGGTATGGCTTATTTATCGAGGATTGGTCGTTGTTTGAGAATCTCTGCGTCAGGCGTCGAGTTTGGTTGCGATGCATATGTTCTTGATTTCATAAGATACGGTTTGATTCTAAGGTGGATGGGTTAACCATATATAAAGCCATTCTATATTGAGAGAGGAGAGTCGTTAGACTTCTGACTTGCCATAGAAAGACTCTCGAGATTTCTTATGACCCCAAAAGGGACTGACATGCTTAGTCTCCTAGAACCTGTTGATATATCTATCGATGATTTGCGACATGTGAAAGAAAAGAGGTAACTTGATAAGCAAGTAGGGGAGCTATTTGAGAAGAGGTTTGATAGACGACTATTCATTCAAGAGGCGATAAAAGGTATAGAGTTCAAGATAGTGAAGCCAAACTTGCGAGAGGAAGTGAAAGTAGAGAAGGAAGCAACGATTGGACGAGTTCCGACTTGCATACTTGGATCGGAGGTTAAGAAATTATGCAACAAAAAAGTGTAATAAAAGTGCAATGGGGAGAGGACCGCAAGGATGCTACTTGGGAGGCGGAAGACAAGATTCGCGCTTCATATCCTTTCCTTTTCGAAAACATGTTCTTAACTTCTTTCTCCAAGCTTCGAATTAATACTTGTATCTATCGTTTGAATATCTCCTATCGATCGAGTCTTTACGTAGAAAACTAATGTATGTAAACATGTGTTTGAGACATGTTATGTTTGATGGATGCAAGTGTTTGCTAATGATTGCTCGTGGATACATATACACACACAATAAGCACTAGATCGGCTCAATCACTTACATATTGCATATTGATGTGTGTACATTTCAAATTTTTATGGATGAAGATAGGATTATTGTTACATTGATGCCGCATTTGGATGAATGATTATGCACACATATAGAACTTACATGTATTAGGGTGATTTTCATACATTTTGGTTGCATGGCAAAAACATACATTGCATTAAGGAGGTAAACTGAATCAGTAGACCACCTGATCTTTCGCATTACTTTACGGACATACACACACACTATTGCGTATGTTCATAAAAGCATTAGAAATTCCTTAAGGACAATGGATGCCTTTGATTGCTAGATGGATGTATGATTGTTGGATGTTAGGATATATATTCTTCTTAATTTACAGATTTCGGGGACGAAATCCTTTAAGTAGGGGAGAATGTAACACCCTGAAAATTTAACAAAATTAAGAGGATAAATTAAAGAATAATTAATTTAATATTCAGAATTAAGGGAAACAGATTACGCCATTGCGACCGCCTCGGAATTCTGGTTCAGATGGACACCAAGTTTGCGTAAAACAAGTAACTTATGAAGAAGTTATAAGCTGTAGAGGTCTGTATACGCGCTAGGAAGTATATATATATATATAAAAATCATCTCCAGAATTCAAACCGATTCAAAAACAGTCAAAAGCGGTGAGCGGGAAAAATCCCGCTCAAAGGGTGTCGAACCCCTTAAGGGGTGTCGACATAGGTGTCGACCCCCATTTATGGGGGTAGACACAAGTGTCGACCCCCCTCCCCCCCCCTCCCCGGTGGCTCCAGAAGCTTTTTATGACGTGGACGATTTTGATGGTTTCTGGTCCGATCTAATGGCCTTGATTGCTCCGCTACTCCTATATAAAGAACCCTAAAACTAGGTTTTGTTCATAGAAAAATAATGGTGACGGCGAAGCTCTGCTGCGATGGAAATTATAATGGTTCTTCTCCTTCTTCTTTTTCTAAATCGATGCAAAGAAGATTATACATATTCGAAGATTGCTACAACAAATTTAGCGATGGCTACAACAACTTATTCAGCATGTTCTTCGCAGCAAATTCACTGTGAGTTCATGTTGCTCTTAGATCTAAATATCTAAATAGTGATCTTGACATGTATATAATAATTGGATCTTGAATCGGTGCCTAATCAGTTATATTATGACATATTCCATTGATCTGTTCTTATATGTTTATATCATCACCAAGTCTAATCTTGTCATAATATGTCAATTCAGTTTATGCCTATTTCTATCATTATGTTGTTGATTCGTTATTATGCTGTTCTGATTCTCTTCTCTCCTTCTTTTCCTTTTTATTTTTATATAGCCAGGCTACCTTTGAGCCTAGGCCTAACGCTGAAAAATGCGAACATGCGGAATTGGAAATAATGGGAAAAGACATAATTTGGGGCATAATTGATATTGGAAAATATGAATATAAATTGGGTATAAAATGGGGAATATATAGAAATATGGATTTTGGGGCATGTTTCATATTGGATAATATGAATGCGAATTTTAGGCACAAGTTGGAAAACATGAATTTGGGTTAATTTGTATTGGAATGTGCAAATATTAATTTGGCATATAAATTGATACATGTATGAATATGAATTTAAGGCATACATTAGAAATATGCAAATATAGGTTTGGGTACAACCTGTATTGAAATATATGTAAATATGGAATTGGGTATAGAATGGGACATGTCTAAATATTAATTTGGGACACGAATTAGAACATATATGAATAAGAATTTTAGGTATAAATTGGAAAATATGTGGGTTTGGGTTTGTGCAATACGTATATATATATATATATGCCTTAATTTATGATAAGGGGCATATGGTGCACAATTAAAAGGTGAATTAAAAGGAGACATAAAAGTCTATAATTTGAATAGTGAATTAGACATAATTCAAATGGGGAAAGGTTTAATTAATTAATTAATTGATTAATTAATTAATAATGGAATGTTTAGTAATCACAATTAGGAATTGTAATTGTACTTATGACACGAGGTTAGGTTACATTAGTGGTGGAAGTCTGCCCGAACCCAACTGGCATATCCAGTAGCCACTAATGTTGAACCTAATGTGGGAGCACTAAGTATGTAAATACGAATC
The DNA here is from genome assembly GCA_030737875.1 of Allium sativum. Classification (NCBI taxonomy): domain Eukaryota; kingdom Viridiplantae; phylum Streptophyta; class Magnoliopsida; order Asparagales; family Amaryllidaceae; genus Allium; species Allium sativum. The sequence goes on from CM060912.1 coordinate 774,082,565, forward strand.
GGGCTAAGACACGAGGTTAGGCCCAACTGTGGAATAAGACTGCCCGGACCCGACTGACATATCCAACATCCATATGTTGTAGGCCTAGTGTGGGAGGTCTAGCCCATTATAACCATAATTGGACATGGTAATGAATTGGACTACTTAGCCTAAGTTAATCCATTAGGATTGTATGATTATGAACTTGAGTTAGGGTTAAGTAAAATTGGATGGGTAGCGGGTGGGTTAAGTAAATTAGCGGGGATGGGTATATACACATATAGGCCCATAAACTTAACCCGATGAGGTTATGTAATTAAAGACACCTAGTGGTATACATAACCGGTAGAAACAATAAAGTTATGTAATTAAAAGGGACACTGTTTAGGGTAAGCATAACTTGTAAGGAAATGAGACAACATGAGTAATAAGATAAGAGGTACTTAATTATAAATTAAGTAATCTAGAAGTCTGGAACCCGCTGATGTGAACATCATGCTTAGGCTTGTCCTAGGGACAAAAGGAAATTATAACATAGGTTATGATTAATGGGTTGGGAAACTTGTTAATGGGCCTTAGTTGATAGAACTAAGTTAACAAGTAAATAACGACAAGTTGTATTGACAATTTAAAAAGGAATTATGATTAAATGAGAAAGAATGAGGAAAACTTGTAAAATGAAATAAGTTATACTTAATCATAAATGGTAAGTAACATGTTAATTAGAAAACATGTGAATTAGATATACTTAATTACATAATAAGTAAAACATGTTATTGTAATGATATAACTAAGCAAGAATATAAAATAGATTGTGGATTTTAGACCTTCAGCCACAATCTAGAGAATAACATGTTGTGGGCTTATTAATAAACTTAAATGGATTAAGTTATATGATTGAAATTAATAAGCAAGAGAAACTTGGTAATTTGAATAAGAATTCAATATGAATGGTAATAACCAAGTTAGATGAAAACCCGGTGAGGCACGGCAAGTGCGTAATAGAATGTTTAGACATATGGTCTAATAACATATTAAAATAAGGCGATTGGACCAGTCTGTACGGTTGAGGGTGAATAACCCAACAGGGTAGATCATCGAGGTGTTATAAGGCACAAGTGAAGCATACATTCATCTGATTGTTTTAACGGCTCTGAAGGACTGGAAGGGGAAGCATGCGGCTTCCATAGTCATTGAAGGTGCTCCTGGTAGTCCTCTGTGGTGGTGTAGTTTCGGACTGTGCTCACAGAAGTTGGGTCTGTGCGTAACTACCAGGCAGGTGGGCCTTGACTGCAGATGTAGCTATGCAGTCAGAATGCTATGACGAGGTGACATCAGGGTGATTCGACGGTTGCCTCACGAGGAGGTGTAAGGTCAGGACCGACAAGGATAGTAGATCGTTGGATACCCGTCATCGGCAGCCAGCGGGATGAGAAAGGACTAGAGCTAACCCCAACATATCATTTCACCTTTCACTATCGAGGTATGAGGTTGAGGGGAGACGCCATATGGATGTTTAGATTGGTTGTTTTAGGGGCGGTCGCTTAGCTCTGTAGTCTTTACTAGCTAAGGGAGGGGCCGAGGTGGGGCCATAGCCACTATGGAAAACAGACCCGAGGATTATCTGTATTTGACGGCTCTTAAAGACGGGCCTATACAGGTATGGAAAAGCTCCCGACCGAGTTCCGTGTTTAGTCCTGCCACGGAACTCAATGCACATTAGAGGACATGTGATTGAGGCATCGAACTACAATTACAGTACATACGTGGGACAGTCTAGATACATGCATATCTGCTTTGGATGGTGTATCGTAGACTAGAGGGCACTATTCCGACATGGAATCTGATTCGATCGATGGCAGCAGCTCATACGCTTACATAGCATAGTAATGATAGATAAATGTGGAACGTAACACTGTTATATAAGGATCCGTACGTCACTCCGGCGTAGGGTGAGGGACTGCGTTCATTTCGGTGGAGACCGTGCGAGTGGGGTACCATGGGATGTATCTCAATATTGAGAGATAGCTATATATATTGTATTAAGTGAATCCATGGAAAAGTAAATGGGTATAATGCGCATATAAGTGTTGAGTGTTATTAACTCAGGTAAACTAATAATCAAGAAAATGTAATGGAACGATATTAGTAGCGGTCATTCTACTTATGATATACTAGTATCTGCGTGATGTAGAGAAATGTATTCAAGAAGTGTAATATATCATGTTCATCTTATCTTGCTCAGTTCACACTTGTTATTGTTGTCTTGTTCTTCCAGTTTTTATATACCTGTCATGATACTTTTATTTATTTATCTTTAGAAGTAACTGGACTCGCCAGATTTTATGTCTGACCCTTTTCGTTTTCTCCTCTCTCTCTTCCGTCCCCCCCCCCCCCCCCCCAGGTTCTTAGGGTGGAAGTGCTTAGAGTTGATTCAGATTCTTTCAGCTTAGCTTGGATTATGGATATTGATGTACAACTTTGACTTATTTTCAACTCTCTCATGGCTCTTCTAGGGAAATATGGTTTATGCTTTTGTACTATGATATTTTTGGCAAGACAGATTATTAAACATGTAACTAGTTATTTCAAACTTATGATGTAAACTCAGTATTTGGGACCATGATGTTATGATTTAAATAAAGTCTTAATTCCGCGGCTATTTTACATGTCTGTCTTTTGATATTATGTTCTTATTTACCTATAACGCTTCACGAATTTCCTTAGTAAGTGACATTAATGGACGTGGGGTGTCACAATGATTGAATGAGTGTTCTAGTTTCCTTGGATGAATGGTTGAATTGTTTAATGTAATGGCTGTCACTGTCCGATGTGGGGAAGACGAGAGTTGGGTTCTTCTCTGGTGTTTGGTAGATTGGTTTATTAATCTACCTATTCTCATATACTTTGTTGATGAAGTTTGTTAACTGTTTTATTGCTCACTAAGACTATTGTCTGACTCAAGATTTTAAGTTTCCCTCTTATTACCTTGGGTTGTTCATCCGTTTTTGGATGTTAGACTAGGTGGTAGGTGACTGGTTAGTGTGGATGATGTAGCTGTTCGGAGGCGAGCAGGAGGTTGTCGTACTATCTTTTTACTACATAGTATTTGGATTTCCGCTATTTGTTATTCTCTGAGTGATGTAGTGAAGCAATTTGTACAAACATTAGTGTTGCAACTCAAGTTTATGGGTATTACTTTCTATTTGTTATGAAAGTCAAGTGTTTTCTGCTTCACTATTAATACCTGTTGTATATATTTTGTTATATTTATTCCTTACGCTGTGAGATTTACAACAGGTTGCGATTGTGTTTACCTACCTATGATGATCGTCCACAGCTGTCTAGCACAACTTTCAGCGCATTATTCCTCTTGTTTAGTGCAGAGGTTGTGGGTGGTCGTCACAATATTTCTCGAGTGCCCAAGGATGATGGACTTGAGAGGATGGGATAAATTCTCGAAGGAGCTTCAGAGCACACAGATGGATCCGATGATGGAGCAACATTGGAGATTGGCAGTGAATTTGAAGCATAACAACATTGGAAAATGATGTCCAATCTAAAGACAATGGATGGATTTGGCGATGAGTCGGAATTTTCAATGAACGCCAGAAGTTTTTCTTGGATGAGTATTTAACTAATTTTGGTTAAATATGTGATCGAGTGGCCGATATTGATTTATATAGAGTGGTTGATGTCGACTACCACTTTTATTAGGCAATTTGACATGGATGATGATGCGATTTCGAGGAGCAGGATATGATGGTTCGTTCGACAGTTGGTTCGATGTAGTTTCTCTTTGATTGATGGTTGCGGCTCAGGGTAGTGTGATGTATGGTTTTTCCCTAAGATGCAACTTAATCAATTTTTGAGTCGATATGATGGGACCGTCGAAGGAGAATTCTAGGGACTTTGACATTCAACAACCGACGACGAGTCAAGAATAATCCCCTGTCTATGGTGGCTTCAAGGAATGTTATAATTACAATCCAGGATGGGCTCTTTTACAGGGAAAACGTGTGCTAATATATTGTTTGTAGGTTTTGATACATATTGGTAGAGTAGGGTACTTTTGTAATGATCGTTGGGTGATGATGGCCCTTGGAGCGATGATGGATCTTAGATCTGGCTGCCTCAAACTACCATTAGATAGTTTAGTTCCTAGCCATCTTAGTGGATGGATTCGAGTATGAGGAACAAGGACTGTAGCCATCCTTGATCTAACGATGGGATCATACAAACATTGCATGTATCCAATGCGTTGAATAAGTGAATGTAAGGACATATGATAGATGCTATGTTTTCTTAACATTAATCACCTTAAGGGCACCATGCGAAGTAAGTATCATCGACTTGGATACCCGAAAACCCTTAGTATTATGATGTAGGATATACCTATTATTATTATTATTATCATGGAGTATTATATATCTTATATGTGCTGACTTTGTGGATGTAGAGGCATGAAATTTATGTTACTCCACACCCTCCGTGTTGTATATATTATTAATACTTTTATAGTGCTTTGAGATTTGTTATCACTCACACCAAACTTTTGTCTGACCCAAGTTTTATTTCCCTCTTATCATCTTGGGTGCTCATTGACGATGCTGATGAGCAGATCATTTGACATATATAGATACTAATTGGAGTTTCGTAGGAGGATTAGCAGGAGGTGACGCCTTTCTTATTTATATTTTTATCCTTATTTGTTATTTCACTGTATGACACTATGAAGCCTTGACAGTGTTGTGTATTTCTTTTGGAGATAGCTTATCGGTTTGAGTTTATTTATCGCTTATATAAACTCTAGTACTATTCTATATAACTGTATGAGCCTATGTACCCAGATTATATGTTTGTATAGTTATTATTGTCTTGCATATTTTATATCTATGATTGTTACTATTATATGTTATTTGATGCGTGTGACATATACAATAGGTTCTGTAATTGTGTTTATGTTTTTATTTCTTCCTCTCTCTTCTCTTATATTCCCTTCTTTTCTTCCTCTTTCCCTTCTTCTCTACTAATTCTTAATCCTGGCGGTCACTTCACATCGTTCGAGTTCTTGTACAGTGCAATTTTTTGATTATGAGCACCGGTGGTATATAGTGGGTCGTCTCAACTGGATTCCAAACCTAAACGAATACTTATAGAAAACTCATATGTACCCGGAATATATTGTTTAACTGAGTAAATCATAGAATGTAATAAATGTCCAGAAGCTAAACATAATTGGATACCTATTTATGTTAAAGACAAGCGGGTTCCAAATCTAATCGAACCAATATAAATTATTAAACCAAGCAAACTACATATTGTATGAGATGATCAGATTCAAGTTTAATCAGGTTCATATAGTCGTAAAATCTAATCAAGTAATAAATCCAATTAAGTACTTAATGGAAACTAATTTATAACCAGTCATATTATTTAATCTAGTAGACTACCGAATGTAAAAGCTAAGTGAATGTCTAATCTAATCGGTTACGCATGAATGTAACTATTAATCAAATGCCAAATCTAATCAGGTATACCTAGACATAAAGCAAAAAAGAGTCTGACATGTATGCATGCAAAAGCAAAACATTGTCAAACCTAATCTAATGCCAGTGGCATGTTCAAGGTAGGTGAAACGATAGTTTTACATAGAATTTAAATAAAAATTCCACTAGCATGATTAAAAAAATTAAGTGCTAATTTAACCTAGCCATGTTGTATTAGGTCTCATAGCATATTTATGATATGTAAAATAATAGTTTTATGTGATATATTAACAACGAAATCCACTAGAATATTTGCAACATTATAGCTGGTAGCTTAATGTAACATTTTTTTAACTGTATGACATCATGTTTATTGTACTTGAAATGATAGTCCCTTATGACATTTTAGCTATGACGCCAACTGGCTTGTTTAATTTACGCAGAGTAATAGTTTAATATAGTACTACAATTACAATGTTCAGTAGTATTTGTATGATATTTGGCATGATAGTTTGATGTGCTATTCAAGTATAAAGTCAACTGTCATATTTATAGGATGATGAACTTCTTGGTGACAGATCGTTTGCAAATCATGTAATACAACTTTAAACAACACAATAATAAACTTATTCGTATTACTTTCATTTGTACTGAAATGGAATTTGCAACTAGCACAATACGAAAACTTTATGTACAATGTTTGTATTGTGGAAATCATAAACAACATATATTGTTGAGTGCTTAGAAATATCTAATAATATTTAATACACTTGTAAATTTGAAAATATTTATGGATATACAAATAGTTAACTAATAAAATAAAATGCTATATATATCTATCATAATACTTTAGCAAATTCAATAATAGCCTGAAGCTTACAAGAAATATAATCAACAAAAAATACAACTAAACCTAACAAAAGCAATATTCAAAATCGGATGCAATATAAACAATAATAGACTATGTTGCATAGCATGCACAAAAGTTCTAGTTTCGTATATCATTATGATATAAATGATACAATTAATATGAACGGAGAAAAGGCTCACAGAAACAACATATCCTATTCTCAGCATTACAAAGCACAATGAGGTTGAAAAACACGATTGATCTTATGAAAGACACGTGATTTGAGATCGACTGAATTTGAGACAAACTCGACCTTCATCTGCGAAACAAACAGTTTGAGATTGATTCGAGATTTAACATGCATGATTTGAGATCGATTTGCATAATTTTTTTCTAATAGGCTCGATTTGAGATCGAGATTAAAGAATAAAACGCCCAATTTAATTTTTGATAAATATTATTTCCAGCCAAAATTATAATATTCGCATCCTTCTCATTTGAAAATAATAACCATGTCTTTCAGACCTAAAAGCTAGATAGATTTTTCCTTCAGTCATTTTCTTGTTTTATGTTTGTATAGAAGTTTTAGAAAATAAATTAGAAACACAATTCAAGATAAATCTACTAAGATAATTGAGTTATGTTGTGAACTTATCATGTCTCTAGTAAATTAATTTCATTATGTGATTTATGTATTTTTTGTTAGACGTGTTGAATGGATGCATGAATTGAATCGAAACAAGATCTTACATCACATAGTATTTGAAGTGATCGTAGAAAGTATGTGTGTGTGTGTGTGAGAGAGAGTGTATATATATGGGATTGATGATGCATAAATATGATTTCTTCTGTTATAAAATGTTTTGCCAAGACCATTTCATATTCCCAAAGGAAAACAATGTTAGGATGCTCAATCAAAACGCCTACACATGAGATTATGATCAGGTCACTACGGATGTAAAAGAAAACCAGAATCTAAACCTAATCACTTACATACGGAAACCAACTTTTACCCACCAAGAAAACTATGACATGTAAAATAGACTTGAATGCCAAACCTATATATATGGATGAAAAAACGACTGAATTTCAAACCTAGTCGGGTACCTATGGATGTAAAGAACAACCATATTCCAGACTTAATCGCTACCAACAGAAAACAATTTGTATCTAAGATATATTGTTTAACGGGTAAACTATGGAATAAAAAATACATCCAGATGCCAAATCTAGTCAGGTCTTATGGATGCAGAAGACATCATAATCTCAAACCTAACCAGGTACCTATGGATGCATAAGACATCAGAATGTAAAACTTAATTGTCCTATGGATGCAAAAGACATCCGGTTGTCAAACCTAATCAGATACCTATGAATGCAAAAGAAGACTAGATTCCAAACCTACTCAGGTACATATGGATGTAAAAGACAGTTGGATTGGAAACCGAATCAGGTACCTACAGAAAACAGTCAGTTCTCAATATATATTATTTAACCAAGTTACCCACGGGATGAATACATCTGGATGCCAAACCTAATTTGGTACTTATGGATGTAAAAGACAAGCGAATCCCAGAACAAATTGGGTGCCAATAAAAAGTTATCCATACCTAAGATAAATTATTTCTAACGACCCAGGATTTTCGATGTTTTATAATATGAAGTTAATTTAGATTTAGTATTGAAATTAATGTTTATATTAAAAAATTTATTTGAATTTTAAGTCTAGTATATTTTAACTTGGTTTTGAATAGGGTTGTAAGTATAAATTCAATTTTAACCTTTTTTGAATCTAAATGGTTTGCTAAAATTTATACTTTTTATAAAATAAAACAGAACATATGTTAAACAAGAAGCCATTAGAGAGAACAGAAAAGATAGGGAAGAGACTTTTATTTCTATCACTTAAAGTGTGTACAATTTCAATTACATTGGCTCCTTTATATATAGGCTTTGGAGCTGATGTTAGACTTATTCCCATGATGTGGGACTAAATAGAATATGACAAGAGCATATTCACTTATATATATTATAACACTCCCCCTTGAATATGCGTCTTCAAAATATTGAATGCTCTGCTAACTTGAAGTTGTCCCTTTCAAAATATGTATGATGATTGCTCCCCCTTACAATTATCTTGCTTGCATATATCCATTCAGTCGATACAACTATTGTCTGTTGCCTTCAAGACTCTATCTGGAAAACCCAATGGGAAAATCCTTGAACGAGAAAAAGAGTACAACGTTTGACATTATGAATATCATATAAAAATGATATTCCTTAAAATAGTTTGACGCTTCAAGATCAAAACAATGCCTCATTAAAAACCATTTTATGAAAAACCCTATGGGAAAAATCATAAATAAGGAAAAGAGTGCAAATTTATTCATCTTTAGGTAACATGTTTTACAATGTTGCCGTAAGGGTTGATACTTCAGGATCAAGATAATGCCTCATTAAAAACCTTAATAATAAAAACCTAGTGGGAAAAATATTAGTGAAGGAAAAGAGTACATTATAGCATATTTTTATATGCTCCCCCTTATTTATAACTCATTATTCAATTAGTCTATTGATGTAGTCGACGCATGCCAATTTTGTACATCTTCTTCTGGAACGTTGATTTGGAAATTTCCTTTGAGAATAGATTAACACGCTTTTCTTGAACTAAATTTGTTTCTCCTCTTTCTTGTTATCCTTTCATTCATGTGTGAAGGGAAATTTAGAAGAAATGTGCTCCATCCTATCACCCTTGATATAATTCACTTGAATCTGAGCCATGCAAACTGCCATGTCTTCTTCATAAATAATAGACTACTGCATCAAAAGATGTTTGATACTTCTGGATCAAAATGTTGCCTCATCAAAACATTACTAAGAAAAACCCAATGAGAATAATCTTAGTGAATGAAAAAGAGTGCAATTTAAAATGTCATATTTACTACGTCAAAAGTAGTATGATACTTTTGGATCAATGTAATGCCTTGTTAAAACCTTAATAAGAAAAACCCAATGGGAAAAATCTTAAATAAGGAAAAGAGTACATTATAACTCATTTTTGTGTGTTACTTTAATCAATTCAATTATCTCTGAAAATATAATGCTCATGGCACTTAACTTGTTGTTGACACTCTATGGTGCTTCAGTCATTATATATATTTCTATTTTTATCTTATGAACTGCAGGTTCATATCTTATGGACTACAGGTCCATATATCTTATTTAGGAGAATTTCATGATGGCCAATCACGTTTCTCTCTAATATGGGATTTTAATCCATTTATAAATGTAAGCGCTTTATTGTTTATTAATTTATCATCGATGATTATTTTCTATCAGTTCTATACATGATTTATTGAGATCTCAAAAAATTTATCACACTTTGGGTACCTAAACCACTTCTGGGGTTATTTTGACAATCATGTCATGGATTTCTTTTAAAGCACCTTTAAGTGTTTCTTCAGGAACTCTTACCTCCTTTATTTTGCATTTTGATGACTTACTCCAAAGATATTTTGAACTAACTTTTATACCACATTTTCAGCTGTGATTTTCGCCTTTTGATCCTTCGGGGATTCAAATGTATATTGGAGAAAGTCTATTAGGGACATAATTGATAATTTATGCAAGTTACTTAATACTTTGCATAATTCTATATGTTAGCAAATATTTAACATCGATGATTCCTTTATCCTCCCCCTCAATGTTGACAAACATTGTCACTTTAAATAATAAACCGACTTTGGATTCATTTTGATCCATTATAGCATCATAGCTAGCAAATACATTAGATGTATTTCAATTGTAGGAGGATAATGCTATTATTTATTGATAAGATGCATTCATATTGCATTACTTATTCCCTTTCATTGATCCGATGACTTGGAGGAATTTTTTATCATTTGAATATGCACATGACTTCAGGTCATTCAATATTGATATCAATCGACTTTCTGAAATATAATATATGCATGATTTATAATATGAGCTCATGACAACTTCAGGTTGTTAATAATTTTTTTCGCATATATATGTGCGTCCACGTATTACATATGTAATTGATTTGCATATTCTTTCTCAATCGAGTTACTTATTTTACAACAAATTGTTCATAAGTTTCCAATCATTAATTTTTGTTTATCAAGCAATATCAATGCGAATCTTAAATATCGTATCATAATATCCAAAATATCTGATTTGGAACTGTATTGAACTTCTGGTTCAAATGAAATATATGAACAACTTCAAGTTGTTTATCTATATTGAACTTGTAGTTCAAATAATATATAAACAATTTCAAGTTTGTTAAACTGTATTGAACTTTTGGTTCAACTGTATTGAACTTATAATGATTCCACTGTATTGAACTTCATGTCATATGAACTTCAGGTCATTTACATATGAACTTCAGGTTCCTAATTGGTTTACATCATGAGTTTTCAATCTCACTTCAAGTGATAAATAAATATTGCTATTGAATTTAAATGCTATATCATTATATTCTATACCCATAACTCTGTTGGATATACATAAAAAAATAATTTTTTTTAAAGACATATTCTGTCTTTATTGGGTATACATAAAAAAAATCATTTTTCTTCAAGAAATATTCTGTCTTTAGTCTATCTAAAAAAAAATTACATATGAAAAATAATAGTAAATCGGAAAGGATAAAACTAGATCTACCTCAACATCATCAATAATGTAAACAATACATATATTATCAATTCTCCATTTGCATTTGAAAAACTCAAAATTAGATCCGCGAAGAATTGAAAGAATATATCTACACATATTTAGGATCAGAATAGATAATCAGATATAAAAAGTTAGATCCACTAAAATAGAATCTAGATCTACAAAAACTAAAAAGAAAAGTGATCTGGAAGCATGGATCACATCTAAGCAGAAGATACAACAAGTTCATATATGTAGATCTATGTGATTTCAAAACATAAAACAAATAACTTACATGATAGATCCATAAATATAGATCTAGAACATTTCAAACAATAGCTCTAATAGAGCTTCGTGCTGATAACGTGTTATAAAATAAAACAGAACATATGTTAAACAAGAAGCCATTAGAGAGAACATAAAAGATAGGGAGGAGACTTTTATTTCTATCACTTCAAGTGCGTACAATTTCTATTACATTGTCTCCTTTATATATAGGCTTTGGAGCTGATGTTAGACTTATTCCCATGATGTGGGACTAAATAGAATATGACAAGAGCATATTCACTTATATATATTATAACATACTTTTTATTTTAAACTAATTAAAATATATTGTTTGTTGATTTTAAATTTGAATAAAATTTAAAAACTCACATTTATAAAACTATTTCACTTTTGTATATAAATTTATTTAAAGTGGAATTATTTTGTAAATTTAAATAAACCTAAAAACAAAACAGAGAAATGTTTTCTTTTGCACTTGTAAGGTGATATAGGTTGGGACACTTGTTAAAGTTCAAACACTATACGTCAACACATGTTGGCTAGTTCTGAATCAAACTCTATGCGTTACTTCATATTCTTTTCTCCCCGAAAATGGCTCCACCTTCTTCCTTTTTTCATTTTTCCTTCAGCTTTAAAGGAAACCCTCCTCTTGAAAAAAATGGCAGTCAAACCGTCTTTCTCCACCCTTCCATTTTCAAGATGCAAAATCCCCATTTTATTTTCCCAAATCAGTGTCCTTCTCCCTTGAAATCGATAAATGCCTCTCAATCTTCGTTTCCCCTCATCGTTGCATTCTTCACATCCTGGTAGACGAGTAGTTGGGTTCTTCGCATCATCATTGGGAGTTTACTGTTCTTTTGGGTTGTGTAGGCGTCAATACAATTTGTGCAAATATCCCGCATTTTACGTATCGGAGGATTGTAAAATATTATTATTTAATTCCCTGAGTGTTGGATCATTCTCATATTTTGATATGTTGTTTATGGGTTGTGAGACATGACCATAATTTTGACCAATTTTATTTGTAACCATTTTTCCCCTATCTGTTTTGTACAGGGAATAACTTTTGGCTGAGATTGAATCAGGTGGTGGGATCAATTTCATTGGAAAGGAAATGGTGTTGCCAATTCTATAGAGTGATCACATTAAAGATTTGGTTGAGTTGTTTGGGAGGAATCGTTGTTTTAGTGTTACACAATTTTCTGTATAGGTTTTATGAAGCCATTGATGGGATAATTTGGAGTGGCCCATTAATGGGCTAGTGGGAGGCTATAGATAGAGGTTTAGAGGCATGGAGAATAGTTTACTTTCTTCATTCTCTCATTTGGTTGAGCCTGTGATCCTCCTTACTCAATCAAATACACCTTTCCACCGTTAAAATCTAGATCTAAGGAAGAAGATTGAAGATCTACATGAAGAAAAGCTAGATCTACATCAAGTGAAGAGGAATTGCATCAAATCAAGAGATTTGAAGAGTATTCTTTTCTGCTCGAATTGAGAATTTAGCGATTTCGAGTTAATTCGCAGATTTAGTGAGTGATAAGCATCTCTCGCATGGATTCAGTCAAGAATATGGGTTGTTTTATCTTATTTTCATCATTTCAAGTTGTTTTCACCAAGATCTACATCATTGTAAGTATATATTCATATGAATCACCATAGGATCTAATCTAACAACTTAAATCGGTAAATTCCTATGCTAATTCATATGTTCATGCAAGTTTAGATCCATTATTTTAGCTCAGGCGTTGATTTATCATGATTTGGTGTATTTTATACGATTATTGATGAATAAATGTCATTTTGATGATGTTGATGATTTCATAAAGTGTTTATGGTTGAATTGGATGATTTGTATGAGTTGTTTGCATTGTTGTTGTCATCTGTTGATGATTTGGTCAAGATTGGAATTATTTTGGTCAGATCTAGAGTCGGGCCATTCAGTGATAGCTCAGGTCGGGGCTTGTTTTCCAAGACATGATGGGTCGCTGTGATGTTGGAGTTTCAGATCGTTCAGATATAGAACGTGTCAGTCTAGAAAGAAGAGAGGCAGGTCCTTCGAGATTAGGGTTTGACTGGTGGTGAGTTCGTGGGTAATGATTACTCGAGAAGTGGCTTGAGCTTGTGAGTAGTCATTAGGTTGGATGACTAGAGATAATGAAGGCTGAGAGATTACCATGGTTGTAGGTTCTAGCGGACTCAAAGTAGGGGTACAACAGGAGCACCAAAAGACTAGAAGTGGCTGGTCGAGTACCCTCGGCAGTCATGGTGGTCCTAGAATACGAGTCACGATGGCATACGGAGTTTTGTTAGAACCGGGGTTTGCCATTAGCCCTTGACGGCCGACAATATGTTGAGTCGGTCATATGATCAACGACGGTTTCAAGGCATGATTGGCGGTGATAGTCAGAGTCATGGATGATGATTATTTTGCTTGTACCGTCTTGTGTAGATTATTTGACATCGAAGGCATTATCTCTTGGTTGTTTGTCTGATATTGGTTTAGGCCTCTAGGGCTTGTATTTAGGGAATATCAATGTCAATTAGAATGGTCTACACAAGATAACTAGTTGCCATGAATGTACAGTTATTTCTAAATGCTTTTGTAAAGGTTATCACTGTCGGATGTGAGGAAGGCGGGTTGATTTCTTCTCTATTAGAGCTGGTAGATTAGCTGATTAATCTTCCTATTCTTATATACTTTATTAATGATGTTAGATATTATTGCTTACTAAGGCTGTTGTCTGACTCAAGGTTTTATGTTTCCCTCTTATTACCCTGGTTTGTTCATCCTGTTATGGATAGGAAAACTGAGTAGCAGGTAACAGGTAGCAGATCTATGTGAACGATGTTGTAAAGCGATGACAAGCTGGAGGCTTACGTACTAGTTTCTTACTACTATCTAGTATTTATGTTTCCACTGTTTGATGTTTACTCTGAGTGTTGTAGTGAGGCCAATTTGCATAGACACTTATGTTGTAATCTAAAGATGTATGGATGTTCTTTCTAGTTGTTATGAAAGTTCAAGTTTATGCTCAAATATGCTTCATTATTACAGTATGTTGTATATGTTCTATTATATTTTATCCTTACGCTGTGAATTATACGACAGGTTCCGCTTATGTTATCTTACCTCGATGATCGTCTACAGCCATCTGGCATGTATTTCAGCGCATCATTTCCCTTGTTAAGTGCAGAAGTTGTGGGCAGTTGTCACATTTGGTATCAGAGCTCTGGTTATCGATTTTAGCCAAAGTTCAAGGACGTAATTATGTATGAGAGACGTATTTGTAGATTTCTGATGGATGTATACTATATATGAGTGTATAGTATAATAGCGTTTGAACTCCGTTTGCAATTTTTCTCGTGTAAGGACTAATCATTCTATTATACAGAATTAGAATGAGTCGACAATCGAGACATGCTGTTAGGGAAGGTTTTGTTCCTGTAGGGGGGTACTGGTAGTATTCTAGACTACCGAGCTATTTTCAAAGCCATGATGACATCAATCATGAGGAGGGTACCCTCTCAGGTGACAGCCGCGGTGGATATAGGAGTTCAAGTTCAGGTTCCTAGAGCTATGGACTTCGCAAAGTTGTGCAAATACTTCAACACTCTAGGAGGGAAGTAGTATAAAGGGACGAAATCAATTAAGGTATCCAAGGGGGGTTGGATATTTGTATAGAATCTTTGGAGACTTGGGAATTGACGATGCGACTAAGAGGAAGCTTGCATCGAGGCAGCTATAGGGAAGAGCTATGGATTGGTGGAACTCTGTTACTCTAGAAACCCCAGAAGACGGTATTACATGAGAGTTATTCCAAGTCAAGTTTGAGATGAAGTTTATCTCTATTGTCTAGAAGTCTATTCTGTTTATGAGGTTTGTTGAGCTTAAGCAGAATGGTCGACCAGTGCTTCAGTATGTTTCTGACTTCGAAGCTTTGTCGAAATATGCTCGTTCATATGTTGAGAATCCTTATCATAGGAATGGGAAGTTTGTCATTGGCGTGGACAAATATCTTGGGAATCAGCTAGTTGATCATCTCGATGACACATATGAGAAGATCGTTGAGAAAGCTTTGAGGCATGAAAGTCTTTTTCCCAAGGAAGAGTTTATTGTTGCAGCTAAAGAAGAACAGAAACCACAACAAGGTGCTAATAACAAAAAAGAGGAAGCATCAATAGCAGAAAGGAAAGGGTGGCCAGAAAAACCAGAAAGGCGAGGTGATATGCTTTAACATCTAGCAGAAGGGCCATTATTCCAAGGATTGCAAGAATCTGAAGGTTGAAAGGAAATCTCACAAATATGTCAAGTCTGGGCATCTCAAGAAGGACTTTCCAGAACCTACAAAGGGAAAGTAGGTTGTGAAGGTGTATGCTTTGGAAGCTATGCCATCATCTTAAAGAGCTCCTATGGCGGAGGAGAACGGGAAGGCTGTCATTGTCCAAGTTACTCTTTCAGTTAGGGGTGTTTCAGTTCGTGTGTTGTTTGATACTGGAGCATCGCATTCATTCATTTGTAATACGCTTATGTGCCGCTTGGGTATGGAACCCGAGATTTGTGATAGACCTTTGGTTGTGACTAATCTAGTAAGGGGGTCATCCAGCCTTTGTATTCTTTGTCGTGGTCTTGTGTTATCGAGTCATGGTTGCTCCTTTTTTGTGACTGCTTTGTTTTGAACTTCATTGGGTTTGGGATTATCTTAGGTATGGGCTGGCTCAAGAGGTATGCGACAAGAGTGAATTGCGAGAGGCTTAAAGTGAGAGTCGGGGATGGTGAAGGGCGAAGGGTTTTGATTAAATGTAAGCCCGAAGATGGTGTCTTTGTGAGCTTTTTATATTTGCTTGTGGTTCCATAGGGAGACTTGTCATCTGTTTTGATCGCTAATGAGTTTGAGGATGTCCTTAACGATCAAGGGGTTACCGCCGCATAGTGAGATTGAGTTCAGAATCAATTTGGTCCAGGGTGCTATACCTATCGTCGTGCCTCGTAGGCAGATGGAGCCTAAGGAATAGCAAGAGTTAGAGGTGCAAGTTCGTGACCTTTTGGGAAAAGGATTCATTCATACAAGTGTATTTGAATGGGGTGCACCAGCTGTGTTTGCAACCAAGGCGGATGGCTCGTTAAGATTGTGTGTGGATTATCATGGGATGAGCAAGGTGACCAAAAAGAACAAGTATCCGTTGCCGAGGATCGATGATTTGTTCGATCAACTTCACGAAGCTAAGGTGTTTTCTCAGATGGATTTGGCAACGCGATTCTACCAGTTGAGGGTGGCAAAGGATAGTGTGTCGAAGACTGCTTTTATGACAACATTCGGTTTCTTCGAATGGTTGGTGATTCCATTCAGGTTGACTAACGCGCCAGCGTATTGTGGAAATTATGAATAGGATTTTCATAGATTAGCTGAACAAGTTCGTGCTTGTATTCGTGGATGATATTCTAGTTTATTCTCGGAATGAGGAAGAACATAAGACGCACTAGCGAGTTATTTTAGAAATATTGCAAAAGCATCAGTTCAGAGGTAAGTTTTCAAAGTGTCACTTCTAGAAGAGCGAAATGAGGTTCTTAGGACATGTTGTTTCTGGAAATGGAATAGAGGTTGACCTGCTAAATTGGCAGCAATCCACGACTAGTATAGACCTAAGAATGTGATGGATGTTCGGATTTTCCTTAGATTGGCGCAATATAATCGCCGTTTTATAAAGGATTTCTCCAAGACAGCTGCACCATTAACAAGATTAACGAAGAAGAACCAAGTATTCACATAGGATGTGAAGTGTGAGAAAGATTTTGGAATCCTGAAAGAGAGACTGACGGGTGCTCCGGTTTTGACGATTCTGAGTGGGAATGAAGAGATGGTGGTATACACCGATGCATGTGGTACTGCTCTTGGAGCAGTACTGATTTAAAAGGATAGAGTTCTAGCCTACGCTAGTCAACAACTGAAGCTGCACAAAAGGAATTATCCAACTTATGATTTGGAGTTGGCAGCGATCGTGTTTGCTCTGAAGATATGGGGACATTACCTGTTGGGAGTTCGATTCGAGTTGTTTATAGATCACAAGTTGTTAAAGTATCTTTTATCCTAAAAGGAATTGAATCTTCGGCAAAAAAGGTGAGTTTCTGGCATCGTATGAATTTGGTATAGCCTATACTCCTGGTGAAGGTAACGCAGTGGTGGATGCATTGATTCGAAGTCACGCAAGTTTGGGAGCAATGTTTTCGGAATGGAAGAGGCTCAAGTATTTGGCAAGATTTGATTTCAGACCATGGTGTGAGACAGAACCTAAAATGTTGGCAAGCTTATCAATAAGGCCTACTCTCATCGAGGGGATTGACGAGAGGCAAAAGAGAGATGCAAAGCTTGTCGAGATTATCCAGAAGTTGGAACCAGAGGATAAGGCATTCGAGGACGATCGAGAGGGTTGGCTTCGAAAGAAAGGATGACTGGTTGTTCCTAAGATCGACGGACTGAGAAACGAGGTTATGAAGGAATGTCTTCACTTGAAATTGACAATTCATCCTGGTGTTAATGAGATGTATCAGGACATGAAGCGTTCTTATTACTGGAATGGTATGAAAAGCGATGTTGGAAAGTTCATTTCCAGGTGTATGAACTGTCCGTTGGTGAAAGCTGAACATAAGAAGCCGAATGGAATACTTCAGCCACTGGAAGTCCCTACGTGGAAGTGGGAGCAGATATCAATGGATTTTATCAATGGACTACCTAGAACTAGGGCATGAAACGAAGGAATTTGGGTCATCGTGGATCGCTTGACCAAAAGTGCAAAGTTTATTCCTATCAGATCGACTAGGACAACATCGAAGTTGGTTGAGTTTTATATTAAATGGATTGTTCGATTCCATGGTATCTCGAAGAGCATAGTGAGTGATTGAGATTCATTGTTCGTGAGTGGATTCTAGAAGAGTTTGCAAAAAAGTTTGGGAACCGAGTTGTGTTTGAGTACGACTTATCATCCCCAAATTGATGGTCAAATCGAGAGGGTTAATCGAGTTTCGGAAGGTCTCCTAAGAGCTTGTATAATGGACTTCGTGGGATCATGGGATTGTGGGAAGACCATCTACATATAGTTGAGTTTGCGTATTACAACAGTTACCAGTCGAGCATTGGGATGGCACCATACGAGGAGTTGTATGGAAGACCGTGTAATTCTCCGGCATGTTGGTTAGAAACTGGAGATAAGTTGATATTTGGGACTGAGACGGTAAGAGAAACATCATATTGTATCAAGATAGTTTGGCAACAAATGAAGGCAGCCCAAGATCGTCAGAAGAGTTAGGCCGATAAGCGTCAAAAAAATTTGGAATTCGACGTTGATGACATGGTTTTCGTGAAGATTTCGCCGTCGAAGCATGTTGTTCGGTTCGGAAGTAAAGGAAAGTCAGCTTCAAGGTATCTTGGACCATTTTCAATAGTCAAGCAGATTGGAAAGCTCGCATATAGATTGGAGTTACCCGAGAAGATGTCAAGTGTGCATAATGTTTTCCATGGGTCGTTTTTACGAAAGTGTGTGCATGATTAGAATGTGGTGGTATCTACATAGAAGTACGAAGACTTAGAAGTCGAGACCATAGTTACGAGACCTCGTATGCCACTTCGTGTTGTGGGGAATGACATGAAACAACTTAGGAGGAAAACAGTTAAGCCAGTCAAGGAACAATGGAGTAAGGATGATGACGATTGTACATGGGAGACCGAAGAGAGTGTAATGACTCATATTCTACGTATCGAAGGATCGTATAGTATTTATTTTATTTTCATATGAAGTTGTATGGTCGTGTAACTTTGGGAAATGACTATTGAGTCATTTCCCATGTTCACGATTTTTGCAAAATTTTAAATGGATGTTTTACCCCTGGTGAATCTTGTTTCGCCTATAACTTTTGATTGGTAAGGAGTTTTGACCTGAAATAACTTCCATTGGATTCAGATGATGGTTTACCTTTCCGTATGTAGAGTGGTCACATTAATCAAACAGACTTACCGTTTGGGAGATATGGTTGGAATAAGGTTTGGAAGATGAAAAATAGCATAATTGGGCTTAACCGGGTGATTAGTAGCTAAGCCCATAACTCATTTCGGGATTAGTGTTATGGAAGGGCTGAAAGGGTCTGGAGAAACATTCCTTTTCATTTTTTCAGCCGCCACAAACATTTCTCTAACCCTAGTAATGGCCTTCATCCTCCAAATCTCATTCTAATCGCTTCTTAACCGCTAATTAACCAAAACTACATCAAATCAAGAGATATTAGCACCAAATCAGAGCTGCTGTTGTACATTGGAATTCTTGCCATATCAGTTATAATTTCAGATCTAAGATTCATTTGTGGCTAAGGTGAGTGATTTGCACTTTTACTCACTAATTACGACTAATTAGGGGTGATTAGTGATAATTAGCGAAATTATGCATCATAAAAATCCGGAAAAATATGTAGAAATTCTAAAATATTATTTTATATCACTGGTGAAAATTTGGATTAAGTTTGATAATCCTATAGTTAAAACATGGTTAAGGGGATTATGGGGAAAATCATGCTGTTTGGGTATGTTTGATCCAAAATATTTCATGTGATTGATGTTTTAATGTTTATGATTGGTTCTATATGTTGTTACTGCAGTTTGGTATGTTTTGTGATGTTGTAGGAAAGTTAGAATGGTTGAAAATGTTGTCATTTGGCGAAATTAGCTCGCAGGAAAAACTGCAGAAATTCGGTTCCTGAAAGGGGTAGGGGTCACGAACTGGCCTAAAATGATGGTCATGAACCGCCCATGGAGTCACAAACCGCCCTAAAATGATGGTCATGAAGCACCCCAAAATGATGGCTACGAACCGCCCTAAAATAATGGTCACAAACCGGGGGTCACGAACCGCCACCAAGATAGGGTCACGAACAGCCACCGGGGGAGGGTCACGAACTGAACCAGATTTGAGTTTCTACCACGCGACGACAATTGTGAACTCTTCTGAAGATCAACTTCAAACCGACTAAAACTCGAGATGCAAAGGTAGTCTAAATGAGAAGTTAGCACTCAGGATCTAGATGGGAACCAGTAAGTTAACTTTTAGAGTGGACTTTGTCATGGGACGTGTGCAAAGGGGTTATCGATATCTATAACTTTGGTTCACAGTTGAAGGGAGGTGCATGTAGATGAACCAGAGCCAGGGAAGTGTGGACTGGTTGGCCCTTAACCTAAAGCCAGGGATGTATTGACTGGGCAGGGTTATTGACTATAGACCAGGGAAGTATGGTCATAACAATAGTTGTACAGAGTTGCCATCATGGCCCCAAATAGATTTGGTGATCAAAGCGGTGGATATCGTATGCTTTACACACTGAGTGAGAGATGTGAGGATGATTCCTACGTTTGATGGTTGCTATCACTGCGACATGCACGCTTCCATTTTACACTTTATGTTAGTGTTACCTTAGTGTACTGTACATCTTGTTGTGCTAACTCTTTGGTTGCAGGCCCAAGTTCAGTTATGATTATTTATACCTGTTATTGTTTTACTTTGCTGCTATCGCTTATAACAGACTTTTGTTTGACCTAGAGTTTTATGTCTCTTCTTATTACTCTGGTTGCTCCTAAACGAGCAGACTAGAGATAGGATAGGTGGTTATGCATGAGTAGCTGTCCGGAGATGAGCAGAAGGCTTCCACGTACTATTTACATATATTTCCCTTGTGTTTTTGTTGTTCACTACTTTGGGCATTACTAGTGTACCTTTTCTATTTCCTTTTTAGAGACAGTATTTTGTAGTTGTAATAATGGTTTGGATCATAAGCTGTATTTTGGATTCCGCTACTCTAATGGACACGGTTTAGTTTTCAGCTTATGCACTGTCTCGTCTATTTTATATCAAGTTATGTTATTATTATATTTTATTCCATGCGCCGTGAGATATACTACAGGTTCTTGGTGATTCATCGTTCCAACCCTTTTCTTTTGACGACCGTCCCATGCTAGTCGGGCATTAGCAGCACATTTCGAGGGAAATGTTGGCTGGTGCGGGGCAGGGTTGTCACACTTGGTATCAGAGCCTAGGTTGCGTAGTTAACCTAGGGGAAGACATCAGGAAGAGATAGTATACGTATATGAGAGCGCGTATTTTTGATGTTTTGGTTTTCAAAAACTACATATATACACTATTAGTATAACTAAGGATGAAATTGCACTGCAAGGGCACAACTAATGAGATTGCTAATCGTTTTCTCTTTACAGATTGTACGATGAGCCGAAACACGAGGAGTACGGGTTCAGGGACAAATAATGGGGATGACCCTGATATGAGGATGATGTTTACTACGTTCATGCGAGAGATGCTTAGGGATGCTCAAAGAGCAATTCCTAATGTTGCTAACGGTGGTGGTGCAGTAATGCAGGCGCCTAGAGACAATTTCGCCAAGCTCTGCAAGGATTATACTAGTATTGGTGGGAAGCCATTCCATGGAATGGAGTCTGCTAAGGAAGTTCAAGATTGGATTGATAGTTGTGAGCGCATCTTTGAGGATTTGGGGATCAAAGATGCAACGAAGAGAAAGCTAGCATCCGTCAGCTTCAAGAACGGGCTATGAATTAGTAGAATGCTATTAAAGCAAGTTTAAGACTCGTTTCAGTGATAATTTTATTCCAGCTATTCAGAAATCAGAATTGTTTAGGAAATTTTTGGATCTTAAGCAGAATGGTAGGGCAGTCTCAGAGTATATTGCTGAATTCGATACCTTATCGAAATATGGACTGTCCCTTATCGATACGGTCGAGAAGAAGAACGAGAAGTTCATAACTGGCCTAGATGAGTACTTGGGGGAGAGACTCATAAACTATATCGATAAGACTTTCGAATCTATTATGGGAAAGACATTGAGATCTGAGAGCCTTTACCCTAAGTCGAAGACCGAGGTTGCTATTACATCTGCAGAGGAGCCAAAGCCGCAGGAAAGCGGTGGGGGCAAGAATAATTCCCAGAATAAGAGGAAACAGAATTATACCAAGATGGTCAGAAAAAGAAGAATAAGAAAGATATCGAGTTCTATAGCTGTGGCAAGAAAGGTAACTATGCCAAAGAGTGTCAAGCAAAGCTAGGGGAAAAGAAGTGCTTCAACTGTGGCCAAGTTGGGCAATTTAAGAATCAATGTCCACAACCCACTAAAAGAAGCAAATGGTGAAATCAACGTTGTTCATTCTTCGTCGAATGCCCCAACTACGGTGCAAAAGGGAAAAGTGTCGTTATTTAAGGTATGCTTTCTATTTATGATGTTCCTGTTCGAGTGTTGTTTGATACCGGCGCTTCCCATTCCTTCGTATCTAGTGACCAGGTAGATAGGTTGGAATTGGAACTCGAGATAGTCGATAGACCTTTAGTTGTGACGAACCCGATCGGTGGTTCGACCAGCCTTAGTAAGATTTGTAGTAATTTGGTCTTATTGAGTCATGGATGTATGTTTGCTTGTGATTGCTTTGTTTTGGGATTTATTGGGTTTGGCATTGTTTTGGGAGTCGATTGGCTCCAAAGATATGGGGTGATGGTAGACTGTGAGGGGTCTTCGGTGACCATTAGAGAGGACGATGGGCGGAGGGTGTATTGGGTTGCTTACCTAGTGATGAGGTGATGGCTAGTTTTCTACATTCCCTCGACATCCCGCAGGATGAGTTATCAGATGTGCCTATTGCTGACGAGTATCCGAACATCTTCGAGGAAGTGACCGGACTTCCACCACAATGATAGATTGAGTTTCAGATTGATTTAGTGAAAGATGTAAGACCTATAGTGATGCCACTTCGTTGTATGGCGCCAAGGGAGCAGCGAGAGCTCGAGGTGCAAGTGGGCGGTGTTTTGAAGAAGGGATTTATCCGAAGGAGTGTTTCAGAGTGGGGAGCACCAGTTGTATTTACCACTAAGGAAAATGGTTCCCTTCGCTTATGTGTAGACAACCGTGAGTTGAACAAGGTGACTAGGAAGAATAAGTATCCTCTTCCACGGATATATGATTTGTTTGATCAGTTAAATGGAGTAAGAGTGTTCTTCCAGTTGGATCTCACGATAGGTTTTCATCAGCTCAGAGTAGCAGCTGAGAGTATATATAAAACGACATTTCGAACACCGTCCGGATTTTATGAGTGGTTGGTCATGCCATTCGGGTTGACCAATGCACCAACATATTTTGTGGATCCCATGAATAGAGTATTCAGGAATCAATTAAATAAGTTTGTTCTTATGTTCGTGGACAATATCTTCTTTTACTTGAGGACAGAGGAAGAACACAATGAACATTTGAGGATAGTGATGGAGGGGTTGAGGAAACACCGAATAAAAGCAAAATTTTCTATGTGTCAAATTTGGAGGAGGGTAATGAGATTCTTGGGCCATGTTGTTTCAGAGAATGGTATTGTCGTGGATCCTGTGAAGGTGGCTACGGTACACGATTGGTCTACGACCAAGAATGCAATGGACATGAGAAGTTTCTTGGTGTTAACTGGATACTATTGTAAGTTTATCCAAGACTTCTCCAAGATAACAGCACCATTAACTCAGTTGAAAAAGAAGAATCAAGCTTTTGTTTTGGACGAAAGGTGTGAGAATGCATTTGAGAATCTAAAAGAGAAGTTAACGTGTGCACCAGTGTTAGTTATTCCTAAAGGAAATGAAGAGGTAATGGTATACATGGATGCCTGTGGTACCGGACTAGGAGCTATACTGATGCAAGGAGGCAGGGTTGTAGCTTATGCTAGTCAGCAATTGAAACCGCATGAGAAAAGATATCCCACCCATGATTTGGAATTGGCAGTGATCGTATTTGCGTTAAATATGTGGAGACACTATCACCTGGGAGAAAGATTCGAGCTGTTTACCGATCATAAGTCATGAAAGTATCTTTTCTCTCAAAAGGATTTAAATCTTCGTCAGCAGAGATGGTTAGAGTTCTTAGCTTCATATAATTTCAATATCACATACACACCCAGTAAGGGCAATGCGGTAGCTAATGCATTGAGTAGGATACATGCCAGTTTAGGGGCTATGTTTCTGGAATGGAAGCAACCAGAATATATCGTGGGATATGATTTCAGACTTAATTGTGAAGTAGATCCAGAGATGTTGCAAGTTTGATGATCAAACGACTTTGATTGAGCGGATCGGTTCTAGTTAGAGGGATGATCCTAACCTATTGGAAATCATCTCCAAGTTAGAGATGGGTATCAATGATGAGAAGATGAACAAGTAAGGACTTGATAGAGAAGGATGGCTTTGAAAGAATGAGAGGTTGGTTGTACCCAACGTAAATGGATTAAGAGATGAAGTGCTCAGAGGGTGTCATCACTCGAAACTTACTATACATCCTGGTGGTAACAAGATGTATCGAGACATGAAGCAAACCTACTACTGGGAAGGGATGAAGAGAGACGTTGAGAATTTTATATCAAAGTGCGTGGATTGACAATTAGTTAAAGCCAAGCAGAGGAAGCCTAGTGGTTTGTTACAACCGTTGGAAATTCCCAAATGGAAATGGGAACAAGTCTCAATGGATTTCATCGATGGTTTACCAAGGACCAGATTGGGTCACGATAGTATTTGGGTAATTGTGGATCGATTGACCAAAAGTGCAAGGTTTATACCCATCAAGTCCAATAGAACGATAGCTAAGTTTGCGGAACTGCATATGAAGTGGGTAGTGAGATTTCATGGAGTACCCAAAGGTATTGTAAGTGACCGAGATCCGTTATTTACTAGTGGGTTTTGGAAGAGTTTACAAGAGGCGTTAGGGTCAAAATTACATCTCAGTACCGTATACCATCACCAAACCAACAGTCAAACAAAAAAGGTGAATCGTGTATTAGAGGATCTCTTAAAAGCTTGTATATTGGATTTTGGAGGGTCATGGGATGACCATTTGCATCTACTTGAGTTCGCATATAATAATAGTTATCAATCTAGTATTTATATGGATCCATTTGAAGCTTTGTATGGAAGACCGTGCAACTCACCATCATATTGTTTGGAATCCGGTGGGAAATTTGTGCTTGGACCAGATGTAATAAGAGAAACTTCAGATAAAATAAAGATTATCCAACAGCGAATGAAGGCTGCCCAAGATAGGAAGAAGAGTTATGCTGATAAAAGATGATGTAATGCCCCACCTCTATACTCGCGTTAGCCAAGGCCACTGCAAGCAATGGTCTCAACTAACCCGAAGAATAAGGCTGTTGAGGAGAGACCATCTATATATTAGCTTTGAACAAGTGTTAAACATGTCAGATAATGCGGTCCAAATTTTCAATTCTCATGTGGAAATCCGACACATCTAAGTCGAGTTCAAATCTACTACTACATAATGGTTGTATCTAATTAGGAAAAAAATATAAAATACATAACAGAACAATCAGAGCTAGACATAGAGTTTCATATCACAAAGGCGGAATAGATATGAATAATGACACCATAGTGTATACATTGAGGTAGTTGCCAAACAAGGTCCACAAAGCTAGCAAAGAGTAGATAATAATACATGCCAAATGGATGTGAATACATAAGAGTCACTTTCTCATATACACATAAACATAAACTACAACACTAGTAGTGTAAGCCAAAATAAAGAACTGGATCCTGCTAGATGTCATGTGGAAGCACCTGCAACACCTCGGTCTGACCCGAGTATTATTTACAAGAAAACAAACAATAAACAGATCAGTCTAGTTGTACTTATCACAATAAACCGAAATAGAAATAGAGATATAGGTAGATAATGACATATAAGCAACAACAATCATGTTCACCCATAAACTTGAAACCCCAAAAATGTCAAACCAACATCTCTAAGAAATCCCCACTACACAACCCACACACCACGGTCACCACTCACAAGTTGAGCCGAAGTTCTCCGCGAATCTGAAGATCGCCAAACAACATGAACCGAAGTTCCCCGCGAATCCGAAGATCGCCAAACAACATGAACCGAAGTTCCCCGCGAATTCGAAGTTCGCCAAACAACATGAACAGAAGTTCCCCGCAATAAATTCGACGATTGAAAAACAATGTGAATCGAAGTTCCCCACGAATCCGAAGATCGCCAAACAACATGAACCGAAGTTCCCCACAAATCCGAAGATCTCTATTAGTGTAAGATACCCCAAGCTAGTAAATATAAGAGTTAAGCTACATGTCCCATAACCACTTGCTCTACTCGAATATTTACAAACAAGTTGTATATTCCACAAGAAATACGATACGATCATTGCCATGGTGTTCAGTCGAACAAGTCTAAGAATTAAAAGTAAAAGCAAACACAAGGGGTCATAGTCCTTGTTTTTACTAAGGTGTTTAATTAGATTTCTCATACGATCGAGAAAAGGTTTATAAAATACATACAAGTAGATTTGTAAATTAATTTGGAAAATATCTTCGTATAATGAAGTGGAGTTAGAAAACGTTTAATAAAAGATTTGGTATCTACTAATAATTTAAAACCCTTTTATATAGCATTTCAATGTGGCAAATCTAGTGTGATACCGATCGAATTAACGATCAAACGAAGAATTCACATTATAATAACGCAGACGAAACCCCACGACCGTCGATTATAATATTCGTTCACCACGAATGAATCGAAAGTTCATGAAATCGAGGTTCAGAAATCTGCAAACCAGAGGAAAAGTAAAGTCACAAGCGAAGGTGAAATGGGCCGAAACTCGGCCGGGAATGAGATCAAATGGACCTAAACTGTTGACCGTGGTCTCCACAGGTCAACAGTTCAGAAATAGGATTCAGATGCCTAAAATAAATTTCAGACGTCTGAATTTGCAATTTTGCAAATCAGCAAGGTTTTAGTTCATTTTTGAGCATTTTCAAACGTCTGAATTTTTCACCTCAGACATCTGAAATAAAATTCAAACATTTGAATTTTTTCTCTTTGAATTTGGAATTATTTGAAGCAGGTCATACGTCTGACCCAAAATATTCAGACGTTTGAACCTGTTCCTAGGCACAAATTT
This sequence comes from Allium sativum, assembly GCA_030737875.1. NCBI lineage: Eukaryota > Viridiplantae > Streptophyta > Magnoliopsida > Asparagales > Amaryllidaceae > Allium > Allium sativum. Next base: position 774,109,861 of record CM060912.1, read on the forward strand.
TCCTAAAAACATACTCATAACAATATCAGCAAACGCCTGAAGGCTTATGATGTTTCCTATGTAAGATGACGCATCCAAGGCTTATCGAAGCAACTTATAACACCCAAATTCACTTGCACCCCAAGAATCACAATAGAAATCATTGAAATGAAATCAAACATCATAAATTGGAAATTTCACACATAAACAACCTAAAACACACAATAAATACACAATACAAACATGCCATAGGCACACTATGCAAGCTTAGAGCTTGTGTCATAGACGTGAGTTCAAAAAGAACTCACTTTTGATTGTAGGCGGGTGAATTGGATATGATTTAGTTGCTACTTATCGTCAATCCATCTCAAGGATCCTCAAACCAAACCCTTTACTTTTGATCTCCTTAAGAATTGAGTTCCTAATGACAACCTAGGGCTAGGGTTTTTAATTTCCCTTTCTTTTTTGCTTAAGGAATAGGAATTTGTGAATGAGGAGAAGTGAGGAAGAGAGGTTGGGGAAGTGGTTAAGTAGGGGGCTTCCAAGGTTTGTTGGTCCATTTCCAATTCTCGAGCAAGTGGGGAATTTAGCGTATAAAATTGGATTACCAGACAAGATGGCGGGAGCGCACAACATTTTTCATATTTCCCAATTAAGGAAGTTCGTGCACGACTCTTATATGACTATTTCACCAGATCAGTTGGATGATATCGAGGTGGAATCTGAGGTAGTTGGGAGCCACAAAATGATTCGTATTGTCAGACATGGTATGAAGCAACTTCGAAGGAAGACGGTGAAATTGGTTAAGGCCCAGTGGGGCGATAATAACAATGACTGTACATGGGAAGCCGAGGAAAGCATAAGGAAGTAATATCTAGAACACTTTGTTTAGTAAAGTTTCAATAACTATATAATTATTCCCTTGTTAGTAAACCACATGCTAGGATATGCTTGTTGTGTTGTTATGTATGTTTGATTGTTTGCAAATGGTTGATAGGCATGCGGGCCACCATTGTATGTTTTCTTTTATTAAGGAATTTCAGGGGTGAAATTTCTTAAGGGGGAGGGAGGGGGGAGAGTGTAATGACCCGCGTTCTACATATCAGAGGATCGAAGAATATTTATTTTATTTTCATACGAAGTTGTATGGTCGTGTAACTTTGGAAAACGACTATTGGGGTCATTACCCATGTTCATGATTTTTTTCGAATTATAAATGATTGTTAGCTCCTGGCGAATCTTGTTTTTCCTATAACTTTGATTGTTAAGGAGTTTTGACCTGAAACCATTTCCAATAGATTCATATGATTGGTTTACCTTTCCGTAGAGTGGTCACATTAATCAAACGGACTTACCGTTTGGGAGATATGGCTGGAATAAGGTTTGGAAGATGAAAAACAACATAACTGGGCTTAACCGGGTGATTAACAGCTAAGCCCATAACTCGATTCGGGATTAGGGTAATGTGAGGGCTGAAAGAGTTTGTAGAAACATTCATTTTCACTTTTTCAGCTGCCACAAACGTTTCTCTAACCCTAGTAATGGCCTCCATCCTCCAAATCTCATTCTAATCGCTTCCTAACCGCTAATTAACCAAAACTACATCAACCCAAGAGATATTAGCACCAAATCATAGATAGAGCTGCCGCTATACATTGGAATTCGTGCTATATCAGTCATAGTTTCAGATCTAAGATTCGTTTGTGGCTAAGGTAAGTGATTTCCCCTTTTATTCACTAATCACGGCTAATTAGGGGTGATTAGTGATAATTAGCGAAATTATGCATCATAAAAATCTAGAAAAATATGTAGAAATTCTAAAATATTATTTTATGTCACTGGTGAAAATTTGGGTTAATTTGGATTAAGTATGGTAATCCTATAGTTAAAACATGGTTAAGGGGATTAAGGGGAAAATTATGCTTTTTGGGTATGTTTGATCCAAAATAGTTCATGTGATTGATGTTTTAATGTTTCTGATTGGTTCTGTATGTTGTTACTGCTGTTTGGTATGTATTGTGATGTCATAAGAAGGTTAGAATGGTTGAAAAGCCATCGTTTGGCAAAATGAGCTTGTAGGAAAAATTGCAGAAATTCGGTTCCTAAAGGGGGTAGGGGTCACGAACTGCCCCAAAATGATGGTCACGAACCACCCCTAGAGTCACAAACCGCCCTAAAATGATGGTCACGAACCGCCCCAAATGATGGTCATGAACTCCCCTAAAATGCGGTCACGAACCGCCCCAAAATGATGGTCACGAACCTCCCATGGAGTCGTAAACTCCCCCAAATTGATGGTCACGAGCCACCCTAAAATGATGGCCACGAACCGGGGGTAACGAACCGCTACCAGGAGAGAATAATGAACCGCCACCAAGGCAGGGTCATGAACTGAACCTGATTTGAGTTCCTACCACACGACGACGATCGTGATTTCTTCTTAAGATCAACTTCAAACCGACTAAAACCCGAGATGCAAAGGTAGTCCAAATGAGAAGTTATCACTCAGGATCCAAATGGGAACCAACGAGTTAACTTCCAGAGCTGGACTTTGCTGCGGGACGTGTGCAAAGGGGTTATCGATATCTATAACTTTGGTTCATAGTTGAAGGAAGGATCATGTAGACGAACCAGAGCTAGGGAAGTGTGGACATGTTGGCCCCTAACCTAGAGCCAGGGATGTGTGGACTGGGTAGGGTTATTGACTATAGACCAGGGAAGTATGGTCATAGCAATAGTTGTACGGAGTTGTCGTCATGGCCCCAAATAGATTTGGTGATCAAAGCAGCGGACATCATATGCTTTACGCACTGAGTGAGAGATGTGAGGATGATTGCCATGTTTGATGTTTGCTATCACCGTGACATGCACACTCCCATTTTACACTTTATGTTAGTGTTACCTTAGAGTACTGTACGTCTTGTTGTGCTAACTCTTTGGTTGCAGGTCCAAGTTCAGGTATGATTATTTATACACGTTATTGTTTTACTTTGCTGATATCGCTCATACCAGAGTTTTGTCTGACCCAGAGTTTTATGTCTCTTCTTGTTACCCTGGGTGCTCCTAAACGAGCAGACTAGATACATGATAGGTGGTTATGCACGAATAGCTGTCCGAAGACAAGCAGGAGGATTCCACGTACTATTTACATATATTCCCCCTGTGTTGTTGCTGGTCATTACTTTGGGCATTAGTAGTGTACCTTTTCTATTTTCTTTTTAGAGATAGTATTTTGAAGTTGTAATAATGGTTTGGATCATAAACCGTATTATGGATTCCGCTACTCTGGTGGACATTGTTTAGTTTTCAGCTTATGCACTGTCTCGCCTGTTTTATATCAAGTTATGTTATTATTATATTTTATTCCATGTGCTGTGAGATATACTACAGGTTCTTGGTGATTCATTGTTTCAACCATTTTTCTTTTGATGACCGTTCCATGCTAGTCGGGCATTGGCAACGCATTTCGAGGGAAATGTCAGCTGGTGCGGGGCGGGCCATCACAGAGTACAAAGACGACCCATCCGGAACTCTTCGTCAGTATGACCCATTGATATTGTGTCACCTTACATCATTGTAACTTGTACTATTGTTGTTAAGTTCCGCGTGCTAGGATAAGGCTATTGATGCATGGCTAGATGGATTCTAGTTAAGACGGTAAATTGACTACTCACATATGATAGGCATGTAGAATTGTTTTGGCTGCTTACGTTTGTTTGAGATTTCGGGGTCGAAATTCCTAAAGGGAGTGGGGCGGGGAATGTAACAACCCACATTTTATGTATTGGAGGAATGTAAAACATTATTATTTAATTCCGTGAGGGTTGGATCATTCTCATGTTTTGATATGTTGTTTATAGGGATGTAAGACATGTTCATAATTTTTAACAATTTTATTTGTGACCATTTTGCCCCTGTTAGTTTTGTACATGGCATAACTTTTGGTTGGGATCGAATCAGGTGCTGAGATCGATTTCATTGGAAAGGAAATGGTGTTGCCAATTCCGTAAAGTGGTCACAATAAAGATTTGATTCAGCAGTTTGGGAGGAATCACTGTTTTATTGTTACACAATTTGCTATACAGGTTTTGTGAAGCCATTGATGGACTGATTTGGAGTGGCCCATTAATGGGCTAGTGGTAGGCTATAAATAGGTGGTTAGAGAAATGGAGAATAGTTTACTTTCTTCATTCTCCCATTTGGTTAAGCTCGTGATCGTCCTTGCTCAATGAAATACACCTTTCCAACATTAAAATCTAGATCTAAGAATGAAGAATGAAGATTGAAGATCTACATCAAGCAAAGCTTGATCTACATAAAGTGAAGAGGGATTGCATCAAATCAAGAGGTTTGAAGAATGTTATTCCATGTTTGGATTGAGAATTTAGTGATTTCGAATTAATTCGAAGATTTGGTGAGTGATGAGCATCTCTCGCAAGGATTCAATCAAGTATGTGGGTTGTTTGATCTTATTTTATCATTTTAAGTTGTTTTCACCAAGATTTACGTCATGGTAAGTATGTCTTCATATGAATCACCATAGGATCTAAACTAGCAACTTAAATCGACAAACTCCTTTGCCAATTCATATGTTCATGCAAGTTTAGATCCATTGTTTTAGTTTATGCATTGATTTATCATGATTTGGTGAATTTTATTTTATTATTGATGAATAATTGTCATTTTGATGTTGTTGATGATTTCATAATTGTCATTTTGATGTTGTTTGCATAGATGTTGTCGTAACTCCAGTGATGATTGTGGCTTCAAAGTGAATTCAAGTGAGAATGTTCAAAGTGATGTAATATGATCATTGATCGTTAAAATGCGACGAATGTGAAGACAACTCAAGGTGGTGAGTTCATGGATAATGGTTGCTCGAGAAGTGTCTTGAGCTTGTGAATAGTCATCAGGTTGGATGACTAGAGATAGTGAAGGCCGAGAGATTATCGTAGGTTCTAGTAGACTCAAAGCGGGGGTACAACGGGGGCACCCAAAGAATGGAAGTTGCTGGTCGTGTACCATGGGCAGTCATGGTGGGCCTAGAGATACGAGTTACGATGGCGTATGGAGTTTTGCTAGAACCAGGGTTTACCATTAGCCCTTGACGGACGACAAGGTGTTGAGCTGGTCATACGATTAACGATGGTTTCAAAACAGGATTGACGATGATAGTCAGAGTCATGGATGACGATTATTTTGCTTGTATCGTCTTGTGTAGATTATTCGACTTCGAAGGAGATATCTCTTGGATGCTTGTCTGATATTGGTTTAGGCCTTCAGGGCTTGTATTTGGGGAATGTCAATGTCGATTAGAATGGTCAACGCAAGATAAATGGTTGTCAGGAATGTACAGTTATTTCTAAATGCTTGTTGTAAAGGTTATCATTGTCAGATGTAGGGAAGACGGGTTGAGTTCTTCTCTATTGGAGTTGGTAAATTAATTGATTAATCTTCCTATTCTCATATACTTTATTGATAATGTTAGATAGCTGTTTTATCGCTCACTAAGACTATTGTATGACTCAAGTTTTTATGTTTCCCTCTTATTACCTTGGGTTGTTCATCCTATTATGGATGGGCAAACTAAGTAGCAGGTAATAGGTAGCAGATCTATGTGGAAGATGCTGTAGAGAAATGAAGAGTTGGAGCTTGCATACCAGTTTCTTACTACTATCTAGTATTTATGTTTCCGCTGTTTGATGTTTACTCTGAGTGTTTTAGTGAGTCCAATTTGTATAGACACTTATGTTGTAATATATAGATGTATGAATGTTCTTTCTAATTTTTATGAAAGTTCAAGTTTCCGCTCAATATGCTTCACTACTACAGCCTGTTGTATATGTTCTATTATATTTTAGCCTTGCCTAATTATACGACAGGTTCCGCTTATGTTATCTTACACCGATGATCATCCACAGCTGCCTGGCACGTCTTTCAGTGCATTTTCTCCCTTGTTAAGTGCAGGAGTTGTGGGCGGTCATCACATTACGTCTATTTGGAAAACATGACCATATGGTGAGTTTTTCTCATGATTAATTTTATTCAAGTATTTCAATTATTTGAAATTTGGGTATTTTACTTAATGTTGGTCTTGTGAGTCATCCATGTTATGTTTTACAAAACACTACATGCCTTTACACCAATTTTATATATATAGTGATCATCTGGAAATTAGATATATGCATGAATTTAGTAACTTCATATGCATTGGATTTTGTTTTGCCTGGAACTAGAAACCCATGTGTGAAAATATCCCTGGATCCCTGCATTGAATGTTCATACAAATATTACCTGCATTTTGACTTATACGTGCATATACATATAAATATATGTGTATACATATATGTGTTGTGTTGTCTTAAACTAAAAGGTCTGTCTGGTTTTGCCTTACTATCTATCCCAAGGTATATTTATTTTTGAACATCATTTGACCAGTCCTGAATGTTATATAACGATCACATATGATGTAGGCAACTCGAAACTGTCAATGGTTTGAATGTTATTTGAATTACACTGGTATGTTAAGGAATAACTTGAATATTTATGAAAAGACATGATCATTTGCGATTTATGGTCCAAAGCATACTGAACATTCTAACTAACTATGTAAGAGTGATAGACCCCTACCTAATTATTTTCGTAACATGCTCACTAACTTGTTTGAAACATGAACACCTGCTTAGCTAGAACCTGAACTATACCATCACATGTTGTTATGTTTATTGATCAATTTTAGGATAATTGAGACAATATAGCATTGGAATTTGTTTGAAATTAAGTAACCAATAAATGCATATGCTGCTATTTTGATTTTATAGAATGATTTCATGTACTCTAGCACATATTCAAATGTTTTATTCAATTTATTTGCATGTATATGTGCAACATTGTATTTTATTAAATGGTTTTGACCTTCTATACATATTTGAACCCATGCTTATGTTATTTTTCCAGGACCTTTTGTGTTTTTCATGGCATTGCTTCCTGTTTCTTTGAAACTCTTGTCAAGTGAGATATTTTATGCTTTCCCTTATTTTGGAACTGAAACACTAGTTGAGCTCTGGCTTTGTTAATAAACAAGCTGAAGTTTTCGGTTAGTTCACCTATGTAGATTGCTTGTCCCGAATTCAACATGTTGTGTTCACTTTATAATTTGAACAGGCTGTCCCATGCATTGCGTCTTTGATGCATATGGTGATGCATATAATTACATGTAAGAAAATTATTTTGTTCATAAGTGATCTCCCAGTTGTAAAACCTGACCAAATGATGTTGAGAATAACAAAACCATTGTACAATTGATAAACACTTAAAAATCCTAATTTATTAACCTGAACTATGTGTAATCACATATTACACCTTTTTGATACCTGGAACACAGTTTGTTCATTTTTGTTAAACATGGGTACTACCTATGAATTTAATCACCTGAGTTGCTTTGTGGTAAACTTAAATTTTAATAATGTAGCATATGCTGTCTTGTTACCTTGATTATACCCCTTTTCTTTTACCATAAAACCATTGTTGTACTTCAATGTTTGCTCGACCGTGAATACTGTGTTGAACTGTTATATTTATTCGCTGTTAGCATAGGTTTAATGCCCGTGGAAATCGTACACTGAGACTGTATGCGTATGTTAATTTGCATGTACAAGTAGATGGTTTTAATAATTTTCTTTATGAAAAAATGACCTGTAACCAAAAGATTAAAGCCACATATGTACTACCTAAGGGTTGAAACCCACACTGAAATTTTATATAACCTTACCTATGTGTATACACATTGCCAACATTGGGTATGTGCATATACATGTCTCCATAAATCTATTTATTTACCTAGGCTCAGCGCACCTCATATATATGCTAAGATGAAAACCTAGAACCGCGTGCACTTTAATATTATGCACAGCATTTTGCACTAACCTTAAATTTTGGTGTTAAACGTCTACTCGAAATTCAAGCCTGTAACATTTGTTGTCTTCATGTTTGCGCACAAATCCAATAATTGTAAACAATTGTAAAATTCATTTGGCTTTCTAAACAAAAAGGATTGTTGTAGAGGGTGTCGAACCCTAGGACCAAAAATATTTTAATTAATAAATCCAATTAGGTTATTCTAGGATTTTGATTGATTGAAAACACAGAAAATAACAGCAATTCAATAAAAAGAGAGATTTATATAATAAGAGAAAGCAATTAGGGGATAATGACATAGATTGGATTCATACTCATCAATATCCAACAAGTAAACATAGATCTAATTCATGTTTCTGTTACAAACATGAATCAACGATAATTAGGTTCTTAGTAACAAATAAGTAAATAACGACAAGCATAGCCTATGCAGGAGCTGAGCTCTTAAACAACCATAGGCTATCAGGACAGATTCACTAATTAATTTCTAAAACCCTAAAATTAGATCTAAATCTGATAATTGTTAGATCGAACACGAATATACCTTGTGAAGGAGCATAACTCTTAAACGACACAGAATATGAAGGTTCAGATCTAACCCTTGATTCAGATCCAGATCTACATGTATAAAGTCCTCATCTATTGGCTATGTGATTCATGTTGAATCATATCTATTAGTGTCAACACCCCCTAATCAAAGGGGATTAGCTAGACATAGGTAAAGAAGAAGAGAAAAATAAAATAACAGACATAAATAAAATAAAACTTAAACTAAATAGAATAGGAGAAGAAGAATGATTTTATTCCAAGAAGAGAATTACAGAATAAAACCCAGTGTATTTTTACATGAAGGAGATACAATGTATTTATAGTTGCTTTGGCCAAGACTTAGAGGCTAATTACACAATGTGGGACTAAAGATTTAGCCCAAATAACACATAAGCCAGTGTGAACGCAGCTGTAGAGTGAGAGGCTTTGTAAGTGAGCCAATGTGAACACAGTTTGAATGGATTTGCAATTGGCATAACTTGCGGGCATCAAATGACATCAATTTCAATTGTTTTGAGCATGAATAGGAACTCCATAACATCTGCAACAAGCTATCTTATGAAAAGGCGTTGGATTATTATTAAAGTATGCGGGAGAAGGTGGTTGAACAACAACATTTCTTTAAGCTTTCATCTAACTCTCAAAATCAACACTCTTCATACACCAATTCTTCAAGCTTTTCAAAAATTAATTGCATTAATCCACTCATCATAAATAATCTGAAAACACAACTATAAATACATAGTATCAATTATTTTAAATATAAAATAAGATAAATAAGCGGATAAAATATACACATTTACGTGTATATCAAATACCCCCACACTTATCTTTTTATTCGTCCTCAAATAAACTAAACTAAGATATGTCACACTTTCGTAGGAAACACGATTTCATTTAGCATATGCAACAAGCCGTTAAACCCCTAGGTGTCCCTAGTAGGACGAGTGTTGTCTCGTGAGGGTTTTCTGCGGATACTACCCACAAAATCCAAAGCGTCTTGTGTACGCGGATTAATCAAACAATATATTTAAGGTCTTTCATAGTCCAAGGACTTTACCTGACTTCAATACTAACGGTTTAGTCCCAAATTGTCCATCCCATAATTGGTGCAAAAATGAATAAAAATTTTCAAGTCAAATCGTAATTCCTTGATAACACTGTAATTGTCTTGAAGGTTAAGAGCATGGTGTCAACCAAAGTTCTACACATCAACAATGTGCACCCAATCATTTAATCTTTTCTTTTCTTTTTTTGAATAATTTTGCACCAGTGTAACTGTAATGCATTGGATATGAGTTATGCATAGACGAAGGAGAAATTTGTAAGTTCTAAAAATATTCTAGATAAGAGGGCAAGTGTATTAGTTGAACTTCAAATTACAAAAGATAAAGTAATACTAAGGAACATATGCATGTTTTGTTTCCTTTCATCACCTCTACTACAATCCTTGCTTCTAAGTACGACATGATGGATGTGGATGGAAATGAATGCTTTATAGTCAATAATGACGAGTGACTATTTTATTCTTAGAGATTTTCTCTTTATTTCATTTTTTTCTTTTCTTTTTCTTCCTTTTTTCTGCATGATGAATGATGAATGGAGATGGAATGGAGTGATACCGTATATTCTTTCATTTGATTCCTCCTGTACTAAGCAAATCATAACCAACACTTCATGAAAGGAAAGTTTTGTGCCCTAGTTACTCTACTTCTATAACCCTAATTCAACACACAAGTATGGATTGATGTTATATAAAAAGCTGAAAGGAATGATAAGCAAAGTATCGTAAGATAAATAACCCATATAAAATAAGATGTGGTATATGGTTATCCTACCTTTAAACAAGTACGGAGTGGGTAGTGTAATATTGGTATAAAAGATGTCGTTTTTAACCTTTAAACAAAATGTTCTTAAGTATACCAATATAAGAAAAACTTGTCAAAACATGGATGTAAATCGACTAAAACTTGGGTTTGAGTAATGTGGGGTATCGAAGAAGAATGCTACAATGAGTCATTTCTCCTTAGTTGGGCCAAGTGGACTTTAGAACTTACAAGTTTGAAAATTTGAATGAGAAAAAATATTATGCATGAAAACGAACTCAAAAAATCCAACAAATGTAGGTGCAAAAATCATTATTATTTGATGATTTATTTATTTATTTATTATTTTTACTTGCACATTCTAACATGTATAACAAAGGTTGACACGCTTACTCCAGAACACGACTAACGTCTGCACAGTCTCAAGCTAGGATCTTAAAAAGACACATTACGACTCAATGAATAAATAATGTTCATTCCCATCACCCAACAATTCAACTTATCAAACAAGAACCAAGGTGTTATTTATGAATTTAAGTTAATCCTTGTTCAATGAATGACCTAGTTCATAACATTTGATTGCTAATGTAATGTAAATTTCCCCCCACACTTGAGTGTGACTGTGTCCTCACAGTCTTAATTAGACGTATCTTAGTGAAAAGGAAATAAAATAAGAGAATATTTACATATGTACAAAAGAGGGTTAGTGCATCTTACCGAATTTAATGTGGCTCATGGAGGACCATGAGCTCTTCCTCTTGGTTGGGTATTGGTTCCAAGTAAGGTTAAGGCGCTGACCATTGACCTTATAGGATGATCCATCGGTTGGATTCTCAATTTCTACCGCACCATACGGAAAAACAGTCCGTACAATGTAAGGTCCTATCCATCTAGATTTTAACTTACCCGGAAATAAATGCAATCTTGAGTCATATAACAAAACTTTTTGACCTGGCATGAAAGTTTTACATAAAATGGATTTATCATGAAAAACTTACGTCTTGTCCTTGTAAATTCGTTCATTTTCATAAGCATCATTTCGAATTTCGTCAAGTTCATTAAGTTGAAGCTTCCTATGTTCACCTGCTTGCTCTAAATCAAGATTCAAAGTTTTTATTGCTAATAGTGCCCTATGTTCTAGTTCAACTGGTAAGTGACATGGCGTACCAAAAATCAATCGAAAAGGGGACATACCTAAGTTTGTTTTAAAAGCAGTGCGGTAAGCCCAAAGAGCGCCGGTTAACTTTTGGGACCAATCTTTACGATTTCGATTCACAGTTTTCTCAAGGATTTGTTTAATCTGCCTATTCGATACTTCAACTTACCCACAAGTTTGAGGATGGTAAGGAGTGGATAACTTGTGGGTTATCGAATACTTTTTCATGAGAGGTTCAAAAGAACGATTACAGAAGTGTGTTCCATTATCACTGATTATTGTGCGAGGTGTGCCAAACCTAGAGAAGATATTTTCTTTCAAGAAGTGCACAACAACCTTGTTATCGTTTGTTTTGCATGGAACAACTTCGACCCATTTAGAAACATAATCAACAGCTAAGAGAATGTAAAGGCTCCTAAAAGAATTAGGGAAGGGTCCCATAAAGTCTATACCCCACATGTCAAAAACTTCGACTTCTTGAATTGGATTTGGGGGCATCATATTCCGTTTAGAAAATTTCCCTAAGAATTGACATCGATCACAAGTTTTGCAGAATTCATAAGCGTCTTTGAAAAGGTTGGGCCAGTAGAAATCCGATTGGAGAACCTTTTCGGCTGTCTTTTTGGGACCGAAGTGACTACCACAGGCTTGGTCATGACAGAAGAGAGGACACTGCGAGTTTCAGTGTCGGGAACACACGTTCAAACGATTAGGTCTAGACAATATTTGAAAAGATAAGGGCCGTCCCAATAAAATGTTTCACTTGGGAAAAGAATTTGCGTTTGTCCTTCTTAGACCAAAAAGAAGGGGTCTGCTTGGTGACTAAGTAGTTGACAATGTCAGCGAACCAAGGATCAGTAGACAATGAAAAGAGTTGTTCATCCGGGAAGTTCTCGTTGATCGGAAGAGAAGAAGACGGGGCATTTGGAAGACGAGACAAGTGATCTGCAATAACATTGTCAGATCCCTTTTTATCCTTAATGATAAGGTCAAATTCTAGAAGTAGAAGGATCCAACGAATTAGACGAGCCTTAGCATCCTTTTTAGAGAAAAGGTACATAAGTGCGGAATGATCAGTATGAGCGGTGATGTGGGAGCCAACTAGATATGGTCTGAATTTTTCTAGAGCGAAAATGACTACCAAGAGTTCTTTTTCAGTGGTTGTATAGTTGATTTGAGCGCCGTTCAGAGTCTTACCCGCGTAGTAAATGACACGAAGAATTTTATCGATTCGATGTCCTAAGACAGCGCCAACAGCGAAATTCGAGGCATCACACATGATTTCAAAAGGCAGCTTCCAATTAGGAGAGCAGATGATCGGGGCAGAGATAAGTTCATTTTTAAGACGCTCAAAAGATGAAATGCAATCAGAATTGAAGTCGAAATGAACATCCTTACCAAGAAGACTTGTCAAAGGTCGAGTGATTTTGCTAAAATCCTTTATAAAGCGACGATAGAAGCCAGCATGACCTAAAAAGGATCGGATGTCCTTAACGGATTTGGGAATGGGAAGATTCGAGATAACCTCAATTTTGGCTTTGTCTACTTCAATTCCTTTATTAGAGATGACATGTCCTAAAACAATGCCATGTTTGACCATGAAATGACACTTTTTCCAATTAAGCGTTAAGTGTTTATCTTTGCAATGGTTAAGAACAAGATCCTGGTGATGTAAACACTCAGTGTTAGAATCTCCCAAGATGGAAAAATCATCCATGAACACTTCCAAAAATCGCTCGATCATATCAGAAAAAATGCTAATCATACATCTCAGAAAGGTTGCAGGTGCATTACAGAGACCAAAAGCCATACGATGGTACGCAAATTTACCAAATGGACAAGTGAAAGTGGTTTTCTCTTGGTCCTCCAAAGCGATAGGGATTTGATTATAGCCCGAGTACCCGTGAAGGAAACAGTAGTACTCGTGACCGGCTAGTCGTTCTAACATTTGATCGATGAATGGCAGAGGGAAATGATCCTTACGCGTTGCAGCATTAAGTTTCCTATAATCAATGCAAACACACCAACCAGTCTGGGTACGGGTTGGGATAAGCTCGTTAGCTTCATTTTGAATCACGGTTATCCCTGATTTCTTAGGTACGACATGAATCGGACTAACCCATTGTCTATCGGAAATTGGGTAGATGATTCCATTGTCAAGACATTTAAGGATTTCAGCACGAACTGCTTCTTTCATGATGGGGTTTAGTCGAAGATGGGGATCACGAGTGGGCTTGGCAACATCTATAAGGTGGATTCCATGTTGCACTATCGAAGGACTAATCCCCTTAATATCAGCCATGGACCAACCAATTGCTTCCTTATTTTTCTTAAGGATGGGAAGGAGCAATTGTTCCTGCTCTAAAGTAAGGTCAGAAGCGATAATGACAGCAAAAGTTTCATTGTCTCATAAGTAAGCGTACATAAGATGATTGGGAAGCACTTTGAGTTCAGATTTTGGGGACGACTCAACCAAAGAAATTGGTTGAGGAATAGGCTCAATTGTGAGCGGCTCGACAGGAGTTGAATCAGAGGCATTTTTGGGGATATTCTGAAATAAAGTTTCATAATTTGGTTCAATTTCGTTGTTCAGATGGTCGAGCTTAGGTTCATCGTCGTGGACAGCATGGATTTCAGAAAACTGATCCACATAAGAGTTAGGAGAGTTTCCAGTTCTAAAGATGTTTAGCTCGACGGTCATGTTGCCGAAAGAAAGTTTCATAGACCCATTTCTACAGTTAATAAGAGCATTAGAGGTTGCTAAGAAGGGTCGTCCTAGAAGCAAAGGGATCTGGTTTGTAGGATTGTTTACTTGTTGAGTTTCTAGGACAATGAAATCAACTGGAAAGAAGAATTCACCTACTTTGATCAATACATCCTCGATTTCACCCACAGGTTTCTTAATTGAACGGTCAGCAAGCTGAAGGGTAACCTTGGTGGGTTTTAGTTCTCCTAGCCCTAATTGATGGTAGACAGAATATGGAAGCAAGCTAACACTAGCACCTAAGTCTAGCAGGCATCTATCGATTTTCTCGTCCCCAATAGTACATGATATTGTGGGGCAGCCGGGATCTTTGTATTTCACTGGCATTGATTGGGACAAGACTTCGCTTAGAGTTGCCACTAGAAACACTTTTTTAGGTACATGTGTATGATGTTTCTGAGTGCACAAATCTTTTAGAAATTTAGCGTATTGTGGAACTTGTTGTATAATATTTAAAAGAGGAATGTTCACTTTAACTTGCTTAAATATTTCAAGGATCTTTTCTAGCTGATCTGTCTTTTTTCTAGGTCGGTGTCTATGAGGAAATGGAGTAGACAACTCAGTAGGTTAGGCTACTTGAGTTTGAGGATGGTCCTTGTCAGAAATTGGCTCAATGTTTTGATCTGAATTGGTCAAATTATCGGTAAGGTTTGGAAGATCGTCCGGTAAATCATTTGGGTTGACCACATGGTTGTCAATCTTTTTGTCGAATCTAAGAGCGTGACTGCATTCAAGTGACTAACGTTTGAATCTTAAATGATGTGAATTTGGTTGGGGTTTGAATTTTGTCCTCTAGGGTTTTGAATGGGTTGACTTGGAAACGTACCCTTTTCCCTTTCAGTTAATCTAGCGTTAAGTTGAGACATTTGTTTTTGAAGTTCACTAATTTGTTGATTCGTGTTTTGCATATATGATTGCAAGGAGTTGTCTAACTTGTTTTTATTTTTAACACTTTGCTTAGTCATTTTCGCTAATAGGTTGCTCACCTCAGATAAATTCCCCTCAATCATAGAAAGGCGTTTTTCATATTGGGGTGCAACCATTTGATTGTGGAAAGGTGCCTGGTTCGAACTGTACTGATTTTGCCTAAGAGGAGGAGGGTTCACAGCATTGTTCAGAAATGCTCGATTCGAAGGTCTGTTCATCAGAGGGTTATTCGGACCATAAGAAAGATTTGGGTGGTTGTTGGGTCTGTTGAAAGCGTTTACTTGCTCAAGGGACTGGGGACAGTCATCAGCCATGTGATTAGTGTCATGACATAGTGACACATAGTTTGGGAAACGTTATTGGACTGAGTGTGTGTTATAACAACGTTCAGGATGGCATCAACAAGAGTATTAGAAGAAGAAGAGGATTCAACAGAATTACTACTGAATCGCGAGTATAGAGATTTTTCATTGGTTCGTTCCCATTGTTTCGATTTTTCTTCTAACTCGTCCAAAAATTCCCAAGCTTCTACGTCAGTTTGTTTTAGAAAATTGCCCTGACACATGGACTCTAACATTTTCCTAGAACTATTATCGAGTCCATCATATACAGTTTGACATAACGACCATGTTTCATAACCATGATGGGGACAACTTAACAGCAGTTCTTTAAATCTTTCGAAGTATTGCCAAAAAGATTCACCCCTTTTTTGGTGGAAATTGGTGATTTCATTTCTGACTCTAGTTGTTTTTTTTGGGGGGTAGGACTTTTTAAGGAAAACTGTTGTAAATTCATCCCATTTTTTAATCGAATTTGAGGGCAAGCTGTGAAACCATTTTTCTACGGAGTCAGTTAGTGTGAATGGAATCAAACGAAGTTTAATACCATCCTCACATAACTGTTGTAATTTAAAGGTTGCGCAAGCATATTCAAATTACATTAAGAAACTATATGGTTCATCATGAGAAAAAATTTCGAATTTGGGAAGGATGTTTATCTGACTCGATCGGATTTCAAAGTCGTTACCCACATGATTGGGTAACTGAATGCAAGAAGGGACAGAAACTCTATCGGGAAGGATTCTGTCCATAAGGGTATGAGGTGCGGGTTCGTTACTCATTTCTAAGGGTTGTTTGGGAAAATTGGTTTTTGAAGAAGGGGAAGGTGGTCTGATTCGAACTAAACGATGAGATTCTTGGTCATGGGACCAAGTTTGCATGCACCAGAAAGAAGAAGTAAAGAGTTTGCCAAAGAAATTTAGACAATGGAGAAGTTCAGAAAGAGGTGAGAGATAGAAGATTTTTTTTTTTGAAAATGGGAGTTTTGGAATATTCCTACCTACAGAACTAATGAGGGCTAGAGAATAAAAATAAGTTAATTTTTTTAAAAACTTTTATTTGTTTTTGAGGAATTTTGATTTATTTTTTTCAATATACAAAGCAATCAAATACACAGAGATTGGCTACAATGAAATTTTCTGTCCTTAGTAGCTCCTAACCCAAAATTATATAGTGACACGTTTGATTACTTAGAACAAAAGATTTCTCAGCCAGTTAACGGACAGGAGTTATCGGTGCACCAGGAATCGCCCTAGTAATGCAGCCGAAGGTTTAAGTACCTTCAGAGTAACAACCGATATAATATTTACGAATCACCGTAATATTTATAAATGGTTATTTCTCTGCCGTAGTCTAGAAACCAAGAAATAATTCGTTCCAAATGAATCAACTATCAAAATACAATTGAGCCCTAGATGAGCCCGCGACTCCCTTAAGTCCAATGTCTAACCGTTATTATTAGTCAGATTCTACGATGAAATGCAATTTGTAGGCTAAGGAAAGGGTGATGAAATCCCTCACCTTATGTGAATTGGGGTATTGCCCTTAACAGAATGAATACAGATGCAAAAATAGTAATCACAGAAATTAAAAGATTTTACAAGCAAGCTGCTGCCTCTAGTGAAGATTTTTACAAGCAATGTCTCTCTATATATATTTATTTATTTGCGGCAGTAGTCCCTGTAGAGTTTAGAAAAATCTCACCTAGATCGGCAGTCCGTCCAGTATAATTGAGAAGCGCTAGCGCGTTCACACTCCACTTGGTGTGCAACCGCTCAAACCCTGAATTGTTCGCCGCTTCCTGTTGTTGTCGCCTCCTACTAATTGGTTGACTGCGCTGTAGCACAGGTTCGGGCTAGGAGGTCGAATTTTTTTTTTATGACCTTTTTCAAATTACCGCTGTACCTGTTTTTGAAAAATTCCTCAAACTTTTTTTTTCGAAAGAGAACATGAAAGCAAACTAGAAAGCAAAAACAAAAGACACCTTTTTTTCTACTCTAAAGAAAATTAAAGAAAGAGAAAAAAAGAAAGATGGAACAAAAGAAAATCTAAAAATAAAAAACCTAGACTTGAATTGCCTTAAAACAAATAAAAAAAACCGTGCTTGCACACAAAATCCAAACTTGAGTACACGAGGCCCAAATGAACACATGGCCCAATATACACTAATTAAACTTGAACTCCAGAAGAAAATATCTGTTCCTAAGCCTACTAACCCCAGACCCAAAATCCCAACTATCTTTACTACAAAAGCCTTTGCCAAAATACCTAATTTATCCCTTTCAGAAAAATCAGAAGATCATTAAATTAAAACACATAGAAATAAAAATAGAAAAAATAAAAAATATGTGATTCGAAAACGGAAGAATTACGAATTGGTTTGAAGAAAAGTTTGATTCCAGATGAAGATTGGGTGAGGTTGCGGCTTCAGGATGACTTGGGTTATGGCGATTTGGGGTCTTGGAAGTGGATCGGGGAGGGTTTGTCTTCAGGGATTCTTCTATTGAGGTTGAACGGTATGGATTGTTTTGCGTGGATTGTGGGTGGTTTTTGGAGGTCGAGAGTTTGGGTAAAGGTGCTGATTTCGAACTGGGTGATTGCGGTCGCGACTGGTTGTCCTTTGGTTTGCCAGATCTGTTCGATTTGGTGGATTTCGAATCTGGATTTGGTGCGTTCGAAGTGGTTATGGTCGAGGCTGTTTAAAGGGTTTGAATTCGGGTTCAGGTGAATAGGATTTGAGGTGGATGTTTGTGTCGATTGGGAGGAAGGGATATGGTAGAAAAAGGTTTGCAGGTGAATTTGTAGGGTGGATAGGATGTCGGATTTATGAAGTCTGAACACCAGTGTTGTGCTGTTTGTATGTTGCAATTCGGGAAGTGTTAGAAAGAGGGTTGCCGATGTGGTTCGAGGGGATTTATCAATTGATTTATGAAGTGTGAAGTAATGGCTGTTAGATGGTAGGGATTGTGTCTGGTTTTTGGTGTGAAGATGTGGAGCAAACTGATCGGAAATTTGGTGAAGGGGATATTTATGGTGGAGGGGCTTGATGAAACAGTAGTTTTGTATGGAGTTGAATTTGTGAAGGGTGCGTGAAGGAGGTGATTGCTGTGTTGTTGGGAGGGTGGTTTGATTGTGGCTAGTATTGGCTTCTAGCAATGAAGGCTGTGGCAATGTTGGAGTTTTGTTATGATGTAGTGTATGTGTTTGTGGAGAAACGATGATGAAGAGGATAATGCCGATTATGAGGGGCAGTTTGTTGATGATGGTTAAGGGATTTGCGTGGATCTGAAGGTTATGAAGGTTATGGGGTTTGTCGGCGGGGTGAATGTGAGTGATGAAATTTGTTTGCTTGTCAGTGAAGGGAGGTAGTTGAACGTGAAAGCAGTGGAGTGATTGGAGAGGTGGTAGTTTGGTTCGTGACTTTTTGGGGTTGGCTGAAGTTAGTGGAAGATATAAGGCATGTAAATGGATGGTGGAGGAATGCAGTCTTAGTATATGAGGTGCTGGGTTTTATAGAAGAAGTAAATCAGTAAAGAAAATTAAGGCTGAGATGGAAAGAAAAGGAAAGCAATAGATTTTTTAATTTATAAAATTTGTAAAAAGGAAAGAATTTATGGACATAGGTCAAGAAAGAAGGAAAGCAATAATTTTTTTATATTTTTGTGAAAAAGAGGAAGGTAATGAAATGGGGAAGAAATTAAAGAGGCACTGAAAGAGGAAAGAAATCAAATAGAACATTACAATTTTTTTCTCTCTTAATTAGAAGATCATGGTATAAATCAGCAAATACCAAATCAAAGCTAATCAAGAGAATTTTATATATATATAATTAAAAATAAAACTAACAAAAAATATTTTTGTGTTTTTTTTATATAATAAAAAAATACGAAAATAAAAGGAATACATTTTTTTGTTTATTTATATGAAAGAAAACTAAAGAAAAGAAAAGAAAAAAAAATATAACCCGAAGGATTTAAAAATAAAAACTAATTTGGTCCCCGGCAACGACGCCAAAATTTGTTTGCGAACAAATCCAACAATTGTAAACAACTGTAAAATTCTTTCGGCTTTCCTAAACAACAAGGATTGTTGTAGAGGGTGTCGAACTCTAGGACCAAAAATATTTTAATTAATAAATCCAATCAGGTTATTCTACGATTTTGATTGATTGAAAACAGAGAAAATAGCAGCAATTAAATAAAAAGAGAGATTTATATAATAAGAGAAAGCAATTAGGGGATAATGACATATATTGGATTCATACTTGTAATGACCCGCATTTTTAGTTGTCGAATAATTAATTAATTTAATTATTAAATATCGAGTTGGCGATATCGATAACTGGAATTAAATAATAATTATATTTAATTAAAATAAATAATAGAATAATATATTTAATTCAGAAATAATAAAAAATAGTGGAACTCACAATATAGTGTGAATTGGATTATTTAAAATATATAGTTCAGTTTAGAGTTGAATTATATGAACAAATATATTCAATCGATGACAATTGAACGTATAGTTTATAATATAATTATAAACGAGCGCGTAACGGCGCGGTAGTTCGCTATTTGGCGATTTGAACTTCAACTGGATATACAAAAGCCGTTTTAAATCGGATTTCTATAAAACAAGAAACGTTAGGAGCCGGTGAAGTATATTTTTCTAGTGGAAGAGAAAAATCGAGAATTCATCGTGTAGATTTTGATTTATGTCCAAATCAAATTTTAGAAAAAGTCGCAGTGGAAATTCCTTCATAATTTATAACGATTTATTTATATTTTAAAAAGGAATTTCCTCATAAATCGAATATCGATTTGAAGCGGGATTTGAAATATCGAGTTAGAAATTCATATAAGAATATTCTAGAGCTGTATGATATTCTGTTGTGAATATATACGATAATATTTATTTATAAATATTTAATTTGATTATTTTTAAATATATTTATATATTTAAAAGGGTTATTTAGAGCTTTAAAAATAGCCAGTTTTGCAAACGACCTCAGAATTTGATGAAAACCAATTTTGTTGGATCTGCATTGTTAAATTATTGTTATATTTCAATTTCCGTGATTTTTGAAGTCAATATGTGGCCGTATCGATTTTTAAGGTGAAAAACAGTCAGTATTTTGACAGTTAATAATATGTTGTGTGAGCAAACGGAGTCGGGATTCGACGAAACCAGATTCGTTGGGACCGTAATGTCTAACTGTAGTTGCATGACCATTTTCGTGATTTTTGAATATCGTGTGTGATCACACGGAATTTTAGAAGATGAATAAATGAGATATTTGCTAATTAAAAATATAAAATATTAATAAAAAAATATCCTAATCTATATGTGATCAAAACAAGGGCCACGCGTTATTTTTTCTCAATCTCACAAAGTAAAAACCGCCCCCTTTAAAACCTCTCTAAACCTAAAACTATCGTGCATCTCAAAATTAAAGGAGCCGCCACTTATTTCTCATTTTAGCAAACAAAAACCACAACTTTCTTAAATCCAATCGTGTATTTCTGAGTTCGCTTCCATCTGCTTGAAGTCAGTGGGGCGCGATGCCCTTTTGTTGATGCTCAAAACTTATGGGAGGACTAGGGTTCGGATGTATTCCATTTTGGAGCATCGTTTTCAATTTTCAATATTTGATTTGGGCTTACGGTTGGATTTCAATCAAGTGTGAATTGTTTGAGGGGGTTTGGCAAGAAAAAGTGAAGCAAGGTCACTGGGTTGTTGCGCAGGGCCGAACGACAGAAGTTGTGGGTGAGTGTCGAGTTGAAGGTAGAAGGAAGAAGGAGAGTTGAAGCAAGAAGGTGGTTTGTGTGTAAACGTGATTAAGGAAACGTTGAGCAATGGCTGAAATTGGTGGAGAGTTTTCTGCGTTGTAGAAATGGTGGAGAGAACTGCGGTTCGAATTGCAGAAATCAGTGGAGAAAAAGGGGCAAGGTACTCTCGGTTTAACTGGAATAGGAGAAATTGGGTATATGACAGTCTGGAAGGGCTATAGATTGAATGAGGAAGGGGCTTGAAATATGGGCTTTGGTGTCTAAGTTCGGAAAGAAATTCGATAATGACAATAAGCAATTCTGTTTCAACAAGGAGCAGCGTATTCTTGATGGGGAAGAAGATGGAATAATCGGTTGTGTGCTTGGAAAATGGGCCGACAAAAATTGAAAGGTTAAAGCCCGATTAGTTTAATTAACTAGGTTTAAATGGAATTTAATATTGATTGTACATGCTTTATCTTGTTCATATATATTCAGAATTTCGAACGAACAAATCCGTTCAGATCATATAGACGAATGCTACGTTATGGAACTGACTGGAAGTGATATGGAGCACGTTACAATTTATAGCGAAATAAATTGCCCGTCTGAATCAAGCGACAGTTATCGTTATTAACGATGATAGTCCAATGGGAGTAAAACTCACCAACTCTGAACAGTTATATTTTTATTTTTAGAACTGATACTTATATGTTGATTGCTGTGTGTTAACTGTTTGGTTGAATTGTTTGTGTATTGGTTGAAATTATAGATAACGATATATATATGAATCGTTAATTAAATATTGATTTTGTTTATCAGAATATTTCATATCGAAATGAAATCGATGTTATTATATTGTTTTAACATCTGTGATGCAGGGAAACGGGTTGGAGGGACCCAACTGGGTTCCTCAATATATATAATATTGTTTTGTTTCATATATTGTAATATATGATGTGATATAAAATCTGTTGATGATGATGTGTGTTTAAATGATATTGATCATTGTGATTTGGTATTTTAAATACCGTAAGAAATACTGGCATGAAGAAAGGGGATTTTCAAAGTATATTTCGAAAATTAATTATTATATAAAATCAATGGATTTTATATATAAAAGGAAAAATGATTTTTTAAAATGAGATGATTATAAAATCAAAAGAGGTAAAAAGGAATATATTTGTAAAACAAATATAAAGGAAATATATTTTTAAAACAAATATAAAGGAAATTATTTGTAAAACAAATAATAAGGGAATATATTTGTAAAACAAATACAAAGGAAGATATTTGAAAAACAAATAGAAAGAGAAATTCTTGTAAAAACATTTACAAATAGAATTTAAAAGGAAATATTTGTAAAACATTTACAAATAGATTAAAAGAAATATTTATTTGATAAATAAATAGAAAAGATAAAAGAAATATTTATTTGTTAAATAAATAGAATTGAAAAGGGGATAGTTATTTGTTAAGTAAACAAATAGAAAACGAATAATTCAAAGGAGATAATCCAAAGGAGATAATCCAAAGGAGATAATTCAAAAGAGATAATTCAAAAGGAAATGATTCAAAGGAGTTAATTCAAAAGAGTTAATTGAAATGAGTTAATCGAAGATTAGTTATTCGATTAGAGTTAATCGAATAGAGTAAATGAGTTAGAGTTAACCAGTCAGGGTTAATCAATTAGGGTTGACCAGTTAGAGTTGATCACTTAGAGTTAACCAATTAGAGTTAAAGTTAACCAGTTAGAGTTAGAGTTAACGAATAGAGTTAAATAGAGTTACCGAATATTAGTTATTCGAATAGAGTTAAATAGAGTTATCGAATATTATTTATTCGAGTAGAGTTAAAAGAGTAAATTGAATATAGTTTATTCAAATAGAATTAAAGGAGTTAATCAAATATAGTTTATTCGAATAGAATTAAAGGAGTTAAGTGAATAGAGTTAATCAAAATGGAGTTAAGTGAATAGAGTTAATCAAAAAGAGTTAATCGAAAAGAGTTAATCGATTAGAGTTAAATCAAAAAAAGTTAATCAAAAAGGAGTTAAGTGAATAGAGTTAATCCAATAGAGTTAATTGGTAGGAGTAAATTGATAAGAGTTAATTGAATAGAGTTAATCGAATATAGTTTATTCGAAGAAAGGTTTTCAAATCTAGTTATTCGTAAGAAAGATTATCGAATATAGTTATTCAAAGGGAGGAGTTATCGAATAGAGATTTATTCGAAAGAGAGTTA
The DNA here is from genome assembly GCA_030737875.1 of Allium sativum. NCBI lineage: Eukaryota > Viridiplantae > Streptophyta > Magnoliopsida > Asparagales > Amaryllidaceae > Allium > Allium sativum. The sequence continues at coordinate 774,133,329 of CM060912.1, forward strand.
CGTAAGGAAGTTTGTTAAAGGTTTAAAAGATAAACTTTGTCTATTCTGAAGTTAAAACATTGTTCAGTTAAGGTCTTAAAGGTAATTATACCCCAACTTGATTGACTTTTTTCTTAACTAAGGAATAGTAAGGTTAGATAGTAAAGGATGGTTAAGTAAATTTAGTTAATGACTGTAATGGTTTGAGTTGGCGTCGCGATGTTTTATTTAAAACATCAGTTCAAACCAAATGAAGGAGATTTTGCATTTGAAATTTGAAATAGATAAAGTTAATTAATAGGGAAAGAATTAAGTTAGAACGTTAAAATTATAACGTTAAGGAAGAAAGTAGGCAAGAATTAATCACTGCGTTTAAAGGCCTTTACACTTTTTCTCCAATCTCCACGGATTTAACGGACCAGGTTCTTATCAGCGACTATAAACGAATGTCCAGGGCTAGCAATCAAACTCATTATTTGACATCAATTGAAGATTTATTTAAGATTTAGTTAATTTAATTTAAACCTATATTTATAAATTCCGTAACGTACTGCATGTTATCAGAATTTGACAGGATCAGAAGTGTTGGAACCTTATGACGAGTGCTTCATTACAGAGTTGGTTTGGACTGTGTTGGACACTACTGGAAGTTTTAATTAAATTAAACACTTATTTAATTTAATTGAAACAAACTGTTTCACAACGAATGGAAACCCAAGGTAAGTACAACATAATAATTTTTTTCCCACTTATATTTTATATAAGTCAGGTTTAATAGTTATATGTTATGGTGGTTTATTATTGGGTGTCTGCTGAATATATTATTTTATCCTGACTGAACTGAATAAATTTTACGTTTGTTTAATTTAATTAAAACTAGTCATTATTTTAACGATTGTAAGAAATTGAGGTAACTTAACTTGTTGGTGATCACGTTTATAATAATATAAACGTATAAAGTTAATAGTTGAATGCTTATATTGCTATTATTGGTTGATTTTTAGAAATTATATTTGTATATTGAACAAATGATTTTTTTTTTGAGGTAACATATTTGGATGCATGTAAAAAAAGGTTGGAGGGATCCAACCGAATTCCTCAAATTTATTATTTATTTTCATATTTTAATTATATGAATTGTTTAACTAATCTAATTAGAAGATTGATTTGATTTTGACTGTTAAATTAAAATTCAACATTTGTTATGTTTTTAACTAGTGGACAACATTGGTTGAGTAATTGGCAGGATATGGCATATAAATCAATCTTTTTATTAATATTGATTTACCATTATGTAAATCGACAGAAATGAAGTTATAATTTTTTTAATGAAGATAGATTTTTAAATCTATTATTTTGAATGGAAGTTTATTAAAGGAAATAAATATTTATTATTTAAGTTTATATGTAATTATTAAATGGTTTATAAAGAAAATTCTTATGTTAATAAGATTTATAAGCAAATGAACAGAAATTAACCTAACAGTTGAGAGCTGGATAATTGTTTTTAAGAAACTATTAAATGGAATTATTTAAATTAATTATATTATTAATTAATTTAAATGAAGGTTTATTTGAAATCTGTTAACGAGGTAACCATGTTTTGAGTTGAATAAGTCAAGCGTTTTAAGTGACATTGATTATTAAATTTGTTTTTGCCAATTAATCTAATGAAATAGTTTAATGAATATTTGTTTTAATTATTAATAAGATTTTAAAAAAGAAAATTTCTATTTATTTAATTAAATAAGGAGTTAACTACTTCTATGGTAGTTAATGATGAAGTAAATTATTATTTTAATTAATAATAATTTAATCGATTTCTATTTAAATGAAATTCATTGATGTAAAGTAATCGAAGTTGAAATGGAATTTAGTTGAATTTTGCAAAGAGGCTATGAACTGGTTTTAACCCGAGTTTTTAAAACCATGTTATAAAGAGATTTTAAGCGAATAAGATATTTTAAATTAAATGTTTACTTAACATTTGAATTAAGTAAAAAGAAGTCGAGATAAAAATGGGGTTTATATTAAACTTGAGTTTATAGGTAAGGTTTATAAAACAGATGTGAAGTCAAAACATTGACTTTAAATTAATGTTGCTTAATAATGAATTTAAGTGAAACAAATTGCATTGAAACGAGCCTTCCAGAATGGAAGATGGTTGAATGGATTAGAACTGGAATAATATGGGTTGATAAGGAGTTAAGATTAGAAATTAAAGAACCGGAACCTAATTGGAGATTGGCTGAGTTGAGTGATTTTCTGAGTATTAATCTGATGTTGATTTCAGTCTTCGGGATTGATACTTAGGGAGTTATTCTCTTACCAATTTTCAGTCCGGGACTTAGGAATTTTGAATTATAGAAATACATGAATAAGACTTGCGAATGTTTCCAACTAATAAAAAGGGTTTGAGAATGTAAACTGATATCTCCAAAGTGATGGAAATAAAAAGGAGATTCTGTCAAAATATAACGATATTTTCAATGTAAAAGGAAAAGAAAAGTTGAGTTTTGAAATGAGTTTATTCTAAAAGAAGTGTTGGATTTTGTTTCCAAGTAATGAAATAAAAGAGATTCGGTAACATTATTTTATGAATGATAAGTTAAATTGATTTTCTCAATTATAGATAATGAGAAATGATGTAGCAAATGTTTTGAAAATGATAGTAGAATAGAAAATTGGATATGATTATAGGATATTTTTCTAAGTATTAAAATAAAATAGTTTTGAAAATAACCTTATGTTAAATAAGAATTGAAATGCTATGTTGAAATATTGAAAACATTTTAAAGTTTTTAGTTGACCATCCACTAGTTATTTTAATCAAGAGACCAAGTAATATTAAGTACTGAACCCGTAAATTCATTTTATTTTCATTGTTGTATAATTGTTTATTTGATAGTTAAGTAACCGACTATCAAATCTGGCATATACGATTGTTGGTACGGAAAGACCTGGATTGAATTTATATTCGAAAACCATTTCGGACCAGCAAATATGTAACAACCCTGAATTTTGGGGCCAATTTAACATGTGTAAATAAATACTAATTGGTCATATGGTAAATATGATGTTATATATTTTGAAATTTTAAATTCACAAACTTTGTCACAATTAGCATTAAACTACCATTAATTCTTTCCATTTTATCCTCTCTCTCTTTCATTGTTATCTGTTTTTGAAATTTGAAAAATGTGTCATTATAGCGTTTCATAAAAGGGGTGTAGGGAAATGTAACACCCCACCTCCGCTAGGGTCACTCTTTCGGGGGCACTAGCTTCTGGGGGGCGTTAGAACTGGGTAAGCATGCATAATGATATATCAAGGCAGAACAGGAACATAAATATATATGTAAAACAGAGTAAATGAGAATAAAACAGCGGAATATCTAAAACATCTCAAAACAAGTCTAGTACATCATAAAGTCATCTGCCAAAATAAATATGTCTAGTATAACATAAACAGAAATACTGAAATACATAGTGCTATCCCCAAAAATAAAAGTGATAAACCATAGCGAGCTCAATGTCCAGACATACATGAGCTATCCAGCGAACAAGCAAGCGATCCAAGCTAAGCACCACTGTTCCCTCCCTGAGAACCTGGGGGGGGGGGGGAACGGAAGAAAAGAAGAAGCGAAAGAAAACAGGTCAGTCAAAAAGACTGGTAAGCCCTACTACGATCAGTCTATAAACTAATAAAGCTAACATCATGATGGAAACTGAGATGAATATACTGGCAATAGATAAAGGTGTCATCACATAAAGAAGATTAAGCTTTGCACCACAGTGTACTAGCAAACTAACATGACAGGTATTGATCCCTCAGCCCAAACTTTGGCCCAATAGCATGAGGTGACCTTAATACAAGGTCCAGCCCAACGGTCTAGTCGATCGGCTCCCTATAAACCTAACACGTCAAGTGTTGGTGTCCATACGGCCCACATATGGTTGTAGTCAGACTGTGCTGGGTCCACCTTCGGGTGTATCAAGCCCTCGGGTGTCAACCCCAGACACCTAAGCAATAATGCACAGTCTAAACCTACTGGTACCCGTGCCTCGAGTTTGTCCAACACCGGACTACGTGCACGTCCATAGCCCACCTGGACCTGCACCGCTGTACCACTCAGCCGTCGCTTTGGTCGCTTACATCAGTCCAGTAATCGTGCCCCGCCCTAGCCTAGCGTCTAGGGTTGTGAATGATACCAAACTGGGATTAATGCTGGAACAGACCACGTTGCTAGGGTTTTCTAAGAGGGTTAAGTGTGGTTTAACCCCTCACTAATCATAGATTAAATTAGTTAAGTGTAAACAACAGTTCACCACTTAACCCCATTTAATCCCTCGTATCCCCAAAATTGGTTAAGTATTAGTGGGCCATGACTTAACCCTAATCATGAGGCATTAATTTAATTGTACCTTAACCTCTCACATTAGACTTTGTTGCGGTTACTAGTTAAGCCGGGCGGGTCCGGGTAGCTTTACACCACAACTTGGTCTAACCTCGGGTCCCAGGTACACATGACCAACTTCTCACATTGGGTCCTATTGTTTGTAGCAACTAGTTAAGCCGGTCGGTTCCGGGTAGGTTTACGCTACAAACTCAACCCAACCTCGAGTTGGCCACACATGTTTTCTAAGTGTCATGTCCACTTTATTTCAAAACATAATTACAAGTTTAACAAATACTTGGGTAGACCTAACTTAATAGGTAAATTCCCAAGGGGTAGACCTAACTTAATAGGTAAATTCCCAATCTTATATTTTAATGTATTTTTAAGTTTTACCCAACCCCCCCCCTCCCCCCAACGTCATTCTATCGCTTACATATTCGTCATAACGCATAAAGGATAGAAAGAGGGAACTTGACACAACATACATGATAAATCCTACATATCATAATAAGCATGCATAACATGTTGGACTTGCATAACTTAGCATAGTGAACTTGCATAAACATGCATAACTTGTTGAACTTGCAAATCATGACTTAGTGAACTTGCATAAACATGCATAACTTGTTAAACTTGCAAATCATGACATAGTGAACTTGCATAAGCATGCATAACTTATCAAACATGTGTAACATAGCATAGTGAACTCGCATAAGCACGCATAACTTATTAAACATGCATAACATAGCATAGTGAACTCGCATAAGCATGCATAACTTATTAAACATGCATAACATAGCATAGTGAACTCGCATAAGCATGCATAACTTATTAAACATGCATAACATAGCATAGTGAACTCGCATAAGCATGCATAACTTATTAAACATGCATAAATCCCAACTTTCATCACATATTAACTTTAGAGTTTCTAAAATGAAGGTAAGAGGGCTTACAAATATTATGAAGACACAAATCTACTAATAAAGATTGAGAAGCCCTTTTATGCAAGCATATAAAAACCCAAAACAAAGCTCCAATTAACAAAAATCCCAAAAACTCTAGCTTTAGCAATTAAAGCTTGCAACTTGATGATGTATGCAAGCTAATGATCATTCATACAACTTAGAAATGCTTGTATGAACATCAAAACCTTCATAGAAATGATTTTTGAAGAGGGTGGAGGCTAGGGTTCTTAGGTGGAGGCCATTTGAGAATTCAATTTGACATAGTTTGGTTGCTAGGATGAATAATGAGGTTTTAGGGTAGGATTAGGGGCTTATTTATAGAAGATTAGAGTGTTTTTAGCCCTAGGATTAACCCTAGGTTAGTTTAGGCCCGTCAGATTTAGGAATTCTCTAGAACCAAGCCACAAGACCAAGCCCAAATCAAAATGGTGCGCCAGGCAAAACTGCCTGGCCACCCCGTGTCGACAGGGCTGTCGACAGGGCAGTCGACACCCTAAGACCCCTGTCGACATGGGGGTCCTGGCGGGAGTTTTCCCGCCTGACGCCAGTTAGCCCTAATCCTTGTTTTAAATTTAAAATTTAAATCTGTTTTTAACATGGAAATTTCTGAAAACTTCAATGGGCCTTAACTGGGTCATACGGACTCCGATTTTCGAAAACTCGGACTCTATTTCGCGTATTTTTCCGAGACGAACGCAATGGCATAGCCCGTTTCCCTTGATTCCGATTTTAGAATTAAATTCTGCCTCGATTTATGTTATAACAGGTTATTGAAAATACGGGTTGTTACATTCTCCCCTCCTTAAAGGATTTCGTCCCCGAAATCTTCAAGTTAGGAAGAACGTATCCTACCATCCAATCATCCATCTACCCAAAGCATCATCCACGAGCAATCATTGTCCTTTAAAGATTCTAAATGCTGTATGAACATATGCAAAAGTGTGTGTATATGTACTTATCTAATGCAAAGATCAATGCAAAATATGTTAGTGAAATTTATCCATATGTATGCAAATCCCTAACATAATGTATAATATCTACATGCGTGCTCAATCATACATCCATATGCAACATCCATGTGATTGCATACAAATTTCATCCAAGAATAAGCATAAACACTCATGCACATGCAATATGAGGAGTGTGTGAGCCGATCTAGTGCCTAATGTGTATCATGCATCCACGAGTAACCACTTGCAAACACTTGCAACCACTTGCAACCATCAATCATAACATGTCTCAAACACATGTTTCATCCAAAGGGTTTCTACCTAAGGTTCTCATGACAAGATTAGCACGATAACTAGATAAACATGGATAGCAAAGAGAAAGATATGCTAACAAAGGAAAGAGATTGAGAGTGTACCCTCAAAAAGGAATGGATAAAGCCCACACATCTTCTCCTCGGTTTCCCAAGTTGCGTCTTCTTCGGCTTCACCCCATTGAACCTTCACCAACCTGACCTCTCGATTCCTTAGCCTCTTGGTCTCCGTCCCCAAGATATGAATCGGAGCTCTCCTCAAAGTTGCCTCTTTCTCTACTTCCACGTCTTCAAGAATGCTAGGTTCAACCACCTCAGCGGACTCATGTAGGCACTTTCGGAGATGCGAGACATGAAAGACATTATGCACTCCGGACAGCTTCTCGGGTAATTGCACTTTATAAGCCATCTTCCCAATTCTCTCTATGATAGGGAAGGGTCCAACAAATCTTGGTGCTAACTTCCCAACAACTCCAAATCGGACCACATTCCGCAAAGGAGAATCCTTTACGAAAACCATGTCCCCAACATCAAACTCCAAATCGGATCTTCGCTTATCAGCATAGGATTTCTATCGGTCTTGGGCCGCATTCATCCGTCTTCTAATCAACTCGACCTTCTCGGATGTATCTCTAATCATGTCAGGTCCAAGTATAAGCTTATCTGTAGTCTCCCACCAACATGTAGGTGACTTGCACGACCTCCCATATAAAGCTTCAAATGGTGCCATCCCTATGCTCGCCTGATAACTGTTATTATATGCAAACTCAACAAGAGGAAGGTGGTCTTCCCAAGTACCACCAAAGTCCAGAATGCAAAGCCTCAACAAGTCCTCAAGTACCCTATTCACCCTTTCTGTCTGACCGTCCGTTTGTGGGTGATAGGCCGTACTCAGGTTCAACCTCGTGCCCATAGCTTCCTGCAAACTGTTCCAGAACTGACTAGTAATGATGGGGTCTCGGTCACTGACTATGCTGGAAGGGACTCCATGTAGTCGTACTATCTCACGAAGATATACTGATGCTAGTCCAGATGCGGTCCTTTTGCTCTTCACCGGAATGAAATGAGCACTCTTCGTAAGCCTATCTACAATGACCCATATACTCGTATTCCCTCTCCTTGACCTTGGAAGCCCATCAATAAAGTCCATAGAAATACTCTCCCACTTCCAAAGTGGAACCTCTAGAGGATGCAATAGCCCACCGGGCTTCTTCGACTCGGCTTTTACTCTCTGACAAACAACACATCTGGAGACAAACTCTGCCACATCTTTCTTCATTCCAGGCCAGAAGAAAATGCGCTTCATATCATTATACATCTTATCACCGCCTGGATGTATAGTCAACTTGGAGTGATGTGCTTCATCAAGAACTTTCCTCACCAAATCTTCTACCATCGGAACACAAAGCCTTCCGTCTCTCCTCAGCCAACCCTTATCATCTATAGAATATCGAGCAAGGTGACTAGATGTCTCCCCTCGAATCAGCTTATCCATGATCTCAATTATCTGAGGGTCTTCCTTCTGCGAAGCCCCAACTTGATCCAAAAGGGTAGGCCTGAGCTCCAGAGATGCCAAAGAACCGGTCATCGACTCAACTGTCAAAGAAAAATCAAAGGTTGCCAAGAACTCTGAATTCTTCATCTCAACAAATAGAGGACTTAGTGTCAACCTTTTTCTACTCAACGCATCCGCTACAACATTCCCCTTGCCAGGGGTATAGGCTATATCAAAATCATAGGAAGCCAAGAATTCCATCCATCTCTGCTGCCTCAAGTTCAGATCCTTCTGCGAAAAGAGATACTTCAAAGACTTATGATCAGTATACAGCTCAAATCTCTCTCCCAGAAGATAATGACGCCAAGCCTTGAGTGCATATACTATCACTGCCAGCTCTAGATCATGAGTGGGATAATTCTTCTCATGCACCTTAAGTTGCCTCCCACCAAAACATATAACTCTGCCCTCTTGCATCAGAACGGCGCCCAATCCCGTGCCACAAGCATCAGTGTACACGGTAAATATCTTACCACCATCGGGTAAAGCTAGAACTGGTGCTGAGGTAAGGGCTCTCTTGAGTCTTTGAAAAGCAAGCTCACAGTCCATATCCCAAGCAAAAACTAAGTTCTTCTTCGTCAACTTAGTAAGAGGAGCGGATATCTTCGCGAAGTCCTTGATGAACTTCCTGTAAAAACCCGCAAGACCTAGAAAACTTCTCACCTCGGTTGCATTCCTTGGAGTCTTCCAATCCTGAACTGCAACCACCTTAGCGGGATCCACCGCTAAGCCTTGCTTGGATACGATGTGCCCAAGGAATCTAACTTCCCTTCTCCAAAAGTGACACTTGGAGAACTTGGCCTTTAGCTGATGCGCTCTAAGCGTATCCATCACCTCTACAAGATGCCTCGCGTGCTCTTCTTCATCCTTGGAGAAGACCAGAATATCATCCACAAAGACCACGACAAACTTGTTCAAGAACTCCCGAAACACCCTACTCATCAAGTCCACAAAATACGCGGGTGCATTCGTCAAACCGAACGGCATAACCAGCCATTCAAAGAATCCATCTGGAGTTCTGAATGCAGTCTTGTCTATACTATCTTCAGCCACTCTGAGCTGATGAAATCCAGTAGCAAGATCAAGCTGAGAGAAAACAGAAGCACCAACAAGCTGGTCAAAGAGATCATCGATCCTCGGTAACGGGTGTCTGTTCTTCTTAGTCAGCTTATTCAATTCTCTATAGTCCACACAGAGTCGAAGAGAACCATCTGCCTTAGTAGCAAACACCACAGGCGCTCCCCATTCGGATATACTTCGTCTGATGAAGTTCTTCTCAAGTAACTCCTTTACTTGCTTGCTGAGCTCCCGTCTCTCACGCGGAGCCATGTGCCGAACGGGCAAAGAAACAGGCTTAGCATTATCCACCAGATAAATGCGAAAATCAATCTCTCTTTTCGGGGGCAACCCCTTAACTTCTTCAAAAACATCTGGATAATCTCGGACCACCCTTACAGACTGAAGGGCTTCCTCTGACGAGTCGAGAGATTCAAGATAGCACAACATGACGGGGTCCTTCGGATTGCATGAAATATCTAAGGTGTTGCCAAGGCGAGTCACAAGCCTCACAACCCTATGCTCACAATCAAGAATGGCTCCATATCGGGACAGCCAATCCATGCCCAGTATCAATCCGTATCCCCTGAAACCAAGAACATATGCACTACACAAGAACTCTACACTGAGTATAGAGATCCTCAGATCCTCACATCTCATAGATAGATGGGCAGAACCCCCAATGGGATTCGAAACACAAACGGGATCATCCACTAAGCTAGTACTAAGGTGCAAGCTATCAACAAGATCAGATGAAATAAAGCTATGTGATGCACCAGAATCAAACAAGGTACGAACTGGAAGATCAGAAATATAAACAAGGTTCTCAACAGAAACACTACCTCGGTCGGGAACTGGAGCGGTATTGAGAGCATGAACTTGCCCTCCTGAAGGTCCAGCCTGTCCTTTCTTCTTCGGGCACTCCTTGCTGAAGTGTCCAGTCTCACCACAGGAAAAACATCCACCACTAAGCTTCCTTTTCTTCTTCCTACAATCCTTAGCAAAGTGTCCAGGCACACCACAGTAATTGCACTTTCCCTTGCCTTTGTTGTTGTTCCCCTTCTTGTTCTTGCTCTGACTCCCCTGACTGCTTTGACCACCTTGATTGCCTTTGCCTTGAGAATCAGTCTTCTTTGCTTGAGTATCACTCGACTTGACCTCTTTCTTCCCATCTCCCTGAAGTAGAGCCATATTGACCAAACTCTCAAAAGTAGCCCCATGCGGAATATGTGACATCGCCAAGCCCTGCAGCGGCTCATTCAACCCTCTAGCAAATCGAAGAGCCTTTTTCTCAGGAGTGTTCACCATATCCAAACCAAAACGGGCCAGCTGATTAAACTTGTTCACATACTCCTTGACAGACATATCACCTTGCTTTAATGCAATGAACTTCTCCATTTGTAAATTCGCCTCAGCAGAAGATAGAAACTTGGTCACAAATCTAGCCCTCAAATCGGCCCAAGTCTCAACGGGCCTCGTCCCATTGGTGACCTCCCACCAATAGGCCGCTTCATCCTTCAAAAGCCACACTGTCAATAAGATCTTCCTCTCGTCATCAATCCCAAAGATAGCAAACAGGTCCTCAGTGTCTTTCAGCCAATTCCTAGCTTCAACAAAAGATTCCGTGCCTAGGAAATTCTTGCCTCCCATCGCCTTGAAGTCTTTACAAACCTTCGTGAACTCAACCTGAGGATGCTGAGGGGGAGGAGGAGGAAGAGGAGCCTCAGCAACAGGAGGGGGAGGAACATTAGCAACGGGAGGAGGAATATTAACCACTGGAGGGACCACCGGAGGAGGGACATTAGGGGGAGGATTCTCAACTACAGGAGGAGGAGTGGGAGTAGGGTTTGCGGGGCCGGCTGCCGCCCTAGCTTCTAGAAGTCTCCTATACCAGAGTGGTACATTTACTCCATCCGGGATGGCAAGATCCTCAGCCATACTGAAACGAAGGATAAGATAAGATTAGGTCAAGGGAACGAAGGATAACGCTAATGGCTTTTTGGGGAATAGCCTTTTAAAATACTAGACTTTTCTTTGGAAAATACTTTATACTTGTTTTGAAAATAGTTTTTCAAAAGTCTTTTTTTTTAAACTTTTTGTTCTTTCTCGTAAACCATATGCTCTGATACCAAATTTGTAACACCCCACCTCCGCTAGGGTCACTCTTTCGGGGGCACTAGCTTCTGGGGGGCGTTAGAACTGGGTAAGCATGCATAATGATATATCAAGGCAGAACAGGAACATAAATATATATGTAAAACAGAGTGAATGAGAATAAAACAGCGGAATATCTCAAACCATCTCAAAACAAGTCTAGTACATCATAAAGTCATCTGCCAAAATAAATATGTCTAGTACAACATAAACAGAAATACTGAAATACATAGTGCTATCCCCAAAAATAAAAGTGATAAACCATAGCGAGCTCAATGTCCAGAGATACATGAGCTATCCAGCGAACAAGCAAGCGATCCAAGCTAAGCACCACTGTTCCCTCCCTGAGAACCTGGGGGGGGGGGGGGGGGAACGGAAGAAAAGAAGCGAAAGAAAACAGGTCAGTCAAAAAGACTGGTAAGCCCTACTACGATCAGTCTATAAACTAATAAAGCTAACATCATGATGGAAACTGAGATGAATATACTGGCAATAGATAAAGGTGTCATCACATAAAGAAGATTAAGCTTTGCACCACAGTGTACTAGCAAACTAACATGACAGGTATTGATCCCTCAGCCCAAACTTTGGCCCAATAGCATGAGGTGACCTTAATACAAGGTCCAGCCCAACGGTCTAGTCGATCGGCTCCCTATAAACCTAACACGTCAAGTGTTGGTGTCCATACGGCCCACATATGGTTGTAGTCAGACTGTGCTGGGTCCACCTTCGGGTGTATCAAGCCCTCGGGTGTCAACCCCAGACACCTAAGCAATAATGCATAGTCTAAACCTACTGGTACCCGTGCCTCGAGTTTGTCCAACACCGGACTACGTGCACGTCCGTAGCCCGCCTGGACCCGCACCGCTGTACCACTCAGCCGTCGCTTTGGTCGCTTACATCAGTCCAGTAATCGTGCCCCGCCCTAGCCTAGCCTCTAGGGTTGTGAATGATACCAAACTGGGATTACTGCTGGAACAGACCACGTTGCTAGGGTTTTCTAAGAGGGTTAAGTGTGGTTTAACCCCTCACTAATCATAGATTAAATTAGTTAAGTGTAACCAACAGTTCACCACTTAACCCCATTTAATCCCTCGTATCCCCAAAATTGGTTAAGTATTAGTGGGCCATGACTTAACCCTAATCATGAGGCATTAATTTAATTGTACCTTAACCTCTCACATTAGACTTTGTTGCGGTTACTAGTTAAGCCGGGCGGGTCCGGGTAGCTTTACACCACAACTTGGTCTAACCTCGGGTCCCAGGTACACATGACCAACTTCTCACATTGGGTCCTATTGTTTGTAGCAACTAGTTAAGCCGGTCGGTTCCGGGTAGGTTTACGCTACAAACTCAACCCAACCTCGAGTTGGCCACACATGTTTTCTAAGTGTCATGTCCACTTTATTTCAAAACATAATTACAAGTTTAACAAATACTTGGGTAGACCTAACTTAATAGGTAAATTCCCAAGGGGTAGACCTAACTTAATAGGTAAATTCCCAATCTTATATTTTCATGTATTTTTAAGTTTTACCCAAAAACCCCCCCAATGTCATTCTATCGCTTACATATTCGTCATAACGCATAAAGGATAGAAAGAGGGAACTTGGCACAACATACATGATAAATCCTACATATCATAATAAGCATGCATAACATGTTGGACTTGCATAACTTAGCATAGTGAACTTGCATAAACATGCATAACTTGTTGAACTTGCAAATCATGACTTAGTGAACTTGCATAAACATGCATAATTTGTTAAACTTGCAAATCATGACATAATGAACTTGCATAAGCATGCATAACTTATCAAACATGTGTAACATAGCATAGTGAACTCGCATAAGCATGCATAACTTATTAAACATGCATAACATAGCATAGTGAACTCGCATAAGCATGCATAACTTATTAAACATGCATAACATAGCATAGTGAACTCGCATAAGCATGCATAACTTATTAAACATGCATAAATCCCAACTTTCATCACATATTAACTTTAGAGTTTCTAAAATGAAGGTAAGAGGGCTTACAAATATTATGAAGACACAAATCTACTAATAAAGATTGAGAAGCCCTTTTATGCAAGCATATAAAAACCCAAAACAAAGCTCCAATTAACAAAAATCCCAAAAACTCTAGCTTTAGCAATTAAAGCTTGCAACTTGATGATGTATGCAAGCTAATGATCATTCATACAACTTAGAAATGCTTGTATGAACATCAAAACCTTCATAGAAATGATTTTTGAAGAGGGTGGAGGCTAGGGTTCTTAGGTGGAGGCCATTTGAGAATTCAATTTGACATAGTTTGGTTGCTAGGATGAATAATGAGGTTTTAGGGTAGGATTAGGGGCTTATTTATAGAAGATTAGAGTGTTTTTAGCCCTAGGATTAACCCTAGGTTAGTTTAGGCCCGTCAGATTTAGGAATTCTCTAGAACCAAGCCACAAGACCAAGCCCAAATCAAAATGGTGCGCCAGGCAAAACTGCCTGGCCACCCCGTGTCGACAGGGCTGTCGACAGGGCAGTCGACACCCTAAGACCCCTGTCGACATGGGGGTCCTGGCGGGAGTTTTCCCGCCTGACGCCAGTTAGCCCTAATCCTTGTTTTAAATTTAAAATTTAAATCTGTTTTTAACATGGAAATTTCTGAAAACTTCAATGGGCCTTAACTGGGTCATACGGACTCCGATTTTCGAAAACTCGGACTCTATTTCGCGTATTTTTCCGAGACGAACGCAATGGCATAGCCCGTTTCCCTTGATTACGATTTTAGAATTAAATTCTGCCTCGATTTATGTTATAACAGGTTATTGAAAATACGGGTTGTTACAAGAAACATAAATGGGAAGTAAATAAGCCAGCCTTAATCAGCAATTCATTTTTCTTTGTCACATATAACATGGAAAATGTGAATGGGCCCTGAGGAATAAAAGAACAAAAAGCAATGATATATATATATATACCTTAAAATTTACAAAGCTAAAATCCTGATAGTAATATGACCAGCCGCCACCAATTCTTTGAACGGCCATTGTATTCTCTCCTTCCTCCCTCACTCTAATTCGATTCCTTCATCAATTCTAAGAATTTCCAAATGGGAAAAAAATATTTAGCTAAGAGAGTTCTACAGTTTCAACGGTCACAGTCTCCTCAGGCTCATATTGGTGGCGCAAGTGGAGGAGGTTGGCAGCGACTTGGGGGTGCGTTCAAATTTGGCGCCGGTCGATTCTGGTGATGTGCATTTTGAAGAAGGAGCGGTTTACAGAAAGGATTAAGGAACAGAATTGAGTGATTTTCAAAGCGTTGACTGTGAAGAAAAAATATACGCGATGGAGTTGAATATATCTAAAGCAGAACATTTTGGAAATTCAGGAAATTTCAGTTCTGAATTATTCGGTGAGAATTCTATTTTAAGAATATAATTTTTTATTTATTTAATTTACTGCAAAGTTTATATTCATATTATATAAAATTCATATGATGCTGTATATTTTTGTTGAAGTGTTGATTTGTGTTGTGATTGCGATTAACTGCTGAATTGGATTGTTGTACAGTTGAAAATTTACATCACTTGTTTGGTATGTTTGATTTTGAATCAACTAAATAGAATTGTTTGGTATGTTCGATATTGGAATGGACACATCATAGATGTCATGTATGTTAGGATTGAATTGACAAATTATATATGTCACGTATGTTAATTAGAATTGTTAAATTAGAAATATCAATTTTGTAATTAGAAATTGTTAACAAATAAAATATCCTTTTATTTGTTACTAGTAAACATAGTAAATTGTTAACAAATACAACATTCTTTTATTTGTTATATGGAATTCATAGGAAATGTTAACATATAAATTTACTTTTTATATGTCATTTGGAATGAAATAAATTTGTTAACATATAGAATTCACATTATGTATGTCACTTGAGATGGAAAAATTGCATTTTCATAATGTGATAAAAGAAGATAAAAGAGTTATACTCTTTTTATGTAATAAGAGAGAAAGATTACATTTCCATGTAATGGAATCAAAGAATCTAAAGATTTCATCTTTATGTATTGAAATCAAAGAGGAAAGGAAGAAAAAAAAAGTTTGCAAGAAAAAAAAAACCATTTTTATTGTAAATGAAGAAAATATAAGAATGGTCATTATTTGTGAAAAAGAACGAGTCGACATTAAAAGTTTCATCTTTATGTAATTTTGGAAGACAAGGAAATGTTCATTGTTTAAAATATTAACAGGTTGACAATAAGAAAATTCCCATTTTTATAAGAATGACGAAATATTCATTTTGTCAGATGTAAAAGAAAGATAAAAATAACAAAAGATTCATTTTGACAAATAAATGAGAATGACAATAGAAATTACATTTTTATTTAATGTAATTAAAGAAAATATAGAGGTTACATTTTTTTTTTGTAATGTAATAAAAAGAATGTAAAGGTTACATTTTCATAATGAAATAGAAAGACAATATTACGAAACATACTTTTATTTGGATTTTATGTGTAAATAAAAAGGACAAACTTATTTTATACATTTGTATTTATAGCCTTTGTGTAAATGAAAGGGTAAATTTGTAAAGTCACCTTTATTTACATTTCATTTGCAAATAAAAGAACTGAAATGAAATTTAGTATTTTTATTGTAAATCCATTACAATAGAAAGAATGAGCATCAAAGATTTTGTTTAAAATTTTATATTAAGATTTTACATTAAAGACTACATCTTTATGTGGTACTGTTTTTGAACAAAAGTTTAATAAGAATAGACATGCCACTTTTATTAGAAATATGTTATGTAAGATAAACTTGCCATCTATGTGTACATTGAATTGGTCATTTATGTAAAAATTAATTTGTCATTTATGTAAAAAATTAATTTGTGATTAATGTGAAAATTGGAATTGGCATTTATGTTAAGATAAATTTGCCCTTCATGTTAAAGTATTATAATGTCATTTATGGAGAATGTCATTAAGTCAGGATGTCATTAAAACTAGAATATCACTAGATTAAAAATGTTGTTAAATTATAATGTCATTAAAACTAGAAGATCATTAGAAAAAAAAGGGGGTCATTAGAATTCATAAAAAATATGGTTACATATAAAATATCCTCTTTATATGACATTAGAATCCATCACTTTTATTAAAGAATGACACATGAATTAAAAACATCAATTTTGTTAAGAAGTACCATGTAAAATAATATTTTTAGTAGAACAATTATAATGATTAATTAAAATTGTACTTGGACACGAGGTTAGGTCACATTTGTGGTGGAAGCCTGCCCGGACCCGACCGGCATATCCAGCAGCCACAAATGTTAGGCCTAATGTGAGGGGTCCAAGTGCGCAAATACAAATTGGTCCAAGACACGAGGTTAAGCCCAACTTGTGGGATAAGTCTGCCCGGAACCGACCGGCCTATCCAGCATCCACAAGTTGCAGGCCTAATGTGAGAGGTCTGGCCTATATTAAAATATAAATGGTCAAATAGAAAATGGACATTATTTACACCGTCATGAGTTAAATTAGAAAGTTACATTATTTTCACCGTCATGTAAAAGAAAGAAAATTATATTTTTAGGTAATTAAGATTAAAAGAAAAAAAATACATCCTTATGTAATTACAACCAAAAGTAAGAAATTTACATTTTTATGGAATTAAGATTAAAGGTAAAAGTTACATTTTAATGTAATTGGTAAAAAAAAAAAATTCATTTCTATGCAATTAGATTGAAAGTATGAAGCTTGCATTTTAATGAATTGGATTTTAATTAAAAAGAATAAGGATATAAAATTTATATTTTATGGATTGAATTTTCATTAAAAAGATTAAAGATATGAAAATCTTATTTTCACATAAATAGATTAACACACAAAATTATCGTTTTGTTTGTAATGAAAAATTATTATTTTTGTGTTTTGCATTGAAAAGATAACAAAGTTATCAATTTTGTTACATCGAAATAAACAAACAAAAATACTCATTTTTGTAGAAGTAAAGGTCAATGAACAAAAATATTCATTTTTGTTGTAATTGGAATGACACACAAAATATACATTTTGTGTATAGGATATATATGGAAAATTGAAAAATAAAAGAAAATATTGTTGGGTGTTATGATATATATCAATATTTGATATAAATGAGGATATTTGTCGTCAGCAAGATTAAGTGTAATAAAATACATTTCATTACACATTATAAAACATATCGATAGGTTGTGAAACAAAACATTCATTGCTTGTTGTGTTAATTACGTTAATGTAAATAGAATTTAATTATTTTTATATAAATAAAAATAAAGACTGATCGTTATAAATTAATATTAACGATATGAAATTGTTTTCAAATTTATATATGCGAGAATTATTTGGAAAGTCCGAGTTTACTCTCATTCCAAATAATGATACGACGTTCGAAGAGTTGAAGACGGTGATTGAAGACCGACGATCTTCACATCGAATGGGTGTGTTGCTATTGAGACCCATGATTGGAGTAGCTACCTTGAAGGGGCGACAGTAGTAGCCGTCCGGACGTAGTGTTGATTGCACGGTTTTGGCTTTCGCTCAAACCCAGAGCATAAGCGCGTAAATGGATTGTATGTCTGACATTGTATTCCTTTATACTGTATTCGTTGATCTCTGCTAAACATATATCTGTTTGGTGTTTCACACCCTTCTCTGAGACGTATGAGCTCAGAGGTTATATGTTGGTAGAAATCAATGGTATGGTATGGATTGACGATGTGGCATGCTAAGATGCATATGATCAAGGCTTTGTTGAAAAGCAGGCCTTGTGGGATGATCAAAGCATAGCCTGTTTAGGCATAGCTTTGGGTATAGCGTGACTTCACGAGCCTCACACCGGCGGAGTCTAAAACGGGAGAAGGGAACGCAGGGAGAGCAGCACGTTTCCTTCTAGCTAGAGTGGTGTCAGTGACCTACCAACCCTGACATTTTACTTATGTGGATGATGGAATGAGGCGCCTCGGATATGTCCTATAGGATCGGGAAACGTGTGTTCAGGAATTGCCAATCCACGAAGCTGTATGTGTGGACCGGCCCTGCAGGATCCAAGGGTTCACTGCGGGGAATCCTGAGACATTAGCTAGAGTGTCTCGAATCAGTAGGAGCTCCTCCCTAGCCTTGACTCAGATGGAAATCCAAATTCCAAATACGACCCTACGGATTTGATTGTATTACTAGTACGGAGGCATAGCATATGGTACCTATGCTTCCTAGGATTGATACATTTACTTTGAAATGTTTTAAAACATATACACACTAATAATAATATCGTTTTTATCGTATCAAGCATGTTTGACCATTATAAGGGAAAACCCTATCCTCCGGTTTGCGTTGCATTGTGTGATGGGACTTGGGTCTTATGATGGTTTCATTTTTCTACAAAGCATTGCGTTGTTTTGACGACTTACTTAAATTATGCACGGTAATCCATTGGAATAAAACCCGTTCCGCTTTAGTGGCGTGGTCCTTGGATTTGCCTTATTACTATTAGTTATATTAGTTAAGAATTCTCACACCAGTCCCACGACTGACCCGTTGTTTGTTTCCACTTTTGCAAACTCGGGTGCCCTCTTTTCCACACGGGCAGTCGAGTAGCTTTTTGCAGATATTTATCTCTTTAGCAAGATCCTGGATTGAAGCTCAAAGCTGTGTCCAGAGCATAGAAAAGTCTTCCGTTGTCTTAGTTATTTTATTTCCGCTGCACTGTATTAAAGTAATGTAAAATTATCTTCCGCTGTAAATTTATTTAATGTACTCTGATATATATTTTGTACTCTGATGTAACATTTACTATGATGTTATAAAAGTCTGTTGTATTTGTTCTAATGTTTTGTATTCCCAAAGTTAACGTACTCGGGTTTTGAACGGTCTTGGTCGATTTTGCGATCGATCGGTTGGGCGAAACCGGGGCCGTTACAAAATACGCGAAGATGCTGATTGAAGATGGAGCAGTTGAAGACTATGGATCTTTATAAGTGAAAGAGCCACCGGTCGAATTTCTATGGCTTACAACCCGAGTTATCTAATTTGTGATTTTTTTTGTGGTTGAGATTTGCGGATTGCAAGGACTACTTGCTACTGATCCATATGGTGAGATGTGGTAGGAGGGTGCCTTAAGTTTGTCCAGACCCAGGACAACTTACATGGACGGATGTCTGGAGAGTATTTCCAAAGGGGCCACATACGTTGATTTCTTCAAACATACCAAGTTGGTGGCAGAGAAGGGCATTTCTCTTAGGTTAAAAACTAGAGTATTTTTGTGGACGTCAATCAGTGATTTTATGGTGGATCTGACGATGTGACATTCACAGTGAATGGCGGCCTGATGTTCTTAAAATGGAATTATAAACTTAAGCCTCTTCAATCGTGAAATGGTATAAAATCAGGTAGGTCGCATGGCTAAGTGGGTCTCTCCCAATTAGGGTGTATTGTCACCATCTAGAGAAATTTCATTTGTTCTTCTTTCGCTTCTGTATCTCTGCTAAATAGGATGGGCCAAAAACCGTAGGGTTACAATATATTCAGAACATTCAAGGGAAGTGAATGGCTGGTTATGTTTAGCCACGATTGCAAGATGTTCTTGTTGAATCCTAATGTATTTTCTCTAGAGGTACACTATCGGAAGGTGGTTCTATACCTTGCCATAGTTGGAATCCGTACTCCAATAAGCCCCCGTGGTTTTTGATTATAAACTATTTATGTAGAGCGTGAGATGTAAGCGTTCTGCTAGATTATTATTTATTTGATTTAGACGTTATTATAATATGAGAATATATACGATTTCAAAACTTTTTGGATTATCGTAAGGTTAAAACCGTCTATATTTATGTGTGGATTTGGTCTTACAATTATCCTTTTCTTTCGAAAGGATTTTTACTTTAAAATCAAGTTGGATGATACCCATAAACTTAGTGAGTTTTCTCACTCTAGTTTACCAGACTGATGTGGCGTTTGCAATGCTCGGGTCATACCGAGTTTTACTGGTTCAGGTTATCAGATGCTGTGAAGAGATGAGCTGGAGAAGTCCAGACATATGATACCAAGTTTTTATTCCGTTGTGTGTTGTATGTGAGGACATATTATTATAACTGTCCAGACGTAATTTTGTACTCTGATGATTGTAAGTATTATTTCAAGCTCTCAATAAAGATTTATTTATATATTATTTTTGTTGCGCTGCGATGTTAGACTTTGTGTTGGTTCTTCTTCCTATTCTTTTATTCTTAACTTTCTTTCTTATCTCACCCTCTAATTTCATTCTATTTACTATTTGGTTTTTTCGATACTTGAGTTATGGCAAGTAATACGGGTTTTTGTATTACTGTCGGAATTTAGGCATCGAATTCCTATTGGGTCGTTACACTTAACATAATGAATAATTGAAATTATGGTAATTGTGGTGTAATTCATTCCCTAAATGAATTAAGCATATTACTGTTGTGTAAATTCAATCCTATTTTTTTCTGTTTGGGCTTAAGAAATTACTGTAATAGTAAGATTGTAATTTAACGATGATTATGTGCATATTCCCAAAGCGTATTATTTAGAATATAATTAAAAGATTGTCTTGGGAAAGATTACAGTAAAATGTGGAACAATGTAATAGGAAATAATAAGCCTAATTGTGTATAGAAATTTACCGGCATTAGATTGGAATTGGGAATTGTGTAAGAAAATAAGAAATAATATATAACTCAGAAAAAGGGAATTAGTAGTGGACTGAGTTAGTTGTACGTGAAAAAGGGATATATTTCAATGGTTACCATTATGGTAAATTTCAGAGAACGTAGTTGCAAGAAAAAGAAACGTAATAGACAATAATTTGAAATACGGGGTTTTGCCTTATTGCATACTAATTATATATATATGCATGATGTAATAAAGAGAAATAGGTTGCAACTACAGATCTTAATTGATATATATTATGAAAATATATTCTTATAAATTTCCACCAACCAATTTAATGAAGTGTGTGAAATATTTCCTATAATAATAGAAATATATGAGACGGTAAATAAAGAAAAGTTACAACAGTAATGGTCCGCTCAAATAATAAGTAACCAAGGGAAAATGTGGTGAATAGGAAATATAGCATATTATAATTATTATTATATGAATGGAAATGATATATAATAAGTGGGCTTGTCTTAGGGACAAGCAGAATTATAACGTAGGTTGTAATTAATGATGAATAGAGCACTTATTAATAAACCTTAGTTAAGGGAACTAAGTTAATAAGCAAACTCACAGCAACGATTGTAGTAACGATATAACATGAGGTTATAATTAAATGAGAAAAAATAAAATAGGCTTATTATTAGTAAACTTATAATTTGGAGGATTAAGTTTAATGAATATAACAATAATAAGCAGAGGGGGGTTCTGGCAACGTAGGGTCGATTAAGGAAGTAAATGGCCAAATATAAGCTAATAAATTAGTAACTTGGGTAGAAAATAAATGTGTAAATTATCAAATTAAATAGAAATGTGATAAGTTAAAGCAAATTCATGATTAAAAGATTATACATAGGATTTAATAACGCGATGGTGTGAAGGGCTTGGATAAGTCTGTACGTATAGAGATTAAGAACCCAACAGGGGTAAATCATCACGGTATCCGGAGACACGAGGGAAGCACGTTCAACTGATTACTCTAAAGGAATGGAGGGAAGCACGAGGCTCCTACGAGACGTGTTAGGGTACTTTGAGATGGCCCTCCGAGGAACAACCGGATGAAACCTTCTCTTGAAATTGGTTTTAGTTTAAAAACTTATTATAGTTTAAACACTACATTTCAACATGTGTTAGCTATTTCTGAATTAAACCCAATGCGTTACCTCCTTGTTTTTCTCTCTGAAATTGGTTCCACTTCCTTCCTCTTTTCATTTTTCCTTTAGCTGAGAGGAAACCCTTCTCTTGAAAAAATGGCAGCGAAACCACCTTCCTCCTCTCTTCCATTTTCAACCAGACAAAACCCTTTTAGTTTTCCCAAATCAGCATCCTTCTCCCTTTAAATCGATAACCACCTTTCAAGCTTTGTTTCCCCTCATGGTTGCACTCTCCATATCCTAGCAGTTGGGTTCTTTGCATCATTGTCCGGAGTTTGAAGTTCGTTTAAGCTGCGTAAGCATCAATACAATTTGCGTTTATTCAGAAAACACGGCCATGGTAATTTTATCTCATGATTAATTTTATTCAAGTATTTAGCTATTTGAAATTTGGGCCTTTTACTTGTTGCTAGTCTTGTGAATCTGCCATGTGATGTTTTACGAAACACTGCATGGCTTTACACCAATTTTATATAGATAGTGATTATCTGGAAATTTAGATATATGCATGAATTTAGTAACTTCATATGCATTGGATTTTGTTTGACTGGAGCCCGAAACCCATGTGTGAAAATAGCCTTGGTATTCCTATGCCGAATTTTCATACAAATTTTACCTGCATTTTGACTTATATGTGTATATACATATAAATATATGTGTACATATATGTGCTATGTTGTCTTGAACTAAAAGGGCTGTCTTGTTTTTCCATACTATGTAACTCAGCGTATATTGATTTTTGAACATCATTTTACCAGTCTTAAATGTTATATAACGACCATATATGATGTAGGCAACTTGAAACTATCAACGGTTGGAATGTTATTTGAATTACACTATACGTTAAAGAATAACTTAAATATCTTTGAAAACACATGATCATTTGTGGTCTATGGTGCATGTATACTGGACATTCTAACAATGTTAGTGTGGTAGATCCCTGCCTTATTATTTTCGTAACATGCTTGCTGACTTGTATGAAACATGAGCACCTGCTTAGCTTGAACCTGAACTGTACCATCACATGTTGTTATGATTACTGATCAAGTTTAGGCTAACTGAGACCATATGGCACATGAAAATGTTTGAAATTTAGTAACCAGTAAATGCATATGTTGTTTAGTCGATAAAAATGATTTTAGGCAGTTTGGCACATATTCGAATGTTTTATTCATTTTATTGGCATGTATATGTGAAGCATTGTATTTTATTAGATGGGTCAGACCTTGTATATTTACTTGAATCCATGATTATGTTATTTCTCCATGGCCTTTTGTTTTTGCTTTGAAACTCTTGTCGAGTGAGATTTTTCATGCATGCCCTTATTTTGGAACTGAAACACTAGTTGGGCTATGGCTTTGTTAATGAACAAGTGAAGTTTTCGGTAAGTTCACCTATATAGACATGCCTATCCCGAATTTAGCATGTTGTGTTCACTTTATAATGTAAACATGAAGTCCTATGCCTTGCATTTCTAATGCCTACGGTGATACACATAGTTACATATAAGAAAAGTATTTTGTTCACAAGTGATCACCCAATTGTAAAACCTGAACATATGATGTTGAGAATAACAAAACCATTGTACATTTGGTATACACTTAAAATCCTACGTGTTTAACCGGAAATATGTATATGTGGCTCACATATTACACCCTGTTTTTGAAACCTGGAACACAATTTGTTCATTTTTGTTAAACCCGGTTACTACCTATGAATTTAACACCTGAATTGTTTTGTGATAAACTTAAAGTTGCATAATGGTATATGTGATGCCTTGTTACTTGGATCATACCCCTTTCCTTGAATCTTCGAACTGCAGTTGTATTTCAATGTTTGCTTGACCATGGCTACTGTGTTACAAATATTATAAGTGCTCACTGTTAGCATAGGTTTTGCTGCCCTATTTACTTCCCCTTGAAATCATACACTGAGACCATATGCATATTTTATTTTGCATGTACATGTCACAAGTAGATGGTTTTGATAATTTACCTTATGAAGAAAATGACCTACAGCCAAAAGATTGAAGCCACATAATTACTACTTAAGGGTTGAAACTCGCAGTAGAATTTTATATGATTATACCTATGTGTATATGGGGTTGGATAAATGTATACATATGTCTCAACAAATTTATTTATTTACCTAGGCTCAGGGCACTCATATATATGCTAAGACATATACTTGGATCCGCGTGTACTTTAATATTATGCACAACATTTTGCACTAACCTTAAATTTTGGCATTGAACATATACTCGAAATTCAAGCCTTCATCCTTTGTTGTCTTTGTCGCATCGTTGACCGATAAATAGTTGCTCACTTTGATTACACGTTGCTAGGACACTCATGTTGTCCTTTGTAGTACTCCTTCGTGAATTGAAATAGAAGATGTGTTATATATATCCTGCCCTATTTTGAAGTAAAGTTTTATTTATATATAGTACACCCGAGTTCCCTTTGATTTAGCTACCTAGCCTTATTTTGTGAACTGGAAATCCGTTTCGCCATAATGCTGCCTTGATTTTATATGCCCGGTTTTGAAAGAAAAATGCGAAGCATGTACCTAACTCATATGTTTACTCTTACCGTTATGCTTTATATATATATACATATATATATATATCAATTTTCAAAATAATAATAATATATATATGTGTGTGTGTGTATGTATGTATGTATGTGTGTGTGTACACTGGCCCACTTGTTGAATGCATGTGTATCCAGTCCTTGTTATTTCCAACACCATTGCAGCTGATTCAGTACACCACCATGCATGTCTTGGCATATGTTGTATAAGTCAAAATGTATGAATCTTGGTTGAAAATTCTGATTGCATGTCACTAGTGTAGGCTTTAGCTGAAATATCCCTCATTTCTATGGGGATCCACCCCTGATTTAATACTGGAATGCCCTAGTTGAGGAATATACATTCACAAATCATGATATAAGAGTTTATATATGTACCCCTACAACCATATGCACGTGCTGCTTTGATGTTTTGCCAAATATATTCTGGTAGTGACAACTTGAATTTTTGGCTCATACTCGAATATTAGAAACTGCTTTTATAAAGTAAGATTAACTATTATATTTAAATAATTTATTGAAGTTGACTTACTTGAATAAAGTTAATCCTAACTCGAATGTTTTGTGTTTTGGATGAAATGCTCGGGTTAGACCCGAGTGGTGCAGATTTAAAGACTTCAGCTATTGAAGTTAGAGAATGGTGAAAACGTTCGCTTTAGGTTTGTCAAATCTGTAATTTTAGTTTATTTAAGATCTTATAATTATACCTTCCACTGTATAATGAATAGTGTATAAACTCTGATATTTTGTAAAAGAATGTTCTGTTGTGAGATATTATGGTTTATTGTGAATTATGTGTCTAATTCTGTTTAAACCTAATTAACAAGGAATAACAATATGTCTTTGTGAACGTTTCACGTTAGTTTAATTGCCGCTTTAGAGCGATCAAAAAGCAGGTCGTTACATTATTTAACTGAGCAAACTATGGAATGCAAAAGATGACCAGAGTCTAAGCTTAATCAGACACATATGGATGCAAAAGTCAATCAAGTAACATACCTAATTGGGTTCTTATGGAAACTAATCTATGACTTACCTATATTGTTTAATCAAGTAATCCACGAATGTAAAACCTAATCGATTGTCAAATATAAATGATTACATATGAGTGCAAAAATAATTAATGCCAAACCTAATCATATATATATATATATATATATATATATATATATATAAACAAAAGCAAACGGGAATCTGCTACATATTGATGCAAAAATAAAAACCGATGTCAAACCCAATGTAATGCCAGTAGCATGTTTATGATAGGTCAATGATAGTTTTATATCGCATTTTTACTATATACTCCACAAGCATGATTAAAAATAATTAAATGGTAATTTTATCTAGCATTATCGAACAAGGTCCTGTAGCATGTTTGTAATATGTAAAATAATAGTTTCATATGACATATTAACTACAAAATCCATTAGGATATTATAACGTGAAAAGAGATAGGTTAAGTATTACATGTTAACTAGTTGTTACCGTTTTTCAATTTATGTTTGTTAATGCACTAGACCTCTCACATTAAGTCTACCACTTGTAGATGCTGGATATGCTGGGCAGTTCTGAGCAGACTTCTACCACAAGTCGGACTTAACCTCGTGTCTTAGCACCATTACGTGTACATTTATGCATTAGACCCCTCACATTAGATTAACCACTTGTGGATGCTGGATGTGCCTTGCGGTTTCAGGCATACTTTTACCATAAGTGTAATCTAACCTCGTGTCTAAGTACAGGTACAATTTCTATTTACTGTAAATCTAGGCATGTTCATTATTAAACAATTTTTCATGTTCATTTAAGGTTTTGCCCCAAATCCCAGTATGATCTACGATACAAATTATGCCCCAAATTAAAATCTTTAGATCAATGTATAGATTATGCCCCAAAATCCTAGTCATGTTTTACAATACAAGTTATGCCCTTAATTTACTATTCCCAACCATTCCCAATTTCGTGTGCTCGCATATTTTAGCGATAGGCCTAGGCTCGAAGGTAGCCTAGGCTATAAAAATAAAAAGGAAAGGAGGGAGTGAAGAGGACAGAAATAGGCATTAAAAAAACATGCCTATGATGTCAGAAATAGGTACACTAACAGAATAGGCATATAGTGACACGATAAGGCATAATAACAAAATAGGCATATGAGAACTAAATAGTAAACTAGGTGTACAAGTAGTGGCAGATCTGTTTAGTTATGATTCAGGTTATTAACAGGCATAGGCTTAAATCCAAACTTATAAACATGTCAAGATTACTTATTAAATGTTTATTTATCTAAAAGCAACATAAACTCACAGGGACTGTATCTAAAGAACAGAGAAATTATTGTTGATGTTGTAGCAGAGATTCTTGAATACGTATAAGTTACTGTTGCAGACGAATAGGCTAATTCAATCTAAGTTGGGGCAGCACCTCATCATCTCCATTGTTTTTATTGAATAAAACAATGGAAATGAGGTCTTATTTATAGCCTATGGTCGACGAATCTGGTTAAGAAACAAGTCTCGGTTCACAGAATGGATCTGCCCCAGATCCGGGTGGGGTCGACCCTGGGGTCGACACCCCCGTGTAGGGGTCAACCCATGGGGGATGGGGTCGACCCCCAACGGGTCAATTTCCTTCCGTTTCCCGCTCTTCGATTTTTTGATTTTCTGGATTTATTTTGTGTGTATATATATATATATAATTCTTTTGTGTATACAAACTTCAAACCTTAATATATCTTCTTCATACAATGTCTGTTTTACGCAAACTCAGAGTCTATCTTAAGCAGAATTCCGAGACGAACGCAATGGCACAGTCTGTTTTACTTAATTCCTAATAATTAATTAAGTATTCTTTAGTTTATCATTATTGTTGTGACACCCCACGTCCGTTAATGTCACTCACAAAGGGAATGCATTAAGTTTCGTGAAGCGTTATAGTAAACAGAACGGAAATAATACAAGACAGACATAAAATATCAGCGGAATAAAAACTTTATTTATCACAAGATACCGTGGTCCAAAAGCATCACATATCTGAAATACAAAAGCCTATTACAACATAAAAGCTACTGTCTTGTACTTCAAAGATATCAGAGTACATAAAAGAAATAAAATTCCCCAAAAACAAAATATAGCCATAACAACAAGGATAGGAGCTTGAGCCATACATCTCAGCAGCTACAGCAAAAGTAAGCAGAATCACGGTCAAGCCTTAGTGTTCCCGCCCTGAGAACCGGGGGGAGGGGGGATGGAAGAAAGAAGAGGAAACAAAAAGGATCAGACATAAAGTCTGGCGAGTCCAGTTACTTTTAGCAAGTAAATAAATAAAAGTAGCGTGACAAGCATATAAAGTGGGTAAGAGAGAGATAACTGCATAAAAGGCAGATATGACAAGGCAAACATGACAGGGTGTATACGCTTCTAATGATTACGCTACTAGTATATCCAGAATTTATATGAAATGGTAGACTTAGGCGTACTTCTGGTGAGAGGTTTTAACCCTATACAATCCATAGGCAGCCCCAATAACGGACTCCTAAACTTACCAGAGTCTAGATGTACCCTAACTACTACCCTAATCGATCGGCTCCCTACTTTGTAGATACCCTGTGCTAGCCCCACAGTAGGATGTATCACATCCTAAAGTGGCAACCCTTCATTTTCAAGATGTACACAACCATATCTACAGATGTCACAGCATCTTAATTCCCATGGCAAGCCGCACCCATGCACGCACATGACTCTGTTGGCTTCATGCGCTGTTGACACCGCCCCTTCGTTTTGGATCTCTTACAATCAGCCCAGTAAGTATGCCCCTACTCCGGCCTAGTTCAAAGTACTCGTTTGCTACCTAGATGGGTTATTGACTGAAACAGATCCCACATAAGATGATACAAGCTCCTCGTAGGCTTGCATCCCCACTACTAGGATTTCAACTGGTCATGCCTAATAGTCCAACATGTAAAACATGTCAAGTTGTCGGGCATATATATGTAAATATTACCCCATCACCACAAGATTTACTTAACCCCCATTGATCCAAGCAAGTTTACTTAACAAAGTTGCATAACCCCAAAGTATAAAATGGGTTAAGCTTGTAGGCCTACATATATAAATATTGTAACACCCCATAATTTTAAAATATTAAAATTAACAAGTTTAAGAACACTTAATTTTTAGAAGAAGAATTAAGAGAAGATGGTTACGCCATCGTGTTCGTCTCGGAATTCTGCTTGAGATAGGGTTCGAGTTTGCGTAGATCGGGCTCCATATGAAGAAGTTATGGATCTTAGAAGATTTAAGTTTAAATTAGGATTAAATAAATAATTAATAAATCAAAATTCGAATTCAAACCAGCAAGAAGAGGTGGGTGGGAAAATTCCCTCCAGAGGGTGTCGACCCCCCAGTAGGGGTCGACCCCTGCTGACTGTTCTGGACAGCGACGATTTTCCGAGTTGTAGAGCTATGTGGCGACTTCTGATTGGCCTAATGACACATTTTCTTGGACTGAATGGTCTGGATGGATCCTATGTTGATTCAAAGGCTCAAACTAATCCTATACTCCTATATAGTTACATCTAACCTTAACCCTAAGCTAAACTAAATTCGTTCATGAGCCTATATGCTGCTAAATCTTAAACTAATCTAGCCTCCGCCATAACTAATCAAATTCAAGATTAAAGATAAAGATCAAAGCCTACATCAATGGATTAGCTTATCAACTTCATAAATCAGATTTCAGATCTTCTCTTCTTTCTTAATCTCTATGTGTTCATGTAGCTTTCACAAGATAATTAAACTAAAGTAATTATGATAAGTTGTAAACTGTGATCATATGATTATGCCTATAATGGATCTTATCAAATTTGCAAGTTTTCATCTTTTTTTTTTTGATTGATATGCTATGCTTTTCTGATCAATTCTATCAGTTCATGCCTGTTCGTGCTCGTATATTTATGCCTATTTTGATACCATGATTCACTTTCCTCTTCCTTTTTCCTTTTCCTTTTTTATGAGTTAGGCTAACTTCGAGCCTAACATATTATGCGGAAATCGCGCACGTATAATGCTTGAATGATAGGGAAAAAGTTTTGGAAATGTTGAATAACATGTAATTTGTAAAAAGGCATAAATTGATGATGGCTATGGTTTGGTAAAAATTGTATATAATAAGCAAACATGAGACTTGACGTAAATGGGTTTGGGTGTAAACTTGTGATAATTTGGTAAGTTCAGTTATTTCTCAGATTTGGAACATGTAATAGATATCATGACTTTTAATGAATTGAATCTAGAACTACGCCTAATTGTAAGATAATCAATTCTGATTTATGCTTACCCTTTTTGTCAAAACTAAATTACCTATGCATATGAGACTGTTGTGATGGAACCTATCATGTTGTACACCAAATTGGTGATTCTTTTATGTTCAATTCTATCGAATCTTTATGCCTATGATGTAACTTGCTCAGTTTAGCCATACTTATTGTTAATGTACAACATGTCTATTGGAAACATGATTCTTGAGTTGGGTACACCTTTACATGCCTATTTTGTTCCTTATGTGAATTCTTGTGTTTCTTCTCTATCCCTCTCCGTTTTATTTTTGGACCTTGTTGTACGTGCGATAGAAACGCGGGGAATTGGGTATAACTTAATTAAGTAATTTTAGGCATAACAAGTAGATGTGGCATAGCTTAATTGACCACACTTATGGATAATTTACATATAAATCTAGACTTGGACAGTAAATATGTAATTTGGCTAAAAGATGAACGCCTAAGACACGAGGTTGGACTTGGTTTGTGGTATAAGTCTGCCCGGAACCGCCCGGCATATCCAGTAACTGCAAACGATAGTCTAATGTGAGAGTTCAAAGGCACAAATTAGATGCTTAGACACGAGGTTAGGTCTGGCTTGTGGTGGAAGTTTGCTTGGAGCCGTCCGGCATATCCAGCGGCCACAGGTGATCGACCCAGCGTATCCAGCAACTGCAAACGACAGTCTAATGTGAGAGATCAAAGGAACAAATTAGATGCTTAGACACGAGGTTAGGTCTGGCTTGTAGTGGAAGTTTGCTCGGAACCGTCCGGCATATCCAGCGGCCACAGGTGATCGACTTATTGTGAGAGGTTTGTGCATTAATAACTAATTAATGCTGAATATGATACCTAAACGAGTTAGGTGGGTGGTGTTAAGTTAACATGGGTAAGAAAACAACTTAACCAATATTACATGAACAAAGTGGGTAGGGTTATGGCAAGCTTAACCAATAATACATATGGACTTGATAAGTGAAGGGGTTAAGTAAATCTTGTGCAGGTGGGTAATATTCGTATATGTAGGCCCACAAACTTAACCGTTAAATAAACATGCATGAATCAGTGGGAAGGTTAAGTGACATATGGATAGGCGACACTTAACCAATACAACATGTTAATTAAAAAAATGGGTGGGGTTAGGTTAAATTGAGAACACTAAACCGTTATGATATGTTAGTTAGGAAACCCTAGTAACGGGGACCCATTTCAGCAGTAACCCACATAGATGTATCACGGTACCCTGAACTAGGCAGGGTGGGGCACGATTACTGGGCTGATTATAAGCAGTCAACATAGCGGCGGGTGGTGCGTCAGTGTAGGTTCCGACGTAGTTCGGACGTGCACGTGCTACGGAGTGCAAAACCAGGCACTGGGCATCAATAGTCATAAACTATGCATCTTGAATTGTGTCGGATTGCCATCATAGGGATTGATACACCCCATGGTGGGATCGGCACAAGTATCTACAAACAAGCGGGGCCGAATGACAAGTAATGAATACATATGAGTTAAGGAGCCGATCGGTTAAGCGATAAGGGGGTAGTGTAGGGACATCTAGTATTTAGTAGGCTGTCGAGGATTGTATGGGGTAGATACCTCTTACTAGATGTTATGCCTGAATGCTACCAATTGCGGGGTTGGGATCAACTTTCAGTATGGAAATAGTAACGGTGCGATATATTTAGCATTGGTGCAGTGTAGTAATTACCCTATAGTGATTAGAAGCGCAATCAACGTTTATCTTATTCATCTTGCCTACCTTGTCATGTATGCTTATGTACAGTCATTTCTTACTTTCCACTTTATGTTCTTATCCTGTTACTTTAATTATTATATTGTTAAAGTTACTGGACTCGATTGACTAATGTCTGACCTAGTTTGTTTCACCTCTTTTCTTCCATTTCCCCCCTCCTTCCCTAGCCCAGGTTCTCAGGGAGGAAATACTCAAGCTTAGTTCAGATGTCTCTTTCTTCTAGCTTGAATTTGAAAGATGTATTTCTTGGCTTTGATTTTGCTTATGCCATTTTCTGTTGGGAATTATGGCTTTAAAATTTTGTGCTCTGAAGGCTTTTGTTCAAGACTGGTATTATGTACTTGGTTTTGTTGTTTTGAAGGTGTAACCAAACCTATTTCTGTTTCCGCTGCAATAAAGTCATAAAATTTTCAAGTACTACTTTATCCGTCTTGTAATATTCCGTTCGGTTTACTTATAACGCTCCATGAAACTTAATGCACTCCCTTTGTGAGTGACATTAACGGACGTGGGGTGTTACACTTGGTATCAGAGATGAAGGTTACCAGAACAGATAAAATATTTTGAAAACCATTTTCAAAAGCATTTTTATAAAGAAGTATTTTCAAAAAAGACATGTTTTGAAGAAGGAGTTTTCAAGAGAAAGGTTTATTATGAAAAAAATTAATCCCTAAAAAGCCATATATCTTTCTTTCGATTCTTTGTTTCGAATCTCTTCCTTTTTCCTTCTTGACTCTCTTTCCCCGCGTGTAGATGTTTTTCTAAGATATGTAAGGAATTACGTGTGATGGGCAGAAAACCGTTTCATAGGACTGAGACATTTCTCTTAAGGAAGTGGAGGACTCGTTTGGTATCTTTGAGATAAATGATGGAAGGAAGTTTCAGCTAGCTGCTTAGTCAATGAGGGAGTTTAGGCTAAGGAGCACAACCCAAGGATGGAGAATTTGTTGATATGGCTTTAATCCACAAAGAAGGTAAAGGAGAAAGTGGAAAGAATAATTAACCCCATGACAAAAGAAGGCATATTTATTGTGGTATAACGGGCCATGTAATTAAGGACTGTAGGAAGAAGAAGAAGCCTGGTTGTTTTCATTGCGATGAGGCAGGACATCTGATTAAAGACTGCCCAAGGAGGCAAGGACAAGGGCAAGGGCAGAGGATATGACCTACTTCTGGAGGACAGGTACATGCTCTCATGTCACCAGGACAGGAGAGAGATAGAAACGTTTTTATTGAAAGTTTGATTTTTCCTTTTTTCATCCTGTTCGAACTTTGTTTGATTCTGGCACTTTGCATTCATTCATATCTGCTTTGTTAGTTAAAACACTGCACCTATATACAAGTCTAGTCGTGGATCCCATTATAGTCTCAAATCCTATTGGTGGTTCTGCTCATTTATCTATGGTTTCTCGGGATTTGAGAATGTCTATCTTGGGTGTTGGGTTTGAATGCAACGCCTTCGTTCTTGGTTTCACGGGCTATAGCTTGATTCTAGGGATGGATTGGCTAGCCAGGTATGGTGCCATCCTAGACTGTGAAAAAGGGTAGTTAGACTGCTAACTTGTTGTGGAAAGACCCTTGATATTTCTTGTGACCCTAGAGGTCCGGTGATGCTTAGCTACCTAAAATCACTTGACACATCCATCGATATTTTGGAATCTGTTCGAGTAGTCCGTGAGTATGGTGACGTCTTTGATGAGGTTCGGGGTTTAACCCCAAGGCGCGAGATAGACCTCCGTATATACTTAGTAGATAATGTGAAGCCAGTTGCATTACCAATGACCCACATGACTCGAAGAGAGGGAACTCAGTAAGCAAGTAGGGGAGCTACTTGAGGAAGGGT
This sequence comes from Allium sativum, assembly GCA_030737875.1. Lineage (NCBI taxonomy): Eukaryota > Viridiplantae > Streptophyta > Magnoliopsida > Asparagales > Amaryllidaceae > Allium > Allium sativum. Next base: position 774,167,091 of record CM060912.1, read on the forward strand.
TCATAAGAAGAAGTATTTCGGAATGGAGTGCTTGAAACACCCCACCTCCGTTAAGGTCACTCACAAAGGGAATGCCTTAACTTTGGTGGAGCATTATAGGTAAAAGACACAGATAATTTACAAGACAGACATATATAAGCAGCGGGAAAACTAAATTTATTTCATACGTGGTTCATAACAAAAACATTACAGCAAACCGTCTCAAAACAACTTCAAAATCATTAAATCAAAATCTCTGTCTTGATTATAACATAAAGAAGCATAAAACACAAATAAAACTGCATAAATCCCCAAGTGGTAGTGTGTCCAAAGCCATAGCCAAAGATAAGAGGTTCCAAGCCGTACATCACAGAGTCTTCAAGCTTGGAAAGATGAACGGTCCAAATTAAGCTGAGTTATTCCCTCCCTGGCTACCTTGGGGGGGGGGGGGTCAAAAGAAAGGAGAGCAAAAGAAAAATGGGTCAGACAAAAGTCTGGTAAGTCCAGCGATTATTCAACATGTAAACTCGTAAGAGAACCATGACATGAATAAACTGGACGTAGGACAATAACAAAGAAATAAGGTAACATAGGATAAGGCAAGATAAACAAGGCAAGGTAAACTAATCATACTATCGCACTCAAATCCATATTCTCTGCACCTACTAGATATTTCATCCATCATCATGAGTTCAAACCCACTGATCCCTTTTTATCGATCGGCTCCTACTCACACGTATTTACTACTTGTGTCATACGGCCCCGCTCGATTGTAGATACCTGTACTGGTCCCACCATGGGGTGTATCAAATCCTATGGTGGCAACCGACATGATTCAAGATGCATAGTGTATAACTACTGATGCCCAGTGCCTGCTTGTTCCACTCCGGAGTACATGCACACCGGTACTCCATCGGAACCTACACTGACGCACCAACCGCCGTTGTTTTGACCGCTTATAATCAGCCTAGTAATCGTGCCCTACCCTGTCTAGTTCAGGGTACCATGATACATCTATGTGGGTTACTACTGAAATGGGTCCCCGTTACTAGGGTTTCCTAATCAACATGTTAAATTGGTTAAGTGTCCAAGATTACCTAACCCCACCCATCAGTTTAGTTAACATGTTGTATTGTTTAACTGTTGCCTTAATTAACTTAACCCTACCATTCCTGACTTAGCTTCAATTCATTCATTAAAGCACCAACCACTCACATTAGACAGGTATTGTTGCGGTCACTGGATGTGCCGGTTGGGTCCGGGCAATTTTACACCGCAACTCAGTCTAACCTCGGGTTCTTTTGGGCTCAATGCACTAACCTCTCACATTAGATATATATTGTTACAGTTGCTGGATGTGCCGAGCGGTTCCGGGCAGTCTTACACCGTAACTCAATCTAACCTCGGGTTAGGCATATTCGTCTTTTCTAAATTTACATATTTGCCTCTTTATGTTTATATGTAAATTATTGTCATTCAAGTCAAGCCCCACTTTCCCTTTAAATCAAGTTCATAATTTTTTATATAAAAATTATACCACTTTATGCCATAAACCATTTACATGATTATGAGTCAAATATGCCAATTACATGTAATTTCATGTTTTTCCCCAACATTACCCCCGTTAAACGTTCGCATAAATCACATAAAATGTTAGGCTCGCTACATAGCCTAACTTATACACAAAAGGGGAAAAAAGAGGAGCATGTAATATTCCAACATCATAAAAATATGGATCTAACTACACATGTGTCATATGAATTCGGCATAGAACAATATACATTTAATTATGAACTTGCAAATTTAGGTGTACTCAAAATGAATCGTAAAATAGGGGTTTTACATAGAACTATATAAACTTAAATTAGTCATGTAGTTGTGAATTTGCAAATTATCATGTAGTTCTAGTGATATATGTGAACATGGTTGAACTTGCATAAACATAGTAAAATTCCCAAATTGACATACAACATATAGGTGTCATCACCAAATTATACAACACAGTATGTCATCGCCAAATTATACAACATGATATGTCATCGCCAAATTATACAACATGATATGCCATCGCCAAATTACACAACATGATATGCCATCGGCAAATTATACAACATGATATACCATCGCCAAATTATACAACATATAGGTTCAATTCCAAGCATTTAACATGGTAGTTTTATCATCAAATTACATACAACATGATCACAAACTTAAAATGATAAGAGTCATAGTCTTAATCAATTCAGATTTAAACAAAAGGATAAGCATAAATTTACATTAGGCGTTGCTCTACATCCAGTTATTTTAGTCACGATTCTAATATCATTTAGGACTAAATGATAATTGGACTTACAAAAAAGAGATTAGTCTTGTGTTCTGGGATCTGTATTCTGAAATTGAATTGCTCTCCTTTGTTGAAGATGTTGAATTCTCTTAGTTGAATTAGATTTGATTCGTAGTTTCTAACTTGCTTTCTAGTTGAAGGAGAATGGAGGCTACTCTAGGTTGAGTATTAACAGCATGACGGTTCTAGGAATATTTTTGTGTGGCTTAGGTTTAGATTTAGGTTGCTTATATAGAAGTTTGATTTAATAGGAGTCGTTAGATCAACCTAGTGCTAATCAAAGCCATTCAAACCTAAGAGAACCAACCAGACCTTGCCACACAAGCCCTAATGAGTCAGGAAATCGTCACTCAAAGAAATACGTCATGTTCAGATCTGGCCCGAGGAGGAGGTCGACCCCCAGGTCGACCCCTAGGTCGACCCCCTGGTCGACCTATGTGACCCAGGTCAACCCCCTGGTCGACCCGATTTCTAGGTGGGAAATTTCCCGCCCAGCTTGCTTAGGGGTTTTTGAATTTCGAAACTTGAATTTGAATTTCAGGCTGGTTTTTTTATTTAAATTTTTGAATCTTCTGTAGGTCATAACTTCTTCATACGGAGTCCGATTTACGCAAACTCGGACTCTATGTGTAACACCCCACATCCGTTAGTGTCACTCACAAAGGGAATGCACTAAGTTCTGTGAAGCATTATAGGTAAAAGATGTAGATAAATTACAAGACAGACAAAATTAAAACAGCGGAAAATAAATTTTTTACTCTATTGACAAAATAGTTTATACACCATTTGTTTTCCAATACCAGAGTATCTGTCTTACAAAATAAAGAAGCATAAAATAACTTTTATATTCCCCAATGTAGTATGAGCGAGCCATGGCAATGGAAAAGTGAATCTAAGGAAAACTTCGACTAATCTTCAAGCTTGGAAATAAAAATGAGTTAAGTAGTAACATTCCCTCCCTGCGAACTTGGGGGGGGGGGGGGGGATGGAAGACAAGAAAGCAAAAGAAAACAGAGTCAGACATAAAGTCTGGTAAGTTCGGTAACTTTCAGCATGTGAACAGGTAAAAACAAAATGACATGAATTTAACTGAATACAAGACAATACCATGATGATAGGGCTAACAAGATAACGCAAGATATGCGAAGGCAAGATAAAACTGAATGTACTGATAAACTAGATCTACCGACAAGCTGAATACACTATTAAACTGAATATGCTTCCATACTTTCTCTGCTTCGCGATTACCCTATTATTCTGGTTTTTATATCTCTGCACCACCTAACTAGTGAACCAACTAGTAATCTTTATAAAATGAAAACGTGCTCCCAATCCCTGTAATTGTGGTTGCCTTCAGGCGTACATTTATTATTTATTACCTAGATCTAATCTAGGGTTTTTCTATCGAGTGCTTCCTAGATTCAACTAGGGTTTACGCGACTTATCTAATGCTTCTCGGAATTTAGGGTTTACGCGACCTAGGTCCAACAAGGGATTATGCTACCTATCGAACGACGCCCCTAATACAGGACACAATACCCAGAGCGGTATATGTTCCTAGACTTTCCCCACATATGTGTCGTGTATCGTTATCGCTGTCCAGATGCACATGTCCTCGATATGTGCGACCCGAGTCTCGTGGCAGGGCAAATTAAGAAACACAGAACTCGGTCAGGAGCTTTCAAATATCTGCCGATGCAGATGCTAAGGTCTGTTTTTCCAGTGGCTATGGTCCCACCTGATCCCTCCCTCAACTAATGAAAGGCACACCTTGAAAAATGAGAGAACTATACGCAGGCCCCTCTATGCCCCCACTAACCTATGGCCATCCGCAACCATAACTAGATAGCAAGTATATGGTCTGTTGGAGTTCTCCGCCTTTCCGCTTCATGTATCTCGATTGACTAAAGATGGTAGGTAGACGACGAGTTGCTATCACAGGGCTACTGGTCTTGCCGAATCACGCTGGTCCATCCTAATCTTTAGGTTGCCTTATATTGCATCCAAGGCATACCCTTGGTTCTTCTAACGCAGACCTTAACCTCTTTGAGCCCAGGCGGATCATCTGCAGCCTCACAGAGGGATACCAAGAGTACCCTCACGTCCCCTCGAAGCCGCGTGCTTCGTACCCCAGTTCGTTGGAGCCTTATTTAAGATCATATGGATGTTCGCTCCTTCTCGTATTCTACTAAGGTTTACTACTTAGTTCCCTTAACTAAGGTTTACTACTTAGTTTCCTGAATCGTTGTTTTCTTAACTAAGGTTTACAACTTAGTCCTCTTAACTAAGGTTTAATACTTAGTCCTTTTTCTCGACCTGTTCGATTGGTTAAGTGTCATTAGTCAATTCAAGTTAACTTAACCCATTCATTGTCATGTTAACTGGTTAAGTGTTATCAGTAGTTCATGTTGACTTAACCCTACCACAAATCAAGTTATATTGGTTAAGTATTTCTTATTACTTAACCCCAACCCTTCATCTTGTATTGGTTAAGTGTTCCCTTAGTTAACTTAACCCTAACATCTGTTTAATTCACATGGTCTAATGGTTAAGTATTGTCCCTTCATGTTTTAACTTATCCTTGTTCATTTGGCACACTATGATGGCTAAGTATTTTGAGTTTACTTAACTCCACCTTCTAGTCTAGTTAACATGTTAAATTGGCTAAGTGTATTTTACTTAACCCCAACTTTTAGTCTAGTTAACATATTATAACGGTTATTTAACCTTTGCAAGTCTTGTCTTGTTAACATGTTAAGTTGGTTAAGTGTTCCTATGGACTTAAACTTCCCATTCTAGCTTAACTGTTTCTTAGCTTTAAATTATTCATTTAAAGCACCAACCACTCACATTAGACAGATATTGTTGCGGTCACTGGATGTGCCGGTCGGTTCCGGGCAGATTTACACCGCAACTCAGTCTAACCTCGGGTCTTTTTGGGCTCAATGCTCTAACCACCCACATTAGATAGGTATTGTTACGGTTGCTGGATTTGCCGGGTGGTTCCGGTCAGTCTTATACCGTAACTCAATCTAACCTCGGGTTAGGCATTTTTGTATTTTCTACAATGCACACATTTCTCATTTAGGACAAATTCTTCATGTAAATTATTCCTAATATACTTATGCCATAATTACTCTTCTATTGTACATTATCAACAATTACTATTATGGCCCACTTTCCCTCTAAATCACGTTTATAAGATTTTACCAAATTAAGTGTCACTAACCATGATTATGCTAAACATGACAATTACATGTAATTTCAAGTTATTAATCAGGATAGGATATAACCCACCTTCCCAAACTCGCTATAACAGTCATGCCCAAAATCACTATGCCATATATTTGACGTTCCACATAAGTTGTTAAGCCTATTCTAGACTTAATGTTTCTATTTACAATTTTGATCCAATCTAGATTAAATATCCAATTTTACAATTCCTGCTAGAACTAGATTTAATATTCTAGTTTACAATTTATGCCAAAACTAGATTCACATGCCAACTACATGTTTTGCAGCCAATTAACAATTTACCGTTTACGCCCAATGCATGCAAATTACTCACTATTATAGCCAATTCAGATTATGCCAACATATTTATTATGCCAAATTATATAAATTTCATGTTATTTCAAACTTCCAAGTTTTCAATCACATTCATGTTAGTTTCATGTTCTGCCCAAATCGTATTCCCATCGTTTGCGAAATAGTGATTCGGTCTAGATTATAGGTCAATCTAGGTTCGTAGATAAAAGGGAATAAACAAGAATACCATGAAAAGGTAGGCATAAGAATAGGCATAAGATGATAATCCCAAATTCACGAATTACAGATCTAATAAATATACTGAATAAATTAACTAAAACATCACAGGCGTAGATCTGATAACATTATGAACATGAGAAGGTTTGAATAATAATCTAGGTTCAAGAACATGGATAAACCTAACTTAATAGAAAAATTCCCAAAATCAAGATCCAAAGATAATTAAGAATAGGTCTGATTAGAAAATCAAGCTTAGATCCAATTTCATAGTCATAATCCTAAGCAATAATCTCATAGTCATGAATCATAGGTGATTAGTCACAATGGTCCTTGTCATTGTCATTGGCAATAGTCTTATGTTCACAGTCATTGTCATAGGCAATAGTCTTATGTTCACAGTCATAGGCATAGTCTTATGTTCACAGTCATAGGCATAATCTTATGTTCATAGTCATAGGCATAGGCATAGTCTTATGTTCACAGTCATAGTCTTAGGCCATTAGCAATAGTTTCAACGTCATAGGCATAGGAACAGTCTCATCACAATAGTTCTTAATTAGATCCAAAGGCATATACAAGCACCGATTCAAACGAAAGGATTAGGCATATTCTTATATCCATTTAATTACATGCCACAAATAGATCTAGACATTCAAATCTAAAAAGTAACTGACTTACAACAAACGACGAACTTGAATTCTGGATTCTGAGTTCTGGAATTTAGATGCTTTCCTTTGGGTAGATAAACGTTGCTTTGATTTTTAGTTTTGAATTAGATTTGTTCGTCTCTAAGCTTTCTTCAAGTGGAGGCTATTCTTGCCTTCCTTCCAGAAGCATGACGGCTCTAGCTCTATTTTATTTATGTTAATTTAGATTGAGTGTTGGGTTGTATTTATAGAATTTCAGATTGATTTGAGCCGTCAGATGATCATAGAGTGAATCCAGACCATACACACCAAGAGGAGCCAATCAGAAAGTGACAAATCAGCCCTAGTGACACAGCCAAGCCCCAGAAACCGAGCCAGGACCAGACCAAGCAGGTCAGGTCGACCAAGCAGGTCAGGTCGACCAAGCAGGTCGACCTGTAGGTCGACCCCCAGGTCGACTACATGGTCGACCTCGGTACCCAGGTCGACCCCCTGGTCAACCTGGGTCCTGGGCAGGAAAATTCCCGCCCAGCCTAGTTCTGGTCCAGTTTTGAATTTTAAACTTGTTTTCGGGCTATTTGAATTTTAAATCGAATTCTGAAAATTCCGGAGGTCATAACTCCTTCATACTGAGTCCGATTTACGCAAACTCGGACTCTATCTCAAGCAGAATTTTGAGACGAACGCAATGGTGTATCCCTTTTCCCTTAATTCTTTCATTTTGAATTAATTATACTTTAATTTGTGAAACTTAATGTTACAGAATTATGGGGTGTTACATTCTCCCCCTCTTAAAAGGATTTCGTCCCCAAAATCTTAAAGTTAGGAAGAATGTATCCTACCATCCAATCACCCATCTACTCAACCATTCAATCACAGGCGTTCATTGTCCTTAAAAAGATTTCTAATGCTTTCATGTTCATATGCATAGTGTGTGTATATGTCTTTATCTAATGCAAAATCAGGCGGTCTACTGATTCAGTTGACCTCCTTAATGCGAATTATGTCAGTGCCATGCGTCCAATCATGTATGCAAGCATCCCTAGTTATGTAAATACTACATGTGTGCATAGCCATTCATCCATATGCAATATCCATATGATAACATATCCAGTTAAATACCTTAAGCAAATACATATATGCTAATGCATTATGAAAGTGACTGAGTCGTTCTATCGCCTATGGTGTGTATATGCATCCACGAGCAACCATTTACAACCATCAATCATAACATGTTTCAAATACATGTTTACATCCATTTGCTTCTACCTATGGATCGATGATACGCCCTAGAGGATATACCTTAAAAGCTAGAAAGTATGCATAAAATTCCTAGAAAAAGAGATCAAGGATGTACCCTTAAGAAAAAAGGTATGATGCGTGTATCTAGTCTTCAGTCTTCTACGTCGCATCTTCTTGAGCTTCACTATTCTGTACCTTATCTAATTAATCTTCACGATTGCGAAGCTCCAAAACTATCGTTGATCGGATAACTGGTTTTGCATTGTCAACTGGATATATGCGGAAGTTTATCCCGCGTTTTAGGGGTAAACTCCTAACCTAATTAAAAACATCTGTGTACTCATGGACTACCCTGACGGATTGCAAATCGTCGGTAAATGCATTAAGCGATTCTAGCTAGCTAAGCCTAACCGATTCGTTACACAGAATCTCGAGGGTATTTCCAAGGCAAGTCAAAAGTCTAACTACCCTCCTTTCAGAATCACTAGCCAGCTAACCCATGCCTAGAATCAACTCATAGCCCATGGAATAAAAAACATAAGCATTACGCTTAAACTCAACACTTAATATAGTTATTCTCAAATCCTTACAAACCAAAGGTAAACGGGCCAAACCACCAATTGGATTTGAGACACTAATGGGATCTTCTACTATACAAGTACTAAGGTGCAGATACTCGACTATGGAAGTAGATATGAACAAATGCGAAGCGCTAAGATCAAAAGAGTACTAACTTGGTTGATCAAAACGAAAAGCTAAACTTTTCCAACAGAGGCTTTTACTATCTCAGTCTAAGGTATTCTGGTGGTGGAAGCATGCACTCGCCCTTCTGAAAATCCAGTCCCTCGTCCTTGCCCTTGTCCTTAATTATATGCCCTATTATACCATGGAAAAGATACTCCCTCTCATCTCAGATTTTATAATTCCTTATTTCTTCGTGATTCGATTTTATATCCATGAATTTCTCATCCTTGCGTTGAGCTCCCTAGCCAAACTCCCTCATCCTCTTCTTTACCATCCTTGTGTAATCATATTGACAAGTTTCTCAAAAGCTGCCTCCATCGTACGGAAAACCCTCCAAAGCTTGAAAGAAAACTAGCTGCAGGTGAAACTACTATGGCTATAGCTAGGAGTCGGGCACCACTTTGCCTTCGATAGGTATCGTAGTGTTATCAAGCCTACGGAACCGTGCCGCGATGAGGTTACCTCCCAGAAAGCCAGGAGCCCCGAAGACTCAAGAAAGAAGGGGACAAGAATTCAAACAGAGGATCAGAAGATAGTGCGTATGGCTTTTTGGGAATATGCCTTTAAAACAAAACTTTTCTTTTTGAAAAATGCTTCTTTTAAAACCGTTTTGAAAATATATTTTTTCTTCAAATCTTTTATCTGATCCGGTATCCTTCAGCTCTGATACCACGTGTAACACCCCACATCCGTTAGTGTCACTCACAAAAGGAATGCACTAAGTTCTGTGAAGCATTATAGGTAAAAGATGCAGATAAATTACAAGACAGACAAAATTAAAACAGCGGAAAATAAAACTGAATGTACTGATAAACTGGATCTACCGACAAACTGAATACACTAGTAAACTGAATATGCTTCCATACTTTCTCTGCTTCGAGATTACCCTGTTATTATGGTTTCTATGTCTCTGCACCACCTAACTAGTGACCCAACTAGTAATCTTTATAAAATGATAACGTGCTCCCAATCCCTGTAATTGTGGTTTCCTTCAGGCGTACATTTATTATTTATTACCTAGATCTAATCTAGGGTTTTTCTATCGAGTGCTTCCTAGATTCAACTAGGGTTTATGTGACTTATCTAATGCTTCTCGGATTTTAGGGTTTACGCGACCTAGGTCCAACTAGGGATTATGCTACCTATCGAACGACGCCCCTACTCTAGGACACAATACCCAGAGCGGTATATGTTACTAGACATTCCCCACGTATGTGTCGTGGATCGTTATCGCTGTCTAGGTGCACATGTCCTCGATATGTACGACCCGAGTCTCGTGGCAGGGCAAATTAAGAAACACGGAACTTGGTCGGGAGCTTTCAGATATCTGCCGATGCATATGCTAAGGTCTGTTTTTCCAGTGGCTATGGTCCTACCTGACCCCTCCCTCAACTAATGAAAGGCACACCTTGAAAAATGAGAACTATACGCAGGCCCCCCTATACCCCACTTACCTATGGCCATCCGCAACCGTAACAAGAAAGCAAGTATATGGTCTGTTGGAGTTCTCCGCCTTTCCGCTTCACGTATCTCGATTGACTCAAGATGGTAGGTAGACGACGAGTTGCTATCACAAGGCTACTGGTCTCGCCGATCACGCTGGTCCATCCTAGTCTTTAGGTTGCCTTATATTGCAACCAAGGCATACCCTTGGTTCTTCTAACGTAGACCTTAACCTTTGTGAGCCCAGGCGGATCATATGCAACCTCACAGTGGGATACCAAGAGTACACTCACGTCCCCTCGAAGCTGCGTGCTTTGTACCCCAGTTCGTTGGAGCCTTCTTTAAGATCAGATAGACGTTCACTCCTTCTCGTATTCTACTAAGGTTTACTACTTAGTTCCCTTAACTAAGGTTTACTACTTAGTTTCCTGAATCGTCGTTTTATTAACTAAGGTTTACAACTTAGTCCTCTTAACTAAGGTTTACTACTTAGTCCTTTTTCTCGTCCTGTTGGATTGGTTAAGTGTCATTAGTCAATTCAAGTTAACTTAACCCATTCATTGTCATGTTAAACTGGTTAAGTGTTATCAGTAGTTCATGTTGACTTAACCCTACCAAAAATCAAGGTATATTGGTTAAGTATTTCTTATTACTTAACCCCACCCCTTCATCTTGTATTGGTTAAGTGTTCCCTTAGTTAACTTAACCCTAACATCTGTTTAATTCACATGGTCAAATGGTTAAGTATTGTCCCTTCATGTTTTAACTTAACCTTGTTCATTTGGCATACTATGATGGCTAAGTATTCTGAGTTTACTTAACTCCACCTTCTAGTCTAGTAAACATGTTAAATTGGCTAAGTGTATTTTACTTAACCCCACCTTCTAGTCTAGTTAATATGTTATAACGGTTATTTAACCTTTACAAGTCTTATCTTGTTAACATGTTAAGTTGGTTAAGTGTTCCTATGGATTAACCTTCCCATTCTTGCTTAACTGTTTCTTAGCTTTAAATTATTCATTCAAAGCACCAACCACTCACATTAGACAAATATTGTTGCGGTCACTGGATGTGCCGGTCGGTTCCGGGCAGATTTACACATTAACTCAGTTTAACCTCGGGTCCTTTTGGGCTCAATGCTCTAACCACCCACATTAGATAGGTATTGTTACGGTTGCTGGATTTGCCGGGCGGTTCCGGGTAGTCTTATACCGTAACTCAATCTAACCTCGGGTTTGGCATATTCGTATTTTCTACAATGTACACATTTCTCATTTAGGACAAATTCTTCGTGTAAATTATTCCTAATTTACTTATGCCATAATTACTCTTCTATTGTACATTATCAACAATTACTATTATGACTCACTTTCCCTCTAAATCATGTTTATAAGATTTTACCAAATTAAGTGTCACTAACCATGATTATGCTAAATATGACAATTACATGTAATTTCAAGTTATTAATCAGGATAGGCTATAACCCACCTTCCCAAACTCGCTATAATAGTCATGCCCAAAATCACTATGCCATATATTTGGCGTTCCAAATAAGTTGTTAAGGCTAATCTAGACTTAATGTTCCTATTTACAATTTTGACCCAATCTAGATTAAATATCCAATTTTACAATTCCTGCTAGAACTAGATTTAATATTCTAGTTTACAATTTATGCCAAAACTAGACTAACATGCCAACTACATGTTTTGTGGCCAATTAACAATTTACCGTTTGCGCCCAATGCATGCAAATTACTCACTATTATAGCCAATTCAGATTATGCCAGCATACTTATTATGCCAAATTATATAAATTTCATGTTATACCAAACTTCCAAGTTTTCAATCACATTCATGTTAGTTTCATGTTCTGCCCAAATCATATTCCCATCGTTTACGAAATCGTGATTCGGTCTAGATTATAGGTCAATCCAGATTCGTAGATAAAAGGGAATAAACAAGAATACCATGAAAAGATAGGCATAAGATTATAATCCCAAATTCACGAATTACAGATCTAATAAATATAATGAATAAATTGACTAAAATATCACAGGCGTAGATCTGATAACATTATGAACATGAGAAGGTTTGAATAATAATCTTCAAGAACATGGATAGACCTAACTTAATAGAAAAATTCCCAAAATCAAGATCCAAGGATAATTAAGAATAGGTATGATTAGAAAATCAAGCTTATATCCAATTTCATAGTCATAATCCTAGTCAATAATCTCATAGTCATGAATTATAGGTGATTAGTCACAATGGTCCTTGTCATAGTCATAGGCAATTGTTTTATGTTCACGGTCATAGGCATAGTCTTATGTTCATAGTCATAGGCATAGTCTTATGTTCACAATCATAGTCTTAGGCCATTAGCAATAGTTTCAACGTCATAGGAATAGGCACAGTCTCATCACAATAGTTCTTAATTAGATCCAAAGGCATATACAAGCACCGATTCAAACGAAAGGATTAGGCATATTCTTATATCCATTTAATTACATGCCACAAATAGATCTAGACGTTCAAATCTAAAAAGTAACTGACTTACAATAGACGACGAACTTGAATTCTGGATTTTGAGTTCTGGAATTGAGATGCTTTCCTTTGGGTGGATAAACGTTGCTTTGATTTTTAGTTTTGAATTAGATTTGTTAGTCTCTAAGCTTTCTTCAAGTGGAGGCTATTCTTGGCTTCCTTCCAGCAGCATGACGGCTCTAGCTCTATTTTATTTGTGTGAATTTAGATTGAGTGTTGGGTTGTATTTATAGAATTTCAGATTGATTTGAGCCATCAGATGATCATAGAGCGAATCCAGACCATACACACAAAGAGGAGCCAATCAGAAAGTGACAAATCAGCCCTAGTGACATAGTCAAGCCCCAGAAACCGAGCCAGGACCAGACCAATCAGGTCAACCCCCAGGTCGACTACAAGGTCGACCTGGGTACCCAGGTCGACTCCAAGGTCGAACCCCTGGTTGACCTGGGTCCTGGGTGGGAAAATTCCCGCCCAACCCAGTTCTGGTCCAGTTTTGAATTTTAAACTTGATTTCGGGCTGTTTGAATTTTAAATCGAATTCTGAAACTTCCGGAGGTCATAACTCCTTCATACGGAGTCCAATTTTCGCAAACTCGGACTCCATCTTAAGCAGAATTCCGAGGCGAACGCAATGGCGTAACCAGTTTCCCTTAATTCTTTCATTTAGAATTAATTATACTTTAATTTTTGAAACTTAATGTTACAGAATTACGGGGTGTTACACTATCTCAAGAAGAATTCCGAGACGAACGCAATGGTGTAACCCGTTTCCCTTAATTCTCACATTTGTAATTAATTATTCTTTAATTCGTTACTTAAATGTTTGCAGAAAATACGGGGTGTTACATTCTCCCCTCCTTAAAGGATTTCGTCCCCGAAATCTTCAAGTCAAGAAGAACGTATATCCTACCATCCAATCATCCATCTACTCATCCATCAAATACAGGCGTCCATTGTCCTTAAAAAGACTTCTAATGCTTCATGATTATATGCATAGTGTGTGTACATGTCCTTATCTAATGCAAAATCAGGCGGTCTACTGATTCAGTTGACCTCCTTAATGCAAGTCATGTTGGTGCTTTGAGTTCATTATGTATGCAATCATCCCTAATCATACTTTCTGCATGAGTGCACAATCATTCATACAAATGCAACATCCACATGATAACACATCAAGTTTCAATCATATACAAGTACATATATGCATATGCAGTATGAAAGTGACTGAGCTGATCTAACACCTAATGCGTGTATATGAATCCACGAGCAATTACTTGCAACCATTAATCATAACATGTTTCAAATACATGTTTACATCCATTGGTTTCTATTAAGGATCAAGAATAGCAATGAGGAAATACTTAAAAAAAGATAGATACGAGCATGAATAAACTTAAGGAAAAAGAGATCAAAGATGTACACTCAAAAAGAAAAGGGTAGGCTGCGCGTATCTTGGCCTCGGTCTCCTAAGCCGCGTCTTCCTCAGCGTCACTCCATTGAACTTTAACAAGTTTGACTTCGCGGTTGCGTAGCTTTTTGACTTCCGTACCCAAGATACGAGTTGGAACTCTTATCACAGTCGCCTCTCGTTCTACTTCTACTTCCTCTAATATGCTTGGTTCCACTACTTCCACAGACTCATGTAAGCACTTTCGTAGGTGAAAAACATGAAAGACATTATGAACTCCAGCCAATCTTTCGGGCAGCTCTACTCTGTAAGCCATCTTTCCAATCTTTACAATGATAAGAAACGGCCCAACAAATCTTGGTGCCAACTTTCTTGCGGATCCAAAGCGAACGACGTTCCTTAAAGGAGATACTTTAAGGAAAACCCTGTCTCCAACCTCAAACTCAAGGTCGGTCCTTCTTTTATCTACGTAGGACGTCTGTCTATCTTGGACAGTCTTCATTCTTCTTCGTATCAAGTCCACATTCTCTGAAGTTTCTCTAATCATATCTGGTCCAAGTATGAGCTTGTCTGTAGACTCCCACCAACAAGTTGGTGATCGGTATGGTCTCCCATATAAAGCTTCGAAGGGTGACATGCCTATGGTGGCTTGGCAGCTATAGTCGTAGGCAAACTACTCCAAATGAAGATGATCCTCCCATGTTCCTCCAAAGTCAAGAATGCATAATCTCAAGAGGTCCTCTAATACTCTGTTCACCCTTTCCGTCTGACCATCGGTTTGGGGGTGACAGGCCGTGCTTAAGCATAGCTGTGTGCCTACAGCCTCTTGCAAACTCCTCCAAAACTCGGTCGTAAAGATAGGATCTCGGTCACTCACAATGCTGGAGGATATCCCATGGAGTCGAACTATCTCTTTAAGATAAACGGATGCTAAAGACGAGGTAGTCCTTCTACTTTTAACGGGTATAAAGTGAGCGCTTTTTGTGAGCCTATCCACTATTACCCAAATACTGGTGTTGCCCCTTCTTGACCTAGGCAGCCCATCAATAAAGTCCATTGAAATGCTATCCCATTTCCACTGTGGGACCTCTAGAGGATGAAGCAAACCACCAGGCTTCTTTTGCTCCGCCTTGGCTTGCTGGCATATTAAGCACTTAGAGACGAATTCAGCTACATCCCTCTTCATGCCATTCCAAAAGAAAACCCTTTTTATATCTTTATACATCTTGTCTCCACCTGGGTGTATGGTCAACTCGGAATGGTGTGCCTCTTCGAGAACCTTCTTCACCAAATCCCTTGCTTGTGGGACGCATAGCCTTCCATCCCACCTCAACCAACCCTTATCATCGATGGAGTATTTATTGAGGTGACTAGAAGTCTCACCCCTAATTAGCTTATCCATCACATCAACTAGCAAAGGGCCTTCACGTTGTGCGGTTCCTATTGAGTCCAAAAGAGTAGGCCGCACCTCTAGCGATGCTAACAAACCAGTCACATGATCGATAGAGGGTTTAAAGTCAAAATTGGCTATGTACTCCAAGCTCTGCCTTTCTACAAAGAGAGGACTTAAGGTCAACTTCTTTCTACTCAAGGCGTCTACTACTACATTGCTCTTGCCAGGGGTATAGGAAATCTCAAAATCGTAGGATGCTAAGAACTCCATCCACTTTTGTTGCCTCAAGTTAAGATCTTTCCACAAGAAAAGGTACTTCGACGATTTATGGTCAGTATACAATTCAAACTTCTCACCTAGGAGATAATGGCGCCAAGACTTAAGCTCAAAGACGATGGCAGCCAAATCTAGATCGTGGGTTGGGTAGTTTTTCTCATGTACTTTCAACTGTTGACTCCATAAGCTACTGCCTTCCCTTCTTGCATCAAGACAACACCTAGTCCCGGACCACATGCATCCGTGTATACGGTAAACATCTTGCTCCCATCCGGCAATGTCATAACTGGGGCTGTTGTTATAGCCGTCTTCAATCGTTGGAAAGCAACATCGCAATCCAAATCCTAATTGAAAGTTAGGTTTTTCTTCGTTAACCTTGTAAGTGGAGATGAGATTTTCGCAATGTCTTTGATGAAATTTCGGTAAAAGCCCGCTAGCCCGAGGAAGCTTCGGACTTCGGTAGCATTCCGTGGAACCTTCCAATCTTGCACCGCAAGCACTTTTGCGGGGTCCACAGCTAACCCTTCGTTGGACACCACATGTCCAAGAAACCTTACTTCCTCTCTCCAGAAGTGGCATTTGGAGAATTTGGCTTTCAACTGATGTGCTCGATGAGTATCCATGACTTCTTTTAAATGCTGGGCATGCTCTTTCTCACTCTTTGAGAAAATCAAAATGTCATATACGATGACCACCACAAACTTATTAAGGAACTCCCTGAACACCCTGCTCATTAAGTCAACAAAATAAGTGGGTGCATTCGTCAAGCCGAAAGGCATGACAAGCCACTCGAAGAAACCATCTGGGGTTATGAACGCGGTCTTATCAATATTGTCTTCAGCCACTCTTAGCTGATGAAACCCGGTAGCTAGATCTAGTTGGGAGAAAACCGATGCACCTACAAGATGATTGAACAAGTCATCTATTCTTGGAAGTGGGTGCCTATTCTTCTTTGTCAGCTTGTTTAGCTCCCTATAATCAACGCATAGGCAAAGCGAACCATCTGCTTTTATTCCGAATACTACTGGAGCCCCCCATTCAGAAATACTCTGCCTTATAAACCCCTTCTCAAGCAAAATTTTAACTTGCTTGCTGAGTTCTTTCCTCTCCCTTGGATCCATGTGTCTAACGGGTAAAGCAATGGGTTTTGCATTATCAACGAGGTATATGCGGAAGTATATCTCTCGCTTCGGAGGTAACCCCTTCACCTCTTCAAAGACATCCGAGTATTCACGGACTATTCTAACAGACTGCAAATTCTCAACAGACACATCAAGAGATTCTAGATAGCTAAGCATAACAGAGTTCATGGGATTACAAGAAATTTCGAGAGTGTTACCGAGGCGAGTCATGAGTCTAACCACTCGCTTTTCACAATCGAAGATGGCACCATTACTGGATAGCCAATCCATGCCTAGAATCAACTCGTAGCCAGTGAAGCCCAAAACGTAGGCATTACATCTAAACCCAACACTTACTATAGAAATTTCCAAATCCAAACAAATCATTGACAAATAAGTTAAGCCCCCAATTGGATTAAAAACAACCAAGGGATCCTCTACTAAACTGGTGTCTAGGTGCAGAGATTCAACTAACGCAGTAGATATAAAAGAGTGCGATGCGCTAGAATCAAAGAGTGTACAAACAGGATGATCAAAAAGATAAACTAAACTATCAACAGAAATATTTCTACCTCGTTCTTGCGGAGGTGCCATGAGAGCATGAACCTGCCCTCCAGAAGTAGATCTAGCTCTCTTCCCTTGCCCTTGCTTTCTTGGGCAGTCCCTAGCCATGTGTCCTATTTCGCCGCAATGGAAACAACCACCCATCTTCTTCTTCTTCTTTCTGCAGTCCTTAACCAGATGCCCAGGAATGCCACAAAAATTACACTTCCTCTTGTCATGGGGTTTGTTGTTCTTCCTTCCCTTCTTGGAATCTGTCTTCTTTCTCTATGATCCCTCCACTTTCTTATCTTGAGGTACTTTCACCTTTATCTCTTTCTTGCCAACCTTATCTTCTTCTTGTAACAGTGCCATGTCCACCAGTCTCTCATAAGTCGCACCCATAGGTATATGGGACATAGCTATGCTATGCAGTGGCTCATTCAATCCTTTCACAAAACGGAGTGCCTTCTTATATGGAGTGTTCACTAACTCCAATCCGAACTAGCCAGCTGGTTGAATTGGTTAACGTATTCCTTAACCGACATACTTCCCTATTTGAGAGCTAAGAAATTCTCCATCTGTAGGCTTCGTTCAGCTTGTGAGAGGAATTTCATTTCAAACCTCATTCTGAAATCCATCCAAGTTTCAACTGGTCTTTCGGCATTAGTAACTTCCCACCAATAGGAGGCTTCGTCTTTAAGCAACCATACAACTAACTGTATCTTCTGCCTATCGTCCACTTCGAAGATAACAAACAAATCCTCAGTTTCTTTGAGTCAGTTTCTTACTTCCACGAAGGTTTCATTTCCATTGAAGTTCTTTCCACCCATGGCTCAAAAGTCCCTACATATTTTTGAGAAAGCATTTGCATGCAGGGGAGGAGGAGGAGGAACCGCTGCAACTGGGGGAGGAGGAACGTTTGCTGGGCCCGCATCATTAGCCCTAGCATCTAGTTACCTTCTGAACCAGCCAGGTAACGGCACGCCCTCTGGAAGGTTAAGGTCCCCAGACATGCTAAAACGAAAAAGGAAAGATTCAAAAAAAAGGATAGAAAGATAGTGCATATGGCTTTTGGGGATTATGCCTTTTTAAAATAAAACATATTTTCTTGAAAATTGCTTCTTTAAAATTCTTTTTGAAAAATAGTTTTCAATTTTTTTTATTTGATTTGGTAAACCTTTGATCTGATACCAAGTGAAACACCCCACCTCCGTTAAGGCCACTCACAAAGGGAATGCCTTAACTTTGGTGGAGCATTATAGGTAAAAGACACAGATAATTTACAAGACAGACATATATAAGCATCGGAAAAACTAAATTTATTTCATACATGGTTCATAACAAAAACATTACAGCAAATTGTTTCAAAAAAACTTCCAAATCATTACATCAAAATCTCTTTCTTGATTATAACATAAAGAAGCATAAAACACAAATAAAACAGCATAAATCCCTAAGTGTTAGCGTCTTCAAAGCCATAGCCAAAGATAAGAGGTTCCAAGCCATACATCACAGAGTCTTCAAGCTTGGAAAGATGAACGGTCCAACTTAAGCTGAGCTATTCCCTCCCTGGCTAACTGAAGGGGGGGGGGGGGACGGAAGAAAAGAGAACGAAAGAAAAATGGGTCAGACATAAGTCTGGTAAGTCCAGTGATTATTCAGCATGTAAACTGGTGAGAGAACCATGACATGACTAACTGGACGCAGGACAATATCAAAGAAATAAGGTAACATAGGATAAGGAAAGATAAACAAGGCAAGGTAAACTAATCATACTATCGCACTCAAATCCATATTCTCTGCACCTACTAGATATTTCAACCATCATCATGAGTTCAAACCCAGTGATCCCTTTTTATCGATCGGCTCCTACTCGCACGTATTTACTACTTGTGTCATACGGCCCCGCTCGACTGTAGATAACTGTGCTAGTCCCACCATGGGGTGTATCAAATCCTATGGTGGCAACCTGACACGATTCAAGATGCACAATGTATAACTACTGATGCCCAGTGCCTGCTTTTTCTACTCTGGAGTACGTGCACGCCCGTACTCCGTCGGAACCTACACTGATGCACCAACCGCCGTTGTTTTGACCGCTTATAATCAGCCCAGTAATCGTGCCCCACCCTGCCTAGTTCAGGGTACCATGACACATCTATGTGGGTTACTGCTGAAATGGGTCCCCGTTACTAGGGTTTCATAATCAACATGTTAAATTGGTTAAGTGTCCAAGTTAACCTAACCCCACCCATCAATTTAGTTAGCATGTTGTATTGGTTAAGTGTTGCCTTAATTGACTTAACCCTACCATTCCTGACTTAGCTTTAACTCATTCATTAAAGCACCAACCACTCACACTAGACAGGTATTGTTGCGGTCACTGGATGTGACGGTCCGGTCCGGGCAGTTTTACACCGCAACTCAGTCTAACCTCGGGTTCTTTTGGGCTCAATGCACTAACCTCTCACATTAGATATATATTGTTACGGTTGCTGGATGTGCCGGGCGGTTTCGGGCAGTCTGACACCGTAACTCAATCTAACCTCGGGTTAGGCATATTCGTCTTTTCTAAATTTACATATTTGCCTCCTTATGTTTATATGTAAATTATTGTCATTCAAGTCAAGCCCCACTTTCCCTTTAAATCAAGTTCATAATTTTTGGTATAAAAATTATACCACTTTATGCCATAAACCTTTTACATGATTATGAATCAAATATGTCAATTACATGTAATTTCATGTTTTTCCCCAACGTTACCCCCGTTAAACGTTCGCATAAATCACATAAAATGTTAGGCTTGCTACATAGCCTAACTCATACACAAAAGGGGAAAAGGAGGAGCATAAAATATTCCAACATCATAAAAATATGGATCTAACTACACATGTGTCATATGAATTCGACATTGAACAATATACATTTAATTATGAACTTGCAAATTTAGATCTACTCAACATGAATCGTAAAATAGGGGTTTTACATAGAGCTACATAAATTTAAATTAGGCATGTAGTTGTGATTTTGCAAATTAGCTTGTAGTTCTAGTCATATATGTGAACATGGTTGAACTTGCATAAACGTAGCAAAATTCCCAAATTGACATACAACATATAGGTGTCATCACCAAATTATACAACATGATATGCCATTGCCAAATTATACAACATGATATGCCATCGCCAAATTATATAACATATAGGTTCATTTCCAAGCATTTAACATGGTAGTTTTATCATCAAATTACATACAACATGATCACAAACTTAACATGATAAGAGCCATAGTATTAATCAATTCAGTTTTAACAAAAAGGATAGGCATAAATTTACATTAGGCGTTGTTCTACATCCAGTTATTTTAGTCACGATTCTAATATCACTTAGGTCTAAATGATATATGGACTTACAAAAAGGAGACTAGTCTTGTGTTCTGGGATCTGTATTCTGAAATTGAATAACTCTCCTTTGTTGTAGATGTTGAATTATCTTAGTTGAATTAGACTTGATTCGTAGTTTCTAACTTGCTTTCTAGTTGAAGGAGAATGGCGGCTACTCTAGGTTGAGTATTGACAGCATGACGGTTCTAGGAATATTTTTGTGTGGCTTAAGGTTTAGATTTAGGTTGCTTATATAGAATTTTGATTTAATAGTAGCCGTTAGATCAACCTAGGGCCATTCAAATCTATTCAAACCTAAGAGAACCAACTAGAACTTGCCACACAAGCCCTAATAAGTCAGAAAATCATCACTCAAAGAAATACATCATGTTTCAGATTTGGCCCTAGGGGGAGGTCGACCCCCAGGTCGATCCCTTGGTCGACCCCCTGGTCGACCTATGTGATCTAGGTCGACCCCCTGGTCGACCTGATTTCTGGGCGGGAAATTTCCCGCTCAGCCTGCTTGGGGGTTTTTTGAATTTCGAAACTTGAATTTGAATTTCGGGCTGGATTTATTATTTAAATTCTTGAATCTTCTGAAGGTCATAACTTCTTCATACGGAGTCCGATTTACGCAAATTCGACTCTATCTCAAGAAGAATTCTGAGACGAATGCAATGGCTTAACCCGTTTCCCTTAATTCTCAAATTTGTAATTAATTATTCTTTATTTCGTTACTTTAATGTTTATAGAAAATACGGGGTGTTACAGTTCTCTAGTTGTTTTTGCTACGAAGGTTGATGGTTCGCTTAGATTGTGCACGGAATATAGGGAGCTGAACAATCTCACGAAGAAGAACAGACACCCATTGCCGAGGATAGATGACTTGTTCGATCAGTTGGTTAGCGCTTCGGTTTTCTCGCAGTTGGTTTTAGCTACAGATTTCATCAGCTAAGGGTGGCTGAGGATAGCATAGTTAAGACTGCATTTAGGACTCTCGATGGTTTCTTCGAGTGGCTCGTCATGCCTTTTTCGTTTAACAAATGCACCCGCATATTTCGTAGACTTGATGAGTAGGGTGTTTAGGGAGTTTCTAAACAAGTTTGTGGTAGTCTTTGTAAATGGTATTTTGATTTTCTCTAGAAGCGAGGAAGAGCATGCCCTACATCTAGGGAAGTCTTAGAGACCCTACGAGCGCATCAACTCAAAGCTAAGTTCTCCAAATGTCATTTTTGGAGGAAAAAACTGAGGTTCTTAGGACATGGGTCTCTAAGGATGGGATAGCAGTGGTCCCTGCGAAGGTGGTGACAATCCAAGATTGGAAGGTTCTTAGAAAAGCAACGGAAGTACGAAGTTTTCTAGGGTTGGCGGG
This sequence comes from Allium sativum, assembly GCA_030737875.1. Taxonomy (NCBI): domain Eukaryota; kingdom Viridiplantae; phylum Streptophyta; class Magnoliopsida; order Asparagales; family Amaryllidaceae; genus Allium; species Allium sativum. The sequence continues at coordinate 774,189,299 of CM060912.1, forward strand.
CTACTATAGGAAGCTCGTTAAGGACTTTGCGAAGATATTAGCCCCAGTTTTGACTTTGCTAGATGGGAGAAAACCATTCACAACATATACCGGTGCCTGCGAGACAAGGCTTGGAGCAGTTTTCGATGCAAAAGGAAAAGGTGACATGCAAAAGGCGATAGGTACGTAGTTATGTTTGAGCATCGCGTATCGTCCACAGATGAATGGACGGATAGAAAGGGTGAATAAAATCCTTGAAGATCTTTTTGAGGTTATGTATCAATAGGTTTTGGAGGGACATGAGAAGAGCACCTTCCATTTATGGAGTTCGCTTATAATAACAGTTATTAAGCTAGTATTAGGATTTTTTATTGACAACCGTGTCGATCACCAACTTGTTGGTGGGAGTCTATGGATAAGATTTTGCTTGGACCCGAGCTGATTAGAGAGAAACTTCGGAAAAAGATGGACTTGATTCGAAGATGAACGAAGACGGCACAGGACCAGCAAAAGTAAAACGCTGACAAGAGACAGACCGATCTTGAGTTTGAAGTTGGGGACATGGTTTTGTCAAAGTGTCGCCATTGAAGAACGTAGTTTGCTTTGGAGCTGCAGGGAAATTAACACCAAGGTTTGTAGGACCCTTTCCCATTACAGAGAGGATTGGACAGATGGCGTACAGAGTGAAGTTGCCGGCGAAGCTTAGTAGTGTTCATGAAGTGTTTCACATGTTGTATTTGCGGAAGTGTTTACATGATACCGCGGAAGTAGTGGAGCCGAGCATGCTTAGAGAAGTGGAAGTGGAGCGAGATGCCACGATTAGACGAACTCGTACATGCATCCTTGGATCGGAGATCAAGAAGTTATGTAATAGAGAGGTCAAGTCGGTTAAAATCCAATGGGGAGATGATCAAGGAGACGCGACTTGGGAGACGGAAGGCATGATACATGCGTCGTACCCTTTCCTTTTGTGAGGATATGTTCCTAAGTTCTCCCTTTTCTACCGATTTGTTTATACTTGTTCTATCATTTAGTATGTCCTCTCGTTTACATCCTCGATCTTTAGATAAGAAAATCCTATGGTTGTAAACATGTGTTTGAGACATGTTATGTTTGGTGGATGCAAGTGGATGCAAGTGTTTTCTAGTGGTTGCTCGTGGATACATTTATACACACATTAGGCACTAGATCGGCTCAATCACTTTCATATTGCATATGAATATGTGTGCATATTTAATTAAACGGATGTACGTTGAATGTGTTATCATATGGATGTTGCATTTGAATGAATAGTTGTGCACTCATGTAGAAATAATACGTATAATAAGGATTCTTTTGCATACATAATGGACGCATGACACTATCATGATTTGCATTAAGGTGGTCAACTAAATCAGTAGACTGCCTGATTTTGCATTTGGGTAAGGACATATACACACACTATGCATATGTTCATGAAAAGCATTAGAAACCTTTTTAAGGACAATGGATGCCTGTGATTGAATGGTTGAGTAGATGGATGTTGGATGGTAGGATATACATTCTTCTTGACTTAGAGATTTCGGGGATAAAATCCTTTAAGGAGGGGAAAATGTAACACCCAGTAATTTTAAAATATTAAAATTAACAAATTTAAGAACACTTAGTTTTTATAAGAAGAATTAAGGGAAGAAGGTTACACCATTGCGTTCATCTCAGAATTATGCTTGAGATAGGGTCTGAGTTTGCATAAATCGGGCTCCGTATGAAGAAGTTATAGAGCTTAGAAGTTTTAAGTTTAAATTAGAATTAAATAAATAATTAATAAATCAAAATTTGAATACAAACTAGCAAGAAGATGTGGGCGGGAAAATTCCCGCCAGAGGGTGTCGACCCCCATATAGGGGTGTCGACCCCCCAGTAGGGGTCGACCCCTACTGACTGTTCTGGACAGTGACGATTTTCTGAGTCATAGGGCTACGTGGCGACTTCTGATTGGCCTGATGACACATTTTCTTGGACTGAATGGTCTGGATGGATCCTATGTTGGTCCAAAGGCTCAAACTAATCCTATACTCCTATATAATAAAATCTAACCTTAACCCTAAGCTAAACTAAATTCGTTCATAAGCCTATATGCTGATAAATCCTAAACTAATCTAGCCTCCGCCACAACTTATCAAATTCAAGATTAAAGATAAAGATCAAAGCCTACATCAATGGATTAGCTTATCAACTTCAGAAATCAGATTCTAAATCTTCTTTCTTTATTAATCTCTGTTAGTTCATGTAGCTTTCACAAGATAATTAAACTAAAGTAATTATGATAAGTTGTAAATTGTGATCATATGATTATGCCTATAATGGATCTTATCAAATTTTCAAGTTGCCATCTTTTTTTTGATTCATAGCCTATGCTTTTCAGATCAATTATATCAATTCATGCCTGTTCATGCTCGTATATTTATGCCTATTTTGATACCATGATTCTCTTCCCTCTTCCTTTTTCCTTTTTATGAGTTAGGCTAACTTCGAGCCTAACATATTATGCGAAATTCGCGCACGTATAACGCTGAATGATAGGGAAAAGTTTGGGAAATGTTGAATAACATGTGATTTGTAAAAGGGCATAAATTGATGATGGCTATGGTTTGGGAAAAATTGTATATTATAAGCAAACATTAGACTTGACGTAAATGGGTTTGGGTGTAAACTTGTGATAATTTGGTGAGTTAAGTTATTTTTCAGATTTGGAGCACGTAATAGAAATCATATCTTGTAATGAATCGAATCTAGAACTATGCCTAATTGTAAGATAATCATTTCTGATTCACGCTTATCCTTTTTGTCAAAACTGAATTACCTATGCCTATGAGATTGTTTTGATGGAACCTATCATGTTGTACATCAAACTGGTGATCCTTTTATGTTCAATTCTATCGAATCTTATGCCTATGATGTAACTTGCTCAGTTTATCCAAACTTATTGTTAATGTACAACATGTCTATTGGAAACATGATTCTTGAGTTGGGTACACCTTTACATGCCTATTTTATTCTTTATGTCAATTCTTGTGTTTCTTCTCTATCCCTCTCCGTTTTATTTTTGGACCTTGTTGTATGTGCTATTGAAACACGGGGAATTGGGTATAACTTAATTAAGTAATTTTGGGCATAACAAGTAAATGTGGAATAGCTTGAATTAACCATACTTATGGATAATTTACATATAAATCTAGACTTGGATAGTAAATATGTAAATTAGCTAAAAGATGAACGCCTAAGACACGAGGTTAGACTTGGTTTGCGGTATAAGACTGCCTGGAACCGCCAGACATATCCAGCAACCGCAAATGACAGTCTAACGTGAGAGGTCAAAGGCACAAATTAGATTCTTAGACACGAGGTTAAGTCTGGCTTGTGGTGGAAGTCAGCCCAGAACCGCCCGACATATCCAGCGGCCACAAGTGATTGACTTAATGTGAGAGGTTTGTGCATTAATAACTAATTAATGCTGAATATGATACCTAAACGAGTTAGGTGGGTGGGGTTAAGTTAACATGGGTAAGAAGACAACTTAACCAATATTACATGAACAAAGTGGATAGGGTTAAGGCAGGCTTAACCAATAATACATATGGACTTGATAAGTGAAGAGGTTAAGTAAATCTTGGGTAGATGGGTAATATTAGTATATATAGGCCCACAAACTTAACCGTTAAATAAACATGCGTGAATCAGTGAGAAGGTTAAGTGACATATGGATAGGTGACACTTAACCAATACAACATGTTGATTAAACAAATGGGTGGGTTAGGTTAAATTGAAAACACTTAACCATTATAACATGTTGGTTAGGAAACCCTAGTAATGGGGACCCATTTTAGCAGTAACCCACATAGATGTATCACGGTACCCTGAACTAGGCAGGGTGGGGGCACGATTACTGGGCTAATTATAAGCGGTCAAAATAGCGGCGGGTGGTGCGTCAGTGTAGGTTCCGACGGAGTACGGGCGTGCACGTGCTTCGGAGTGGAAAAAGCAGGCACTGGGCATCAGTGGCCATACGCTGTGCATCTTGAATTATGTCGGATTGCAATCATAGGGATTGATACACCCCATGGTGGCATCGGCACAGGTATCTACAAACAAGCGGGGTCGAATGACACAAGTAATGAATACATACGAGTTAAGGAGCCGATCGACTAAGCGATAAGAGGGTAGTGTGGGGACATCTAGTATTTAGTAGGCTGTCAAGGATTGTATGAGGCGGATATCTCTTACTAGATGTTATGCCTGAGGGCTACCAATTGCGGGGTTGGGATCAACTTTCAGTATGGAATCAGTAATGATGCGATATATTTAGCATTGGTGCAGTGTAGTAATTACCCTATAGTCATTAGAAGCACAGTCAACGTTTATCTTATTCATATTGCATACCTTGTCATGCATGCTTATGTACAGTCATTTCTTACTTTCCAGTTTATGTTCTTATCCTGTTACTTTAATGAATATATTGTTAAAGTTACTGGACTCACTAGACTAATGCCTAACCTTGTTTGTTTCGCATCTTTTCTTCCGTTCCCCTCCCAAGGTTCTCAGGGAGGAAATACTCAAGCTTAGTTCAGATGTCTCTTTCTTCTAGCTTGAAGTTGAAAGATGTATTTCTTGGCTTTGATTCTGTGTATGGGATTATGGCTTTATAATTTTGTACTCTGAAGGCTTTTGTACAAGACTGATATTATGTACTTGGTTTTGTTGTTTTGAAGGTGTAACCAAACCTATTTCTGTTTCCGCTGCAATAAAGTCATAAAATTTTCAAGAAATACTTTATCCATCTTTTAATATTCTGTTCTGTTTACTTATAACGCTCCACGAAACTTAATGCATTCCCTTTGTGAGTGACATTAACGGACGTGGGGTGTTACAAATATTACCCACCGCCACAAGATTTACTTAACCCGCCCACTGTTTCAACCAAGTTTACTTAACCTCTATTCAAGTTAACATGTTCATACAATCCCTATGGATTCATCTAGGTTAAGTATTCCAAATTCGATACCAAGTCCATTTACGGTTATAATGGTCTAGACCTCCCACATTAGGCCTACAACTTGTGGATGCTGGATATGCCGGTCGGGTCGAGGAAGACTTCTTCCACAAGTTGGGTCTAACCTCGTGTCTTAGCCCATCTCGTATTTGTGAACTTAGACCCCTCACATTAGATTCAACATTTGCGGTTGTTGTATATGCGGTCGAGTCCTGGCATACTTCCACCACAAATGCAATCAAACCTCGTGTCATATATGCCATTACAGTTTTCTAATTATTGTAATCCTAGGCATTTTAATTATTAAGCAAGCAATTATACCTATGTCTTTATATGTGTTCATGCCCATTTACCCAATTATATTCATAATGGAATATATGTCCAAATTCATACTTGTCATTCAAGTTATGCCAATTCTAATGTTTTCCCATATTCCCTAACTAATGCATTCTCATATATTTGGCATCACGTCTAGGTTAGAAAGTAGCCTAGCCATAAACAATAAAAGGGAAAGATGACAATAGTGATTATTTAAAAAAAAGTGACATAAACATGTAATTGGCATAGTGATAAGGCAGACATATGAAAATAAATCTAGTGAGCATGTGATAATAAAACTAGATCTAACATACTAAGGATGTCATAATAAGCATGAATAAATAATGATTCATATTTCCAATTAATGATAGATCTAAATTAATCACCACATGATAGGTAAAGTTTAAGATTCACAAATGTGACATGATAAATTAACCACAAGCAAATTAGATCTATAAAGGTAGATCTAGCATGACAAGATAAATTAACCACAAATGAATTAGATCTATAAAGGTAGATCTAGCATGACATGATAAATTAACCACAAGCGAATTTGTAACACCCCGCATTTTTAATGAAATAAAAAATGCAGAAATATGTATATATATTATATACATAGATATATTTAAGAGAAAAATTAAATAATGACAATAAAATTGCATGTAATAGGTTCATGCAGTGAAATGAAGGAAAAAGATTAATAAAAGAAATTAATTGCAATACATGAAATACGAAGAAATACATGCAAACAATTAAATAGAAATAAAAACGAAATTTGAAGAGCTTCAGGAATTTGGTCACGAAATTAGCGTCATCGCGCTCGTGGCGATTTTCTAGTCAATTAAGTCCAATAGTTTGTAGAAAACTGATTTAAAATGAAGAAGATATCATTAAATTAAATATTGCAGCAAAACATGAAAAAGAGTAATGAGAGTATAATGTGTAGCATTGTCCTAAGTCTTGTTAACAAAACACTTAGTAGCTCATTTGGTTAGTATACACAAGAGGTTCTGATTTCAATCCCCGCTAGTGCCATATTTTTGTTTTAGGGGAATGACTAAAAAGTGGCTTAGTGCGAACGCAGTTCAATTAAAAAAGCGGTTTAGTGTGAAAAAGGTTAATTGGAAAGAATGTTAAAAAGAAATATATATATATATATATATATATATATATATCACATGTGGGTGTCAACACCCCTGCTGCTGCGCATGTAGCACACATGGCGCATTTTATTGGTTAATGACGATTTTTGAGTTTTAGGGCTAACGTGGCCTCTTCAGGTTGGCTAAGTGATGTGTCTTTTTAATCTGAATGGTTTAGATGAATCCTAGTCAGATCTAAAGGCCCTAATTCACTCACTACAACTATATAAACATACCTGGACCTAAACCTAATTCACAGTACACTAATTCATATGCCTCCATGCTGCTGCAACCTAAGCTAGTCTTTCTTCTACACTAAAACAAGTCTAAACAGGAGTAATTCATATTGGAAGATAAGAATAGATTTCTACAACAACGGTTTAGCTAATCAAATACAGAATTCAGGTCTACAATCTCTTCTTGCACAGTGAGTCCACGTTGCTTTAACAAATAATTAATTAAAAGTAATTGGGATAAGTTTGTGGATTGGATTTTATGATGCCAGTTCATATGTTTAATTAGATTTGTTTTATGATGCAAGTTCATATGTTTAATTAGATCTATTTTATGATGCCAGTTCATATGTTTAATTAGATCAATTTTATGATGCAAGTTCGTATGTTTAATTAGATCTATTTTATGATGCCAATTCATATATTTAATTAGATCTATTTTATGATGCAAGTTCATATGCTTAATTAAATCTATTTTATGATTCTAGTTCATATGCTTAATTAGATCTATTTAATTATGCCAAGATCATATGCTTATTAGATCTATGCTAGCTCATATGCTTATTAGATCTATTTTATGAGATCTATTTTATTATGTCAGTTCATATATGCTTATTGGATCTATTATTCTATGCCAGTTCATATATGCTTATTAGATCTATGTTATTATGCTACGCCAGTTCATGATCCATATGCTTATTAGATCTATGTCATTGTTCTATGCTAGTTTATGTTCCATATGCTTATAGGATCTATTTTATTGTTCTATTCCAGTTTATGTTCCATATGCTTATTGGATCTATTTTATTATTCATACCCAAAGTCTATATTCCATATGTTATTGGATCTATTTTATGTGTTATGCCAGTTTTGGTGCTTTAATTCTCTACCCTTCTTTTCTTTTCCTTTTTATGAGATTAGGCTAACTGCAAGCCTAACATATTACGTTGAATTATACGTACGGATAACGTGGGAACGTTGTGGGAAAAGATTGGGGAAATTATTGAATAATATGTAATTAGCATAAATTGGTTTGTAATCATGTAATTGATTTGTGGCATGAATTGGTACAATTTGGGCACATGGGGTTTGGCATTGATTGTTAATAACAATTAACACAAAGTAATTTGGACATAATTTGGCATGACATGTATACGTAAGATTATAGGCCTAATTTGGATTAAAATTATAATCATAATTTTAATGAGGGATTTTGGGTAATTGACATAACTAGCCTGAAATTGGCATAAACTGCAAATAAATAAATTGGCTAAGATAAGCATGCTGAGACAAGAGGTTAGACTTCGTTTGCGGTAGAAGCCTACCCGGAACCAACCGGCCTAACCAGCAACCGCAAACAGTCAGTCTAATGTGAGAGGTCGTAGGCATAACTAAAAGATGCTTAGTCACGAGGTTAAGTCTGGCTTGTGGCAGAAGTCTGCCCGGAACCACCCGGCATATCCAGCGGCCACAAGCAATCGATTTAATGTGAGAGGTATGTGCATTAATAACTAATTAATGCTGATCAAAGATGAATATGATATCTAAAACATGTTAGTTGGGTGGGGTTAAGTTAACCTGTGTAAGATGACAACTTAACCAATATTACATGAACAAAGTGGATAGGGTTAAGGCAAGCTTAACCAATAATACATATTTATTTGATAAGTGGATGGGGTTAAGTCAACTGGGCAGATAGACAATACTTAACCAAGATAAGACATGTAGTAAGACATAGGAACAGAAAAAGGACTAAGTTGGTGACATGTGTAGCATGTATTGCATGGGTAGAATGTATGACATAAATAATGAACACTTAACCAAGATAAGGCATGAGGTAAGACATGGGTGACATGGATGACATGTGAAATATAATTAGAAGCACTTAACTAAGGTGAAACATCTAAGAAGACATTGGAATAAGAAGGGGTTAAGTGGGAATTCCTAGTAGGGACCAAGCTTAGGAGGGAAGCTTGTGTCAAGTGTGTGGACCCTTTTCAACCATTAACCCATTCTGTATCTATGTGAGCTCGAACTAGGTCAAGGAAGAGACATGCTTACTGGGTTTCATTGTATGAGGTTAATACAGGGTTAGCGGTGGCAGTGCAAGTCCAACGGAGTCATGTGCGTGTGTGGGTCCGGGCTGGTAGGTAAGACGATGTTGCATCGTGTAGGTTTAAGTCGTGCATTTTTAGTAGTATCGGGTTGCCACTTTAGGGAGTGATACACCCTACTATGGGACGAGCACCGATATCTACGAGTTAAGGAGCCGATCGAATGGGTAGGGTAGTGGGTACAACTAGTGGAGATAGGAGCAGGTGGCACCTATGACAGCAGTTAGGAGTACAACTACCATACTATGAATAAATGTTGTAAATAGAATGGGGAGGGCAGTGGGTACAACTAGTAGAGGTAGGATCAGGTGGCACCTACGATGGCAGCTAGAAGTACACGAAACTAACATTATTATGATTAGTAAGAGGGATCAACTTCTAGTATGGGACTAGTAACGGTGCGATGTAATTAGCATTGGTGCAGTGTATGAATTATCTTATAGTGATTAGAAGCATAATCAACGTTATATCTTGTTCACCTTATCATATCTGTTTATGTTACAGTCATTTCTTATATCCAATTTATGTCTTATCCTGTCACTTTACTAATTATATATTTAAAGTCACTGGACTCGCCAGACTTTATGTCTGACCTCGTTTTGTTTCGCCTCTTTTCTTTCTCCCCCCCCCCCCCCCCCCGTTCTCAGGGTGGGATTAGTGGAGCTTGACTCAGATTTCTTTCTCTCGTTCTGATGGAAGTTCTTAGAAGTGATGAAAGTAACGCTCAGCTTTATCCCTTTTTATACAGCTATTTGGAGTGGGATTATGCTTTTGTTTTTATATACTCTAATAATAATTTGTCAAAGATGGATATTTGTGTACTTGACTTTAGTATTGGGTTTTGATGTTGTAACCAAACTATGTTCAGTTTTCACTGCAATGAAGTTATTTCAAATTTTGAAGTACCATTTTATATATCTGTCTTGTGATATTTTGTTCTATACACTCATAATGCTCCATGAAAGTTAATGCATTCCCTTTGTGAGTGGCATTAATGGACGTGGGGTGTTACACGTGGTATCAGAGTTGAAGGTTACCAGAACAGATAAAAGATTTTGGAAACCGTTTTCATAAGCATCTTTATGAAGAAGTATTTTCAAAAACATGTTTTAAAGAGAGCATACTTCAAGAGAAATGTATATTATGGAAAAACATAATCCCCAAAAGCCATATATCTTTCTTTTGATTCTTTTTTTCGAATATCTTCCTCTTTCCCTTTTGAATCTCTTCCTCCGCATATAGATGCTTTTTCTTAGATATGTAAGGACTTCCGTGCGATGGGCGGAAAACCGCTTCAGGGGACTAAGATGTTTCGAGGCTAGAAGTTGGCTCAAGGAAGTGGTGGACTTGTTGGTATCTTTGAGATAGACGTTGGGAGGAAGGTTCAACTAGCTGCTTGGTTAATGAAGGATGAAGCTTTATTTTGGTGGGAGGTCATGAATGGAGAACGTGCAGGGGAGACATGGTTAGGACATAAGATAAGAAAGTGGATCCAAAGAAGGCACAACAACAACAAAAGAAAGGTGGAAAGGATAAAAAAAGGGCCAAGAGAAAAGGAAGTACCACAATTGTGAAATACCTGGCCACTTAAAGAAAGATGTTAGAAAGAAGAAGAAGACTGACTTTTACCATTGCGGTGAGGCAGGGCATATGATTTAAGATTGCTCGAGGAGGCAAAGGCAAGGGCAAGGACAGAGGGCAGGATCTTCTCGAGGGCAGGTTGTGTTCTCTTGGTTAGTATATCGAAAAGAGATAGGAAGTTTCAGTTGAAGATTTTATTTCTTTTTTCTAGGATTCTTTTCGACTCTTGCGCTTCGCATTCGTTTATATTATCTTCGTTAGTTGAAACACTGTACCTAAAATACTAGTCTAGTTATGGATCCCATTGTAGTCTCAAATCCAATTGATGGTTCGGCTCATTTATCTATGCATTGTCGGGATTTGAGAGTGTCTATCTTGGGCGTTGGGTTTGAATGCAATGCCTACGTTCTTGGTTTCATGGGCCATGGCTTGATTCTAGGGATGGATTGGCTAGCCAGGTATGGTGCCATCCTAGACTGTGAAAAGAGGGTAGTTAGACTGTTGACTCGTTGGGGAAAGACCCTTGATATTTCTTGTGACCCTCGAGGTTCGGTGATGCTTAGCTACCTAGAATCACTTGACGCATCCATCGATGATTTGAAATCTGTCCATGTAGTCCGTGAGTATGATGACGCCTTTGATGAGGTTCGGGTTTTACCCCCGAGGCGCGAAATAGACTTCTGTATATACTTAGTAGATAATGCAAACCCAATTGCATTGCCAGTGTGCCACATAGCTCCGAGAGAAAGGAGGTAACTCATTAAGCCAGTAGGGGAGCTACTTGAGAAAGGGTTCATAAGAAGAGGTATTTCGGAATGGGGTGCTCCAGTTGTTTTTGCTACAAAGGCAGACGATTCACTTAGATTGTGTATGGACTATAGGGAGCTAAATGAAGTCACAAAGAAAAATAGACACCCATTACCAAGGATAGATGATTTGTTCGATCAGTTGGTTGGTGCTTCGGTTTTCTCACTGTTGGACTTAGCTGCAGGATTTCATCAGCTGAGGGTAGTAGAGGAGAGTATAAATAAGACTACTTTTAGGACTCCTGACGGTTTCTTCGAGTGGCTCGTCATTCCTTTTGGTTTGATGAATGCACCTGCATATTTCGTAGACTTGATGAGTAGGGTGTTTAGGGAGTTTCTAAACAAGTTCGTAGTAGTCTTTATGGATGACATTTTGATATTCTCTAGAAGCAAGGTAGAACATGCCCTACATCTTAGGGAAGTCTTAGAGACTCTTCGAGCACATCAACTCAAGGCTAAATTCTCCAAATGCCATTTTTGGGGAAGGAAGTGAGGTTCTTAGGACACGTGGTCTCTAAGGAGGGGATAACAGTGGATCCCGCGAAGGTGGCGGCAATCTAAGATTGGAAGGTTCCTAGAAATGCAAGGGAAGTAAGAAGTTTTCAAGAGTTGGCGGGCTATTATAGGAAGTTCATTAAAGACTTTGTGTTTCACGAGATGAGAGCTTGAGAAAGACAATTCTTGAAGACAACACAGGGCCGGCAAAAGTCATATGCTGATAAGAGAAGGACCGATCTTGAGTTCGGTGTTGGGGAAATGGTTTTTATTATCATCGTTAAGGAATGTAGTTCGTGTTGGATCTGTAGGGAAGTTGGCACCGAGGTTCATAAGGTCATTCCCCATCACAGAGAGGATTGGACAGATGGCGTACAGAGTGAAGTTGCCAGAGAAGCCTAGTGGTGTTCATGATGTATTTCACATGTCGCATTTGCGGAAGTGTTTACGTGATACCATGGAAGTAGTGGAGCCGAGCATACTTAGGGAAGTGAAAGTGGAGTGAGATGCCATGATTAAACGAGCTCCTACATGCATCCTTGGATCAGAGGCCAAGAAGTTACGCAACCGAGAGGTCAAGATGGTTGAAGTCCAATGGGGAGATGATCAAGGAAACGCGACTTGGGAAACAGAAGACAAGATACGTGCGTTATACCCTTTCCTTTTTGAGGGCATGATCTTAACTTCTCCTTTTTCTACCTCTTTGTTTCTACTTGTTCTATCGTTTAGTATGTCCTCTCGATTACATCTTCGATCTTTAGGTAGGAATCCTATGGTTGTAAACATGTGTTTGAGACATGTTATGTTTGGTGGATGCAAGTGGATGCATTTACACACACATTAGGCACTAGATCGACTCAATCACTTTTATATTGCATATGAATGAGTGTGCATATTTAAATTAATGGATGTATATTGAATGCGTTATCATATGGATGTTGTATTTGAATGAATCGTCGTGCACTCATATAGAAATGATATGTATCATTAGGATTCCTTTGCATACATGTTGGACTCATGGAAGTGACATAATTTGCATTGAGGAGGTCAACTGAATCAGTAGACAGCCTGATCTTTGCATTAGATAAGGAACATATACACACACCTTTGCAAATGTTCATATAGCATTAGAAATCTTTTAAGGACAATGGATGCTTGTGGATGATGGATGGTAGGATATATTCTTCTTAACTTGAATATTTCGGGGACGAAATCCTTTGAGTAGGGGACAATGTAATACCCCGCATTTTTAATGAAATTAAAAATGTGGAAATATGTATATATATATTATATACATAGATATATTTAAGAGAAAAAAATAAATAATAACAATAAAATTGCATGTAATAGGTTCATGCAGTGAAATGAAGGAAAAAGATTAATAAGAGAAATTAAATGCAATACATGAAATGCGAAGAAATACATGCGAACAATTAAATAGAAATAAAAAGGAAATTTGAAGAGCTTCATGAATTTGATCACGAAATTAGCGTCATCGCGTTCGTGGCGATTTTCTAGTCAATTTAGACCTATTGTTTGTAGAAAACTGATTTAAAATGAAGAAGATATCTTTAAATTAAATATTGCAGCAAAACATGAAAAAGAGGAATGAGTGAATAATGTGTAGCATTGTCCTAAGTCTTGTTAGAAAAAGACTTAGTAGCTCATTTGGTTAGTACATGTGACTTGTACACAAGAGGTTCTGATTTCAATCCCCGCCAGTGCCATATTTTTGTTTTAGGGGAATGGCTAAAAAGTGGCTTAGTGCGAACGTAGTTCAATTAAAAAAGCGGTTTAGTGTGAAAAGGGTTAATTGGAAAGATAGTTAAATATATATATATATATATATATATATATATATATCACATGTGGGTGTCAACACCCCTGCTTCTGCGCATCATGTTGCACACAAGGCACATTTTTATTGGTTAATGATGATTTTTGAGTTTTAGGGCTGACGTGGTCTCTTCCGGTTGGCTGAGTGATGTGTATTTTTAATCTGAATGGTTTAGATGAATCCTAGTCAGATCTAAAGGCCCTGATTCACTCACTACAACTATATTAAAATACCTAACCTAAACCTAATTCACAATACACTAAGTCATATGCCTCCATGCTGCCGCAACCTAAGCTAGTCTTTCTTCTACACTAAAGCAAGTCTAAATAGTAGTAATTCATATTGGAAGATAAGAATAGAATTCTACAACAAAGGTTTAGCTAATCAAATTTAGAATACATAATTTAGATCTACTTTCTCTTCTTCCACAGTGAGTCCACGTTGCTTTCACAAATAATTAATTAAAAGTAATTGGGATAAGTTTGTGGATTGGATTTTATGAAGATGACTGTGAGATGAATCAAATGTTTAATTAGATCTGTTTTATGATGCAAGTTCGTATGTTTAATTAGATCGATTTAATGATGCCAGTTCATATGTTTAATTAGATATATATATATGTATGTATGTATGTGTGTGTGTATATATATATATATATATATATATATATGACATGTGGGTGTCAACACCCCTGCTGTTGCGCATCATGTTGCACACATGGCGCATTTTTATTGGTTAATGACGATTTTTGTGTTTTAGGGATGACGTGGTCTCTTCTGGTTGGTTGAGTGATGTGTCTTTTTAATCTGAATGATTTAGATGAATCCTAGTCAGATCTAAAGGCCCTTATTCACTCACTACAACTATATAAACATACCTAGACCTAAACCTAATTCACAATACACTAATTTATACGCCTCCATGCTGCTGCAACCTAAGCTAGTCTTTCTTCTACACTAAAGCAAGTCTAAATAGGAGTAATTCATAGTGGAAGATAAGAATAGAATTCTACAACAACGTTTTAGCTAATCAAATTCAGAATACAGAATTCAGATCTTCTCTTCTTCCATAGTGAGTCCACGTTGCTTTCACAAATAATTAATTAAAAGTAATTGGGATAAGTTTGTGGATTGGATTTTATGAACATGACTGTGAGATGAATCATATGTTTAATTAGATCTGTTTTATGATGCAATTTCATATGTTTAATTAGATCTATTTTATGATGCCAGTTCATATGTTTAATTACATCTGTTTTATGATGCAAGTTCATATGTTTAATTAGATCTATTTTATGATGCCAATTCATACGTTTAGTTAGATCTATTTTATGATGCAAGTTCATATGTTTTATTAGATCTATTTTATGATGCCATTTCATATGTTTAATTAGATCTGTTTTATGATGCAAGTTCATATGTTTAATTAAATCTATTTTATGATGCCAATTCATATGTTTAATTAGATCTATTTTATGATGCAAGTTCATATGTTTAATTAGATCTATTTTATGATGCCAGTTCATATGTTTAATTAGATCTATTTTATGATGCAAGTTCATATGTTTAATTAGATCTATTTTATGATGCTAGTACGTATGCTTAATTAGATCTATTTTATTATGCCTAGATCATATGCTTATTAGATTATGCCAGTTCATATGCTTATTGGATCTATTATTCTATGCCAGTTCATATATGCTTATTAGATCTATGTTATTGTTCTATGCCAGTTTATGTTCCATATGCTTATTGGATCTGTGTTATTGTTCTATGCCAGTTTATGTTCCATATGCTTATTGGATCTATTTTATTATTCATACCGAAAGTCTATATTCCATATGTTATTGGATCTATTTTATGTGTTATGCCAGTTTTGGTGCTTTAATTCTCTTCCCTTCTTTTCTTTTCCTTTTTATGAGATTAGGCTAAATGCGAGCCAAACATATTACATTGAATTATACGTACAAATAACGTGGGAACGTTATGGGAAAAGATTGGGGAAATTATTGAATAATATTTAATTGGCATAAATTGGTTTGTAATCATGTAATTGATTTGTGGCATGAACCGGTACACTTTGTATATATGGGGTTTGGCATAAATTGTTAATAACAATGAACGCAATGTAATTTTGGCATAATTTGGCATGAAATGTATATGTAAGATTATAGGCCCAATTTGGATTAAAATTATAGTCATAATTTTAATGTGGGATTTTGGGTAATTGGCATAATTAGCCAGAAATTGGCATAAACTGCAAATAAATAAATTGGCTAAGATAAGCATGCTGAGACACGAGGTTAGACTCTGTTTGCGGTAGAAGCCTACCCGGAACCAACCGGCCTAACCAACAACTGCAAACAGTCAGTCTAATGTGAGAGGTCGTAGGCATAACTAAAAGATGCTTAGACACGAGTTTAAGTCTGGCTTGTGGCAGAAATCTGCCTGGAACCGCCCGGCATATCCAGCGGCCACAAGCAATCGATTTAATGTGAGAGGTCTGTGCATTAATAACTAATTAATGCTGATCAAAGATGAATATGATATCTAAAACATGTTAGTTGGGTGGGGTTAAGTTAACCTGTGTAATATGACAACTTACCCAATATTACATAAAAAAAAGTGGATAGGGTTAAGGCAAGCTTAACCAATAATACATATTGATTTGATAAGTGGATGGGGTTAAGTCGAATGGGAAGATAGACAATACTTAATCAAGATAAGACATGTAGTGAGACATGAGAACAGAAAAAGGGTTAAGTGGGTGATATGTATAGCATGTATTGCATAGGTAGCATGTATAACATAGATAATGAACACGTAACCAAGATAAGGCATATGGTTAGACATGGGTGACATGTGAAATATAATTAGAAGCACTTAACCAAGGTGAAACATGTAAGAAGACATGGGACTAAGAAGGGGTTAAGTGGGAATTCCTATTGGGGGCCAAGCTTAGAAGGGAAGCTTGTGTCAAGTGTGTGGACCATTTTCAACCAGTAACCCATTCTGTATCTATGTGGGCTCGAACTAGGTCGAGGACGGGACACGCTTACTGGGTTTGATTGAAAGAGGTCAATAAAGAGTTAGTGGTGGCAGTGCAAGTCCAATGGAGTCATGTGCATGCGTGGGCCAGGGCTGGTAGGTAAGACGTTGTTGCATCGTGTAGGTATAAGCCGTACATTTTTAGTAGTATCGGGTTGCCACTTTAGGAAGTGATACACCCTACTGTGGGACTAACACGGGTATCTACGAGTTAGGGAGCCGATCGAATGGGGAGGGTAGTGGGTATAACTAGTAGAGATAGGAGCAGGCGGCACCTATGAAAGCAGCTAGGAGTACAACTACCATACTATAAATAAATGTTGTAATTAGAATGGGTAGGGTAGTGGGTACAACTACTGGAGGTAGGAGCAGGCAGCACCCCCGATAGCAGCTAGAAGTACACAAAACTACCATTATTATGATTAGTAAGAGGGATCAACTTCCAGTATGGGACTAGTAATGGTGCGGTGTAATTAGCATTGGTGCAGTGTAGGAAATATCTTGTAGTGATTAGAAGCGTAATCAACGTTATATCTTGTTCACCTTATCATATCTATTTATGTTACAGTCATTTCTTATATCCAGTTTATGTCTTATCCTGTCACTTTACTAATTATATAGTTAAAGTCACTAGACTCGCTAGACTTTATGTTTGACCTCGTTTTGTTTTGCCTCTTTTCTTTCCTTCCCCCTAGGTACTCAGGGTGGGATTAGTGGAGCTTGACTCAGATTTCTTTCTTTCTTTCTGCTGGAAGTGCTTGGAAGTGCTGAAAGTAATACTCAGCTTTACCCCTTTTTCATTTAGCTATTTGGAGTGGGATTACGCTTTTGTTTTTATGTACTCTGATAATAATTTGTCCAAGATGGATATTTGTGTACTTGACTTTAGTATTGGGTTTTGATGTTGTAACCAAACTATGTTCAGTTTTCGTTGCAATGAAGTTATTTTAAATTTTGAAGTACCATTTTATATATATCTGTCTTGTGATGTTCTTTTCTATACACTCATAATGCTCCATGAAATTTAATGCACTCCCTTTGTGAGTGACATTAATGGACGTGGGGTGTTACAGAATTAGATCTAAAAAGATCTAGCATGACATGATAATTTAACCACAAGCGAATTAGATCTATAGTTGGAACGCTTGAATCTTTTTTTTTTTAAACTTGATTTTGGAGAAGAATAGGCTATTTAATTGAAGTTGCAGCACAGCCTCGCCATCACCATTATTTTTCAAATGAATAAAAAACTAGGTTTAGAGTCCTTTATACAGCCGCTGCACCTTGAATCTAGACACTGCGTGCGTCTAGAAACATTCAGCCAATTTGACTCAGTGGTCGACCCACAGATCGACCCATACTCCCTGTGTCGACCCCGGTGTCGACCCAGCGAGTCTCGGGTCGACACCCCAAAAGGGTCGGTTCGGAGTTTAGGTGTTTGCTCCAAATTTGGGATCAAACACCAAAGGTGTAAAAGTTACACTTCACCTATTCGGTAAGAATATGGAACCGCAAAATCGCAAAATAAACGAATAATAGCAAGTAAGAACACAAAGGAATTTTTATAGTGGTTTGATTCTCTGTGAATCTACGTCCACTTTCAATCAATTCTCAGTATAATATTCAAGCTTACAACATATGAATTTTCCCTCATTACAATCTTTTCTCTCTTTTCTCCCTCCTTATGATCTAATTTCTCTTGAATTTGGTGAAGAAAATGAAGAGATCTTATAGCTTTGTGATGAATCTTCAACCACTTGTGTGCTTTGATCTTCTTTCATGAACGTCATAGATCTCATAGTGAATTAACATTCGATTTAGGCTTTGGAGAGGATTAGAGAAGATATGAAATTGCTTGAGAGATTTATTATGTAGCTTGAATGAGATTGAAGGTGCTTAGATCCAATTGTAGAAAGCTCTAATGATCATTGATTTGGATTCGAACTTCATGAAGTTAGAAAAGTGTTGATGAATCCATAGAAGCCATTAGAGAAGTTGTAGATGAGCTTTGAATTTGATGGAGTCTCCTTGTAGGAATGAATTTTTCGTCCCCCCCCCAAGTGAATTATGAGGGGTATTTATAGATGATTTTGGCCTGGGTGGCAATTCTGTAATTATGCAGAAAAAGACATGTCTCAACCCGCCATGACTCATGTCGCCATGAATAGGATGCGCCATGACTTCAGTCATTCTGAACGACATGAATGAATATCCTCCCACCTGGATAGCTTGGTACGACTTGACTTATAGTTTCCAGCAAGACTTGTAGCTGTTCAATTTCATGACCCACTTGCCTTACTCATTGCCAAGTGTTCGCTATATATTTGTACCACATTTGTTTCTAACGGGTTGGCTTCAAAATAGGAATGATCTAGGGTACTTGCGGATTAAGGCATCTGCATATACTAGCAATCCTTACGCCATGACCTTATCCCCATGACATGACTTAATTTCGCCATGACTCCATTTCACTACGATCTAAAACGCCATGGTCTTCACGACATGAAGACCCGCTTTTGACTTGCGGGATGAATTAATTTGAGTCCAGCGACATGCTTTATCCCTCTGAACAAGCTAGACCGTTGTTTCTCTGTCCTCTACCCATGTAGATGCTGATGTGTCTCAAGACGGTGGCCCATAATATTGACAAGTGCAGCATTAATAATCTACACAAAATGTTTCTGGAATGGTATGACACATTTGGTCTAAAGTATGGCTCGCTTCTGACAATCATATCGCACATGCTTAACTCCATATCAATCCAACGGTATGAACGTATATTTCAACTTGAGGCATGCTTTGTAAACTATCCTGACGACTTGGAAAAATAATTACTCATGTGGCAACGCCATGAATATGGTTTTAACAACATGAACGAACTTGTTTCAGGCTTCTTGCGGCATGACTTGTATGCGACATGATTCGACCCATTTCCTGCATGGCTTCTCTGTGTATACGACATGAGTTGGATGGCGGGATGGTCATGGCTGTAGCGGACGATATAAGTTGAGTGTGTATATTTTCACAACACGCGGCATAAGTGTACTGGCGGCTTGAGAGCTTTAACAACATGAAGATGCTGTATACGACATGGTGCATGTGACGGATGAACTCAACGACATGGATGCTGACGGCGGTATGAATAGGACACCGCCACTATGCGACTTGGTTCGGGCGGCTTAATTTGCTCGATATGGTTTGGCATGTACTTCATGTCGTGTTTGACGGTTCAGAATCATGTCGTGAAAACGACTTTTCTAGCTTCGACAACTTGAATGGGTACAGCACAGACCATGTCGCTTTGATGACTTATCGCTTTGACCGTAACCGACCCAGAGCCCTTTGGCGTTAATTCTTTGAGCTGCGTTGTAATAACGGTGTTAACACTTGCCCCTCGAAGCTTGTATTTTTCGCTTGCGCGAAATGCAAGCTTCGAAATGAACATAATTTGCTTTGAGATTCAGTCGTAGCTTTTTGTCTACTATAGCAAATCATTTTTTCGAATTTAGATGCTTCATGCTACCTGTTCTGTAAACAAAACAAGTATTTGTACAATTATGGACTTATACTTTATTATTAATTGTCCACATCAATATCATGCTAGTTTAATCATTAGAAAATGATTTATAGCGAATTTTATCTCGAATTGAATAAAGTGTCTGCACATAATTGTTCTACCCAATGGTTCATAACTCGCTAAATACTGTCTGTACAAATACAATATTCAAATTCGAATTTGCATTTAACGATTAGAAATCAAATAATCGACTGCGCCGACAGTAGATTTTGGACGCTATCATTTTAATGACTTATATGATGTGCATGGTATTTCACATTTGAGAAATACGCATCTGTGGTTTATTCCCTGCTTCTTTTTGGAGAAGTCTTTGATTATAAGTGCCCCGACTCTGGAGACCATTGTTAGCATTCATTATGCGAAGAATTTTTCTGCTCACTGTTTGTTTGTCATGCTAATTAGTTTTGGCATTGAAAATTCCGTTGGATGCCCCATGTTTTAGTGAGGTCCTTTTAATCCAACGTCTTGTCTTTTTCTTGCGATTGAATCAACATAATGGATTTTTTTGAGCGTTGTTGATATCTCCTATGGATAAGTCGCTTTCTCCATGGAAAGGGATTTTTGGTTGTTGCATCATTTTGTAGTGTGAACTCCCGATAAGTTTGGGTTAAGGCTGCATCGCTCCATGCTTACGAACTACCACGCTTCGTCTTGCTTTAGCAAGCTCCCGCGCTTTGTTTCGCGCCTACGGATTCTAGCGAACCATTGGGTTAGGGTTGCATCGCTCCGCACTTATGAACTCTCATGCTTCGTCTTACTTTAGCAAGCTCCCGCGCTTCGTTTCGCGCCTACGGATTCCCGCGAACCATTGGGTTAGGGCTGCATCGCTCCGCGCTTATGAACTCCCACGCTTCATCTTGCTTTAGCAAGTTCCCGCGCTTCGTTTCACTCCTACGGATTCCCGCGAATCATTGGGTTAAGGCTGCATCGCTCCGCACTTACGAACTCCCATGCTTCGTCTTGCTTTAGCAAGCTCCCACACTTCGTTTCGCGCCTACGAATTCCCACGAACCATTGGGTTAAGGCTGCATCGCTTCACGCTTACGAACTTCCACGCTTCGTCTTTCTTTAGCAAGCTCCCGCGCTTCGTTTCGCGCCTACGGATTCCCGCGAACCATTGGGTTAAGGCTACATCGCTTTGCGCTTACGAACTCCCACGCTTCGTCTTGCTTTAGCAAGCTCCCGTGCTTCATTTCATGCCTACGGATTCCCGCGAACCATTAGGTTAAGGCTGCATCACTCCGTGCTTACGAGCTCCCATGCTTCGTCTTGCTTTAGAAAGCTCCCGCGCTTCGTTTCGCGCCGACGGATTCCCGTGAACCATTGGGTTAAGGCTGCATCGCTCCACGCTTACGAACTCCCACACTTCGTCTTGCTTTAGCAAGCTCCCGTGCTTCGTTTTGCACCTACGGATTCCCGCAACCTTTAGGGGTTGAGGTTTTTGGATTCGTGACAGCTTGTTGCTCTATTCGCCGTTCGATTCATATGGACTTCCTTGATCAACTGTTGAGTTGGTATTATTGGAATCGCCTCATTTCGTCGGATCCTGAGGAAGTAAATGCCTATGGAATAGCCTGCAACGATAAAATCGTCTTTTAGTAAATTTTTCGTATATATTTTGCAAGTCAGAGATTTACACAAGCAAGCAACATTTCATTCGTAGTACTTTTGTTCTGTACAATGCATGTTAACCATTATAGACTTTTTACAAGAAAGTAAAACATAGTAAAAAGTAAAGTAATGCAAAGATGCGATAGTGATCGCTTATTCTGAGTTTCAGATATTAGGTCATCATCAACGGTCATCAGTTGATTATCAGCCTTGGAGTGATCTGAGCAGAAGATACGTTGCTTGGACCAGACTGATCATTTGATGCCCCTTGCCCCTGGGGAGCTACGGAAGGATTTGCATCTTAGGAGTTCTTAACAAATTTTTGCAGACGGTTCTTCCTAATCGACTCTTCAATTAATGATTTCAGATGTCTGCATTCGTTGGTGCTGTGGCCCGGCTGATTATGATACCGACAGAACTTCCTGGATTTAGTCAAATGGTCATTCATTTTTATTGGCCGAGGCTCTGGGTAATCTTCTGCATCCTTTGTGGCAAGGCAAATGTTCTCGGGAGTGTTATTCAGAGGAGTTAACTCAGACGAGTCAAGAAGGTGAAACTTTTTATTAGCTTTGTTGTCATTTCTGTCATTTACTCGCTTCTTCCCTTGAATATTCTTTTGTTCACACTGAGTAGCAGCACTTTTGGGAGCTTCCAGAAGTTGGTTACCACCGATGATTTGACGAGGTATAGGATTATCGTCCACTCTCATGTACTCCTCCGCCTTCTTGTAGAACTTATCAAGCATAGTCGGTTCCTTCATCTTTTTCTATCTTCCGAATTCGCTTGTTTTGTCTATAGCGTCGAGTAAAGCCATGAGAATTATGCGTGGCTCTGGATTCCTTACTTCAGACAAGGCGACGTTGAGTCGACTGAGGAAGGCTTTGACAGTTTCCCCTGGATTATGTTTCATCGCTGAGAGTGTTATAGCATCCTTGGCTTTAGTAGCGAACCAGGCGGAACTGCTCCTTGAACTTTTTGGTTAAGTCAGAAAATCGATCGATAGACTTGGGCGGCAGCTTTGTGAACCATAGTGATGCGGCACCTTCTAAGTAGAGAGGAAAGTATGTGCATCTCATCTCATCGGTTGCTTTAGCCGCACTCATATTCCATTCATATTTGAATAGGAAGTAGTTCGGATTATCGAGACTGTTGTACGGAGGCAGAGTTAGAGGATTGAATTTCTTTGGACACTCTGCTCTAAGGATTCTTTTGGTGAATGGAGTCCTATCGGGAGAGAAGTCCCATTCTCTTTCGTCGTCCTTGCTAGCTTGATTCTTTTTCATGGCTCGTTCTATCATGTCCGAAATGTATTCTTCGGTGCTATGGCGCTCTATGAAGCTGATCTCTTTACCAAATATTCGTCTAGGCATGTGATCCTGATTAGAGAGCTTAGGCCCTTTGTCCTCTCGATGAAGAGGTGCCCCTGTGATAGGATTAACGATCTTTCGAGCATTTGCTTTTGAATGGTCCTTAGCCTTCGATCTCAAATCCTCGATGTTGGCTTCATCCCTGTCACTTGCCCAATCATAATCGTCTTCCATATTGTCGTTGCGGTTATGATCGGAAGCGGGCGATTTATCATTCTCCTCGAGATGCACATGCACTTTTGGTGGGGCTGGATTTGATCGATCATTAAGAATGGCATCAAGTTTTTCCATCATTTCTTTAGTAGAGGCATCCACTTGGTTGTTTACATTGGCAATAGCGGCATTTAGTTCATTTCTAGTCACGCCAGCTCCACCTATCGAGTTTTCACCAACATCGAAACGGTTTGTGAGTGGTGTTTCTTCATGAATAACATCATCGGCTTCTACCATGGTTTTGCTAGTGGTCTTCTTAGATTTGGCCATGATTTCGGAATAGAATGCGGTTTAGTGCTTTAATGCAAGAATCTCAACTTTGGGAGAGTGCGCGAAGAGGTAGGAGATGCGAGCGCGGCCCCACGGTGGGCGTCAAAATGTTTGCTCCAAATTTGGGATCAAACACCAAAGGTGTAAAAGTTACACTTCACCTATTTGGTAAGAATATGGAACCGCAAAATCGCAAAATAAACGAATAAAAGCAAGTAAGAACACAAAGGAATTTTTATAGTGGTTCGATTCTCTATGAATCTATGTCCACTTTCATTCAATTCTCATTATAATATTCAAGCTTACAACATATGAATTTTCCCTCATTACAATTTTTTCTCTCTTTTCTCCCTCCTTATGATCTAATTTCTCCTGAATTTGGTGAAGAAAATGAAGAGATCTTTTATCTTTGTGATGAATCTTCAACCACTTGTGTGCTTTGATCCTCTTTCATGAACTTTATAGATCTCATAGTGAATTAACATTCGATTTAGGCCTTGGAGAGGATTTGAGAAGATATGAAATTGCTTGAGAGATTTATTATGTAGCTTGAATGAGATTGAAGGTGCTTAGATCCAATTGTAGAAAGCTCTAATGATCATTGATTTGGATTCGAACTTCATGAAGTTAGAAAAGTGTAGATGAATCCATAGAAGCCATTAGAGAAGTTGTAGATGAGCTTTGAATTTGATGGAGTCTCCTTGTAGGAATGAATTTTTCGTCCCCCCCCCCCCCCAAGTGAATTATGAGGGGTATTTATAGATGATTTTGGCCTGGGTGGCAATTCTGTAATTATGCAGAAAAAGACATGTCTCAACCCGCCATGACTCATGTCGCCATGAATAGGATGCGCCATGACTTCAGTCATTCTGAACGACATGAATGAATATCCTCCCACCTGGATAGCTTGGTACGACTTGACTTATAGTTTCCAGCAAGACTTGTTGCTGTTCAATTTCATGACCCACTTGCCTTACTCATTGCCACGTGTTCGCTATATATTTGTACCACATTTGTTTCTAACGACTTGGCTTCAAAGTAGGAATGATCTAGGGTAATTACAGATTAAGGCATCTGCATATACTAGCAATCCTTACGCCATGACCTTATCCCCACGACATGACTTAATTTCGCCATGACTCCATTTCACTACGACCCAAAACGCCATAATCTTCACGACATGAAGACCCACTTTTGACTTGCGGGATGAATTAATTTGAGTCCAGCGACATGCTTTATCCCTCTGAACAAGCTAGACCGTTGTTTCTCTGTCATCTACCCATGTAGATGTTGATGTGTCTCAAGAAGGTGGCCCATAATATGGACATGTGCGGCATTAATCATCTACACAAAATGTTTTTGGAACGGTATGGACACATTTGGTCTAAAGTATGGCTCGCTTCTGACAATCATATCGCACATGCTTAACTCCATATCAATCCAACGGTATGAATGTATATTTCAACTTACGGCATGCTTTGTATACTATCCTGACGACTTGGAAAAATCATTACTCATGTGGCAACGCTATGAATATGGTTTTAACGACATGAACGAACTTGATTCAGGCCTCTTGCAACACGACTTGTATGCGACATGATTTGAGCCATTTCTGCATGGCTTCTCTGTGTATATGACATGAGTTGGATGGCGGGATGGTCATGGCTGTAGCGGACGATATAAGTTGAGTGTGTATATTTTCACAACATGCGGCATAAGTGTACTGGCGACTTGAGAGCTTTAACAACATGAAGATGCTGTATACGGCATGGTGCATGTGACAGATGAACTCAACGACATGGATGCTGACGGCGGTATGAATAGGACACCGCCACAATGCAACTTGGTTCGGGCGGCTTAATTTGCTCGAAATGGTTTGGCATGTACTTCATGTCGTGTTTAACGGTTCAGAATCATGTCGTGGAAACGACTTATCTAGCTTCGACAACTTGAATGGGTACGGAACAGACCATGTCGCTTTGACGACTTATCGCTTTGACCGTAATCGACCCAGAGCCCTTTGGCGTTAATTCTTTGAGCTGCGTTGTAATAACGGTGTTAACATTTGGCTTCCCGCTTTGTCATTTTGAATTTTTTTTAATATTTATTTAATATATATATATATATATTTATCATATGCATACATACTTCAAGGCTTAATAACTTCTAAATACATCAACCGTTTTACGCAAATCAAATGTATATCTTGATCAAAATTTTGAGACGAACACAATGGTACAATCTATTTTATTAATTCACAGTATTTAAAATAGTTATCACAATATATTCATTATATAATGTAGTAAAATTGTCTAAAATTTTCGGGGTGTTACATTCTCCCCTACTCAAAGGATTTCGTCTCCAAAATCTCCAAGTTAAGAAGAATGTATATCTTACCATCCACATCCATCTACTCATTCACCAATCACTGCCATCCATTGTCCTTAAAAGATTCCTAATGATTATATAAACATATGAAAAGGCGTGTGTATATGTCTCAATACTAATGCAAAGATCAGGCAGTCTACTGATTTAGTCGACCTCCTTAATGCAAGGTATGTTAGTGCTGTGAATCCAACATGTATGCAAATAATCGTATTATAACATGTAAGTTCTATATGTTTGCACAATCATTCGACCAAATGCAACATCCACTTGATAATACATCCATTTTCATCCATTAAAAGAAAAGAAAAACGCACACACATCCATATGCAGTATGAGAGTGATGGAGCCGATCTAGTGCCTAATGTGTGTGTGTATATGCATCCACAAGCAACCACTAGAAAACACTTGCATCCATCAAACATAACATGTCTCAAGCACATGTTTACATCAATGGGTTCCTTACCTAAAGTTCGAAAATTCGATTGATAGGATACAGACGAATGATAGAAATAAGTGTGAATAAAACCTTTGGAAAAGAAGAAGTAAAGAACATATTCCCAAAAAGGAAAGGGTATGAAGTGTGATCTTTATCTTCAGTCTCCCAAGCCGCATCCTCGCTGTCTTCTCCCTATTGCACTTTTATTAACCTAATCTCTCTATTGCACAGTTTCTTAACCTCTGATCAAAGTATACAGGTAGGAACTTGTCTAATTGTCCCCTCCCGTTCTACCTCTACTTCCTCACGCATGTTCGTCTCAACTATCGCTGCTATATCGTGTAGATACTTCGATAAATAAGAAACGAGGGAAAACATCATGATTATACACAGATATGTGAAGCGAGCTGTACGCCTTAGTTGCGAATACCACCGGAGCACCCGATTCAGATATGCTTCGCCTAATAAACCCTTTCTCAAGCAGCTCTCCTACTTGCTTGCTAAGCTTCCTCCTTTCTCGTGGAGCCATGTGCGGACGGGTCATGCAACTGACTTTGCATTGTCTGCCAAATATATACAAAAATCAATCTCGTGCCTCGAAGATAAATCCTGAACCTCCTAAAAAACATATGGATACTCACGGACTACCACTACAGATCGTAGATCATCGATAGACGCATCAAGAGATTCTAGGAACCTAAGCATGACAGACCCTTTTGGGTCACAGGAAATCACGAGGGTCCTCCTATGGCATGTCAAAAGTCTAACGACCCTCCCCTCACAATCGAGAATAGCACCGTACATGGCTAGCCAACCTATCCCTAGAATCAAACCATAGCCCATAAAACCGAACACATACACGTCGCACTCGAACTCGACGCCCAATATAGATATTCTCAAACCCCGGAAAATCATGGATAAATGAGCTGAACCACCAATGGGGTTTGAGACAACAACGGGATCCACTATCATACAAGTATTTAAGTGCAGATATTCAACCACAGAACTAGATATAAATGAATGCGAAGAGCTAGAATCAAAAAGAGTTCTTATAGGATGATTGGAAAGAGAAATCAAACCTTCCACAGAAACTTTCCTACCTCGATATGGAACACCGATCGCGAGAGCATGCACTTTCCCTCTAGAAGCTCCTGCCCTTTGACCTTGTCCTTGTTTCTTTGGGAAATCCTTAATAAGATACCCGACCTCTCCACAATGGAAACAAGAGATCTTCCTTCTTCTTAAATCTTTGCTTACATGACCCATGTGTCCGCAATTAAAACATTTCCTCTTGTCTCGAGCTTTATCGTTCTTTCCTCCCTTCTTTTGTGTCTCCTCAACCTTAGCTTCTTTCTTTTCAGCTTCATCTTCCTCATGCATTAATGCCATGTCAACGAGTTTATCAAAAGTAGCTCCCATTGGAATATGGGACATAGCTAACCCATGAAGGGGTTCATTTAATACTTTAACGAACCGCAAGGCCTTCTTATGCGGAGTGTCTACTAGTTCCAAAACGAATCTAGCTAGCTGGTTGCATTTGTTCACATATTCTTTAACAGTCATGTCTCCTTGTTTGAGTGCCAAGAACCTCTCCATTTGCATGCTTTTCTCAGCTTGAGAAAGAAACTTCATTTCAAACCTCTGTTTAAAGTCATCCCAAGTTTCCACAGGATGCCCCGCTAGGGTTACTTCCCACCAGAAAGAAGCTTCATCCTTCAGTAGACAGACAACCAATTGAATCTTCGTTCGATCTTCCACTTCAAAGATTACAAACAAGTCCTCAGTCTCCTTGAGCCAATTTATTTCCTCTACGAATGTCTCCGTTCCATGGAATGGCTTTCCTCCCATAGTATGGAAATCTTTGCAGATATTGGAAAAGTTATCTGCACGCAGAGGAGGAGGAAGAGGAGGAGGAGGAACAACAGGTGCAGCTGGGGGAGGAACGTTTCCTTGGCCTTCGGCAGGCGCCGTGGCCACCAGATACCTACAGAACCAGCCTGGTATCGTAACACCCTTTGGGATATTAGGCTCCCTAGACATTCTGAAAAAGAAAAGGAAAGGGATTCAGACAAGGGATCGAAAGATATTACTTATGGCTTTTGGGGAATGTTTTTCAAAACAGACTTTTCTTTTGAAAATGCTTCCTTTCAAAAACCATTTTGAAAATAGTTTTCAAAAACTTCTATCTAATGTGGTAACCTTCAGCTCTAATACCAAGTGTGACACCCCATGTCCGTTAGTGTCACTCACAAAGGGAATGCGTTAAGTTTCGTGAATCATTATAGTAAACAGAACGGAAATATTACCAGAAAGACGTATAAAATATTAGTGGAATAAAAACTTTATTTATCATAAGATACCGTGGTCCAAAAACATCACATGTCTGAAATACAAAAGCCCATTACAACATTAATGTTACTGTCTTGTACTTAAAAAATATCAGAGTACATAAAAGAAATAAAATTCCCCAAAAATAAAATATAGCCATAGCAACAAGGATAGGAGCGTGAGCCATACATCTCAGCAGCTCCAGCAAAAGTAAGCAGAATCACGGTCAAGCGTGAGTATTCCCACCCTGAGAACCTTGATGGGAAAACGGAAGAATTAAGAGGAAACAAAAAGGGTCAGACATAAAGTCTGGCAAGTCCAATTACTTTTAGCAAGTAAATAAATAAAAGTAGCATGACAGACATATAAAGTGGATAATTGAGAGATAACTACATAAAAGGAAGATATGACAAGGTAAACAGGATAGGGTGTATAGGCTTCTAATTATTACTCTACACTACTACTAGTATATCCAGAATGAGATGATCCCCAACAAGTATGAAATGGTAGACTTAGGCGTACTTCTGGTGAGAGGTTTTTGCCCCATACAATCAACAGGAAGCCCCAATAACGGACTCCTAAACTTACCAGAGTCTAGATGTACCCTAACTACTACCCTAATTGATTGGCTCCCTACTCCGTAGATACCCTCTGCTGGCCCCACAGTAGGATGTATCACTTCCTAAAGTGGCAACCCTTCATTTTCAAGATGTGAGCAACCATATCTACTGATGTCACAGTGTCTTAATTCGCATGGCAAGCCGGACCCATGCACGAACATGACTCCGTTGGTTTCCTACACTGTTGAAACCTCCCCTTCGTATTGGATCTCTTACAATCCGCCCAAGAAGCGTGCCCCTACTCCGACCTAGTTCGGAGACTCGTTTGATACCTAGATGAGTTACTGACTGAAATGGGTCCCACACAAGATGATACAAGCTCCCCGTAGGATTGCATCCCCACTACTAGGATTTCAACTGGTCATGCCTAATAATCCAACATGTAAAACAGGTTAAGTTGTTGGGCCTATATATGTAAATACTACCCCACGGACACAAGATTTACTTAACCCTCACTGATCCAAGCAAGTTTACTTAGCAAAGTTGCATAACCCTAAAGTATAAAATAGGTTAAATTTGTGGGCCTATGTATATAAATATTACCCAACTCCACAAGATTTACTTAACCCACCCACTGTTTCAACCAAGTTTACTTAATGCCTATTTAAGTTAACATGTTCATACAATTCCTATGGATTCATCTAGGTTAAGTATTCCAATTTGTTACCAAGTCCATTACTGGTTATAATAAGCTAGACCTCGCACATTAGGCCTACGACTTGTGGATGCTGATATGTCGGTCGGGTCCGGGCATACTTCTTCCACAAGTTGGGCCTAACCTCGTGTCTTAGCCCGTGTCGTATTTGTGCACTTAGACCCCTCACATTAGATTCAACATTTGCGGTTGCTGGATATGTCGGTCGGGTCCGGGCAGACTTCCATCACAAATGCAATCTAACCTCGTATCATAAATGCCATTACAGTTTTCTAATTACTGTAATCCTAGGCATTTTAATTATTAACCAGTTAATTATACCTATGTCTTTATAGGTGTTTATGCCCATTTACCCAATTATATTCATAATGGATTATATGTCCAAATTCATACTTGTCATTCATGTTATGCCAATACTAATGTTTTCCCCTGTTCCCTAACTAACGCATTCCCATATATTTGGCGTCATGTCTAGGCTAGAAAGTAGCCTAGCCATAAACAATAAAGGTGAAAGATGACAATATTGATTATTTTAACAAAAGTGACATAAACATGTAATTGGCATAGTGATAGGTGGACATATAAAAATAGATCTAGTGAGAATGTGATAATAAAACTAGATCTAACATACCAAGGATGTCATAATAGGCAGGAATAAATAAGGATTCATATTTCCAATTAATGATAGATCTAAATTAATCACCACATGTTTGTTAAAGTTTAAGATCCACAAATGTGACATGATAAATTAACCACAACGAATTAGATCTACAAAGGTAGGTCTAGCATGACATGATAAATTAACCATAAACGAATTAGATCTATAAAGGTAGATCTAGCATGACATGATAAATTAACCACAAGCGAATTAGATCTAAAAAGATCTAGCATGACATAATAAATTAACCACAAGCGAATTAGATCTATATAGGTAGATCTAGTATGACATGATAAATTAACCACAAGCGAATTAGATCTAAAAAGGTAGATCTAGCATGATAATAATTTAAGATCCACAATTGTGACATAACCAATTAACCACAAGAAAATTAGATATAAAAATGTAGATGTAGCATGATAATAATTTAAGATCCTCAATTGTGACATGACAAATTAACCACAAGCGAATTAGACCTAAAAAGATCTAGCATGATAATATTTAAGATACACATCATAGTTATATCATAGATTCAAAAGTCTTAATAGATCGGATATGATAAAAATTTAGATCCAAGTCATAGAATATTAAAAATTCACAAATTATGATAGATCCAATATGATTTAATCATAGGCATATATCCGAATCACAGTCATATCGCGTTCGATTTTAATCATTTAAATCTAAAAGTAACTAACTCACCATGTTTGGATTTTACAGATAGAAAAGAAATTGTTGGTGTTGAATCTCAGATCTATAGTTGAAACGCTTGAATATTTTTTTTTTTTAAACTTGATTTTGGAGAAGAATAGGCTATTTAATTGAAGTTGCAGCAAAGCCTCGCTGTCACCATTATTTTTCCAATGAATAAAACCTAGGTTTAGAGTCCTTTATATAGTCGTTGCACCCTGAATCTAGACACTGCGTGCATCTAGAAACATTCATCCAATTACATCTAGGGGTCGACCCATAAGTCGATCCATACTCCCTGAGTCGACCACGGTGTTGACCCACGAGTCGATACCCCAAAAGGGTTGGTTTGGCGTTTTGGCTTCCCGCTTTATCGTTTTGAATTTTTTTTGAATATTTATTTATTTAATTTTTATATATCGATATATATATTTCTCATATGCATAAAACTTCAAGGCTTAATAACTTCTTCATACGGTGCCCGTTTTACGCATACCAAATGTCTATCTTGACCAAAATTTCAAGATGAACACAATGGTACAGTCTGTTTTACTTAATTCGCAGTATTTAATTAAGTTATCACATTATATTCATTATATAATGTAGTTAAAATGTAACACCCCACCTCCGCTAGGGTCACCCACAAAGGGAATGCACTAGTTTTGGAGGAGCGTTATCGAGGTAAACAAACATAGAAATATTACAAGACAGAACATAGATAAAAAAACGGAAGAATCAAAAGAAAATTTTCATTAATTTTAAAAAGAGTCAAAAACTTTTACATCAAATAGCCAAGGTCATTATTTTCCATTACAACAAATTCTGTCTTACATAAATAAAGAAGCATGAACTTAAAACATCAAAAGTAGCGTAATTCCCCAAAGGTAGCAGAAAATGCAGCCATAGCATAGCCCAAGATCAAACCGTACATGAGCTGAATCAAAAGCAAGCGAAATCTAAGCTAAGTGCTAGAGTTTACTCCCTGAGAACCTGGGGGGGGGGGATCGGAAGAAAAAGAGGTGAAAGTAAACGGGTCAGTCATAAAGACTGGTAAGTCCAAGTGACTTTCAGCATAAAAGCAGATAAAGGTAACATGACATGTATAAACTGAAAGTAAACATACGGATGATGACAAGATAGGAAAGATAGACTAAGATAACATGATAAATCAATTATAAATCAAGTATAGCATCACGTATTCAAGGTTCCTTTCATCAACCGTACTAGAATCCCAACCCATGTCTTATATTAATCATGAAATGATCCCTTGGCCCAATATCAAGAATGACCCATTACTGGGTTCAACGGAACGATCCACTACTCGATCGACTCCCTACAAATTCTAGCTCGTCATGTGTCTGTGTCATACGGCCTTATCACGAATGTAGTCACCTGTGCTAGGTCCACCATAGGGTGTATCAAGCCCTAGAATGCCAACCATCGACACAAATCAAGAATGCACAGATAAACCTACTGATGCCCAATGCCTTCTTTTTCAACTCCGAACCACGTGCACAACCATAGCCCGCCAGAACCTACACTGGCGCACCAACACAACCATCGTTTTGGTCGCTTACAATCAGCCCAGTAATCGTGCCCTACCCTGCCTAGTCCCTGGGTACCATGATACATCTAGTGGGTTACTGCTGAAAAGGACTGCGTAACTAGGGTTTCCGTCCAATAGGTTAATTTTTGTCATTTAAATTCGTGACTTAACCCCTATCAGTCTAACGTGTCAAGTTGGTTAAGTGTTGTCATTCAAGTTCGTGACTTAACCCACCTACGAATCATGTATCAAGTTGGTTAAGTGTTGTCTTACATGTTCATGACTTAACCCTATCATGTGGCATTAATTCATTAATGCACCCCAACCTCTCACATTAGACCTGTTGTTGTGGTCACTGGATATGCCGGGCGGTTCCGGGCAGATTTACACCACAACTCAGTCTAACCTCGGGTTTCAAGCGCGATATGACCAACTACTCACTTTGGATCCTATTGTTTGCAGTCATTGGATTTGCCGGGCAGTTCCGGGCAGATTTACACTGCAAACTCAACCCAACCTCGAGTTGGTCGTTTTCAAGTTCATTCTAGTGTCATGTCCATGTTCATATTTTCATGTCAAGTTCGTGTCAAGTTTTCAAGGCAAGTTCTTGTCAAGTTTCAAGGAAAGTTTCATGCCAAGCTTCCTATGATTACCAATTTTTCCCAACGTTACCCCGTCTAAATATTAGGCTAACAATCTTAGCCTAATTTCTCGTCCGCATGATTTTGACATATAATATTAGGCTAAAAATTTAGCCTAATTCAACGTACACAAAATTGGCATAAAGCAATTCATTAACATAAACATGACATAGGTGTAAACTTGGCATTTTCGGCATAGTCAATATGAACATCATAGGTATGAACTTGCAAAATAGTCAACATGAATATCATAGGTGTGAATCTTGCAACATAGACTAAATCAACATACATAGATGTGAACTTGCAAATCAATCACGAGCATATGAATAAGTGTGAACTTGAAATATGACATAGGTTTAACATATACACATAAACATGTAGATCTAACATTTGGTCACATATGTGATATGATTTTACAACCTAAAACTTACATAACATGATAAACTACACAACTTATCATAACAGGTTATACTTCAATTTCCTATACATATGAATAAAGTTATTCATTAATTCCCAATTCAACATGATGCTAGAATAGAACCACAGGCATAGATCAACATAATAAACATTGCTCTATTATCAATTTATTTCCAAGGCATGACCTAACTGAATAAATTGATTAAAACATTGCAGGCATAACATTATGAACATGAAAAGGTTTGAATTATAATAATCTAGATTCAAGAACACGGATAGATCTATCTTAATTACAAAAATCCCGAAAATCAAGATCCAAGGACAAATAAAGAAAATAGGTCTGAATAGAAAATCAAGCTTAGATCCAATTTCATAGTCATAATCCTAGGCAATGAATCTTGGGTGATTAACCACAATTGTCCTTGTCATAGTCATAGGCAATAGTCTTATTGTTCATAGTCATAGGCAGTCTTATGTTCACCGTCATAGTCATAGGCATAGTCTTATTAGTCATAGGCAGTCTTATGTTCACCGTCATAGTCATAGGCGTAGTCTTATGTTCACCGTCATAGTCATATGCAATATTCTTATGTTCACCGTCATAGTCATAGGCAACATTCTTATATTCACCGTCATAGTCATAGGCGTAGTCTTAGGCCATTAACAATAGTTTCAACGTCATAGGCAATATTCCCAATAGTCAAGATCCAAGAAGAAAACAAGAATAGATATGAATCATACATAAATCGATTCTAGTTTATAACATGCCCATATTAGATTTATAGTTTTTATCTAAAAGCAACTGGAACTTACAGATCGTGGTTTAAGAAAGATGTAGAAGTCGAATCTATAAACTAGTCGTCGAATTGTTGAATCGTTGAATCTTGCTTTGATTGTAGAAGCAAATTCCCAATTCCTAGTCGTAGTCTTCAAGAAATAATCTTCGCGTTTTATTTTTAATTTAATTTAATTAAGGTGGCGGCAACATAACATTGCAATGGTTTGGTGTGGAGAGAAAGCTAGGTATAGTGGTGTTTAAATAGGAGAATATGGTAATTTAGAGCCTTCAGATCAGTCCAGAAGTCATCATAACCACCCAGCTTGAAGATAGATCATCCAGCCACTCAGAAGAAGACACGTCATCACAGAACACTCCAGAATTATGTGCTGGATCTGTATAGGCGCACTTGTCAGGTGCACCAGTGTATTTTTGTACTGGCGCACTTCACAAGTGCACCGGTGTATTCTGGCTTATTTCCGGTTTTTCTGCCTAACTTCGTTCGTCCATATCTTCTTCATATGGTATCTGTTTTACGCAAACTCGGACTCTATCTCAAGCAGAATTTCGAGACGAACGCAATGGCGTAACCCGTTTCCCTTGATTCTTATTTTAAAAATTAATTCTGCCTTGATTTATGGTTTTAACACGTTATTAAAATTCGGGTTGTTACATTCTTCCCTCCTTAAAGGATTTCGTCCCCGAAATCTTCAAGTTAAGAAGAATGCATCCTATCATCCAATCAACCATCTACTCAACCATCATCCACAAGCAACCATTGTGCTTAAAAGATTTCTAATGCTATATGAACATATGAAGAAAGTGTGTGTATATGTTCCTTATCTAATGCAAATGATCAGGCCTGATTGATCTTCTTAATGCAAAATATATTTAGCGCCATGAATCCAACATGTATGCAAATAGTCCTAGTCACATAAACACTATATGTGTGCACAAACATCCATCCATATGCAACATTCATGTGATAACACATTAAATTTCATCCATAAACAAGTATAAACACTCATGCATATGCAATATGAAAATGTGTCTGAGCCGATCTAGTGCCTAATGTGTGTTTTGCAATCACGAGTAACCACTTGCGACCACTTGAAACCATTTGCAAACATCAACCATAACATGTTTCAATCACATGTTTACATCCAAAAGGGTTCTACCTACGGTTCTCAAGATAGAATTGAGGAGATAAGCAAGATAAAACAAAGCATCTAGGAGAAGAAGTTAAAGATGTACCCCTAGAAGGTCCTGCTTGCAGGGCTTGCCCTTGCTTCTTAGGGCAGTTCTTGCTGATATGTCCAGTTTCACCACACTGGAAACATGCTCCCATCTTCATCTTTCTACAATCCTGGATAACATGCCCAACTATACCACAGAAGTTGCACTTCCTCTTATCACGTGACTTGTTATTATTGTTGTCGTTGTTCTCGCCTCCCTTCTGGAAAACTTTCTTCTCGTTCTAAGACTCATCCTCCTTATCACTCATACCTTTCCTATGTAACATGTTAACAAGCCTCACGGAAACTATCTCCATCGTACAGAAAACCCTCTACGAAGCTAGAAAGAAGATTAGCCGCAGGTAAAACTACTGCGACTACAGATGGAGAAAAGAAAGGAAAAGAGATTCAAACAAAGAAACAAAGGATAGTGCTAATGGCTTTCGGGGAATGGCCTTTTAAATAAAACAAGACTTTTCTTGAAAAATGCTTCTTTGTAAATGGTTTTGAAAATAGTTTCAGAAGGTTTTTTAAAAACTTTTGCCCAGTCTGGTAATCTTCTGCTCTGATACCAAATGTAACACCCCACCTCCGCTAGGGTCACTCACAAAGGGAATGCACTAGTTTTAGAGGAGCATTATCGGGGTAAACAAACACAGAAATATTACAAGATAGAACATAGATGAAACAGCGGAAGAATCGAAAGAAAATTTTCATTACTTTTAAAAAGAGTCAAAACCTTTTACATCAAATAGCCAAGGTCATTATTTTCCATTACAACAAATTCTATCTTGCATAAATAAAGAAGCATAAACTTAAAACATCAAAAGTAGCTTAATTCCCAAAAGGTAGCAGACAGCCATATCATAGACCAAGATCAAACCGTACACGAGCTGAATCAAAAGCAAGCGAAATCCAAGCTAGGTGCTAGAGTTTCCTCCCTAAGAACCTTGGGGAGGGGGGGGGGGAAACGGAAGAAAAAGAGGCGAAAGGAAACGGGTCAGTCATAAAGATTGGTAAGTCCAAGTGACTTTCAGCATAAAAGCAGATAAAGGTAACATGACATGTATAAACTGAAAGTAAACATACGGATGATGACAAGATAGGCAAGATAGACTAAGATAACAAGATAAATCAAGTATAGCATCACGTATTCAAGGTTCGCTGCATCAACCGTAATAGAATCCCAACCCATGTCTTATATTAATCATGAAATGATCCCTTGGCCCAATATCACGAATGACCCATTACTGGGTTCAACGGAACGATCCACTACTCGATCGTCTCCCTACAAATTCTAGCTCGTCATGTGTTTGTGTCATACGGCCCTATCACGAATGTAGTCACCTGTGCTAGGTCCACCATAGGGTGTATCAAGCCCTAGGGTGCCAACCACTGACACGAATCAAGAATGCACAGATAAACCTACTGATGCCCAATGCCTGCTTTTTCAACTTCGGACCACGTGCACGACCATAGCCCGCTAGAACCTACAATGGCGCACCAACACAGCCGTCGTTTTGGTCGCTTACAATCAGCCCAGTAATCGTGCATCACCCAGCCTAGTCCCAGGGTACTATGATACATCTAGTGGGTTACTGCTGAAACGGACCGCGTAACTATGGTTTCCGTCCAATAGGTTAAGTGTTGTCATTTAAATTCGTGACTTAACCCCTATCAGTCTAGCATGTCAATTTGGTTAAGTGTTGTCATTCAAGTTCGTGACTTAACCCACCTACCAATCTTGTATCAAGTTGGTTAAGTGTTGTCTTACATGTTCATGACTTAACCCTATCATGTGGAATTAATTCATTAATGCACCCCAACCTCTCACATTAGACCTGTTGTTGTGGTCACTGGATATACCGGGCAGTTCCAGGCAGATTTACACCACAACTCAGTCTAACCTCGGGTTTCAAGCGCGATATGATAAACTACTCACATTGGATCCTATTGTTTGCAGTCACTGGATTTGCCGGGCGGTTCCGGGCAGATTTAAACTGCAAACCCAACCCAACATCGAGTTGGCCATTTTCAAGTTCATTCTAGTGTCATGTCCATGTTCATATTTTCATGTCAAGTTCGTGTCAAGTTTTCAAGGAAACTTCATGTCAAGTTCTTGTCAAGTTTCAAGGCAAGTTTCATGCCAATCTTCCTATGATTACCAATTTTTCCCAACGTTACCCCATCTAAATATTAGGCTAACAATCTTAGCCTAATTTCTTGTCCGCATGATTTTTGACGTATAATATTAGGCTAAAAACTTAGCCTAATTCAACGTACACAAAATTGGCATAAAGCAATTCATTAACATAAACATGACATAGGTTTAAACTTGGCATTTTCGGCATAGTCAATATGAACATTATAGGTATGAACTTGCAAAATAGTCAACATGAATATCATAGTTGTGAATCTTGCAACGTAGACTAAATCAACTTACATATATGTGAACTTGCAAAATAGACTAAATCAACTTACATATATGTGAACTTGCAAATCAATCATGAGCATATGAATAAGTGTGAACTTGAAATATGACATAGGTTTAACATATACACATAAACATGTAGATCTAACATTTGGTCACATATGTGATATGATTTTACAACCTAAAACTTACATAACATGATAAACTACACAACTTATCATAACAGGTTATACTTCAAGTTCCTATACATATGAATAGAGTTATTCATTAATTCCCAATTTAAAAGATGCTAGAATAGAACCACAGGCATGGATCAACATAATAAACATTGCTCTATTATCAATTTATTTCCAAGGCATGACCTAACTGAATAAATTGATTAAAACATTGCAGGCATAACATTATGAACATGAAAAGGTTTGAATTATAATAATCTAGATTCAAGAACACGGATAGATCTAACTTAATTAGAAAAATCCCCAAAATCAAGATCCAAGGACAAATAAAGAAAATAGGTCTGAATAGAAAATCAAGCTTAGATCCAATTTCATAGTCATAATCCTAGGCAATGAATCATAGGTGATTAACCACAATTGTCCTTGTCATAGTCATAGGAAATAGTCTTATCTTTCATAGTCATAGGCAGTCTTTTGTTCACCGTCATAGTCATAGGCATAGTCTTATTAGTCATAGGCAGTCTCATGTTCACCGTCATAGTCATAGGCATAGTCTTGTGTTCACCGTCATAGTCATGGGCAATATTCTTATGTTCACCATCATAGTCATAGGCAATATTCTTATATTCACCGACATAGTCATAGGCGTAGTCTTAGGCTATTAACAATAGTTTCAACGTCATAGGCAATATTCCCAACAGTCAAGATCCAAGAAGAAAACAAGAATAGATATGAATCATACATAAATCGATTCCAGTTTATAACATGCCCATATTAGATTTATAGTTTTTATCTAAAAGTAACTAGAACTTACAGATCGTGGTTTAAGAAAGATGTAGAAGTTGAATCTATAAACTAGTCGTCGAATTGTTGAATCGTTGAATCTTGCTTTGATTGTAGAAGCAAATCCCCAATTCCTAGCCGTAGTCTTCAAGAAATAATCTTCGCGTTTTATTTTTAATTTAATTTAATTAAGGTGGAGGCAGCATAACATTGCAATGGTTTGGTGTGGAGAGAAAGCTAGGTTTAGGGGTGTTTAAATAGGAGAATAGGGTAATTTAGAGCCTTCAGATCAGTCCAGAAGTCATCAGAACCACCCAGCTCGAAGACAGGTCATCCAGCCACTCAGAAGAAGACAGGTCATAACAGAACACTCCAGAATTCTGTGCTGGATCTGTATGGGCGCACTTGGCAGGTGCGCCAGTGTATTTTTGTACTGGCGCACTTCACAAGTGCGCCAGTGTATTCTGGCTTGTTTCCGGTTTTTCTGCGTAACTTCATTCGTCCATATCTTCTTCATACGCTATCTGTTTTACGCAAACTCGGTCTCTATCTCAAGCAGAATTTCGAGACGAACGCAATGGCGCACCCGTTTCCCTTGATTCTTATTTTAAAAATTAATTCTGCCTTGATTTATGGTTTTAACATGTTATTAAAATTCGGGTTGTTACATAAAATGTCTGAAATTTTCGGGGTGTTACAATTGTGTTCTTCAAGATTACGGGGTGTTACAACAAATGTTTGCAAAAATTGCATACACACATAATGAGTGTATATTATGCGAGGGATTATTTAATTTTACCCTTATCAAATTTTGGGGATGAAATTTCCTGAGGGTGGGAGAATGTAACACCCTGCATTTTTAATTAAGTAAAATAAAATTTGAAGAGCTTTCATAATTTGGTCACAGAAGTAGCATCATTGCGTCCGTGACGATTTTCTGGTCAATTTAGACTTATGGATTGCAAAAAACTGATTTAAGATAAAAGAGATACCTTTAAGTGAAATATTGTAACAAACATGAAAAGTAAGTAAAAGAAAAGGAACAATGGCCACCATTGTTTTTAGTCTTCTTAACAAAAGCCTAAGTAATC
The DNA here is from genome assembly GCA_030737875.1 of Allium sativum. Classification (NCBI taxonomy): domain Eukaryota; kingdom Viridiplantae; phylum Streptophyta; class Magnoliopsida; order Asparagales; family Amaryllidaceae; genus Allium; species Allium sativum. Next base: position 774,229,791 of record CM060912.1, read on the forward strand.
CAGTTGTTAGAGCATGTGACTTTCATGAGAGTGGCGCATGTTCGATCCCCGCAGGCGCTATATTTTAATTTTTGGGGAATGACTAAAATAATATATAGTCTAAAGAGAAAATATGTATAAATGCACATATAAGGAAACATTATACATATAAGTAAGTATAAAAAAAATGCATACATGTATATGAAAATATATGCGTATACATGTGAAAAATATTTATATACAAGAGAAGAATTTAAAATAAGGCTACAATTAAAAAAAATGGTAAGAATTAAATAACGACATAACGTCATTTGAATTTTGAAAACGAAATAAAAGTTGTGCGTATGTGTGTGTGTGTATACGTGTAAAATGGGCATTTGAAGTTTTGTATATATATAAGGAGTTTATATGTAAATAAATTAAAGGAGGTATAATTATACATTCAAATGTTTAAAATTAAAAACGTAAAAAAAGTATACATCGCTCATGGGACCCGGGAGGGTCGACCTAGGGGTCGACACACCCATAGGGGGGTCGACCTTGGGGTCGACACACCCTAGATCTAGGCAGATTCATTGATGAATTTGTACTGTTTTCTTAGCCAAATTCGTTGCTGACTCAGCGCTACGTGTACGATAAGATCCTGAACACCTATAGATAGGCTAGCAGAGCCTAGCCTAAATCTCTTATTTTCTGAGACGACGTCTAGACTCTGCTATTCTTCTTCCTCCTCAATTCTCTTCAGAAAAGAAATAATTAGTTTAAGGAAATTCTAAATCAAGATCTGGAGGAAAGGAATGTATATCTGCAAATGGATGTTCAGAATTATGTTTGAAGTAAGGTAAATTCTTGGATTTGGTCAATTTAAATTTCTCCTCTTTCTCCCCTTTTTATTTTAGTTGAGAATTTTAGATCCATGGTTTTTTAGGTTCTAAATTCAGTTAGGGGAGCCATGGAATGCTAGGTCTGGACCAGATTCATGAGTTGGAAAACTATTAGGTGAGTGGATTTAAGTTATGCATTTTTGATAATGGTATATTTATCGTTTGGCATTCCCCGTTAAAATGTATAGTAAATTTGTTGAAATGATTAATCTACTAAAATACAAATCTGCTGAAATATATGAACCTGTTAAAATATGTGGAAACAATTACTGTTGTATACATGTTCTAATAACTTGTTAATTGGATACTGTAATTTAAGTTACAGTAAAATTGGGATAATTACATGTTAATCTATGGCATATTATGTACTTGAACCTTCAACTATAAGAATTGGGATAATTACATGTTAATTAGTTATATTTGAATAATTACATGAATAGTATGATTACTTGTTATTTTGAAATGAAGTTAATGACATGTTAAGAAGAACATGCGACATGATAATCAGAAAATGGACTTAATATGATATTAAGTATGACATGTAAAAATAGATTACATTAAAATTAAGAATGAATATGCCTAAATTTATAGTAAATAGAAAATTATAACCGTGCCTAGACACGAGCTTAAATTCAAGTTATGGTAGAAGTCTGCCTGGAACCGCCCGACAAATCCGACATCCACAAGTTGTTAATTTAATGTGAGGGGTCTAGTGCGTAAACATACATATAACAATCCTAAGACACGAGGTTAAGTCCAACTTGTGGTAGAAGTCTGTCCGGAGTCGCCCGACAAATCCAACATCCACAAGCGGTCGGCTTAATGTGAGAGGTCTGGTGCGTAAACCTATATATTAATTTATGTATATAACAGAATAGAAATAAATGGCATTAATTGTAATTAATGGAAATGAATGAAAGTTATAATAGTAAAAGGATTGGAATGAACCGGGAATGATAATAACCTATTATAAATAAACCTAAAGGGAAAAAGGAAAGATAATAGGCAGGCTTGTCCTAGGGACACGTGAAAATTATAAATTAGGTTATAATAAATGATAAAGGGAGTAAGATAACTTATGAAATGCAATAAGTTGTACTTAATTATACATTAATTAATTTGTGAACTTGAGAAACTGAGTCCTGGTGATGAGAATAACATGATAAAAGCTTATTAATGAACTTAAATGGGTTAAGTTATATAACCGAAATTAATAAGCAAGAGGAGCCCGGTAACTTGAATAAGAAGTCAATATGACTTGGAATGACCAAGATAAATGGAAATCTGAATAGGTAGAGTAAGTGCATAATTAAGTGATTAGACATAGGGTCTAATAACACATTAACCCGAGATGCTTGGACCAGTCAGTACATTTGAAGGTGAATATCCAACGGGGTAGATTATTGTGGTGTCACAAGGGGAGGAGGGGAGCACACTTCCATCTATTTATTTTGTCTGTTCTACTGATATCCTGCTGCTCCGAATGACTGAATGGGGAAGCATGCGACTTCCTGGGACGTGAGGGTATTCCTGGTAGTCCTCTTTACAGTGACAGTGTTTAGGCTGTGCTTGGTGAGGTTAGGTCTGCGCGTTACTACCAGGTGAGTATACCTTGACTGCCAAAATCAGGAGTAGTCAGAATGTTGTAGGGTGGCAAAAGTGATTCAACGATTCGGTTGCCTTGTGATCAAGTGGATTACGACCATTTTATCAAGTTGCCGACGGGTCTAACCATCTATTTGATAGCAAGTCATCAGGTACCAACGAACGACAGTCAGCGTGATGCATGATGCGGAAAGACGGAGAGCTAAACTATAGATCATCGACCTTTCACTATCAAGGCATTATTTGTAGGACAGGCCAACCAGGATGTTGTTTGTTGTTTTATGGGGCCATGTCACTAGCTCTCAATTTTGTTTGTCTTTCACTAGTTGAGGGAAGTATCGCATGGGACCATAGCCACTAAAAATGCAGACCTTAGCATTTATGTAGACATATATCTGAAAAGCTACCGACCGATTTCCGTGTTTCTTGTACAACTATGTTACGGAACTCGGTGCACAGTAGAGAATATTTGTGGCTAAGGCATTAAGTACAATTGACGATACATACGTAAGAAAGTCTAGATACATGCATGTCTGCTCTGGGGGGTGGATCGTAGACTCTTGGGCATTACTCTGTGATGGAATCTGATTCGATCGAAGGTGGTAGTCCTTAAGTTTATGTAGCATGGCGGTGACGGTTCTATGTGGAATGTAGCGTTGTTATACAAAGATCTGTACGTCGTTCCAGTGTAGGATGAGGGACTGCGTATATTTCTGTGGCATTGCGATGGAGACCATATGAGTAGGGTACCATGAGTGTACCCTAATATTGTGGGTAGCTACATATATACTGTATTAGGTTAATCTATTGTGGGAGTAGATGGGCACAACGAGTGTGTAAGCCTTGAGTGCTGTCAACCCAAGCAACCTAATAAATAAGAAAATGTAACTGAACGATACATGTAGGGTTATCAAAAATTTGTAGTTTAAATCAGTCGCTATAGCTTATGTTCTGACCACCTCCTCATAACATACTCGTAGGTTAGATTTGTGGCAGAGATATGATAGCTTTGGATACTAGTTAACCTGTATTATTATCTGGGTAAGGCTATATTCTGATTATATTATATTTTATCCATTCTGCTGTGAGATATTTTCTAAGCTTTGATATATTTTATATCTCTGTCTTTTCTGTAGGATACCAAACAAGCCAACACAAGTTTTGATAGATTAGTATTTTGAAAAAAAAATCCGGTTTGTTGGAATTCGGGTTGTTACATTACTGATTTCGGATCACCTCTAGCAAGATGATCCAGAATCACACCTATGGGCAACCCTTGGATCTTGCAGGGCCACTCCACACCTAACATTTTTGGATTGGTTATTCCTGAACAATTCGATTTCCTGGTCCTATCAAACCTATCACTTGAGCCTTTTAGTTGGCTCTACATCCGAGGTGCCTCGCAATCCATCATCCACATAAGTAAAAATGTCTGGACTCTATACCGTGACACCACTTCTAGCTAGAAAAAACGCATGCACTACCTGCGTCTCTTGTCCTGTTTTTGACTGATACCGGGGTGTGAGGCTCGCTAATTAACGCTATACACAAAGCTGCGCTATTTAAAGCCATGCTTTGATCATCATCCACAAGACCGGGCTTTTCAACAAAAGTCTTGATCATTGCATCTTAGCATGCCACATTGTCATTCCATACCATACCATTGATTTCCACCAATATATAACCTCTAAGCTCTACATCTCAGAGAAGGGTGTTAAGAAAGAGAATAAATTCTCCGCTACCAAACAGATATACATTTAGCAGAGATCAACGAATATAGAACACAATACAATGTCAGACATACAATCCATTTACAAGTCCGTTCTCGGTTTAAACGAAACCAGAGGCACCTTATTCCTTATCCCATATGTCCAATACAGGAGAGATCCTCGCATATCCGGTCGATCTTCAAGTACGTGTTATGGCCTGCCCCTCACCAGCCGACATTTACCTGAAATGAGCTGTACAGATGTCCAACCAGCACAAGACGGTGGCCAAAGAAAGGGATTTGAACTAACAAGGAACCTGTAGAATGTCTCATAGCGCATGGAATAAAATATATTAATAGCATAACTTTGACATAAAACAGGTGAGACAGTGCATAAGCTGAAAACTAAACCATCATAGCAACGGAGAATCCAAAATACAGCTTATGTTCCACATCATCATTATTACAACTTTTAAAACTGTCTCTAAAGTAAAATAAGAAAGGTACACTACTAATGCCCAAAGTAGTGACCAACAGTGACACAGGAAGAATATCTATGTATATCATATGTGGAATTCTCCTGCTCGTCTCTGGTACAGCTACTCGTGCATACCACCTAACCTGTCTCTCGTCTGCTCGTTTAAGAGCATCCAGAGTAATAAGAAGAGACATAAAACTCTGGGTCAGACAAAAGTTTGGTATGAGCGATAAGCAGCAAAAACAGAACAATAACAGGAATACATAACCACACCTGAACCTGGACCTGCAACCAAAGAGTTAGCACAATAGGATGTACAATACTCTAAGGTGACACTGACATATTGTGTAATGATACAGGGGAAGGGTGTACATGTCATAGTGATGGAAAATAAACAAGCATAGCAACCATCCTCACATCTCTCACTCAGTGCGTAAAGCATAAGATATCCACCGCTTTGACCACCCAAATCCTTGTTATGATCACTCTGACCTATGGAGTCATGGAAACTCCACTGCACTGATCAATAGCCACTAGTCCTTGCTATGTCCACTCTGCCCCATGAAGTCATGATGACTTCACTACACTGGCTCATAGCCATGCTACGATCACTCTGCCCCATGGAGTAATAACTACCCCACTGCACTGATTCGTAGCCTAACTTTCATCTCTCGGTGGTGAATCAAAGTTATGGACGTCGACAACTCCTTAGCACACGTGCCGCAGCAAAGTCCAATTCATAAAGTTAACTCATTGGTTCCCATATGGATCCTAAGTAACAACTCCTCATTTGGACTACCTTTGCATCTCGGGGTTTTGGTCATTATCCCGTTCACACTTCAGTTTCCATTCAGTTCATTCCTTGTCTAGACTTGGAGATCGGTTCGTGATTCACCCTGGTCATCAGTTCGTGGCTCTCCCCTAGCATTGGGTCGTGGTTCCAACTCCAGGTCGTGATCCTCCTTCCCTGCATTGGCTCCTGGTCCTGTCCTCTCCATCTCGTGACCGGCTCGTGGCCTCCATCTGGGTCGTGATATAGTGGCTCGATTCGTGGAGGACATGGCGGCTCGTGAAAGGTGGTTCGTGGCTCCAAGCTCCAGGTCTATTCATGATTCTCGAAGTGGATCGGTTCGTGATGATACAGGTAGCTCGTGGTGAGGGGTGTCACGATCGGGTCGGGTCGCATAGGTGCTTCACGAACAGGGGTCCTGACCAAATTCTGCAACTTTTCCAGCAAGCAATTTACGCCATACGACAGTGTTTTCGACCAATCTAACTTTTCTATGCAATCAAAAGTCATTCCAAACAGTCATAGCAACATGTAGAAACGACCATAAACACCTAAACAACAATTTAACATGTCAATATGGATCAAACATACCCAAAACCCATATTTTTTCCTTAATTATATTTAACCATACGATTAGTAAACCATGTCCAAATTAACCCAAAATTCTAACAGAGGCTTAAAATAATATTTAAGAATTTTACAATTTTTTCCAGATTTTTCTGAGCCATAATTTCGCTAATTATCACTAATCACCCCTAATTAGCTGTAATTAGTGAAAAACAATGCAAATCACTCACCTTGGCCACAAATTAATCTTAGATCTGAACTTTGATACTATTATAGGTCGAATTCCAATGCTTAGCAGTAGCCCCAACTCTGATTTGCCACTAGAATTCCTCGATTTGGTGTAGATTAAGCTAATACGCGATTGAATGGTGATTTGGAATGAATTTAGAAAGTGGAGGCCATTGTTAAGGTTGAATAGAGGTAAGTGGCGGCTGGAAAATGACAAAGAAAAGGTTTCTCTAACCCTAATCAGCCCTCATATAGCTCAAATCCCGAAATCTCCCAATGGGCCTAGCTGCTAATCACCCGGTTAAGCCCAATTAAGCTGTTTTTCACCTTCTAAACATTGTTTTAGCTGTATCTCCCAAACGTTGAGTCCGTTTGGCAAATGCGACCATTGTACGGAAATGTAAACCATCATCCGAATCCAATGGAATTGGTTTCAGGTCAAAATTCCTTACCAACCAAAGGTTATGGGCGAAACAAGATTCGCCAAGCGCAAAATGGTCATTTAAAAATCGGCAAAAATCGTGAACATTGGAAATAACCCTAATAGTCGTTCCCCAAAGTTACACGGCCATACGACTTCATACGAAAAAGAAATAAATATTCTACGATCCTCCCATGCGTAGAATGCAGGTCATTACAGTACGTTTGTACGTCCTCCACTTGCTACCTTGTCTCGAGGGATCAGCCCAATCAAGACATCAGTAATCGCCCATTCGATGTAAAGATCTCCGATCTTTAACCACCGTCTTCATCGTTGACTTTTAATTGTCGTAACAGTTATTCAGAATAGGTTAAACCTGGTCTTTCTGAATAACTGGCGCATGTTTATAATCATATGATAAGTACACAAAGACATCACGCATCTCATTCCAATCCAGAATATTCTTTTATTCATATATTCTTGGAAATCATTTCAAAAGATTTTATAATATCTTTTCATAACTTAAACTAGATTAAGATTTATCAACTAGTCGGTATTAACGAGCCTTACCGAGGTAATTATTCATTTTATTATTCCAATCCCAACCTATTCATCCTGCGGAGCATAACTGGTGGTACTCCATATTTAACACCCATCGTGTTATTGGTAAATTTAATTAACATTTTTCAAATCTAATTATAGATTTAACTATCGCATGGAGTAAAACTAGTGGTACTCCATCTCGAAAACTTCTCAAATTCGGTTAATTTAATTGCCTCTTTTTATGCTTTCAATCTAATTAAAGATTCATTAAAATTCTAGTTCAGTTTTAGTCCTAAAATTCAGTACTTAATGATTATTCAATCTTTGGAAATTAATCTAGTCTTTACTTGGGGTAAAGAACAAATGTCATGTAAAAACACCATTCACAATAAACCCAAAATCATATTCCATTTAATATGGAATCTCCACAAAAATCTGAACAAATTTATAATTGATATAAATTTTTGTACCAAACTAACACTATAAGTGGAATAGCGACGTTTTAAATTTCATAAATAGTAAAGGCCTTTCTTCACCAAAACTCATCTCGATTGCTATTATTAACTCAAATTCCATTCAATTCCAATTTAATTAAATAAAGTGGAAAACTTTATTAAATATTAATTAAAAGATTTATTCCATTCACAAATGGGTTCAAGAACAACATTATTGAAGATACCATTCATGACAAACCCAAAATCCAGTTTGATATTAAATATAAGATCTTAAATGGAGATCATGTCGACTTATATTCAATACCAAATTCTGAAACTAACAGATATCGTTTTGGAATAACGATATCAATATCTTCCAAATTCCTCAACGATATCCGTGTAATCGCGGAACCCAATATTGAAAATATCCAAAGATAATTTCCATTTAAATCCATTCTAACACACACACACACACACACACACACACAAATATATATATATACATTGGAAACTTCTGGTTACTTTAAAAACCATATGGAAATCTAATTTGTTATTTCTAAAAATCATCGGATTATTATTCTACTTATTAAATAGTTCATTTGGACAAAAATATCTTTTATCTTCTCGAATGAGGAATATATCATCCAAAAAATCCATCCAAATCATTTATTATGATTTTCCTTAAATTATTCATATTTTTAATAATTTTATTAAGGCCCTTATAGTCGGTTTCCAATATTGGCCACCGAACTGCATCCATAGCGACCTTATCCAAAACTGATTTGGACTTAAATTAAAATCTAACCATTCAAATTTAAACCTCTTATATTCCTTGAAAAGATCTTTTCGATATGGACCCAAGGTTCCTGTTTTAGAGAATCCGATGGTCCGTTACGTCATTCAAAGTTAATGGTCGAAATTCACAAACGATTGTTGCGCGACACGTTCTATTCAAGCCATTTTAATATATATAATATATTTCGTAGATTTCTGTTCAAAATGTGTTTTATAAAATGTTTATAAATTCGTTTAAAAATGATTCCAAATTCCATTTTAATTTTAAATTAAAATTGAACATTGCCTTTTATTATGATCTCAACATGATAATATTTTCAAAATGTTAGATTTCGAAATTCAATCTTCTCAATATTCATTTTAAAAATGAAATAAATCAATATAAAAATCCATTCGAGTTAAAATTATGTTTATATAATTAACTCGGCTTCATATATTTTTATATTTTAGTGTTCGTCCAAAATCGGACATCAAAATCAAACTTTTAATCTTCATTGAATATTACATTATAAAAATATTCACATTTATTCTGGATTGGAATAAAATTTCAACCAATATCCAAATAAATAAATTTATATGGATTACATTCAACATATATATCCAATAATTGTTGTAAACAACTATCAACATCCAAAATGACATCCAATGTGCATTTTATTTTCACATAAGCTTCAATCAAATAATCGACGCTTATATAAATTTGTCAATCAATCAATTAACCGCAACTTCACACAAGGGAGATGTGTGAGTCAAACATCATCACAAGACCCGTGTGGTGTTTTTAACCAACAATAATCCGTTTAAATCAATCATTGTTTAATAAATTTAACCAATTCTAATTCGATTTGAATTATTCTTCAAACTAACTAATTTTCACTGTTTAAATTATAAATGGATATTTATATCCAATTTCAACTACAATAATAATATTAACATTATTTTTAACATGTTAAACATTTCAAATTAACAATCATCCATTGTTTTGCAAACAACTGTGATGTGAGCTACCAGGCATCGTATAACAATTTATTATATAATAACATAAAAATAATAGTTGGGTGCGGAAGTTGTAGCACCCCACGTCCAATAGTGTCACTCACTAAGGGAATGCATTAACTTTCATGGAGCGTTATAAGAGTATAGAATAGAATATCACAAGACAGATATATAAAGTGGTACTTAAAAATTCAAAATTTATTCATTGCAGTGGATAAGTAAAACATGTTTGGTTACAACATCAAAACCATACACTAAGCCAAGTACAGAAATATCCATCTTGAACAAAATTATTATCAGAGTACATAAAAGCAAAACCATAATCCCACTCTAAATAACCATAATGAAAAGAGCTAAAGATGAGCATTACTTTCAACACTTCCACGCACTTCAGAAAGAAAGAAATCCAAGTCAAGCTCCACTAGTCCCACCCTAAGGACCTGGGGAAGGGGGAAGGAAAGGAAAGAGGCGAAGCAAAAAGAGTCAGACATAAAGTCTGGCGAGTCCAGTGACTTTAACATTATAATCAGTAAAGTAACAGGATAAGAACATAAACTGGATATAAGAGATGACTGTAACATATGCAGATATGACAAGGTAAAAAAGATGAACAAGATATAACGTTGATTGCGCTTCTAATCTCTATAAGATAATTCCTACACCGCACCAATACTAGTTCCATAATGAAATTTGATCCCTCTTACTAAACATAATAATAATAATGGTAGTTTCGTGTACTCCTAGCTGCTTTCATAGGTGTCGCCTGCTCCTATCTCCACTAGTTGTACCCACTACCCTCCCTATTCGATCGACTCCCTAACTCGTAGATACCTGTGCTGGTCCCACAGTAGGGTGTATCACTCCCTAAAGTGGCAACCCGATACTACTAAAATGCACGGCTTATACCTACACGATGTAACAACACCTTACCTACCAGCCCGGACCCACGCACGCACATTACTCCGTTGGACTTGCACTGCCATCGCTAACTCTTTATTGACCTCTTACAATCAACCCTAGTAAGCGTGTCCTTGTCCTCGACCTAGTTCGAGCTCATATAGACACTAAAATGGGTTACTAGTTGAAAACGGTCCACCCACTTGACACAAACTCTGCTCCTAAGCTTGGTCCCCACTAGGAATTTCCACTTAACCCCGCTTTATCCCTATGTCTAATCACATGTCTCATCTTGGTTAAGTGTTTTAATTATGTTTCACATGCTACCCATGTTACCGACTTAACCCTTTTATCATTCCCATGTCTTACCACATGTCTTATCTTGGTTAAGTGTTCATTAGTTCATTATACTTGTAATCTTGCAAGACATCCCATATTAGATTATCGTTTTGCAATTGCTGGATATGCCGGGCGGTTCCGGACAGTCTTGTACCACAATCCGAATCTAACCTCGTGTCTTTGTATTATTACGTATCTAATTTCTGCCTTTGACCTCTCACATTAGAATACCAAATTGCAGTTGCTGGATGTGCCGGGCGGTTCCTGGCAGTCTTATACCGCAATTCGAATCTAACCTCGTGTCTTAGGCGTTCATTATCACTTTCTTGATTCAAGTCCCAATTTTAAGTCTTGGATTAAAATATATTCCAATTACCCATAATTTCCAATCTAAATTATGTTTATAATTTTAATCCAAATTAGGCCTATAATCTTATGTTATGCCAAATTACGCCCAAATTAGGCCTATAATCTTATGTTATGCCAAATTACGCCCAAATTAATTTGTGTTTATTGTTATTAACGATTTATCCAAACCTCATGTATACAAATTATATCTAATTATGCCCAATCCAACTTATGCCAAATCTCATGTATACAATTTATACACAATTATGCTCAAAATGATTTATGCCAATAATCTCATTTTATTACAAATTTCCCCAAACTTTTCCCAATCGTTCAAACGTTATTCGTATGCAAATCTCAACACAAAATGTTAGGCTCGAAGTTAGCCTAATCTCATTAAAATAAGGAAACGAATAGGAGAAGAGAATCAACATCAAAATTGGCATAAGCATAAGAACAGGCATATGAAACATAAACAGGCATATAACGATAAACTGGATCAGAAAGGCATATGGCAGATTTATGGGTATTAATTTAAAGGATAATGATTTATAAACTTGATAGGATTCATCTCAATCAAAGGCATATTCATTAAATCCAATTCACAATCCTATCACAATTACTTTTTAAATTCAATTATATGTGAAAGTGACATAGACTCACAACGACAAGATTTAGGAGAGAGGATAGATCTGGATTCTGATTTCTGAATTTGATTAGCGAAACCATTGTTGTAGAATTTGATTCTTATCTTCCAATTTGAATACCCCTATTATGATTTTCTTTGGTGGAGAAGAAATGCTAGGTTAATTCAGATTTGAGCAACATGGAGGCTCTCTGGATTAGTGTAATGAAATTACGGTTAGGTTTAGGGTTATTTTATAGATGCTCTAGGTGAATCAGGCCAGATCTGGGCCGATGGGGTCGACGCCCCTGTCGACACCCCTATACGGGTTCGACACCTATGTCGACTCCCTTAGAGGGTTCGATACCCTAGAGCGGGAGATTTCCCGCTCACCCAGATTTGGCTGATTTTGATTTTTGAATTCATTTTTGATTTGTTATTTAATTATTATTAAATTCTGCTAATTCTTGAATTCTTCTAAATTTTATAACTCCTTCATACTGTATCCGTTTTACGCAAACTCGGACTCTATCCCAAGCAGAATTCCGAGACGAACGCAATGGCGTAACCTGTTTCCCTTAATTCTTCATATAAAAATTAAGTATACTTTAATTATCCCTTATGTCATGTTTTTTTTTTAAATTACGGGGTGTTACATTCTCCCCTCCTTAATGGATTTCATTTCCGAAATCTTCAAGTTTAGAAGAATATATCCTACCATCCATCATCCATCTACTCATCCATCATCCACAAGCATCCATTGTCCTTAAAATATTTCTAATGTTATATGAACATATGCAAAAGTGTGTGTATATGTCCTCTATCTAATGCAATGATCAGGCAGTCTACTAATTCAGTTGACCTCCTTAATGCGAAACATGATAGTGCCATGCATCCATTATGTATGCAAAAGAATCTTAATGATACATATCATTTCTGTATGAGTGCACAACCATTCATTCAAGTGCAGTATCCATATGATAACACATTCAATATACATCCATTAACTTAAATATGCACACTCATTCATATGCAATATGCAAGTGATTGAGCTGATCTAGTGCCTAATGTGTGCGTAAATGCATCCACGAGCAACCACTAACAAACACTTACATCCATTTGCATCAACCAAACATAACATGTCTCAAACACATGTTTACCACCATAGGATTTTCTACCTAAAGATTGAAGATATAATCGAGAGGATACACTAAACGATTGAACAAGTATAAACAAAGCGGTAGAAAAAGGAGTTAAGAACATACCCTCAAAAAGGAAAGGGTACGACGCATGTGTCTTGCCTTTCGTCTCCCGAGTCGCGTCTCCTTGATCATCTCCCCACTGGACTTTAACCAACTTGACCTCTCGGTTGCGTAATTTTTTGACCTTCGATCCAAGGATGCATGTAGGAACTCGTCTAACTGTGGCATCTCGCTCTACTTCCGCTTCTCTAAGCATGGTCGGCTCTACTACTTCCGCGGTATCATGTAAACACTTCCTCAAATACGACACATGAAATAGGTCATGAACACTACTAAGTTTCTCAGGCAACTTTACTATGTAGGCCATCTGTCCAATTCTTTCTGTAATGGGGAATGGCCCTACGAACCTTGGTGCCAATTTCCCTATAGATCCAAAACGAACTACATTCCTTAATGGTGGCACTTTAATAAAAACCATGTCTCCAACATCAAACTCAAGATCAGTTCGTCTCTTACCAGCGTATGACTTTTTCCGGTCTGGTGTCGTCTTCATGCGTCTTCGAATCAAATCTATCTTCTCCGAAGTTTCTCTAACCATATCGGGCCTAGGTAAAATCTTATCCGTAGACTCCCACCGACAAGTCGGTGATCAGCAAGGTCGTCTATATAGAGCTTCAAAAGGTGCCATGCCAATACTAGTCTGATAGCTTTTGTTGTAGGCGAACCTTACTAATGGAAGATGTTCCTCCCATGTTCCTCCAAAGTCCAAGATGCATAACCTCAAAAGATCTTCTAGAATCTGATTACTCTTTCTGTTTGGCCGTCCGTCTGAGGGTGATAAGTGGTGCTAAAACACAATTGCATTCCTACCGCCTCTTACAAGCTATTCCAAAACTCAGTAGTGAAAATGGGATCTCGATTACTTACGATACTAGAAGGTATGTCGTGTAGACGAACTATCTCTCGGAGATAAACGGATGCTAACCATGCTGCTATTCTTTTACTCTTAACGGGAATGAAATGGGCGCTCTTGGTAAGTCTATCTACTACTACCCAAATCCCCGTATTACCCTTCCTTGACCTCGGCAAACAGTCGACGAAATCCATGGAAACACTTTCCCATTTCCACTGTGGAACTTCTAAAGGGTGAATCAAACCACCAGGCTTCTTTTGCTCATCCTTGACTTGCTGGCACACTAAGCATCTAGAAACTAACTCAACCACATCCTTCTTAATTCCCACCCAAAAGAAAACTCTCTTCATGTCCCTATACATCTTGTCACCACTGGGATGTATGGTCATCTTAGAACGGTGTGCTTCTTCAAGGATTGTCTTTCTCAAACTTTCGTCTCGAGATGCGCAAAGTCTCCCATCCCCATGCAACCAACCTTTGTCATCGATTTTATACCTACTAAGATGGCTCGAAGACTCCCATCTTATGAGCTTGTTTACTATCTCTATCAACTATGGGTCATCTCGTTGTGCCACACTTATCTGAACCAAAAGCGTAGGTCGCACCTCTAATGATGCCAACAAACCGGTACATAATCGATAGAGGGACTAAAGTCAAAGGTAGATACATACTCTAAACTCTGTCGCTCTACAAATAAAGGACTCAAAGTCAACCTTTTTCTACTCAAGGCATCAGCTACAACATTACCATTGCTAAGGGTATATGCAATCTCAAAATCGTAGGATGCTAAGAACTCCATCCACCCCTGTTGCCTTAAGTTTAGATATTTTTGGGAGAACAAGTATTTTAGTGACTTATGGTCTGTATACAACCCAAACCTCTCACCAAACAAGTAATGTTGCCAAGACTTAAGTGAAAAAACTATGGTAGCTAACTCTAAATTGTGGGTAGGGTAATTCTTCTCATGGACCTTCAACTGCCTTCCTCCATAGCATATCACCCTTACCTTTTGCATAAAAACTATGCCAAGCCCCGTCCTGCAAGCATCAGTATACACTTTGAATGGTTTAATCCCATCCGGCAAAACTAAAACTGGAGCTATCATCAATGCCCTCTTCAAACTTTGGAAAGCATCGTCACAGTCAATATCCCAAGAAAAGGTCAAATTCTTTTTCGTCAACCATGTAAGTGGGGCTGATATCTTTGCAAAGTGCTTGATGAATCTATAATAGCCCGCCAACCCAAGAAAACTTCTTACTTCTGTTACGTTTCTAGGAACCTTCCAATCTTGGATTGCTACCACCTTCGCGGGATCCACTGCTATCCCTTCCTAAGAGAACACGCGCCCTAAGAACCTCACTTCCTTTCTCCAGAAATGACATTTAGAGAACTTAGCTTTGAGTTGATGTGCTCGAAGGGTCTCTAAGACTTCCCTAAGATGTAGGGCATGTTCTTCCTCGCTTCTAGAGAATATCAAGATATCATCCACAAAGACCACCTCGAACTTGTTTAGAAACTTCCTAAACACCCTAGTCATCAAGTCTACGAAATAGGCGGGTGCATCTGTCAAACCAAAAGGCATGACGAGCCATTCGAAGAAACTATCGGGAGTCCTAAAAGAAGTCTTATCTATACTATCCTCAGCTACCCTCAACTGATGAAATCCTGCAGCTAAGTCCAACTATGAGAAAACTGAAGCACCAACCAACTGATCGAACAAATCATCTATCCTCGGCAATGGGTGACTGTTCTTCTTCGTGAGGTTATTCAGCTCCCTATAGTCCACGCGCAATCTAAGAGAACCATCAGCCTTCGTGGCAAAAACAACAGGAGCACCCCACTCTGAGATACTTCTTCTTATGAATCCTTTCTCAAGCAACTCTTTCACTTGTTTATTAAGCTCCCTCCTTTATCTTGGAGCCAGGTGGCGCACAGGCATTGAAACTTGATTTGCATTGTCCACCAAATATATACGGAAATCTATCTCGCGTTTTGGAGGTAAGCCCCTGACCTCCTCAAAGACATCTGCATACTCACGGACTACTCGAACAGACTGCAAATCATCAATGGATGTGTTAAAAGATTCTAGGTAACTAAGCATAATAGAACCCATAGGATCGCATGAGATATCGAGAGTATCACCCAAACTAGTCAACAGTCTAACTACCCTCTTTTCACAGTTGAGAATGGAACCATACCTGGCTAGCCAATCCATTCCTAGAATCAACCCATAGCCCGTAAAGCCAAGCATATAAGCGTTGCATTCGAACTCAACGCCATACACATATATTCTCAAATCCCGACATAACATAGAAAGATGAGCCGTACCCCTAATAGGATTTGCGACAACCATGGGATCCACTACTATACTAGTATCTAGATGCAGAGACTCAACAACAAAAGCAGATATAAATGAATGTGAAGCTCCAGAATCAAACAAAGTACGTACAGGACGATCGAAAAGGAAAATCAAACTTTCAACAAAAATGTTTCTACCTCTCTCTTGTCTAGGAGCCATGAGAGCATGAACTTGCCCTCTAGAAGTAGATCATGTTCTTTGTCCTTACCCTTGTCCTTGCCTCCTTGGGCAGCCTATAATCATATGTCCTGCCTCGCCACATTGGAAGCAACCCATCTTCTTCTTCTTCCTACAGTCCTTCTTCAAATGGCCAGGTATTCCACAATTGTGACACTTCCTTTTCTCAAAACCCTTGTTATCCTTGTCGCCCTTCTTTTGTTGCTGCTGTGCCTTCTTTGGATCCCCTTTCTTATCCTGTGCCTTATCTACATTAGCATCTTTCTCCTCTTCATGCATCAACGCCATGTCAACAAGTTTCTCGAAAGTAGCCCCCATTGGAATGTGGCACATAGCCAACCCGTGTAAAGGTTCATTCAGACCCTTGGCAAATCTCAAAGCCTTCTTATGTGGTGTATTAACTAATTCCATACCAAATTTTTCTAACTTGTTAAACTTGTTAACGTATTCCTTCACAGAAAAACTCCCTTGTTTCGAAGCCAAGAAACTTTCCATGTATAAACTCTCCTTTGCTTGTGAAAGAAATTTCAACTCGAACCTTTGTTTAAAATCCGTCCATGTCTCCACTAAATGTCCTCCATTAGTTACTTCCCACCAAAATGCAGCTTTGTCCTTCATCAACCAAGCAGCTAGTTGAACCTTCCTTCCATTGTCTATCTCAAAGATACAAAACAAGTCCTCCACTTCCTTGAGCCAATTCCGAGCCTCCACAAACGTCTAAGTCCCATAAAACGACTTTCCGCCTATCGCACGGAAATCTTTGCATATCTTAGAAAAACCGTCTACATGGGAGGGGGGAAGGAGGAGGAGCGGCTGTAGTTGGGGGAGGAGGAACGTCTGCTGGGCCTACGGCAGTAACCCTAACCTCTAGATACCTAATGAACCAACCTGGTATCTACACGCCCTTGGGTATAACGGGTTCCCCAGACATGCTAAAAGGAAAAAGGAAGAGATTCAAAACAGAGAATCGAAAGATAGATATATGGCTTTTGGGGATTATGTTTTTCATAATAAACTTTTCTCTTGAAACTACCCTCTTTAAAACGTGTTTTTGAAAATACTACTTTCTAAAAATGCTTTTGAAAACGGTTTTCAAAATCTTTTATCTATTTTGGTAACCTTCAGCTCTGATACCACGTGTAACACCCCACATCCATTAATGTCACTCACTAACGGAACGCATTAAATTTTATGGAGCATTATAAGAGTATAGAATAGAATATCACAAGACAGATATATAAAGTGGTACTTAAAAATTCAAAATTTATTCATTACACCGAAAAAGTAAAACATGTCTAGTTACAACATCAAAACCATATGCTAAGCCAAGTACACAAATATCCATCTTGAACAAAATTATTATCAAAGTATATAAAAGTAAAACCATAATCCCACTCCAAATAGCCATAATGAAAAGAGCTAAAGCTGAGCATTACTTTCGATACTTCCAAGCACTTCAGAAAGAAAGAAATCCAAGTCAAGCTCCACTAGTCCCACACTGAGGACCTACGGGGGAAGGAAAGAAAAGAGGCAAAGCAAAAGGAGTCAGACATAAAGTCTGGCGAGTCCAATGACTTTAACAATATAATCAGTAAAGTAACAGGATAAGAACATAAAATGGATATAAGAGATGACTGTAACATATACAGATATGACAAGGCAAACAAGATGAACAAGATATAACGTTGATTGCGCTTCTAATCACTATAAGATAATTCCTACACCGCACCAATACTAGTTCCATACTGAAAGTTGATCCCTCTTACTAAAATAATAATAATGATGATGGTGGTTTCGTGTACTCCTAGCTGCTGTCATTGGTGCCGCCTGCTCCTATCTCCACAAGTTGTACCCACTATCCTCCCCATTCGATCGGCTCCCTAAATCGTAGATACCCGTGCTGGTCCCACAGTAAGGTGTATCACTCCTTAAATGGCAACCCGATACTAGTAAAATGCACGGCTTATACCTACACGATGCAACAACGTCTTACCTACCAGCCCAGACCCACGCACGCACATGACTCCGTTGGATTTGCACTGCCATCGCTAACTCTTTATTGACCTCTTACAATCAACACCAGTAAGCGTGTACCTGTCCTCGACCTAGTTCGAGCTCATATAGATACTAAAATGGGTTACCGGTTCAAAAGGGTCCACCCACTTGACACAAGTTTCCCTCCTAAGCTTGGTCTCCACTAGGAATTCCCACTTAACCCCACTTTATCACCATGTCTAATCACATGTCTCATTTTGGTTAAGTGTTTTAATTATTTTTTACATGCTACCAATGTTACCCACTTAACCCTTTTATCATTCCCATGTCTTACCACATGTCTTATCTTGGTTAAGTGTTCATTAATTCATTATAATCGTAATCTTGCAAGACCTCCCACATTAGATTGCCATTTTGCGGTTGCCGGATATGCCAGTTGGTTCCGGGAAGTCTTATACCGCAATTCGAATCTCACCTCGTGTCTTTGCATTATTACGTATCTAATTTTTGCCTTTGACCTCTCACATTAGATTACCAAATTGCAGTTGCTGGATGTGCCGGGCGATTTCGTGCAGTCTTATACCGCAATTCGAATCTGACCTCATGTCTTAGGCATTCATTATCACTTTCTTGATTCAAGTCCCAATTTTAAATCTTGGATTAAAATATATTCCAATTACCCATAATTTCCAATCTAAATTATGTTTATAATTTTAATCCAAATTAGGCCTATAATCT
Organism: Allium sativum; assembly: GCA_030737875.1. Lineage (NCBI taxonomy): Eukaryota > Viridiplantae > Streptophyta > Magnoliopsida > Asparagales > Amaryllidaceae > Allium > Allium sativum. Next base: position 774,248,812 of record CM060912.1, read on the forward strand.
TATGTATACATGTTATGCCAAATTACGCATAGATTAATTTGCGTTCATTATTATTAACAATATATGCCAAACCTCATGTATACAAATTATATCCAATTATGGCAAATCCAACTTATGCAAAATCTCATGTATACAATTTATACACAATTATGCTCAAATTGATTTATGCCAATAATCTCATTTTATTACAAATTTCCCCAAACTTATGCCAATCGTTCAAACGTTATTCGTGCGCAAATCTCAACACAATATGTTAGGCTCGAAGTGAGCCTAATCTCATAAAAAAAGGAAAAGAAGAGGAGAAGAGAGTCAACATCAAAATTGGCGTAAATATAAGAACATGCATATGAAACATAAATAGTCATATAACGATAAAATGCATCAGAAAGGCATATGGCAGAATTATGGGTATAAATTTAAAGGATAATGATTTATAAACTTGATAAGATTCATCTCAGTCACAGGCATATTCATTAAATCCAATTCACAATCCTGTCACAATTACTTTTTAAATTCAATTATATGTGAATGCGACATAGACTCACAACGACAGGATTTAGTAGAGAGGATAAATCTGGATTTTGATTTCTGAATTTGATTAGCTAAACCGTTGTTGTAGAATTTGATTCTTAATTTAGATTTGTGCAGCATGGAGGCGCCATGGATTAGTGTAATGAAATTAGGGTTAGGTTCAGGGGTATTTTATAGATGCTCTAGGTTAATTGGGACCCTTAGATTAGTTTAGGATCCATCTGAACCATCCAAACCAGAAAAACACGTCATTCAACCAATCCCAGAAGACCACATATCATTCCAGACCACAAAACTCGTCAGGCCAGATCTGGGCCGATCGGCTCGACACTCCTATAGGGGGGTCGACACCTATGTCGACTCCCCTTGGGGGGGGGGGGGTTGACACCTTAGAGCGGGAGATTTCCCGCTCACCCAGATTTGGCTGATTTTGATTTTCGAATTCATTTTTGATTTATTATTTAATTATTATTAAATTCTGCTAATTCTTGAATTCTTCTAGGCTTTATAACTTCTTCATACTTTATCCATTTTACGCAAACTCGGACTCTATCCCAAGCAGAATTCCGAGACGAACACACTGGCGCAACCATTTCCCTTAATTCTTTTTATAAAAATTAAGTATTCTTTAATTATCCCTTATGTCATGTTTTTTTTAAATTATGGGGTGTTACAGGAGTCCTCACACAATAGTTAAACCAAAAGTCACGACACTTGTTATGTTGAATTTTAGCCGTGCACTCATCGTTCTCACTCTCCGCAACTGGAATTCACTTTTCTATCTCTACAATTTGCATATACCTCCAATCTTCCCCAAACTTGGTCACCGACACGGAAATGCCATTCCGGACAACTTTCCATAGAGCGCTTTCTCCCAAAAACGCTCGGATTCACGATGAATCGCTGAAAATTTCTCTAGGCTAGCGAACTTCAGTCGCATTTTTAGAGCATCTTCGAACTCCAAAATTCAATTTTGATATGTGCATTTCATATAGAAAAGTGAGATCTACGACTTTCATTTTTGGGGCCTTGGCCAAAAACACACGGATAAGAAGTTATTGGGCAAGGAAGGAGATTGTTGTTTTTCAAACGTGATTTTTTGTAAAAGAGGAGTTTTTGGCCAAGGTAGGGCCTAGTACCGGAAGAGGGGGGCTGTAGGTGGAGATCAGGCTGCGTGGAGGTGATGGCATGTCGGAGGGGAGGTGGCTGTGGTGGTGGTGGGGCTCAGGGAGGCAGCTAAGTTGGAGGAAAGGTGGGTTTAGTTTTTGCAAAGAAAGAGAGAGAGAAAGAGAGAGGAGGAAGGAGGAGGATGAGATGGCAAAGCCGGAGGGAAGGAGGTGGCTAACAGAGGCGGCGAAGTGGAGGAGTTTGCGGCGGCAACAAGTATTTGCGGGAGAGGCCATTATTTTGTGAAATAAGGGGGAAGTGGGCGAGGAAGAGGAAATAATGAAGATAGAATGGAGAAAAAGAATTTAAGTAAGAGATTTCATCGCTCTTTCTCTCCGATTGCCGGACCGTAAATGATCTCCGTTTGCAATGGAATTTCGGCCCAAGATAACATAAAGAATTATGAATCCAATGAATCAAGTTCGTCGAATTCCGAGTTCGTTTGACCCTACGTTAAATTTCTCAATTATACTCAAAATAGCTTCAAAAATGCGATTTTAACATACATTTTCTTCTTGTATGCCCATATGCTAACTCCAAAAACAATGTAATTTTGGATAATACCATTATTTGATGATACAAATCCAGAAAAAATGTGTAATCGAATTGTGAGATCGTCTCAATAACATTCCTTTGTAAACTGACTATCAGTTTTTTCCCAAACGGGTTTGTTGGATCTAGATTAACCCTAGAGGTGGGGTGAATAGGGTTTATCACAGTTTTTAACTGAATTAAAAAACTGACAGGATATTAAAATAATAAACAGATCACAGACTGCAGTAGAAATAAAAAGCAGAAAAGAAATAACACAGAGATACCTAGCTTCAGCAAATTCCTGCCTACTGCTGCATTCCTAAGGTTTCTACTAGGTGTTATAAACAGATCCCGCATACAAGACCATGTACACTCGCAGCTCCTGCTCCTGTCCTAACCCTATTCTCAAAACCCTAGACTGATCGATATCCCCTCGATCAGATTTCCCCTAGTTACGACCCCGTAACCAGTAACCCAGATTTTACAGACTCTGTCAACTGTCAGTCAACACCCTGACTGGATCCCCTAGATTTTACAGATTCTAGAAAACTGGTTCGACGGTTTTACAACTCAAATTAAAAGACAATACACAATAAAATTTGAAATCAAACCCAAGTTAAAATAAAGAATTTTAAATCCCCTTTATGATTAAGCTTCGCTTAGCCAAGATCGGGTAGGCCGGCGCGTCCTCATTTCATTTGCCCGATCTATTCTCTTTAGGTATGGAGATTAAAAATGGCGGCGGTTTGAAATCGAAACCTAGGGTTTCTCTCCTATATCCCAAATCGAATTCAATCCTTGATGTATGGATAAATCTCTGAAGCTCGAATGCTCTGTTGCTCCCTTTCTTCGATTTGATTTGGCTTGGAATACTTGCGACCGAAAAATGTGAGTGATTTCTGAATTGATTTATGCTCCTTGAATTTTTTTAGCTGATTGTGTTGGATTTTCGATGCCCCTGTTTGCCAGTGATGATGTGGTATGTATAGGATTAGAAAATCCTAATTTTTCTCTGATTTCATCATTATTGACTTGGTCTGATTGATTGCGTTGCTTTCCCTTTTGTTCTTCGACTTAAATTAGTTGTGGTGAAATTGCTTGAATTTTTTTTTTGTTTTTGAAATGGCCTGCGTGATTTTCTAAATGATGGAATACTTGCTCGAAATGATTTGTTACCTTGATTGCCTCCTCTGGTTTACATTTCTTGCATGTATTTTTTGCCATGGTTTCCTCTTTTAGATGCGTGGACTTGTGCAAAAACAGGAAATACTTATTTCATCATTGCCAAGAATACTTATTTGAAAATCTAGAAACACAGATATACTGTAATTTCGATTATCATATCAGGAAATAATTTTGCGTAGCTTGATAAAATTATTGTCCCTGCAAAATTCGAAGCCTGAATATTCATGCTGATTTTTTACTTAGCAAGAAAATATCCCACCATTAAAAACTGTTAAAAAAATTCATTCCTCTTTTGCTTGACAATTAATTCACTGATTTAATTTATGGGAAAAAAATTATGTAGAGGTGAAAACTCTTTCCAAAAACTGGAAACACGTTTTGCTTGAAAAATTGTAAGCTTTGTGAAATGATATTCTTATTCCCCTTGCCAAAAATGATTCACTATCTTTTCCCTGATTTGTTGCATTTCACATGTGATCGAATGCCATGAGAAAACTTGTCAGTCAAATTGTAAAAACTGGAAAGTTTTTACCATTTTTGAAATGATTCTTGCCTCAAAACAAATGTCAAATAAAACCGATTTGTTTTCCTCTGCTTTCATGCTTTGCATGTTGGTCTGAGCATCATGTTGTATAGCCGTACCATTTGTGTACACACACTTGCTGATCAGTATGATTTTGTTGTCGTCTATACTTTGTTGCATTTGTGCTTTTGCCATAGTTCCATTTTGTTGCTTTCACCATTTTGAAATAAGCTTTGAGTTAAATGGGTCGACCATGGTGTTGCATGTTAACCCACTTAAAAAAAATTTGTTTTTCCCATTGTGATTTACATCTACATGTTGATTTATCTTGACATGTTTATGTATTGTACTTTGTTTATCTGCCGCACCATTTTGTGTTGACCATGCATGAGCTTGTTCATGGACTTGCTCGATGTCCCTGACCTTTGCTGAGACCCCCACCAGGTTGTAAATCCAGACCTTGTGTATGAGCTGGCTTGAGTTTCATGCATTGTCTACTTTGACTTGTTTGCACCTGAAACAATTCTGCACCATATATATACTTGAAAACTTTGAATCTCTGACTTGAACTCGACTGCATTAGTCTGGACACTTGAAAAAAAACTTGACAATATACATATGCACTTGCTGATCATTTTCACTTGTGACTACTTGTTCATGAAACACATAGTTGTGTCACTGCACCATACTTGACATGTATACTCGCACCATTCACATTCATGCTGAACTGTATTTGTGTCTTTGACCCATGATTTTGATTATCATTGATCTTCCATGTTAATCACTAGTATTTTGCTTGATTTGCCAAGATAAAACGCTTGATTTTGTGTGATTTGTGATCTGCCACTTGCTTTTATTGCTGAGCTGATTTTCATCTTTCTTCTTTGATTTGATTTTCCCACTAATGACTGTGCACTGAGTCGAGATGGTCCACGTGGCTACTCCTCAGTTGCACGCTGATTAGCGAGGCAGTGCACACGTGTATATTCATGCACGTGTGTACATGTAGCCATCAGTCAAGTTTTCTGTCCCTATACTATACAAACTGACCAGACACAAATGAATCAGATCAAGTCATGAAAAATGATGAGAAACACACTGGAAATCTGAGGCAAATAAAATTTCAAAATTAAAATTTATATTTGCATATATTCAGTTTAAATTCTATTGCAGTGTACTGTGCGTGCTTCTGTTTCATTGTGACAGGTAAGAAGATGATGACTGAACTGACAATGAAGTGCTGTGAAGACAGAAGACTAAAGACTGAAGACAACAAGAAAGTGTTGAGTGTGTAAAAGAGTGAATATAACAGTGAAATTGAAAATGAATATAAATTAAAATATATATAAGTGATGTATTCGAATAGTGGAGTATAAAATTTGTACTGTTTGAATGTATGAAATAAAATATTTATATTTAAATAAAATACTGTTGAATATTTGAATTTGTGCATAGTCGTATTCTATTTGAATTTAAATATTATATTCCTGTCTGCGATGTGAATATGAAACAGTACGATTTCAAACACATTTGAAATAAAATTTATTTGGTTGTTATCATCAAACAAAAATCATATAATTGTGTATACAACACCGTTATATACAACAATCTCCCCCTTTTGATGATGACAAACAAATAAAAGATTTTGAAACAAAATAAATATATATGACAGTGCATATTGAACTCCCCCTATTTACTAGCTCCCCCTGCAACAGAAGACTCCCCCTATAACTATGCATGAGTGAAAAGTGAAAATTAAAAATATTTATAAAATATTCACTCTTAAATCAAAATCTCAACCCATTCTCCCACTTTTGTTATCATCAAAAGGATACAGAATTTAAAATTTAGAAGAAAAATGACTAAAAATATAATTTCAGCAAAAGAGGAAGAACGAACATCATAAATCTCAATCAGTCAAACAAAAATCATAATAAGCTGAGAACTAGTGGCATATTTCACATTGTAGAGAATGACGGATTTACGATGAATTATATAATAATGAGGAGAGTTATAAAAAAAATGAATATTTCCCAATTATTTTCAAAAGAATTTCATAAATTGAAGCACAAAAACAATGATGGATTTGGACTATTATTATAATTTCAACTCAAGTGACAATATTGTATAATCTCAAATCCCAATGCCTATCAATCAACAAATCATAATACGTCATAAAATTTCAACACATTTCATAGATTAGAAAGATGGATTGATAGGCTAGTTTTTATACACAGAGGAGAATTTCAGATTAATTTCAATTTATAGCACATATTTCCTATTTCTTTTTATTTTATTTGAGAGCACACTGACCACGCATAACCAGAGCTTGGATTTTTAAATGAGGTCAGTCGCATCTTAAATTATAAGTTGTCTCATAACCATGCATGACCAGAGCTTGGATTTTAAAATGAGGTTAGAGACACACTTATATATTAATTATATATTTTATGATTTTCGGCTTTAAATAGAAAAACTCCTCGGTATAAATAACCAATATGAATGATAGAAATGTGGTAGGTACAGAAATGGACTGTGAAATAAATTTCTAAATTAATTATATTATGAAATATGCTCGACTGTACTGGGATCATTGAAAATTTTCAATTATCACTAATTCTGAATAATAACATAGCCACAATTCCATCACAAATATTTTCACTGTTTATTCAAGATGATTTTAAAAAAATATTAACTCTCCACATTAATTTAAAGTCATGATGGATGGTAGAATGGTGGAAGATAAAGATGGTGATCGTAAAATAATTGCTAATTCAAAGATATTATAATAAATGTTCAATCATCATGAAAATATTAATAAAATCTCCTCTTGTTGTGAAATATATTGCAGTCACAATTCATCACAATTTCAAAATCTGATAATAATTTTTGATGAATTATAAATACAGTTCAATTTTGGATATTGGTTTCAATTTCTGAATGAATAATCAATAAATAAATTTAAAATTGAAAATCAATTACAAGAGGAATATGAAGAGCTATACAAAGCAAGAGGGATAAGAAAAAATATATATACATAAAAATTCAGCGCTTCTGATACCACTTGGTGTCTTTATTAACAGATTTTAATTACAAAGCCCAAACAAACAGAATTAACAAATTTGCACATTTTTCAAAGCTGCAGATAAGAACTAGAAATTATTTGAAACAGTATCAGAGCAGCACAAAAAACAATATCACATCAGACTTGTCAGAGGATGGTCACATAAGATCATTCATGATCCAAGATTAGAAATACTATTTATTTGAAATCATTTGAGGAATATGAAAAACTCTAGATTCAATGAATCGATCACACCAAATTATTAGTTTCACATTCAAGATATGTGTGTGATTCAGTAAATCAATAATTTCAAATGATTTTAAACAAACAGATATTCAAATCAAATAACCATGAAATACCAATAAATTTCAAGATCCAAATTTTTCAAGGAATTTTTCAAAAAAAATCAATTTCTGATAAGCACATGAGTAATTTCAGATCATTTACATCAAATTTAAGAGATATTCATGATCCAGAAAATTAAAAAATAACTTATTTGAAATCACTTGAATCAATGTCAAGTTTTGAGATATAATGAATCAGTCACACGAGATTGATAATTTCAAATTTAGAGACATGTGATGTTCAGAATATCAAGAATTTCAGATGATCTCAAACAAACAAATTTCAACAATAATGATCACGAATATAAGGTAAATTTCTAGATGTATCACTGTAATTCAAGCTAATCCGAAAATCAATGAAATTATCACGAATGATAAGAAACAGTGTACTGTAATGAGTATAATTTTTTAAGCGTTTCCAAAATGAATTAGAAGAAACTCAAAACAGAATAAGTGTGAAATTTCATTAATTATTCAGATCTTCAAAATTTTAGAATTCGAAATGACAGTGTTCAAGATATGATATTAATGCATCAACACTGTTCTGAATTCAAAAAAAAAAACTTCAAAATAATTGCAGATATTTACAAGATTAAATTCAAGATCTGGAAATAATTAAACCATCAGAGTTCTATTCAACTAAAGCAAATTTCCAGAAAAAAAATTCTATAATTTGAAGTTAATGAAGCCCATAAAGAAACAAAATAAATATGGCAGTGATAAAAAAATGAAGAAAAATAGAAGGGGTAGAGGAAGGAATAAAGACAGAAAATAAAAACAGAAAGAATATACAAAGGTGAGTTTAGAGATCATACCAGAATCCAATGTAAAACAGAATATCTAAATCAACAAGCTTGGCTAAGGATCTGTGGATGATACAGAAATATTGAGCAGTTCGAATTCAATTCTCTTTTGCAAAGCAGTTCCTCAGCCTCCTTTGGTACCTAACAATTCAGGGGATCGAGTGGTCTAACAAAGTTTGTAAAACCACTCACAACTGTATTCATATATTTTGGTACCCAGACTTGTTTATATAATAGACCATTAGAATCTACTTTCGTACCCTTAGGAACCCAAATCTGTTTGAACTTGACGAAGCCCATTTTATTTTTTGGGATCCGAGAATGTTTAAATGATTTATTATAAAACGATTTCTCATCACAATTTTGACTCAAAAGACCTTTGAAATTTTCAGTGTTCAAATTTTCTAAGCAGTTCTTTCCAAAGCAGTTTGAGGGATTTTTCAAATCATTTGAATTTTGTTTTCCAAAAACATTTGTATTCCCAAATCCGAGTCCGCATTTATTTCCAGTAGAAAATTTGTTTTTCAACAACATATTTAAAGATTTTTCTCCATCAGAAAACTTAACTAAAATTGACTCTAGTTGTTGAATTTTGAATTTAAGATCGCTGTTCTCTTTTATTAAATCTGAACAGCGGTAATTAGTGATCTTCCTTTCAGCATCATACTGTTTCAAAACCAAATTTTCGGATTCAAGTAATTTAATTTTGGTTTGGGACTCAGCAATCTCAGATTCAAAATGTTTTCGACTTTCAGATTCAAATTTCTTGAAATTTTCAATTTCAGCTTCAAGATCTTTGAGAATCAAATCGGATTTCAATAGATTTTCTTTTTCAGCAATTTCAAATTTGGAATTTATATCAGTTTTAAAATTTTCAAATTCCTTTTGTAGAAAATTGTTCGAGCTTGATTACTCAATCTTGTCCTCTTTCAAGATCAGACTCTTATTTTCAAAATTTTGAATATTTTTATTGAGATGAACAAGCTTGGTTTCCAATTTCAAATAATTTTTACAATCCGAATTTGAAAAGTTTTTAAAATATTCAAGTTGTGATTCCAAATCAACAATTTTGCTGGTCAACTCAGAATTCTTAGATTTCAAAAATTTGTTTTTAGATTGGTGTTTATCAACAGACTTAGTTAGATCAGCACTAAAATAAACCAGATCTTCATAAGAGAAATTTTCTACTTCATTGTCTATTGAGTCTCCATCAGTTGATCCATCTGAATTATCATTTGTAAGACCTGTTAAGCATAAATTTGAATCTGAGTTGATCTTTGCAGGCTTTGAGCAGTTGTCAACTTTTTGTCCATACAACGCATTTAGAGTTTTCCAGATTTCCTGTGCAGATAAACAATGAGAGATAAGCTTAAATTGATCAATACTGAGAAAAGAATAAATAATGTCCATAGCACAAGTATTGATAACAATATTCTTTTTATCTGACAAATCTACTCCGTTAATAATAATATTCCAATATTTAATATGAACAGATTTTAAATAAATTTTCATTTTTAATTTCCAATTTAAAAATTCTGTTCCATTGAAAATAGATGGAATATGACTGGACTGACTCTCTATGGACTGATAACTAGGAATCACCATTACTCTAGAGTTAAACAGAATACCTGCTTTGATACCACTTGTTGGATCTAGATTAACCCTAGAGGGGGGTGAATAGGGTTTATCACCCTTTTTAACTGAATTAAAAAACTGACAGGATATTAAAATAATAAACAGATCACAGACTGCTGTAGAAATAAAAAGCAGAAAAGAAATAACACACAAAGATACCCAGCTTCGGCAAAATCCTGCCTACTGCTGCAATCCTAAGAATTCTACTAGGTGTTATAAACACATCCCGCATACAAGACCATGTACACTCGCAGCTCCTGCTCCTGTCTTAACCCTATGCTCAAAACCCTGGACTGATCGATATCCCCTCGATCAGATTTCCCTTAGTTACGACCCCGTAACCAGTAACCCAGATTTTACAGACTCTGTCAACTGTCAGTCAACACCCTGACTAGATCCCCTAGATTTTACAGATTCTAGAAAACTGGTTCGACGGTTTTACAACTCAAATTAAAAGACAATACACAATAAAACTTGAAATGAAACCCTAGTTAAAATAAAGAAATTTATATCCCCCTGTTGATTAAGCTTGGCTTAGCCAAGATCGTGTAGGCCAGCCCGTCCTCATTTCATTTGCCCGATCTAATCTCTTTAGGTCTGGAGATTAATAATGGCGGCGGCTTGAAATCGAAACCTAGGGTTTCTCTCCTATATCCCAAAACGAATTCAATCATTGATGTATGGATAAATCTCTGAAGCTCGAATGCTCTGTTGCTCCCTTTCTTCGATTTGATTTGGCTTGGAATACTTGCGACCGAAAAATGTGAGTGATTTCTGAATTGATTTATGCTCCTTGAATTTTTTTGGTTGATTGTGTTGGATCTTCGATGCCCTTGTTTGCCAGTGATGATGTGGTATGTATAGGATTAGAAAATCCTAATTTTTCTCTGATTTCATCAATATTGACTTGGTCTGATTGATTGCGTTGCTTTCCCTTTTGTTCTTCGACTTAAATTAGTTGCGGTGAAATTACTTGAATTTTTTTTTCTTTTTGAAATGGCCTGCGTGATTTTCTAAATGATGGCATACTTGCTCGAAATGATTTGTTACCTTGATTGCCTCCTCTGGTTTACATTTCTTGCATCTATTTGTTTGCCATGGTTTCCTCTTTTAGATGCGTGGACTTGTGCAAAAACTGGAAACACTTATTTCATCATTGCCAAGAATACTTATTTTAAAATCTGGAAACATAGATATAATGTAATTTCGATTATCATATCAGGAAATAATTTTGAGTAGCTTGATAAAATTATTGTCCCTGCAAAATTCAAAACATGAATATCCATGTTGATTTTTTACTTAACCAGAAAATGTCCCACCATTAAAAACTGTTAAAAAAATTCATTCCTCTTTTGCTTGACAATTAATTCACTGATTTAATTTATGGGAAAAAATTATGCAGAGGAGAAAACTCTTTCCAAAAACTAGAAACACATTTTTCTTGAAAAATTGTATGCTTTGTGAAATGATATTCTTATTCCCCTTGCTAAAAATGATTCACTATCTTTTCCCTGATTTGTTTAATTTCACATGTGATTGAATGCCATGAGAAAACTTGTCTGGCAAATTGTAAAAACTGGAAAGTTTTTACCATTTTTGAAATGGTTCTTGCCTCAAAACAAATGTCAAATAAAACTGATTTGTTTTCCTCTACTTTCATGCTTTGCATGTTGGTCTGAGCATCATGTTGTATAGCCGTACCATTTGTGTACACACACTTGCTGATCAGTATGATTTTGTTGTCGTTTATACTTTGTTGCATTTGTGATTTTGCCACAGTTCCATTTTGTTGCTTTCACCATTTTGAAATAAGCTTTGAGTTAAATGGGTCGACCATGGTGTTGCATGTTAACCCACTTAAAAAAAACTGCTTTTCCCATTGTGATTTGCATCTACATACTGATTTATCTTGACATGTTTATGTATTGTACTCTGTTTATCTGCCGCACCATTTTGTGTTGACCATGCATGAGCTTGTTCATGGACTTGCTCGATGTCCCTGACCTTTGCTGAGACCACCACCAGTTTGTAAATCCAGACCTTGTGTATGAGCTGGCTTGAGTTTCATGCATTGTCTACTTAGACTTGTTTGCACCTGAAACAATTCTGCACCATATATATACTTGAAAACTTTGAATCTCTGACTTGAACTCGGCTGCATTAGTCTGGACGCTTGAAAAAAACTTGACAATATACATATGCACTTGCTGATCATTTTCACTTGTAACTACTTGTTCATGAAACACATAGCTGTGTCACTGCACCATACTTGACATGTATACTCGCACCATTCACATTCATGCTGAACTGTATTTGTGTCTCTGACCCATGATTTTGCTTATCATTGATCTGCCATGTTAATCACTAGTATTTTGCTTGATTTACCAAGATAAAACACTTGATTTTGTGTGATTTGTGATCTGCCACTTGCTTTTATTGCTGAGCTGATTTTCATCTTTCTTCTTTGATTTGATTTTCCCACTGATGACTGTGCAATGAGTCGGGATGGTCCACGTGGCTACTCCTCAGTTGCACGCTGATTGGCGAGGCAGTGCATACGTGTATATTCATGCACGTGTGTACATGCAGCCATCAGTCAAGTTTTCTGTCCCTATACTATACAAACTGACCAGACACAAATGAATCAGATCATGTCATGAAAAATGATGAGAAACACACCACAAATCTGAGGCAATTAAAATTTTAAAATTAAAAAATATATTTGCATATATTCAGTTTAAATTCTATTGCAGTGTACTGTGCGTGCTTCTTTTTCATTGTGACAGGTAAGAAGATGATGATTGAACTTACAATGAAGTACTGTGAAGACAGAAGACTAAAGACAGAAGACAACAAGAAAGTGTTGAGTATGTAAAAGAGTGAATGTAATAGTGAAATTGAAAATGAATATAAATGAAAATATATATAAGTGATGTATTCGAATAGTGGAGTATAAAATTTGTACTGTTTGAATGTATGAAATAAAATATTTATATTTAAATAAAATACTGTTGAATATTTGAATTCGTGCATAGTCGTATTCTATTTGAATTTAAATATTATATTCCTATCTGTGATGTGAATATGAAACAGTACGATTTCAAACACATTTGAAATAAAATTTATTTGGTTGTTATCATCAAATAAAAATCATATAATTGTGTATGCAACACCGTTATATACAACAGGGTTTGCCTCTTACGACCATGCACTAACTCCATCGGACGTGAAATTTGAAATATAGCAATGACTTATTATTCCTAATCTAACAAAACTGGTCTCGTTGAATTCTGAGCTTGGTAGCAAAGTTTCACTTTTAAGGGTTATGTGATGATTTTAAAAATCAAAATTTCAAATTCTAGGCTTATAAATAAATTTGATAATTTTACTAAGTTGTTTTAAGTCAAATAAAATATAAAAACTAATTTTAAAATTATTATCAAATTTTATTTAGAAAAAATAACCTATTTATATTTCTATATTCCTTAAAATAGCTTAAATCAAAATTTTAAATTGGTTTTGAAATTTCGGGTTGTTACAATCTCCCCCACCTAAAATTTTTTCGTCCTTGAAAAAGAATGGAGTTGAATGTTGTTTAACCAACCAACTCAACTCCCATTCTGGCTTGAGTTCTTTAACTTCTCGGTTTCTAAGAACTTTTAAATTTCTCTGAAATTTGGCAAACGCCTTAAATGTATGAAAAAAATCGCCACAACCTCCTTTGTACGGGTTGATCTGAACAAATTTATTAGGCCTTATTAGGCACCTAATAAATTAATATATCGCATACAAATCAATTGTGCACGCCCATTATGATTTACATACCCTTCTCCCCCATGCCCATGCGCCGTAACTAAAATAAGAGAGACGTGTGTATTTTTGTCATCTCAAGACCTATGTAGATTTTGTTATTAAATCCTACAATTTATCGTTTTAGGTTATTAAGTCCATAATCAGTTCTCAGTTTAACCTGCAATTCAGTCCTCGCCATACAAGCATCTCGCTCATATGGTACTCTAAACCTCGTCATATAAGCATCAGTTGCTTATATGAAATATGTTATGCTATGCTATCTTCAGTAGTATGTTATGCAGTGTGATCCATAATTTATTTGTTTCTATCCTATGGCGTATGTCCTATTTCACACAGAGAAACCATCACAGTGCTTTCAAATCACTCACAGTAGTTTAATAATAAATAAAATTGCGCAACCAACTTATGAAGGTGCACATGTTTGTCGGGCACACAATTTATTTCTCTACTAAGCATCAAATCAATAACCCGCTTAACAAATATATACATATATATGTCTAATTTAAACTAGTTTTGAATCAAGTTTAACTTGACTCAATTAAATTAAATAACAAGTTTTTCGTACATTCAATGTCCAAATTTTCCAAAGGTTCTGTCTAATTTATTTAAATCAGACGTCATAAGTAATCAAACAGGAAATCAAACAATCACACAAATAATCAATTGGTTAATTATCTTTCTGAACATATAACTTTTATACACTCAAAAATATATTTTCTAATATCGGATTATATATATATTCACAAATACGTTACTTATAAATACTCTCAACTGATTTTAGGGCATTACTTAACCCATCTCTAATGAGTTTCTCATCGTAGATACTACTGATCCTACCTCTAATGAGTATTCTTAAATAGAATATTACTAATTTTATCCCTGATGAATTCTTTTGTTTGGTTCTAATGTGTCTTATTCTCGAGCTTTGTTAACCAAAGCTTCGATATCAAACTATCATGCCTCGAAATCCCCACCCGGCCTAGCCGAACTCGAACGTGGATTGTGTGAGAACATGACGCATCGAAACACAAAATGACAGAACATTTCAATGCTAACATCAGAGTACAAGAATATATCAGGGTATGAATAAATATTACACGGTAGAAAAATAATATCAGACATTAATAATTTACATAGCAGCGGAAATTAAAATGTATAAATACAATGCACAGCGGGAATACATCAACTAACACAACTGAAAGAAATACACGGATACAAAGCTTTCCAAATATAGCTCCAGCTGTAAACCAAGATCCTGTTAAATAAAACATCTACAAAACTAAAACTACTAGCTACCCGTATGGAAAATATGGGCGTCCAGAGTTCAGGTGGAAACAATAAACTCCAGGTCACACTGGTTTGAGAACTTAAAATAGTTATTAAAACGTATTTTAAAGGTAGGAAAAATCATGGGACCACGCCGTATGACGAGAAACGGGTTTACTCCACATGAATACTAGTTTAAACATAAAAACAACGCAATGCTTTTTGAATGAAGCTATTATAAAACTCAAGGCCCATCGCACAATGCAACGCAATACGGAGGGTAGAGTTTTACCTTATGTTAAATCCAAAAGTGGTTCTAACACCCAAACTATTGATAATTCTAAATGAAATGAAAATAAAAACAAAGATGAACACACGAATTATAGTGGTTTGGCATTAAAGAGCCTACGTCCACTCTGAATATCTTTAATTGATGATGGAAGTAAAAGTACAATGATTGTATTCACTCAATCTCACTTTTACAATGAATAATTTCACTCAGCACCCATAGAAATGTTCTTCAAAGAGTGATGATGATCTGATTAATATGATGAAATTCGGATATAGTAGGTGTTTGAGTCAAGAACTTGCTAAAAGATCCCCTTAAATAATGCTTGGTGGTGTATTTATAGGTGGAAATTCTCTTTGGAATGGCTCCGTTTCGGATACGCATTGAATTCATGCCTTGAAAGTCAGGATCTGAGGCCTCATGATGATGATAGCACATCATGTTAGTGGATTAACGGGGTAAACGTGGGAAAATGGATTCCTAACCGCTCCGGGTCCTCAGGGAATCGTTTGTTGTTGGTGTGGCGCTACGGGTTCGGATCGGATGACTGACGAGGGTTCGGATCGGAAGGGACCGATCCGGTCCGGGTGTGTCTTTTACTCTTCATTTCCTGGGCTGCTTGCCTTAAAGCAGAAAGGGATCGATATGGAAGCCTTCGAACCGAACCGACTTCCTAGTGCTTGTCTTCCTTTTTGAGCCTATTTGTTGAGGGGTCTCTTAGCTTTGTCTAGCCTAGTACGCAAAGTAGGCTAACATTTTGCCCTCTCAATGTACGCGTTTATTGAAAATAGAGCGTGCTTCGAAATAATCTTCCCGTTGGTTTCTGAATTAAAGTCGTTGAACAGTTGCTTCCATTCATTTGTAAAGTTGTGGCATCTCATCAGGTCGCATTTTTGATGTTTATAAATATGACATTGGATATACGAACCAATCCAGTTGCTTTCGACCTCTTTGAGATTCCATTTGATATCCGAACCGTCCTTCCAGGTGAGCTTTCAAAATGTACATTTACAAAGAAATTCTTATTATCCCTTAAATCTATATTGTGTGTTGAAATGGCATTAGTATCCATGATCCCATTTGAATCAAGTTCATCCGACTCAGCCTATGTTTTGAATATCATTGTGTCAGTGGGTTGGATGGCTTCATGCTGGGCAGATCGGTTTAGGCACTAGGGGACCATGAGAATAATAAAACCCTTTCTCTTTATATATATTTATGCAAACCCCTCTCCCATTTCATTTTCTTTTTCTTCAGTTTCCTAATTCAGCACGAATCCTAATCTCCCAATCTCTAAAACTTCCTTTAATCTTTAAATCAAATTAATAGGTGGGTCGATAACTCCGATTTAATTGATTCTAACTCGAATTTAGGAGTAATTTGAGTGATTTTAGTTTGATGTTTCATCAAGCTTGACGATGTGCCTTCCATCTCCTCGCCGTCGTCGTTGATAGCCTCATCGCCACCTTGAGGCGGTTGCGGAGGAGATTCAAAGCCAGCGTTGGTCATGCCAATTCATATGCTCATTTATGAGTTGGCTTTTGGCAAGTGTAAAGAGGTTAGATGGTGCTAAATGAGCGGAAAGGAAGAAGAATGGAGAAGCGGGGTCGGTTCGGGTTGAATTTCTTAAAGGGACAGGGAGGAGCAGCTATTGATGGAGGGTGAAATAGGTTCGGGTCAGATGAGAGTATAGGAAATTGGTGTAGGGTCAGTTCGAATCGGGGGAATTTCTAAAAGAGGAAATTAGCTTTTGAGAATGTTATCCGATGCGGATAGGTGTCAATTAATTCGAATAGCTTTGAGCTTGCTAGATCCAATCCGATCTGATCCTGATCTGTTTTGTTTCCATCTTTGAACCGATCGCATGAGTGGTGAACATCCGAACCGACCTGAATACAAAGGAAAAAATCTGAACTAATCCACCCTTGTACATTATGCAACATAACTGTGTTATAAACGACTTAGACAATATCAAGTATGGTTTGTGATTTCATGAACAGTTAGGATAGAGGCCTCTTGACTGAGCCGCCAACTTAATGAACCTATAATTGTCATCCATTTTGCTTTACTTTCTATTTATTATGTATTCTTTGATGTCAATATTGTACACACCTGCATAGTTTAGTACACGTACATAGGGGGACATGAGCAACTTCACTCTATGCTATTATTTCTTCGATATTTTAACAACTATGGTCGAAAGACGCTCGTCTAGACTATCAGAAAGGAGAGATGCTGCCAGATCGTTTGAGAATCCACCTGTTGAAGACATATCTTCCACTTCAGGTTTGGGTTGGAATAGTACAGGTCCAGACTATGAAATAGGAAGTCACGAAAGTGATGTGTCATTTGGGGGTGATGTTTCTCTAGGCGAGGAAGAAGAAGGAGGGGTAGGAGATGATCATGCCCCAAATGAGTTTGGAAATAATGGTATCTTGGATCCGCCTAAGGATTCGGTCGAGTCAACGATTAACAACGACAGACTTGCGCGGATATGCCTAAAGCATGGGATTCTTCGAAGAGATACTGAGTTGCCCTCGAAAATAGATCGTCCCCATAATCCACCGGAAGGGGACATGGCTATTACCAAATCGATGTGCCAAGTTAGGGCGAGACCTCCATTTTTTCCATTTGTCGTCGATTTTTTGAGACAACTGCAGATTGCCCCCATGCAACTTCATCCCAACTCTTACGCTTATCTGTATACTCTCTACATAGCTTATAAAGAAATTATAGGTGTAGAGCTAACTTTTGAGGAAGTTCATTTCTTTTACAATTTCAAGCATTGAACCAATGACACCCCATCTTTTGTACACTTTGAATCAGTGCCATAAAGGAAAATCATCACTGTTTCATTTAGCAGCAAAGCTGGGGACCCGAAACCTGAATGGTTTTATATCAAGCAGCAACCCGTATGTGCCAAAAGATGGCTTAAGCCAAGTAAGGACCTTCTTTTTTTGAGTTTTAGTCCCAGCCTTTATCATAAATTCATTAAGCATTGCCTGTTTTCACTTGCAGCTCCTAATCCACCGCAGGAGAAGCATCCGATGCAATTTTATCATTTAAATCAGTTACCTAATGGTGATCAAATTTTTTTGACTATCTAGAAGTGCTTAGTAGATGAATATCTCCTTCGGCATCGTCTAATTGCTATAACTCGTAGCATAGGCCATGGGGAAGGCCCTTACGTGTACATACCTCCAGTTGAAGGGCTAACCGACACTCCACTTGAGAGGGGAGAAAGCTCAAAAGATCCGATAGTGCCCCTCAGGGATCCTCCTTCTCCCTCCACGACTAAAGATGATATTTTTGCAAATATAGCAGAAAAAGATAGAGATAAGTATATTACTCCCGAGGATTCCGCTACTCCTGAAAAACTGATATCTCCAAAAGAGTTTTCGTTAGATGCTCCTCAAGGAGATGCCGCTACTATGGATGACTCTACATTTCGGGGTTTGGGAAATCTTCCCTTGCCCGAGACTCTTTACACTTTAGAAGATTTCGGAATGAATCCTTTGACCTTTACTTCCTCAGAAGAAACTACTCCTGTGAAGGCTAAGGAGACCACACATGCAAGCCTAACTTCGGGCTCCGGTTGGTTGGGGGGTATCGCTTAGGATGCGCACAACACATTAGCACTGCACGTCACAACGCTTATGCTTTGTGTAAACATTAATTCTGAACTCTACATACCTTGTTTTGCAGGAACCATGGTACGTCCTCGGTACGATATCAGGAAAATAAATGTTAGCGTGTCCAGATATGATTCCGACACTGAGCCTGACCGTCGCGAAAGCCGCGACAGGGATGACAGGAGGCATTATGATTCCAACCGTCCTCGTTCTTTGCGTTATTGTTCTCCTCGTCATACCGATCCAAATAAGTAAAAGAGCCATCAAATTCATCATGAAGGGCACAAACAACCTTCCAAAGATCCGACTCGTTCTAAAGAGAAGCATCCCCAAGAGAGGCCATCGTCGAAGCACGATGACTTACAGGAAAACTTAAAGTCCCTGAGAAGAGGTCAGGCAGAGGTGATACGTCCATTGTACCTACCAAGCAGAGAAATATTGAATTATCCGTATCCAAGCCCGTGTTGCTCGATTCCGAGAAAAAGTCAAGACTAGCAACTCTAAAAAACAATTTCCAGATCATTATTTTGACCATATGGCATTTGTTCCCGCGCTTGAACCTATTCCTTCGAATTGGGCTGACGATGCTAAAGCAAAAATTGATTTAGTGGACAAGCAATATACAAAGATGTATAAATATTCGCTCAAGCTTTCTAAGATTATCAAGGATCTTATCACTGATATTGGCCACGTGAAGGAAATGGTCGATTATGAAGCAAGCATTTTGAAGAATTCAGAGAAAGATTTGGAAGACGCACAAGCTCAGCTTGCTCTTGCTCAACGGGATGCCGACAACTACAAAAAACAACACGAAGAACTACAAAGGCGTTATCACATGCTCTTGGATTCTCATAGCCAAGAGCACTTGGATCTAACGAAGCAAGCTGAGGATGCTAAGTCTGAGAGTGTTAAAGTACAGTTAGCTTGCACTGCACTTGAATAAGAAAAGGCTGAGCTAGAGAAGAAAAACACTGATTTAGCAAAGCGGAATGCCGAACTAGAAGCCAAATTACTGGAGGCTAAATCTAGAGCAATGTTGGCCGAGGGGAATACAAGCATCACCCTTAAATCTGCCGAAGAAGTTCAAGAGAAACTCTCCATGGCTTCGAAGGAATTGGATGGCTATGGTGAGCTAATGATAGAGTTCTTTGCTTAGGTGATCCGTTGTTGGGACATTTCTTGGATTGAGGATTACCCGACAACTCTGGTTTATGTATGGGACCAAATCATTGAATGGGAGAAGAAAGAGCTCAAGGAGGATTCCATTGACGAAAACAAACTTATAGAGAAGTTCCTTAGGGGTGAGGAGTCAGCACGTCTGGCCGAAGGGCATCGACTTATTGCTGCTGCCATGGGAGAAGAGAGAGACATGCCAAAGGAAAAGATATCATTGAAACTGGTTCTTCTTCTGTTGTCCACGGGGCTACCGAAATAGAGGGATATGATCCTGAAAATCCAAGAATTCCTAAGGCGTCCCTTTGTCTCTTATGCCCGAATTGGCATCAGAGACTCTGGCCACCCCAATCGATAAATCATCTGAAGGTATCTCTACCTTTTCACCCTAATTTTTCAGGGCTGTTTCGACCTTTCGTCATATTATTGGTCGATCAATTGAAGATCCCTTGCTTTCTGCTAAGTTAATAACTGTCACCTCTCATTCTGTAGGTACTGAGCTGATTGAAAAGACTGATGGGCAACAGAAGACAGTCATCGGTGAGAAGTCTATCGAAGAGACTCAGGAGAAACGGGATGAGGTCACTGCTGTAAAATCTGGGGGGAGAGCTGAAGGCGAGAAGGAGGAGGTTGCCGAAAAAGCTCCCGTGCCACCTAATATCGAGACTCCTCATGTTGGGGAGATGATAGATGCTCTGAAAGATAACGGTGGCGACGATGGACATGAAGAAGATGTTGATGTTGTTATAACTGGGGATTTAGAGAATGTCGATGATCTAACTTTGGCCGAGATGAAATTAACGAGTAAAACTTGTTAGATTAGATCATAAGGTGATGCATATGAAAATGAACTTATAATGGTGTAAATCTATGATAAAACATCCCAACTTGATGAGAAACATGCATAAATACTCATATACTTCATTGCATTCATGTGAGAGATGTAAATCACACATTGATTTGCCGAAACAATCTAAAACGATAGAAATATGAATCTGGACAATGAGCACTCCGAATCAAACCCCTCGATCCAATGAATTCACCTTTGAAATGATGTAGATCTTGCCTTGGATGGTGTAGATCTTTGATTTCTTCCCTTAGATTTGGATTTTTAATGGTGGAAAGGTGTAGGAGGAAGAAGGAGATCAATGCCTCCAAATGAGAGAATGGGAAAGTAAACATTTTCCCTCCACTCTCACCCCCTATTTATAGGATTCCACTAAGGCTCCAAAACCTAAATAGCCAACTAAAAAACCTTAAAACGGCGATTTCTCCCAAACCGCTGAGCCAAATCCTTATTGTAACCACTCTATGGAAAGGCAATCATTAATTCCTTTCCAATGGCACAGGTCTCACCCTCTGATTTGACCCGAGTCAAAAGTTATGCCCTGTACAAGGCTGGCAAGGGCAAAATGGTCACAAACAAAATCAGTAAAAATTATGGACATGTCTCACATCCCCATAAACAACAGATTAAAAGATGAGAATGACCCAACCTTAGAGAATAAAACAAATAAATTTTACGATCTTCCGATACGTAAAATGCGTGTTGTTACATTCTCCCCCCCCCCCCCCCCTTTAAGAAGTTCGCTCCCGAAACTCTAAATAAACCCAAGTAATCACAATGATTCCGCATGCCTATCATTCATGAAAAACCAATTCTATCATCCAAACTAGCATCCATCAAGCCATGCATCAATTGCCTTATCCTAGCACACGGAATTCTAACAATTAACAACAAGACACAATGATATAACGAATATACGATATCAAAGGGTCCTATCGACGAAGAGTTCTGGATGAGTCGCTCTCATATCGCTCTCATGCTCTCTTCCGTCTCCCATGTACAATCGTCTTCATCCTCACTCCATTACACCTTGACTAGCTTAACTGTCTTCCTCCTAAGCTGTTTCGTGTCATTCCCCACAACATGAAGTGGCTTACGAGGTCTCGAAACTAAGGTCTGTAAATCGTCGTACTACTCTGGAGATACCACTATATTTGAATCATGCACGAATTTTCGTAGAAACGACACATGGAACACATTATGCACACTCGACATCTTCTCGGGTAACCCCAATCTATATGCGAGCTTTCCAATTCGCTCGACTATCGGAAATGGTCCGACAAACCTTGGAGCTAACTATCTTTTCTTACCAAATCTAACCATGTGCTTCAGCGGCGAAGCTTTCACAAAAACCATATCGCCTATGTCGAATTCCAAGTCCTTACGAAGCTTGTCAGCGTAACTCTTCTGATGGTCCTGGGCTGCCGAAGGTCCAAATCCTTTTGGGAGAAAAGATACTTCAATGACTTGTGATCCGTAAACAACTCGAATTGAAATCCCAACAGGTAATGTCTCCACATCTTCAGAGCTAATAC
The DNA here is from genome assembly GCA_030737875.1 of Allium sativum. Taxonomy (NCBI): domain Eukaryota; kingdom Viridiplantae; phylum Streptophyta; class Magnoliopsida; order Asparagales; family Amaryllidaceae; genus Allium; species Allium sativum. The sequence goes on from CM060912.1 coordinate 774,271,153, forward strand.
AATCACCGGCAACTCCAAATCATGAGTTGGGTAATTCTTCTCATGCGGCTTTAGCTGTCGACCCGCGTAGGCCGCAACCTTCTTCTTCTGCATTAGTACTGCTCCAACTCCAGTACCACATGCATCGGTATATACCACCATCTCTTCATTCCCACTTGGAATGGTCAACACAGGTGCACTCGTTAATCTCTCCTTTTGGATTCCGAACTCTTGTTCACACTTTGCATCCCATGTGAATACTTGGTTCTTCTTCGTCAATCCTGTCAACGATGCAGCTACCTTGGAGAAATCCTTGATAAACCGCCGATAATATCCTGGAAACCCAAGGAAACTCCGAACATCCATCACATTCTTGGGTCGATCCCAGTCCTGAATTGCTGAAACTTTAGCGGGGTCAACCACTATTCCCTTTCCAGAAACTACATGACCTAAGAACCTCACTTCATCCTCCTAGAAGTGACACTTTGAGAACTTAGCCTTAAGTTGATGCTTCCGCAAGATCTCTAACACAACTCTCAAATGCATCTTATATTCTTCCTCATTTCTGGAGTAAACCATAATATCATCCACGAACACAAGCACGAACTTGTTCAACTGAACTCTGAACACTCTATTCATAAGATATACAAAATACGTTGGCGCGTTAGTCAACCCGAATGGCATCACCAACCATTCGAAGAAACCAGATGGTGTCCTAAAAGCAGTCTTTGGCACACTATCCTTAGCCACCCTCAACTGGTGAAATCCCGTCGCCAAATCCATCTAAGAAAACACTTTGGCTTCGTGAAGTTGATCAAACAAGTCATCAATCCTTGGCAACGGATACTTGTTCTTCTTAGTCACCTTGTTCAGCTCACGATAGTCCACACACAATCTTAACGATCCATCCGCCTTAGTTGCAAATATGACTGGTGCACCCCACTCGGAAACACTCCTCCGAATGAATCCTTTTCCCAAAAGGTCCCGAACTTGCACCTCTAACTCTTGCTGTTCCCTAGGCGCCATCCGCCTAAGTGGAATAACGATTGGTCTAGCACCATCGACCAAATCGATCCTAAACTCAATCTCACGATGCAGCGGCAACCCTTTGACCTCGTCAAAGACATCTACATACTTATTTGCGATCATCACTGATGACAGGTCTTCTTGTGGAATCCGAAGCGAATATAGATAACTTACGAAGACCCCGTCATCGCGCTTACATCTAATCAACACCTTTTGCCCTTCCACATCCCCGACCCTCACCTCTAGCTTCTCGCAATTCTCCCTTGCTGCATACCTTTTGAGCTAATCCATGCCCAAGATTATCCCAAACCCAGCGACGTTAAGAACAAAGCAATAACACACAAAAGAGCAACCATGACTCGACAACACTAGACCACGACATATCATGCAAAGATTTGACGAACCCCCAATTGAATTAGTCACTATGAAGGGTCTATCACAAATCTCAGGTTCCAAACCCAAGAGACACACAAGCTCATTGCAAATGAAGGAATGCGATGCTCCAGTATCGAAAAGCACACGAACTGAAACACCATTAACTGAAAGAGTACCTTTCACCACGACTTCCTTTCCCTTCTCCTCTGCAGTAGGAGCCCTTGAAGAGGTTGGAACAGCATCCAAAGCATTTCCCTCACAACCTGCTTGCCCTTAGCTGATTCTGGACAATCTTTCTTCTCATGCCCAGGCTTCCCACATTTGAAGCACTTCTTCTCAGCTTTGGGATTCTTGCACTCATTAGCAAAATGACCTTTCTGCTGGTAGTTAAAGCAAACCACCTCACTCTTGGGTTTCTTTTGGCCATCTTTTCCCTTTTGTTGTTGATGCTTCCTCTTCTTATTATTGCCACCCTGCCGTGGTTTCTGAGCCTTTTTGCTGGCAGCGACAACATTTGCTTCCTTAGGAAACAAGCTCTCATGACGAATAACTTTTTCCACAATCTTCTCAAATGAATCATCAAGATGGTCCACTAACGGTTTTCTGATATAGCATCCAAACCCAAGAAAAACTTCTCGTTCTTCTGATATGGTGTATCAATGTACGAACAAGCATATCTAGACAAACCATCGAAATCATGTATATAGTCAAGCACAGAACGACCATTCTGTTTCAGCTCTACGAACTTCTTGAATAGAGCAGATTTCTGAGCTGTGGAGATAAACTTTGCTTCAAACTTAGCTTGGAATAGCTCCCATAAAATTTCTTCCTCTGGAGTCTCAAGTGTAACAGAATTCCACCATTCCAGTGCCCTATTCTGCAGTTGTCTTGATGCAAGTTTTCTCTTTATTGCATCCTCGATACCCAAGTATCCAAAGATTCGAACACATGAATCCATGCACCTCTGAATCTCTTCAGCTGGTTCAGTTCCCTTGAATGGTTTCCCCCTGGAGTTGTAAAGTCCTTACACAACTTTGCAAAATCTACTACTCTAAGAACTCGCACACTAATATCTACCATTGTCGCCACTGGAGCGGGTACCCTACGCATAACTGCTTCTGCCATGGCTTCAAACATGGCCGGGTAATTAAGTTCACCACCATTTCCCCCTCCAGTATTGACTCCCCAAGCAGTGCGTCCTGATTCTCGTCTACTCATTCTAAATCTGCAGTTTAGAATAATTAGTCACTTCAAGAAAAACTGCTAAACGAAAACAACCATTACTACCATATATGCTAATATATATAGTAAGCATCCAACTGAAATCTACAAGTACGTCTCTCATACGTGATTACGTCCTTGAACTTTGGCCAAAAATCGTTGACCAGAGCTCTGATACCAAATGTGATGACCGCACATAACCCCCGCACTATACAAAAGAAATAATGTGCTGAAAGGTGTGCAAGGCAGTCATGGACGATCATCAGGGTAGGTAAACACAAGCGGAACCTGTCGTAAACTCATAGCGCAAGGATAAAATATAATAGAACATATACAACAGGTAGTAACAGTTAAGCAAAAACACAAGACTTTCATACGACCAGAAAGTAATATCCTCAAACTTGGAAATAGTGTTTATACAAAGTTGCCTCACTACATTATTCAGAAAAGAAAATAGCGGAAAATCAATTATTAGATAGTAGTAAAACTGGTACGCGAGCCTCCTGCTCGCCACCACTCAGCACCATCGTCCTTACTAAAGCATCACATGTCACTTGCTACTTAGTCTGCCCATCCACAACCAGATGAACAGCCAAATGTAATAAGAGGAAACATAAAACCTTGAGTCAGACAATAGTCTTAGTGAGCGATAAAATAGCTAACAAGCTTCAACAATGAAGTGTGTGAGAAAGGACAGATAAACATACTAATCTACCCACGACACCAGAGAAGAACTCAACCTTATCTTCCACACATCGGACAGTGATAGCCTTTACAATCCATTCAACCAAAAGAACAACAATTCATACATGGAAACCAGAGCAACCATTCAATCATGGAAAAACACTCATAACATCCAGATTATATAAGTCTCGCACAGAACAACCAATCATCCATGACTGGCTCTGACTATCACCGCCAATCCTGCTTTGAAACCACCATTAATCATATGACGACCAACCTTGCCATATGTTAAGGGATAACGGTAACCCCAGTTCTAGCATAAACTCCATATGTCCAACCTTGACAACTTGGCCTTTCAACGATACCCAAGGTACTCGACCAGCAACCTTCTAGTCTATTGGGTGCCCCCATCGTACCCCTGCTTTGAGCCTGCTAGAACTTAGGACAACGATAATCTCTCGGCCTTTAATATCTCTAGTCGTCCAACCTTGATGGCTTTTTACTGCTCAAGCGACCTTTTCGAGCAAACATTATCCACCAACATACAAACTTTGAGTTGCCACCTCGTTCGTTGTTCCACCTTGATCAACGAACACATACAACACTTCGAACCTTCCTACTCGAATTTACTTCGAAGTCACACCATCCAAATTTGACTCCACCACTCGATCCAAATTTGACTCTACCACCAGATCCAAATTCGACTCTACCACCAGATCCAAATTCGACTCTACCACCAGATCCAAATTCGACTCTACCACCCGATCCAAATTTGACTCTACCCCCAGGTCAAAATTTGACTCTACCACCAGATCCAAATTTGACTCTACCACCCGATCCAAATTTGACTCTACCACTCAATCCAAATTTGACTCTACCACCAAATCCAAATTTGACTCTACCACCAGATCCAAATTTGACTCTACCACTCGATCCAAATTTGACTCTACCACCAGATCCAAATTTGACTCCAGATACAAATTTGACTCCACCACTCGATCCAAATTAGACTCTAACACCAGATCCAAATTTGGCTCTACCACCCGATCCAAATTTGACTCTACCCCAGATCCAAATTTGACTCTACCACCCGATCCAAATTTGACTCTACCACACGATCCAAATTTGACTCTACCACCAGATCCAAATTTGACTCTACCACCAGATCCAAATTTGACCTTACCACCCGATCCAAATTTGACTCTACCACCAGATCCAAATTTCTACATATTACAATTCAACTCCTATTTCGACCAAAACTTCGCCAAACGACGAATCCGATGAAACTAACTCAACTAAAATCATCAAACACAATCATAAACATATCATAACATTACTAACCACATGAATATGACATTACCACAAAAATGATGTAAATCTCGCCCAAAAACCATTAAAATGAACATATGATCAAAATGAGAGATCTAACTAATATAAACATGTAAAATGACATGAAATTAACGAGTAAAACTTGTTAGATTAGATCATTGGGTGATGCAGATGAAAATGAACTTATAATGGTGTAAATCTATGATAAAACATCCCAATTTGATGAGAAACATGCACAAACACTCATATACTTCATTGCATTCATGTGAGAGATGTAAATCACTCACCGATTTGCCGAAACAATCTAAAACGATAGAAATAAGAATCCGGACAACGAGCACTCCGAATCAAAGCATTCGATCCGTTGAATTCGCCTTTGAAATGATGTAGATCTTGCCTTGGATGGTGTAGATCTTTGATTTCCTCCCTTAGATTTGGATTTTTAATGGTGGAAAGGTGTAGGAGGAAGAAGGAGATCAATGCCTCCAAATGAGAGAATGGGAAAGTAAACCTTTTCCCTCCACTCTCACCCCCTATTTATAGGATTCCACTAAGGCTCCAAAACCTGAATAGCCAACTGAAAAACATTAAAACAGCGATTTCTCCCAAACTGCTGAGACAAATCCTTAATGTAACCACTCTATAGAAAGGCAATTATTAATTCGTTTCCAATGGCATAGGTCTCACCCTCTGATTTGACCTGAGTCAAAAGTTATGCCCTGTACAAGGCTGACAGGGGCAAAATGGTCATAAACAAAATAGGTAAAAATTATGGACTTGTCTCACATTCCCATAAACAAAATATTAAAAGATGAGAATGATCCAACCCTTAGAGAATAAAATAAATATATTTTACGATCTTCCGATACGTAAAATGCGGGCTGTTACAATCGCAATACTTTCTTTGCTAGAGTTTGACCCCTGGTGTGATTTCCACACTCAACTTCATGCACTTCTTTCTGTAGACTCCTGATGTCGTCGTGTGCTATACATCGTAACAGAGGCACGGAAAACCCTTAGCGATAAAGGACATCGTCCAGTAAAATGTATCTTGCAGCCTTACGTGTTACAGCTCGTCTCTCACTCTTCTTTGATGGGAGAATTCCGCTCTTAAGGAAGTTCTTAATCGGAGTCATCCATGACTCCCTTTCTGGCTCAACTTCCAGGGCTAATTCGACTTCCATTAGGTCAAAGCTTGTTGATTCCAATATCTCTATTGGAAACATTTCGGTTTCCTCAGGGTTATCAGAACTTGCTAGCTTAGCCAGTCGATCTGCCTTCTAATTCTCTACTCTTGGAATGTGTGTTATACTGTAATGCTTTAGGTTGCCCAGAAACTCTAATACTTTTTCAAGATAAGTAACAATTCGAGGTCCCCTGGTCACAAATTCCTTTCGATCTTGGCAGACAACTATCTTGGAGTCACTGAATATGTCCAATGTTCTTACCCCTAATTCCTTAGCGAGTTTAAGCCTGACAATCAAGGCCTCGTACTCAGAATCATTATTGGTGGTGGAAAATTCCAATCGCAGGGATTAGTAAATGGATCGTCCTTTAGAAGTAGTTAAAACAACTCTGGTGCTGGATCTTCGATCATTTTTGGCCATGTCTATATATAATTTCCACGGACTAAGCTTTAACTTATGCTCTGAAGTAACAACTTTGTCATCCACCGTTTCTTCTTCGGGAATCATGAATTCTGCTATGAAATCGACTAAGGCTTGCCTCCTTATTGACCTCCTTAGTTGAAAATTCAAATCATTTTGGCTCAACTCGATATTCCACTTAAGTAATCGCCCCGATGCCTCGGGTCTATGTAATACTTGTCTTAGTGGTTGATCAATGTATATGACTATCGGATGAGCTTGGAAATAATGATGGAGATTTCGGGAGGTAATTAAGAGGCTATAAGCAAGCTTTTCTATTCTTGGATAATTGCGTTCCACAGCTGCTAAATTCTTACTTACATAGTATACTGGCCTCTGGACCTTGTCTTCTTCACGCGCCAAGGCTGTGCTGGCAGCATGAGATGACACCGCTAGATAGACTAACAAATCTTCATGATCCATCGGTTTCGACAATATTGGGGGTTTCTCCAATAAGTCCAACAGATTTTGGAAGGCCTCTACACAGTCGGGAGTCCATTCAAAATTATATTTCCCCCATTTGATTAAATTAAAGAATGGGACACACTTGTCTGTGGCTTTGGAAATGAATCTGCTTAATGCAGCAACCTTTCCCGCCAGGCTTTGAACATCCCGAATCTTCCATGGCTCTTCTATGTTCCTTATTGCTGCTATCTGGCTAGGATTAATCTCAAACCCTCGAGAAATTATGATGAAACTGAGGAATTTCCCTGATGCAACACCAAATGAGCACCTTAAGGGGTTCAACTTCATTTCGTACCTCCGTAGGATGTCAAACATCTCTGCCAGATATTGTGTATGACTAGAGGATTGCCTGGATTTCACGAACATGTCATCTACGTAAACTTCCATAGTTTTTCCAATCTGATTATAGAACATTCGGTTCACCAAGCGTTGGTATGTGGCTCCGGCATTCTTTAGTCCAAACGGCATCACCACATAGCAGTATAATCCCAAGTTTGTTATAAAACTCGTGTGCTCTTGATCCGGCACATGCATGAGGATATGGTTATATCCTAAGTATGCATCCATGAAGGAAAGAAGTTCATGTCCGGCTGTCGAGTCCACGAGCTAGTCAACCCTAGGAAGTGGGTAACTATCTTTTGGACAGCTTTATTTAAATCCAAAAAATCAATGCACGTTCGCCATTTCCCATTTGATTTCTTGACCAGAACAGGATTCGATATCCAGTCAGGATACGTCGAATCGCTAATGAAGCCATTATCTTTCAACTTCTCCACTTCTTCCTTTAGGGCTGCAGACCTCTCCGGGCCTAACTTAAGTCTCTTCTTCTTAACGGGTGGATGCTTTGAATTAATAATCAATGAATGACTCATAACGGAGGGAGATATCCCACACATATCAGCATGGGTCCAGGCAAACACATATAAATTTGCCTTTAAAAGGTTAGTTAATTCCTTTGCTTGGAACGGATCCAGCTGGGATCCAATCCTCAAAACCTTCGTCGGATCAACATCATCAATGGAGATGTCTACAGTCGTTTCATTGGGGGTCACCTTTCTGTCTCCATGCTCTTCATCTTCTTTAGGATCTATGTCCTCAGGCAGTTCTCTGGGCGACTCCTTCGGGGCTGGTCCCTTTAATTGCTATGACCCTCCTTCGCAAGTGAGGAGGTGCCTTTAGCTTCAATGCTTAATCCCTTTAGCAACACCTTCAGTTCATCCATGTAGCAAGCTCGTTCGGTGGCTTGATCACCTCTCATTGCTCCCACTCCAGCTTCGGTTGGGAATTTCAACAATAAGCACCAGGGCGCAATGCAAACCCTGAATTCTGCGAGGGCTGGTCGGCCCAAAAAGGCGATATAGGGGGAGTCGATGTCCAAAACTACAAATGGGAGGATTCTCACTCTCTAGCGTTCTCCCTGTCCTAATGTATCTGACAATTCTACATATCCCATTGGAGTTGTTGAGGCCCCATTGAAGCCACGTATCCATCCCTCGCAAGGATTCAAGTCTTTCACTTCGAGCCTCATCTCATCGAATGCTTTTTTAAAGAGAATATTAACCAAACTCCTATTATCCACTAACACTTTATGAATCAAAGCCATACCAGATCGGTTTAGGCACCGGGTCGGAACGGAGCCTGTTCAGATGGAGTTGGAGATGTCCTGCCAGATCGGTTAGCTCCTGAGCCTTGTCCTCTTGACCTAGTAATAATCATAGCTTGCCGTTCTTCACCTACTCTGCTTTCCCGCGCATTCTGCACTTCTTTTCCTTTTCCCTTGGTCATAATATTCAATTTGTCGAAATCCTTTTTTGAGGAAAATTTCAGAAATATTGACTGTAAGGGCTATCTTCTTCAGATATACAAACCCAAATAGTAGAATGGTAGCCTAAAATATGGAGAATTTAAGAATATTCTCAGTGAAAGCACCAAAATGTTAGATCCAAAAGTGGTTCCAACACACAAAATGATGATAATTCTAAATGAAATGAAAATAAAAACAAAGAGGAACACACGATTTATAGTGGTTCGGCGTTAAAGAGCCTACGTCCACTCTGAATTTCTTTAATTGATGATGGAAATACAAGTACAATGATTGCATTCACTCAATCTCACTTTTACAATGAATAATTTCACTCAGCACTCATAGAAATGTTCTTCAAAGATTGATGATGATCTGATTAATATGATGAAATTCAGATATAACAGGTTTTTGAGTCAAGAACTTGCCAAAAGATCCCCTCAAATGATGCTTGGTGGTGTATTTATAGGTGGAAATTCTCTCTGGAATGGCTCCGGTTCGTATACACGTGGAATTCGTGCATTGAAATTCGGGATCAGAGGCCTCATGATGATGACAGCACATCACGTTAGTGGATGAACGGGTTGAACGTGGGAAAATGGATTCCTAACTGCTCCGGGTCTTCATGGAATCGTGTGTTGCTGGTGTGGCGCTACGGGTTCGGATCTGATGATTGACGAGGGTTCGGATCGCAAGGGACCGATCCGGTTTGGGCATGTCTTTTACTCTTCATTTCCTGGGTTGCTTTCTTTAAAGCGGAAAGGGATCGATTTGGAGGCCTCCGAACCGAACCGACTTCCTAACGCTTGTCTTCCTTTTTGAGCCTATTTGTTGAGGGATCTCTTAGCTTTGTATAGCCTAGTTCACAAAGTAGGCTAACACCTTATAATAGCCAAACATGCTTGATACACTTTAAAACAAATATTTTTGGTACTACTATAAGTGCATAGTGTATAAAACAACTTCAAATATAAATGTATCAATCATAGACGACATAATACCCCATCCTATTATGTCGCCATATAGGTTTACAACTAAAACCAACAAGTCGTATCGGGAATTGGATTTCCATCATGAGTAAAGGAAAGGGATGGTTTCCTAATCGAATTCGGATTACCTCTAGTAAGATGATCTAGGATCACACCTATGGGCAACCCTTGGATCCTGCAGGGCCAGTCCACACCTAATGTTTGTGGATTGATTATTCCTAAACAATTGTTTTCCGATCTTATCAGACCTATCACTTGAGCTTTTTAGCAGGATCTACATCCAAGGCACCTCGTAATTCGTCATTCACATAAGTAAAAATGTCTGGGCTCCATGCCATGACACCACTTCTGGCTAAAAAGAAACGTATGCACTCCCTGCATCCCTTATCCCGTTTTTGACTCATACCATGGTGTGAGGCTCGCGAATTAATGCTATACAAAAAGCTATGCTATTTAAAGCCATGCTTTGATAGTCATCCACAAGACCTTGCTTTTCAACAAAAGCCTTGATCATTGCATCTTAGCATTCCACATTGTCAATCCATACCATTGATTTCCACCAATACATAACCTCGAAGCTCATACATCTCAGGGAAGGGTGTTAAGCAAGAGAATAAATGCTCCGTCACCAAATAGATATATATTTAGCAGAGATCAACGAATATAGCACACAATACAAAGCCAGACATACAATCCATTTACAAGTCTATTTTGAGTCTGAACGAAACAGAAGGCTCCTTATTCCTCATCCCATATGTCCAATACAGGAGAGGTCCTTGCATATCTGGTCGATCTCCAAGTATGTTTGGATGACCACCACTTATCACCTTGTCTCTGGGGATCAGCCCAATTAAGACATTAGTAATCCGCCATTCGATGTAAAGATCTCCGGTCTTTATCCACCGTCTTCACCATTGACTTTTAATCGTCGTAACAGTTGATCAGAATGGGTTAAACCCGGTCTTTCAGAATAACTGGCGCATCTTTATAATCATGTGATACATACACAAAGACAGCACACGTCTCATTCCAATCTAGAATATTTGTAACACCCCGCATTTTTAACTTAAGATAATAAAATAAGAATAACTTAACTAAATATTCAGAATTAAGTAAAACAAACTGTGCCATTGCGTCCGTCTCGAAATTTTGGTCAAGATAGATTTCTGGTTTGTGCAAATCAGACAACGTATGAAAAAATTATTAAGGTTTGAAGTCTGTATACGCGTAGGAAGAATATATATATATATATATATATATGTATGTATGTATGTATATATTAGGTTCAGAAATTTGAAAATCGGTTCAAAATTCAAAATTTCAAGAGGCGACAAATTTCCTGCCCAGGGAGTCTACCCCCTAAAAGGGGTGTCAACGCATGGGTAGACCCCCTCAACGGGGGGGGGGGGGGGACTCCACTAAGGCAGATTTTGGCAGATTAGGGTTTTCTGGAATTTGGATGTTTCTGATGGTTTTTAATCAAATCTCAAGGTCCTTGTTTCTCTATACACATATAAATAAGACCTTAGACCTAACTCTAAACCTCGTAATTCTGAGGCTACGCCGAAACTCTGCCATTACTCTCTCTCTTTTTCTCCTCAAATCTATTCAGAAAATTTAGATTTATAAATAAGAAGATTTTAAAATTCAAGATCTGGAAGAGAGAATCAACATTAATAAAAAGATTGTTCAGAATCATGATAAGCAAGGTAAAATTCTAGATCCCATAAATTCAAATTCTTACTCTTTCTTTCCCTTCTCTTTTAATGAAAATAAACAATCCATGGTTATTAGGTTTCAAATCAAATTAAAGGGGAAAAACCATGGATGCTAAAACTGGATTAGATCCAGGATTGGGGAAAGCATAAATGGTGAGTGGATTTAAGCTATACAGTTTAGATAAGAATATGTTATCGTTTACCATTCCCCTGTATGTATAATTAAAATGCAATATGTTGAGAAACGTAACACAAGTTAATAATGCCTAAATTGATGGGTACGAAGTAGGAATAATTAATATGCTAAATATTTATTTGTTTGGATATGAACTTGTAAAATCTTGTATAGTAATTACCTGTAACACCCCACCTCCATTAAGGTCACTCGCAAAGGGAATGCCTTAACTTCAGTGGAGCGTTTTAGGTGAATATAGAACAGAAAATCACAACAAGACAGATATAAAACAGTACTTGAAAATTAAAACTTTATTTCATTGCAGTGGACAAACCCATATGTTTGATTACATCATCAAAACCATAAACCAAAGTCAAGTACATCATATCCATCTTGATAAAACAAAGTACATAAATTGAAAGACATAATCCCCAACATTAAAATAGCCATAAATAAAGAGGAGTTTAACTTTACTTCAGCGATCCAAGAAATCTTCTAAAAGGAGTCCAAATCAAGCTCCACTGGTGCTAGTTCCAACCTGAGCACCTTGGGGGGGGGAGAAAGAGATGGAAAAAGGGGGGTCAGACATAAAGTCTGGCGAGTGCGATAATTCTAACAATATAATTAACAAAGTAACTAGGCTAAGGCATAAGTTGGAAAATAAGGAAATGACCCTGAACCATTGAGTATGGCAGAGTAAATAAGGAAACAGGATGATCAACGATATCGTTAAGCGCACCTAAACCACTATAGGATGATTACTAAACTACAACAACACTACGGGATAATTCCTAAACTGCAGCGCCACTAGTATACTGCACCACCACTAATCATCCTAAGGTTGATCCCGCCTACAGACTTAATAATGATATTGGTAGTTTCATGCACCCCTAGCTACCTTCATAGGTGTCGTCTGCCCCTATCTCCACTAGGTGTACCCACTACCCCCAAGCGATCGGCTCCCTAACTCGTAGATACCCGTGCTGGCCCCACAGTGGGTTGTATCACTCCCCAAAGTGGCAACCCGATACAACAAAGAATGCACGGCTTATACTTAAATGATGCAACAACGTCTTACCTACCAGCCCGGGTCCACACACGCATATGAACCCGTTGGACTTGCGTTGCCACCGCTAACCCGGTTTGGCCTCTTACAGTCAAGCCCAGTATGTGTGACCCGTCCTCGACTTGGGTCGAGCCCACAAAGATATGTATGGGTTACTGGTTGAAACGGGCCCCCATTACTTGACATAAGCTATCCACCTAAGCTTGGTCCCCTCTAGTGCATCCCACTTAACCCACTTTTTATTTATGTTTCAATTACATGTTTCATATTTTGGTTAAGTGTTTCTAATCGTATTTCCAAATGCCACCCAAAGCACCCACTAGATTCCACATGCCACCCAAGGCACCCACTTAACCCCCTCATGTCCCACTACATGCTTATCTGGTTAAGTGTTTCTTAATTCATTAAGACCGTAACCTCATAAAGACCTCTCACATTAGACTGGCATTTGTGGCAGTTGGATTTGCCGGGCGGGTCCGAGCAGTCTTACACCACAAAAGAGCCTAACCTCGTGTCTTTACAATTGTTACATATTTAGTTTATGCCTAAGACCTCTCACATTAGACTGACATTTGTGGCAGCTGGATTTGCCAGGCGGGTCCGGGCAGTCTTACACTACAAAAGAGCCTAACCTCGTGTCTTAGACGATTAATAACTCCTAATTAATCACCCCCAATTTGAATTACTTTCCCTATTCAAATTATCAATCAATTCCAAATTTAGCGATGTCCATAATTGACTCAATTATGTCAATCCATTTATGGTATGTAAAATCATACCAATTTCACCACAATTTTATTTTATGCCTTTTAAGGCATTTATGCCAATTAAACATTTTTAATATTATCCCCTTTTTCCCCACATAGTACGTTTGTTCGTTTAACATAAAAATATACCTTAGACTTGAATAGTCTAACTCATGAAATAAAAGAAAACATCACATATATACTCATAATTAAAACATAGATCTAACATAGGGGTGAACTTGCATATGTGAATGATGTTCTACATCCAAAACTTGCATAGGCAAAGATTACAACTTGCATAAACAACATATGTCATGGATCCAATCTAAATGTGTGAACTTGATGAGATAATGGCCACAAACTTGCATAAACATCATGTATAACATAGATCCAAATCTAAAGGTGTGAACTTGATGAAATAATGGCCACAAACTTGCATAGATAACATATGTCATAGACCTATATCTAAAGGGGTTAAACTTGCATAGGTAATAACATAACATGATTCATATCCAACTCATATACTCACATATGTGATTTATACATCGCAACAATGGTGTAAACTAATATCTAACATGTAAAGTATCATGTAGAATTTAGCATATATCATAGCCTAACTTTCAATTAAATTTCACATAAACTAGGTGCCATGGCCACGTAAAGTCACATATAATTCTACCCAAACTTGTATATGGTTCATGTTTGAATCAACATCTAAACCTTCCTACATATGATTTATCATATGAATCAATACAAACTAGCATAAGAAACATGATGATTTTATTGTATATAAAATTTACAACATGGATGATAGCAACATAACTTTGCATCATAAATGATAGCATCACAACATAACATCATAGATATTTCAATCACAATCCTACAACATAATTACAACATGCAATCAATACTTCATATCACATCCATACAATCCGCGTTATAACTTAATCTAATTAAATTACTAATTATTTTGCTAAAACTATCGAACTCACAACTCAAAACCAGTCTTGAATTCTGAATTCTGATTTCTGGAGTTGAATTAGCGCTCCTTTGATGAAGATTTGCTATTAGGGTTGAGTAGTTCTGATTTGGTTGCTGTTCTTCCTCTTAATTTTGGTGGCGGCTGCTCTAGGGTTCAAGACAACATCATGTCGACCATAGTTTTAGTTTTAATTCTGATTTAGGGTTTGAGTCTATGGGTCTTTTTATAGAGTTATGAATTAATTTAAGCCGTAGGATGATCTTAGGGTTAATCAAAACCATTCAATCATGATAGGGTGATAAGTCAGCCCTAATGACTCACCAAGGAGTCAGAAAGGACTCAAACACGGGTCAGCCTGAAACAGAAAGCTGTGCAGGCTCCTGCCTCGGCCTGGGCGCACTTGGAAGGTGCGCCAGTGTAAATATGTACTGGCGCACTTCCCAAGTGTGCCAGTGCATTTTTTTTCTTCTTTTTCCACCACCTTTCGTTCGTCCATATCTCTTTCATCCGGTACTCGTTTCCCGCAAACTCGGACTCTATTTCAACCAGAATTCCGAGATGAACACAATGGCGCAACCCAATCCCCATAATTCTCACGTTTGAGATTAATTATTCTTTAATTTATTTAATTCGATATTTCAAAAATCCGGGGTGTTACATTCTCCCCTCCTTAAAGGATTTCGTCCCCGAAATCTCCAAGTTAAGGAGAATGCATATCCTACCATCCAAACAACCATCTACTCAACCATCAAACACAGGCATCCATTGTCCTTATAAAATTTCTAATGTTGTATGAACATATGCAAGAAGTGTGTGTATATGTTCCTTATCTAATGCAAAATCAGGCGGTCTACTGATTCAATTGACCTCCTTAATGTAAACCATGATAGTGCCATGCATCCATTATGTATGCGAAGAACCCTGTCGATACATATCATTTCTACATGTGTGCACAACCATTCACCAAAATGCAACATCCATATGATGGTACAACCATTATTTATCCATTATTCAAATATGTACACACATTTATATGCAATATGCAATATGAAGTGACTAAGCCGATCTAGTGCCTAAAGTCTGTGTATATGCATCCACGAGCAACCACTAGCAAACACTTGCATCCACGTGCATCCATCATACATAACACGTCTCAAACACGTGTTTCAACCATAGGACTATCCTATCTAAAGGTCAAAGATACTAGCGAGAGGACAAACTAAAGATAAGATAAGTACAAGATAAACGATAAAGGAGAAATTAAAAGACATACCCTCGAAAAGAAAAGGGTATAATGAATGCATCTTCGCTTCCGTCTCCCAAGTAGCGTTGCTCTCATCATCGCCCTATTGCACTTTGACTAGCTTGACCTCTCGATTCCTTAATTTCCTAATCTCCTACCCAAGAATGCGCGTAGGAGCTCGTCGAATCGTCGCATCACGCTCGATCTCCACCTATCTAAGCAAGCTCGCTCTACCACCTCCGCGGTCTCGTGCAAGCTCTTCCTCAAGTGTGATACATGGAATACGTCGTGTACACCACTAAGTCTCTCGGGAAACTCCACTCTATACGCCATCTGCCCAATCCTTTCCTTAATAGGAAACGGTCCTACGAACCTTGGTGCTAACTTCCCAACGGACCCAAAGCGAACGACGTTCCGTGATGGAGACACCTTGATAAAGACCATGTCCCCAACATCAAATTCGATCTGACCTCCTCTTATCCGCATAAGATTTCTGTCTATCTTGCGCCGTCTTCATTCTCCTTCGAATCAAATCGATCTTTTCCGAAGTCTCTCTAATCATATCGGGTTCAAGCAAGATCTTGTCTGTAGACTCCCACCAACATGTAGGCGAACGACACGGCCGTCCATAAAGAGCTTCGAACGGTGCCATGCCAATGCTAGACTGAAAGCTATTATTATATGCGAACTCTACCAACGGAAGATGTTCCTCCCATGTACCTCTGAAATCTAAGACACACAACCTCAGTAAGTCCTCTAGAATACGATTCACCCTCTCGGTCCAGCCGTCCGTCTGAGGATGATATGCGGTGCTCAAACATAACTGAGTCCCTACCGCCTCTTGCAAGATTTTCCAAAATTCGCTAGTGAAGATGGGATCGCGGTCGCTCACTATGCTTGAAGGAACCCCGTAAAAACGAATTATCTCTCTAATGTATACAGTGGCTAACCATGGACCAGTCCTCTTACTCTTCACGGGAATGAAATGGGCACTATTAGTAAGTCTGTCTACCATGACCCAAATCCCCGTATTACCCTTCCTCGATCTCGGTAATCCGTCAACAAAGTCCATCGAGACGCTTTCCCACTTCCATTGTGGGACCTCCAATGGATGAAGCAATCCACCGGGCTTCTTTTGCTTTGCTTTTACTTCTTGGCACACCAAGCATCTAGCGACATATTCGGCCACATCCTTCTTCATATCGGCCCAAAAGTAAACTCGTCTCATGTCCATGTACATCTTGTCCCCGCCGGGATGGATGGTCATCTTCGAACGATGTGCATCATCAAGAATGGTCTTCCTCAGGTCATCGTCTTTTGGTACACAAAGCCTAACGTCCCTACGTAACCAACCCTTATCATCTAGGGTATACCTATGGAGATGGCTCGATGACTCCCCTCCTTTGAGCTTCTCTACTAACTCAACCAACTGTGGGTCGTCTCGCTGTGCCTCGCCAATCCGTTCCAGAAGCGTAGGTCTGACTTCTAAGGATACTAGCAAACTGGGTACAAAGTCAATGGAAGGTGTAAAGTCAAACGTAGAGATGAACTCTAAACTTCGCCGCTCAACAAACAACGGACTCAAAGATAATCTTTTTCTAATTAAGGCATCTGCCACTACGTTACCCTTGCTAGGGGTATATGCTATCTCGAACTCGTAGGATGCTAAGAACTCCATCCACCTTTGCTGCCTTAAGTTCAAGTCCTTCTAAGAGAATAAGTATTTTAGCGATTTATGGTCAATGAATAATTCGAATTTTTCGCCAAGAAGATAATGACACCAAGACTTAAGCGCGAAGACAATAGCGGCTAACTCAAGGTCATGTGTAGGGTAATTTCTTTCATGCACTCTCAACTGCCTTCCACCATAGGCTATTACCCTTCCCTCTTGCATTAAGACTGCACCTAGTCCTATCCCACAAGCGTCAGTATAAACGGTAAATGGCTTACTCCCATCTGGCAACACTAAGACTGGGATTGTGGTCAAAGCTCTCTTTAAACGTTGGAATGCATCATCACAATCTACGTCCCACATGAAAACTAAGTTCTTCTTCGTCAAGCGTGTTAATGGAGCTAATATTTTTGCGAAGTCTTTGATAAACTTCCTATAGTAGCCAGCCAACCCAAAGAAACTTCTCACCTCGGTAGCATTTTTAGGAACCTTCCAATCTTGGATGGCCACTATCTTCGCGGGATCCACAGCTATCCCTTCTTTGGAAACCACGTGCTCTAAGAATCGCACTTCTTTCCTCCAAAAGTGACATTTGAAAATTTTAGCTTTAAGGCTATGCGCTCGAAGAGTCTCCAACACTTCCCTAAGATGTAGGGCATGCTCTTCCTCGCTTTTAGAAAAGATCAGGATGTCATCTACAAAGACTACCATGAATTTATTAAGGTACTCCCTAAACTCCCTACTCATCAAATCAACAAAGTATGCGGGGGCGTTTGTCAAACCGAAGGGCATCACCAGCCACTCAAAGAAACCGTCTGGAGTCCTAAAGGCAGTCTTGTCGATGCTATTCTCAGCCACTCTCAACTGATGCAAACCAGTGGCTAAGTCCAACTGCGAAAACACTGAGGCGCCAACTAATTGATCGAAAAGATCGTCAATCCTCGACAGTGGGTGTCTATTCTTCTTAGTAAGCTTATTAGGTTCTCTATAGTCCACACAAAGCCTAAGGGACCCATCCGTCTTCGTGGCAAATACTGCTGGAGCACCCCACTCCGATATACTACGTCTGATGAACCCCTTCTCAAGCAATTCTTTCACTTGCTTACTGAGTTCCCTCCTCTCTCTTGGAGCCATGTGGCGCACTGGCAATGCAACCGGCTTAGCATTGTCTACTAGATATATTCGAAAGTCGATTTCACGTTTTGGGGGTAAACCCCTCACCTCATCAAAGACATCAGCATATTCCCGGACTATGGGAACAGAATGTAAATCATCATCGGATGCGTCAAGGGATTCTAGGTAACTAAGCATTACTGGACCTCTAGGGTCACAAGAAATATCAAGGGTCTTTCTAGAACGAGTCAACAATATAACTACCCTTCTTTCACAATCTAGGATGGCCCCATATCTAGTTAGCCAATCCATACCTAGAATTAAACCGTAGCCCATGAAGCCAAGAACAAAAGCGTTGCATTCAAACTCAACGCCCAAGATAAACACTCTCAAATCCCGATAAATCATAGAAAGATGAGCCGAACCACCAATAGGATTTGAGACTACTAAGGGATCAGTAACTAGACTAGTATCAAGGTGCAGTGTTTCAACTAATGATGTAGAAATAAACGATTGCGATGCGCCAGAATCAAATAAAGTACGGACAGGGTGATCAAACAGAAAAACTAAAATTTCAACGGAAATTGCTCTACCTCGTTCTTGCAGCGGTGGGACCACGAGAGCCTGAACTTGTCCCCTTGCCTGCTTGAGTGCCATAAGAGCTTGCACCTGTCCTCCCGAGGTAGACCCTGCCCTTTGCCCTTTCTTTGGGCAGTCCTTAATAAGATGTCCAGCCTCGCCACAGTGGAAACAACCAGTCTTCTTTTTCTTTCTACAATCTTTGCTTAGATGGCCTGGTGTCCCACAGTTAAAGCATTTCTTCTTCCCCTTAGCATTGTTGCCTTTGCCACCTTTCTTGTTCTGTTGTTGCTGTTGCGACTTCTTTTGATCCCCTTTCTTCTCGGGTGCCTTATTAGCATTGGCTCCCTTCTCCTCTTCATGCATGAGTGCCATGTCAACTAGCCTCTCAAAGGTAGCCCCCATGGGAATGTGGGTCATAGCTAACCCATGAAGCGGCTCGTATAAACCCTTAACGAATCTTAGAGCCTTCTTTTCTGGAGTGTTCACCAAGTCTAAGCAAAATCTTGCCAATTGGTTGAATTTGTTAACGTACTCTTTCACCGATAGGTTCCCTTTCTTCAGTGACAAAAACCTTTCCATGTATAGATTCTCTTCAGCCCGTGAGAGAAACTTCGCCTCAAACCTTTGCCTAAAATCTGGCCATGTATCAATTGGACGACCCCCATTAGTGACCTCCCACCAAAACGAGGCCTCATCCTTCATCAGCCACGCAGCTAGCTGGACTTTCCTTCCATCATCCACTTCAAAGATTCTAAACAATTCTTCCACCTCCTTTAGCCAGTTACGAGCTTCAACAAATGTCTCTGTCCCGTGAAAAGGTTTTCCACCCATTGCTCTAAAGTCCTTACATATCTTTGCGAAATTATCGACACGAGGAGGGGGAGGAGGAGGAGGATTTGCTGGACCTGCGGCGGCGGCCCTAGCCTCAAGATACTGACGGAACCAACCGGGCACATGAACGCCCTCTGGTATCTCAGATGCTTCAGACATGCTGAAACGAAAAAGGAAAGATTCAATACAAAAAGGACCGAAGGAAAGATATATGGATCTTGGGGTTATGCTTTCCAAAATATACTTTTCTCCTGAAAATACATTCCTTAAAACATACTTTTGAAAGTACTTCTTTATAAAAATTGCTTTGAAAAATAATTTTTCAAAAAGTCATATCTGTTCTGGTAACCTTCAACTCTGATACCACGTGTAACACCCCACCTCCATTAAGGTCACTCGCAAAGGGAATGCCTTAACTTCAGTGGAGCGTTTTAGGTGAATATATAACAGAAATTCACAACAAGACAGATATAAAACAGTACTTGAAAATTAAAACTTTATTTCATTGCAGCGGATAAACCCATATGTTTGATTACATCATCAAAACCATAAACCAAAGTCAAGTACATCATATCCATCTTGATAAAAAAAGTACATAAACTGAAAGACATAATCCCCAACATTAAAATAGCCATAAATAAAGAGGAGCTGAACTTTACTTCAGCGGTCCAAGAAATCTTCTAAAAGCAGTCCAAATCAAGCTCCACTGGTGCTAGTTCCAACCTGAGCACCTTGGGGGGTGGGGGGAGAAAGAGATGGAAAAAGGGGGGTCAGACATAAAGTTGGCGAGTGCGATAATTCTAACAATATAATTAACAAAGTAACTAGGCTAAGGCATAAGTTGGAAAATAAGGAAATGACCATGAACCATTGAGTATGGCAGAGTAAATAAGGAAACAGGATGATCAACGATATCGTTAAGCGCACCTAAACCACTATAGGATGATTACTAAACTACACCAACACTATGGGATAATTCCAAAACTGCACCGCCACTAGTATACTGCACCACCACTAGTCATCCTAAGTTGATCCCGCCTACAGACTTAATAATGATATTGGTAGCTTCGTGCACGCCTAGCTACCTTCATAGGTGTCGTCTTCCCCTATCTCCACTAGGTGTACCCACTACCCCCAAGCGATCGGCTCCCTAACTCGTAGATAACCGTGCTGGCCCCACAGTGGGGTGTATCACTCCCCAAAGTGGCAACCCGATACAACAAAGAATGCACGGCTTATACCTACATGATGCAACAACGTCTTACCTACCAGCCCGGGTCCACACACGCATATGAACCCGTTGGACTTGCGTTGCCACCGCTAACCTGATTTGGCCTCTGACAGTCAAGCCCAGTATGCGTGTCCCGTCCTCGACTTGGGTCGAGCCCACAAAGATACTTATGGGTTACTGGTTGAAACGGGCCCCCATTACTTGACACAAGCTATCCACCTAAGCTTGGTCCCCTCTAGTGCATCCCACTTAATCCACTTTTTATTTATGTTTCAATTACATGTTTCATATTTTGGTTAAGTGTTTCTAATCGTATTTCCAAATGCTACCCAAAGCACCCACTAGATTCCACATGCCACCCAAGGCACCCACTTAACCCCCTCATGTCCCACTACATGCTTATCTGGTTAAGTGTTTCTTAATTCATTAAGACTGTAACCTCATAAAGACCTCTCACATTAAACTGGCATTTGTGGCAGCGGGATTTACCGGGCGGGTCCGGGCAGTCTTACACCACAAAAGAGCCTAACCTCGTGTCTTTACATTTGTTACATATTTAGTTTATGCCTAAGACCTCTCACATTAGACTGACATTTGTGGCAGCTGGATTTGTCGGGCGGGTCCGGGCAGTCTTACACCACAAAAGAGCCTAACCCCGTGTCTTAGACGATTAATTACTCCTAATTAATCACCCCCAATTTTAATTGCTTTCCCTATTCAAATTATCAATCAATTCCAAATTTAGCGATGTCCATAATTGACTCAATTATGTCCATCCATTTATGGTATGTAAAATCATACCAATTTCACCACAATTTTATTTTATGCCTTTTAAGGCATTTATGCCAATTAAACATTTTTAATATTATCCCCTTTTTCCCCACGTAGTACGTTTGTTCGTTTAACGTAAAAATATACGTTAGACTCGAATAGTCTAACTCATGAAATAAAAGAAAACATCACATATATACTCATAATTAAAACATATATCTAACATAGGGGTGAACTTGCATATGTGAATGATGTTCTACATCTAAAACTTGCATAGGCCAAGATTACAACTTGCATAAACAACATATGTCATGGATCCAACCTAAAGGTGTGAACTTGATGAGATAATGGCCACAAACTTGCATAAACATCATGTATAACATAGATCCAAATCTAAAGGTGTGAACTTGATGAGATAATGGCCACAAACTTGCATAAACATCATGTATAACATAGATCCAAATCTAAAGGTGTGAACTTGATGAAATAATGGCCACAAACTTGCATAGACAACATATGTCATACACCTATATCTAAAGGGGTTAAACTTGCATAGTTAATAACATAACATGATTCATATCCAACTCATATACTCACATATGTGATTTATACATCGCAACAATGGTGTAAACTAATATCTAACATGTAAAGTATCATGTAGAATTTAGCATATATCATAGCCTAACTTTCAATTAAATTTCACATAAACTGGGTGCCAAAGCCACGTAAAGTCACATATAATTCTACCCAAACTTGTATATGGTTCATGTTTGAATCAACATCTAAACTTTCCTACATATGATTTATCATATGAATCAATACAAACTAGCATAAGAAACATGATGATTTGATTGTATATAAAATTTACAACATGGATGATAGCAACATAACTTTGCATCATAAATGATAGCATCACAACATAACATCATAGATATTTCAATCACAATCCTACAACATAATTACAACATGAAATCAATACTTCATATCACATCCATACAATCCGCGTTATAACTTAATCTAATTAAATTACTAATTATTTTGCTAAAACTATCGAACTCACAACTCAAAAGCAGTCTTGAGTTCTGAATTCTGATTTCTGGAGTTGAATTAGCGCTCCTTTGATGAAGTTTCGCTGTTAGGGTTGAGTAGTTCTGATTTGGTTGTTGTTCTCCTCTTAATTTTGGTGGCGGTTGCTCTAGGGTTCAAGACAACAGCATGACGGCCATAGTTTTAGTTTTAATTCTGATTTAGGGTTTGAGTCTACGGATCTTTTTATAGAGTTATGAATTAATTTAAGCCGCCGGATGATCTTAGGGTTAATCAAAACCACTCAATCATGATAGGGTGATGAGTCAGCCCTAATGACTCAACAAGGAGTCAGAAAGGACTCAAACACGGGTTAGCCTGAACCAGAAAGTTGTGCAGGCTCCTGCCTCGGCCTGGGCGCACTTGGCAGGTGCGCCAGTGTAAATATGTACTGGCGCACTTCCCAAGTGCGCCAGTGCATTTTTCTTCTTCTTTTGCCACCACCTTTCGTTCGTCTATAACTCTTTCATCCGGTACTCGTTTCCCGCAAACTCGGACTCTATTTCAACCAGAATTCCGAGACGAACACAATGGCGCAACCCAATCCCCATAATTCTCACGTTTGAGATTAATTATTATTTAATTTAGTTAATTCGATATTTCAAAAATCCGGGGTGTTACATTACCATTACTTAAATTTCATGTCAATTTGTGTAAATTGTGTACCCAGGCCATTAACTGTAAGAATTGAGAAACTTACATATTGGTTTATGTGATTTAAACAATTATTTGATTAATTGATTACATATTATGACGGAATTGATTATATGTGAAGAATTATAATAGGCATGATGCAATCACATGTGAATTATAAATTATAATGGATAATTGAAAGAAATAAACATGCATAGACTGTATAGAAGGTTTACGATAAATAAGAAATTTAACCGCTCTTAGAAATGAGGTTAGATTTCACTTGTGATAGAAATCTGCCCGGAACCTCGCGGCATATTTAGCACTCACAAGTGGAATATCTAATGTGAGGTGTCTAAGAGCAAAAATTAAAAATATGTAATGGTGCAAAAAGGTTAAGTCAGCTTGTGTTAGAAGTCTGCCCGGACCCGCAAGACAAATCCAGCGTCCACGACTGTAGGCTTAATGTAAGAGGTCTAATGCTTATATATAAATATATGTATATAACAAGATATGAATAAATGGAAATAATGATTAAATGTCTAACTCATAAACCAAGAAAGGAAGCGATGTAATGAACTGAGTTAGTGTGATGCGAAGGAAAAGTAATGTATTTCCCTAAATGACCTATTTCAGGGAACTTTGTTGCAAGTATGCCACAGTAAACAAAGTAAGAAAAGTAAAGATATTACTTGCTACCATGGATTTAGATGGAAATACATGATGAAAATAAATCACTGATTCCTTCTATCAAACTCATAAGGTGCATGAATTATTTTCCTTAAATATAATAAGGAATATATATTACAGTGAATGAAGAATAATGATTTACAACAGTAAATGGTCTAAGAGGGGAATGATAATCACCTATTATTAATAAATAACATTAATGAAAATGTTGTATAATAGGTAGACTTGTCCTAGGGACAAGTGAAGGTTATAACTTAGGTAATAATAAACTAACAAGGAAATTAGATAACTGGTGAAATGAAATAAGAGACACTTAATTGTAAATTAAGTAATCAATAAATGGGGAAATCCGGAAACCAGTTGAGAAAAGGAGGAAAATATATGAAATATAAGAGGTTGTACTTAATTATAAATTAAGTAATCTGTAAACATGGATGTCTTAAACCCACTGATAAGAATAACATTTTTGGACTTGTCCTAGGGACAAGAGGAAATTATAACATAGGTTATAATAAATGGGTAGAGAAACTTATTAATGGGCCTTAGTTAAGAGAACTAAGTTAATAAGTAAACAACGATAAGTTGTAGTAACGATGTAAAATGAGATTATGATTAAATGAGAAAGGATGAGGAAAACTTATGAAATGAAATAAGTTATATTTAATCATAAATGGTGAGTGACAGTTAATTAGAAAACATGTGAATTGAGGTATACATAATAACATATTAAGTAGAACATGTTATTGTAACCTTGAAATCAAACAAGAATATAAAGGGGATTGTGGATTACAGACTTTGGACCACAATCTAGAGAATAACATGTTGTAGGCTTATTAATAAACTTAAATGGGTTAAGTTATATAACCAAAATTAATAAGCAAGAGGAACTTGGTAACTTGATTAAGAATCAATATGAATGGGAATAACCAAGTTAAATGGAAACCTGGTAAGGTAAGGCAAGTGCGTAAAAGAATGTTTAGACATAGGATCTAATAACATATTAAGGTAAGGCGCTTGGACCAGTCCGCACGTTTGAGGGTGAATAACCCAACAGGGTAGACCATCGTGGTATTATAAGGAACGAGGGGAGCACACATTCATTTGATTGTTCTGACGGCTCTAAAGGACTGGAAGGGGAAGCACGCAGCTTCCTGAGGTACGTAGGGTGCTCCTAGTAGTCCTCTGTGCAGTGGCAGATGTTTTAGGATGTGCTCGTAGAGGTTGGGTCTGCGCGTAACTACTAAGTGGGTGAGCCTTGATTGCAGAAGTAGCTATGTAGTCAAAATGCTGTGTTGCAGCGACACAAGGGTGATTTGGCGGTTGTCTCAACGCAGAGACGAAGGGTCATGACCAACAAGGATAGTAGATTATCGGATACCCGTCTTCGGCAGCTAGTAGGATGCGAAAAGACTAGAACTAAAACCAGTAAACCATTCACCTTTCACTATCAGGGTACGTATAACGAACCGAAATCCCCCTTATGGGAAATCACGGATTATACTGAGGACAAGACGAATCAGAATGCAAACAGAAGAACATTTCATTGCTTATTACAACAATTCCATCAGAATACAAGAATATACAGAATATGAATAAATATTATACATCACAAAATATCAGAGATTACAATACATTACATAGCAGCAGAAAAAGAATACAATACACAACTAAAAGAGATATACAGATACAGAGCTTTACGGATATCATTTCAGCTGTAAACCAGGATCCTGTGAATATAAATCTGCAAAACCAAAACTACTAGCTGCCCATGCGGAAAATAGGGGCACCCAGAGTTTAGGTTAAAACAATAAACTCCAGGTCAGTCATGTGACTAGTGTGAGAACTAAAAAAGTTATTTAAAGCTTTAATTTAAATCAGATATATCAAGGGACCACGCCGTATAACACGGAACGGGTTTCCTCCCAAGAATACCAGTACATACAACAAAACAGCGCAATGATTTTTGGAAAAATGAAGTATTATAAGACCCAGGTCCTATCACACAATGCAACGCAAGCCAGAGGATAGGGTTTTCCCTTATAATAGCCAAACATGCTTGGTACGTTAAAAACAAATCATTTGATACTATTATAAGTGTATAGTGTCAAAACAATTTCAATCATAAATATCAATCATAGACGGCATGGGTAGCATATATCATGTCACCATACTAGGCTCTACAATCAAAACCGCAAATGTCACGTGTTGGAAGTTGGGTTTCCATCTGTGAACCGAGGCAAAAGATAGTCCTCTACCGATTCGAGACAATCTATCCCATGTCTCAGGCAAGTACTCAGTCAAGCCTTTGGATCGTCAGGGCCGGTCCACCGATATGGATTAAAATGCCTGAACACAGCGTTTCCCCTCCCTTTAGGGCGTAAATGAGTCCAATGACTCCATTGGCTCCACACAGTCACCGATATATCCGTGGCGCCTCGCAATCCAACAACCACATAAGTCAAACTCGTCAGGGCGTGTAAAAACACTGACGCCAATTCTAGCTAGAAAGATATGCATGTCCTCCCTGATGTCCTCTCCCGTTTCTAGTTCACAACCGGTGTGTGAGGCTCGCGAAATAACTCTACGCAAAGCTATGCCACAAAGGCGGTGCTTTGATCATCAACCACAAGACTCTGCTTTTCAACAAAAGCCTTGATCATTTGCCACTTAGGCATGCCACACAGGAAATTCACTCCATGCGATTGATATCCATCAATATATAACCCCTGAGCTCGTACGTCTCAGAGAAGAGCGTTAAGCAAGAGAATAAACTCTCCGCCGCCAAACAAATATATATTTAATAGAAATCAATCACACCGAATAAAATCCATTGTCAGACACACAGTCCATTTACAAGTTCGTTCTGGGTCTGAACGAAACCGGAGGCACCTTGTACCAAGCATATCCATCGATCTCCAAGTACGTCTGGACGATCACCAACTGATTCCCTCCTCTTGGGTGTACAGCCCAATCAAGATCATCAGGAATCATCCAAACGATGTGAAGACCTCCGGTCTTCAACTACCGTCTTCACCTTCGACTTATCGTCGTATCAGTTATTCAGAATGGGATAGACCTGGTCTTTCCGAATAACTCGCGTATATAATAAACAAATGTTACACAAACACAACATACACCTCATTCCAATTCATCAGTCACCAACCGTAAATTAGTAAGAGAACAATTCCCTAAATATTAACCCCAAAGGCCGAAACCAACATCAGATCAATACCCAGGAAACCATTCATCTTAACTAATCTTCAGTTAGTTGCTAAATTTCACATTCTTAGGGAGAGGTTCCCATTAATTTTATCAAAGATAAATTCCTCAAATTTATTCTTTAATCTTCTTTCGAATATCAATTCAAACCAAATTATGGTTTACCCAAAGTAGTCGGGATTAGCGAACCTTACCGAAGTAATCACTTGTTCATCCCATGAAGTAAAACTGGTCATACTTCATATCTAACACCACGGTGTTATCGGTAAATTCAATTACCATTTCACGTTCAAATCTAATTAAAGATTTAACTATCGCCTGGAGCAAAACTGGTGATACTGCATTTCGATCATTTCAATCAAATTAAAGATTCATTAAAACTCCACTTGGTTTTAATCTTCCCAAAAATCAATATTAATGTTTGTTTAACTTGGGAAATCATATCCTGTCTTTAACTAGGTTAAAGAACCAATGTCACTTAAAACACGGTTCACAATAAACCCAAAATCACATTCTATTCCATCAGCCTTTAACCGTAAATTAGCAAGTGAACAATTCCCTAAGTAATAACCCCGAAGGCCGAAACCAACATCAGATCAATACCCAAGAAACCATTCAACTTAACTAATCTTCAGTTAGTTTCTGATTTTATTCACTCCGTTGGGTCTAAGAACAGTATTATTGAAGATACCGTTCACGGCAACCCAAAATCACATTCCATTAATTATTGGGTTAAAGAACAAGTGTTACTTAAAACACCGTTCACGATAAACCCAAAAATCAATTCAAATTAAATTCCAATTAAATACCATATAATTGGTACACTCCATTAAATCTAAATAAATTTTTTAATCTTTTTCTCAACTGGGTTTAAGAACAGTGTTAATGAAGACACCACTCATGACAAACCCAAATCCCATTTAATATTAAATACAAGGCTCTGAATAGAAAATATATCGGCTTATACTCAATATCAAATTCTACGACCAACAAATATCGTATTGGAAATAACGATATAAATATATCTTTCAAATTTCCATAACAATATCTGCATAATCACGAAATCCAACATCGAAATATTCCAAAGACAATTTCGATTCAAATCGATTTCCACTTTATATATTGGAAATTCTGGTTATTTTCAAAACCATTTCAATTCCACTTTATTTATTTTAAAAATAAATGGGATTATAATTCTAGTTCAAAATTAGTTCATATCGATAAAAATCTATTTTTATCTTTTCAAATTTGGAATTTTTCATCCCAATTCTTCACAAATCATTTCTTATGATTTTACACAAATTATTACTATTTGTAATAATTTTATCAATGCTCGTACAGTCGAATTCCATCAACGGCCATCGAACTGCACTTACAGCGACCTTTTCCAAACTTGATTTGAACATAATTCCCAATCCAAACGTTAGATTTCAAATCTCTAATATTCGCTAGAAATCTCTTTTCGATACGAACCCAACGGTTCCGGTTTTAGGAGAATCCGACGGTCGGATTTCCCGAAATATATGTTCGAAGTCAATGGTCGAAATTCGTGAACTACCGCGGCGCGGCGCATTCTATTCAGGCCATTTAATATATATTTCGTTGATTTCAATTCAAAACGTATTTTATAAATCGTTTAAATTTGTTTTCGAAACAATTTCAACTTCATATTCAATTTTAAACCAAAATTGAATATTTCATATCATTAACATATAAATGATAATATTTTCAAAATGTTATATTTTGAAATCACTTCCTTTTCTATATTCATTATAAAAACGAATATAATCGATATAAATATCGTTCACGTCAAAATGACGTCAATCTAACCAACACGGCTTTAAATATTTCAATAACTTCATTATTCTATTCAACAAATGAATATTTACTTCAACACATGAATATATATTTTTATTCAACACATGAACATATATTTTTATTCAACACATGAATTTATATTTTTATTCAACACATGAATTTATATTTTTATTCAACACATGAATATTCTTTTTTTATTCAACACATGAATATTCTCTTTCTATTCAACACATGAATTTTCTTTTATAATATTCCTTATTTTCCAAATTAGAATGAGGCCCAATCAATTACCATATAACGTTAATTATATGGATTCCCTACAAAACATGTATATAATATCAACGATAAATCATCAACCATCATCCAGAGTGCACCACACAACTGCATAAGCATTAAATATAAATAAATAACGCTTACACAGTCTGTCAATCCATCGATTGACATACAACTAAACAATGGGATTAGTGTACGTCAAATCTCATCAGAATACCCGTGTGGGATTTCATATCAACCAACACAGATTTTATTTGTGTAGTTGGGCGATGTGTAAAATTTATCGTCCCAATCAATATCAGTCAAATCAGTGTATATAAACAAACCGTCCGATTTGTTTATAAATATTTATTTTATATACACTTTAAAAATTATATTTTTTACTATAAAATATTTATTCAATCCACATCACACAATCAATTTTCACAACACATTAATCAAACAAACAAGCCATCCATGGTCTGCGGACGACGGGTGTCGGGTGCTACTAAGCACCGTCTGCATCCTAGTATATATTTCAAACTAGAAATAAATTAAAGGTGAGGAGTTCTCACTGAGGGATCCACTCCTCCATTCTCTATTTCTGAACGGTATAGATTCCGTTTTGATTTCCGTTGTTACCATCGCTATCTTTTCCCGCTGTTCACATTAAAAATCACATTTTTAAATGGCATTTCATATATAAAAATCATATATTTTTATCGCTTCTTTCTATATAAAAATTATATTTTTATATTTCTACTTCCTCAATAAAGATCGAATTTTTATTTCGACGCTATAAAAATCACATTTTTATTACAACATATATATAATAAAAATCAGATTTTTATTTCGCTACTTATATAAAAATCACATTCTTATACTATCACCTCATGTATAAAAATTATATGTTTATAACGCTACTTGTATAGAAAAGATTATAATTTTATCTTCTTTGTTATATAAACAAAATCATATCCTTTTATATAAACAAAACTTTTATATTTTCAAAAATCAAATCTTTTTTGTTTCAAATATCAAATCTTCTTAAACGCTACTTCATAAAAAAAAATCGAATTTTTTCTTATACAAAGATCTAAGCTTTTTTTATTTGTAAAAATTCAATTTTTGTTTCGTTAAAAAAACCAATCTTTGTTTATATAAAAATTCAAACTTTACTTTGCTAACTTCATAATAAAAATTGAATTTTTATTTCGCTGTCCTCATCATAAAAATCATATTTTTATAATAAATAAAAATTATATCTTTCATGTGAATAAAGATCATATTTTTATTTCTCTAACTTCACAATAAAGATCGTATTTCTAATATGCCATTCATATATTAAAAATCCTATTTTTTCATAACGTTATTCATAAAAAAATCTCATCTTTCATAAATTAAAAATCAAATCCTTTTAGTGTTAAAAATCTTACCTTTTCATAAATAAAAAGACAATCTTTATATAATTGAAAACCTAAACTTTCTCTCGACATTTACCTATACAAAAAATCATATTTTTATTTACATAAAAATGATAGCTTTACTTAAAAATGATATTTTTATTTACATAAAAATGATTAAATTATAGAATTAAAGAAGAAAAATAAAAATGTAATTAAAAACTCACTGAACTTCACATGTCGGAGGGCTTGGCGGCAAGGAAGGGTCGGGGTGGCGCTGAGGAGGGGCGCTAGGACCTGCTCAGTCGGAGGCGGAGGTCCCAATGACCGGCAGCGGTGGGAGGACGTGGCGGCGGTGGATTTTCTTATGGGATTTGGTGCTTTCCAGAAGAGGAGAGGGAGGAGGCGTCTCAGCGAGAGGGAGGGGGTTTGGCCAGAGGTACGACGCCAGGGGAGGAGGTGGAGGTGACCTCTGGCGCGACGATGGACGGGAGGGAGGGCACGATTTAGGGTTCTTCGGGGTTTTTTATTTTATTTTGTCCAGATCGAACGAGGTAGAGAAGTGAGGGAGGGAAAGTCAACGCCCTATATAATTATATATATATATATTTATTTAATTATTTTATTTTCCACCAAAAAGTAACTGTTTATTTCAAACTCGAAAAGAAACCCATCGCTTGTCGTCCCTAGCTAATTACCCCCATTCCGAACACAATGGGATATGTATCATTGGCTGATTCGATCGTTTCGATCAGTTTCCGTCAAAATCAAAATATAAATCTATATATGGATTTTGAACGCACATTTCAATTTATTGGGGTCACATACCAACTCGAAAAATTCCCAAAAAATATTTTCTAGCTTCATACTGACGATACGGTTCTAACAAAGATAATTTCGTCAAATTCTGAGACCATTTGAAAAATGGCCATTTTCTGGTCGATCGAAATTGACCAAAACTGTCAAAACACGTTTTCCTTTGCCACGCTCACATATTGATTCAGAAAATTACGAATTTTGGAATCTAGCAATAACTTGACATCCCAGATCCAACAAAAGTGGTTTCGTCGAAAACGAAGGTCGTTTGCAAAATTTCCATTTTTAAGGGCTAAAATTCCACAGCGACTATTCCCAATTTTCAATTGGGCATATCTTTTTATTCCTGCTATGAAATTTCAATTTTTCGGATTCGTTAGAAAGATATTCTCAAGTAGATTCAAATATTTTTAGTTTTGCTAAAATCCGGTTTGTTTTGAATCCTGTACATTCATTTGAACTTTGAAATTGAATTTTCAAACTACCGCACCATTTTCAATTCCTTTTATAATTAAAATAAAATATTTATATTTTAACGACGATTCAAATAAATATATACGTTTGAATTCTATTTAAAATAAATTTCTCATCGTTATTATTTAAAATAATCCATTTTAAATAATCAAAATTCATCAAAATTGCTAAAATAAAAATTTTAAATTGGCTCACATTTCCGGGTTATTACAATCTCCCCCACTCAAAACTTTTCGTCCCCGAAAAGGAACAAAGCCGAAGTTGTTTTACAAACCAACTCAACTTTCATTTTTTTCATTATAGTTTAAGTTCTTCAACTTTTCAGTTTCTAAGAACTTTTCAAATTTTTCAAAAATTTGGCTAACACCCTAAATTTTCGGAAAATTTCGCCATAACCTCCTTGTACCGGGAGCTTCGGGATATTTCAAATAGCCTCCTATAGCCCTCACCAATTCAAAAAGAAAAAGAAACAGCCAAGTGGCTAGCCAATCGGCTCATAAAATCATCAAAAACCCAATAAATACAATAAACATGTACATATTTGTCGGGCAAACAATTTTAATCCTCTTCTCTAGCCTCCTTGCTATGACCCGTTCGATGTAAGTACATGTATATGCATGCAAATGCGATAAATTTTCAATACAATTCACTATTTGATACAATTTGGCTAAATGGTCCAAATTTTAATTAATCAAACAATAATCAAACAACACAACCAGCAATCAATTAGTTGATTATCTTTTCAATCACATAACTTTAATACATATCCAAAAAATCAGATTTTTGATGCCAAATCACAACAATAAGCCCTATCTAGTTTTGGTTCTCACACCAGTCAATTGGAAATATATAGATATCACACTTTTGAAACTCGAATACCAATTCTGATGATGTTCGAACTATCATCAGAATCATCTCCGGGCGACTAGAGTGTGATTCTATATCTATCCAGTATATTAAAACTTCAAATACACGCGGATCAGACGTATACGCAAAATCTCTATATACCTGATAGTCCAAATCAATATAAATGTAACAACCCGTAAAATGCGAGCCAGTTTGAAATTTTTATTTTGGCAATTTAAGCGAATTTTGATTATTTAAAACGAATTATTTTAAATAATATCGACGAGAAATTTATTTTGAATATAATTCGACGTATATATTTATATACGCCGTCGTTAGAATATAAATATTTATATATAATTATAAATAGAATTGAAAATGGCGCGGTAGTTCGATAATTCGATTTCAAACTTCAATTGAATGTACCGGGAGCAAAACAATCCGGATTTTAGTGAAACCAAAAACATTAGGATCTAATTGACGATATCTTTCCAACGAAGTTAACAAACTGAGATTTCACTTTATAAATGAAAAGATATGTCCAGTTGAAAATTCTGAATAGTCGCTATGGAATTCAGGCCCTTAAAAATGGACATTTTGCAAATGACCTCGGATTTCGACGAAACCACTTTTGTTGGGTCCGTGATGTTAAGTTATTGCTAGGTTTCAAATTTCATAATTTTTCGAATCAATATGTGAGAGTGGCAAAGGAAAATGCATTTGACCAGTTTCAGTTGATTTTAATCGACTGGAAATTGGCCATCTTTCTAACGGTCTCAGAATTCGACGAAATTAGTTTTGTTAGGACCGTATCGTCAATACGAAGCTAGAAAATATTTTTCGAGAATTTTTAGAGTTAGTATGTGCCCCCGGTAAATTGAAATGTACGTTTAAAATTCAATATAGCAATTTAAATGTAAATTCAACAAAAACTGAATGTAACAGTCGAATCAGCTTGCGATACATATCCCATTGTGTTCAGAATGGGGGTGAAACGCTATGAACGACAGGCGGTGGGCCTCGTTTTGAGTTCGAAATAAAAAGTTGCTTTTTGAAATTTAAATAGAATAAAATAATATAAAATTTAATATAAATCCACCCCCCTCTCCTTTCTTCAAAGTCAACTCCCCCATTTATATCGTTTACCAGAAAAAAAAAAGAAAAAAAAAACAAACGCCGCTTCCAATCGAACGCCGACCCTCCCACCGCCATCGCCCAACCTCCAACCGCCACCAGAGCCTCTCCGCCCCTCTCCTCCTTCTCCGCCTCGAGCTGCTGCTCCTCCTCCCCTTCTTGAAAACCGCGATAGCCCCCAAGCCCTAAACCCCGATTTACAACCCCCGATCCTCCTCCGCTACCAACCTCTCTCGCCTCCTGAACCCAGCAACCCAAACGCCACTCGACGCTCCATCGACCAACCACTGCTGGCCTCGAGCGAAGAGCCCCCTCGGACGCAGCGCCATCTTCCCCTCCGCCTCGTTGAAGACCCCTCCGCCTCGTTGAAGCCCCCCCAGAACCGACGAGCCCCCCCTGTAAGTTCCTACTGTTTTTTTTTTATTATTTACTTTAAACTGTTTTTTTTTAAAAAGAGTTATAAACTGATTTTATAATGAATTTATAAACTGATTTTTAGGAATTTTAAAAACTGATTTTATAATTAATTTATAAACTGATTTTTTAGGATTTAAAAACTGATTTATAAAGGAAATAAAAAACCTGATTTTTTAAAAGGAAATAAAAAACCTGATTTTTAAAAGGAAATTAAAATGATATTTACTATGGAGTAGACAAAATTAAATGTGATTTTTATTATTTGGGGAGCGAATAAAAATATAATTTTTCCATATATGAATAGAGAAAATATATGGATCTTTCTTTGATTACAAATTTGGTTTTCTTTGATCTGAAAATAAATTTTCTTTGATATGAAATAATGAATTTGATTATAGAAAATATATGGTTTTTCAATTATATAAGAAATGATTTTTCATAGTAAGAAGAGGAGATTTCTTTTTATTATAAGGAAAGTCGAGATTTTTGATATAAGGAAAGTCGAGATTTTTGATATAAGGAAAGTCGAGATTTTTGATATAAGGAAAGTCGAGATTTTTGA
This sequence comes from Allium sativum, assembly GCA_030737875.1. Lineage (NCBI taxonomy): Eukaryota > Viridiplantae > Streptophyta > Magnoliopsida > Asparagales > Amaryllidaceae > Allium > Allium sativum. The sequence goes on from CM060912.1 coordinate 774,306,148, forward strand.
TATAAGGAAAGACGAGATTTTTGAAAGCGAAAAGATTATATTTTTTTTATATAACATAAGGATATGATTTCTAGAAACATAAAAATATAATTTTTAATACATAGGAAAAATAAAAATATGGTTCTTATACTTTTAGAAAAATAAAGATATGGTTTTTCTTTAAATGACTTCGAAATAAAAATGTGATTTTTATCTATTGAACTTCGAAACAAGAATATGATTTTTATATATGGAATAGCGAAGTAAAAATTCGATTTTTACATAGGTAGTGAAAGCGGACAACGAAGATGCGGTAGCGACGAAGGTTTCTGCAAATGAAGTGCCGTGGAGCTAGGATAGCTATCAGTGAGAATTTCTCACCTTTCAATTTAATTTTTCTAGTTATATATATATACTAGGATGCAGACGGTGCTTAGTAGCACCCGACACAATCGTCCACAGACCATGGACTTGTTTGTTTGGTTGCATAGATTAGTTGAATTATTTGTTTGAATTGAATTGTTTGGTGAGATGAAATTGATTTGATTGATGTGTGAATGGCGTGGGCCTTCACTAGACCGGGGATAAGGCTAGGCCTTGTCCCGTTTCTAGTATCGTGCCGTTATGTCGTCGAAATTTTCTAAAATAAGTTAGAAAAATAAAAATATCATTTTATTTAAAAAAATGAACTGAATAGAAATTCATAGGTTGAAATAAAATGTTTTATCGTTAAAAATATAATTTTTTAACGTGAATATGAAAATAGTGAAGTGAATAAATAAATATTCATTTACAAACCAGATGGTTTGTTTATGTACACTTATTTGAATGACATTGATTGGGACGATAAATTTTACACATCGCCCAACTGCACAACTAAAATATGCGTTTGATTGTTTGAAACCCCACACGGGTGTTGGGATGAAATTTGAAGTTCACTCATCCTGATTGATTAAATATGTCGATCGATTGATTGACAGGCTGTTATAAGCGTTAGATATCTTTATTTGATGCTTATACAGTGTAGTGCACTTTGGTTGATGGTTGATCATTTTTCAATGTTATTATATACTTGTGTTGTGTGAAAATCCATATAATTAATTTTATATGGTAATTGATTGGGCCTCATTCCAGTTTAGAAATGGAAATATTTGAAATAGAAATATTTCAAATAGAATATTTGAAAATAGAAATTTATGAAGTCGTGTTGATTAGTTTGACGCCATTTTGACGTGAACGATATTTATATCGATTTTAAACGATTTCGAAATGAATTGAATCGAAAACGATTTCGAAATGAAGTGAATTGAAAACGATTTCGAAATGAAGTGAATCGAAAACGATTTCGAAATGAGTTGAATTGAAAACGGATTCAAAGTGAATTGAAAACGATTTCAATGTGAATTGAAAACGATTTCGAAATGAAGTGAATTGAAAACGATTTCGAAATGAAGTGAATTGAAAACGATTTCGAAATGAAGTGAATTGAAAACGATTTCGAAATGAAGTGAATTGAAAACGATTTCGAAATGAAGTGAATTGAAAACGATTTCGAAATGAATTGAATTGAAAACGATTTCGAAATGAATTGAATTGAAAACGAATTCAAATTGAATTGAAATTTGAATTGAATAGAAATGAATTTTAAAACGAATCTATAAAGAAGAATTCAATTGTGATTTGAATTGAAAAGGAAGTTGAAAATGTTTTTGAAACGAATTCAAAACTATTTATATAATTCGTTTTAAATAGAAATCGACGAAGTATATATTATATATATTATATATATAATATAATGGCCTGAATAGAACGCGCCGCGCCACGGCAGTTCGTGAATTTCGACCATTTATTTCAAACGGACATTACGGGAGATCCGACCGTCGGATTCTCCTAAAACCGGAACCGTTGGGTTCGTATCGAAAAGAGCTTTCTAACGAATACTAGAAATTAGAAATCTAACGGTTGGATTTGGAATTATGTCCAAATCAAATTTGAAAAAGGTCGCTATAAGTGCAGTTCGATGGCCATTGATGGAAATCGACTGTACGGGCCTTGATAAAATTATTAAAAATAGTAATAATTTGTGTAAAATCATAAGAAATGATTTGGGAAGAATTGTGATGAAAAACTTCATGTTTGAAAAGGTAAAAATAGATTTTTATCGAAATGAACTGGTTTTGAACTAGAATTATAATTCTATTTATTTTTAAATAAATAAATTGAATTTAAAAAGGGTTTTAAAAATAACCAGAATATCCAATGATTGCATTGGAGTGGATTTGAATCGAAATTGTCTTCGGAATATTTCGATGTTGGATTTCGTGCTTATGCAGTTGTTGTTATGGAAATTTGAAAGATATAGATATATATATCATTATTTCAAATACGACATTTGTTAGTCGTAGAATTTGATATTGAATATAAGCCGATATATTTTCTATTCAGGGTCTTGTATTGAATATCGAATGTGATTTGGGTTTGTCGTGAATAGTGTCTTCACTAACACTGTTCTTGAACCCAGTTGAGAAAGGATTAAATCTTTTTAATTAGATTTAATGAAGTGTACCAATTAAATAATATTTAATTGGGATTGAATTGATATTGATTTTTGGGTTTATCGTGGACAGTGTTTTAAATAACACTCGTTCTTTAACCCGATAATTAATGGAATGTGACTTTGGGTTTATCGTGAACCGTGTTTTAAATGACACAGATTCTTTAACCCAGATAACGATTAAAACTAAGTGGAGTTTTAATGAATCTTTAATTAGATTGAAATGATCGAGGATGGAGTATCACCAGTTTTGCTCCAGGCGATAGTTAAATCTTTAATTAGATTTGAACGTGAAATGGTAATTGAATTTACCGATAACACCGTGGTGTTAGATATGAAGTACTACCAGTTTTACTTCATGGGATGAATAGGTTGGGATTGGGAAATTAAAACAAATGATTACTTCGATAAGGTTCGCTAATCCCGACTAGTTTTGAATTGATATTCAAAAGTAGATTAAAGAATAAATTCAAGGAATTTATCTTTGATAAAATTAATGGGAACTTTTCCCAAAGTATAGGAATATTTGAATAAAAGAATATTCTGAATTGGAATGAGGCGTATGTTGTGTTTGTGTAACACTTTTATAATATATACGCGAGTTATTCAGAAAGACCGGGTTTATCCCATTCTGAATAACTGATTCGACGTGGTGTCGAAGATGAAGACGGTGGTCGAAGACCGGAAGTCTTCACGTCGTTTGGGTGATTACTGATGATCTTGATTGGGCTGTACACCCAAGAAGATGGAAACAGTTAGTGATCGTCCAGACGTACTTGGAGATCGATGGATATGCGGGGTACTAGGTGCCTCCGGTTTCGTTCAGACCCAGAACGGACTTGTAAATGGACTGTGTGTCTGACATTGGATTTTAGTCCGTGTGATTGATCTCTATTAAATATATATCTGTTTGGCGGCGGAGAATTTATTCTCTTGCTTAACGCCCTTCTCTGAGACGTACGAGCTCAGGGGTTATATATCGATGGATATCAAACGCATGGAGTGAATTGCCTGTGTGGCATGCCTAAGTGGCAATTGATCGAGGCTTCTGTTGAAAAGCAAAGTCTTGTGGTGATGATCAAAGCACAGCCTGTGTGGCACAGCTTTGTGTAACGGGAATTCGCGAGCCTCGCACCCCGGTTGTGAACCAAAAACGGGAGAGGACGTCAGGGAGGGCATGCGTTTCTTTCTAGCTAGAAGTGGCGTCAGTGGTTTTACACGCCCTGACGAGTTTGACTTATGTGGTTGTTGCTGTTGCGAGGCGCCTCGGTTATATCGGTTTCGGCCGATGCATTCTGGTCGGCAAACGGACCAGACTTGCACCCCATAGGGTGGGGAGACGCATGTTCAGGGTTTAAGTTTAATCCACATCGGTGGACTGGCCCTGAGGATCCAAGGGACACTCGAGCTCTGTTCCTGAGACATGGTAGGCTAGATTGTCTCGAATCGGTTGAGGACTATCTTTTGCCTCGGTTCATAGATGGAAACCCAATTTCCAAATACGTGACATTTGCGGTTTTATTTGTAGAGCCTAGTATGGCGACATGATATATGGTACCCATGCCGCCTATGATTGATACTTATGATTTGAAGTTGTTTTATACACTATGCACTTATAATAGTATCAAATGATTTGTTTTAAACGTATCAAGCATTCTTGGCTATTATAAGGTAAAAACCCTATCCTCCGGCTTGCGTTGCATTGTGTGATGGGAACTGGGTCTTATAATAGCTTCATTTTTCTTTATTTAGCATTGCGCTGTTTGTTTTATGCACTGGTATTCTTGGGAGGAAGCCCGTTCCGTGTTATACGGCGTGGTCCCTTGATTTACCTAACTTTCAAATAAAGATTAATAACTGTTTTAGTTCTCACACCAGTCACATGACTGACCTGGAGTTTATTGTTTTAACCTAAACTCTGGGTGCCCCTATTTTTGACACGGGCAGCTAGTAGTTTTGGTTTTTGCAGATTTATATTCACAGGATCCTGGTTTACAGCTGGAACGATATCCGGAAAGCTTTGTATCCGTATATCTCTTCTAGTTGTGTATTGTATTATTTTCCGCTGTTATGTATTTAAATTAATTTAAATCTCTGATATTTCTGTGTAATATTCATTTATACTCTGTATATTCTTGTAATCTGATGCATTGTTGTGATATACAATGAAATGTTCTTTTGTATGCGTTCTATTTTGTCTTGTGCTCAACGCTATCCGAGTTTTCCTTTACGGGGAAGTTCGGGTCGTGTCAATAAATAAATATTCAAATACGAATAATTGAATTAAATTTTCAAAACAAAACTTGTTTTAATTTTATTTTTCAAAACAACTCTCTTTACACACGTTCTAGGATACTATTGATCCTATCTCTAACGAGTCATTCTCATTGGATATTACTAATCCAATCTCTGATGAATCCTTTCGTTTGGTTCTAACGTGTCTTGTTCTCCGAGCTCTGTAAACCAAAGCTCCGATACCAAGATATAACGATCTGAAATCCCCCTTACGGGAAATCACGGATTGTACTAAGGACAAGACGAATCAGAACGCAAACAGAATAACATTTCATTGCTTATTACAACAATTCCACTAGAATACAAGAATATACAGAGTATGAATAAATATTATACATCACAAAATATCAGAGATTACAATACATTACATAGCAGAGGAAAAATAATACAATACACAACTGAAATAGATATACGGATACAGAGCTTTCCGGAAATCAGTCCAGCTGTAAACCAGGATCCTATGAATATAAATCTGCAAAACCAAAACTACTAGCTGCCAGTGCGGAAAATAAGGGCACCTAGAGTTTAGGTTAAAACAATAAACTCCAGGTCAGTTATGTGACTGGTGTGAGAACTAAAACAGTTATTTAAAGCTTTACTTTAAATCAGATATTTCAAGGGACCACGCCGTATAACACGGAACGGGTTTCCTCCCAAGAATACTAATGCATATAACAAAACAGCGCAATGATTTTTGGAAAAATGAAGCTATTATAAGACCCAGGTCCTATCACATAATGCAACGCAAGCTGGGGGATATGCTTTTCCCTTATAATAGCCAAACATGCTTGGTACGTTAAAAACAAATCATTTGATACTATTATAAGTGTATAGTGTCAAAACAATTTCAATCATAAATATCAATCATAGACGGCATGGGTACCATATATCATGTCGCCACACTAGGCTCTACAATCAAAACCGCAAATGTCACGTATTGGAAGTTGGATTTCCATCTGCGAACCGAGGCAAAAGATAGTCCTCTACTGATTCAAGACAGTCTAGCCCATGTCTCAGGCAAGTACTCAGTCAAGCCTTTGGACCGTCAGGGCCGGTCCACCGATGTGGATTAAAATGCCTGAACACTGCGTTTCCCCGCCCTTTGGGGCGTAAATGATCCAATGACTCCATCGGCTCCACACAGTCACCGATATATCCGAGGCACCTCGCAATCCAACAACCACGTAAGTCAAACTCGTCAGGGCATGTAAAACCACTGACCCACTTCTAGCTAGAAAGAAACGCATGTCCTCCTGTAACAACCCGTAAAATGCGAGCCAGTTTGAAATTTTTATTTTGGCAATTTTAGCGAATTTTGGATATTTAAAATAGATTATTTTAAATAATATCGACGAGAAATTTATGTTGAATATAATTCGACGTATATATTATATACGTCATCGTTAGAATATAAATATTTATTTATATATATAAAAGGAATTGAAAATGGCACGGTAGTTCGATAATTCGATTTCAAACTTCAATTGAATGTACCGGGTGCAAAACAATCCGGATTTTAGTGAAACCAAAAATAATAGGATCTAATTGATAATATCTTTCCAACGAATCCGAAAAATTGAGATTTCATAGCGGGAATCAAAAGATATGTCCAGTTGAAAATTCTGAATAGTCGCTATGGAATTCAGGCCCTTAAAAATGGAAATTTTGCAAATGACCTCGGATTTCGACGAAACCACTTTTGTTGGGTCCGTGATGTGAAGTTATTGCTAGATTCCAAATTTCATAATTTTTCGAATCAATATGTGAGCGTGGCGAAGGAAAACGCGTTTGACCAGTTTCAGTTGATTTTAATCGACTGGAAAATGGCCATTTTTCCAACGGTCTCAGAATTCGACGAAACTAGTTTTGTTAGGACCGTATCGCCAATACGAAGCTAGAAAATATTTTTCTGGAATTTTTCTAGTTAGTATGTGGCCCCGGTAAATTGAAATGTGCGTTCAAATTCAATATATAGAGTTATATGTTGATTTTAACGGAAATTGATCGAAACAGTCGAATCGGCTTGCAGTACATATCCCATTGTGTTCGGAATGGGGTTGAAACGCTATGGACCACAGGCGGTGGCCCTCGTTTAGAGGTCGTATGAAAAAGGTTGCTTTTTGAAAATAAATTAATTAAATAAATTAAAAATAAAATATCTGTTTTCTCTCCCCTCCCCCTTATTTCATTCTGCCCCCCCCCCCCACCCCGATATCATTTCGAAAACAGAAACAAAAGAAAAAAAAAGAAAAAAAACCACTCGTCCGAAGCAAACGCCGCCTCTCCCAGTGCCATCGTCGGAGACCCGACCGCCGCCCCTTCTGATCAGCTCCATCGCCCCTCCTCCGCTTCCTTCTCCCCTCCTCCAGTTGAACGACGCGCCAACCACCTGAAGACTCGCGCGCCAGGAACCCCCAAATCAACTCGAGCAAGCCCTCCACCGCCTGACGCCCTAACCGACGGCCATGCTTCTCCCCCCCCCCCCCCCACCTCCTGCGTTCAGACCTCGACTCCAGCGTCTCTCTCCCTCCTCGAACGGGTGAAACCCTCCCCAAATCGAACCCAGTCGCGCAGCCGTCACCTCCTCCTCTGGCTAGCGAAGCTGCTGCATTTTTTTCTCTTCTAGATACAAAGTGAGTTTTTTTTTGTTTTGTTTATTTAGTTTATTAATTGTTTAAATTCAGGATATTTATATAAATAACGTCCGGATGAGAAGATATGATTTTTAAGGACAAAGATATGATTTTTAAGGACAAAGATATGATTTTTATGAATAAAAATAGGATTTTTATATTCTTAGCATAATAAAAATATGATTTTTATTATATGATTAACAAAATAAAAGTATAGTTTTTATATATATGGAAAACTGATTTTATTTTATAGGAAAACTTTGGTTTTTATTTATAATAAGAATAGATGTTTGTGCATAAAAAGATTCAGTTTGATATATATTTTTAATATGATAAAAGATCTGATTTTTAATCGATTAAAAATATAATTTTTATTAAGTGAAGATTAAAAATATGATTTTTGTTTATGTAGAGAAGTAAAAATATAATTTTTACATGATAGGAATATTAAAAATATCATCTTTATATGTGTAGAAAAATAAAAATGTGATTTTTATATATGTAGTGGCTACGGGCAACGAAGATAACAAAAATGCGATAACGATGAAGATTTCTATCAAAGAAGAGTCAAGATGATTGGATAGCTATCGGTGATAATTTCTCACCTTTCAATTTCATTTTCTAGTTATATATATATATACTAGGATGCAGACGGTGCTTAGTAGCACCCGACACAATCGTCCACAGACCATGGACTTGTTTGTTTGATTGCAAAAATTAGTTAGATCATTTGATTGAAATTGAACTGTGTGGTGAAATAAATGGATTTGATTGATGTGTGAATGGCGTGGGCCTTCACTAGACCGGGGATAAGGCTAGGCCTTGTCCCGTTTCTAGTATCGTGCCGTTATGCCGCCGAAATTTTCTAAAATAAGTTAGAAAAATAAAGATAACATTTTATTTGATAAATGTACTTAATAGAAAATTCATAGGTTGAATAAAATAGTTTGATCGTTAAAAATATAATTTTTAATGTGAATGTGAATATATAAAATATTCATTTACAAACCGGACGGTTTATTTATGTACACCTATTTAAATGACATTGATTGGGACGATAAATTTTACACATCGCCCAACTGCACAACTAAAATCTGTGTTTGATTGTTTGAAACCCCACACGGGTGTTGGGATGAAATTTGAGTTCACTCATCCTGATTGATTAAATATGTCGATCGATTGATTGACAGGCTGTTATAAGCGTTAGATATCTATATTTGATGCTTATACAGTGTAGTGCACTTTGGTTGATGGTTGATTATTTTCAATGCTATTATATGTGTGTAATGTATGAAAATCCATATAATTAACATTATATGGTGATTGATTGGGCCTCATTCCAATTTAGAAAATAAAGAATAGTATAAAATAAAGGTTCATGTGTTGACAGTACTCATCCATTGAGATTGGTCATGTGTTGAACGAAATATTTTAGTAATAAAATTTACATCTTTATCAATATAAAATAAAGGTTCATGTGTTGACAGTACTCATCCATTGAGATTGGTCATGTGTTGAACGAAATATTTTAGTAATAAAATTTACATCTTTATCAATATAAAATAAAGGTTCATGTGTTGACAGTACTCATCCATTGAGATTGGTCATGTGTTGAACGAAATATTTTGATAATAACAACTATTTTGAAATAGAATATTTGAAATAGAATATTTGAAATAGAATATTTGAAATAGAATATTTGAAAATAGAAATTTATGAAGCCGTGTTGATTAGATTGACGCCATTTTGACGTGAACGATATTTATATCGATTTTATCGATTTCGAAATGAATTGAATTGAAAATGATTTCGAAATGAATTGAATTGAAAACGATTTCGAAATGAATTGAATTGAAAACGATTTCGAAATGAATTGAATTGAAAACGATTTCGAAATTAATTGAATTGAAAACGATTTCGAAATGAATTGAATTGAAAACGATTTCGAAATGAACTGAATTGAAAATGATTTCTAAATGAATTGAATTGAAAACGATTTCGAAATGAATTGAATTGAAAACGATTTCGAAATGAATTGAAAACGAATTAAAATTGAATTGAAAGCGAATTCAAATGAATTCAAATTGAATTGAAATTTGAATTGAATAGAAATGAATTTTAAAACGAATTTATAAAGAAGAATTCAATTTTGATTTGAATTGAAATGGAAGTTGAAGTTGCTTTTGAAACGAATTTTAAAACTATTTATATAATTCGTTTTAAATAGAAATCGATGAAATATATATTATATATATTATATATATAATATAATGGCCTGAATAGAACGCGCCGCGCCGCGGTAGTTTGTGAATTTCGACCATTTATTTCAAACGGACATTACGGGAGATCCGACCGTCGGATTCTCCTAAAACTAGAACCGTTGGGTTCGTATCGAAAATAGCTTTCTAACAAATATTGGAAATTTGAAATCTAACGGTTGGATTTGGAATTATGTCCAAATCAAATTTGAAAAAGGTCGCTGTAAGTGCAGTTCGATGGCCATTGATGGAAATCGACTGTACGGACCTTGATAAAATTATTAAAAATATTAATAATTTGTGTAAAATCATAAGAAATGATTTGTGAAGAATTGGGATGAAAAACTCCATATTTGAAAAGATAAAAATAGATTTTTATCGAAATGAACTAGTTTTGAACTAGAATTATAATTCTATTTATTTTTAAATAAATAAATTGAATTTGAAATGGTTTTGAAAATAACCGGAATTTCCAATGATTGCATTGGAGTGGATTTGAATCGAAATTGTCTTCGGAATATTTCGATGTTGGAATTCGTGATTATACAGATGTTGTTATGGGAATTTGAAAGATATATATATATATATATCGTTATTTCCAATACGATATTTGTTAGTCGTAGAATTTGATATTGAATATAAGCCGGTATATTTTCTATTCAGAGCCTTGTATTTAATATCAAATGTGATTTGGGTTTGTCGTGAATGGTGTCTTCACTAACACTGTTCTTGAACCCAGTTGAGAAAAGATTAAATCTTTTTATTTAGATTTAATGAAGTGTACCAATTAAATAATATTTAATTGGAATTGAATTGATATTGATTTTTGGGTTTATCGTTGACAGTGTTTTAAATAACACTCGTTCTTTAACCTGATAATTAATGGAAGGTGATTTTGGGTTTATCGTGAATCGTGTTTTAAATGACACTGATTCTTTAACCCAGTTAACGATTAAAACTAAGTGGAGTTTTAATGAATCATTAATTAGATTGAAAAGATCGAGAATGGAGTATCCCCAGTTTTGCTCCAGGCGATAGTTAAATCTTTAATTAGATTTGAACGTGAAATGGTAATTGAATTTACCGATAACACCGTGGTGTTAGATATGAAGTATTACCAGTTTTACTTCATGGGATGAATAGGTTGGGATTGGGAAATTAAAACCAATGATTACTACGGTAAGGTTCGCTAATTCCGACTAGTTGAATCGAAATTCAAAGGAAGATTAGAGAATAAATTCAGGAATTTATCTTGGATAAAATTAATGGGAACCTTTCCCTATGAATGTGAAATCAGAAACTAACTGTCGGTTAGCTAAGCAGAATGGTTTTCTGGATATTGGTTTGATGTTGGTTTCGGCCTTCGGGGTTAATATTTGGGGAATTTTTCTCTTGATTAATTTGCGGTTAGTGACTGATGAATTGGAATGAGGCGTATGTTGTGTTTGTGTAACACTTATTTAAATTATACGCGAGTTATTCGGAAAGACCGGGTTTATCCCATTCTGAATAACTGATACGACGATAAGTCGAAGATGAAGACGATGGTCGAAGGCCGGAGGTCTTCACATCGTTTGGGTGATTACTGATGATCTTGATTGGGCTGTACACCCAAGAAGATGGAAACAGTTGGTGATCGTCCAGACGTACTTGGAGATCGATGGATCTGCGGGGTACTAGGTGCCTCCGGTTTCGTTCAGACCCAGAACAGACATGTAAATGGACTATGTGTCTGACATTGGATTTTAGTCCGTGTGATTGATCTCTATTAAATAAATATCTGTATGGCGGCGGAGAATTTATTCTCTTGCTTAACGCCCTTCTCTGAGACGTACGAGCTCAGGGGTTATATATTGATGGATATCAAACGCATGGAGTGAATTGCCTGTGTGGCATACCTAAGTGGCAATTGATCGAGGCTTCTGTTGAAAAGCAAAGTCTTGTGGTTGATGATCGAAGCACGGCCTTTGTGGCGTAGCTTTGTGTAACGTTTACTTCGCGAGTTTCACACCCGGTATGAACCAAAAACGGGAGACGGACCTCAGGGAGGGCATGCGTTTCCTTCTAGCTAAAAAGTGGCGTCAGTGGTTTTACACGCCCTGACGAGTTTGACTTATGTGGTTGTTGCTGTTGCGAGGCGCCTCGGATTGATCGGTCGTTCTCGAACCAATGGAGTCGTTTAGTTGGCTCATTTACGCCCCAAAGGGCGGGGAAACGTAGTGTTCAGGCATTTTAATCCACATCGGTGGACCGGCCCTGTCGCTCCAAGGCTTGACTGAGTACTTGCCTGAGACATGGGCTAGATTGTCTCGAATCGGTTGAGGACTATCTTTTGCCTCGGTTCATAGACGGAAATCCAATTTCCAAATATGTGACATTTGCGGTTTTATTTGTAGAGCCTAGTATGGCGACATAGTGGGATGGGGCACTTATGCCGCCTATGATTGATACTTATGATTTGAAGTTGTTTTATACACTATGCACTTATAGTAGTATCAAATGATTTGTTTTAAACGTATTAAGCATGTTTGGCTATTATAAGGGAAAACCCTATCCTCGGCTGCGTTGCATTGTGTGATGGGACCTGGGTCTTATAATAGCTTCATTTTTAGAAAAGCATTGCGTTGTTTACTTATATGCACTGGTATTCTTGGGAGGAAACCCGTTCCATGTTATATGGCGTGGTCCCTTGATTTACCTATCTTTAAAATAAAGATTTACAACTGTTTTAGTTCTCACACCAGTCACATGACTGACCTGGAGTTTATTGTTTTAAGCTAAACTCTGGGTGCCCCTATTTTCGACACGGGCAGCTAGTAGTTTTGGTTTTGCAGATTTATATTCACAGGATCCTGGTTTACAGCGGGAATGATATCCGGAAAGCTTTGTATTCGTATATCTCTTCTAGTTGTGTATTGTATTATTTTCCGCTGCTATGTATTTAAATGTAATTTAAATCTCTGATATTTCTGTGTAATATTCATTTATACTCTGTATATTCTTGTAATCTGATGCATTGTTGTAATATACAATGAAATGTTCTTCTGTATGTGTTCTGTTGTGGCTTGTTCTCGAACTATCCGCGCTTTCCTTTACGGGGAAGTTATGGGTTTTCACACCTCCCTGAAGTCCTCTCCCGTTTCTGGTTCACAACCGGGGTGTGAGGCTCACGAATTAACGCTACACAAAGCTATGCCACACAGGAGGTGCTTTGATCATCAACCACAAGACTCTGCTTTTCAACAAAAGCCTTGATCATTTGCCACTTAGGCATGCCACACAGGCAATTCACTCCATCCTATTGATATCCATCAATATATAGCCCCTGAGCTCGTACGTCTCAGAGAAGGGCGTTAAGCAAGAGAATAAATTCTCCGCCGCTAAATAGATATATATTTAATAGAAATCAATCACACTGAATAAAATCCAATGTCAGACACACTGTCCATTTACAATTTCGATCTGGGTCTCAACGAAACTTGAGGCACCTTGTACCTCGCATATCCATCGATCTCCAAGTACGTCTGGACGATCACCAACTGATTCCCTCCTCTTGGGTGTATAGCCCAATCAAGATCATCAGGAATCACCAAACGATGTGAAGACCTTCGGTCTTCAACTGCCATCTTCACCTTCGACTTATCGTCGTATCAGTTATTCAGAATGGGATAGACCCGTTCTTTCCGAATAACTCGCGTATATAATATACAAGTGTTACACAAACACAACATACGCCTCATTCCAATTCATAAGTCACTAACCATAAATTAGTAAGAGAACAATTCCCCAAATATTAACCCCGAAGGCCGAAACCAACATCAGATCAATAACCAGGAAACCATTCATCTTAAATAATCTTCAGTTAGTTGCTAAATTTCGCGTTCTTAGGGAGAGGTTCCCATTAATTTTATCAAAGATAAATTCCTCAGATTTATTCTTTAATCTTCTTTTGAATATCAATTCAAACCAAATTATGGTTTACCCAAACTAGTCGGGATTAGTGAACCTTACCGAAGTAATCACTAGTTAAATTTCCCAACCCCAACCTATTCATCCCATGAAGTAAAACTGATCATACTTCATATCTAACACCACGGTGTTATCGGTAAATTCAATTACCATTTCGCGTTCAAATCTAATTAAAGATTTAACTATCGCCCAGAGCAAAACTGGTGATACTCCATTTCGATCATTTCAATCTAATTAAAGATTCATTAAAACTCCACTTAGTTTTAATCTTCCCAAAAATCAATATTAATGATTGTTTAACTTGGTAAATCATATCCTATCATTAACTGGGTTAAAGAACCAATGTCATTTAGAACATGGTTCACGATAAACCCAAAATCACATTCTATTTCATCAGCCTTTAACCATAAATTAGCAAGTGAACAATTCCCTAAGTAATAACCCCGAAGGCCGAAACCTACATCAGATCAATACCCAAGAAACCATTCAACTTAACTAATCTTCAGTTAGTTTCTGATTTTCTTAACTCTGTTGGGTCTAAGAACAGTATTTCTGAAGATACCGTTCACGACAACCCAAAATCACATTCCATTAATTATCGGGTTAAAGAACAAGTGTTATTTAAAACACCGTTCACGATAAACCCAAAAATCAATTCAAATTCAATTCCAATTAAATACCATTTAGTTGGTACACTTCATTAAATCTAAATAAAAAGATTTATTATTTTCCCCAACTGGGATTAAGAACAGTGTTAATGAAGACACCATTCACGACAAACCCAAATCCCATTTGATATTAAATACATGGCTCTGAATAGAAAATATATCGGCTTATATTCAATATCAAATTCTACGACCAACAAATATCGTATCGGAAATAACGATATAAATATATCTTTCAAATTTCCATAACAATATCTGCATAATCACGAAATCCAACATCGAAATATTCCAAAGACAATTTCGACTCAAATCCATTTCCACTTTATATATTGGAAATTCTGGTTATTTCCAAAACCATTTCAAATCCACTTTATTTATTTTAAAAATAAATAGGATTATAATTCTAGTTCAAAACTAGTTCATTTCGATAAAAAACTATTTTTATCTTTTCAAATTTGGAATTTTTCATTCCAATTCTTCACAAATCATTTCTTATGATTTTACACAAATTATTACTATTTTTAATAATTTTATCAAGGCCCGTACAGTCGAATTCCATCAATGGCTAGCGACCTTTTCCAAATTTGATTTGGACATAATTCCAAATCCAACTATTAGATTTCAAATCTCTAATATTTGTTAGAAAGCTCTTTTTGATACGAACCCAATGGTTCCGGTTTTAGGAGAATCCGACGGTCGGATGTCCCGTAATATCTGTTCGAAGTCAATGGTCGAAATTCGCGAACTACCGCGGCGCGGCGCGTTCTATTCAGGCCATTTAATATATATAATATATATATATTATATATTTCTTCGATTTCAATTCAAAACGTATTTTATAAATCGTTTAAATTCGTTTTCAAAACAATTTCAACTTCACATTCAATTTTAAATCAAAATTGAATATTTCATATCATTAACATATAAATGATAATATTTTCAAAACATTATATTTTGAAATCACTTCCTTTTCTATATTCATTATAAAAACGAATATAATCGATATAAATATCGTTCACGTCAAAATGGCGTCAATCTAACCAACACGGCTTTATATATTTCAATAACTTCGTTATTCTATTCAACAAATGAATATTTACTTCAACACATGAATATATATTTTTATTCAACACATGAATATATATTTTTATTCAACACATGAATTTATATTTTTATTCAACACATGAATATTCTTTTTTATTCAACACATGAATATTCTCTTTCTATTCAACACATGAATTTTCTTTTATAATATTCCTTATTTTCCAAATTGGAATGAGGCTCAATCAATTACCATATAACGTTAATTATGTGGATTCCCTATAACAAATGTATATAATAGCAACGATAAATCATCAACCATCATCCAGAGTGCACCACACAACTGCATAAACATTAAATATAAATAATTAATGCTTACACAGTCTGTCAATCCATCGATTGACATACAACTAAACAATCGGGATTAGTGTACGTTAAATCTCATCCCAATACCCGTGTGGGGTTTCAAATAAACAAACACAGATTTTATTTGTGCAGATGGGCTATGTGTAAAATTTATCGTCCCAATCAATATCAGTCAAATCAGTGTATATAAACAAATCGTCCAATTTGTTTATATATATTTATTTTATATACATGTTAAAAATTATATTTTTTACTATAAAATATTTATTCAATCCACATCACACAATCAATTTTCACAACACATTAATCAAACAAACAAGCCATCCATGGTCTGTGGACGACGGGTGTCGGGTGCTACTAAGCACCGTCTGCATCCTAATATATATTTCAAACTAGAAATAAATTAAAGGTGAGGAGTTCTCACCGAGGGATCCACTCCTCCATTCTCTATTTCTGAACGGTATGGATTCCGTTTTGATTTCCGTTGTTACCATCGCTATCTTTTCCCGCTGTTCACATTAAAAATCACATTTTTACAATGGCATTTCATATATAAAAATCGTATATTTTTATCGCTTCTTTCTATATAAAAATTATATTTTTATATTTCTACTTCCTCTATAAAGATCGAATTTTTATTTCGATGCTATAAAAATCACATTTTTATTACAACATATATATAATAAAAATCAGATTTTTATTTTGCTACATATATAAAAATCACATTCTTATAATATCACATCATGTATAAAAATTATATTTTTATAACGCTACTTGTATAGGAAAGATTATAATTTTATCTTTTTTGTTATATAAACAAAATCATATCCTTTTATATAAACAAAACTTTTATATTTTCAAAAATCAAATCTTTTTTGTTTCAAAGATCAAATCTTCTTAAACGCTACTTCATATAAAAAAATCGAATTTTTTCTTATACAAAGATTTAAGCTTTTTTTATTTGTAAAAATTCAATCTTTGTTTCGTTAAAAAAAACCAATCTTTGTTTATACAAAAATTCAAACTTTACTTTGCTAACTTCATAATAAAAATTGATTTTTTTTCTCTTTCCTCATCATAAAAATCATATTTTTATAATAAATAAAAATTATATCTTTCATGTGAATAAAGATCATATTTTTATTTCTCTAACTTCACAATAAAGATCTTATTTCTAATATGCCATTCATATATTAAAAATCGTATTTTTATCATAACGTTATTCATAAAAAAAATCTTGTCTTTCATAAATTAAAAACCAAATCTTTTTAGTGTTAAAAATCTTACCTATTCATAAATAAAAAGACAATCTTTATATAATTAAAAACCTAAACTTTTCTCTTGCCATTTACCTATACAAAAAATCATATTTTTATTTACATAAAAATGATAGCTTTACTTAAAATTGATATTTTTATTTACATAAAAATGATTACATTATAGAATTAAAGAAGAAAAATAAAAATGTAATTAAAAACTCACTGAAGTTCACACGTCGGAGGGCTTGGCGGCAAGGAAGGGTTGGGGTGGCGCTAAGAAGGGGCGCCAGGACCTGCTTAGTCGGAGGCGGAGGTCCCAATGAACGACGGCGGTGGGAGGACGTGGCGGTGGTGGCTTTTCTTGTGGGATTTGGTGCCTTCCAGAAGAGGAGAGGGAGGAGGCGTCTCAGCGAGAGGGAGGGGGTTTGGCCAGAGGTACGATGCAAGGGGAGGAGGTGGCGGTGACCTCCGGCGCGGTGATGGACGGGAGGGAGGGCGCGATTTAGGGTTCTTTAGGTTTTTTTTGTCCAGATCGAACGAGAAAGAGAAGTGAGGGAGGGAGAGTCAACGCCCCATATAATTATATATATATATATATTTATTTAATTATTTTATTTTCCACCAAAAAGTAACTTTTATTTCGAACTCGAAACGAAACCCACCGCCTGTCGTCCCTAGCTAATTACCCCCTTTCCGAACACAATGGGATATGTATCGTAAGCTGATTTGATCATTTCGATTAGTTTCCATCAAAATCAAAATATAAATATATATATTGATTTTTAACGCACTTTCAATTTACTGGGGTCACATACCAACTCGAAAAATTCCCAAAAAATATTTTCTAGCTTCGTATTGATGATACGGTTCTAACAAAGCTAATTTCGTCAGATTCTGAGACCATTTGAAAAATGGTCATTTTCTGGTCAATCGAAATTGACTAAAACTGTCAAAACACGTTTTCCTTTGCCACGCTCACATATTGATTAAGAAAATTACGAATTTTGGAATCTAGTCATAACTTGACATCTCGGATCCAACAAAAGTTGTTTCGTCGAAAACGAAGGTCGATTGCAAAATTTTCAATTTAAGGGCTAAAATTCCACAACGACTATTCCCAATTTTCAACTGGGCATATCTTTTTATTCCCACTATGAAATTTTAATTTTTCGGATTCGTTAGAAAGATATTCTCAAGTAGATTCAAATATTTTTAATTTCGCTAAAATCCGGTTTATTTTGAATCCTTTACATTAATTTGAACTTTGAAATCGAATTTTCAAACTACCGCGTCATTTTCAATTCCTTTTATAATTAAAATAAAATATTTATATTCTAACGACGATTCAAATAAATATATACGTTCGAATTCTATTTAAAATAAATTTCTCATTGCTATTATTTAAAATAATCCATTTTAAATAATCAAAATTCATCAAAATTGCCAAAATAAAAATTTTAAATCAGCTCAGATTTCCGGGTTATTACAGTACGATGGTTGAGGAAAGACGCCAAATGGATGTTTAGATTGTTTTCTTTAGGGGCAGTCGTTTAGCTCTTATAGTCTTTACCAGTTGAGGGAGGGGTCGGGGTAGGGCCATATCCACCATGAAAATAGATCCTATGTATATCTGTATATAGAGGCTCTTTAAATACGGGCCTGTACAGATATGGAATAGCTCCTGATCGAGTTCCGTGTTTGTTGTATCTCCCTGCCACTGGACTTGGTGCATATTAGAGGACGTGCGGCTTTGGCATCGAGCTACAATTGACGATACCTATGTGGGACAGTCTAAATACATGCATATCGGCTCTGGGTGGTGTATCGTAGACTTGAGGGCATTACTCTAGTATGGAATCTGATTCGATCAAAGGCGGCAGTCTGTATGCTTATGTAGCGTAGTAATGATATATATATATATATATATATATATATGCAGAACAAAACATTACTATATAGAGATCTGTACGTCATACGACGTAGGATGAGGGACTGCGTATATTTCGATAGTTTTACAGTGGAGACTATGCAAGTGGAGAACCATGGGGTGTACCTTAATATTGGGGTAGCTACATATATACTATATTAGGTTAATCCACTGGGAAATAAATGGGTGCGACGTGTTTGTAAGCTTTGAGTGTTGTTAATCCAAGTAACCTAATGAATAAGAAAATATGATTGAATGGTATATATAGTGTTATCCAAAGTGTATAATTTAAATCCAGTCACCAGAACTTGTGTTTTGACCCCCTCCTCAGAACATACTCGCAGGTCGGATTTGTGGCAGAGACTTGATAGCTTTGGACATTGGTTAGGCAGCATTATTAATACGGTAAGGCTATGCTTTAAGCATATTATATTTTATCCATTTCGCTGTGAGATGTTTTCTAAGCTCTAACATATTTTATGTCTTTGTCTTTTCTGCAGGAAACCAGAGCAAACCAATTCGAGTTTCGATAGACTGGAATTTTGAAGAAAAAAATCGGTCTGTCGGAATTCGGGTTGTTACTTCTGGTATCAGAGCTTAGGTTTAGGGTTCCTATATAAATAGTGAGTGAACGTATTTGTATTTTTAAAAAATATAAATATATTATATATGTACCTAGATCCATAAAGGAACCCACTGAATAGAAAGAGTATAATATAGTAAGAAATGTGATGTTTGTTTTTTTACACTAAAGGAATGAATATGGAAATCTCAAACCTTAGGTAATTTGGGTAGAGAGTGTACAATGTACTTTGTATGGAAGGAAAGTGAATCCCATATGATTAGTATTTTGGGTTAGTGGGTTTGGCATTAAAACCTTATAGATTGGAAAAAGGTTAAAAAGAGACAATGGATTAGGAATATATATAGTTGAGAGAATTGACCTTAGGAAGTGTCTAGGAAAGCCTAGAAAAATTGGAAACCCGCTTTGAGTCTAGTCCCATTGTTAACTTTTAAGAACTTGAAATTGTAGAAGTTTTAGGAAAATGGTTTGTGATGTTTTTCAAGTTTTAATCTTAAAAGTTATAGTTTTAAAATATGTAAAGAAGTACATATTGGGTTTTGAAGTAAAATAGGGTATATTTTGTAAATAGTGATTTCTTATGAAAATTTTGTCTAAAGTAAAATTCTCTCAGTAAAAGGTGCATATTATAGAGCATGTACAACTCGCTAGTTTTCTTGTTATATTTCATACAAGAATTTTTAATAAAGAAAGATTTGAAACCACTACGACAATCCTTTTTGGGATAAATTATTTTGACAAGATAATTTTGTTGGATGGACAAAATAAGTATACCAATTAAGAATAAAGTGGATATTTGCACCTTGTGGTAAGAGACTGAGCTGACTTTATATGTAAGAACAAGTTATAAACCCGATTGAGAAATAGTTGTCCTTATCTACTCCAGTTTTTGTGATTTGAAAAAAAAAATGATGATTTACATTTTTTAAGTTGACATGTTTTTATGGTTTGGCAAGAGAGATTTTCATGAGAAAAATAAAGTTTTGACACTTGTAAATTTTTGGAAGAAAGTATTAATGAAAAGGTCAAACCATATTTTAAAAGGATGGAGTAGGAAAGGATTAGAGCCTAGGAAAGACGGGAAAAGTTTTGAGGTTGTAAAGTAAATAGCAAAAATTATCTTGGAAAAATGGTAGGTTCCCGTAGAATGCGTAAACATTGAAAAGCCTAGGGTGTTGCTTGAAATCATTGTTGGTACATAGCTAGAATTAGTAGTGACTACTAGATAGTGAAAAAAGGCAAGTAAGTGTTTACATTCTGTTGCTAATTTCCATGTTAGGGGTAAAACCCGGTACTACATTTCTGTTGGGACCGTTCCATTATTTTGTTTTTGTTGGATAGTTAGGGTAACACCTAAACCTGTCGTGGGTCCCATGGTTTGGATTTTTCTGCCTGGGGTGGGGGGGGGGACATAGTCCTGATATTCTAGTTTTGTAAGGGTGTATGTTCTCCTATTTTAGTTGAAAGACTACAAGGCTTATTTACATTTAAACTAAGATCGGATAATTAAATAAGCTAAGGAAAGAGAAATGTTACAATTGAAAAGGAAACAGAAAATTAAGTAAAGCAACAAAAATGGAAAATTATGAGAAAAGAAGAATAAGAGTAAAAATTTCCAAGATAAGACGAAAAAAATCAGTAGCAAAGAAAATTTTCTTATGTGGACTGTGCTTGGATAGGAAAATATGGAATCTTTATAAATAGTTGCATAAAATCCAAGTACAGTTAGAAAAAGGTTGAAAAAGAAAAACCGAAGATGTGAAGTTTTCCACTTTCCACCTTTTTGTAACATAAGAAATCGAATTTAGAAAATTAGATTTTTCTGAAATTCGAAAAATAAAGTTGGTTGGTAGGATTATGGATGCAATAATTGGAAGAACTACACTCCTACTTAGTAAGAATGTGTGAAAATTTGGATGAAAAAGCAATTTGATTTTCAAAATATTTCATTCACATATAACTGCCAGTATATTTAGGATGTGAACATCATATTTAAAAAAAAGGATTTTTGAGAATTTTGCATACACATAGGAGGTATCGCTTAAGCATACATGCATTATTATATTGTATTTCACTTTGCATAAGTGCGCGATGTTTGCAAAAATTGGATGCACACATGACGGATGTATATTATGCGAGGGGTTAATTGACTTTACCCTTATCAAATTTTGGGGATGAAATTTCCTAAGGGTAGGAGAATGTAACACCCGCATTTTTAACTTAAGATAATAAAATAAGAATAACTTAATTAAATATTCAGAACTAAGTAAAACGGACTGCGCCATTGCGTCCGTCTCGAAATTCTGGTGAAGATATACATCTTGTTTGCGCAAATCGAACACCATATGAAAAGTTATTAAGGTTTGAAGTTTGTATATGCGTAAGAGGAATATATATATATATAATTAGGTTTAGAAATTCAAAAAAGGTCCCAAAAATTTGAAAATCGGTTCAAAATTCAAAATTTTAAGAGGCGGAAGATTTCTTGCCAAGGGGGTCTACCCCCTTAGGGGGGTGTTGACCATTGGGTCGACCCCCCTGCGGTAGATTTTGGTAGATTAGGGTTTTTTGGAATTTGGACATTTTTGATGGTTTTTAATCAAATTTGAGGGTCCTGGTTTCCCTATACACCTATAAATAAGTCCTTAGACCTAACCTTAAACTTCATAACTCTGAGGCTATGCGAAAACTCTTCCATTACTCTCTCTCTCTCCTCAAATCTATTCAGAAAATTTAGATTTATAAATAAGAAGATTTTAAAATTCATGATCTAGAAGAGAGAATCGGCATTAATAAAAAGATTGTTCAAAATCATGATAAGCAAGGTAAAATTCTAGATCCATCCATTCAAATTCTTACTCTTTCTTTCCCTTCCCTTTTAATGAAAATAAACAATCTACGGTTATTAAGTTTCAAATCAAATTAAAGGGGAAAAACCATGGATGCTAAAACCGGATCAGATCCAAAATTGGGGAAAACATAAAAGGTGAGTGGATTTAAGCTATACAGTTTAGATAAGAATATGCTATCGTTTACCATTCCTTTGTATGTATAATTAAAATGCAGTATGTTATGAAATCTAACATATGTTAATAATGCCTAAAGTGATGGGTACAAAGTAGGAATAATTAATATGCTAAATATTTATTTGTTGGGATATGAACTTGTCAAATCTTGTATAGTACTTACCATTACTTCAATTTCATGTCAATTTGTGTAAATTGTGTACCCAAGCCATTAACTATAAGAATTGAGAAAGGTACATATTGGTTTATGTGATTTAAACAATTATCTGATTAGTTGGTTACATTTTATGAAGGAATTGATTATATGTGAAGATTTTAACAGGTATGATACACTCGCATGTGAATTATAAATTATAATGGATAACCGGAAGAAATAAACATGGCTATACTGCATAGAAGGTTTACGATAAATAAGAAATTTAATCGCTCTTAGACACGAGGTTAGATTTCATTTGTGATAGAAGTCTACCCGGAACCGCCTGGCATATCCAGCACTCACAAGTGAAATATCTAATGCGAGGGGTCTAAGTGCAAAAATTAAAAACATGTAATGGTGCTATGACATGAGGTTAAGTCAACTTGTGGCAGAAGTCTGCCCGAACCCGCCCGGCAAATCCAGCGTCCACGACTGCAGGCTTAATGTGAGAGGTCTAGTGCTTATATATATAAATATATGTATATAACAAGATATGAATAAATGGCAATAATGATTAAATGTCTACCTCAGAAACTAAAGAGATGTAATGAACTGAGTTAGTGTGATGTGAAGGAAAAGTGATGTATTTCCCTAAATGACCTATATCTTAGAACGTTGTTGCAAATAAGCCACAATAAATAAAGTAAGAAAAGTAAAGAAATTACTTGCTACCACGGATTTAGTTGGGAATACGTTATGAAAATAAATCACTGATTCCTTCTATCAAACTAATAAGGTGCATGAAGTGTTTTCCTTAAATATAATAAGGAATATAAATTACACTGAATGAAGAATAATGATTTACAATAGTAAATGGTCTAAATGGGGAATGATAATCACCTATTATTAATAAATAACATCATCGAAAATGTTGTATAATAGGTAGACTTGTCCTAGGGACAAGTGAAGATTATAACTTAGGTTATAATAAACTAATAAGGAAATTGTATAACTGGTGAAATGAGATAAGGGACAATTTATTGTAAATTATGTAATCAGTAAATGGGGAAAGCCAGAAACCTGTTGAGAAAAGGGGGAAAATAAATGAAATATAAGAGGTTGTAGTTAATTATAAATTAATTAATCTTTAAACTTGAGAGTCTTAAACCCACTGTTAAGAATAACATGTTTGAACTTGTCCTAGGGACAAGAGGAAATTATAACATAGGTTATAATAAATAGGTAGAGAAACTTATTAATGAGCCTTAGTTAAGAGAACTAAGTTAATAAGTAAACAATGATAAGTTGTAGTAATGATGTAAAATGGGATTATGATTAAATGAGAAAGGATGATGAAAACTTATAAAATGAAATAAGTTATATTTATTCATAAATGGTAAGTGACTTGTTAATTAGAAAACATGTGAATTGAGATATACTTAATAACAGATTAAGTAGAACTTGTTATTGTAATCTTGAAATCAAACAAGAATATAAACGGGATTGTGGATTACAGACCTTGGACCACAATCTAGAGAATAACATGTTGTGGGCTTATTAATAAACTTAAATGGGTTAAATTATATATCAAAAATTAATAAGCAAGAGGAACTTGGTAACTTGATTAATAATTTAATATGAGTGGGAATAACCAAGTTAAATGGAAACCTGGTGAGGTAAGGCAAGCGCGTAAAAGAATGTTTAGACATAGGGTCTAACAACATATTAAAGTAAGGCGCTTGGACCAGTCCGCACGTTTGAGGGTGAATAACCCAACGGGGTAGATCATCGTGGTGTTATAAGGCTCAAGGGGAACGCACATTCATCTGATTGTTCTGACGGCTCCAAAGGAATGTAAGGGAAGCACATGGCTTCTTGAGGTACGTAGGGTGTTCCTAGTAGTCCTATGTGCGGTGGCAAATGTTTTAGGATGTGTCGCAGAGGTTGGGTCTGTGCGTACCTACTAGGTGGGTGGGCCTTGACTGCCGAAGTAGCTATGCAGTTAGAATGCTATGATGCGGTGACACAAGGGCGATTCGGCGGTTTCCTCAACGTGGAGGTGAAGGGTCATGACCAACAAGGATAGTAGATCGTCGGATACCCGTCTTCGGAAGCCAGTAGGATGCGAAAAGACTAGAGCTAAAACCAGTAGACCATTCACCTTTCACTATCAGGGTACAGTGGTTGAGGGAAGATGCCAAATGGATGTTTAGATTGTTTTATTTAGGGGCAGTCGTTTAGCTCTTGTAGTCTTTACCGGTTGAGGGAGGGGCCGGGGTGGGGCTATAGCCACCGTGAAAAAAAATCCTATGTATATCTATATATAGAGGCTCTTTAAAGATGGGCCTGTATAGATATGGAAAAGCTCCCGACCGAGTTCCGTGTTTCATGTATCTCCCTGCCACGGGACTCGGTCCACATTAGAGGACGTGCGACTCTGGCATCGAGCTACAATTGACGATACCTATGTGGGACAGTCTAGATACATGCATATCGTCTATGGGTGGTGTATCATAGACTTGAGGGCTTTACTCTCGTAGGAATTTGATTCGATCGAAGGCGGCAGTCCATACGCTTGCGTAGCATAGTAATGATAGAAATATATGTGGAACGTAACATTGCTATATAGAGATCCGTATGTCACTACGGTTTAGGATGAGGGACTGTGTATATTTTGATGGTTACGGTGGAGACCGTGCAATTGGGGTACCATGGGAGTACCTTAATATTAGGGGCAGCTACATATATACTACATTAGGTTAATCCAATGGGAAATAAATGAGTGCGACGTGTGTGTAAGCCTTGAGTGTTGTTATCCCAAGTAACCTAATGAATAAGAAAATATGATTGAACGGTATATGTATTGTTATCTAAAGTGTATAATTTAAATCTAGTCACCATAATTTGTGTTCTGACCCCCCTCCTCATAACATACTCGCAGGTTAGATTTGTGGCAGAGACATGATAGCTTTGGATACTGGTTAGGCAGTATTATTAATTCGGTAAGGCTATACTTTGAGCATATTATATTTTATCCATTCCGCTGTGAGATGTTTTCCGAGCTCTGACATATTTTATGTCTCTGTCTTTTCTGCAGTATACCAGAGCAAACCAATCCGAGTTTCGATAGATTGGAATTTTGAAAAAAAAATCGGTCTGTCGGAATTCGCGCTGTTACAATATTCTTTTATTCATATATTATTGGAAATCATTTCAAAAGATTTTATAATATCTTTTCACAACTTAAACCAAATTAAGGTTTATCAACTAGTCGGTATTAACTAGCCTTACCTAGGTAATTATTCATTCTATTATCCTAATCCCAACCTATTTTCCCATGGAGCAAAACTGGTGGTACTCCATACTTAACACCCATCTTGTTATTGGTAAATTTAATTACCAGTTAACGTTTCAAATCTAATTACAGATTTAACTATCGCATGGAGTAAAACTAGTGGTACTCCATATCGAATACTTCTCAAATTTGGTAAATTTAATTACCTCTTTTTATGTTTTTAATCTAATTAAAGATTCATTAAAATTCTAGTTCAGTTTTAGTATCAAAATTCATTACCTAATGATTATTGAACCTTTGGAAATTAATCTTATATTTAATTGGGTTAAAGAAAAAAATTCATGTAAAAGACCATTAACAATAAACTCAAAATCATATTCCAACTAATATGGAATCCCCACGGAAATCTGAAAGATTTTATAATTGATATAAATTCCCATACCAAACTAACACTATAAGTGGAATAGAGGCGAAGCCTTTTAAATTACATAAATAGTAAACGCCTTCCTTCCTTGAAACTCATCTCGATTATTATTATTAACTCGAATTCCATTCAATTCCGATTTAATTAAATAAACTGGAGGAATTTATTAAATCTTAACTAAAAGATTTATTCCCTTAAAAAATGGGTTCAAGAATAGTATTATTGAACATTCCATTCACGACAAACCAAAATCCATTTTGATATTAAGTATAAGATCTTAAATGGAAATCATGTCGACTTACATTCAACACAAAATTCTAAAACTAACTGATATCATTTTGGAATAACGATATCAATATCTTCCAAATTCCTCAACGATATCCGTGTAATCACGGAACCCAATATTGAAGATATCTGAAGATTATTTCCATTCAAATCCATTCCAATATATATGTTGAAACTTCTAGTTACGTTAAAAACCATTCGCAAATCTAGCTTATTATTTGTAAAAATCATTGGATTATTATTATAGTTACTAAATAGTTCATTCAAATAAAAATATCTTTTACCTTCTCAAATGTGGAATATATCATCCAAAAAATCAGTCCAAATCATTTATTATAATTTTCCATAATTTATTCACACTTTTAATAATTTTATTAAGGCCATTACAGTCGGCTACTGTAATGACCCGGGTTTTCGCGATGCTGAGTAACCGACATAAACTCAATGTCGACTATTCAAGCATCGGAAATACCAGATAGTTAATGAAAGAAAATAGAGGGTGAGAATAGATAAGATAGAAACTTAGAATTGAAGAAGAAGAAGAACATACAACATACAACATCAGAGTAGCACGAATCTCACAGCGGAATAAACAACATATAATAGATAACATATCTTTGAAATCAAATCAGTATATGTATACAGTAACATTATCAGAGAACAACACTTACACAACGGAGTAAACAATAGCTATATAATCCTGAAGCAACCTGCTCCAAGCTCTCTAGGTATATCTGTAAAATCCTTACTACTTGGCAGGCCGTAAAAATTTGGGCACCCAAGAGTTTAAGGTAAAACAAAAAAAAAAAAAACTCCGGGTCAGTCATGGGACTGGTATGAGTAAACAATTTAAAATAGTTTGAGAAAGCAAACGATATCTCATAAGACCACGTCGTATAACGGAATGGGTTTTTTCCGTTATGAGAATCCAAAACACTTGATTTGACTTTCAAAATCCTTTTGAAAGAAACGATAATCTTTAAATCAAAACTCTTTGATATTATAGTAGTGTCTATCAATCACAACTAATAATCATCTAGCAGAACGCTTTCATCTCACGTACCACATATATAATATATAATCAAAAACCGTGGGCGCTTATTGGATTATGGATTCCAACTGCCAAGGTATGGGACCACATTCTGACAGCGTATCTCTAGAGAGGAATACACCGGGTTCAACAAGAACATCTTGTAACCCACGCTAAACATGACCGATCACTCATTTCGCTTGAGTGTACCGTATGTATTATCACCAACAGTTGGGATCAGCAACCATTTCCCGAATGGGACAGCATCGAAATAGATTATAGAAGTAAATGAAATTTCTCCAGATCAGGTGACAATACACCCTAATTGGAAGCTAACCACTTAGCCATGCGACCTACCCGATTTTATACCATTTCTGGTTGTGAGGCTAGAGGCCATAACGTGTCCTTTTCAAACAACATCTTCATTCACTTTGAATGTCACATCATCATTCACGCTAAATCACAAATTGATTTCTCCAAACATATCATGGGAAAACAGCTAAAAGAAACGAATTCCTCCACCACCAAATGTAAAAACATTTGAAGAGATCAACTTACGCGATCTATTAAATATACTTTGTCAGACATTCTTCCATACAGGTCGTCCTTGGACTGGACAGACCGAAGGCACTATTCTGTAAACAAGATAGCCCTTGCATAACTCCATCTTTACTTATCTTCATCATATTTGACTCGCAACGCTAATGGCATACGGAGTGGTTTTCAGATAATATATATGATCCCGGTCTCTCTGTATTGACAACGGAAATGGTCAAAATCTTTGATAGTCGGTGATTTAGCTATCAAAGGAAAACATGTGTACAACCAACGGTCGTATTCCCAAATGGAAATCTTACCGATCAATCATCATTTCATTTTCCAATTCCCATTTATCGTTTCCATATATTCATAAATTCCTTATTTTCTAAAATTAGAAAATATGCACTATTAACTTTGGAAAACGTTTCCATTTCTGATTCACGCATCAATATCTTCCTACCTCTATCAGTCCCTAACTGTAAACTAGTAAGAGAACAACTTCCCAAGCATAAACCCCGAAGTCCGAAACCAACATCAGATCGATACCCAGAAATCCATTCAACTAAACTCATTCCCAGTCAGTTTCTAATTTCTATAATTCTATTTAAATTCCTAATTCAAACCCAAATTCCTTTATAACATTTTATTTGCAAAATATTTACTTTAATCTAATTTTTCACATAGAATATGAACAATATTTCTTTATATAATCAAAATAGTTTGCTTTCGTATTTAAAACCAAATATCCAAATTCTGTTTATATTTTTATTTGCAGAATTATTCATACAAATCTCCTTTTTATTTCTAAGCCTTAAATCTTATTTAATTAACTTTATATAATACTACTTATTCTATTTAAATCCTTTTATATAATTCTATTTATTTCCCAAATATTTTCTTAATTATATTTCCCAAAATTTGTTTTCCAAATATTACCTTTTATAATATCCTATTTATTTCATATATAAATATTTCATTTTCAATATTCACTTTGAAAATTTCCTTTATATAATTCCAGTATTTCATATGGCATTTAAAATACCAAATAACATGACCAGTGTCATCATAATCAATCACAGATTATATATCACATCATATATCATAATATATGAAAACAGACAGTATTATAATATTGAGGAATCCAGTTGGATCCCTCCAACTTGTTTCCCTGCAGCCACAGATGTTAAACAATATAAATAATATTGATTTCATTTCAATATGGAATATTCTAATAAACAGAATCAATATTTGATTAACGATTTATATATATATATATATATATATCGTTATCTACAATTTCAACCAATAAATCAGCAATTCAACCAAAAAATCAATACACAACAATCAATCATCATTTATCATCACTAGATATATTTATAAAAATATAAACTGGCAGAGTTAATGAGTTTTACTCACATTGGATGATCATCGTTAAATAACAATAATTGTCAGTTGATTCAGAAAGAAAATTTATTTCGCTATAAATTGTAACGAGGTCCAATTCACTCCCGGTCAATTCCATTGTGTAGCCGCCTTCCATACGATCCCAACGGATCTTGTTTTTTCCAATTCAGATAATGTACGACGAAGTTATACATTTTAGAAGTTAATATACCTTTAAACTAAATAAAAGTTGGATTTTTATTTTCTACTGGGCCTCAACCTTTTCTCCGGCCCATCTTCATTCATTTCAGCCTGACCCGCAATTCCCTTTCTTCCCCGAATATACATCGGCCCTCCTGTACAAAACTCTAGCCATAGCCGCTACAAAACGTTCCTCCAATCCTCTCCTCCACTTCATATAAATCCAAACTGAATTTACCAATACTTCTCTCATCACTCACTCTCTCTCCTCGTATCGATAGGATCAAACTCGCACGCTAGTTTGAGGAAGTGATTTACAGACTTTGTCATGCAACAAGTACCCAGGTTGCGACATCCATGGAGCTCGATCCTCCTCAAAATGCATGTGCGAGTACGATTTCCTACCACAATCACATTGACAACGCTCATTTCATCAAATAGCGCCTCAAATTCGAGATTCCGCGAACCCTAGTTTCCAGTAAACTCACGCTATAAAATACAATGAACATGAATCACGTCGATCCCTTCAGTATCCATACCAAGTGGAAGAGTAACTCACCTCGTTCTTGAATTTACATTTGTCATGATTTATATAAATTTATTTGGATTCCTTTTGATTTATTTGAAATGGATTTTCCATGTTTTGGTTTGTTACTGGAGATAATGTGGCGGCCTATGTTTTGACGAGGGAAATGTGGAATTAGGTTAAGGAGAAAATTGAGGAATATATATAGATAAATTTTAATATATTTTTATTCGAATTTTTTATTGCATTTTAATGAATCGTTACTTTCATTTATAGTTTAAAAATTCATACGATCACATATACTATCCAAATTTAATGAAAATGGATACATAGCTACAGTTTGTCATTACAAGCCTAATGAAACTGGTTTCGTCGAATTCCGACTTCGTTTGATCACACAGCGTATTTTTAAAGGTCAAATTATCGATTGTTTTTCACATTAAAAATCCGTACGACCACATACTGACTCCAAAAATCACGAAAATTGAAATCTAACAATAATTTAATATTACGGATCCAAAAAAATTAGTTTCATCGAAAACGAAGGTCGTTTGCAAAGCTAGCTATTTTTAAAGCTCTAAATAAACCCTTTTAAATATTAAATATATTTAAAAATAATTAAATTAAATATTTATAAATAAATATTATCATATATATTCACAATAGTATACCATACAGCTCCAGAATAATCCTATATGAATTTCTAACTCGATATTTCAAATCCCGATTAAATCGATATTCAATTTATAATGAAATTCCTTATATATATAGCATTATAAATTATAAAGGAATTCCATAGTGACTATTTGGAAATTTGATTTGGACATAACTCAAAATCTACACAATGAAATCTCGATTTTTCTCTTCCATTAGCAAAATATACTTCACCAGCTCCGAACGTTTCTTGTTTCACAGAAATCCGACTTAAAACGGTTTCTGTATATTCATCTAAAGTTCGAATTGCCAAAATAAGAACTGCAGCGCGATTTTGGGCTCGATTATATTTATAATATAATTTATTACGTTCAACCGTTGTTTATATAATATAATTGTTAATATAATTCAATTCTAAACTGAATATATATATTTTAAATTGTCAAATTCACATAATATTGTCAATTCACTATTTTCGACTATTTCGGAAATTAAGTATATTATTCTATTATTTATATTAATTAAATATCCACTATTATTTAATTTTGGTCATTTTAAATTACCAAACCATCATTTAAATAATTAAATAAATTATTTATTACCTGTCCAAATACGGGTCGTTACATTCTTCCCCCCTTAAAATAATTTCGTCCTCGAAATTGCTAAGGTAGAAAACAAACCCTATTAACTAGGCTAAAATTTATTTGTTTACTTTTTAACTCCAGTTCCACTGAACCAATTTAATTTCAATTAAATATTTATTCATTTCGAACAACTAAAATTTTCAAAAATTCTGAAAAGTTTCTAACACTTTAAATTTCCAGAAAATTTCGCCACCACCTCCTTTGTACAGCTCAATCGGTACAACTACAACTTGCCTCTCTGGGCCTTCTCCTACCCAAAGGAAAATCACACAGCCAAGCGGCTTGCTAAATCGGCTCATAAATCTCATACCCAACAGAAATATAAACTTGTACCTTTTTGTCGGCCATATCAACTTTATCACCTGCTATCAATTCAATATATACCAATGTCATCGCAACCAATTTCCAATCAATATCTTTTCAACACCGCTATTCGCTTATATCCAAATCAAATTTCATTTCAAACTCGAGTTCCATTCTCGATTCCAATTATTAACTTATCACTTCAATGTAATTCCAGATTCCTATCTCATAATCCAAACTTATTCGATATTTCTTATTTCAATTCAATTTTCCATTTAACTGGCTTTAATTCAATTCCAACTCGGTTTCACAAATTTCTATTTAAATTTGCTTTTAATTTGAACAATCTCTTCCTGGGTTTTTAAACAGCTTTGCATTTCTCAAAAATCAAACTTTCCTTTTCAGGATTCATAACAACTTGTTTTTTCAAAATAATTCAAAATGAAATCCTTGGTAGTAATCCATCACTTAGAACTCGAAAATGAACACCGATAATGTCATGATCATCATCGGAATCTATTTCTCAGCGAACGAAGTGAGTTCAATACTATATCACTTTTCAAAACCATTTCTAAACATTTCCATTTTGAAATCAATTCCAAAATACCATTCACAATTCTTGTAAAACAATTTAAAATCTCCCAGGATTTTTAAAATTCTCATATATTCAATTCAACTAGTGAGTATCCCATGCTTCGCACATGGGTATTGTTTAGTTTATGTTTTTGCTATACTTGAAAAAATAGTGATAGTGATGGAAGTAGGGGGTAAATGGTTTTTGTTTGCTGCATTGGAATTGTGATTGAGGGAAATATTAATGGGAGCATTTAACTGAACTACCGCTAAGTTTCTTTGTTTATGAAGTTGATTTTACATTGGAATAAAAACAGGTACTCAAGTATGTAGGAAGCAGAAGTATATCTGTAAACAGTGGGTGAAAAAAAATTATGTGGAAGTATTGGAAGTATACATGGTTAAGTAACAACCAAAGGTAGCAATGTAGCAAGCACATGTTTGACGTAGTTGGAAGCAAATAATGAAACCAAAGTTAGCAATGTAGCAAGCACAAGTTCGTTCTGGGTCTGAACGAAACCGGAGGTACCTTATTCCTCGTCCCAAATGTCCAATACAGGAGAAAGGCCATCGCTTATCCGGTCGATCTCCAAGTATGTCTGGACGATCACTTCAGGAATGGATCCAGTGGAGAATAAAGATTGCAGCTGCGATTTAACAATAGGTTAACATTAATGTATTGTTAGTTTACAGTTACTTTGTGAAAATATGTAGGACTATTTGCAAAAGTGTGTAAAAGGTTTTGGAAGGTATGTTAACCGTTCACGTGAATAGGTTACTATAATAAGGAGGCATGCATTGGTCTAAAGACAGTTAGATGTGGGAACATGAGCTCGGTATAGAATTAAATTGGAAGTGCACCATCTCCAAACGAACAGAGGTAGAAGGTCAGAATTGTAAATAGAAAATATTTAAATACACCAACATATGAAAGCAGAAGTTAAGCACAATAGCCATGCAGTCATAAGACCTATAGAAGTAATGATTAAGCTGTTGTGAAATTAGGGTGGCAAACAGTATGCAGGTACAAATAGTTGTTTGTCCATTGCAGACATAAAAAGATTGAAAAAAAAAACGAAAAAAAAACATGGATTTAAACCGTAATACTGGCCAATTGGAAGTTGCATATGAGGTAAAGGAAGCAGAGGTAAGTTTGGTATTAAAGTAATTTTGCATAACTTGCCATAACTTTGCCACCTCCGGGATGTGGAGCAGTCATGTTATCTAATTTTTGATAACATAAAATCTAAATGAAACTTGTGAAATTACCAAAAGGATTGTGAAATTACCAAAAGGCTTAAATAACCTTATATCAGAACAAATGGTAAATGTACTATTGTTGTTGAATGATCCACCAAACAATTAGTTCGCTTTACCATTTCTCAGAACATGACATGGTTTTCTCCAATTTGCATTCATAAAAATACCTAACTCCCAATCCATGGCCTCTCATATTGTGCTTTTCCCTTTGTTTTCGTTTTATGTATCTTTTCTCTTCGTTTGAGATATTCTGTGTTTGTTCCAGAAAGCATTGAGTCTGTGGTGAGATTGTGTTTGATTAACATTAGCTAAGTATGCTTAATTTGGTTGTAGTGAAATGTTTTCAAAAAAAATTCACATATATTTTTTAGCTCATCAAGTTACAATCATTTTATTTTGTATTCATAATAATCATTTCAATAAAAAAATCCATGATTTCTAATATTATTGTGTGGATGTTTTTGTGTGTATTTGCTTTTTTTGTACTACAATGCACTGATTTGAATAAACTAAAAACATGTCTTTTGAACATGTACATTAATAAACACATGTTTTACCTTTAATATGTGTTGATGCATTGATGTTATAATATGTCATAACTTATTCATTGTTTAAGAGGAAAAAAATGAATTTAGATTTGAAATGGAAATATGGTTAAATATAATCAAAACACAAAATTGTTTTCCGGACGTTCAATCTCAATTAACTTTCACATTGAGTTGTGACTGGATGATGTTATGTGATCTTCCACTTACTTTCACATTGTACTGCTGCCTGGGCTTGGGCAACACTATTGTTTGTGCCACTACTGATTACTATCATTATTTTCAGTTATCATCTTTCTGGTGAACAAAACTGATTTTACTCAATGTCGTCAAAGATTAAAATTAGATGAATATCATTAACAATCTTACTCATCTCTTATTCTTTTCAACAGCTATGGAGAAAAGGATATAAAAATGATAATTTTAAAAAATTACTACTTCGATACATTTTACTGCACATTCCATTTGATAGCAAGATGCGGATATTCAAAGTCTCAATTTGTTTCTGATTTTGTATAAAATACAGGCAGTGATTCAACCTCTATGGATCTGTTAGGACCATTAGTAGAGAAGTGTCGTTCTTGAGTAAATGTATAGAAGTCGGAGTTGTTGTCATTTGTAGAAATATAGTATTCAGAGCTACTGCTACTACATATTCCACAAAAGAATTGCTTTTGGTTGTTTGTACTCAAAGAATCTGTAATAGCAATGGTGTCACTATCAATGCACCACATGATAGCTTACAGACCGTTGGTGAGACATTATGTTTAAAATATGCCTCCCTCATGTTTTTTGTTTAAATCAACTTACATTATACAGTATTAAATTTACATCTCAAGTTTCAAAGTTTACCAAGTCCTTTTCTACTTTTTTCCCAGTCAGTCTTTGTTAGTTAATAAACAACTCATAATTTTTGTTCACCAATATATTTGTTTATTTAACAAACTATGTTTAACCAAAAATATTATTCGTAATTTACTATGTTAACTACTTCATCTACCAACCTATCTTCATGAACGTGTGCATACACAGCTGTTATCAGTATATTTAAATACTATTTGTCAAGCTATTGCGTAGCACTGGATTATCAATGCTCTAATATTTTTGCTTGCTTCTATTTGTTATCCATATATCCTTCATTACCCTAGGTATTGTAGGCTTTCGTAGTAATTAGACGTGACTCAAAATGATTATTTTTTAGCCATAAGTAATCCAATTAATTTTGATGTCGAACTTACATGAATGAAAGCCCTAGGCGCATAATGTATATCTGTAACAACATTGACTACCAACATCAATACCTATATACTAATATATTTATTTCGACAAATATAGACATGGCCCGATGCATGATACTAATATAAAAAGAGCATCAAAGATATGGATGCGTACAACTATATTTCTTATGCACAGTTGGAAATAAAAATATTTTGGCTACAAATTTGAACATTAATGTACTACACAACTAGAAAAACGGTTATTTGACCTAGAAGACTAAAAGAGAATAAGAATTATAACACAAGCTACACAAATTGATGTTTTTCGAGATTTAAACAGTGAGTGCGTGACAAATATCAATTAAGACGATTCATAAACAAAGTAAAAGAAGCAGCCGTAAGATATAGAACGTGTTAACCAAATTTTAAACTACTACTGAGAATTCAAACTGATGTGACAACAAACAGATCTACCACGGTGACCAAAATAATTAATAAATCAGTTAATGTAAAACAAATTGCATTATAGTACTAACAGAGAAAATAAAAACAATAGTGGCCTGTACAATAAACCAATAGGGGTGTGGTACCTGAATGTGAAGCAGACGAATTTCCATTCTCCGCATGATCGAAGGTGTTCTCGAATACCCTACACCAATGGGTTATATAATAAGATGAGGAACCAATGGAATGTTTGTGCAGCGTAAATTGAAGTTATGGCACTGGCTAGCACTAAAAATGCCCAAAAAAATCGATCTTATGTTCAAAGTTTATGAAAAACACATGGTATTGGGATGGAATATAGGTCAGACTTTTCAGTTTTCAATAATTTTATGTTGGTAATGGCGGATTGTCAATCGATCGACAAGTAAAAAGAGGGAAAGGAACGGGTTAGTGCTTTAAAACATGGACAACAAGAGTTTAAACGCCGGTATAGTTGAATTAAACAAATCCCAAATTTCACATGAGACTCCACACAAAATTGAGGGTAAATTCAGTACAACTGCATCCGAATAAGAACGGAAGTCGATCTGGCAAAGGGAGATGATGTCAGAATCGAAGCAGAAAAATCTACAGTAGTAAGAGAGAGGAAGAAAATCAAATTGGAGCAAAAGATGGATTGGCGGTGGCGTAGCAGGCTGGTGTTGATCCGAGAATGGTGGGTGGTTAGTAGGGATGACAGATGGAGTAGTAAAGTCGGCAGGAGGTGGAGAAGGGAAGTAATTTTGGTGGGTAAGCGGTGGTACGGAAATCGAGAAGAAGAAATCGATGTTGAAGAAGATAGGTGGTTTGGGAGAGATCGTGGGCAACATTGCATAAGTATCAGTTAAAAAAAGAAAAGGCGGAAATACGTAGGAGTTTAGTATTTTGAAATACGGAGTTTCAGATATGTCCAGGTCAGCAGTGCCATCATCCTATTTTAATATATAAGTAATAGATTCCATTTACAAACACCTTTCCAAACCCCAGAGTTTAAATTTCAATTCTCATTTAAATTCAAATTTAATTCATTTGATTCCATATATCACACTTATGTAAATTCTGATTGGTTATTTACAAAACCATTTCAATTATAATCCTATCAGATTATAATAACAACCAACACATCCAAGAAAATATAAAATTTCCAATATATATTTTCTTTATATAAAAATATATTTGGGTTAAGTTATTTCATTACCCTCTTTTCAAAACATACTGTGTCGGTTCATCGTATTCGAGTGTTTAGAAACTCCTACTGATACAGTGGATCAAACTGGTCGATCAAACCCCATAAACAACTCAACCAATAAATCTCCACAATATAAAACAATTTTTATATTGAATAACAAATACGCATTCATATATATACACTCAACTCAATCTAGGGTGTTGCTAACCCCATCTCTACTGAGTCACGCCACAAAGCCAAGGTAATTACTTAACCTTAATCTCTGATACCACTGTAACGACCCGGGTTTTCGCGATCCTGAGTAACCGACATAAACTCAATGTCGACTATTCAAGCATTGGAAATACCATATAGTCAATGAAAGAAAATAGAGGGTGAGAATAGATAAGATAGAAACTTAGAATAGAAGAAGAAGAAGAACGTACAACATCAGAGTAGCACGAATCTCACAGCGGAACGAACAACATATAATAGATAACATATCTTTGAAATCAAATCAGTATATGTATACAGTAACATTATCAGCGAACAACACTTACACAACGGAATAAACAATAGCTATATAATCCTGAAGCAACCTGCTCCAAGCTCTCTAGGTATATCTGTAAAATCCTGACTACTTGGCTGCCGTACAAATTTCGGCACCCAAGAGTTTAAGGTAAAACCAAAAAAAATAAACTCCGGGTCAGTCATGGGACTGGTATGAGTAAACAATTTAAAATAGTTTGAGAAAACAAACAATATGTCATAAGACCACGCCGTATAACGGAACGGGTTTTTTCCATTATGAGAATCCAAAACACTTGATTTGACTTTCAAAATCCTTTTGAAAGAAACGATAATCTTTATATCAAAACTCTTTGATATTATAGTAGTGTCTATCAATCACAACTAATAATCATCTAGCAGAATGCTTTCATCTCACGTACCACAAATATAATATATAATCAAAAACCGTGGGTGCTTATTGGATTATGGATTCCAACTGGCAAGGTATGGGACCACCTTCTGACAGCGTATCTCTAGAGAGGAATACACCGGGTTCAACAAGAACATCTTGTAACCCATGCTAAACATGACCGGTCACTCATTTCGCTTGAGTGTACCGTATGTATTATCACCAACAGTTGGGATCAGCAACCATTTCCCGAATGGGACAGCATCGAAATAGATTATAGAAGTAAATGAAATTTCTCTAGATCAGGTGACAATACACCCTAATTGGAAGCTAACCACTTAGCCATGCGACCTACCCGATTTTATACCATTTCCGGTTGTGAGGCTAGAGACCATAACGTATCATTTTCAAACAACATCTTCATTCACTTTGAATGTCAAATCATCATACACGCTAAATCACAAATTGATTTCTCCAAACATATCATGGGAAAACAGCTAAAAGAAACGAATTCCTCCACCACCAAATGTAAATACATTTGAAGAGATCAACTTACGTGATCTATTAAATATACTCCGTCAGACATTCTTCCATACAGGTCATCCTGGGACTGGACAGACCGAAGGCACTATTCTGTAAACAAGATAGCCCTTGCATAAATCCATCTTCACTTATCTTCATCATATTTGACTCGCAACGCTAATGGCATACAGAGTGGTTTTCTGATAATATATATGATCCCGGTCTCTCTGTATTGACAACGGAAATGGTCAAAATCTTTGATAGTCGGTGATTTTACTATCAAAGGAAAACATGTGTACAACCAACGGTCGTATTCCCAAATGGAAATCTTATCGATCAATCATCATTTCATTTTCCAATTCCCATTTATCGTTTCCGTATATTCATAAATTCCTTATTTTCTAAAATTAGAAAATATGCGTTATTAACTTTGGAAAATGTTTCCATTTCTGATTCACACAACAATATCTTCCTACCTCTATCAGTCTCTAACTATAAACTAGTAAGAGAACAACTTCCCAAGCATAAACCCCGAAGTCCGAAACCAACATCAGATCGATACCCAGAAAGCCATTCAACTGAACTCATTTCCAGTCGGTTTCTAATTTCAGTAATTCCATTTAAATTCCTAATTCAAACCCCAAATTCCTTTATAATATTTTATTTGCAAAATATTTAATTTAGTCTAATTTTTCACATAGAATGTGAATAATATTTCTTTATATAATCAAAACAGTTTGATTTCGATTTTAAAACAAAATATCCAAATTCTGTTTATATTTTTATTTGCAGAATTATTAATACAAATCTCCTTTTTATTTCTAAGCCTTTAATCTCATTTAATTCCCTTTATAT
The DNA here is from genome assembly GCA_030737875.1 of Allium sativum. NCBI lineage: Eukaryota > Viridiplantae > Streptophyta > Magnoliopsida > Asparagales > Amaryllidaceae > Allium > Allium sativum. Next base: position 774,345,666 of record CM060912.1, read on the forward strand.
AATACTATTTATTCTATATAAATCCTTTTATATAATTCTATTTATTTCCCAAATGTTTGCTTAATTATATTTCTCAATATTTATTTTCCAAATATTACCTTTTATAATATCCTATTTATTTCATATATAAATATTTCATTTTCAATATTCACTTTGAAAATTTCCTTTATATAATTCCAGTATTTCATATGGCATTTAAAATAACAAATAACATGACCAGTGTCATCATAATCAATCACAGATTATATATCACATCATATATCATAATATATAAAAACAGACAGTATTATAATATTGAGGAATCCAGTTAGATCCCTCCAACCTGTTTCCCTGCATCCACAGATGATAAACAATATAAATAATATCGATTTCATTTCAATATGGAATATTCTGATAAATAGAATCAATATTGATTAACGATTTTTATATATATCGTTATCTACAATTACAACCAATAAATCAGTAATTCAACCAAACAATCAACACATAGCAATCAATTATCATTTATCAACACTAGATTATATTTATAAGAATATAAACTGGCAGAGTTAGTGATTTTTACTCACATTGGACGATCATCGTTAAATAATGATAATTGTCAATTGATTCAGACAGATAATTTATTTTGCTATAAATTGTAACGAGCTCCAATTCACTCCCGGTCAGTTCCATTGTGTTGCCGCCTTCCATATGATCCCAACGATCTTGTTTTGTCCAATTCTGATAATTTATGACAACGTTATACATTTTAGAAGTTAATATACCTTTATACTAAATAAAAGTTGGATTTTTATTTTCTATTGAGCCTCAACCTTTTTCTCCGACCCATCTTCATTCATTTCAGCCCAGACCCACAATTCCCTTTCTTCCCCGAATATACATCGACCCTCCTATACAAAACTCCAGCCATAGCCGCTGCAAAACCTTCCTCCAATCCTCTCCTTCACTTCATACAAATCCTAACTGAATTTACCAATACTTCTCTCATCACTCACTCTCTCTCCTCGTATCGATAGGATCAAACTCACATGCCAGTTTGAGGAAGTGATTTATAGACTTTGTCACGCAACATGCACCCAGGGTGTGACATCCATGGAACTCGATCCTCCTCAAAATGCACGCGCGAGTACGATTTCCTACCACAAGCACATTGACAAAGCTCATTTCATCAAATAGCGCCTCAAATTCGAGATTCCGCGAACCCTAGTTTCCAGTAAACTCCCGCTGTAAAATATAGCGAACATGAATCATGTCGATCCCTTCAGTATCCATAACAAGTGGAAGAGTAACTCACCCCGATCTTGAAAATACACTTATCATGATTTATATAAATTTATTTGGATTTCTTTTGATTTATTTGAAGTGGATTTTTCATGTTTTGGTTTGTCACTAGAGAAAATGTGGCGGCCTATGTTTTGACCAGGGAAATATGGAATTAGGTTAAGGTGAAAATTGAGGAATATATACAGATAAATTTTAATATATTTTTATTCGAATATTTTATCGCATTTTAATGAACCGTTACTTTCATTTATAGTTTAAAAATTCATACGATCGCATATACTATCCAAATTTATTGAAAATGGACACACAGCTACAATTCGTCATTACGAACCCAACGAAACTGGTTTTGTCGAATTCCGACTTCGTTTGATCACACAACATATTTTTAAAGGTCAAATTATCGACTTTTTTTCACGTTAAAAATCCATACGACCACATATTGACTCCAAAAATCACGAAAATTAAAATCTAGCAATAATTTAATATTACGGATCCAACAAAATTAGTTTCGTCGAAAACGGAGGTCGTTTGCAAAATTGGCTATTTTTAAAGCTCTAAATAAACCCTTTTAAATGTTAAATATATTTAAAAATAATTAAATTAAATATTTATAAATAAATATTATTGTATATATTCATAATAGAATACCATACAACTCCAGAATAATCCTATATGAATTTCTAACTCGATATTTCAAATCCCGATTAAATCGATATTCGATTTATAATGAAATTCCTTATATATATCATTATAAATTGTAAAGGAATTCCATAGCGACTATTTGGAAATTTGATTTGGACATAACTCAAAATCTACACAATGAAATATTGATTTTTCTCTTCCATTAGCAAAATATACTTCACCAGCTCCGAACGTTTCTTGTTTCACATAAATCCGACTTAAAACGGATTCTGTATATTCGTTTAAATTTCGAATCGCCAAATTATGAACTGCAGCACCATTTCGAGCTCGATTATATTTATAATATAATTTATTACGTTCAACCGTTGTTTATATAATATATTCGTTAATATAATTCAATTCTAAACTGAATATATATATATATATTTTAAATTGTCAAATTCACATAATATTGTCAATTCACTATTTTCGACTATTTCGGAAATTAAATATATTATTCTATTATTTATATTAATTAAATATCAACTATCATTTAATTTTTGGTCATTTTAAATTACCAAACCATCATTTAAATAATTAAATAAATTATTTATTACCCGTCAAAATACGGGTCGTTACAGTTTCCGATATTAGCCACCAAACTACATTCATAACGACCTTATCCAAAACTATTTTGGACTTAAATTAAAATCTATACTTCAAATTAAAACCTCTTATATTCATTGGAAATATCTTTTCGACGTGAACCCAACGGTTCAGGTTTTAGGAAAATCCGCCGGTTGGATCTCCTGTTACGTCCATTCAAAGTTAATGGTCAAAATTCCCGAACGGTCGTTGCGCGACACGTTCTATTCATGCCATTTAAATATATATAATATTTCGTAGATTTCTATTCAAAAGATTTATAAAATGTTTATAAATTCGTTTATAAATGATTCCAACTTCCATTTCAAGTTTAAATTAAAATTGAACATTGCATTTTATTATGATCTCAACATGATGATATTTTCAAAATATCAGATTTTGAAATTCAATCTTCTCAATACTCATTTCAAAAATGAAATAAATCGATATAAAAATCAGCTCGAGTTAAAATAGCGTTTATATACTTAACTAAGCTTCATATATTTTTATATTTTCGTGTCCATCCAAAATCAAACTTCTAATCTTCATTGAATATTACATTATAAAAATATTCCCATTTATTCCGGGTTGGAATAAAATTTCAACCAATATCCATATAAATAAATTTATATGGATTACATTCATCATATATATCCAACAATAGTTGTAAACAACTGTCAACATCCAAAATGACATTCAATGTGCATTTTATTTTCACATAAGCTTCAATCAAGTAATTGATGCTTATATAAATTTGTCAATCAACCGATTAATCGCAATTTCACACAAGGGAGATGTGTGAGTCAAATATCATCCCAAGACCCGTGTGGGGTTTTCAACGAACAATAATCAATTTAAATCAGTCACTGGTTAATAAATTTAACCAATTATAATTCGATTCGAATTATTTTTCAAATTAACTAATTTTCACTATTTAAATTATAAATGGATATTTATATCCAATTTCAACTACGACAATAATATTAACATTATTTTTAACATGTTAAACATTTTAAATTCACAATTACAATCATTACACAACAAATCATCCATGGGTTTGCAAATAATCATGATGTAAGATACCAGGCACCGTATAACAATTTATGATATAATAACATAAAATAATTGAGTGAGGGAGTTCTCACACAATAGCTAAACCAAAAGCCACGATACTTCTTATGTAGAATTTTCATCGCGCACTCACGGTTATCACTCTCCGCTACTCGAATTCATCTTTTTGGATCTAAAATTTGCATAGTACCTCCAGTCTTCCCCAAACTTGGTCACCAACACGAAAACGCCATTCCGGACAACTTTTCCCAAGGGCACTTTCTCACAAAAACGTTCAAATTTGAGGGAAATCGCTGAAAATAGCTCAAGACCTGCGAAATTCAGTCGTATTTTTAGAGCAACTTCAAACTCTAAAATTCGATTTTGATATGTGTATTGCGTAGAGAAAAATGAGATTTGTGACTTTCGTTTTTGGGACCCTGGCCAGAAACGCACGGATATGAAGTTATTGAGCAAGGAAGGAGAGGGTAGTATTTTCCAACGGGATTTTTTGTAAAAGTGGGGTTTCTAGTTAAGGTGGGCCCATGGACGGAAGACGAGGTTGCATGCGGTGTAGGGTAGCAGTAGGTCGGAGGGGAGGTGACTGCGACGGTAGTGGGGCCCGGGGAGGCGGCTAAGATGGAGAAAAGAGTGGTTTACGGTTTGCAAAGGTAGAGAGAGAGGAGGAAGGAGGAGATGAGGAGGAGATGGCGGCGCCAGAGGGGAGGAGGAGATGTCGGCGTCAGAGGGGAGGAGGTGGCTGATGGAGGCGGTAGTAGGGGAGGGTGCGGCGACAGCTACGATTTGGGGGAGAGACCATTATTTTGTGAAAGAAGGAGGAAGTGGAGGAGGAAAATATTGAAGAGAGAATGGAGAAAAAGAGTTTAAGATATTTCGTCGCTCTTTCTCTCCGATTGCCGGACTGCAAATGATCACCGTTTGCCATGAAATTTCGGCACGAGATAGTATACGGAATTACGAATCCAAGAATCAAGTTTCGTCGAATTCTGAGCTTGATTGACCTTCCATTAAATTTCTCAATAATGCTCAAATTAGCTTCAAAAATGCGATTTTAACGTATATTTTCTTCTTGTACGCCCACATGCTAACTCCAAAAATTATGAAATTTTGGATTCTACCATTGTTTGACAATACGAATTCGGGAAAAAAAGTGTAATCGAATTTTGAGATTGTCTCAATAACGTTCCTTTGTAAACTAACTATCAATTTTGCCCTAAATGAGTTTGCCTCTCTCGAACATTCACTAACTTCGTTTAATGTGAAATCTGAAATCTAGCCATGACTTATTATTACAAATCCAACAAAATTGATCTCGTCAAATTCTGATCTTACTAGCAAAATTTCGCTTTTTAAAGGCCATGCGATGGTTTCTAAAATCGAATTTTCATAATTTTCAAATACAAGGCTTATGAATCAATTTGATAATTTTACTAAGTTTGTTTTAAGTTAAATAACATATAAAAAATAATTTTAAAATTATTCTCAAATTCTATTTAGCAAAAATAACCAATATATATCTTTATATTCCTTAAAATAGCTTAGATCAAAATTTTATATCGGTTTTGAAATTCCGGGTTGTTACAGTTGCCAAGACCAGATTATAGACCCTAGTATTGATGATGTTAGGATGTCCAATCAGGACAGTGGTATTGGAGAATTCGGCTGTTGACTTTGGCTAGACACAACAAAGTATATGGATACAGCAGCGAATATGTGCGCCAATGGATATGCAATAATATTGGAACTCAACATAGTATCGGAGCTCCATTGTTCATGGGACCAATATGATGTAGCAATGACTGAAGTATGATGCATATGTGTTGCCAAATCCAGATTATATATCCAAGAAGAGACAATGTTGTGGTGTTCATTCGGGACGCCAACATAGGATAATTTGTCCATTGACTTTACTGAGACATAGTGAAGTATTAGCGTACAACAACAACACATAGGAAGATCAAAACTCAACATTTTTGTATTTGTATAAAAATTTAGACTATCATCTTTGTATATACTAATGAATTAGATATTGATTTATCGTTTCTGGCATTTAGTATTTAGTAAAAAAAATTGAAAATATTTTTAATTAATGTCAATATTATTGTTTTTGTATGTTTCAACAAATAAATATTTATGCATATATATATAGGGTTTGAAATTTATCTTTTGGTACATATTTTTGAAACGTAAATGGGATGCGGTGTAACTACTCGAATTTCCCAGCCTTTCGACCTGACCATAAGCCACACTGGTCTGATCCAAAGAGACATAAAAGCATAGATAGTTATGAGAACACGACGCATCAAAACATAGAACAAGAGAACTTTTCATTGCTATTACAACAATTTACATCAGAGTGGAAGAATACCAGAGTACAAATCACAGAAATACCCAACGTAAAAATATCAGAGAATAATAAATTACAATGCAATAGAATATTAAATACATGAATATAAATAGCGGAAGGCTCCAAAATAATCCAGAGCATAGCTCTGGCCATAATCCAGTACCTTGTTTAATAAAATATTTGCAAAACCAAAACTACTAGTTGCTCATGTGGAAAATATGGGCAAACATAGTTTAGGTGGGAAACAATAAACTCTAAGTCAGTCATGGGACTGGTGTGAGAACTAAAAATAGTTATTAACTTTATTTTAAAGTTGGGTAAATCACGGGACCACGTCGTATGACATAGAACATGCTTCCTCTACATGAATATCAGTTTTAAAACAAACAACGCAATGCTAAAATGGAAAAAGAAGCTATTATAAGACTCAGGTCCCATCACATAATGCAAGTGCAAACAGAAGGATAGATTTTTACCTTATAATAGCCAAACATGCTTGATACGCGAAATTTTTATTATTATTAGTAAATAGTGCTGAAAACAATTTCCAAAATAAATGTATCAATCTTAGACGACATAGTACCCCATCCTACTATGTTGCCATATAGGTTTACAACTAAAACCGTAAAACCGCGTATTGGAATTTGGATTTCCATCATGAGCCTAGGCAAAGGATCCTTCCTTACTTGATTTGGACCATCTCTAGCTAGATGTGCAGGACCACATGTATGTGACCTTTGGATCGGTAGGCCCAATCAGCCGTGCATTACTGATTATTTATTCTTAGTCCATACATTTCTCGGTCCTATAGGACCTCTTGGTTAGTACGTCGACCAACTGGCCTTGTGCAGCAAAATTTGAGGTGCCTCGCTTACCAACATCCATATAAGTCAAATGTTTAGGCTCCATACCATGACATCACTTCTAGCTAGAAGAAACGCATGGCCTCCGTGTGGTCCCTCATCCCATTTTTGACTCATACCGGGTTGTGAAGCTCGCGAATTAACGCTACAACACAATGGTAAGTTATTTAAGTCATGTTTTGATCATCATCCACAAAGATCTGCTTTTCAACAAAAGCTTTGATCACAACATCTCAGCATGCCACATTCTGAATCCATACCATAACATACAATCCATTTGCAAGTCCTTTCTGGGTTTGAACGAAACCGGAGGCACCTTATTCCTCATCTCATATGTCCAATACAGGACAGAGGCCCTCGCATATCCGGTCGATCTCTAAGTACGTATGGATGACCACCACTTGTTACCTCATTTTAGGTTTACAACCCAATTAAAACGTCAGTAATAATCCAAATGATGTGAAGATTTACGGTCTTCAACCACCGTCTTTATATATTTGAGTTTTAATCGTCGTATCAATTATTCTGAATGGGTTAAACCCGGTCTTTCAGAATAACTCGCGCATTTTTAGAATCAAGTAATATATTAACATATCATAACCTCATTCCAATCCAGATATTCTTTTATTCAAATATTCATTTCTCTGGGAATTAAACCCTTAAATCTTAATAAAGGTTTTCGTCATTTAAACCTATCGTTTAAATATTTCCTTTTAAAATATTGCAAAAGATTTTACATTCTCTTTCCGCAAGCATAAACCAAATTAAGGTTTATAATTCTCATCGGGATTATCGATCCTTACCGAAGCAATCATTCATATCATTATCCTAATCTGAACCTATTCATCCTATGGAGCAAAACTGGTAGTACCCCATATCTAACACCCATTGCGTTATCGGTAAATTTAATTACCACTTAACGTTTCAAATCTAATTAATGATTTAACTATCACATGGAGTAAAACTGGTGATAGTTCATATCTAACGCCCACGCATTACGGGTAAATTTAATTACCACTTAACGTTTCAAATCTAATTAAAGATTCAATAAAACTCCACTTAGTTTTAATTTTTTTAATTATTATTTAATGATTACTCAACCTTTAGGAAATTATTCCCGCTTTCATAACAAGGTTAAAGAACAAATGTTATTTAAAACATTGTTAACGATAAACCCAAAATCATCTTCCATTCAAAATGGAACTTCACGAAAATTGTATCATTTTACAATCGATATAAATTTCCGTATCAAACTAAAACTATAAGCGGAATAACGATATAGCCTCTTAAATTCCTTAAATAGTACAGGTCTTCCTCCATGGAGGTTCATCTCAATTATCACTAAATCAAATTCTATTCAATTCCAATTTAATTTATTAAATTGGAAAAGTTCACTAAACCTTAGTTAAAAGATTTATTCTTTTTTCAACTAGGTTTAAGAATGGTGTTATAGAAGACACCATTCACGACAACCCCAAAATACAATTTGATATTAAATACAAGGTTTTGAATAGAAATCATATTCACTTATATTCAACATCATATTCTGAAATCAACAGATACTATATTAGGAATAATAGTATCAATATCTTCCAAATTACTCAACGATATTTGTATAATCATAGAATCCAATATCGATATATCCGAAGATATTTTACATTCAACTCCCATCTAATTTATACAATGGAAATTTCTTGTTATATTAAAACCATTTACATTCCAATATGTTATTTTAAAACTACCAGATTATTTATCTTTAAGAGACACCGTCTGATCTTGGTCGAATATCTGATGTCCTTTCGGTTCTTCCTACCCCTCGCCTAATGGAATAATTTCCAATTAGATCTCATGGGTGATGCTTGACTGTACACTCATGAATCATCGGATATTCCTTTTGGTTCTTTACTCTAGTTGCTAACTAGCTCATTCAAATAAAAGTATCTTTTATCTTTTCAAACTTGGAATATTTCATCCAAAATCTTTTCAAAACATTTATTGTGATTTAACATAAATTTTCCCTATTTTTAATCATTTAAAAATAGTCCCTTTCAGTTAAATGATGTTTCAGTTCATTCAATTGCACTAGCACTATTTTTACTCAAAATTAAATTGAACATTTCACAAAATCTAACCATTAGATTTCAAATCTCCTATTATCATTTGAGTCATCTTTGCTGTACGAACTCAACTGTTCCAATTTCGGGAAAATCCGACGGTCGAATCTCCCGATATATTCATTTAAATTGACACGTCAAAACGCGAACTATCGTTGCGCGACACGTTCTATTTTAATTCATATTCAATGTACATACATACATATATATATACACACACACACACACTTATATATATATATATAATATACGTGGAATTGCTTCGAAACCATTTTACTTATTATATAAAATATATTTAATAATTCTCTAAAGCGATATCTAAATTTTCCGACATAGAAATCTTTTATTTCAATACTACAACATTACAATAATATTATAATGATTAAACTAATATTATTTCTGAACTTCATTATTTTTAATCCAAATTTTCATGATATTCATAATAATAAAAAATAAACAAGAAGCTTACAAAAAGAAAGTTCTTTTAAAACTTTTTCTTAATAGCCTAACTGAACTTTATTTTTAAATGTTACGACTCGTTTCAAAATCAAAAACTTCAATACGTCATAAGTATGTAAAAATTAATTCAAACCATTTGCTACAATTATAAATATTCATCGATATTTTTGTATCTTAGTGTCCATCCAAAATCGGACGACAAAATCGAACTTTGATTTTTCAGCTATTATTATATTAATAAAATATTCATTAAAAATCCATTTTCTTTATGGAAACTTAACCAATGAATCAATAACCACTTTATTGTTCGTTATCATGTAGTGTATATTATTGCACTTGACAACCATCGCACAACATCCAATTCACACACAAAGTGCACTATACCATATAAGTATTAAACAATGCTTATATAGTTCTATCAATTCTACAAATTGATAGTCTACGCGCTTCGGATTCAGATTTGTGTTTATCTTCCTCTCAATACCCGTGTGGGGTTTTTCATCCAATCACACACAAAGTGACTTATATACACATTTGGGAATGTGTAAAATTATCATCCCAATACCCGTGTGGGTTTTCAACATAATCCATGTAGCTTATATACACGCAAGGGAGATATGTAAGCGTATTGTCATCCCCAGACCCGTGTGGGGTTCACCCAGTCAACGTGACTTATCTACACACTTGGGAGATGTGTAGAATTATCATTGTAATACCCGTGTGGGGTTTACATCAAAATCCAAGTAGCTTATTTACACATAAGAGAGACATGTAAGCGTTTTGTCATCCATAGATCAGTGTGGGGTTTTCAACCAATTCAGGTCAATCATAGATTCAAACATTTAACAATAACTCATTTAATTAATTCATGCTATATTTTACTTAGTCAATTAAACTGAAAAAGATAAATATTCATGCGTTTTTTGACTTGTAAATAGGCATTTAACCCTATAACAACTACCACAAAGCAAATATTGAAATCATTGGCAATTAATATATATATTCAGTTATGAATATAATAACTATAAAAAAATCAGTTTGAGTGAGAGTTCTCACATTGGTTGTTTATAGCTAAATAACGTTAAACGTTCAATTGAATGAATCATACGTTTTCCTCCACCAAAAATTGCCACTAGCTCCAAATCTCTCCAAATTAGTTTCATTGCAAAGCTCTTGTCGATACAGTTCCAAAGGATCCTGTTTAGCAGAATCTCGATAGCGTATGAAAATTTATGATTTTTACAAGATTGTGTACAAGTAACAGTCATTAACATTAAATAAGTTAATTAATTACCCTTAAACACTCCTTAATCCCGTCCTCATCTTCTTCCTCCGCACTGTAATGCGCACACTCCAGCCCTCTTTCACGCACTATTTCTGAATCTTTGCATCAAACATTCTCTTCCAAGAGTACCATCAAACTTCTCTTCACAAGCTCATCATCTCTGTCACCAAAACGAAGAACTTGATTCCCCCATGAAACTGCATGCCACAGAAGGTCATGCACGTTGTAGCTACAGCCCCGACATTTTTTGTCACAAAATCATCCTAAAAATTCACACAAATTGCTATTTTCCATACTAAACTCAAATATAAAACCCAAACTTTGAATTGTTGCTCCTACGTGAAGAAATCCCAAACCCTTGCCCGCCATTGCTCACGCTAGAAACATACAGTGCACCAAATCAACGCGCACCCCCACAAACCACACATTGATTCGAAGAGAATCACACAGGGATTAAAAAGATACTTGTTTTTAGATTTTTAGAGGAGTATTTGATTTTCTATGATTTTTAAAAAGGGGAAATGATTCACGTTTTAGGTTTAGAAATGGCGGCGGGAAAAAGGAGATTTTGTTTAGGGTTAGGAATGCTTAGGATGTTATATATTAGGAGGAAATTATTTTTTTATTAATTATACATTTTAATTTACCCAATTATGTTCAACTATTGCTTGTTTTCGTGGTTTAAAAATCCGTATGATCACATACGAATCTCGTTTTCAATGAAAATTGGCGTGCTTCTGTATTTTAACATTACGAACCCAACAAAACTTGTTTATCAAATTCCAAGTTTGTTTGCTGCGGTAGCGTATTTTTAAAGTCAAAATGTTCACGGTTTTACACTAAAATCCCATACGGTCACATACTAACTCCAAAAATCATGAAATTTGAAACTAACAATAATTTAATTATCTGGATCCAACGAAATTGGTTTCATTGAAACAGAGATCAATTTCAAAATGATCATTTTTAAGGGCTTATGTAATATTAAAATATTAATAAATTCCATAACGACTATTTGGAAATTTAATTTGGACATAACCTACAATTTATAACATGAAATCTAAATTTTTACTTTCGCTAGAAAGATATTAATAATTAGATTCTAACATTTCTTGTTTTACTGAAATCCAAATTAGTTTGAATTCTGTACATTCGTTTGAAGTTCAAAACTAAATTTCTCCAACTACCGCGACGTTACCAGTTCGTTTTAATTAAATTTTAAATTTATATGTTCAAGCTTCATTTCAAAAAAAAATCAAGTCATTAATTCTCTAAATAAATCATTTAAAATATTTAAAATCAAATAAAAATCAAATTTTAAATTGGCCAAAAACACGGGTTGTTATAAGCAGAATGAATTTTAGATATCATTTGATTGAACAACGGGTCAATATATTTTATGCATTTAAATATCTTGTAATTAATATTAATAACAGATATAAGTATATTATATTATCAAAGTGACCAATAAAATATGTATTTTAAACTGTTAAAAAATATTGAAATCAAAACATCCATTTGAAAAATGCAGACTGAAGCAAAACAAACCTATATTTTTAAATAATAAAATCAATCAGAGTGGTAATACTTTGTTTGGTTTAGTCTGTTTATTTGGTTTATCGCAAGATTGAATATATTTTCCAGTTATTGCCATAGTATCAGATTTCAACAACAATTAAATCAATATAATACAAATATGTGAAAAAACAAAACCACTGTTGTAAAAATATTAATATGAATCCAAACAAATTTAATTTTGTTACGAAAGTATGGTAAATAATGGCATTGTCATTGGGTTTTGTTATTTTGGAATTTTTTAGGATTTATTTCTTTTTTTGTGTTTTTGTTTTCAATTTTCTTTACAAAAGATATGAAAAAAAAGCAATGATGGAATGAAGGTGGGTGTACGACTGAGAAAATGGAGGGACATTATAGAAAGGTGGATTATATCCATTATTTCTAAAATAAATGATGAAAAGTACATTTTGTATGTTAATTTCACTTATTTTAAACAGTCATTCTCCACATGATACATGCATTACATGTAGTTTTATATGGACTAAAAGCCAAAGTTAAAAAGTAAACAAAAACAATCTTAATTTTAAATTTTGTTATAATTGGTTGGTTTAAATTATTTGAAAACCAAATACAACCAATCACAAGCTACGGCTAGGAGCTTTCTCTGAACTGACTTGGATGGATTTGTAAAGACTCGAGTGTTATTCGTGCAAAATCCTACTTCAGCCGACCTCATGCAGACCTATCTCTCATACTAAAGCTGCCTTGCTCATTTATTGAATCACACACAACTCCTTTCTCTTCAAATCAACCAAGAGCTTCATAGGCTCTAATCGAATACTCCTCGCAATTCACACTCAGGCAAAACAATGGAATCCACCGTGAATTTCCACCTTTCCAAAATTCCAAACAATTAGATTACTCACAAAATCAAATAAAAATAGATTCGTTGGCCTCCTTAACTCACATACTCCAACCGAGTATGAATTCCATCGAGCTCGAACCTATTGTTGTTCGTTGTTCTTTTACACAACATGGGCTAGGGTTTGGGTGTGGCGAGCTACGGAAGGACGGAGGCAAATTCGAAAGGACTGGGGGTTTCAGGAAGCAAGATGCACCAAAGTACTACGATTTCAATTTGGGATTCGAAGTGGAGTAGTTCGAACTCTTGACTGATGCGATGTTGGTGGTGCTGCGACTTATGTGGAATTTTGGACTGGGCGTTGGGTATCTTAGAAGCAGCGTGGTGTTCAAGAATGAGAGTGTGATAGTGAGAATTTGGGTGAAATAGATTTCAGTTTGCTGATAAGGTTTGCGAATTCAAAAGGGGTTTGGGAATCGATCTCTAAAACTGAGCAATGGGTTGCGTTTTAGGAGGAGGTAACATCTTATTGTAGTTTTATTTGTGGGAGTTTCGATTTTTCTTTCTATCGCAATAACCTGTAGAAGCAAAGGGAAGATCAAGTTTGTAGAAATGAAGATGAGGCTAGAAAGGTGTTCGATTTTTTTTGCCTGGGTTGTTGAAAGCGAGAAGCATATCGGGAGGTCAGTTCTGAGATACAATAAGGAAATGAAGAAGAAGGGGTTGTCTTTCCTGTAGAAAAAAAGAGAAGAATTATGAGGAACATTGTTGGTTCGGTGATGGTTCCAGGTTGTTGTTCCACTACTCAGTGTTTTTGTTTCCATTAGAAATCGAAGTTGAGATTTTGCATTATGGGGGAGAATGAGAGAAGAGTTAGGATAAGGGCTTTAGTTTCAGTTTAGAGGTATAAATTTTTATTTTAGTACGCATAGAAAAATAATTTATTTATTTCAATAGAAAATTTAAATTGATAATTTGGGATACTCCCTTGATTGCACCACCCTTATCCTCTTCAGCAGTTCGACGCAGTGCCAGACTAAATGCATCATCTTATGGTACCCAGATGCAACCTTTTCTGCCAATGATCATGGACGTCGGGCATCTCAGGAATGAATATGTTGGCAGTGTTAGGTCAGACAGTTTGCACCAGCAGTTCCAGTTCACAAGGCCTCGGTGTTGTCTTCATGTTCAGGTTACTGTTTCAGCTCACTCGTTTTAACAATTGTTTTTGGGGTCGCTCTGTTGGATGTCGCGTGTGGGTGTTCCTTTTGGCTAATTAGGTGGTCGTTTCAGCTTGGTAGTTTGTTTATTACTGTTTGTGTATTACTATTCGAACTTGTAGATGATCATTTTGTGTAGTTTCTCTAAGCGCTACGTTCTCTAGGTGCATGCAGTTTGCATGCATATTTTGTCGTATCTTGGCCAGCGATCAGGCTTGTTGATCGCTTAATTATCTATCCTTATATATATATATATATAATTAATCGGGTGTGTAGATCCGCTCTACACAACTGTCTAGTTCAAAAAAAAAATTAATTAATAAATAACATTAAATAATCGTAGGTTCAAGATAAATGATTTGAATGGATCTAAAGCCCAGATGATATGGAAATTTAAATGGATACTCGCCAAATGAAAATCAAGGTAAGTAAACTCACTCCTTTGTTCGAATATAATTTATTAATCGAATTTTTGTTTAATACACATATTTATATGTTGTTTGTTGCACATATTTATATGTTGTTTGTTGGTTGCTTGGTTGCATTACTGTTTATTGAGAATTTGTGGTCATTATATATTAGTTATATTAGTCTTGGTGGTTGTGCCTATTATATATATTTATATATTGGATATTTCTCGCAGTACCATTAGTGGATGCCCGCAGTATCATTAGCAGATGACCCTATGCGCCCCCATGATATATTATAGTGGATGACCTTCATATCTGATATCCGGCCTTGAGGCAAGATTGGTATTATTTACGTTGACTAACATCCGTGGATGTAGTGAAAACAGGTTGGAGGGATCCAACTGGATTTGTAACACTCCGTAATTTTATAATATTAAAATTGATAAATTAAAAAATACTTAATTTTTAGAAGAAGAATTAAAGGAAATGGGTTGCGCCTTTGCGTTCATTTGGGAATTCTGCTAGAGATAGAGTCTGAGTTTGCGTAAAATGGATACAGTATGAAGAAGTTATAGAGCTTAGAAGATTTCAGTTTACATCGGAATTAAAATCAAATTTGAAATTCAAATCAGCAAAAAGCGGGATGGGCGGGAATTATCCCGCTCTAGGGTGTCGACCCACCTAGGGGAGTCAACATAGGTGTCGACCCCCTCTGTAGGGGTTGACCCCATCTGTAGGGGTCGACCCCATTGGCCAAATCTGGGCAGTGACGAATTTTGGTGTTCTAGGGCTGACTTGTCTTCTTCTGGTAAGCTGGGTGACGTGTTTTTCTGGCCTGGATGGTTCATACGATTCCTAATCAGATCTAAGGGTCCTTATACACCTAATTCACCTATAAATAAGCATCTAATCTGACCCTAATCTAAACTAATTTCATACATGGCGCCTCTATGCTGCTGCAGCGTAAATTAAAACTAGTTTCTCTTCTTCAATAAATCAAAGTAAAGGAATTGTGTAAAGGGTAACGGATCCACAACAACAACACCTAATTCTCTTCCTTAATCCAATCTTTGTTAGTTCATTGATTATTTTTAAATTAAAATAATGCTAAAGCAATTCTGACATGTTGTAAATTGGATTTGGGAACTATACATGATAATAATATTGAATCTCATCAATTCTATCTTAGCCTATACATCAGATTCGTGATTCTTATATGCCATTAGCCTATACATCAGATCTGTGATTCTTATATGCCCATGTTGATATTATCATCAGTTTTATCATATCTTTATGATCAGTTCATACTTATGCCTATTTTATTGTTATTATTATGCCTATTCTTTATCTTATTCCTTCCTCCTTCCCATTTGTTTTTATAGCCGGGCTACTGTGAGCCTAGGCCAAATCTCATAGGGATGAACGTACGGACGGTAATTTAGGGAACATTGGGAAATTTGGCATAATATATGTTGGGTTGATTTGGGCATGACAAATGTTAATTTTGGCATAATATATGCATGACAAATGAAATTTAGGGCATGACATGAAATTGGGCTAATTGACATAATTAGCCTGAAATTGGCATAAATGGCCAATGAATAAATTTGCTAAGATAAGCATGTTGAGACACGAGGTTAGACTCCGTTTGCGGTAGAAGCCTGCCCGGAACCAACCAGCCTAACCAGCAACCGAAAACAGCCAGTCAATGTAAGAGGTCAAAGGCATAATTAAAAAAGATGCTTAGACACGAGGTTAAGTCTGTCTTGTGGCAAAAGTCTGCCCGGAACCGCCCGGCACATCTAGCGGCCACAATCCATCGACTTAATGTGAGAGGTCTATGCATTAATAACAAATTAATGCTGATCAAAGATGAATATGATGCCTAAAACATGTTAGGTGGGTGGGGTTAAGTTAACCTGTGTGAGATGACAACTTAACCAATAATACATGAAAAAAGTGGATAGGGTTAAGCCAAGCTTAACCAATAATACATATTGATTTGATAAGTGGGTGGGGTTAAGTCAACTGGGCAGATAGACAACACTTAACCAATATAAGTTAGGTTAGGATAAACCCCTGGGGAAAAACCTAGTAGCGATAGGGACCCTTTTAAGACAGTAACCCACTTAGACGTATCGGTAACCCTGAGCTAGGCAGGGTCGGGGTACGCTTACTGGGCTAATTATAAGCAGTCAAATAAGAGTGAGGGTGTAGCAGTGCAGGTTCCGACGGGTTCGTTAAGCATGCACAAGATGTTCCCGGCATTGGAAGATTTAGCCACTGTACATCAATAGGTATAAAGTTGTGCAACAAAAGGGTTGCTACTTAGGGAGTGATACACCCTAAGATAGGACCCGCATAGGTATCTACAAGTTAGGGAGCCGATCCATTAGGGGTAGTGTGGGTACATCTAGTATCTTTTATGGGCAAGTAGGCTGTCAAGGACCGAGGGCTACTAATTGCGGGATTGGGATCATTTCGATAAGAATTACTAGTAGGTGGTGCAGAGAATTAAATTAAGTAAGAAATCTGGGAAGCGCACTAGACATTCTTTTATTTTCATCCATTTATCCTGCTTTACCTTATGTCATGGTTATATCTCTCATCTAGTTTATTCCTGTCATATTTCTTTACTTATTTTCTTATTGAAAATAACTGGACTCGCTAGACTTTATGTCTGACCTTTTTGTTTTCACCTCTTTTTCTTCCATTCCCCCCCAGGTTCTCAGGGAGGAAACACTGAAGTTTGACTTGGATTTCTTTCTTCTTGAAGTGCTCGGAAGTGTTGAAGTAATGCTCAGCTTTATCTCTTTGCATTATGGCTATTTGGAGTAGGATTATGATTTTACTTTTATGTACTTTGATAAAAAAATTGTTCAAGATGGATATTTATGTAATTGACTCTAGTATGTGGTTTTGATGTTGTAATCAAACATGTTTTGCTTTTCCGCTACAATGAATAAAGTTTTAATTTTCTTAGGTACCATTTATATATCTATCTTGTGATATTCTGTTCTATACTCTTATAATACTCCATGAAAGTTAATGCATTCCCTTAGCGAGTGACATTAATGGACGTGGGTTGTTACACGTGGTATCAGAGCTGAAGGTTATCGGAATAGATAAAAGATTTTGAAAACTGTTTTCAAAATCATTCTTAAGAGAAGCATTTTCCAAAACCATGTTTTAAAGAGAGATTTTCAAGAGAAAAGTTTATTATGGAAAACATAATCCCCAAAAGCCATATATCTATCTTTCGATTCTCTATTTTGAATCCCTTCCTTTTTCCTTTCAGCATGTCTGGGGAACCCGTTATAGCCGAGGGTGTAAAGATACCAGGCTGGTTCAGAAGGTATCTGGAGGCTAGGGCTAATGCCGCAGGCCCAGCAGACGTTCCTCCTCCCCCAGCTGCAGCTCCTCCTCCTTCTCCCCGTGTAGACTCTTTTTCTAAGATATGCAAAGACTTCTGTGCGATGGGCAGAAAACCGTTTCACGGGATTGAGACATTTGTTGAGACTCGGAATTGGCTCAAGGAAGTATAGGACTTGTTTGGTATCTTTGAGATAGACAATGGAAGGAAAGTTCAGCTAGCCGCTTGGTTGATGAAGGACGAAGCTTCATTTTGGTGGGAAGTAACTAATGGAGGATTCGCAGTGGAGTCGTGGATAGACTTTAGACGAAGGTTCGAGTTGAAATTTCTTTCACAAGCGGAGGAGAGTTTATACATGGAAAGGTTCTTGGCTTTGAAACAAGGGAATTTATCTGTGAAGGAGTACGTCAACAAGTTTAACCAGTTAGCAAGATTTGGTATGAAATTAGTTAATACACCACATAAGAAGGCCTTAAGATTTGCCAAGGGTCTGAATGAACCATTACACGGGTTAGCTATGTCCCACATTCCTATGGGGGCTACTTTCGAGAAACTTGTTGACATGGCATTGATGCATGAAGAGGAGTGTAACACCCCGTAATTTTTAATGTTAATGTTCGCAAATTAAAGAATAACTAATAACATATGTGAGAATTAAGGGAAACGGGTTGCGCTTGTGTTCATCTCGGAATTCTGGTTGAGATAGAGTCCAAGTTTGCGTGAATTGGACTTCGTATGAAGAAGTTATGGCCATCGGAAGTTGTAGAAAATTAAAAACAGATTTCAGAAAATTCAAATTTCAGAGTCAAACAGGCTAGAAGGAAAAATTCCCGTCAGGGCCAGGTCGACCATAGGGTCGACCTGGGGGTCAACCTACCCTGACCAGGTCGACCATAGGGTCGACCCAGGGGTCGACCTAGGGGTCAACCTGCCCCCCTGGGCAGATTTGATTGATGACCTGTAAATGACTGTGTGTTGACTCATTAGGGTTTCTGATCTGCTCTGATTGGCTAGGATTAATTTTGGGTCAATCGGACGGCCTAAACTAATCCTAAACTCTATAAAAACACCTATAGACTCAAACCCTAAAATCAAAATAAAATTAGATTCATGGCCTCCATGCCGTCACCTAGCAACTCAGCATAGCCGCCACCAATTAGAGAGGAAGAAAGCTAATCAAATTCAATTCTTTTCAACTTTAACAACGCATCTTCTTCAAGGGAAAGCTAATACAACTTCAGAACTCAGAATTCAGAACTCAAGACCTTCTTTGAGTTGTGAGTTCGATTTCATTAATAAATTAATTAGCAATTTAATTGGATTAAGTTATGATGTGGATTATATGGATATGATGTGAATTATTGACCGCATGTTATAATTATGTTGTAAATTCTATGATGTTATGTTGTGATGCTATCATCTATGTTGTAAAGTTGTAATGCTATCATCTATGTTGTAATTCTATGATTGGCTTATGTATAATCAAATCATCATGTTGTTCATATGCTAGTTTGGTTATGTTGATTCATATGATAAATCATATGTATGTATGCATGTTTAGAAATTGATTTAGACATAAACCATATGCAAGTTAGTAAAAATTATGTATGACCTTACATGTTTCATGACATCTATTTTAGATTTAATGTTAGGCTATGACATGTGTGAGTTATATGCTAAATTCTACATGCTAGTTTACATGTTTAGATGTAAGTTTACACCATTGTTATGTTGCATAAATCGCATATGAAAGTTTATATAAATATATGAGTTTGGAATATGAATCATGTTATGCAAGTTTGTGGTTATTGCCTATGCAAGTTTACACCTTTAGATGTAGATCTATGACATACATGATTTATGCAAGTTTGTGACTATTACCTAAACAAGTTCACACCCTTAGAATTGGATGTATGACATATGTAGTTTATGTAGTTGTAACTTTGGCTTATGCAAGTTTTAGATGTAGAACATCATTCACACATGCAAGTTCACCCCTTATGTTTAGATCTAGTTTTAATTATATGTATGTTGTGATGTTTTCTCTTTATTCCATGAGTTAGACTATTCGAGTCTAACGTATATTTTACGTTAAACGAACGAACGTACAACGTGGGGTAAAGGGGATAATATTAAAATATTTAATTGGCATAAATTCCTTAAAAGGCATAAAATAAATTTGTGATGAAAATTGGTATGATTTTACATACCATAAATAGATGGACATAATTAAGTCAATTATGGCCATAATTAAATTTGGAATTAATTGATAATTTGAATAGGGAAAGTAATTCAAATTGAGGGAAGATTAATTAGGTGTAATTAATCGTCTAAGACACGAGGTTAGGCTCTTTTGTGGTGTAAAACTGCCCGGACCCGCCCGGCAAATCCAGTTGCCACAAATGCCAGTCTAATGTGAGTGGTCTTTATAAGGTTATGGTCTTAATGAATTAAGAAACACTTTAACCAGATAAAGATTTAGTGGGACATGAGGGGGTTAAGTGGGTGCCTTGGGTGGCATGTGGAATCTCGTGGGTGCCTTGGGTGACATTTGAAATACGATTAGAAACACTTAACTAAAATGTGAAACATGTAAGTGAACATGAATAAGAAGAGGGTTAAGTGGGGTGTACTAGAGGGGACCAAGCTTAGGTGGATAGCTTGTGTCAAGTAATGGGGGCCCGTTTCAACCAGTAACCCATACGTATCTTTGTGGGCTCGAACCAAGTCTAGGACGAGACACGGATACTGGGCTTGACTGTAAGAGGCCAAAACGGGTTAGCGGTGGCATCGCAAGTCCAACGGGTTCATATGCGTGTGTGGGCCCGAGCTGGTAGGTAAGACGTTGTTGCATCGTGTAGGTATAAGCCGTGCATTATTGGTGGTATCGGGTTTCCACTTTGGGGAGTGATACACCCCACTATGGGGCCAGCACGGGTATCTACGAGTTGGGGAGCCGATCGCATGGGGGTAGTGGGTACACCTAGTGGAGATAGGGGCAGGAGGCACCTATGAAAGCAACTAGGGGGGCACAAAACTACCATTATCATTATTAAGTTTTGTAGGCGGGATCAACCTTAGGGTGACTAGTGGTGGTGCAGTATAGCAAATATCTTATAATGGTGGTGTAGTACAGTAATTATCTTATAGTGGTTAGGGTGCGCTTTAACGTTATCTTAGTTCATCTTGTTTCCTTGTTTACTCTATCATACTCAATTGTTCACAGTCATTTCCTTATTTTCCAACTTATGCCTTAGCCTAGTTATTTTGGTAATTATATTGTTAAAGTTATCGCATTCGCCAGACTTTATGTCTAACCCCCTTTGTTTCCTCCTCTTTTCTTCCTTCCCCCCCCCCCCAGGTGCTCAGGTTGTGTAATAACCCGCAAAAATCCGAGCCAGTTTAAAATTTTTATTTTGGCAATTTTAGCGAATTTTGAATATCTAAAATAGATTATTTTAAATAATATCAACAAGAAATTCATTTTGAATATATATAGAACGTATATATTAGATACGTCGTCGTTAGAATATAAATAATTATATATAATTATAAATAGAATTGAAAATGGCGCGGTAGTTCGATAATTCGATTTCAACCTTCAATCGAACATACCGGGTGCAGAACAATCTGGATTTTAGTGAAACCAAAAACATTAGGATCTAATTGATGATTTCTTTCCAACGAATCCGAAAAATCAAAATTTCATAGCGGGGATCAAAAGATATGTCCAGTTGAAAATTCTGAATAGTCGCTATGGAATTCAGGCCCTTAAAAATGGACATTTTGCAAATGACCTCGGATTTCGACGAAACCACTTTTGTTGGATCCGTAGTGTCAAATTATTTCTAGATTCCAAATTTCGTAATTTTCCGAATCAATATGTAAGCGTGGCAAAGGAAAACGCGTTTGACCAGTTTCAGTTGATTTTAATCGACTGGAAAATGGCCATTTTTCCAACGGTCTCGGAATTCGACGAAACTAGTTTTGTTAGGACCGTATCGTCAATACGAAGCTAGAAAATATTTTTCGAGAATTTTTAGAGTTAGTATGTGACCCCGGTAATTTGAAATGTACGTTTAAAATTCAATATAGTGATTTAAATGTAAATTTAACGGAAACTGATTCAAACGATCGAATCAACCTGCGATACATATCCCATTGTGTTCGGAATGGGGATGAAACGCTATGGACGACGGGCGGTGGGCCTCGTTTAGAGGTCATATGTAAAAGTCAATATTTTGGTAATTAAAATAATTAAAATAATAAAAGAAAAATTTTCTCTTTCCTCCCCCCTTAACTTCTCTCTGCCCCCCCCCCCCCCCAAATTCATTCGTTCATAACAAAAAAAAGAAAGAAAAAAAAACACGAATCGGAATCGAGCCGCCAGCCCCCCCAAGCGGCGCCGACCTCGCGACGCCCCCCTCCACCTGCGGTAGTCGCGATCCCCCCTCCTCGCCGGAGGCGGCGCGAACCCCCCCCCCCCCCTTTCCTCAAGCGACGCGACAGCATCCCCCCCCCCCAACCGACGCCGCCGAGGACCCGAGCTCCACCAGAACCCGCGCCACCTCCGCCTAGCACCACCGCGAGATCCTCCTAGCTCCACCAATTCCGACAGTAACCCCCCCTTCCGACGATTATAAATGTGAGTTTTTAATTATTATTTCTCCATTGTTTTGTCTATTTTCTACGATGTAAAGATTACCCTTTTATAAACACAAAGATATGATTTTCATCATATTAAAGGAATGATTTTTCCCTTATGAAACTATAATTTTTGGAATAGAAAGGTGATATGTTTAAAAATGAAAGTTTGATTTTACTCATAGAAAAGATTTTTATTCTATTAAAAATATGATCTTTATATTTTTAAAGTATTAAAAATATAATCTTTATATGAAAAATAATGTGATAAAAATATAGTCTTTACTATATGGACATCGATGTGAAAATATAACTTCTATCTCTATGAGTAGTGAAGTAAAAATATGATTTTTACTTCGAGAAAAATATAAACTCTATATTTTTATAAAGGCGAAATTTATATTTTTATAAAGGCGAAATCTATATTTTTATAAAGGCGAAATCTATATTTTTGAAATGGAATTTTTATCTATAGGACATAGCGAAATAAAAATTCGATTTTTATATATTAAATAGCGAGGTAAAAATTCGATTTTTATTTATTGAATAGCGATGTCAAAATTCGTTTTTTTATTTTATTTTATTTATGAAGTGATTATAAAAATATGATTTTTATATTTTTAAAGTATTAAAAATATAATCTTTACTATATAGAAGATGTAAAAATATGATTTTTGGTTAGGTAGAGAATTAAAAATATAATTTTCACATGATAGGAATATTAAAAATATCATCTTTATGTGTGTAGAAAAATAAAAATGAGATTTTTATAAAGATGAAATCTTTAAATTTGAAAGGGCGAAGTCTATGTTTTTATAAAGGCGAAATCTTTATTTTAGAAAAGGCGAAATCTTTATATGGAAAATAGCGTGATAAAAATATAATTTTTATCTATATAACATAGTAATAAAAATTCGATTTTTATATATTGAATAGCATAATAAAAATTTGATTTTTATATATTGAATAACGAAATAAAAATTCGATTTTTACATATGTAGTGGCTACGGGCAACGAAGATGACGAAGATGCGATAACGATGAAGATTTCTATCAAAGAAGAGTCAAAATGATTGGATAGCTATCGGTGAGAATTTCTCACCTTTCAATTTCATTTTCTAAGAGATATATATATATATATACTAGGATGCAGACGGTACTTAGTAGCACCCGACACAATCGTCCACAGACCATGGACTTGTTTGTTTGGTTGCATAAATTAGTTAGATGATTTGATTTGAATTTGGTTGTTTGGTGAATTTGATTGATGTGTGAATGGCGTGGGCCTTCACTAGACCGGGGATAAGGCTAAGCCTCGTCCCGTTTCTAGTATCGTGCCGTTATGCCGCCGAAATTTTCTAAAATATGTTAGAAAAATAAAAATATCATTTTATTGAATAAATGAACCGAATAGAATATTCATAGTTTGAATAAAATATTTTGATCGTTAAAAATATAATTTTTAACGTGGAAGCGAATAAAATAAAATATTCATTTGCAAACCGGACGGTTTGTTTATGTACACCTATTTGAAGGACATTGATTGGGTCGATAAATTTTACACATCGCCCAACTGCACAACTAAAATCTGTGTTTGATTGTTTGAAACCCCACACGGGTGTTGGGATGAAATTTGAAGTTCACTCATCCTGATTGATTAAATATGTCGATCGATTGATTGACAGGCTGTTATAAGCGTTAGATATCTATATTTGATGCTTATACAGTGTAGTGCACTTTGGTTGATGGTTGATTATTTTGCAATGCTATTATATACGTGTGATGTATGAAAATCCATATAATTAACATTATATGGTGATTGATTGGGCCTCATTCCAATTTAGAAAATAAAGAACAATATAATATAAAGGTTCATGTGTTGACTGTACTCATCCGTTGAGATTAGTCATGTGTTGAACGAAATATTTTTATAATAAAAAAATTACATCTTTATCAATATAAAGTAAAGGTTCATGTGTTGACTGTACTCATCCGTTGAGATTAGTCATGTGTTGAACGAAATATTTTTATAATAAAAATTACATCTTTATCAATATAATATAAAGGTTCATGTGTTGACTGTACTCATCCGTTGAGATTAGTCATGTGTTGAACGAAATATTTTTAAAATAAAATCTACATCTTTATCATATATAAAATTAGAAACTGACTGGAAAATAGATAAGATGAGTGGTCTCCTGGATATTAATCTGATGTTGGTTTCGGCCTTCGGGGTTAATATTCAGGGAATCGTTCTCTTACTAATTTACGGTTGGAGTCTGATTTAATATCAAACGATAGATACCTTAACTTTCATAAAATATGTTAAATAACAAAATAGTCACACGTGGACAGTACTCATTCGTTGAGATTAGTCGTGTGTTGACAAAGAGATAGAGTCGTGTATTGAATAAAAATATTTTGAAAAAGAAATATTTGAATAGAAATATATGAAGACGTGTTGATTAGATTGACGCCATTCTGACGTGAACGATATTTATATCGATTTTATTTAGTATAAAATGAATTGAATATATAACGATTTCGAAAGGAATTGAATATATAACGTTTTCGAAATGAATTGAATATATAACGATTTCGAAATGAATTGAATATATAACGTTTTCGAAATGAATTGAATATATAACGATTTCGAAATGAATTGAATATATAACGATTTCGAAATGAATTGAATATATAACGATTTCGAAATGAATTGAATATATAACGATTTCGAATTGAATCGAATAGAAAACCAATTTGAATTGAATCGAATAGAAAACGACTTTGAAATTGGATTGAATTGAAAACGAATTCAAATTGAATAGAAAGCGAATTGAAACGAATTCAAATTGAATAGAAAGCGAATTGAAACGAATTCAAATTGAATTGAAAGCGAATTGAAACGAATTCAAATTGAATTGAAAGCGAATTGAAACGAATTCAAATTGAATAGAAAGCGAATTGAAACGAATTCAAATTGAATTGAAAGCGAATTGAAATGAATTCAAATTGAATTGAAACTTGAATTGAATAGAAATGAATTTTAAAACGAATTTATAAGAAGAATTCAATTTTGATTTGAACTGAAATGGAAGTTGAAATTGCTTTTGAAACGAATTTAAAACTATTTATAAAATCCGTTTTGAATAGAAATCGACGAAATATATATTATATATATTATATATATAATATAATGGCCTGAATAGAACGCGCCGCGCCGCGGCAGTTCGTGAATTTCGACCATTTATTTCAAACGGACATTACGGGAGATCCGACCGTCGGATTCTCCTAAAACCGGAACCGTTGGGTTCGTATCGAAAAGAGCTTTCTAACGAATATTAGAAATTATAAAATCTAACGGTTGGATTTGGAGATACGTCCAAATCAAATTCGAAAAAGGTCGCTATAGGTGCAGTTCGATGGCCGTTGTTGGAAATCGACTGTACGGGCCTTGATAAAATTATTAAAAATAGTAATAATTTATGTAAAATCATAAGAAATGATTTGGGAAGAATTGGGATGAAAAACTCCATATTTGAAAAGATAAAAATAGATTTTTACCGAAATGAACTAGTTTGAACTCAATTTAAAACCCGGGTTTTTATTTTTAAAATAAATAAATTAGATTTAAAAAGGGGTTTTAAA
This sequence comes from Allium sativum, assembly GCA_030737875.1. Classification (NCBI taxonomy): domain Eukaryota; kingdom Viridiplantae; phylum Streptophyta; class Magnoliopsida; order Asparagales; family Amaryllidaceae; genus Allium; species Allium sativum. Next base: position 774,372,029 of record CM060912.1, read on the forward strand.
TAATCGGAATTTCTAACATATAACGATTGGATTTGAAATGGGTTTATCGTGAACTGTGTTTTAAATAACACCTAGTTCTTTAACCCAGTAAAAGGAGTTTTAACGAATCTGCAATTAGATGGAAATATGAATTGATAATCTAAATTATCAAATTTAGAAAATGAGCGAGAATGGAGTATTACCAGTTTTGCTCCAAAGCGATAGATAAATCTTTAATTAGATTTGAACGTGAAATGGTAATTAATATTACCAATAACACCATGGTGTTAGATATGGAGTATTACCAGTTTTGCTTCATGGGATGAATAGGTTGGGATTGGGAAATAAAATAAATAATTACTTCGGTGTGGTTCGCTAATCTCGACTAGTTTAGAAAAACCATAATTTTGGTTTGAAACGACATCCAAAGGAAGATTACAGGATAAATTTTAAAGAATTTATCTTGGATAAAATTAATGGGAACCTTTCCCTAAGAATATGGAATTTAGAAACTAGCTGTAGGTTGGCTAAGAAGAATGGTTTCCTGGGTATTGATCTGATGTTGGTTTCGGCCTTCGGGGTTAATGTTTGGGAAATTGTTCTCTTGCTAATTTGCGGGTAGTGACTAATGAATTGGGATGAGGTGTATGTTGTGTTTGTGTAACATTTGTTTTCAATATACGTGGGTTGTTCGGAAAGACCGGGTTTACACCCATTCTGAATAACTGATTCGACGATATGTCGAAGATGAAGACGGTGGTCGAAGACCGGAAGTCTTCACATCGTTTGGATAATTACTGACGATCCTGATTGGGCTGTACACCCAAGAGGATGGAAATAGTTGGTGGTCGTCCAGACGTACCTGGAGATGGACGGATATGCGAGGAAAGTGCCTCCGATTTCGTTCAGACCTAGAATGAACTTGTAAATGGATTGTGTGTCTCACATTGGATTTTATTCTGTGTTGATTGATTTCTGTTAAATATACATCTGTTTGGCGACGGAGAATTTATTCTTTTGCTTAACGCCCTTCTCTGAGACGTACGAGCTCAGAGGTTGTATATCGATGGACATCAGTCGCATGGCATGAATTGCCTGTGTGGCACGCTAAGATGCATAGATCAAGGCTTCTGTTGAAAAGCAAAGTCTTGTGGTTGATGATCAAAGCACGGCCTTTGTGGCAGCTTTGTGTATAACGTGAATTCGCGAGCCTCACACCTCGGTATGAGTTAAAAACGGGATACAGACCGCTGGGAGAGCACGACGTTTCTTTTTAGCTATGGTGGTGTCAGTGACTTACCAGCCCTGACATTTTTATACATTTCACCTATGTGGTTGTTGGAATGCGAGGCACCTCGATTATAGGTCTGTAAGGACCGGGAAACGTGTGTTCAGGAATAACCAATCCTCTAACGTAAGTGAGGACCGGCCTAGCCGCATCCAGGGTTGCCCAGAGTGCGTAGCCCGGAGGCATTTGCTAGAGTGTCTCGAACGCGGAGAGGAGCTTGCCCCTTGCCTCGACTCATGACGGAATCCAATTTCCAATACGTGTATTTCGGTTTTATTTGTAGAGCCTAGTATGGCGACATAGTGGGATGGGGCACTCATGCCGTCTATGATTTATATTTATGATTGAAATGTTTTGACACTATACACTTATTATAGTATCAAATGATTTGTTTTAACATACCAAGCATGTTTGGCTGTTATAAGGTAAAACCCTATCCTCCGGCTTGCGTTGCATTGTGTGATGGGACCTGGGTCTTATAATGGCTTCATTTTTCGAAAAAGCATTGCGTTGTTTATTCTATGCACTGGTATTCTTGGGAGGAAACCCGTTCCGTGTTATACGGCGTGGTCCCTTGAATTATCCTCTTTTAAAATAAAGCTTTAAATAACTGTTTTAGTTCTCACACCAGTCACATGACTGACCTGGAGTTTATTGTTTTAACCTAAACTCTGGGTGCCCCTATTTTCGACACGGGCAGCTAGTAGTTTTGGTTTTGCAGATTTATATTCACAAGATCCTGGTTTACAGCTGGAATGATATCCGGAAAGCTCTGTATCCGTATATCGCCTTCAGTTGTGCTTTGTATTATTTTCCGCTGCTATGTAATTTATTGTAATCTCTGATATTTATCGAATGTAATTTATTCAATTATACTCTGTATATTCTTGTATCTGATGGAATTGTTGTAATAGCAATGAAATGTTCTTCCGTCTGCGCTCTATTTTGTCCTATTCTCAAACGATCAGGGGTTTCGAACGGTCTAGATCGGTTTAACGACTGATTCAGATCGAGCGAAATTCCTTGTCGTCACATTTGGTATCAGAGCTTTGGTTTACAGAGCTCAGAGAACAAGGCACATTAGAACCATGCGAAAGAATTCATCAGATATTGGATTAGTAATATCCAATTAGAATGACTCGTTAGAGATGGGATTAGTAGTATCCTAGAACGAGTGTGAAGAGTATATTTTTCAAATGAAAACAATTTTGTTTTGAAATTTAAATCAATTCTACGTATTTGAATATTTATTTATTTTGAATATGGACAATCCAATATATAAAGATTTTGCATATACGCGTCATGAACGTATATTCGAAGTTTTAATATACTGGATAGATATGGAATCACATTCTAGACACCCGGAGATGGTTCTGATGATTGATATATCATCATTAGAATTTGTGTTCGTGTTTCGAAGGTGTGATATCTATATATTTCCATCGGACTGGTGTGAGAACCAAAACTAATATAGTTAGTACACATTGTTGTGAATTGGCATAAAAAACAAGATTTTCAGTATATATATCAAAATTATGAATTTGAAACTCTAATTCACTAATTGATTGATGTTTGTGTTGTTTGTTTATTTGTTTGATAATTTTGAAACCATTATGCCTAATTGAACCAAATATTGAACTATATTGAAAATTGGTCGCATTTGCTTGCATATACTTGTACTTACCTTGAACAGGTCATAGCAAGGAGGCTAGAGCCGAAGAATAAAATTTGTTTGCCCGACAAATAGGTACATGTTTACTACATAATTTACTGTTTTGTTTGGGTGATGATGATTTTATGAGCCTATTGGCTAGCCGCTTGGCTTTTTCTTTTTCTTTTTGAGATTAGAAGGACCGGGGAAGCTATTTGAAATTCCCCGATGCTCCCGGTGCAGGGGAGGTTATGGCGAAATTTTTCGAAAATTTAGGGTGTTAGCCAAATTTTTGAAAATTTGAAAATTCTCAGAAACTGAAAAGTTGGAGAATGGAAGCCAGATCGAACGTAGAGTTGATTGATCAAACCACTTTTGACTTTGTTCCTTTTTGGGGATGAAAAGTTTTAAGTGGGGGAGATTGTAATAACCCGCAAAAATCCGAGCCAGTTTAAAATTTTTATTTTGGCAATTTTAGCGAATTTTAAATATCTAAAATAGATTATTTTAAATAATATCGACAAGAAATTCATTTTGAATATATATAGAACGTATATATTAGATACGTCGTCGTTAGAATATAAATAATTATATATAATTATAAATAGAATTGAAAATGGCACGGTAGTTCGATAATTCGATTTCAAACTTCAATTGAACATACCGGGTGCAGAACAATCTGGATTTTAGTGAAACCAAAAACATTAGGATCTAATTGATGATATCTTTCCAACGAATCCGAAAAATCAAAATTTCATAGCGGGGATCAAAAGATATGTCCAGATGAAAATTCTGAATAGTCGCTATGGAATTCAGGCCCTTAAAAATGGACATTTTGCAAATGACCTCGGATTTCGACGAAACCACTTTTGTTGGATCCGTAGTGTCAAATTATTGCTAGATTCCAAATTTCGTAATTTTCCGAATCAATATGTGAGTGTGGCAAAGGAAAAACGCGTTTGACCAGTTTCAGTTGATTTTAATCGACTGGAAAATGGCCATTTTTCCAACGGTCTCGGAATTCGACGAAACTAGTTTTGTTAGGACCGTATCGTCAATACGAAGCTAGAAAATATTTTTCGAGAATTTTTAGAGTTAGTATGTCACCCCGGTAATTTGAAATGTACGTTTAAAATTCAATATAGTGATTTAAATGTAAATTTAACGGAAACTGATTCAAACGATCGAATCAACCTGCGATACATATCCCATTGTGTTCGGAATGGGGATGAAACGCTATGGACGACGGGCGGTGGGCCTCGTTTAGAGGTCATATGTAAAAGTCAATATTTTGGTAATTAAAATAATAAAAGAAAAATTTTCTCTTTCCTCCCCCCTTAACTTCTCTCTGCCCCCCCCCCCCAAATTCATTCGTTCATAACAAAAAAAAAGAAAGAAAAAAAAAACACGAATCGGAATCGAGCCGCCAGCCTCCCCAAGCGGCGCCGACCTCGCGACGCCCCCCTCCACCTGCGGTAGTCGCGACCCCCCCTCCTCGCCGAAGGCGGCGCGAACCCCCCCCCCCCCCTTTCCTCAAGCGACGCGACAGCATCCCCCCCCCAACCCGCATCCAACCGACGCCACCGAGGACCCGAGCTCCGCCAGAACCCGCGCCACCTCCGCCTAGCACCACCGCGAGATCCTCCTAGCTCCACCAATTCCGACAGTAACCCCCCCTTCCGACGATTATAAATGTGAGTTTTTAATTATTATTTCTCCATTGTTTTGTCTATTTTCTACGATGTAAAGATTACCCTTTTATAAACACAAAGATATGATTTTCATCATATTAAAGGAATGATTTTTCCCTTATGAAACTATAATTTTTGGAATAGAAAGGCGATATGTTTATAAATGAAAGTTTGATTTTACTCATAGAAAAGATTTTTATTCTATTAAAAATATGATCTTTATATTTTTAAAGTATTAAAAATATAATCTTTATATGAAAAATAATGTGATAAAAATATAGTCTTTACTATATGGACATCGATGTGAAATTATAACTTCTATCTCTATGAGTAGTGAAGTAAAAATATGATTTTTACTTCGAGAAAAATATAAACTCTATATTTTTATAAAGGCGAAATTTATATTTTTATAAAGGCGAAATTTATATTTTTATAAAGGCGAAATCTATATTTTTATAAAGGCGAAATCTATATTTTTGAAATGGAATTTTTATCTATAGGACATAGCGAAATAAAAATTCGATTTTTATATATTAAATAGCGAGGTAAAAATTCGATTTTTATTTATTGAATAGCGATGTCAAAATTCGTTTTTTTATTTTATTTTATTTATGAAGTGATTATAAAAATATGATTTTTATATTTTTAAAGTATTAAAAATATAATCTTTACTATATAGAAGATGTAAAAATATGATTTTTGGTTAGGTAGAGAATTAAAAATATAATTTTCACATGATAGGAATATTAAAAATATCATCTTTATGTGTGTAGAAAAATAAAAATGAGATTTTTATAAAGATGAAATCTTTAAATTTGAAAGGGCGAAGTCTATGTTTTTATAAAGGCGAAATCTTTATTTTAGAAAAGGCGAAATCTTTATATGGAAAATAGCGTGATAAAAATATAATTTTTATCTATATAACATAGTAATAAAAATTCGATTTTTATATATTGAATAGCATAATAAAAATTTGATTTTTATATATTGAATAACGAAATAAAAATTCAATTTTTACATATGTAGTGGCTACGGGCAACGAAGATGACGAAGATGCGATAACGATGAAGATTTCTATCAAAGAAGAGTCAAAATGATTGGATAGCTATCGGTGAGAATTTCTCACCTTTCAGTTTCATTTTCTAAGATATATATATATACTAGGATGCAGACGGTGCTTAGTAGCACCCGACATAATCGTCCACAGACCATGGACTTGTTTGTTTGGTTGCATAAATTAGTTAGATGATTTGATTTGAATTTGGTTGTTTGGTGAATTTGATTGATGTGTGAATGGCGTGGGCCTTCACTAGACCGGGGATAAGGCTAAGCCTCGTCCCGTTTCTAGTATCGTGCCGTTATGCCGCCGAAATTTTCTAAAATATGTTAGAAAAATAAAAATATCATTTTATTGAATAAATGAACCGAATAGAATATTCATAGTTTGAATAAAATATTTTGATCGTTAAAAATATAATTTTTAACGTGGAAGCGAATAAAATAAAATATTCATTTGCAAACCGGACGGTTTGTTTATGTACACCTATTTGAAGGACATTGATTGGGTCGATAAATTTTACACATCGCCCAACTGCACAACTAAAATCTGTGTTTGATTGTTTGAAACCCCACACGGGTGTTGGGATGAAATTTGAAGTTCACTCATCCTGATTGATTAAATATGTCGATCGATTGATTGACAGGCTGTTATAAGCGTTAGATATCTATATTTGATGCTTATACAGTGTAGTGCACTTTGGTTGATGGTTGATTATTTTGCAATGCTATTATATACGTGTGATGTATGAAAATCCATATAATTAACATTATATGGTGATTGATTGGGCCTCATTCCAATTTAGAAAATAAAGAACAATATAATATAAAGGTTCATGTGTTGACTGTACTCATCCGTTGAGATTAGTCATGTGTTGAACGAAATATTTTTATAATAAAAAAATTACATCTTTATCAATATAAAGTAAAGGTTCATGTGTTGACTGTACTCATCCGTTGAGATTAGTCATGTGTTGAACGAAATATTTTTATAATAAAAATTACATCTTTATCAATATAATATAAAGGTTCATGTGTTGACTGTACTCATCCGTTGAGATTAGTCATGTGTTGAACGAAATATTTTTAAAATAAAATCTACATCTTTATCATATATAAAATTAGAAACTGACTGGAAAATAGATAAGATGAGTGGTCTCCTGGATATTAATCTGATGTTGGTTTCGGCCTTCGGGGTTAATATTCAGGGAATCGTTCTCTTACTAATTTACGGTTGGAGTCTGATTTAATATCAAACGATAGATACCTTAACTTTCATAAAATATGTTAAATAACAAAATAGTCACACGTGGACAGTACTCATTCGTTGAGATTAGTCGTGTGTTGACAAAGAGATAGAGTCGTGTATTGAATAAAAATATTTTGAAAAAGAAATATTTGAATAGAAATATATGAAGCCGTGTTGATTAGATTGACGCCATTCTGACGTGAACGATATTTATATCGATTTTATTTAGTATAAAATGAATTGAATATATAACGATTTCGAAAGGAATTGAATATATAACGTTTTCGAAATGAATTGAATATATAACGATTTCGAAATGAATTGAATATATAACGTTTTCGAAATGAATTGAATATATAACGATTTCGAAATGAATTGAATATATAACGATTTCGAAATGAATTGAATATATAACGATTTCGAAATGAATTGAATATATAACGATTTCGAATTGAATCGAATAGAAAACCAATTTGAATTGAATCGAATAGAAAACGACTTTGAAATTGGATTGAATTGAAAACGAATTCAAATTGAATAGAAAGCGAATTGAAACGAATTCAAATTGAATAGAAAGCGAATTGAAACGAATTCAAATTGAATAGAAAGCGAATTGAAACGAATTCAAATTGAATTGAAAGCGAATTGAAACGAATTCAAATTGAATTGAAAGCGAATTGAAACGAATTCAAATTGAATTGAAAGCGAATTGAAACGAATTCAAATTGAATTGAAAGCGAATTGAAATGAATTCAAATTGAATTGAAACTTGAATTGAATAGAAATGAATTTTAAAACGAATTTATAAGAAGAATTCAATTTTGATTTGAACTGAAATGGAAGTTGAAATTGCTTTTGAAACGAATTTAAAACTATTTATAAAATCCGTTTTGAATAGAAATCGACGAAATATATATTATATATATTATATATATAATATAATGGCCTGAATAGAACGCGCTGCGCCGCGGCAGTTCGTGAATTTCGACCATTTATTTCAAACGGACATTACGGGAGATCCGACCGTCGGATTCTCCTAAAACCGGAACCGTTGGGTTCGTATCGAAAAGAGCTTTCTAACGAATATTAGAAATTATAAAATCTAACGGTTGGATTTGGAGATACGTCCAAATCAAATTCGAAAAAGGTCGCTATAGGTGCAGTTCGATGGCCGTTGTTGGAAATCGACTGTACGGGCCTTGATAAAATTATTAAAAATAGTAATAATTTATGTAAAATCATAAGAAATGATTTGGGAAGAATTGGGATGAAAAACTCCATATTTGAAAAGATAAAAATAGATTTTTACCGAAATGAACTAGTTTGAACTCAATTTAAAACCCGGGTTTTTATTTTTAAAATAAATAAATTAGATTTAAAAAGGGGTTTTAAATAATCGGAATTTCTAACATATAACGATTGGATTTGAAATGGGTTTATCGTGAACTGTGTTTTAAATAACACCTAGTTCTTTAACCCAGTAAAAGGAGTTTTAACGAATCTGCAATTAGATGGAAATATGAATTGATAATCTAAATTATCAAATTTAGAAAATGAGCGAGAATGGAGTATTACCAGTTTTGCTCCAAAGCGATAGATAAATCTTTAATTAGATTTGAACGTGAAATGGTAATTAATATTACCAATAACACCATGGTGTTAGATATGGAGTATTACCAGTTTTGCTTCATGGGATGAATAGGTTGGGATTGGGAAATAAAATAAATAATTACTTCGGTGTGGTTCGCTAATCTCGACTAGTTTAGAAAAACCATAATTTTGGTTTGAAACGACATCCAAAGGAAGATTACAGGATAAATTTTAAAGAATTTATCTTGGATAAAATTAATGGGAACCTTTCCCTGAGAATATGGAATTTAGAAACTAGCTGTAGGTTGGCTAAGAAGAATGGTTTCCTGGGTATTGATCTGATGTTGGTTTCGGCCTTCGAGGTTAATGTTTGGGAAATTGTTCTCCTTCTAATTTGCGGGTAGTGACTAATGAATTGGAATGAGGTGTATGTTGTGTTTGTGTAACATTTGTTTTCAATATACGCGGGTTGTTCGGAAAGACCGGGTTTACACCCATTCTGAATAACTGATTCGACGATATGTCGAAGATGAAGACGGTGGTCGAAGACCGGAAGTCTTCACATCGATTGGATAATTACTGACGATCCTGATTGGGTTGTACACCCAAGAGGATGGAAATAGTTGGTGGTCGTCCAGACGTACCTGGAGATGGACGGATATGCGAGGAAAGTGCCTCCGATTTCGTTCAGACCTAGAATGAACTTGTAAATGGATTGTGTGTCTCACATTGGATTTTATTCTGTGTTGATTGATTTCTGTTAAATATACATCTGTTTGGCGACGGAGAATTTATTCTTTTTCTTAACGCCCTTCTCTGAGACGTACGAGCTCAGAGGTTGTATATCGATGGACATCAGTCGCATGGCATGAATTGCCTGTGTGGCACGCTAAGATGCATAGATCAAGGCTTCTGTTGAAAAGCAAAGTCTTGTGGTTGATGATCAAAGCACGGCCTTTGTGGCAGCTTTGTGTATAACGTGAATTCGCGAGCCTCACACCTCGGTATGAGTTAAAAACGGGATACGGACCGCTGGGAGAGCACGACGTTTCTTTCTAGCTATGGTGGTGTCAGTGACTTACCAGCCCTGACATTTTTATACATTTCACCTATGTGGTTGTTGGAATGCGAGGCACCTCGATTATAGGTCTGTAAGGACCGGGAAACGTGTGTTCAGGAATAACCAATCCTCTAACGTAAGTGAGGACCGGCCTAGCCGCATCCAGGGTTGCCCAGAGTGCGTAGCCCGGAGGCATTTGCTAGAGTGTCTCGAACGCGGAGAGGAGCTTGCCCCTTGCCTCGACTCATGACGGAATCCAATTTCCAATACGTGTATTTCGGTTTTATTTGTAGAGCCTAGTATGGCGACATAGTGGGATGGGGCACTCATGCCGTCTATGATTTATATTTATGATTGAAATGTTTTGACACTATACACTTATTATAGTATCAAATGATTTGTTTTAACATACCAAGCATGTTTGGCTGTTATAAGGTAAAACCCTATCCTCCGGCTTGCGTTGCATTGTGTGATGGGACCTGGGTCTTATAATGGCTTCATTTTTCGAAAAAGCATTGCGTTGTTTATTCTATGCACTGGTATTCTTGGGAGGAAACCCGTTCCGTGTTATACGGCGTGGTCCCTTGAATTATCCTCTTTTAAAATAAAGCTTTAAATAACTGTTTTAGTTCTCACACCAGTCACATGACTGACCTGGAGTTTATTGTTTTAACCTAAACTCTGGGTGCCCCTATTTTCGACACGGGCAGCTAGTAGTTTTGGTTTTGCAGATTTATATTCACAAGATCCTGGTTTACAGCTGGAATGATATCCAGAAAGCTCTGTATCCGTATATCGCCTTCAGTTGTGCTTTGTATTATTTTCCGCTGCTATGTAATTTATTGTAATCTCTGATATTTATCGAATGTAATTTATTCAATTATACTCTGTATATTCTTGTATCTGATGGAATTGTTGTAATAGCAATGAAATGTTCTTCCGTCTGCGCTCTATTTTGTCCTATTCTCAAACGATCAGGGGTTTCGAACGGTCTAGATCGGTTTAACGACTGATTCAGATCGAGCGAAATTCCTTGTCGTCACATTTGGTATCAGAGCTTTGGTTTACAGAGCTCAGAGAACAAGGCACATTAGAACCATGCGAAAGAATTCATCAGATATTGGATTAGTAATATCCAATTAGAATGACTCGTTAGAGATGGGATTAGTAGTATCCTAGAACGAGTGTGAAGAGTATATTTTTCAAATGAAAACAATTTTGTTTTGAAATTTAAATCAATTCTACGTATTTGAATATTTATTTATTTTGAATATGGACAATCCAATATATAAAGATTTTGCATATACGCGTCATGAACGTATATTCGAAGTTTTAATATACTGGATAGATATGGAATCACATTCTAGACACCCGGAGATGGTTCTGATGATTGATATATCATCATTAGAATTTGTGTTCGTGTTTCGAAGGTGTGATATCTATATATTTCCATCGGACTGGTGTGAGAACCAAAACTAATATAGTTAGTACACATTGTTGTGAATTGGCATAAAAAACAAGATTTTCAGTATATATATCAAAATTATGAATTTGAAACTCTAATTCACTAATTGATTGATGTTTGTGTTGTTTGTTTATTTGTTTGATAATTTTGAAACCATTATGCCTAATTGAACCAAATATTGAACTATATTGAAAATTGGTCGCATTTGCTTGCATATATTTGTACTTACCTTGAACAGGTCATAGCAAGGAGGCTAGAGCCGAAGAATAAAATTTGTTTGCCCGACAAATAGGTATATGTTTACTACATAATTTACTGTTTTGTTTGGGTGATGATGATTTTATGAGCCTATTGGCTAGCCGCTTGGCTTTTTCTTTTTCTTTTTGAGATTAGAAGGACCGGGGAAGCTATTTGAAATTCCCCGATGCTCCCGGTGCAGGGGAGGTTATGGCGAAATTTTTCGAAAATTTAGGGTGTTAGCCAAATTTTTGAAAATTTGAAAATTCTCAAAAACTGAAAAGTTGGAGAATGGAAGCCAGATCGAACGTAGAGTTGATTGATCAAACCACTTTTGACTTTGTTCCTTTTTGGGGATGAAAAGTTTTAAGTGGGGGAGATTGTAATAACCCGCAAAAATCCGAGCCAGTTTAAAATTTTTATTTTGGCAATTTTAGCGAATTTTAAATATCTAAAATAGATTATTTTAAATAATATCGACAAGAAATTCATTTTGAATATATATAGAACGTATATATTAGATACGTCGTCGTTAGAATATAAATAATTATATATAATTATAAATAGAATTGAAAATGGCACGGTAGTTCGATAATTCGATTTCAAACTTCAATTGAACATACCGGGTGCAGAACAATCTGGATTTTAGTGAAACCAAAAACATTAGGATCTAATTGATGATATCTTTCCAACGAATCCGAAAAATCAAAATTTCATAGCGGGGATCAAAAGATATGTCCAGTTGAAAATTCTGAATAGTCGCTATGGAATTCAGGCCCTTAAAAATGGACATTTTGCAAATGACCTCGGATTTCGACGAAACCACTTTTGTTGGATCCGTAGTGTCAAATTATTGCTAGATTCCAAATTTCGTAATTTTCCGAATCAATATGTGAGTGTGGCAAAGGAAAACGCGTTTGACCAGTTTCAGTTGATTTTAATCGACTGGAAAATGGCCATTTTTCCAACGGTCTCGGAATTCGACGAAACTAGTTTTGTTAGGACCGTAACGTCAATACGAAGCTAGAAAATATTTTTCGAGAATTTTTAGAGTTAGTATGTCACCCCGGTAATTTGAAATGTACGTTTAAAATTCAATATAGTGATTTAAATGTAAATTTAACGGAAACTGATTCAAACGATCGAATCAACCTGCGATACATATCCCATTGTGTTCGGAATGGGGATGAAACGCTATGGACGACGGGCGGTGGGCCTCGTTTAGAGGTCATATGTAAAAGTCAATATTTTGGTAATTAAAATAATTAAAATAATAAAAGAAAAATTTTCTCTTTCCTCCCCCCTTAACTTCTCTCTGCCCCCCCCCCCAAATTCATTCGTTCATAACAAAAAAAAGAAAGAAAAAAAAACACGAATAGGAATCGAGCCGCCAGCCTCCCCAAGCGGCGCCGACCTCGCGACGCCCCCCTCCACCTGCGGTAGTCGCGACCCCCCCTCCTCGCCGAAGGCGGCGCGAACCCCCCCCCCCCCCTTTCCTCAAGCGACGCGACAGCATCCCCCCCCAACCCGCATCCAACCGACGCCGCCGAGGACTCGAGCTCCGCCAGAACCCGCGCCACCTCCGCCTAGCACCACCGCGAGATCCTCCTAGCTCCACCAATTCCGACAGTAACCCCCCCTTCCGACGATTATAAATGTGAGTTTTTAATTATTATTTCTCCATTGTTTTGTCTATTTTCTACGATGTAAAGATTACCCTTTTATAAACACAAAGATATGATTTTCATCATATTAAAGGAATGATTTTTCCCTTATGAAACTATAATTTTTGGAATAGAAAGGCGATATGTTTATAAATGAAAGTTTGATTTTACTCATAGAAAAGATTTTTATTCTATTAAAAATATGATCTTTATATTTTTAAAGTATTAAAAATATAATCTTTATATGAAAAATAATGTGATAAAAATATAGTCTTTACTATATGGACATCGATGTTAAATTATAACTTCTATCTCTATGAGTAGTGAAGTAAAAATATGATTTTTACTTCGAGAAAAATATAAACTCTATATTTTTATAAAGGCGAAATTTATATTTTTATAAAGGCGAAATTTATATTTTTATAAAGGCGAAATCTATATTTTTATAAAGGCGAAATCTATATTTTTGAAATGGAATTTTTATCTATAGGACATAGCGAAATAAAAATTCGATTTTTATATATTAAATAGCGAGGTAAAAATTCGATTTTTATTTATTGAATAGCGATGTCAAAATTCGTTTTTTTATTTTATTTTATTTATGAAGTGATTATAAAAATATGATTTTTATATTTTTAAAGTATTAAAAATATAATCTTTACTATATAGAAGATGTAAAAATATGATTTTTGGTTAGGTAGAGAATTAAAAATATAATTTTCACATGATAGGAATATTAAAAATATCATCTTTATGTGTGTAGAAAAATAAAAATGAGATTTTTATAAAGATGAAATCTTTAAATTTGAAAGGGCGAAGTCTATGTTTTTATAAAGGCGAAATCTTTATTTTAGAAAAGGCGAAATCTTTATATGGAAAATAGCGTGATAAAAATATAATTTTTATCTATATAACATAGTAATAAAAATTCGATTTTTATATATTGAATAGCATAATAAAAATTTGATTTTTATATATTGAATAACGAAATAAAAATTCAATTTTTACATATGTAGTGGCTACGGGCAACGAAGATGACGAAGATGCGATAACGATGAAGATTTCTATCAAAGAAGAGTCAAAATGATTGGATAGCTATCGGTGAGAATTTCTCACCTTTCAGTTTCATTTTCTAAGATATATATATATACTAGGATGCAGACGGTGCTTAGTAGCACCCGACACAATCGTCCACAGACCATGGACTTGTTTGTTTGGTTGCATAAATTAGTTAGATGATTTGATTTGAATTTGGTTGTTTGGTGAATTTGATTGATGTGTGAATGGCGTGGGCCTTCACTAGACCGGGGATAAGGCTAAGCCTCGTCCCGTTTCTAGTATCGTGCCGTTATGCCGCCGAAATTTTCTAAAATATGTTAGAAAAATAAAAATATCATTTTATTGAATAAATGAACCGAATAGAATATTCATAGTTTGAATAAAATATTTTGATCGTTAAAAATATAATTTTTAACGTGGAAGCGAATAAAATAAAATATTCATTTGCAAATCGGACGGTTTGTTTATGTACACCTATTTGAAGGACATTGATTGGGTCGATAAATTTTACACATCGCCCAACTGCACAACTAAAATCTGTGTTTGATTGTTTGAAACCCCACACGGGTGTTGGGATGAAATTTGAAGTTCACTCATCCTGATTGATTAAATATGTCGATCGATTGATTGACAGGCTGTTATAAGCGTTAGATATCTATATTTGATGCTTATACAGTGTAGTGCACTTTGGTTGATGGTTGATTATTTTGCAATGCTATTATATACGTGTGATGTATGAAAATCCATATAATTAACATTATATGGTGATTGATTGGGCCTCATTCCAATTTAGAAAATAAAGAACAATATAATATAAAGTTTCATGTGTTGACTGTACTCATCCGTTGAGATTAGTCATGTGTTGAACGAAATATTTTTATAATAAAAAAATTACATCTTTATCAATATAAAGTAAAGGTTCATGTGTTGACTGTACTCATCCGTTGAGATTAGTCATGTGTTGAACGAAATATTTTTATAATAAAAATTACATCTTTATCAATATAATATAAAGGTTCATGTGTTGACTGTACTCATCCGTTGAGATTAGTCATGTGTTGAACGAAATATTTTTAAAATAAAATCTACATCTTTATCATATATAAAATTAGAAACTGACTGGAAAATAGATAAGATGAGTGGTCTCCTGGATATTAATCTGATGTTGGTTTCGACCTTCGGGGTTAATATTCAGGGAATCGTTCTCTTACTAATTTACGGTTGGAGTCTGATTTAATATCAAACGATAGATACCTTAACTTTCATAAAATATGTTAAATAACAAAATAGTCACACGTGGACGGTACTCATTCGTTGAGATTAGTCGTGTGTTGACAAAGAGATAGAGTCGTGTATTGAATAAAAATATTTTGAAAAAGAAATATTTGAATAGAAATATATGAAGCCGTGTTGATTAGATTGACGCCATTCTGACGTGAACGATATTTATATCGATTTTATTCAGTATAAAATGAATTGAATATATAACGATTTCGAAATGAATTGAATATATAACGTTTTCGAAATGAATTGAATATATAACGATTTCGAAATGAATTGAATATATAACGTTTTCGAAATGAATTGAATATATAACGATTTCGAAATGAATTGAATATATGACGATTTCGAAATGAATTGAATATATAACGATTTCGAAATGAATTGAATATATAACGATTTCGAATTGAATCGAATAGAAAACCAATTTGAATTGAATCGAATAGAAAATGACTTTGAAATTGGATTGAATTGAAAACGAATTCAAATTGAATAGAAAGCGAATTGAAACGAATTCAAATTGAATAGAAAGCGAATTGAAACGAATTCAAATTGAATAGAAAGCGAATTGAAACGAATTCAAATTGAATTGAAAGCGAATTGAAACGAATTCAAATTGAATTGAAAGCGAATTGAAACGAATTCAAATTGAATAGAAAGCGAATTGAAACGAATTCAAATTGAATTGAAAGCGAATTGAAATGAATTCAAATTGAATTGAAACTTGAATTGAATAGAAATGAATTTTAAAACGAATTTATAAGAAGAATTCAATTTTGATTTGAACTGAAATGGAAGTTGAAATTGCTTTTGAAACGAATTTAAGACTATTTATAAAATCCGTTTTGAATAGAAATCGATGAAATATATATTATATATATAATATAATGGCCTGAATAGAACGCGCCGCGCCGCGGCAGTTCGTGAATTTCGACCATTTATTTCAAACGGACATTACGGGAGATCCGACCGTCGGATTCTCCTAAAACCGGAACCATTGGGTTCGTATCGAAAAGAGCTTTCCAACGAATATTAGAAATTTGAAATCTAACGGTTGGATTTGGAGATACGTCCAAATCAAATTCGAAAAAGGTCGCTATAGGTGCAGTTCGATGGCCGTTGTTGGAAATCGACTGTACGGGCCTTGATAAAATTATTAAAAATAGTAATAATTTATGTAAAATCATAAGAAATGATTTGGGAAGAATTGGGATAAAAAACTCCATATTTGAAAAGATAAAAATAGATTTTTACCGAAATGAACTAGTTTGAACTCAATTTAAAACCCGGGTTTTTATTTTTAAAATAAATAAATTAGATTTAAAAAGGGGTTTTAAATAATCGGAATTTCTAACATATAACGATTGGATTTGAAATGGGTTTATCGTGAACTGTGTTTTAAATAACACCTAGTTCTTTAACCCAGTAAAAGGAGTTTTAACGAATCTGCAATTAGATGGAAATATGAATTGATAATCTAAATTATCAAATTTAGAAAATGAGCGAGAATGGAGTATTACCAGTTTTGCTCCAAAGCGATAGATAAATCTTTAATTAGATTTGAACATGAAATGGTAATTAATTTTACCAATAACACCGTGGTGTTAGATATGGAGTATTACCAGTTTTGCTTCATGGGATGAATAGGTTGGGATTGGGAAATAAAATAAATAATTACTTCGGTGTGGTTCGCTAATCTCGACTAGTTTAGAAAAACCATAATTTTGGTTTGAAACGACATCCAAAGGAAGATTACAGGATAAATTTTAAAGAATTTATCTTGGATAAAATTAATGGGAACCTTTCCCTAAGAATGTGGAATTTAGAAACTAGCTGTAGGTTGGCTAAGAAGAATGGTTTCCTGGGTATTGATCTGATGTTGATTTCGGCCTTCGGGGTTAATGTTTGGGAAATTGTTCTCTTGCTAATTTGCGGGTAGTGACTAATGAATTGGAATGAGGCGTATGTTGTGTTTGTGTAACATTTGTTTTCAATATACGCGGGTTGTTCGGAAAGACCGGGTTTACACCCATTCTGAATAACCGATTCGACGATATGTCGAAGATGAAGACGGTGGTCGAAGACCGGAAGTCTTCACATCGTTTGGATAATTACCGACGATCCTGATTGGGCTGTACACCCAAGAGGATGGAAATAGTTGGTGGTCGTCCAGACGTACCTGGAGATGAACGGATATGCGAGGAAAGTGCCTCCGGTTTCGTTCAGACCCAGAACGAACTTGTAAATGGATTGTGTGTCTGACATTGGATTTTATTCTGTGTTGATCGATTTCTGTTAAATATACATCTGTTTGGCGGCGGAGAATTTATTCTTTTGCTTAACGCCCTTCTCTGAGACGTACGAGCTCAGAGGTTGTATATCGATGGACATCAGTCGCATGGCATGAATTGCCTGTGTGGCACGCTAAGATGCATAGATCAAGGCTTCTGTTGAAAAGCAAAGTCTTGTGGTTGATGATCAAAGCACGGCCTTTGTAGCAGCTTTGTGTATAACGTGAATTCGCGAGCCTCACACCTCGGTTTGAGTTAAAAACGGGATACAGACCGCTGGGAGAGCACGACGTTTCTTTCTAGCTATGGTGGTGTCAGTGACTTACCAGCCCTGACATTTTTATACTTTTCACCTATGTGGTTGTTGGAATGCGAGGCGCCTCGATTATAGGTCTGTAAGGACCGGGAAACGTGTGTTCAGGAATAACCAATCCTCTAACGTAAGTGAGGACCGGCCCAGCCGCATCCAGGGTTGCCCAGAGTGCGTAGCCCGGAGGCATTTGCTAGAGTGTCTCGAACGCGGAGAGGAGCTTGCCCCTTGCCTCGACTCATGACGGAATCCAATTTCCAATACGCGTATTTCGGTTTTATTTGTAGAGCCTAGTATGGCGACACAGTGGGATGGGGCACTCATGCCGTCTATGATTTATATTTATGATTGAAATGTTTTGACACTATACACTTATTATAGTATCAAATGATTTGTTTTAAAACGTACCAAGCATGTTTGGCTGTTATAAGGTAAAACCCTATCCTCCGGCTTGCGTTGTATTGTGTGATGGGACCTGGGTCTTATAATGGCTTCATTTTTCGAAAAAGCATTGCGTTGTTTATTCTATACACTGGTATTCTTGGGAGGAAATCCGTTCCGTGTTATACGGCGTGGTCCCTTGAATTATCCTCTTTTAAAATAAAGCTTTAAATAACTGTTTTAGTTCTCACACCAGTCACATGACTGACCTGGAGTTTATTGTTTTAACCTAAACTCTGGGTGCCCCTATTTTCGACACGGGCAGCTAGTAGTTTTTGTTTTGCAGATTTATATTCACAAGATCCTGGTTTACAGCTGGAATGATATCCGGAAAGCTCTGTATCCGTATATCCCCTTCAGTTGTGCTTTGTATTATTTTCCGCTGCTATGTAATTTATTGTAATCTCTGATATTTATCGAATGTAATTTATTCAATTATACTCTGTATATTCTTGTATCTGATGGAATTGTTGTAATAGCAATGAAATGTTCTTCCGTCTGCGTTCTGTTGTGTGTTGTTCTCAAAGTATCCGCTCTTTCCCTCACGGGGAAGTTACGGGTCCTCACAGGTTGGAACTAGCACCAGTGGAGGTTGATTTTGGACAGCTGTATTTCTTGCTTTTAGAAGATTGCTTGGATCGCTGAAGTAAAGTTCATCCTCTCTTATTTATGGCTATTTTGTATTGGGGATTATGTCTTTCAATTTATGTACTTTGATTTAGTCAAGATGGATATTATGTACTTTGACTCTGGTTTTTGATGATGTAATCAAACCTATGTGTTTATCCGCTGCAATGAATAAAGTTTTAAAGTTTTAGTAATGTTTATATCTGTCTTGTTGTTAAGTTTATGTTCTATACTCACTTAAAACGCTCCATAGAAGTTAATTCATTCCCTTTGTGAGTGACATTAATGGACGTGGGGTGTTACAAGGAGAAAGGTGCTAAGGTAGATAAGGTACAGGACAAGAAGTGTAATAACCCGGAAATCTGGGTCAGTTTAAATTTTTTATTTTGGCAATTTTAGCGAATTTTGGATATTTAAAATAGATTATTTTAAATAAAATCGACGAGAAATTTATTTTTAATATAATTAGAACGTATATATTATATACGTCGTCGTTAGAATATAAATATTTGTATATAAATATAAATAGAATTGAAAATGGCGCGGTAGTTCGATAATTCGATTTCAAACTTCAATTGAATGTACCGGTTGCAAAACAATCCGGATTTTAGTGAAACCAAAAACATTAGAATCTAATTGATGATATCTTTCCAACGAATCCGACAAATCAAGATTTCATAGCGGGAATCAAAAGATATGTCCAGTTGAAAATTCTGAATAGTCGCTATGGAATTCAGGCCCTTAAAAATGGACATTTTGCAAACGACCTCGGATTTCGACGAAACCACTTTTGTTGGGTCCGTGATGTTAAGTTATTGCTAGGTTTCAAATTTCATAATTTTTCGAATCAATATGTGAGCATGGCAAAGGAAAACGCGTTTGACCAGTTTTAGTTGATTTTAATCAACTGGAAATTGGCCATTTTTCTAACGGTCTCAGAATTCGACGAAACTAGTTTTGTTAGGACCGTATCGTCAATACGAAGCTAGAAAATATTTTTATGGAATTTATAGGGTTGTTATGTGACCCCAGTAATTTGAAATGCGCGTTTAAAATTCAATATATAGATTTAAATGTAAATTCAACGGAAACCAATCGAAACGGTCAAATCAGCTTGCGATACATATCCCATTGTGTTCGGAACGGGGGCAAAACGCTATGGACGACAGGCGGTGGACCTCGTTCAGGGGTCGTATGTAAAAGTCAACTTTTTAGAGAATAAAATAATTAAATTATTAAATATATATTTATTTCCCTTCAATCCCTTATCTCCTCAGAAGTTCAAAATCGAAAAAAATAAATAAAAAAAAACCATGCCTTGGTTCCTATCACCCTCCCCCCCTTCGTCGCATCCGCCACTGCCGTCAGGGGCTGGCCACCTCGCCGCCGCCCAGGAGGGCTACCGCACCCCTCCCCTAGCCTCTCCTCCCTTCCAGGCACCCACCCGAACCCCCTCCTCGCTGAAAACCGAACCCAAACCCTCCTCCGCCAGTAACAGTCGCCGCCTATCACCAGGAGGCCACCGCACCACCCCTCAGCCTAGCGCGCAACCCCCCTAGCCTCCACTATCTTCCTTCGCTCCATTGCACAAACCGTGGACCCCAAATCGAAGGAAACCTAGGCCCCTTTTTTTTCAGCAGCCGGCGCCGCCCGAGGACCACCCTCCAGCCTCCCCTTCAACGGTGAACCCCCCCTTTTTCAGTAAGCAACGCTGTGAGTATTTTGTTTTTATTTTATTTATTTTTCTCGATATAAAAGTTAGGTTTTTGATTAGTTAAAATTTAGATTTTTAATTAGTCAAAGTCGAGATTTTCATTCATAAAAAGCTTGGATTTTTATTTTGAATTAAAGCCATGATTTCGATTTGAATAAAAAAATATAATTTTTATATAAGAAAGATCATATTTTTATATATGAAACATTAAATTAAAAATGTGATTTTTACTTATATGATAAAAATATAAAGACGTGATTTTTATTGTATAAGAGAAGTGATTTTTATATATTGAACATCGAAGTAAAAATATGATTTTTATATTTTTAAAGTATTAAAAATATGATTTTTATATTTTTAAAGTATTAAAAATATAATCTTTACTATATAGAAGATGTAAAAATATGATTTTTGGTTAGGTAGAGAATTAAAAATATAATTTTTGCATGATAGGAATATTAAAAATATCATCTTTATATGTGTAGGAAAATAAAAATGAGATTTTTATAAAGATGAAATCTTTAAATTTGAAAAAGCGATGTCTATGTTTTTATAAAGGCGAAATCTTTATTTTAGAAAAGGCGAAATCTTTATATGGAAAATAGCGTGATAAAAATATAATTTTTATCTATACAACATAGTAGTAAAAATTCGATTTTTATATATTGAATAACGGAATAAAAAAATTCGATTTTTAAAGGTATGAAGCGATTATAAAAATATGATTTTTAAATTGAAAGTGAACAAATAAAAATGTGATTTTTATTTTAAAGGCATCAACAAATAAAAATGTGATTTTTATATATGTAGTGGCTACAACAACGAAGACGACAAGAATGCGATAACGATGAAGACTTCCATCAAAGAAGAGTCAAGATGATTGGATAGCTATAAGTGAGAATTTCTCACCTTTCAATTTCCTTTCTATTTATATATATATACTAGGATGCAGACGGTGTTTAGTAGCACCCGACACAATCGCCCACAGACCATGGACTTGTTTGTTTTATTGCAAAAAAATTAGTTAGATTATTTGATTGAAATTGAATTGTTTGGTGAAATGAATGGATTTGATTGATGTGTGAATGGCGTGGGCCTTCACTAGACCGGGGATAAGGCTAGGCCTCGTCCCGTTTCTAGTATCGTGCCGTTATGCCGCCGAAATTTTCTAAAATATGTTAGAAAAATAAAAATATCATTTTATTGAATAAATGAACCGTATAGAATATTCATAGGTTGAATAAAATGTTTTATCGTTAAAAATATAATTTTTTTTAACGTGAATGTAAATAAATAAATATTCATTTACAAACCGGACGGTTTGTTTATGTACACCTATTTGAAGGACATTGATTGGGACGATAAATTTTACACATCGCCCAACTGCACAAATAAAATATGTGTTTGATTATTTGAAACCCCACACGGGTGTTGGGATGAAATATGAAGTTCACTCATCCTTATTGATTAAACATGTCGATCGATTGATTGACAGGCTGTTATAAGCGTTATATATCTATATTTGATGCTTATACAGTGTAGTGCACTTTGGTTGATGGTTGATTATTTTTCAATGTTGTTATATACATATGTTGTATGAAAATCCATATAATTAATTTTATATGGTGATTGATTGGGCCTCATTCCAATTTAGAAGATAAAGAATAATATAAAGTAAATGTTCATGTGTTGACTGTACTCATCCGTTGAGATTAGTCATGTGTTGAACGAAATATTTTTATAATAAAATTTACATCTTTATCAATATACTATAAAGTAAATGTTCATGTGTTGACTGTACTCATCCATTGAGATTAGTCATGTGTTGAACGAAATATTTTTATAATAAAATTTACATCTTTATCAATATATTATAATGTAAATGTTCATGTGTTGACTGTACTCATCCGTTGAGATTAGTCATGTGTTGAACGAAATATTTTTATAATAAAATTTACATCTTTATCAATATATATAATATAAAGGTTCATGTGTTGACTGTACTCATTCGTTGAGATTAGTCATGTGTTGAACGAAATAATTTAACAAAAATAGTCACACGTGGACAGTACTCATTCGTTGAGATTAGTCGTGTGTTGACAAAAATAAATAGAAATATTTGAAATAGAATATTTGAAAATAGAAATACATTAAGCCGTGTTGATTAGATTGACGCCATTTTGACGTGAACGAAATATATAACAATTTCGAAATGAATTGAATATATAACGATTTCGAAATGAATTGAATATATAACGATTTTGAAATGAATTGAATATATAACGATTTCGAAATGAATTGAATATATAACGATTTCGAAATGAATTGAATATATAACGATTTCGAAATGAATTGAATATATAACGATTTCGTAATGAATTGAATATATAATGATTTCGATTTGAATTGAATATATAATGAATTTGATTCAAATAGAAAACGAAACAAATTTGATTTGAATAGAAAATGAATTTGAATCGAATATAAAACCAATTTGAATTGAATTGAATTAAAAACGAATTCAAATTGAATTGAAAACGAATTCAAATTGAATTGAAAGCGAATTGAAATGAATTCAAATTTAATTGAAATTTGATTTGAATAGAAAATGAATTTGAATCGAATATAAAACCAATTTGAATTGAATTGAATTGAAAACGAATTCAAATTGAATTGAAAACGAATTCAAATTGAATTGAAAGCGAATTGAAATGAATTCAAATTTAATTGAAATTTGAATTGAATAGAAATGAATTTTAAAACAAATTTATAAAGAAGAATTCAATTTTGATTTGAATTGAAATGGAAGTTGAAATTGCTTTTGAAACGAATTTAAAACTATTTATATAATTCGTTTTAAATAGAAATCGACGATATATATATTATATATATATATAATAAAATGGCCTGAATAAAACGCGCCGCGCCGCGGTAGTTCGTGAATTTCGACCATTTATTTCAAACGGACATTACGGGAGATCCGACCGTCGGATTCTCCTAAAACCGGAACCGTTGGGTTCGTATCGTAAAGAGCTTTCTAACAAATATTGGAAATTTGAAATCTAACGGTTGGATTTGGAGATACGTCCAAATCAAATTCGAAAAAGGTCGCTATAGGTGCAGTTCGACGGCCGTTGATGGAAATCGACTGTACGGGCCTTGATAAAATTATTAAAAATAGCGATAATTTGTGTAAAATCACAAGAAATGATTTGGGAAAAATTGGGGTGAAAAACTCCATATTTGAAAAGATAAAAATAGATTTTTATCGAAATGAACTAGTTTTGAACTAAATTTAAAACCCAATTATTTTTAAATAAATAAATTAGATTAAAAAAGGGGTTTTAAATAATCGGAATTTCTAATATATTTGATTGAATTTGAAATGGGTTTATCGTGAACAGTGTTTTAAATAACACTAGTTCTTTAACCCGATAACAAATAGAATGTGATTTGGGTTTGTCGTGAACTGTGTTTTAAATAACACCTAGTTCTTTAACCCAGTAAAAGGAGTTTTAACGAATCTGCAATTAGGTTGAAATGTGAATCTATAATCTAAATTATCAAATTTAGAAAATGAGCGAGAATGGAGTATTACCAGTTTTGCTCCAAAGCGATAGTTAAATCTTTAATTAGATTTGAACGTGAAATGGTAATTAATTTTACCGATAACACCGTGGTGTTAGATATGGAGTATTACCAGTTTTGCTTCATGGGATGAATAGGTTGGGATTGGGAAATAAAATAAATAATTACTTCGGTGTGATTCGCTAATCTCGACTAGATGGAAAACCATAATTTGGTTTTAAATGACATCCAAAGGAAAATTACAGGATAAATTTTAAAGAATTTATCTTGGATAAAATTTATGGGAACCTTTCCCTAAGAATATGGAATTTAGAAACTAGCTGTAGGTTGGCTAAGAAGAATGGTTTCCTGGGTATTGATCTGATGTTGGTTTCGGCCTTCGGGGTTAATGTTTGGGAAATTGTTCTCTTGCTAATTTGCGGTTAGTGACTAATGAATTGGAATGAGGCATATGTTGTGTTTGTGTAACGTTTGGTTTTAATATACGCGGGTTGTTCGGAAAGTCCGGGTTTATACCCATTCTGAATAACCGATTCGACGATATGTCGAAGATGAAGACGGTGGTTGAAGACCGGAAGTCTTCACATCGTTTGGATAATTACTGACGATCCTGATTGGGCTGTACACCCAAGAGGATGGAAATAGTTGGTGGTCGTCCAGACGTACTTGGAGATGGATGGATATGCGAGGAAAGTGCCTCCGGTTTCGTTCAGACCCAGAACGGACTTGTAAATGGATTGTGTGTCTGACATTGGATTTTATTCTGTGTTGATTGATTTCTATTAAATATACATCTGTTTGGCGGCGGAGAATTTATTCTCTTGCTTAACGTCCTTCTCTGAGACGTACGAGCTCAGAGGTTGTATATCGATGGACATCAGTCGCATGGCATGAATTGCCTGTGTGGCATGCTAAGATGCAATGATCAAGGCTTCTGTTGAAAAGCAAAGTCTTGTGGTTGATGATCAAAGCACGCCTACGTGGCAGCTTTGTGTATAACGTGTATTCGCGAGCCTCACACCTCGGTATGAGTCAAAAACGGGATACGGACCGCTGGGAGAGCACGACGTTTCTTTCTAGCTTTGGTGGTGTCAGTGACTTACCAGCCCTGACATTTATATACTTTTCACCTTTGTGGTTGTTGGAATGAGGCGCCTCGATTATAGGTCTGTAAGGACCGGGAAACGTGTGTTCAGGCATAATTAATCCTCTAACGTAAGTGAGGACCGGCCCAGCCGCATCCAGGGTTGCCCAGAGTGCGTAACCCTGAGGCATTTGCTAGAGTGTCTCGAACGCGGAGAGGAGCTTGCCCCTTGCCTCGACTCATGACGGAATCCAATTTCCAATACGTGTAATTCGTCTTTAATTGTAGAACTAGTATGGCGACATAGTAGATGGTAGCTATGCCGCCTATGATTGATATTTATGATTGAAATGTTTTGACACTATACACTTATTATAGTATCAAATGATTTGTTTTAAACGTACCAAGCATGTTTGGCTATTATAAGGGAAAACCCTATCCTCCGGCTTGCGTTGCATTGTGTGATGGGACCTGGGTCTTATAATAGCTTCATTTTTCGAAAAAGCATTTCGTTGTTTATTCTATGCACTAGTATTCTTGGGAGGAAACCCGTTCCGTGTTATACGGCGTGGTCCCTTGAATTACTCTCTTTTAAAGTAAAGTTTTAGTTCTCACACCAGTCAAATGACCGACCTGGAGTTTATTGTTTTAACCTAAACTCTGGGTGCCCCTATTTTACGCATGGGCAGCTAGTAGTTTTGGTTTTGCAGATTTATATTCACAGGATCCTGGTTTACAGCTGGAATGATATCCGGAAAGCTCTGTATCCGTATATCACCTTCAGTTGTGCTTTATATTGTTTTTCCGCTGCTATGTAATTTATTGTAATCTCTGATATTTATCGAATGTAATTTATTCATTTATACTCTGTATATTCTTGTATCTGATGGAATTGTTGTAATAACAATGAAATGTTCTTCTGTTTGTGTTCTGATTTGTCCTGTTCTCAAACAGTCAGGGGTTTCGAACGGTCTAGATCGGTTTAACGACTGATTCGGATCGAGCGAAATTCCAGGCCGTCACATTTGGTATCAGAGCTTTGGTTTACAGAGCTCGAGAACAAGACACATTAGAACCATACAGAAGAATACATCAGATATTGGGTAAGTAATATCCAATTAGAATGACTCGTTAGAGATAGGATCAGTAGTATCCTAGAACGAGTGTGAAGAGTATATTTTTCAAATGAAAACAATTTTGTTTTGAAAATTTAAACCATTTTAATCGTATTTGAATATTTATTTATTTATTTTGAATATGGACAATCTAGTATATAATGGTTTTGCATATACGCGTCATGAACGTATATTCGAAGTTTTAATATATTGGATAGATATAGAATCATACTCTAGTGGCCCGAAGATGATTCTGATGATTGACTAGTCGTCATTAGTATTCATGTTCGAGTAACGAAGGTGTGATATCGATATATTTCCATTAGACTGGTGTGAGAACCAAAACTTATATATAGTTAGAACACATTGTTGTGAATTGGCATCAAAAACATGATTTTCTGTATATATATCAAATTTATGAATTTGAAACTCTAATTCACTAATTGATTGATGTTTGTGTTGTTTGTCTATTTGTTTGCTAATTTTGAACCATTTAGCCTAATGGAATCAAATATTGACTTATATTAAAAATTGGTCGCATTTGCTTGCATATACATATACTTACATTGAACAGGTCATAGCAAGAAGGCTAGAGCCGAAGAATAAAATTTGTTTGCCCGACAAATAGGTACATGTTTACTACATAATTTACTGTTTTGTTTGGGTGATGATGATTTTGTGAGCCTATTGGCTAGCCGCTTGGCTTTTTCTTTTTCTTTTTGAGATCTGAAGGACCGGGGAAGCTATTTGAAATTCCCCGATGCTTCCGGTGCAGGGGAGGTTATGGCGAAATTTTTCGAAAGTTTAGGGTGTTAGCCAAATTTTTGAAAATTTGAAAATTCTCAGAAACTGAAAAGACAGAGAATGGAAGCCAGATCGAACGTAGAGCTGAATAATCAAACCAATTTCGACTTTGTTCCTTTTCGGGGACGAAAAGTTTTAAGTGGGGGAGATTGTAATAACCCGGAAATCTGGGTCAGTTTAAAATTTTTATTTTGGCAATTTTAGCGAATTTTGGATATTTAAAATAGATTATTTTAAATAAAATCGACGAGAAATTTATTTTTAATATAATTAGAACGTATATATTATATACGTCGTCGTTAGAATATAAATATTTATATATAAATATAAATAGAATTGAAAATGGCGCGGTAGTTCGATAATTCGATTTCAAACTTCAATTGAATGTACCGGTTGCAAAACAATCCGGATTTTAGTGAAACCAAAAACATTAGAATCTAATTGATGATATCTTTCCAACGAATCCGACAAATCAAGATTTCATAGCGGGAATCACAAGATATGTCCAGTTGAAAATTCTGAATAGTCGCTATGGAATTCAGGCCCTTAAAAATGGACATTTTGCAAACGACCTCGGATTTCGACGAAACCACTTTCGTTGGGTCCGTGATGTTAAGTTATTGCTAGGTTTCAAATTTCATAATTTTTCGAATCAATATGTGAGCGTGGCAAAGGAAAACGCGTTTGACCAGTTTCAGTTGATTTTAATCAACTGGAAATTGGCCATTTTTCTAACGGTCTCAGAATTCGACAAAACTAGTTTTGTTAGGACCGTATCGTCAATACGAAGCTAGAAAATATTTTTATGGAATTTATAGGGTTGTTATGTGACCCCGATAATTTGAAATGTGCGTTTAAAATTCAATATATAGATTTAAATGTAAATTCAACAGAAACCAATCGAAACGGTCAAATCAGCTTGCGATACATATCCCATTGTGTTCGGAACGGGGGCAAAACGCTATGGACGACAGGCGGTGGACCTCGTTCAGGGGTCGTATGTAAAAGTCAACTTTTTAGAGAATAAAATAATTAAATTATTAAATATATATTTATTTCCCTTCAATCCCTTATCTCCTCAGAAGTTCAAAATCGAAAAAAATAAATAAAAAAAAAACCATGCCTTGGTTCCTATCACCCTCCCCCCCTTCGTCGCATCCGCCACCGCCGTCAGGGGCTGGCCACCTCGCCGCCGCCTAGGAGGGCTACCGCACCCCTCCCCTGGCCTCTCCTCCCTTCCAGGCACCCACCCGAACCCCCTCCTCGCTGAAAACCGTACCCAAACCCTCCTCCGCCAGTAACAGTCGCCGCCTATCACCAGGAGGCCACCGCACCACCCCTCAGCCTAGCGCGCAACCCCCCTAGCCTCCACTATCTTCCTTCGCTCCATCGCACAAACCGTGGACCCCAAATCGAAGGAAACCTAGGCCCTTTTTTTTTTCAGCAGCCGGCGCCGCCTCCGAGGACCACCCTCCAGCCTCCCCTTCAACGGTGAACCCCCCCCTTTTCAGTAAGCAACGCTGTGAGTATTTTGTTTTTATTTTAATTATTTTTCTCGATATAAAAGTTAGGTTTTTGATTAGTTAAAATTTAGATTTTTAATTAGTCAAAGTCGAGATTTTCATTCATAAAAAGCTTGGATTTTTATTTTGAATTAAAGCCATGATTTCGATTTGAATAAAAAAATATAATTTTTATATAAGAAAGATCATATTTTTATATATGAAACATTAAATTAAAAATGTGATTTTTACTTATATGATAAAAATATAAAGACGTGATTTTTGTTGTATAAGAGAAGTGATTTTTATATATTGAACATCGAAGTAAAAATATGATTTTTATATTTTTAAAGTATTAAAAATATGATTTTTATATTTTTAAGTATTAAAAATATAATCTTTACTATATAGAAGATGTAAAAATATGATTTTTGGTTAGGTAGAGAATTAAAAATATAATTTTTACATGATAGGAATATTAAAAATATCATCTTTATATGTGTAGGAAAATAAAAATGAGATTTTTATAAAGATGAAATCTTTAAATTTGAAAAAGCGAAGTCTATGTTTTTATAAAGGCGAAATCTTTATTTTAGAAAAGGCGAAATCTTTATATGGAAAATAGCGTGATAAAAATATAATTTTTATCTATACAACATAGTAGTAAAAATTCGATTTTTATATATTGAATAACGGAATAAAAAAATTCGATTTTAAAGGTATGAAGCGATTATAAAAATATGATTTTTAAATTGAAAGTGAACAAATAAAAATGTGATTTTTATTTTAAAGGCATCAACAAATAAAAATGTGATTTTTATATATGTAGTGGCTACAGCAACGAAGACGACAAGAATGCGATAACGATGAAGACTTCCATCAAAGAAGAGTCAAGATGATTGGATAGCTATAAGTGAGAATTTCTCACCTTTCAATTTCCTTTCTATTTATATATATATACTAGGATGCAGACGGTGTTTAGTAGCACCCGACACAATCGCCCACAGACCATGGACTTGTTTGTTTTATTGCAAAAAAATTAGTTAGATTATTTGATTGAAATTGAATTGTTTGGTGAAATGAATGGATTTGATTGATGTGTGAATGGCGTGGGCCTTCACTAGACCGGGGATAAGGCTAGGCCTCGTCCCGTTTCTAGTATCGTGCCGTTATGCCGCCGAAATTTTCTAAAATATGTTAGAAAAATAAAAATATCATTTTATTGAATAAATGAACCGTATAGAATATTCATAGGTTGAATAAAATGTTTTATCGTTAAAAATATAATTTTTTTTAACGTGAATGTAAATAAATAAATATTCATTTACAAACCGGACGGTTTGTTTATGTACACCTATTTGAAGGACATTGATTGGGACGATAAATTTTACACATCGCCCAACTGCACAAATAAAATATGTGTTTGATTATTTGAAACCCCACACGGGTGTTGGGATGAAATATGAAGTTCACTCATCCTTATTGATTAAACATGTCGATCGATTGATTGACAGGCTGTTATAAGCGTTATATATCTATATTTGATGCTTATACAGTGTAGTGCACTTTGGTTGATGGTTGATTATTTTTCAATGTTGTTATATACATATGTTGTATGAAAATCCATATAATTAATTTTATATGGTGATTGATTGGGCCTCATTCCAATTTAGAAGATAAAGAATAATATAAAGTAAATGTTCATGTGTTGACTGTACTCATCCGTTGAGATTAGTCATGTGTTGAACGAAATATTTTTATAATAAAATTTACGTCTTTATCAATATACTATAAAGTAAATGTTCATGTGTTGACTGTACTCATCCATTGAGATTAGTCATGTGTTGAACGAAATATTTTTATAATAAAATTTACATCTTTATCAATATATTATAATGTAAATGTTCATGTGTTGACTGTACTCATCCGTTGAGATTAGTCATGTGTTGAACGAAATATTTTTATAATAAAATTTACATCTTTATCAATATATATAATATAAAGGTTCATGTGTTGACTGTACTCATTCGTTGAGATTAGTCATGTGTTGAACGAAATAATTTAACAAAAATAGTCACACGTGGACAGTACTCATTCGTTGAGATTAGTCGTGTGTTGACAAAAATAAATAGAAATATTTGAAATAGAATATTTGAAAATAGAAATACATTAAGCCGTGTTGATTAGATTGACGCCATTTTGACGTGAACGAAATATATAACAATTTCGAAATGAATTGAATATATAACGATTTCGAAATGAATTGAATATATAACGATTTTGAAATGAATTGAATATATAACGATTTCGAAATGAATTGAATATATAACGATTTCGAAATGAATTGAATATATAACGATTTCGAAATGAATTGAATATATAACGATTTCGTAATGAATTGAATATATAATGATTTCGATTTGAATTGAATATATAATGAATTTGATTCAAATAGAAAACGAAACAAATTTGATTTGAATAGAAAATGAATTTGAATCGAATATAAAACCAATTTGAATTGAATTGAATTAAAAACGAATTCAAATTGAATTGAAAACGAATTCAAATTGAATTGAAAGCGAATTGAAATGAATTCAAATTTAATTGAAATTTGATTTGAATAGAAAATGAATTTGAATCGAATATAAAACCAATTTGAATTGAATTGAATTGAAAACGAATTCAAATTGAATTGAAAACGAATTCAAATTGAATTGAAAGCGAATTGAAATGAATTCAAATTTAATTGAAATTTGAATTGAATAGAAATGAATTTTAAAACAAATTTATAAAGAAGAATTCAATTTTGATTTGAATTGAAATGGAAGTTGAAATTGCTTTTGAAACGAATTTAAAACTATTTATATAATTCGTTTTAAATAGAAATCGACGATATATATATTATATATATATATAATAAAATGGCCTGAATAAAACGCGCCGCGCCGCGGTAGTTCGTGAATTTCGACCATTTATTTCAAACGGACATTACGGGAGATCCGACCGTCGGATTCTCCTAAAACCGGAACCGTTGGGTTCGTATCGTAAAGAGCTTTCTAACAAATATTGGAAATTTGAAATCTAACGGTTGGATTTGGAGATACGTCCAAATCAAATTCGAAAAAGGTCGCTATAGGTGCAGTTCGACGGCCGTTGATGGAAATCGACTGTACGGGCCTTGATAAAATTATTAAAAATAGCGATAATTTGTGTAAAATCACAAGAAATGATTTGGGAAAAATTGGGGTGAAAAACTCCATATTTGAAAAGATAAAAATAGATTTTTATCGAAATGAACTAGTTTTGAACTAAATTTAAAACCCAATTATTTTTAAATAAATAAATTAGATTAAAAAAGGGGTTTTAAATAATCGGAATTTCTAATATATTTGATTGAATTTGAAATGGGTTTATCGTGAATAGTGTTTTAAATAACACTAGTTCTTTAACCCGATAACAAATAGAATGTGATTTGGGTTTGTCGTGAACTGTGTTTTAAATAACACCTAGTTCTTTAACCCAGTAAAAGGAGTTTTAACGAATCTGCAATTAGGTTGAAATGTGAATCTATAATCTAAATTATCAAATTTAGAAAATGAGCGAGAATGGAGTATTACCAGTTTTGCTCCAAAGCGATAGTTAAATCTTTAATTAGATTTGAACGTGAAATGGTAATTAATTTTACCGATAACACCGTGGTGTTAGATATGGAGTATTACCAGTTTTGCTTCATGGGATGAATAGGTTGGGATTGGGAAATAAAATAAATAATTACTTCGGTGTGATTCGCTAATCTCGACTAGATGGAAAACCATAATTTGGTTTTAAATGACATCCAAAGGAAAATTACAGGATAAATTTTAAAGAATTTATCTTGGATAAAATTTATGGGAACCTTTCCCTAAGAATATGGAATTTAGAAACTAGCTGTAGGTTGGCTAAGAAGAATGGTTTCCTGGGTATTTATCTGATGTTGGTTTCGGCCTTCGGGGTTAATGTTTGGGAAATTGTTCTCTTGCTAATTTGCGGTTAGTGACTAATGAATTGGAATGAGGCATATGTTGTGTTTGTGTAACGTTTGGTTTTAATATACGCGGGTTGTTCGGAAAGTCCGGGTTTATACCCATTCTGAATAACCGATTCGACGATATGTCGAAGATGAAGACGGTGGTTGAAGACCGGAAGTCTTCACATCGTTTGGATAATTACTGACGATCCTGATTGGGCTGTACACCCAAGAGGATGGAAATAGTTGGTGGTCGTCCAGACGTACTTGGAGATGGATGGATATGCGAGGAAAGTGCCTCCGGTTTCGTTCAGACCCAGAACGGACTTGTAAATGGATTGTGTGTCTGACATTGGATTTTATTCTGTGTTGATTGATTTCTATTAAATATACATCTGTTTGGCGGCGGAGAATTTATTCTCTTGCTTAACGTCCTTCTCTGAGACGTACGAGCTCAGAGGTTGTATATCGATGGACATCAGTCGCATGGCATGAATTGCCTGTGTGGCATGCTAAGATGCAATGATCAAGGCTTCTGTTGAAAAGCAAAGTCTTGTGGTTGATGATCAAAGCACGCCTACGTGGCAGCTTTGTGTATAACGTGTATTCGCGAGCCTCACACCTCGGTATGAGTCAAAAACGGGATACGGACCGCTGGGAGAGCACGACGTTTCTTTCTAGCTTTGGTGGTGTCAGTGACTTACCAGCCCTGACATTTATATACTTTTCACCTTTGTGGTTGTTGGAATGAGGCGCCTCGATTATAGGTCTGTAAGGACCGGGAAACGTGTGTTCAGGCATAATTAATCCTCTAACGTAAGTGAGGACCGGCCCAGCCGCATCCAGGGTTGCCCAGAGTGCGTAACCCTGAGGCATTTGCTAGAGTGTCTCGAACGCGGAGAGGAGCTTGCCCCTTGCCTCGACTCATGACGGAATCCAATTTCCAATACGTGTAATTCGTCTTTAATTGTAGAACTAGTATGGCGACATAGTAGATGGTAGCTATGCCGCCTATGATTGATATTTATGATTGAAATGTTTTGACACTATACACTTATTATAGTATCAAATGATTTGTTTTAAACGTACCAAGCATGTTTGGCTATTATAAGGGAAAACCCTATCCTCCGGCTTGCGTTGCATTGTGTGATGGGACCTGGGTCTTATAATAGCTTCATTTTTCGAAAAAGCATTTCGTTGTTTATTCTATGCACTAGTATTCTTGGGAGGAAACCCGTTCCGTGTTATACGGCGTGGTCCCTTGAATTACTCTCTTTTAAAGTAAAGTTTTAGTTCTCACACCAGTCAAATGACCGACCTGGAGTTTATTGTTTTAACCTAAACTCTGGGTGCCCCTATTTTACGCATGGGCAGCTAGTAGTTTTGGTTTTGCAGATTTATATTCACAGGATCCTGGTTTACAGCTGGAATGATATCCGGAAAGCTCTGTATCCGTATATCACCTTCAGTTGTGCTTTATATTGTTTTTCCGCTGCTATGTAATTTATTGTAATCTCTGATATTTATCGAATGTAATTTATTCATTTATACTCTGTATATTCTTGTATCTGATGGAATTGTTGTAATAACAATGAAATGTTCTTCTGTTTGTGTTCTGATTTGTCCTGTTCTCAAACAGTCAGGGGTTTCGAACGGTCTAGATCGGTTTAACGACTGATTCGGATCGAGCGAAATTCCAGGCCGTCACATTTGGTATCAGAGCTTTGGTTTACAGAGCTCGAGAACAAGACACATTAGAACCATACAGAAGAATACATCAGATATTGGGTAAGTAATATCTAATTAGAATGACTCGTTAGAGATAGGATCAGTAGTATCCTAGAACGAGTGTGAAGAGTATATTTTTCAAATGAAAACAATTTTGTTTTGAAAATTTAAACCATTTTAATCGTATTTGAATATTTATTTATTTATTTTGAATATGGACAATCTAGTATATAATGGTTTTGCATATACGCGTCATGAACGTATATTCGAAGTTTTAATATATTGGATAGATATAGAATCATACTCTAGTGGCCCGAAGATGATTCTGATGATTGACTAGTCGTCATTAGTATTCATGTTCGAGTAACGAAGGTGTGATATCGATATATTTCCATTAGACTGGTGTGAGAACCAAAACTTATATATAGTTAGAACACATTGTTGTGAATTGGCATCAAAAACATGATTTTCTGTATATATATCAAATTTATGAATTTGAAACTCTAATTCACTAATTGATTGATGTTTGTGTTGTTTGTCTATTTGTTTGCTAATTTTGAACCATTTAGCCTAATGGAATCAAATATTGACTTATATTAAAAATTGGTCGCATTTGCTTGCATATACATATACTTACATTGAACAGGTCATAGCAAGAAGGCTAGAGCCGAAGAATAAAATTTGTTTGCCCGACAAATAGGTACATGTTTACTACATAATTTACTGTTTTGTTTGGGTGATGATGATTTTGTGAGCCTATTGGCTAGCCGCTTGGCTTTTTCTTTTTCTTTTTGAGACCTGAAGGACCGGGGAAGCTATTTGAAATTCCCCGATGCTTCCGGTGCAGGGGAGGTTATGGCGAAATTTTTCGAAAGTTTAGGGTGTTAGCCAAATTTTTGAAAATTTGAAAATTCTCAGAAACTGAAAAGACAGAGAATGGAAGCCAGATCGAACGTAGAGCTGAATAATCAAACCAATTTCGACTTTGTTCCTTTTCGGGGACGAAAAGTTTTAAGTGGGGGAGATTGTAATAACCCGGAAATCTGGGTCAGTTTAAAATTTTTATTTTGGCAATTTTAGCGAATTTTGGATATTTAAAATAGATTATTTTAAATAAAATCGACGAGAAATTTATTTTTAATATAATTAGAACGTATATATTATATACGTCGTCGTTAGAATATAAATATTTATATATAAATATAAATAGAATTGAAAATGGCGCGGTAGTTCGATAATTCGATTTCAAACTTCAATTGAATGTACCGGTTGCAAAACAATCCGGATTTTAGTGAAACCAAAAACATTAGAATCTAATTGATGATATCTTTCCAACGAATCCGACAAATCAAGATTTCATAGCGGGAATCACAAGATATGTCCAGTTGAAAATTCTGAATAGTCGCTATGGAATTCAGGCCCTTAAAAATGGACATTTTGCAAACGACCTCGGATTTCGACGAAACCACTTTCGTTGGGTCCGTGATGTTAAGTTATTGCTAGGTTTCAAATTTCATAATTTTTCGAATCAATATGTGAGCGTGGCAAAGGAAAACGCGTTTGACCAGTTTCAGTTGATTTTAATCAACTGGAAATTGGCCATTTTTCTAACGGTCTCAGAATTCGACAAAACTAGTTTTGTTAGGACCGTATCGTCAATACGAAGCTAGAAAATATTTTTATGGAATTTATAGGGTTGTTATGTGACCCCGATAATTTGAAATGTGCGTTTAAAATTCAATATATAGATTTAAATGTAAATTCAACAGAAACCAATCGAAACGGTCAAATCAGCTTGCGATACATATCCCATTGTGTTCGGAACGGGGGCAAAACGCTATGGACGACAGGCGGTGGACCTCGTTCAGGGGTCGTATGTAAAAGTCAACTTTTTAGAGAATAAAATAATTAAATTATTAAATATATATTTATTTCCCTTCAATCCCTTATCTCCTCAGAAGTTCAAAATCGAAAAAAATAAATAAAAAAAAAACCATGCCTTGGTTCCTATCACCCTCCCCCCCTTCGTCGCATCCGCCACCGCCGTCAGGGGCTGGCCACCTCGCCGCCGCCTAGGAGGGCTACCGCACCCCTCCCCTGGCCTCTCCTCCCTTCCAGGCACCCACCCGAACCCCCTCCTCGCTGAAAACCGTACCCAAACCCTCCTCCGCCAGTAACAGTCGCCGCCTATCACCAGGAGGCCACCGCACCACCCCTCAGCCTAGCGCGCAACCCCCCTAGCCTCCACTATCTTCCTTCGCTCCATCGCACAAACCGTGGACCCCAAATCGAAGGAAACCTAGGCCCTTTTTTTTTCAGCAGCCGGCGCCGCCTCCGAGGACCACCCTCCAGCCTCCCCTTCAACGGTGAACCCCCCCCCCTTTTCAGTAAGCAACGCTGTGAGTATTTTGTTTTTATTTTAATTATTTTTCTCGATATAAAAGTTAGGTTTTTGATTAGTTAAAATTTAGATTTTTAATTAGTCAAAGTCGAGATTTTCATTCATAAAAAGCTTGGATTTTTATTTTGAATTAAAGCCATGATTTCGATTTGAATAAAAAAATATAATTTTTATATAAGAAAGATCATATTTTTATATATGAAACATTAAATTAAAAATGTGATTTTTACTTATATGATAAAAATATAAAGACGTGATTTTTGTTGTATAAGAGAAGTGATTTTTATATATTGAACATCGAAGTAAAAATATGATTTTTATATTTTTAAAGTATTAAAAATATGATTTTTATATTTTTAAGTATTAAAAATATAATCTTTACTATATAGAAGATGTAAAAATATGATTTTTGGTTAGGTAGAGAATTAAAAATATAATTTTTACATGATAGGAATATTAAAAATATCATCTTTATATGTGTAGGAAAATAAAAATGAGATTTTTATAAAGATGAAATCTTTAAATTTGAAAAAGCGAAGTCTATGTTTTTATAAAGGCGAAATCTTTATTTTAGAAAAGGCGAAATCTTTATATGGAAAATAGCGTGATAAAAATATAATTTTTATCTATACAACATAGTAGTAAAAATTCGATTTTTATATATTGAATAACGGAATAAAAAAATTCGATTTTAAAGGTATGAAGCGATTATAAAAATATGATTTTTAAATTGAAAGTGAACAAATAAAAATGTGATTTTTATTTTAAAGGCATCAACAAATAAAAATGTGATTTTTATATATGTAGTGGCTACAGCAACGAAGACGACAAGAATGCGATAACGATGAAGACTTCCATCAAAGAAGAGTCAAGATGATTGGATAGCTATAAGTGAGAATTTCTCACCTTTCAATTTCCTTTCTATTTATATATATATACTAGGATGCAGACGGTGTTTAGTAGCACCCGACACAATCGTCCACAGACCATGGACTTGTTTGTTTGATTGCAAAAAATTTAGTTAGATTATTTGATTGAAATTGAATTTTTTGGTGAAATGAATGGATTTGATTGATGTGTGAATGGCGTGGGCCTTCACTAGACCGGGGATAAGGCTAGGCCTCGTCCCGTTTCTAGTATCGTGCCGTTATGCCGCCGAAATTTTCTAAAATATGTTAGAAAAATAAAAATATCATTTTATTGAATAAATGAACCGAATAGAATATTCATAGGTTGAATAAAATGTTTTATCGTTAAAAATATAATTTTTTTTAATGTGAATGTGAATAAATAAATATTCATTTACAAACCGGACGGTTTGTTTATGTACACCTATTTGAAGGACATTGACTGGGACGATAAATTTTACACATCGCCCAACTGCACAAATAAAATATGTGTTTGATTGTTTGAAACCCCACACGGGTGTTGGGATGAAATATGAAGTTCACTCATCCTGATTGATTAAACATGTCGATCGATTGATTGACAGGCTGTTATAAGCGTTATATATCTATATTTGATGCTTATACAGTGTAGTGCACTTTGGTTGATGGTTGATTATTTTTCAATGTTGTTATATACATATGTTGTATGAAAATCCATATAATTAATTTTATATGATGATTGATTGGGCCTCATTCCAATTTAGAAGATAAAGAATAATATAAAGTAAATGTTCATGTGTTGACTGTACTCATCCGTTGAGATTAGTCATGTGTTGAACGAAATATTTTTATAATAAAATTTACATCTTTATCAATATATTATAAAGTAAATGTTCATGTGTTGACTGTACTCATCCGTTGAGATTAGTCATGTGTTGAACGAAATATTTTTATAATAAAATTTACATCTTTATCAATATATTATAAAGTAAATGTTCATGTGTTGACTGTACTCATCCGTTGAGATTAGTCATGTGTTGAACGAAATATTTTTATAATAAAATTTACATCTTTATCAATATATATAATATAAAGGTTCATGTGTTGACTGTACTCATTCGTTGAGATTAGTCATGTGTTGAACGAAATAATTTAACAAAAATAGTCACATGTGGACAGTACTCATTCGTTGAGATTAGTCGTGTGTTGACAAAAATAAATAGAAATATTTGAAATAGAATATTTGAAAATAGAAATACATTAAGCCGTGTTGATTAGATTGACGCCATTTTGACGTGAACGAAATATATAACGATTTCGAAATGAATTGAATATATAACGATTTCGAAATGAATTGAATATATAACGATTTCGAAATGAATTGAATATATAACGATTTCGAAATGAATTGAATATATAACGATTTCGAAATGAATTGAACATATAACGATTTCGAAATGAATTGAATATATAACTATTTCGAAATGAATTGAATATATTACGATTTCGATTTGAATTGAATATATAATGAATTTGATTCAAATAGAAAACGAAACAAATTTGATTTGAATAGAAAATGAATTTGAATCGAATATAAAACCAATTTGAATTGAATTGAATTGAAAACGAATTCAAATTGAATTGAAAACGAATTCAAATTGAATTGAAAGCGAATTGAAATGAATTCAAATTTAATTGAAATTTGATTTGAATAGAAAATGAATTTGAATCGAATATAAAACCAATTTGAATTGAATTGAATTTAAAACGAATTCAAATTGAATTGAAAACGAATTCAAATTGAATTGAAAGCGAATTGAAATGAATTCAAATTTAATTGAAATTTGAATTGAATAGAAATGAATTTTAAAACGAATTTATAAAGAAGAATTCAATTTTGATTTGAATTGAAATGGAAGTTGAAATTGCTTTTGAAACGAATTTAAAACTATTTATATAATTCGTTTTAAATAGAAATCAACGATATATATATTATATATATATATAATAAAATGGCCTGAATAAAATGCGCCGCGCCGCGGTAGTTCGTGAATTTCGACCATTTATTTCAAACGGACATTACGGGAGATCCGACCGTCGGATTCTCCTAAAACCGGAACCGTTGGGTTCGTATCGAAAAGAGCTTTCTAACGAATATTGGAAATTTGAAATCTAACGGTTGGATTTGGAGATACGTCCAAATCAAATTCGAAAAAGGTCGCTATAGGTGCAGTTCGACGACCGTTGATGGAAATCGACTGTACGGGCCTTGATAAAATTATTAAAAATAGCGATAATTTGTGTAAAATCACAAGAAATGATTTGGGAAAAATTGGGGTGAAAAACTCCATATTTGAAAAGATAAAAATAGATTTTTATCGAAATGAACTAGTTTTGAACTAAATTTAAAACCCAATTATTTTTAAATAAATAAATTAGATTTAAAAAGGGGTTTTAAATAATCGAAATTTCTAATATATTTGATTGAATTTGAAATGGGTTTATCGTGAACAGTGTTTTAAATAACACTAGTTCTTTAACCCGATAACAAATAGAATGTGATTTGGGTTTGTCGTGAACTGTGTTTTAAATAACACCTAGTTCTTCAACCCAGTAAAAGGAGTTTTAACGAATCTGCAATTAGGTTGAAATGTGAATCTATAATCTAAATTATCAAATTTAGAAAATGAGCAAGAATGGAGTATTACCAGTTTTGCTCCAAAGCGATAGTTAAATCTTTAATTAGATTTGAACGTGTAATGGTAATTAATTTTACCGATAACACCGTGGTGTTAGATATGGAGTATTACCAGTTTTGCTTCATGGGATGAATAGGTTGGGATTGGGAAATAAAATAAATAATTACTTCGGTGTGATTCGCTAATCTCGACTAGATGGAAAACCATAATTTGGTTTTAAATGACATCCAAAGGAAGATTACAGGATAAATTTTAAAGAATTTATCTTGGATAAAATTTATGGAAACCTTTCCCTAAGAATATGGAATTTAGAAACTAGCTGTAGGTTGGCTAAGAAGAATGGTTTCCTGGGTATTGTTCTGATGTTGGTTTCGGCCTTCGGGGTTAATGTTTGGGAAATTGTTCTCTTGCTAATTTGCGGTTAGTGACTAATGAATTAGAATGAGGCATATGTTGTGTTTGTGTAACGTTTGGTTTTAATATACGCGGGTTGTTCGGAAAGTCCGGGTTTATACCCATTCTGAATAACCGATTCGACGATATGTCGAAGATGAAGACGGTGGTTGAAGACCGGAAGTCTTCACATCGTTTGGATAATTACTGACGATCCTGATTGGGCTGTACACCCAAGAGGATGGAAATAGTTGGTGGTCGTCCAGACGTACTTGGAGATGGATGGATATGCGAGGAAAGTGCCTCCGGTTTCGTTCAGACCCAGAACGGACTTGTAAATGGATTGTGTGTCTGACATTGGATTTTATTCTGTGTTGATTGATTTCTATTAAATATACATCTGTTTGGCGGCGGAGAATTTATTCTCTTGCTTAACGCCCTTCTCTGAGACGTACGAGCTCAGAGGTTGTATATCGATGGACATCAGTCGCATGGCATGAATTGCCTGTGTGGCATGCTAAGATGCAATGATCAAGGCTTCTGTTGAAAAGCAAAGTCTTGTGGTTGATGATCAAAGCACGCCTACGTGGCAGCTTTGTGTATAACGTGTATTCGCGAGCCTCACACCTCGGTATGAGTCAAAAACGGGATACGGACCGCTGGGAGAGCACGACGTTTCTTTCTAGCTTTGGTGGTGTCAGTGACTTACCAGCCCTGACATTTATATACTTTTCACCTTTGTGGTTGTTGGAATGAGGCGCCTCGATTATAGGTCTGTAAGGACCGGGAAACGTGTGTTCAGGCATAATTAATCCTCTAACGTAAGTGAGGACCGGCCCAGCCGCATCCAGGGTTGCCCAGAGTGCGTAACCCTGAGGCATTTGCTAGAGTGTCTCGAACGCGGAGAGGAGCTTGCCCCTTGCCTCGACTCATGACGGAATCCAATTTCCAATACGTGTAATTCGTCTTTAATTGTAGAACTAGTATGGCGACATAGTAGATGGTAGCTATGCCGCCTATGATTGATATTTATGATTGAAATGTTTTGACACTATACACTTATTATAGTATCAAATGATTTGTTTTAAACGTACCAAGCATGTTTGGCTATTATAAGGGAAAACCCTATCCTCCGGCTTGCGTTGCATTGTGTGATGGGACCTGGGTCTTATAATAGCTTCATTTTTCGAAAAAGCATTTCGTTGTTTATTCTATGCACTAGTATTCTTGGGAGGAAACCCGTTCCGTGTTATACGGCGTGGTCCCTTGAATTACTCTCTTTTAAAGTAAAGTTTTAGTTCTCACACCAGTCACATGACTGACCTGGAGTTTATTGTTTTAACCTAAACTCTGGGTGCCCCTATTTTACGCACGGGTAGCTAGTAGTTTTGGTTTTGCAGATTTATATTCACAGGATCCTGGTTTACAGCTGGAATGATATCCGGAAAGCTCTGTATCCGTATATCACCTTCAGTTGTGTTTTATATTGTTTTTCCGCTGCTATGTAATTTATTGTAATCTCTGATATTTATCGAATGTAATTTATTCATTTATACTCTGTATATTCTTGTATCCGATGGAATTGTTGTAATAACAATGAAATGTTCTTCTGTTTGTGTTCTGATTTGTCCTGTTCTCAAACAGTCAGGGGTTTCGAACGGTCTAGATCGGTTTAACGACTGATTCAGATCGAGCGAAATTCCAGGCCGTCACAAGAAGGTGGATCCTAAGAAGAATGGGAAATCTCGAGATAAAAGGAAGTGCCATTTCTATGGTATACCAGGTCGTATAGCTAAAGATTGTAGAAAGAAGAAGGCGAAAAAGACTATTTGCTTCCAATGTGGTGAGGCGGGACATATGATTAAGGACTGCCCAAGGAGGCAAGGGCAAGGGCAGAGGACAGGATCTACTTCTAGAGGGCAGGTTCAAGCTCTCATGGCACCTACGCAAGAGAAGGTAGAAATATTTCTGTTGAAAGTTTGATTTTCCTTTTTGATCATCCTGTTCGTACTTTGTTTGATTCTGGCGCTTCACATTCGTTCATATCTGCTTCTGTTGTTGAGTCTCTGCACCTAGATACTAGTATAGTAGTAGATCCCATTAGTGTCTCAAATCCTATTGGGGGTACGACTCATCTTTCTATGTTATGTCGAGGTTTGAGAATTTTTGTGTATGGCATTGAGTTTGAATGCAATGCTTATGTGCTTGGTTTCACAGGCTATGGGTTGATTCTAGAAATGGATTGGCTAGCCAAATATGTTGCCATTCTCGTCTGTGAAAGGAGGGTA
The DNA here is from genome assembly GCA_030737875.1 of Allium sativum. Taxonomy (NCBI): domain Eukaryota; kingdom Viridiplantae; phylum Streptophyta; class Magnoliopsida; order Asparagales; family Amaryllidaceae; genus Allium; species Allium sativum. Next base: position 774,415,177 of record CM060912.1, read on the forward strand.
GTTAGACTGTTGAACAGTTTGGGTAATACTCTCTATATCTCATGTGATCCTAAGGGTTTGGTTATGCTTAGCTACCTAGAATCTCTTGACACTTCTATTTATGATTTGCACTCTGTTCTAGTAGTCCGTGAGTATGCAGATGTCTTTGAGGAGGTTAGGGGCTTACCTCTAAAACACGAGATAGATTTCCATATATACTTGGTGGACAATGCAAATCCAGTGGTATTGCCTGTGCGCCACATGTCTCCAAGATGAAGGAGGGAGTTTAGTAAACAAGTTAATAAAAATTATGTATAACCTTACATGTTTCATGACATCTATTTTAGATCTAAAGTTAGGCTATGACATGTGTGAGTTATATGCTAAATTCTACATGCTAGTTTACATGTTTGGATGTAAGTTTACACCATTGTTATGTTGCATAAATCACATATGCAAGTTTATATAAATATGTGAGTTTGGAATATGAATCGTGTTATGCAAGTTTGTGGTTATTGCCTTTGCAAGTTTACACCTTTAGATGTAGATCTATGACATACATGATTTATGCAAGTTTGTGACTATTACCTAAACAAGTTCACACCTTTAGAATTGGATCTATGACATATGTAGTTTATGCAAGTTGTAACTTTGGCTTATGCAAGTTTTAGATGTAGAACATCATTCACACATGCAAGTTCACCCCTTATGTTTAGATCTAGTTTTAATTATATGTATGTTGTGATGTTTTCTCTTTATTCCATGAGTTAGACTATTCGAGTCTAACGTATATTTTACGTTAAACGAACGAACGTACAACATGGGGTAAAGGGGATAATATTAAAAGATTTAACTGGTATAAATGCCATAAAAGGCATAAAATAAATTTGCGATGAAAATTGGTATGATTTTACATATCATAAATAGATGGACATAATTAAGTCAATTATGGCCAAAGTTAAATTTGGAATTAATTGATAATTTGAATAGGGAAAGTAATTCAAATTGGGGGAAGATTAATTAGGTGTAATTAATCGTCTAAGACACGAGGTTAGGCTCTTTTGTGGTGTAAGACTGCCCAGACCCGCCCGGCAAATCTAGCTGCCACAAATGCCAGTCTAATGGTGGAGGTCTTAGGCATAAACTAAATGCGTAACAGTTGTAAAGACACGAGGTTAGGCTCTTTTGTGGTGTAAGACTGCCCGGACCCGTCTGGCAAATCCAGCTGCCACAAATGCTAGTCTAATGTGAGAGGTCTTTATAAGGTTACGTTCTTAATGAATTAAGAAACACTTAACCAGATAAACATTTAGTGGGACATGAGGGGGTTAAGTGGGTGCCTTGGGTAGCATGTGGAATCTAGTGGGTGCCTTGGGTGGCATTTGAATACGATTAGAAACACTTAACCAAAATGTGAAACATGTAAGTGAACATGAATAAGAAGAGGGTTAAGTGGGGTGTACTAGAGGGGACCAAGCTTAGGTGGATAGCTTGTGTCAAGTAATGGGGGCCCGTTTCAACCAGTAACCCATACGTATCTTTGTGGGCACGACACAAGTCGAGGACGGGACACGCATACTGGGCTTGACTGTAAGAGGCCAAAACGGGTTAGCGGTGGCAACGCAAGTCCAACGGGTTCATATGCATGTGTGGGCCTGGGCTGGTAGGTAAGACGTTGTTGTATCGTGTAGGTATAAGCCGTGCATTATTGGTAATTTCGGGTTGCCACTTTGTGGAGTAATACACCTGTAATGACCCGCATTGGCAGAGGTATTATAATTAATTAATTTAATTATTTAAATAGTGAATTAAAGGATTTAATGGTCATGGAATTAAATAATGATGAATATTTAATTAAAATAATAAATTAAATAATATATTTAATTCTGAAATAATCAGAATTGGATGAAATGGAGATATGGTGTGAACTGGATCATCTGTGATATTTAATTCAGTTTAGAATTTAATTAGAATAACGAATATATTTAAATAACGACAGTTTGAACGTATAATTATATTATAATTAAAATCGAGCTTGAAATGGCGCTGTAGTTCGTAAATTGGCGATTCGAACTTCAACTGAATGTACAGGATTCATTTTAAGCCGGATTTCTGTGAAACAAGAAACGTGTGGTGCTGGTGGAGTATATCTTTCTAGTGGAAGAGAAAAATCGGGATTTCGTCGTGTAGATTTTGATTCATGTCCAAGTAAAATTTCAGAAAAGTCGCTGTAGAATTCCTTTATAATTTATAAAGGAATTATTTATATTTTAAAAAGGAATTTCAATATAAATCGAATATCGGGTTGACCCAGAAGTGAATATTGAGTTAGAAATTCATATAGGAATATTCTAGAGCTGTATGGTATTCCACTGTGAATATATACGATAATATCAATTTACTAATATTTAATTAAATTATATTTAAATATATTTATATATTTAAATAGGGTCATTCAAGCTTTAAAATATAGCCGGTTTTGCAAACGAAGCCGGAATTCGACGTAACTATTTTTGTTGGATCCGCAATGTCGAATAGTTGTTAGATTCCCAGTTTCATGATTTTTTGAGTCACTGTGTGGTCGTATGGATTTTTAGAGTGAGAAACAGTCAGTATTTCGACGGTTAAAAATACGATGTGTGAGCAAACAGAGTCGGAATTCGACGAAACCAGTTTCGTTGGGACCGTAATGTCGAATTGTAGCTGCATGTCCATTTTCGTGATTTTTGGGTATCGTGTGTGGTCATGGAGATTTTTAACAATAAATATAAATAGCGTAAGGATAGATATTAATATAATAATCAAGATAGAAATATCTAGAAAATCCTATAAATACCTAACTTTCTTCTAACCTAAATTCTATTCTCTCTGGTCAAACAAAAAGCGCCGCCACCAAACATTTCTTCACAGCAGAAAATCGGTGTCTTCAAACAATCAAAGAATTGAAATAAATTCAATTAAATTGCAAACTATATATGTATGAGATGCTGTTGGAATCCTATTTAGTCTGGTATACATTTCCTCCCATTCGACGACTTCTTGGTTTGACCCAAAATATATCAGCTAGGCTAGGGCTGTGATTTGCTAGTGATTAAGAGATCGATTTGCAGAATAAAGTAGATATTTGGATTCATATAGAGAAACGGCAGTTTGGGTGAGAGTTTGGGGGAGATCGACACCACTTAGTTTCGCAGGTTGTTGTAGCACGGCCGATGACGCGGTTTGCAGATGAAGGCCGATTCACATACAGTGGTGATGATTAGGAGGAGGTCGGTTTGGTGTGTTGTTTGGTTGCGTAGGAGCTGACATATGGCGACAGAGGGGATGGCAGAGGCCAGTCAACGCGAGGTCAAACAGTTACAGGGAGTATGAGTTCGGATTTCTGTAGACAAGACCGAGTATGAATTCATGGTTGTGAGGTCAAAGAGGGTTTGATGAGGAGAGAGTGGGTGAGTTCGGTTGTTTGTTTTGTTGGGTATGGAAGTAGGATTGTGTTTTCAAAGGTGCGGCCATGTCCAAAATATCATCACTGGAGGAGCGATTCCCATCTGGAAGGAAGGAGAGTTACGGGGTCGGGCTTGTAGAAGTGAAGATGGGCCTATTTTGGGAAGGTTGGCCCATTTATAAAGTTAAACCCAAGTTTAAACTATTTAAAATTTGTATTAACTTGTGAATGTGATATCTCATCCATACAAGGTCAGAATCGAGAACCGTAAGTTGTGTTAGGATCGTATGGACGGACACTACACGATGGAACTGACTGGAAGTCCATCAGAGCTCGTTGCAATTTATAGCAAAATAAATTGTCCGTCTGAACCAAGCGATGGTTATCGTTATTAACGATGATCGTCCAATGTGAATAAATCTCACTAACTCTGAACAGTTTATAATTTCATGTTGTATTTTTAGAACTGTTAATTATTGGCTGATTGACTGTGTGTTGATTGTTTGATTGAACTGCTAGTCAGTTAGTTGAATTTCTATATTGATTCTGTTTAACAGAATATATCATATGGAACTAAAAGTGATGTTATCTATATTGTTTAACATCTGTGATGCAGGGAAACAGGTTGGAGGAATCCAACTGGATTCCACAACAGTTATTTTATTTTTTTCATATATTGTGATATATGATGTGATTTATAATCTGTTGTCAATTATGTGTGTTTGGACGATATTGATCATCGTGATTTGATATGTTGAATACCATAACATACTGAATGTTGATAAGGAGGAATTTGTCAAAGTGATATTTGAAAATAAAATATTTATAAAAGGAATATTTATAAATAATAAATATTTATAAATTGGAATATTTATAAATAGGAGATATTTAGAAAAAGGGAAAACGTTATAAAAAGGAAACTGTTATAAGAAGGAAATCATTTTAAAGTGGAGAACCGTTACTAAAAGTAAATCTTTAAAATGAATAAACGTTGTTAAAAGGGAAATCTTTATAAAGCGAATAAAGGAGTTAAATCGAATATGGTATTCGAAAGAAGTTAAATCGAATTAGTTATTCGAAGGGAGTTAAATCGAATATGGTATTCGAAAGTAGTAAATCGAATTAGTTATTCGAAAGGGGTTAGTCGAGTCAAGTAAATTGAATAGAGTTATCGAATATTAGTTTATTCGAATATAGTTTAATCGAAAAGAGTTATTGATTTATTGTTTAAATCGAATAGAGTTATCAATTAGTTTAATCGAAGTGAGTAATCGAATATAGTTTATTCGAAAGGAATTATCGAATTTGGTTATTCGAAGGAGTTATCGAATTTAGTTATTCGAAGGAGTTAATCGATTAGAGTTAAAGCAAATGAGTTAATCGAATATAGTTTATTCGAATAGAAAGTAAAAGGAGTTAATCGAATATAGATTATTCGAATAGAGTTAAATTAGTTATCGAATATAGTTTATTCGAAAGGAGTTAAGTGAGACGAGTTAATCAATAGCGTTAGTCCAATAGGGTTAATCAAATAGCGTTAGTCCTATAGGGTAAATTGATAAGGGTTAATCGAATAGAGTAAATTGAATAGAGTTATCGAATATACCTTATTCGAAGGGAGGAGTTATCGAATAAAGATGTATTTGAACGAGAGTCACATAAGGAAGTGTTAAAGGGTTAAAAGATGAACTTGCCCTATTTCGAGATTTGAAATGTTGTTCAGTTAAGGTCTGAGAGGTAGTTATACCCCAACTTGATTGACTTCGTTTTAATTTAGAAATGGGTAAGGTTTGAGAGTGAAAGTGGTTAGGTGAATTTAGTAAATAATTATAGTGGTTCGAGTTGTCATCGCGATGTTGATTTAAACATCTGTTTAAATCCAAGTAAAGAAGATTTGGAAATGTTTTCCAAATAGAATCAGAAACATAATCAATTACTGAAATAAGGATATATATATAGATATATATCTGATTGATGATTGATTGATAGAATTTCCATCTGGAAATAATATCATTGTTTGCACACTTGTTTTTCTTTGATGGTTAACTCACAGACTATTGAAGTTTTGACCATTTTAACATTGTTAATATGGAGAGACCGGTTGGATTATTATCCAAAGAACCACTCTGTATTGGCATAAGCGTTGCGAATCATATATGCCAAAGATAATTGAAGACGGAGTAAAGTGCAAGGGCTATTGTATAAGTCTTAGATAACAGTGTCTAAGATGGATGTATTGAATAGTACCTTCGGTTCATCCTGTTCCTGGATGACTTGTATGGACGGATGTCTGACAGAGTATTTCCATACGATCACGTATATTGATTTCTCCAACCGTACCAAGAGTGAAAGCGGAGAAGGAAACTTCTTTTAGCTAACACGTAATGTACTGTTGTGGACGTCAATTAGTGATTTTCGATGGATCTGACAATGTGGCATTCGAAGTGAATCTGATGTGATGATGAAGCGTAACCTCAAGCCTCATCAACTGGTAAATGACAAAAACCGGGCAGGCAGCATGGCTAAGTCGGTCGCACCGAAGTAGGGTGATTATACACCTGATCTAGAGTTTCATTTATTTCCAAAAATCTATTGTTGATGCTGTCCCATTCGAGAAATGGTTGCTGATCCCAACCGTTAGTGATATACATTCGATACATTCAAGCGAAATGAGTGGTCGGTTATGTGTGGCCGGGTTGCAAGATGTTCTTGTTGAACCCAGTGTATTCCTTTCTAGAGGTACACTAGCGAAAGGTGGTTCCATACCTTGTCATAGTTGGAAATCCATTACCCAATACGTGCTTGCGGTTTTGATTGTATACTATATATGTAGAACGTGAGATGAAAGCGTTTCTGCTAGATGATTATTATATTATAGTTGATAGACATTATTATAATATCAAAATGTTTTTGATATAAATCTAATTTGGATTCTCATAAGGGAAAAACCCGTTACGTTATACGGCGTGGTCTTATGAGATATCGTTTACTTGTTCGAACTGTTTTAAACTGTTTTACTCATACCAGTCCCATGACTGACCCGGAGTTTATTTTGTTTGTTTCCCTAAACTCTTGGGTGCCTAATTTTGTACGGGCATTCAAGTAGTCGGGATTTACAGATATACTGGAAGAGCTTGGAGCAGGAGGCTTCAGGATTATATAGCTATAGTTATTTCCGTTGTGTTGTAAGTGTTGTACTTTGATAAATGATATGTATATTCAAGTACAGATTTGTATTTTAAAGTTATGTTATGAAATATATTTATTCGTTCCGCTGTGAGATTCGTGTTACTCTGATATTGTGTTCTTCTTCTTCTTCTATTCTAAGTTTCTATCTTATCTTTCCTCATCCTCTAATTTCTTTCATTAATGATCGGTATTTTTCGATCCTTGGATATCTGATATGTGTTGTATATCGGATAACCAAGATCGACAAAAACCCGGGTCATTACATTTGGTATCAGAGCTTAAGTTAAGTGAATTACCTTGGCTCTGTGGCGTGACTCAATAGAGATAGGGTTAGTAATACCCTAGATTGAGTTGAGTGTATATATACGAGTGAACGTATTTGTATATGATATAAAAATAATTTTTATATTGTGAAGATTTATTGGTTGAGTAGTTTATGAGTTCTGGTCGATCAGTTTGATCCACTGTATCGGTAGGAGTTTATAAACACTCGAATACGATGGGTCGACACGATATGTTTTGAAAAGAGGGTAAATTAAAATAAGTTTACCCAAGGTATATCTCGATATAGAGAAGATATATATATATATATATCAAAATTATAATATAGTGTATATATTAGTTGTTATTGTAATTGAGTAAGATTATAAATTAAATGGTTATGTAAATAACCAATCAGAACTCATATAAGTGAAATACGTGAAATCAGATGAGTTAAATCTGAAAATTTAAACCAGAAATTGAATTAAAATTCTAGAAAATTGGATAAGTGTTTGTAAATGGATTTGGATTAAAAATAAGGAAAATTTAAGATCCTGGGAGATTTTAAATTGTTTTACAAGCAGTGTGAATTATATTTTGAAATGAATTTCAAAGTGGAAATGTTTAGAAATGGTTTTATAGTATTGAACTCACTTCGATCGCTGGAAAACAGATTCTGATGATGACAGCTGCATCATCAGTATTCATTTTCGAGTTGTAAGTGACGAATTACTACCATAGATACTGTTTTGAATTTGTTTGGGGAAAGACAAGTTGTGTTGAATTTCAAAATAGAATTTGAAAAGGGAGTTTGAATATATGAAATTCAATGGAATTGAAATAGAAATTGAATATAAAAATTCAAAGGGAGTTTGAATATATGAAATTCAGTGGAATTGAAATAGAGTTTGAATATAGAAATTCAAATGGAATTTGAATATAGAATTCAAAAGGAATTCAAATATAGAATTTGAATATAGAAATTCAAATAGAATTTGATATATAGATTTGAATAATAGAAGTGATATAAAATTTGAATAGAATTAACTAAGTCGAAGGGGAATTAGTTAAGCGAGTTTTGAATTTGAAGCTGAACTTTGAAAGGTGAACTGGATTTGTAAATGGATATTCGAAATCGAATGTAGAACTTAAATTTGAAATTTGGATTCAAATTAGTTAATAATCAAGTTGAAATATATTTGAACATGTCATGTTCAAATATAAAAGTGAAATAGACTAAAGAGTTAATTAACAAATTAATTAACGAATTGAGTTAAAACGATCAGGTATAGTTAAAATAGATTGGGGCAGGTATAAATGTACATGAGATAGGTATGAATAAGGTACGAAGGTATATAAATAGAATGCTCGACGAAAAGGTATGTATTTAATTCATATATGAGATTTTATGCGCCGTATCGGCTAGCCGCTTGGCTTTTTCTTTTTCTTTTGGATTGGTGAGGGCCATGGGAGGCTATTTGAAATATCCTGATGCTCCTGGTACAAAGGAGGTTATGGCAAATTTTTCCGGGAATTTAAGGAGTTAGAATATTTTCAAGAAAATTTGATAGTTAGAAATCAATGTTTCAATATATATATATATATAGAAGTCGATAAGGAAACGAACGTAGAAATAGAATAATAAAATCGAAAAGGATGACTAAGAATAAAATCTAGTAAGAATAGAAAGAGAAAGTGTATACGTGTTTAAAGGTGAATAAGTAGTTGCATGGTATTGATTATTCGAGTAAGTAGTCATATCTGTTTTGACGTTATAAATGTTATTCAGTCAAGGTCTGCGAGGTAGTTATACCCCAACTTGATTGATTTCATTATTAACAAATAAATAGCAAGATTTCAGGCTCAAAGATCAATGTTGAATAAGAGTTAGTTGAATATAGTATTTGGGTTGTCGTAACAATGTTTTACACAACATCCGTTTTAACCCAAATAAGTGTAAGCTTGGAAATATAATAAAGAATATTTCCTAAGTATAGAAATAAATGAGATCGGAAAAGAGATAAGTAATTGGAATATTTTCCAATTATAAATAGCATATATTTTCTAAAGTTTAGAAAATAAAGGAAGGCGATATTCGGAAATGTTTTCCAAATAACATAGAAGGCCAACATGGTTATTGAAAATATTTGGTTAACAAATATTGATAAAGAAATAGAGAAGTGATTTAACTAATGGAATATTAATTAAGGGCTCAGTGACAAGTTCAAAAGGAACATTTGATTTTTGAAAAGAGTAAACTGTTTAGAAACTGCCAGGGAAAGACTGTTTGAATTAAAAACAAATTTAACAGAAATTTGTGAAAGCAAAATTGAATTAAAGTAAAGCCAGTAAAGTGGTAACTGAGATTGAATTAGAATGATATCAAGACAAATTGGATTGTGAGATTCGAATTTGAAGTGTAAATTGATAATCAAGTTAAGAGTTAGGAATCGAGAATGAAACTCGAGTTTGAAATGGTATTTGGCTCGGAGATAAGCGAATGGTTGTGTTGTTCATAAAAGCAGATTGGAATTTGATCGGGATGACCCTTGTATTCGCTGAATTGATAACAGGTGGAAAGGATACAATGATATGCCGACAAAAGGTACAAGTTTATATTTCTATTGGATATAAGATTTATGAGCCGAATTGGCAAGCCGCTTGGCTGTTTAATTTTCTTTTGGGATGGAGATGGCCAGAGAGGCGAGTTGGAGTTTGACCGATTGACCAGTACAAAGGAGGTGCTGGCGAAATTTTTTTCGAAAAGTTAAGGCGTTAGAAAATTTTCAAGATTTTTGAAAATTTTCGTTGATAAGAATTAATGAATAATTTAATTGAAATTAAATTGGTTCAGTTGAAACTGAAGTTAAGAAGTGAACAAATATGTTCTAACCAGTCGATAGGGTCGTTCTCTACCTTAGCAATTTCGAGGACGAAATTATTTTAAGTGGGGAAGATTGTAATGACCCGCATTGGCATAGGTATTATAATTAATTTATTTAATTATTTAAATAGTGAATTAAAGGATTTAATGGTCGTGGAATTAAATAATGGTGAATATTTAATTAAAATAATAAATTAAATAAAATATTTAATTCTGAAATAATCAGAATTGGCTGAAATGGCGATATGGTGTGAACTGGATCATCTGTGATATTTAATTCAGTTTAGAATTGAATTAGAATGACGAATATATTTAAATAACGACAGTTTGAATGTATAATTATATTATAATTAAAATCGAGCTTGAAATGGCGCTGCAGTTCGTAAATTGCGATTCGTACTTCAACTGAATGTACAAGATTCGTTTTAAGCCGGATTTCTGTGAAACAAGAAACGTGTGGAGCTGGTGGAGTATATCATTCTAGTGGAAGAGAAAAATTGGGATTTCGTCATGTAGATTTTGATTCACGTCCAAATCAAATTTCAGAAAAGTCGCTGTAGAATTCCTTTATAATTTATAAAGGAATTATTTATATTTTAAAAAGGAATTTCAATATAAATCGAATATCGGGTTGACCCAGAAGTGAATATCGAGTTAGAAATTCATATAGGAATATTCTAGAGTTGTATGGTATTCCACTGTGAATATATACGATAATATTAAATTATTAATATTTAATTAAATTATATTTAAATATATTTATATATTTAAATAGGGTCATTCAGAGCTTTAAAATATAGCCGGTTTTGCAAACGAAGTCGGAATTCGACGAAACTAATTTTGTTAGATCCGCAATGTCAAATAGTTGTTAGATTCCCAGTTTCATGATTTTTAGAGTCACTGTGTGGTCGTATGGATTTTTAGAGTGAGAAACAGTTAGTATTTCGACGGTTAAAAATACGCTGTGTGAGCAAACGGAGTCGGAATTCGACGAAACCAGTTTCGTTGGGACCGTAATGTCGAATTGTAGCTGCATGTCCATTTTCGTGATTTTTGGTTATCGTGTGTGGTCATGGGGATTTTTAACAATAAATATAAACAGCGTAAGGATAGATATTAATATAATAATCAAGATAAAAATATCTAGAAAATCCAATGAATACCTAACTTTCTTCTAACCTAAATTATATTCTCTTTGGTCAAACAAAAATGCGCCGCCACCAAACATTTCTTCACAGTAGAAAATCGGTGTCTTCCAACAATCAAAGAATTTGAAATAAATTCAAATAAATTGCAAACTATATATGTATGAGATGATGTTGGAATCCTATTTAGTCTGGTATCCCATTCGACGTCTTCTTGGTTTGCCCCAAAATATATCAGCTAGGCTAGGGCTGCGATTTGCTAGTGATTAAGAGATCGATTTGCGGAATAAAGTAGGTATTTGGATTCATATAGAGAAACGACGGTTTGGGTGTGAGTTTGGGGGAGATCGACACCACTTAGTATCGCAGGTTGCTGTAGCACGGCCGACGACGCGGTTTGCAGATGAAGGCCGATTCACATACAGTGGTGATGATTAGGAGGAGGTCGGTTTGGTGTGTTGTTTGGTTGCGTAGGAGCTGACATATGGTGACTGAGGGGATGGCAGAGGCCAGTCAACGCGAGGTCAAACAGTTATAGGGAGGATGAGTTCGGATTTCTGTAGACAAGACCGAATATGAATTCATGGCTGTGAGGTCGAAGAGGGTTTGATGAGGAGAGAGTGGGTGAGTTCGGTTGTTTGTTTTGTTGGGTATGGAAGTAGGATTGTGCTTTCAAAGTTGCGGCCATGTCCAAAATATCATCACTGGAGGAGCGGCTCCCATCTGGAAGGAAGGAGAGTTACGGGGTCGGGCTTGTAGAAGTGAAGATGGGCCTATTTTGGGAAGGTTGGCCCATTTATAAAGTTAAACCCAAGTTTAAACTATTTAAAATTTGTATTAACTTGTGAATGTGATATCTCATCCATACGAGGTCAGAATCGAGAACCGTAAGTTGCGGTAGGATCGTATGGACGGACACTACACGATGGAACTGACTGGAAGTCCATCATCGCTCGTTACAATTTATGGCGAAATAAATTGTCCGTCTGAACCAAGCGATGGTTATCGTTATTAACGATGATCGTCCAATGTGAGTAAATCTCACTAACTCTGAACAGTTTATAATTTCATGTTGTATTTTTAGAACTGTTAAATATTGGCTGATTGACTGTGTGTTGATTGTTTTATTGAACTGCTACTCAGTTAGTTGAATTTCTATATTGATTCTGTTTAACAGAATATATCATATGGAACTGAAAGTGATGTTATCTATATTGTTTAACATCTGTGATGCAGGGAAACAGGTTGGAGGAATCCAACTGGACTCCTCAACAGTTATTTTATTGTTTTCATATATTGTGATATATGATGTGATTTATAATCTGTTGTCGATTATGAGTGTTTGGACAATATTGATCATCGTGATTTGATATGTTGAATACCATAACATACCGAAATGTTGATAAGGAGGAATTTGTCAAAGTGATATTTGAAAATAAAATATTTATAAATGGAATATTTATAAATAAGAAATATTTATAAATTGGAATATTTATAAATAGGAGATATTTAGAAAAAGGGAAAACGTTATAAAAAGGAAATTGTTATAAGAAGGAAATCATTTTAAAGTGGGGAACCGTTACTAAAAGTAAATCTTTAAAATGAATAAATGTTGTTAAAAGGGAAATCTTTATAAAGCGAATAAAGGAGATAAATCGAATATGGTATTCGAAAGAAGTTAAATCGAATTAGTTATTCGAAGGGAGTTAAATCGAATATGGTATTCAAAATTAGTAAATCGAATTAGTTATTCGAAAGGGGTTAGTCGAGTCGAGTAAATTGAATAGAGTTATTGAATATTAGTTTATTCGAATATAGTTTAATCGAAAAGAGTTATCGATTTATAGTTTAAATCGAAAAGAGTTATCGATTAGTTTAATCGAAGTGAGTAATCGAATATAGTTTATTCGAAAGGAATTATCGAATTTGGTTATTCAAAGGAGTTATCGAATTTAGTTATTCGAAGGAGTTAATCGATTAGAGTTAAAGCAAATGAGTTAATCGAATATAGTTTATTCGAATAGAAAGTAAAAGGAGTTAATCGAATATAGTTTATTCGAATAGAGTTAAATGAGTTATCGAATATAGTTTATTCAAAAGGAGTTAAGTGGGACGATTTAATCAATAGCGTTAGTCCAATAGGGTTAATCAAATAGCGTTAGTCCAATAGGGTAAATTGATAAGGGTTAATCGAATAGAGTAAATTGAATAGAGTTATCGAATATACCTTATTCGAAGGGAGGAGTTATCGAATAAAGATGTATTTGAACGAGAGTCACATAAGGAAGTGTTAAAGGGTTAAAAGATGAACTTGCCCTATTTCGAGATTTGAAATGTTGTTCAGTTAAGGTCTGAGAGGTAGTTATACCCCAACTTGATTGACTTCTTTTAATTTAGAAATGGGTAAGGTTCGAGAGTGAAAGTGGTTAGGTGAATTTAGTAAATAAGTATAGTGGTTCAAGTTGTCGTCGCGATGTTGATTTAAACATCTGTTTAAATCCAAGTAAGGAAGATTTGGAAATGTTTTCCAAATGGAATCAGAAAAATAATCAAATACTGAAATAAGGATATATATATATAGATATATATATATATATGATTGATGATTTATTGATAGAATTTCCATCTGGAAATAATATCGTTGTTTGCACACTTGTTTTTCTTTGATAGTTAACTCATAGACTATCGAAGTTTTGACCATTTTAACATTGTTAATATGGAGAGACCGGTTGGATTATTATCCAAAGAACCACTCTGTATTGGCATAAGCGTTGCGAATCATATATGCCAAAGATAATTGAAGACGGAGTAAAGTGCAAGGGCTATTGTATAAGTCTTAGATAATAGTGTCTAAGATGGATGTATTGAATAGTACCTTCGGTTCATCCTGTTCCTGGATGACTTGTATGGACGGATGTCTGACAGAGTATCTCCAGATGATCATGTATATTGATTTCTCCAACCGTACCAAAAGTGGAAGCGGAGAAGGAAACTTCTTTTAGCTAACACGTAATGTACTGTTGTAGACGTCAATTAGTGATTTTCGATGGATATGACAATGTGGCATTCGAAGTGAATCTGATGTGATGATGAAGTGTAACCTCATGCCTCATCAATCGGTAAATGACAGAAATCGGGCATGCAGCATGGCTAAGTCGGTCGCACCGAAGTAGGGTGTATAATCACCTGATCTAGAGTTTCATTTATTTCCAAAAATCTATTGTTGATGTTGTCCCATTCGGGAAACGGTTGCTGATCCCAACCGTTGGTGATATACATTCGATACACTCAAGCGAAATGAGTGGTCGGTCATGTGTGGCCGGGTTGTAGGATGTTCTTGTTGAACCCAGTGTATTCCTTTCTAGAGGTACACTAGCGAAAGGTGGTTCCATACCTTGTCATAGTTGGAAATCCATTACCCAATACGTGTTTGCGGTTTTGATTGTATACTATATATGTAGAACATGAGATGAAAGTGTTTCTGCTAGATGATTATTATATTGTGGTTGATAGACATTATTATATTATCAAAATGTTTTTGATGTAAAGCTAATTTGGATTCTCATAAGGGAAAAACCCATTCCGTTATACGACGTGGTCTTATGAGATATCATTTACTTGTTCGAACTGTTTTAAATTGTTTTACTCATACCAGTGCCATGACCGACCCAGAGTTTATTTTGTTTGTTTCCCAAAACTCTTGGGTGCCTAATTTTGTACGGGCAGTCAAGTAGTCGGGATTTACAGATATACTGGAAGAGCTTGGAGCAGGAGGCTTCAGGATTATATAGCTATAGTTATTTGCACTGTGTTGTAAGTGTTGTACTTTGATAAATGATATGTATATTCAAGTACAAATTTGTATTTCAAAGTTATGTTATGAAATATATTTATTCGTTCCGCTGTGAGATGCATGTTACTCTGATATTGTGTTCTTCTTCTTCTTTTTCTATTCTAAGTTTCTATCTTATCTTTCCTCATCCTCTAATTTCTTTCATTAATGATCGGTATTTTTCGATCCTTGGATGTCTGATATGTGTTGTATATCGGATAACCAAGATCGACAAAAACCCGGGTCATTACAACACCCCACTGTGGGGCCAGCATGGGTATCTACGAGTTATGGAGCCGATCGCATGGGAGTAGTGGGTACACCTAGTGGAGATAGGGGCAGGCGACATCTATGAAGGCAACTAGGGGTGCACGAAACTACCATTATCATTATTAAGTTCTGTAGGCGGGATCAACCTTAGGGTGACTAGTGGTGGTGCAGTATAGCAAATATCTTATAGTGGTGGTGCAGTATAGTAATTATCTTATAGTGGTTAGGGTGCGCTTTAATGTTATCTTAGTTCATCTTGTTTCCTTCTTTACTCTGTCATACTCAATTATTCATAGTCATTTCCTTATTTTCCAACTTATGCCTTAGCCTAGTTATTTTGGTAATTATATTGTTAAAGTTATCGCACTCGCCATACATTATGTCTGACCACCTTTGTTTCCTCCTCTTTTCTTCCTCCCCCCCCCCTCCCCAAGGTTCTCAGGTTGGAACTAACACCAGTGGAGGTTGATTTTGGACAGCTGTATTTCTTTCTTTTAGAAGATTGCTTGGATCGCTGAAGTAAAGTTTAGCCTCTCTTATTTATGGCTATTTTGTATTGGGGATTATGTCTTTCAATTTATGTACTTTGATTTAGTCAAGATTGATATTATGTACTTTGACTCTGGTTTTTGATGATGTAATCAAACTTATGTGTTTATCCGCTGCAATGAATAAGGTTTTAAAGTTTTAGTACTGTTTATATCTGTCTTGTTGTTAAATTTCTGTTCTATACTCACTTAAAACGCTCCATAGAAGTTAATGCATTCCCTTTGTGAGTGACATTAATGGACGTGGGGTGTTACACGTGGTATCAGAGCTGAAGGTTACCAGAACAGATATGAATTTTGAAAAGTGTTTTTGAAAAACAACTTTTATAAAGAAGTACTTTCAAAAGTATGTTTTAAGGAAATTATTTTCAAGAGAAAAGCTTATTTTATAAAGCATAACCCCAAGAGCCATATATCTTTCCTTCGGTCCTTTTGTATTGAATCTTTCATTTTTCGTTTCAGCATGTCTGGAAATCCCGAGATACCCGAGGGAATAACAATACCAGGATGGTTTAGAAGGTATTTGGAGACTAGGGCCACCACTGCAGGTCCAGCAAATCCTCCTCCTCCTCCTCCTCGTGTCGATACTTTTGCAAAGATATGTAAGGACTTTAGGGCAATGGGTGGAAAACCTTTTCACGGGACGGAGACATTTGTTGAAGCTCGTAATTGGATAAAGGAGGTGGAAGAATTATTTGGGATCTTTGAAGTGGAAGATGGAAGAAAGGTCCAGTTAGCTTCCTGGCTAATGAAGGATGAGGCCTCGTTTTGGTGGGAGGTCACTAATGGGGAGCGTCCAGTTGATACATGGCCAGATTTTAGGCAGAGGTTTGAGGCGAAGTTTCTCTCGCGAGTTGAAGAGAATCTATACATGGAAAGGTTTCTAGCATTGAAGCAAGGGAATCTATCAGTGAAAGAATACGTCAACAAATTCAATCAATTGGCGAGATTTGGCTAGGACTTGGTAAATACACCAGAAAAGAAGGCCCTGAGATTTGTTAAGGGTTTGAACGAGCCGCTTCATGGGTTAGCTATGACCCACATCCCAATGGGGGCTACCTTTGAGATATTAGTTGACATGGTGCTTATGCATGATGAGGAGAAGGGTGCCAATGCTATAAAGGCACCCGAGAAGAAAGGGGATCAAAAGAAACTACAACAGCAACAACATAACAAGAAAGGTGGTAAAGGCAACAATGCTAAGGGAAAGAAAAGATGCTTTAACTGTGGGACACCCGGCCATCTAAGCAAAGATTGTTGGAAGAAAAAGAAGACTGGTTGTTTCCACTGTGGCGAAGCGGGACATCTAATTAAGGACTGCCCAAAGAAAGGGCAGAGGGTAGGGTCTACCTCGGGAGGACAGGTGCAGGCTCTTATGGCACCAGGGCAGGCAAGGGGACAAGTTCAGGCTCTCGTAGTCCCATCGCTGCAAGAACGAGGTAGAACGATTTCTGTTCAAAGTTTAGTTTTTTTGTTTGATCATCCTGTCCGTACTTTATTCGATTCTGGCGCATCACATTCGTTTATCTCTACATCATTAGTTGAAACACTAAACCTAGATACTAGTCTAGTTACAGATCCCTTAGTAGTCTCAAATCCTATTGGTGCTTCGGCTCATCTTTCTATGATTTGTCGGGATTTGAGAGTGTTTATCTTGGGCGTTGAGTTTGAATGCAACGCCTTTGTTCTTGGCTTCATGGGCTACGGCTTGATTCTAGGTATGGATTGGCTAACTAAATATGGGGCCATCTTAGATTGTGAAAGAAGGGTAGTTAGATTGTTGACTCGTTGTGGAAAGACCCTTGATATTTCTTGTGACCCTAGAGGTCCAGTAATGCTTAGTTACCTAGAATCCCTTAACGCATCCGATGATGACTTACATTCTGTTCCCATAGTCCGTGAATATGCTGATGTCTTCGATGAGGTGAGGGGTTTACCCCCCAAAACGTGAGATAGACTTTTGAATATATCTAGTAGACAATGCAAAGCCATTTGCATTGCCAGTGCACCACATGGCTCCAAGAGAGAGAAGAGAACTCAGTAAGCAAGTGAAAGAATTGCTTGAGAAGGGGTTCATCAGACGTAGTATATCAGAGTGGGTGCTCCAGTAATATTTGCCATGAAGGCAGATGGGTCCCTTAGACTTTGTGTGAACTATAGAGAACTTAATAAGCTTACTAAGAAGAATAGGCACCCACTACCAAGGATTGACGATCTCTCCGATCAGTTAGTTGGCACCTCAGTATTTTCATAGTTGGACTTAGCCACGAGTTTCCATCAGTTGAGAATGGTTGAGGATAGCATAGACAAGACTGCCTTTAGGACTCCAGACGACTTCTTCGAGTGGCTTGTGATGCCCTTCGGTTTGACAAACGCCCATGCATACTTTGCTGACTTTATGAGTAGGGTGTTTTGGGAGTACCTTAATAAATTCGTGGTAGTCTTTGTGGATGACATCTTGATCTTTTCTAAGAGCGAGGAAGAGCATGCCCTACATCTTAGGGAAGTGTTGGAGACTCTTCGAGCGCATAGCCTTAAAGCTAAATTTTCTAAATGTCACTTTTGGAGGAAGGGAGTGCGATTCTTAGGGCACGTGGTTTCCAAAGAAGGGATAGCTGTGGATCCCGCGAAGGTAGTGGCCATCCAAGATTTGAAGGTCCCTAAAAATGCTACCGAGGTAAGGAGTTTCTTAGGATTGGCTGGCTACTATAGGAAGTTTATCAAAGACTTCGCAAAAATATCAGCTCCATTAACACGCTTGACGAAGAAGAACCTAGTTTTCACATGGGACGTAGATTGTGATGATGCGTTCCAATGTTTGAAGAGAGCTTTGACCACAACCCCAGTCTTAGTGTTGCCAGATGGGAGTAAGCCATTTACCGTTTATACCGATGCTTGTGGAACAGGACTAGGCGCAGTCTTAATGCAAGAGGGAAGGGTAATAGCCTATGGTGGAAGGTAGTTGAGAGTGCATGAGAGAAATTACCCTACACAAGACCTAGAGTTGGCCGCTATTGTCTTCGCACTTAAGTCTTGGCGACATTATCTTCTTGGTGAGAAATTCGAACTATTCACTGACCACAAATCGCTAAAGTACTTGTTCTCTCAGAAGGACTTGAACTTAAGGCAGCAAAGGTGGATAGAATTCTTAGCATCCTACAATTTCGAGATAGCATATACCCCTGGCAAGGGTAACATGGTGGCAGACGCCTTAAGTATGAAAAGGTTGTCCTTGAGTCCGTTGTTTGTTGAATGGCGAAGCTTAAAGTTCATCTCTACGTTTGACTTTAGACCTTCCATTGACTTCGTACCTGGTTTGCTAGCATCCTTAGAGGTCAGACCTACGCTTTTGGGATGGATTGGAGAGGCACAGCGAGATGACCCACAGTTGGTTGAGTTAGTAGAAAAGCTCAAAAGAGGGGAGTCATCGAGCCATCTCCGTAGGTATACCCTAGATGATAAGGGTTGGTTACGTAGGGATGGTAGACTTTGTGTACCACGGGACGATAATTTGAGGAAGACCATTCTTGATGATGCACATCGTTCGAAGATGACCACTCATCCCGGCGGGGACAAGATGTACATGGACATGAGACGAGTTTACTTTTGGGACGGCATGAAGAGGGATGTGGCCGAGTTTGTCGCTAAATGCTTGGTGTGCCAACAAGTAAAAGTAGAGCAAAAGAAGCCCGGTGGATTGCTTCACCCATTGGAGGTCCAACAATGGAAGTGGGAGAGTGTCTCGATGGACTTTATTGATGAGTTACCGAGATCGAGGAAGGGTAATACGGGGATTTGGGTCGTGGTAGACAGACTTACTAAGAGCGCCCATTTCATTCCCGTGAAGAGTAAAAGGACTGCTCCATGGTTAGCCTCCGTATACATTCGAGAGATAGCTCATTTGCATGGTGTTCCTTCTAGCATAGTGAGCGACCGCGATCCTATTTTTACTAGCGAATTTTGGAAGAGTTTGCAAGAAGCGGTAGGGACTCAGTTATGTTTGAGCACCGCATATCATCCTCAGACGGACGGCCAGACCGAGAGGGTAAATCGTATTCTAGAGGACCTATTGAGGTTTTGTGTCTTAGATTTCGAAGGTACATGGGAGGAACATCTTCCGTTGGTGGAGTTCGCATATAATAATAGCTTTCAGTCTAGCATTGGTATGGCACCGTTCGAGGCTCTTTATGGACGGTCGTGTCGTTCGCCTACATGTTGGTGGGAGTCTACAGATAAGATCTTGCTTGGGCCCGATATGATTAAAGAGACTTCAGAAAAGATCGATTTGATTCGAAGGGGGATGAAGACGGCGCAAGATAGGCAGAAATCTTATGCGGACAAGAGGAGGTCAGATCTTGAGTTTGATATTGGGGACATGGTCTTTGTCAAGGTGTCTCCATTATGGAATGTCGTTCGCTTTGGGTCCATTGGGAAGTTAGCACCAAGGATCGTAGGGCCGTTTCCTATTAAGGAGATAATTGGACATATGGCATATAGAGTGGAGTTTCCCGAGAGACTTAGTGGTGTACACGACGTATTCCATGTATCACATTTGAGGAAGTGCTTGCACGAGACCGCGGAAGTGGTAGAGCCGAGCTTGCTTAGAGAGGTGGAGATAGACGCGATGCGACGATTCGACGAGCTCCTACGTGCATTCTTGGGTCGGAGATTAAGAAGTTGAGGAATCGAGAGGTCAAGATAGTCAAAGTGCAATGGGGAGATGATGAGAGCAACGCTACTTGGGAGACGGAAGAGAAGATGCGTTCAATATACCCTTTTCTTTTCGAGGGTATGTCTTTTAATTTCTCCTTTATCGCTTAGCTTGTACTTGTTTTATCTTTAGTATGTCCTCTCGCTAGTATCTTTGACCTTTAGATAGGGTAGTCCTATGGTTGAAACATGTGTTTGAGACATGTTATGTATGATGGATGCATGTGGATGCAAGTGTTTGCTCGTGGTTGCTCGTGGATGCATATACACACACTTTTGGCACTAGATCGGCTCAGTCACTTCATATTGCATATTGCATATTGCATATAAATGTGTGTGCATATTTAAGTTAATGGGTGCATAATGGTTGTGCTATCATATGGATGCTGAATTTTGGTGAATGGTTGTGCACACATGTAGAAATAATATGTATCGATAGGATTTTTTTTCGCATACATAATGGACGCATGGCATTATCATGGTTTGCATTAAGGAGGTCAACTGAATCAGTAGACCGCCTGATTTTGCATTAGATAAGGAACATATACACACACTTTTTGCAAATGTTCATACATCATTAGGAATTTTATAAGGATAATGGATGCCTGTGTTTGATGGCTGAGTAGATGGTTGTTTGGATGTTAGGATATTTCTCCATAACTTGGAGATTTCGGGGGCGAAATCCTTTAAGGAGGGGAGAATGTAGCACCCCATAATTTTTAATGTTAATGTTCGCAAATTAAAGAATAACTAATCCCAGATTTGAGAATTAAGGGAAACGGGTTGCGCTATTGTGTTCATCTCGGAATTCTGGTTGAGATAGAGTCCGAGTTTGCGTGAATTGGACTTCGTATGAAGAAGTTATGGCCGTCGGAAGTTGCAGAAAATTCAAAACAGATTTCAGAAAATTCAAATTTCAAAGTCAAACAGGCTAGGCGGGAAAATTCCCGCCAGGGCCAGGTCGACCTGCCCTCCGCCCCCCTCTCCCAGGCAGATTTGATTGATGACCTGTAAATGATTGTGTGCTTACTCATTAGGGTTTCTGATCTGCTCTGATTGGCTGGGATTAATTCTGGGTTGATCAGACGGCCTAAACTAATCCTAAACTCTATAAAAACACCTATAGACTCAAACCCTAAAATCAAAATAAAATTAGATTCATGGCCTCCATGCCGTCACCTAGCAACCCAGCATAGCCGCCACCAATTAGAGAGGAAGAAAGCTAATCAACGAATCTTCTTCAAGGGAAAGCTAATACAACTTCAGAACTTAGAATTCAGAACTCAAGACCTTCTTTGAGTTGTGAGTTGATTTCTTTAATAAAATAATTAGCAATTTAATTGGATTAAGTTATGATGTGGATTATATGGATATGATGTGAATTATTGACCGCATATTATAATTATGTTCTAAAATTGAGATGTTATCATATATGTTGTAAATTCTATGATGTTATGTTGTGATGCTATCATCTATGTTGTAAAGTTATAATGCTATCATCTATGTTGTAATTCTATGATTGACTTATGTATAATCAAATCGTCATGTTGTTCATATGCTAGTTTGGTTATGTTGATTCATATGATAAATCATATGTATGTATGCAAGTTTAGATATTGATTTAGACATAAACCATATGCAAGTTAGTAAAAATTATGTACAACTTTACATGTTTCATGACATCTATTTTAGATTTAATGTTAGGCTATGACATGTGTGAGTTATATGCTAAATTCTACATGCTAGTTTACATGTTTAGATGTAAGTTTACACCATTGTTATGTTGCATAAATCGCATATGATAGTTTATATAAATATATGAGTTTGGAATATGAATCATGTTATGCAAGTTTGTGGTTATTGCCTATGCAAGTTTACACCTTTAGATGTAGATCTATGACATACATGATTTATGCAAGTTTGTGACTATTACCTAAACAAGTTCACACCTTTAGAATTGGATCTATGACATATGTAGTTTATGCAAGTTGTAACTTTGGCTTATGAAAGTTTTAGATGTAGAACATCATTCACACATGCAAGTTCACCCCTTATGTTTAGATCTAGTTTTAATTATATGTATGTTGTGATGTTTTCTCTTTATTCCATGAGTTAGACTATTCGAGTCTAACGTATATTTTACGTTAAACAAACGAACGTACAACGTGGGGTAAAGGGGATAATATTAAAAGATTTAATTGGCATAAATGCCTTAAAAGGCATAAAATAAATTTGTGATGAAAATTGGTATGCTTTTACATACCATAAATAGATGGACATAATTAAGTCAATTATGGCCATAGTTAAATTTGGAATTAATTGATAATTTGAATAGGGAAAGTAATTCAAATTGGGGGAAGATTAATTAGGTGTAATTAATCGTCTAAGACACGAGGTTAGGCTCTTTTGTGGTGTAAAACTAACCGGACCCGCCCGGCAAATCCAGTTGCCACAAATGCCAGTCTAATGTGAGTGGTCTTTATAAGGTTATGGTCTTAATGAATTAAGAAACACTTTAACCAGATAAAGATTTAGTGGGACATGAGGGGGTTAAGTGAGTGCCTTGGGTGGCATGTGGAATCTAGTGGGTGCCTTGGGTTGCATTTGAAATACGATTAGAAACACGTAACTAAAATGTGAAACATGTAAGTGAACATGAATAAGAAGAGGGTTAAGTGGGGTGTACTAGAGGGGACCAAGCTTAGGTGGATAGCTTGTGTCAAGTAATGGGGGCCCGTTTCAACCAGTAACCCATACGTATCTTTGTGGGCTCGAACCAAGTCGAGGACGAGACACGGATACTGGGCTTGACTGTAAGAGGCCAAAACGGGTTAGCGGTGGCATCGCAAGTCCAACGGGTTCATATCCGTGTGTGGGCTCGAGCTGGTAGGTAAGACGTTGTTGCATCGTGTAGGTATAAGCCGTGCATTATTGGTGGTATCGGGTTGCCACTTTGGGGAGTGATACACCCCACTGTGGGGCCAGCATGGGTATCTACGAGTTGGGGAGCCGATCGCATGGGGGTAGTGGGTACACCTAGTGGAGATAGGGGCAGGAGGCACCTATGAAGGCAACTAGGGGTGCACGAAACTACCATTATCATTATTAATTTTTGTAGGCGGGATCAACCTTAGGGTGACTAGTGGTGGTGCAGTATAGCAAATATCTTATAGTGGTGGTGCAGTATAGTAATTATCTTATAGTGGTTAGGGTGCGCTTTAACATTATCTTAGTTCATCTTGTTTCCTTGTTTACTCTATCATACTCAATTGTTCACAGTCATTTCCTTATTTTCCAACTTATGCCTTAGCCTAGTTATTTTGGTAATTATATTGTTAAAGTTATCGCACTCGCCAGACTTTATGTCTAACCCCCTTTGTTTCCTCCTCTTTTCTTCCTTCCCCCCCCCAAGGTGCTCATGTTGGAACTAACACCAGTGGAGGTTGATTTTGGACAGCTATATTTCTTGCTTTTAGAAGATTGCTTGGATTGCTGAAGTAAAGTTCAGCCTCTTTTATTTATGGCTATTTTGTATTGGGGATTATGTCTTTCAATTTATGTACTTTGATTTAGTCAAGATGGTTATTATGTCTTGGCAACACTATTTGCTTGGTGAGAGGTTTGAGTTGTATACAGACCATAAGTCACTAAAGTAATTGTTCTCCTAAAAAGATCTAAACATAAGGAAACAGAGATGGATGGAGTTCTTAGCATCCTACAATTTTGAGATTGCATATAACCCTGGCAAGGGTAATGTTGTAGTAGACGCCTTGAGTAGAAAGAAGTTGATTTTGAGTCCTTTGTTTGCCGAGCGGTAGAGCTTAGAGTATATCTCTACCTTTGACTTTAGACCCTCTATTGACTATGTACCCGGTTTGTTGGCATCGTCAGAGGTGCGACCTACGCTTTTGGGACAGATAGGTGTGGCACAACGAGGTGACCCACAGTTGACGGAGATAGTAGACAAGCTCATGGGGAGTCTTCGTGAAATGACTCGTATTTTTAACAGATAATAAATAATTTATTTAATTATTTAAATAATGGTTTTGTAATTTAAAATGACCAGAATTAAATAATATTGAATATTTAATAAATATAAATAATAGAACAATATATTTAATTTCTGAAATAGTCGGAAATAGTAGAATTCATAATATTGTGTGAATTGGATTAATTATAATATATAATTCAGTTTAGTGTTGAATTATATTAAAGAATATATTATATAAACAACAGTTGAATGTATAATTTAAATTATAATTATAACCGAGCTCGAAATGGCACGGCAGTTCGCAATTTGGCGATCCGATCTTTAAATGAATATGTCGAATCCGTTTTAAATCGGATTTCTGTGAAACAAGAAACGTTCTGAGCTGGTGAAGTATATCTTTCTGATGGAATAGAAAAATCGAGATTTCGTCGTGCAGATTGTAAGTTATGTCCAAATCAAATTTTAAAATAGTCGCTATGGAATTCCTTTATAATTTATAACGATTTATTTATATTATAAATGGATTTTCAATATAAATCGAATATCGATATAATTGGCAATTTTGAAATATTGAGTTAAAAATCCTGATGTATTTATTCTGGAGCTGTATTATATTCTGTGTGAATATATATGATAATATTTATTTATAAATATTTAATTTAATTATTTTTAAATATACTAATATTTTAATGGGTTTATTTAGAGCTTTAAAAATAGCTGTTTTTGCAAATGACCTCTGTTTTCGACAAAGCTAATTTTGTTGGATCCGGAATATTAAATTATTGCTAGATTTCAATTTCCGTGATTTTTGGAGTCAGTATGTGGCCATACGGGATTTTAATCTGAAAAATAGTTAATTATTTGACTTTAAAAATACGTTATGTGAGCAAACGAAGTCGAAATTCGACGAATCCAGTTTCTTTGGGTCCGTAATGTCAAACTGAACTCGCATGTCCATTTTCAACAAAATTGGATATATTGTGTGAGCATATGAATTTTTAATTGATGAATACAGATAGCGAGAGATCAAAAATCAATAAAATAATTAATAAAAAATATATACTTTTCCTATATATATCCCTAAATTTTCCTAAACCCTAACATACCTTTCTCCTCAGTGAAATATGCGCAGCCACCACCGAAAGGAATTTAAACAGTAAAATCAAAGTTTGAAAATCAATACAAAATCAAAGAAAAATCTGAAAATTTCGAAACAAGTATATTTGAATCCCAGCTGAGCTACTCTCCACGCCTTTACAAGTTTTGTTGGGTTCGAATGCTTTTTTTCGTTAGAAGTAGAAGCTGCTAACCTAGGGTTTTCTATCGTGGTGTTTTGAGGGGGAATTGGCCGAAGTGGTAGTCGGAGATGAACTTACAATGGGATTTCGCACCTTGGTGGATGTTTTTGGGGGATTTCGTTCGAAACTTTGTCACTGGAATTTCTGTGCGAACCAGATGAGTACCTCGAAGACGCATATGACTGTAGTGTGCAAGCTTGTTGAAGTTGTTATGGGGTTAATGAGATTTTGATGAGAAGAAGTTGGGTGTAATTAGTTTGTGCTTTAAGGGAGAGAAGAGATAGAACGGGAAATCGGAAATGGCTTGAGAAACAGGCGCTGGTTTTTGATGTCAGGGAAGAAGGACCACGAGCGGGTATTGGGTTACGGGTTAGTGGGAAAAGGATTGGAGGGAAAAATGGCTTTGGGCCTTATGAACTGTGAGCCCAATTTAATTATGAAGTTTTATTGTAATTTTGTTTAAATTACGTTAACTAGTAAATGCTATAACTTTATCATACATAATCAGAACTCAGCAAAACAAGATCCGTTGGGATCATTTCGACGACGGCTACACAATGAAACTGATTAGGAGTGATTCGGAACTCATTACAATTTATAGCGAAATAAATTGCCCGATTTCAATCGACGATCGATTATCGTTATTTAACGATAACCGACCAATGTGAGTAAATCTCACTAACTCTGTACAGTTTATATTTTTTTGTAAGTATAATCTAGTATTGATAAATGATGATTGATTGTTGTGTGTTGATTATTTGACTGAATTGCTGATTTATTGGTTGAAATTGTAGATAATGATATATATATAAATCGTTAATCAAATATTGATTATGTTTATCAGAATATTTTATATTGAAATGAAATCGATGTTATTTATATTGTTTAACGTCTGTCAATACAGGGAGACAGGTTGGAGGGATCCAGTTGGATTCCTCAATATAATAATACTGTTTGTTTTCATTTATTGTGATATATGATGTGATATAAAATCTGTGATTTGATTATGATGACACTGGTCATGTTATTCGGTATTTTAAATACCATATGAAATACTGGAATGTAAAAAGGAAATTTTCAAAGTGAATATTGAAAATGAAATATTTATATATAAAATGAATAGAATTTATATAAAAGGATTTATATAAAATGAATAGGATTATAAAAAAGGATTTATATAAAATAAATAGAAATATATAAAAGGATTTATATAGAATAAATAGAATTATATAAAGGGAATTATAAATGAGATTTAAGTGTTAGAAATAAAAAGGAGATTTGTATGAATAATTCTGCAAAATAGAAGTATAAATAGAATTTGGAAATGCGATATTATTTTAAAATACGAAATCAAACTGTTTTGATTATATTAAGAAATATTATTCACATTCTATGTGAAAAATTAGATGAAAATAAATATTTTGCAAATAAAATATTTATAAATGAAATTGGGTTTGAAATGGGAATTTAAATGGAATTACTGAAATTAGAAACTGACTAGAAATTAGTTGAGTTGAATGGCTTTCTGGGTATCGATCTGATGTTGGTTTCGGCCTTCGGAGTTTATGCTTGGGAAGTTGTTCTCTGACTAATTTACAGTTAGAGACTGATAGAGGTGGGAAGATGTTGATGCATGAATCAGAAATGGAAACGTTTTCCAAAGTTAATAACATATATTTTCTGATTTTTGAAAATAAGGAATTTATGAATATATGGAAATGATAAATGGGAAACTGGGAAATGAAATGATGATTGATCGGTTAGATTTCCGTTTGGAAATACGACCGTTGTTTGTACACATGTTTTCCTTTGATAGTTAAATCACTGACTACCAAAGATTTTGACCATTTCCATTCTCAATACGGAGAGACCGGGATCAGATTCATTATTTGAAAACCACTCCGCATGGCATTAGCGTTGCGAATCAAATATGACGAAGATAATTGAAGACGGAGTTATGCAAGGGCTGTTCAGTAAATCCTAAGTAGAAATTTCCTAAGATGGATTTACAGAATAGTGCCTTCGGTTTGTTCAGTCCCAAGACGACCTGTATGGAAGAATGTATGACGGAGTATATTTAATAGATCGCGTAAGTTGACCTCTTCAAACGTATTTACGTTTGGTGGTGGAGGAATTCGTTTCTCTTAGCTGTTTACCCGTGATATGTTTGGAGAAATCAATTTGTGATTTAGCGGGCATGATGATGTGTCATTCAAAGTGAATGAAGATGTGGTTTGAAAAGGATATGTTATGGCCTCTAGCCTCACAACCGGAAATGGTATAAAATCGGGTAGGTTGCATGTCTATGTGCTTGGCTGCCAATTAGGGTGTATTGTCACCTGATCTAGAGAAATTCCATTTACTTATATAATCTATTTTGATGTTGTCCCCTTTGGGAAATGGTTGCTAATCCCAACCGTTGGTGATAATACGTTCGGTACACTCAAGCGAAATGAGTGACCGGTCATGTTTAGCCTAGGTTACAAGATGTTCTTGTTGAACCTGGTGTATTCCTCTCTAGAGATACACTATCGGAAGGTCGTCCCATACCTTGCCTGTTGGAATTCATTAACCAATAAGCGCCCGCGGTTTTTGATTATATGTTATGTATGCGGAACGTGAGATGAAAGCGTTCTGCTAGATGATTATTATATTATGGTTGATAGACATTATTATAATATTAAAACAGTTTTGATATAAAGATCACCGTTTCTTTCAAAAGGATTTTTGAATGTTGGACAAAGTGTTTTGGATTCTCATAGGGGAAAAACCCGTTCCGTTATACGGCGTGGTCTTATGAGTTATCGTTTAATCGCCCAAACTGTTTAAATGGTTTTACTCATACCAGTCCCATGACTAACCCGGAGTTTATTTTGTTTTGTTTTCCCTAAACTCTTGGGTGCCCAATTTTGTACGGGTAGTCAAGTAGTCAGGATTTTATAGATATACTGAAAGCTCAGAGCAGATGGCTTCAGGATTTTATAGCTATTGTTTAAATCCGCTATGATGTAAGTGTTGTACTCTAATATACAAATACAGATTTGTGTTTCAAAGTTATGTTGTATACTATAGTTTATTCGTTCCGCTGTGAGATTCGTGTTACTCTGATATTGTATGTTCTTCTTCTTCTTCTATTCTAATTTTCTATCTTATCTATCCTCACCCTCTAACTTCTTTCATTAACTATGTGGTATTTCTGATGCTTGGATAGTCGACATTTAGTTTATGTTGATTACTCACGATCGCGAAAACCCGGGTCTTTACACTTCGAGCCATCTTAGTAGGTATACTATAGAAGAGAAAGGTTGGTTGCATAGGGATGGAAGACTTTGAGTATCACGAGACAATAGTTTGAGAAGGACAATCCTTGAAGAGGCACATCGTTCTAAGATGACCACATATCCCAGTGGTGACAAGATGTATAAGAACATAAAGCGAGTTTTCTTTTGGGCCGGAATGAAGAAGAATATGGCTGATTTCGTTTCTAGATGCTTAGTGTGCCAACAAGTTAAGGCTGAGCAAAAGAAGCCTGGCGGGTTCCTTCACCCTTTAGAGGTTCCACAGTAGAAATGGGAAAGTGTTTCCATGGATTTCGTTGACGGGTTGCCGAGGTCAAGGAAGGGTAATATGGGAATTTGGGTAGTAGTAGATAGACTTACTAAGAGCGCCCGTTTCATTCCCATTAAGAGAAAAAGGACAGCGACATGGTTAGCATCTATTTATCTCCGAGAGATAGTTCGTCTATACGGCATACCTTCTAGTATTGTGAGCGATCGAGATTCCATTTTCACTAGTGAGTTTTGGAAGAGCTTGCAAGAGGCGGTAGGAACGTAATTGTGTTTGAGTACCGCTTATCACCCTCAGACGGACGACCAAACAAAAAGAGTGAATCGGATTCTAGAAGATCTTTTGAGGTTATGCATCTTGGACATTGGAGGGACATGGAAGGAACACCTTCCATTAGTAGAGTTCGCGTACAACAACAGTTATTAGACTAGTATCGGCATGGCACCTTTTGAAGCTTTATATGGGCGACCTTATCGATCACCGACTTGTTGGTGGGAATCTACGGATTAAATTTTGCTTGGGCCCGATATGGTTAGAGAAACTTCGGAGAAGATAGACTTAATTCGGAGATGCATGAAGACAGCAAAGGATCGGCAAAAGTCATACGATGATAAGAGAAGGACCGATCTTGAGTTCGATGTTGGAGACATGGTCTTTATTAAAGTATCACCGTTAAGGAATGTAGTTCGCTTTGGAGCTGTAGGGAAATTGGAACCAAGGTTCGTAGGGCCATTCCGCATTACAGAGCGAGTTGGAAAGATGGCCTACATAGTGAAGTTGCCCAAGAAGCTTAGTGGTGTGCGTAACGTGTTTCATGTGTCGCATTTAAGGAAGTGTTTACATGATACTGCGGAAGCAGTAGAGCCGAGCATGCTTAGAGAAGTGGAAGTAGAGCGAGATGCCACGATTAGACGAGCTCCTACATGCATACTTGGATCGGAGGTTAAGAAGTTAAGCAACCGAGAGGTCAAGTTGGTTAAATTCCAATGGGGAGATGATCAAGGAGACGCGACTTGGGAAACGGAAGATAAGATACATGCATCGTACCCTTTCCTTTTTGAGGATATGTTCTTAACTTCTCCTTTTACTACCGCTTAGTTTATACTTGTTCTATCATTTAGTGTATCCTCTCGATTATATCTTCGATCTTTAGGTAGAAAATCTTATGGTTGTAAACATGTGTTTGAAACATGTTATGTTTAGTGGATGCAAGTGGTTGCTCGTGGATGCATTTACACACACTTTTGGCACTAAAATCGGCTCAGTTACTTTCATATTTCATATTCCATATATTTGTTTATTGATTGAAATTTTATTTGTTATCATGTGGATGTTGCATTTGAGTGAATGGTTGTGTACTCATATAGAAGTTATAAAGTACATTAGGAATAATTACATACATGGACTCATGGCACTGACATAATTCGCATTAGGAGGTCAACTGAATTAGTGGACCGCCTGATCTTTGCATTAGATAAGGAATATATACACACACTTTTGTATATGTTCATATAGCATTAGAAATCTCTTAAGGACTATGGATGCTTGTGGATGATGGATGAGTAGATGGAAGATTGGATGGTAGGATACATTCTTCTTAACTTGAAGGTTTCGCGGACGAAATCCTTTAAGGAGGGGAGAATGTAACACCCCGTAATTTTATAATATTAAAATAAACAAATTAAAGAGTAATTAATTTTTAGAAGAAGAATTAAGGGAAACGGGTTGTGCTATTGCGTTAGTCTCGGAATTCTGCTAGAGATAGAGTCCGAGTTTGCGTAAAACGGATATAGTATGAAGAAGTTATGGAGCCTAGAAGATTTCAGTTTAAATTAGAATTAAAACAATAATAAAAATCAAATTCGAAATTCAAATTAGCAAGAAGCGGGATGAGCAGGAATTATCCCGCTCTAGGGTGTCGACCACCCTTGGGGAATCGACATAGGTGTCGACTCCCCTGTAGGGGTCGACCCTGTAACACCCCTAAGTCCCACATCGTGGAAGCCTATGTGAAGTGAGTATTTATATAGTAGAGCCCATTTCTTACTAACGCCGAGGCCAAGTGATGGAAAACCCTACACCTGAGAGGTGGAAAAGTAGGGACAATATCGGTGTTAGTAGGGAGGTTGTCTCAGCTTGTGTGGCAATGCCATGTGTTGGCGGATCTCGAAACTTAGCCGAGGCCTTTCGAGGAACAAAACCCCACACCTATATGGTGGCTAAGTTGGGGACAATATCTTTCATGAACGGAGGTGCGGGTTGTCAAATTTTGTATCAGAGCCAATACCCAGCCGGAATTGTGGCTCCTGTGTGGACCACAACGCCTGGGTGAGGTGTTTGTGAGCCAACAGGGACGTTGGGCTCTGTAGGAGGGGAGAATGTAACACCCCTAAGTCCCACATCGTGGAAGCCTGTGTGAAGTGGGTATTTATATAGTAGAGCCCATCTCTTACTAACGCCAAGGCCAAGTGATGGAAAACCCTACACCTGGGAGGTGGAAAAGTAGGGACAATATCGGTGTTAGTAGGGAGGTTGGCTCAGCTTGTGTGGCAACGCCATGTGTTGGCGGATCTCGAAACTTAGCCGAGGCCTTTTGAGGAACAAAACCCCACACCTATATGGTGGCTAAGTTGGGGACAATATCTTGCACGAACGGAGGTGCGGGTTGTTACAGACCCCATCGGCCAGATCTGGGCAGTGACGAATTTTCGTGTTCTAGGGCTGACGTGTCTTCTTCTGGTTGGCTGGGTGATTTGTTTTTCTAGCCTGGATGGTTCAAATGATTCCTAATCAGATCTAAGGGTCCTTATACACCTAATTCACCTATAAATAAGCATATAATCTAAACCTAATCTAAACTAATTTCATCCATGGAGCCTCCATGCTGCTGCAACCTAAATTATAACTAGTTTCTCTTCTTCAACAAATCAAATTAAAGGAATTGTGCAAAGGGGAACGGATCCACAACAGCAACAACACCTAATTCTCTTCCTTAATCCAATCTATGTGAGTTCATTGACTATTTTTAGATTAAAATAATGCTAAAGCAATTCTGACATGTTGTAAATTGGATTTGAGAATTATACATGATAATAAGATTGAATCTCATCAATTCTATCTTAGCCTATACATCAGATTCGTGATTCTTATATGCCATTAGCCTATACATCAGATATCTTATTCTTATATGCCCATATTGATATTATCATCAGTTTTATCATATCTTTATGATCAGTTAATACTTATGCCTATTTTATTGTTATTATTATGCATGTTCTTTATCTTGTCCCTTACTCATTCCCTTTTTGTTTTTATAGCCGGGCTACTGCGAGCCTAGGCCAAATCTCATAGTGGTGAACGTACGAATGGTAATTTAGGGAACGTTGGGAAATTTGGCATAATATATGTTAGGTTGATTTGGGCATGACAAATGTTAAATTTGGCATAATATATGCATGGCAAATCAAATTTGGGGCATGACATGAAATTGGGGTAATTGACATAATTATCCTGAAATTGGCATAAATGGCAAATGAATAAATTGGTTAAGATAAGCATGCTGAGACACGTGGTTAGACTCCATGCGGTAGAAGCCTGCCCGGAACCAACTGGCCTAACCAGCAACCACAAACAGCCAGTCTAATGTGAGAGGTCATAGGCATAACTAAAAAAGATGCTTAGACATGAGGTTAAGTCTGGCTTGTGGCAAAAGACTGCCCGGAACCGCCTGGCACATCCAGCGGCCATAAGCCATCGACTTAATGTGAGAGGTCTGTGCATTAATAACAAATTAATGCTGATCAAAGATGAATATGATACCTAAAACATGTTAGGTGAATGGGGTTAAGTTAACCTGTGTGAGATGACAACTTAACCAATAATACATGAACAAAGTGGATAGGGTTAAGGCAAGCTTGACCAATAATACATATTGATTTGATAACTGGGTAGGGTTAAGTCAACTGGGCAGATAGACAACACTTAACAAAAATAAGTTGGGTTAGGATAAACCCTGGGGAAAAACCTAGTAGCGGTAGGGACCCTTTTTAGACAGTAACCCACTTAAAGGTATTGGTAACCCAGAGCTAGGCAGGGTTGGGGCACGCTTAATGGGCTGATTATAAGCGATCAAATAAGAGCAAGGGTGTAGCAGTGCAGGTTCCGATGGGTTCGTCATGCGTGCACAAGATGTTCCCGACATTGGAAGATTTAGCCACCGTACATCAGTAGGTATAAAGCTATGCAACAAAAGGGTTGCCACTCAGGAAGTGATACACCCAAAGTTGGGACCCACACAGGTATCTACAAGTTAGGGAGCCGATCCATTAGGGGTAGTGTGGGTACATCTAATATATGTTATGGGCAAGTAGGCTGTCAAGGATTGTATGGGATGGATACCACTTACTAGATGTTACGCCCAAGGGCTACCAATTGCGGGATTGGGATCATTTCGATAAGAATTACTAGTAGGTGGTGCAGAGAATTAAATTAAGTAAGAAATCTGGGAAGCGCACAAGACATTCTTTTATATTCATCCAATTATCCTGCTTTACCTTATGTCATGGTTATATCTCTCATCTAGTTTATTCCTGTCATATTTCTTTACTTATTTTCTGGTTGAAAATAACTGGACTCGCCAGACTTTATGTCTGACCTTTTTGTTTTCACCTCTTTCTCTTCCATTCCCCCCTCCCTCAGGTTCTCAGGGAGGAAACACTGAAGTTTGACTTGGATTTCTTTCTTCTTGAAGTGCTCGGAAGTGTTCAGAGTAATGTTCAGCTTTATCTCTTTACATTATGGCTATTTGGAGTAGGATTATGATTTTAGTTTTATGTACTTTGATAGAAAAAAATTGTTCAAGATGGATATTTATGTACTTGACTCTAGTATGTGGTTTTGATGTTGTAATCAAACATGTTTTGCTTTTTTGCTGCAATGAATAAAGTTTGAATTTTCTTAAGTACCATTTATATATCTATCTTGTGATATTTTGTTCTGTACTCTTATAATACCCCATGAAAGTCAATGCATTCCCTTAGTGAGTAACATGGGAATTTAAAAGGGAAAATTTATTTTTCGAAATGGGAATTGGATTTCAAATGGAATTTGAAATCGAAAACTTGTTTAGTATTTAAAACAAGTAATTGAAATTATAAATGATATTTAAGACAAAGAAAATTAACTATTATTGTATAAATTGAAATTTTAATCCAAGTATGAATTTATAAAAGAGGAATTAAAAATGATTTCAAAAAGGGAACATTAGATTTTATTTTGAAACCCGGAATATATATATATTGAATTAGTATAAATCCAAGGGATTTAAGATTAGAATTTGGTTTTGTCGACTTTTATAAAATAATGTAGTTCCAAATAAATTGGAAATTAATATAGAGGATCGAATTAAAAATGAATTTATAACTAAGTTAAAAATGAATTTATAACTAAGTTATAAATTTTAAACGAAGAAATAGACGATGTTGGATAATCTAAAATTTTAAAGCTAGATTTATAAAATATGTTACATTAGTATATTAAAGAATGGAATAAAAGGGTGAGATTTAAACCGAATTTTTGTATTACAAGCTTTTATCTATCTCAAAGTGAGAACGTTTTCGATCAAGGTCTGAGAGGTAAATAAAATACCCCAACATGAACGACTCCACTATTATCAAGGGATGATATTATTTTGTAATGGTAAAGGATGTTGAATTAATTTATTATTTCCATAAAAGGAATTTATAATTGAAATTCGATTATATCGAATTTTATAAATAATATAATTCCATGGTAATTGGAATTGAATATAAAAATTGAGTTTTGAATAAATTCATAACCAAGTAATAAATATGAAATAAAATAATCGATGAGTTGAATTGCCTGAATTGTTAAGTTAGATTTGGATAATGGGTTGAGTTTATTGAAAACGGAGTTGAAATTATTTTGTAAACGAATTTTAAATTGTTTATAATTAAATTTAATTAAAACGAACTCGCCACAGTGCGGTAGTTCGTAATTTGGCGTTTTGAACTTCAATCGAGTATAGCGAACTCAATATAACTCGGAATTCAATGAAACAAGAAACGTTCGGGCCTATTAGTTTTCAAATGGAAGAGAAAAATATAGATTTCATTTTACAGATTTTGAGTTATGTCAAAATCAAATTTCAAAAAAGTCGATGTAGAATCGTTTAGAAAACCATAAAGATTTAATTAGGATTTTTAGTGAATAAAAATCTGAATTTCAATTAGAAAAATCCAGACTTGAGTTATAAAATATATTTGAACTCAAATAGGGTAAGTGGATCGATTTTTGGAATAAAACCAGATCTTTAATTATTGATTAAAATTAACTAATTAGAGGAGTAATTAGTTAACAGAGGTTTAGAAATGAAGTTGACTTTGTAAGGTGAATAAGATTTATGAATTTAAATTTGAAATCGAATATAAAACTTGAGTTAGAAATGGAATACGACTTATGTATAAGTGAATTAAAATATATTTGATTATAATATATTCAAATCGAAAGTGCATTAGGCAAAAGGCTAATTAAGGAAGTGGTTAGCAGATTTTTTGTAAAATGAACGGATTGATTAAAATGAGTTAGAAATGGACGTATATATGTAAACAGGTATGGAATGAGGAGTATGATGAAAATGAAGATTATCTTTTTAGTGCCCGACAAAAAGATACATGTTTAAATTTCCATATGAGATTTTATGAGCCTATTGGGCAAGCCGCTTGGCTTTTTATTTTCTTTTTGAATGAAAAAGGCCTAGAGAGGCGAGTTAGGGTTTGAGCTTTTGAGCCGTACAAAGAAGTTGCTTGCAAAAAATGTCAAAAATTTAAGGAGTTAGAACATTTTTAAGAAATTTGATAACTAGAAATCAATATATCGATATATATAGAATTCGATAAGGAATTCGGAAAAGAGTTAATGAATGGATATTAATTAAAAAGGGCTAGTGATTTTTTGATAGATGTTTGTTTTTCTTTGGTAGCTATATCACCGGCTATCAAAGATTTTTGACCATCGTTGTCAATACGGAGACCAGTTGGATTTAATATCCGAAAACTACTCGTATAAACATAGGCATCGCGAGTTAGATTATGCTGAAGATAATGGAAAATGGAGTGAAATGCAAGGGTTGTTCTGTTTGTTCCGACCTAGGACAAATTGTATGGACGAATGTCTGACAAAGTATTCCTAACGGACCACATAAGACAATCTTTTCAAGATATTACGTATGGTGGGAGAGGAATTTGTTTCTCTTAGCTTTTTATACTCGTAATATTTTTTAGAAGATCAACTAGTGATTCGACGGGTTTGACGATGTGGCATTCAAAGTGCATGGTGGCTAGATGTTCTAAAAAGATAAACGTAGCCTCAAGCCTCATCAACCGGGAAATAAAAAAAATAGGGCAGGCAACATAGCTAGTTAGTTCATACCTAAGCAGGGTATATTTGTCACTGATTTAGAGAAACAATTCAATGATTTATTCTTCTTTCTAATCTGTACCTTACGGATTACAGCTAAACGGCCGACAACCATAGGTGGCAATATATTCGCTACACTCAAGCTAAATGAGTGGGCGGTCATGTACGACCGGGTTGCAAGATGTTCTTGCTGAACCCCAGTGTATCCCCTCTAGAGTACGCTAATCATAAGGTGGTCCCACACCCTGTCATAGTTGGAGTCCATTCTCTAATAAGCGCCCAGCAATTTTTGATTTTATTCTATATACGTAGAGCATGCGATGCAAGCGTTCTATTATTTGATTATTTATTTGGTTATACATTATTATAATATCATCGGATTTTAAAAAAAAAAATGTTTTGGATTGTAGTAAGGTAAAAACCATCCATGTTTATGTGTGGGTTGGTCTTACTATTATCTTTTTCTTTCAAAAGGTTTTTTAAAGTTAAACAATATAGTTGGAGTTTACTCACACCAGTCCCATGACTGACCCAGAGTTTATTTTGTTTGTTTTTCCCTAAAATAAAATCTTGGGTTCCCAAATTTGTATGGGCAATCAAGTGGTTTCAGAATTTTATAGAAACACTCGGAGGAGTTTGAAGCAAGCGGCTTCACCATTAGATATTTAAGAGTTATTTTTCCGTTGTATCAAATGTTGTATTATACTCTGATGATGGTATGTATATATGATACAAAATTTTGCATTTCAAAGATTATGTTATATAATATATTTTATTTGTTCCGTTGTGAGATTCTTTGTTGTTATTTCTGTTCTTATTCTATCTGTTTCTATTTCTTTAACCCTAACGACTCGTCATTCTTTGTTATTTGGGTTGGATATGTGTGGTATTTAGTCAACTCAAATAGTATGGATTTGCGGGTCGCTACAGTTGGTATCAGAGCTTAGATTGAGCGAACGCCTAGGCTTTGGTGGGGTTTACTCATTAGAGATAGGGTCAGTAGTACCCTAGAAAGAGTTGAGTGTATATATATGAGAGAGCGTATTTGTAAGTTGATATAAAAAATTTGTTTTATATTGTTTTGATTGGTTTGTCAAGTGGTTTATGGACTCTAGTCCATACACTATGATCAACTGCATCGAAAGGTATTTATAAACACTTGAACATAGTAATTCGACACGGTATTGTTTTAAAAGTGGGTAAATGAAATTTTTTTACTCGAAATTCTATTTTTGATATAGAAAGAATAATTTTCTAAAATTATTATAATTTATGGATATGGATGAGTTGATTGTTGTCATTATAATCAGATGAGATTATAAAATTGGAATGGTTATATATATAACCATATAAAATTTGTATAAGAATAATATATACAAATGAGATGAATTAAATTTGAATTAAAACCAGAATTTGGAATTTATATCCCGGAAAGTTGGATAAATATTTTTCCTAAGAATATTAAAATAATATAACTATTTTCGGAAAGATTTTTGAATAAAAATCATACTAAATGGATTTTTGAAACGATAAAGCACTGAATTCACTTCGGACATTGGAAAATAATTCCGATGAATATCACAACATCATCGGTGTTCATTTTCGAGTTTCTAAGTGATGGATTGCTACCATAGTGAGATTTCCAATGGGAATTTATTTTAGAAAATAAATTGTTTGGAAAATTCAGATGTTTTGAATTTATGGAGGTTATAAATACGTCAACGTATATATTTATGAGATTTCAAAGGAATTTGAAATAAGTATCGGGTATTTGAATTCTGAAAAAAAATTAACTTAAGCAAGTTAGATGTATTGGAGTGGATAAATTGATTGGAAATCAACCAGCCAGAAATATAAATGGCTATTTTATTAACTAGATAATACCAAAAATGAATAGAGAATTTTTCATTTCCGGTAAACGATATAAATAAATTGATTTAATCAATTTTGATGAAGTTGAATGCATGTAAATGAAATATGAATTGAATGAGAATAATTTGGTTGTAAATCATTTGAATTGAATGAATGCAAGTATATACGATATGTAATATGAATAAAACGACATATATACAAATAATTGGAACTTGTATTAGCATATGCATGCTAAATATACATGATATGACTTGTTTGGTATTGAATTCACATGTTTAATCATTTAAATAAATTGAAGTTACTGAAATATCATATTAAGAGACTTATGAGTTTAAACTGAGTAAGTACAGGTACATGGAGTTGCCTCGATTAGTTTTGGGTGCATGGCTTGCATAAACGCTAAGTTGATTTGCTTTATAAACATTTATATATGGTACGCCTATGCAAAAATATCAAATTAGGATATATGAACTGTTTTCCAACCATATGGGTCGACGTATACTTTTTTTAATCTCTTTTCGTATATTGCAAAATCTCCTCCGTACAGGGGAGACTCTACCAAATTAGGGAGTTAGAATTTTTTTTAAAAGTTTTGAATTTTTTTGTAAAGATAAAAGAGATGATTTTCAAAATGAATTCAATTTGAATTTTTTTGAATGAGAGATAGAAAATTTATATTTTTCTATGAAAACTTAAAGTTGTATAGGACTTGAGTTATAGAATATAAAATACCGAGTTATAACAAAGTGAGGTTTTGAAAGTTAACGGGTTTTGTAACATTTATTCTGCCTTAGTAATTATGGGGACAAAATTCTTTTAAGGGGGAAGGAATGTAACATATCGGATATTTAGTCGATTTATTTTGAACATTTAAATTTATTTTAAATGTTGAATTGGAATAATAAATGATTTTTATATGGAATTTATTGATTGAATAATCAATATATGATTTAATATCGAACATATTGAATTATGATAGACGAAACAACAAATAATAGAATTTAGAGTTAAAATTGAATCAAAAAGATCCAGTCGAACAATATATACTCTATTTGAATTAGAACGATAATAATTATTTATTATCGATCGATTTATATTTTAATCATTTGAATTTAATTTAAATAGTCAATTTAATTTGAAATCTTCTAAATACGACCAAAACAGGGGTTCAGAATCCTAAATTATGTTACTATAAAAACTAAACGGATAGGATCTAAATAAAATCACATAAAAACGTTTCTACATTAGCCACCCTAAAATCCTACTTCAGCCGACCTCACGTAGACCAGTCTCTCGTACTAAAGCTGTGTTGTTCATTTATTAAATTATGCACAACTCCTTTCTCTTCAAATACCCCAAGAGCTTCTGAACATCTAATCGAATCATCCTCACAATTCATACTCAGGCAAAACAATGGAAACCACTGTGAATTTCCACCTTTCAAAAATTCCAAACAATTACAATTACTTCAAAAAATAAAACAAAAATCGATTTGTTGGCCTCCTTAACTCATGTACTCCAACCTAGTACGAACTCCATTGAACTCGAACCTATTGTGGTTCGCTGTTCTTTTACACAGCATGGGCTAGGGCTTTTGGTGTGGCGAGCTACGGAAGGACGGAGGCGAAGTCGAGAGGACTGGGTGTTTCAGGAAGCAAGACGAACCAAAGTAATGCGATTTCTATTTGGGATTCGAAGTGGAGTAGTTCGAACACTTGAATGATGCGATGTTGGTGGTACTGCGAATTATTGGAGTTTTGGATTGGGCGTTGGGTATCTTAGAAGCAGCGTGGTGTTTAGGAATGAGAGTGCGATAGTAGGAATTTCTGTGAAATCGATTTAAGTTTGCTGATAAGGTTTGCGAATTCAAAAGGGGTTTGGGAATCGATCTCTGAAACTGGACAATGGGTTGCATTTTAGGAGGACGTAACATCTTATTGTAGTTTTATTTATGGGAGTTTTGATTTTTCTTCCTGTCGCAATAACCTGTAGAAGCAAGGGGCAGATCACGTTTTGTAGAAATGAAGATGGGGCTAGAGGGGAGTTCGGTTTTTTTTGCCAAAGTTGTTGAAAGCGAGAAGCATATGGGGAGGCCAGTTCTGAGATGCAGTAAGGAAATGAAGAAGAAGGGGTTGTCTTTCCTGTAGAAAAAAAGGGAAGAATCACGAGAAACATTGTTGGTCCGTGATGGTTCCAGGTTGTTGTTCCACTACTGGAGGATAGAAATAAAAGATATTGGAATTAATTGGTGTTTTTGTTTTCATTGGAAATCGAAGTTGGGAGTTTGCATTATAAGGGAGAATGAGGATGAGAGAAGAGCTAGGACAAGGGCTTTAGTTTCAGTTTAGAGCTAGAAGTATATTTATGGTGGTTTGGTTTGGAGTTGCAATAAGGTATACATTTTTATTTTTATTTCTATTTTAGTACGCATTGAAAAATTATTTATTTATTTTAGTAGTTAAATTTAAATTGATAATTATTTAATCAATAAATAAAATTAAACAATCGTAGGTTCAAGATAAATGATTTGAATGGATTTGAAGCCGAGATGATATGGAATTTTAAATGGATACTCACCAAATAAAAATCAAGGTGAGTTAGATGACTCCTTTGTTCGAATTATAATCGAATTTTTATTTAATACACATATTTATATGTTGTTTGTTGGCTGATTGGTTGCACTATTGTTGTAAAGTTCTGGGTTTTCGAACGTTAATAATGAATATTAAAATCCGTTTTAAATAATGATTTGGTGATATAAATGGATTTTATATCGAATTTATTTATTTAAAATCAAGTTTATATATATATTTATAATTTAATTATAAAACGAGCTACAGCGGCGCGGTAGTTCGTAATATAACATTTTGATCTTCAATTGAATATACAGGGTCCGATATAAGTCAGATTTCTGTGAAACAAGAACCACTTGAATCTATTTGATTGTATTTTTCTAATAGAAGCAAAATATTAAGATTTCATCTTATAGATTGGAAGTTATGCCCAAATCAAATTTTTAGAAAATCGCTATGGAATCATTTATAAACCATAACGATAATTTAATATAATTAAATACTGGTTTCAAACTTGGACTAGATCTTTGAGACATAGTTAAAATTTAATTTTTTAGAATATTACTTTAATTTTTAATTTGGAAAATACACAACTTTTTATTTGGAGTACTTTGCACCCTATATCAGTATTTTGGAGTTTCACAATATAAATTAACTTGTCTATATTTTTATATTTGGGACCATGGGGAATTGCTCAACATAACAGTATTATTATTCTTGTCGACAGCGGTCCTTAAATGATAAAGTTTTATATAGCACGATACCCTTAAATATCTACCCCTAAATCAAAATCTATGTGCATACAAATCTTAGGAATACACTGTCCTGCAAAAACATTTACACTCTGCTGCATTGTCTTGTTTCAAAAGCCAGAAAATCTTGTCTAAATCAAATTGATTAAAATTTTC
This sequence comes from Allium sativum, assembly GCA_030737875.1. Taxonomy (NCBI): domain Eukaryota; kingdom Viridiplantae; phylum Streptophyta; class Magnoliopsida; order Asparagales; family Amaryllidaceae; genus Allium; species Allium sativum. Next base: position 774,457,086 of record CM060912.1, read on the forward strand.
AAACCCTATTATCTACCATACATCCTAACTAACGTGTGCAGATAGCACAAGCATGTCCAAACATTTATTAAAGCTAATTCCAAGGCTCAGATACCTTTCCTTGCACGCCACTCTTACCTTCATACCCATGTTTCTTCGCTTATATAAAGTGTAAACAAACTTCACCTTTTTCTTCAGTAAGCTGAAAAAACCACCATTATCACCCATCTTCAAAAATCAATATAAAATCAAATAAACCAAAATCGCTTCCATTTGTTTCGCTGGACTTAGGAGCTCGAGAGCTTCAAGTGTAACATCCCTAAGTCCAACATCGTGGAAGCATGTGTGAAGTGGATACTTATATAGCAGAGCCCATCTCTTACTAACGCCGAGGCCTTTGGAGGAACAAAACCCCACACCTATAAGGTGGCTAAGTTGGGGACAATATCCTACGTGAACGGAGGTGCGGGTTGTTACATCATGCTTGTGGTCTCAGTTTTGGGGCGACGAAAATTTGCCGTAAGGTAGTGTGCATGGGCTTGGCCGACGTTGTCGGTGCCTAGGTAGATGTAGCTGGTGGACGGGATGATCTTGAGTGACTTCCGACGTGAGTTTGGCTAAGGAAAAGAAAGAAAAGAGGGTAGAGAGGGATGCGCAGTTCATAATATTAAGTGGGGTGAAGGGGTGGTTTGTAGTTGCATGGTTTGCATTTGCATGGGGACGAAGGATGATGTAGGGGTTCAGGAGGTTGGTGCTTGGACTGTGTGAGGTGTGAGGTGTCGTAGCTTGGAGATGGATATTAGAACTAGCGGAAAGGCAGCATTTAGAGAAGAGGTGTAGCTGATCAGATTCAGCGTGGTGACAGGCGGGCAGATGGAGTTGAAGTGTGGGGGTGATCTGGGTTGAGTGGTTCACTGGGAGCAGTGTCCTGTAGGGTGGGTTGGGTAGGTGAAACACGGATGCCAAGCCGAAAAATAATGCTGCTAGAAGAAGGCTAGTGTGAGGATGAAGGTTTGGTGAATATTTCTGTTAGGAGATGGTTTCAAGTGTGTCAGACGATGGAGAAGGCTGTAGGACAGTAGTCGTTACGGTGGGATGGCGAAAGACAAAACAGACCTTGGTACTGTGTAACAAAATAATTAACGTTATAAGTTATTGTCAAAAAATTAGTAACAACTTTTTACTATAATGCAGCGATGGGTCATTATTTGAGAAGCATGGGGCCTGGGTAATTGAGTATCGTGTTGGCATAAAGCAGGCAAAGGGTTAACGGCTTAATGATATTATTGATGGTAAGATAGGGTCAGTTGACTAATGCACCTTGTTCATGTTCAAACAGAATTTAACGAAACTAGATTCGTTGGAATCGCAACAACAAAGACTACGCTGTTGAATTAGTTTAGAACGATTTGGAGTATACTGGAATTTTATATATATATCAAACATATGGTTGAAATTATATAAATCGATTGGAATTGTCTAATAAAAAACAATGGTGAGTTAACTCTCACACTTTTTTGGAATTCTATGATGTGCTAAATTCATATAACTATAATTCATCATTAATTGGTTGATTAGGTGTCGTGATTGCTTATTGTTTGTTAATGTTTGGATGTGTTAGTTTAAATTATTTCCCATATGTTATATTATAAACTATGATGCATGGAAGAACAGGTTGGAGGAATCCAACCGGATTCCTCAAATAAAATTGTATATTATTAATTGTTCATGTTATTGACACATGAATTGTTTATCCCAAATAATGTTATAACCTGTTTAGATGTTGATGGTTGAATGGATGATAATCATTGAACTTATAATCAACGATTGTTATGTTTTAATCAATAAACAATATTGATTAAGTGATTGGCAGCAGTTGATCTAAAATACATCATTTTGAGACGTCATTTTGCCATTAGGCAAATTAACGGAGTTTTGAGTTATAAAATATATTTTTATAACTAAATCGAAGTTTTCAGATTTATTTTATAAAAGTTATTTAAATAAAATGTTTATAAATACATCTTTATTTATATTCATGTTTTACAAAGAAATTATTAAACGTTGATACAATGAATGTGAGGGAAATTTCAAAGGGATGGATTAATGTATTTGTATAAAGGATTCTAGCAATGGAATTAGTAAGGGAAACCAAATTTAGTTTTATGGTAAAATATTAGTAAAAGAATTATTAAAGTTCAATCCTATTTATAGATGAAGTTGAATAAAAATATTTTAAGAAAAGGGTCGATAAATAATTTACTTAATTAACGAATTAAGTAAAAGGAATTAGAATACAAAGTGGGTTTCCGAATGAAGAAAATGGTTTATAAAACCATATTTAAATTATAAAGTTAATGGAAATGGGGATAATATATTGGATTTTGAGTTCCAAACTTTTATTATCTTAAGATAAGAACGTTGTCGATTAAGGTCAAAGAGGTAATTATAATACCCCAACTTGAATGGCTTCACTATTATCAAGCGATGATACTAGTTTGTAATGGTAAAGGATTTGAGATTAGCTTATTACATTGCAACATTGTCAAGTTTTTGAATTATAATTAAACAATTGGTTTAAAAATAAAAAAATGTATAATTTAACATTTGTTTGGCCCGAGTTTGAAGTGTAATAAAACATTATGGGTTGAGATACAATGAATGTTTTCCGAAGAAATGGAAATGGTTATGATCGAATGGGAAAACAAAAGTAAATATTTGAGTTTGAATTATATATTTCCTTAATGATTTGAATTAAGACTAATATTAGAAGTGTGAGTTTAATAAAACCAACTGGGTTATATAATAGCTAAAATGTCGCTTGACATTGTTTGGCCATTCGAGAATTAATAATTGGAGTTATACCATTAAGCGGATAATATATCAATATTTTCCGAAGTAAAGAAAAAAGGGGATTTTGGAGAATATAAAGTAATATTTCTAAGATAAAGGAAATGGAAAGGTTTATGATACTATAATGATATTAAATCAATATAATGGTTTAAATGAATGGTTTTTATCAAAAGGTCTGAGCTTCCAATGTACTTAACAATATTATTGAGATTGGTAGTTAAAAACCCGACTATCAATGAAATATTATATTGGACCATTTGACGTGTTGTTTGAAGGGACCGGGATGGGAACTAGACCCAAAACTACTTCCAATCAACGTTGCATGTAACTTGCAGCAGATGAAGATGGAGCAACTGAAGACCATAGATCTTCATGAAGCGGAAGAACTACTTATAATCTCTAAGTCGCTCCCGGAGATAAACTGTGGTTCTGTCATGATTGAAATCTATGGATTTGCGAGAACCAGTCACTACTTATCGATAGGGTGATTTCTAGGATGTGGTGGGATGGTGCCTTCGGTTCATCCTGTTCCTGGATGACTTATATGGACGAATGTCTGACGGATTATTTCCTGAGGGTCATGTACATTGATTTTTACATATATACCAAGTTTGGTGGCGGAGAAATTCTCTTGCTGAACACCCAGAGTGTATTTGTGGGCATCAATTTGTGATTTGACGGATTTGACGATGTGGCATTCAAAGATATTGAGATGTTCTATTAAAAGATAAACATGACCTCAAGCCTCATCAACCGGGAAATGACAAAAATCGGGCAGGCAGCAGGGCTAGGTATGTTATACTCAAGCAGGGTGTATTTTCACCAATCTAGAGAAATTCCTTATTTGTTCTTCTTTTGATTTTGTATCTCCATGGATGTACAGTGGGCCCTTGAAATCATAAAAGGGTGACAATATATTCGATACACTCAAGCTAAATGAGTGATCGGTCATGTGTGGCTGGGTTGCAAGACGTTCTTGTTGAACCCCAGTGTATCCCTCTAGAGTACACTGATCGGAAGGTGGTCCCATACCTTGTCATAATTGGAATCCAATCTCCAATAAGCGCCTTGCAGTTTTTGATTATGAAATAAATATGTAGAGCGTGAGATGCAAGCATTCTACTAGATGATTATTTATTTGTAATATGATAGACACTATTATAATATCACTGGATTTTGATATATCAAAATTGTTTTGGGTTATAGTAAGGTAAAAACCGTCCGTGTTTATGTGTGGGCTAGTCTTACTATTATCCTTTCTTTCAAAAAGGGATTTCCAAATATAAACAAGTTGTTGTTGTGAATTATCACTGAAAAGTATTCCAGACTGATCTGGGTGAATTTTGCTTTGCTTCAAATGTGCTCGGTTCAGACCGAGTATATTTACAGGTTAGGTTTGCTGGAGTTTCGGGAGCTGGAAGTAGGAGGCTTCACCTTTAGTTATTTAGAGTCTATTTCCGCTGTGTCTGATATATGATGTACTTTGATGATTGGTATGTATATATAGTTTCTTTTTGTGTAAAGAGATTTGATATATTTTATTTTGTACGTTCCGTTGTGAGATTCTGAAATGTTATTCTTCTTTTCTTCTATTCTAACATTTCTTTCTACTTCTCATTCTCTACATTCTTTCTACTAAAGATTCGTAATTTCATGTAATTTGGGTTAGACATGGATTGTAATTCGTTGGCTCAGAGCATACGGATTTACGGGCCTTTACAATTGGTATCAGAGCTATCGGTTTAGTGATAACCTTGGCTCTGTTGCATAACTCAGTAGAGATGGGGTTAGTAATACCCTGGATTGAGTTTGAATGTATATATATATATATATATATGAGAAAGTGTATTTGTAATTTGAATATAAAATTATTATTATTATTACGTAAAGTGGATAAATGAACTAATTTTTCCCAAATCCTTTTTGCTAAAAAGGAAATAATTTTCTATAATAGAGTAATACTAGGCGTTAAGCTGTTTTACTTGAAAGGATTGGAATTCGAATTGAATTATGAAATAAAAGTGAACAAATTAGTTAATTGGATCTAGAAAGAACCCAGTTAAATGGAATTAAATAATTGAATTTAACCAAACAAATTAAATTTAATGATTAAGTTAATTGTGATTATTTGAATAGAATTTATTAATAGTTAATAAGAAATTGAATGAAATGGGAAGCAAGAAAATAAATTCTAGTGTATTGAATTGGGGATAAAAACGGTGATTAATCGGGGTTAAAAACGGTGATGAAATGAAATTGAATTATTCAAACTTGTATTTGTTATTTGCGTTGTAAACTGAGATAAGTGCATATTTTAGAAGGCTATGGAATATATTTGGTTATAGAGATGGAAGTACAGGCTGGAAAACGAAGAGCAGTTAGATGATTACGTCGAAATTGGAATTGAGTTGCCTGACAAATAGGTAAGCCTTAATACATTATTGGTTGGGGATTGAATTTGTACCCCTGGGTTGGGTAGACATTTGGCTTTTCGTTGAGGCCCAGAGTGGTATTTATAGTTGTACCGATCGAACCACGTAGAGGAGGTGCTGATGGAATTTTCGAAAATTTCAAAGAGTGAATTTATTTTGATGATAATTCAAAATGATTATTTTAAAACAATTAGTTTCGGAGCAATCTTTTTACCCTGTAATTTCGGGACGAAATTCTTTTAAGGGGGGAAGAATGTAACGTCCCAGATTTTCAAACGTTAATAATGAATATTAAAATCCATTTTAAATGATGATTTGGTGATATAAATGGATTTTATGTCGAATTTATTTATTTAAAATGGAGTTCTAATATATATATATATATATGTATGTACATATATATATTTATATTTTAATTATAAAACGAGCTGCAGCGGCGAGGTAGTTTGTAATATAAACTTTTGAACTTCGATTGAATATACAGGGTCCGATATAAGTCTGATTTCTGTGAAACAAGAACCACTTGAATCTATTTGATTGTATTTTTCTAATAGAAGCGAAAAATTAAGATTTCATCTTATAGACTAGAGGTTATACCCAAATCAAATTTTCAGAAAATCGCTATGGAATCGTTTATAAACCATGACGATAATCTAATATAATTAAATACTAGTTTCGAATTTGGACCAGATCTTTGAGATGTAGTTACAATTTAATTTTTAGAATTTTTATGTACTTTTTAATGTGGAAAATACACAACCTTTTATTTGAAGTATTTTGCACCCTATATCAGCATTTTGAGGTTTCACAATATAAATTAACTTGTCTATATTATTATATTTATGGGATCATAGGGCATTGCGCGACACAACAGTATTTTTATTTTTTTCGATAGCGGTCCTTAAATGATAAAATTTTCCATAGCATGATACCCTAAAATATCTACCCCCTAAATCAAAATCTATGTGCATACAAACCTTAGGAATACACTGTCTTATGAAAACGTTTACCTTCAACTGCATTGTCTTGTTTCAGTAGCCATAAAATCTTGTCTAAATGAAATTGATTAAAATTTTCAAACCCTATTATCTACCCTACATCCTAACTAACGTGTGCAGGTAGAACAAGCGTATCCGAACATTTATTAAAGCTAATTCCAAGGCACCAATACCTTTCCTTTTATGCCACTCTTACTTTCATGCCCACACTTTTTCGCTTATATAAAGTGTATACAACCTTCATCTTTTTCTTCGGGAAGCCGAAACAAACCACCGTTATCACCCATCTTCAAAAATTAATATAAAATCAAATACTTAACCAAAATCGCTTCCGTTTGTTTCGTTGGACTCAGGAGCTCAGAGCTTCAAGCTTGTGGTCTTAGTTTGGGGGAGATGAAAATTTGTCGTGAACATTTTCCAAAGCAGCGTGTTGATAATGGAGGCATTTGAACGGAGGAGGTAGTGTGCGTGGACTTGACCAACGCTGTCGGTGACTAGGTAGGTGTAGCAGGTGGACGGGGTGATCTTCGTGACTTCTGACGTGATATTAGCTATGAAAAAGAAAGAAAAGATGGTAGAGAAGGATGCACGGTTCAAAATATTATGTGGGGGTGAAGGGGCGGTTTGTATTTGCAAGGGGAGGAAGGCTGACGTAGAGGTTCAGGAGGTCGGTGCTTAGACAGTGCGAGGTGAGTGGAGCCGTTGCTTGGAGATGGAGACTGGAACTAGGGGAAAGGCATCATTTGGAGAAGAGGTGTGGTTGACTAGATTCCGGGTGATGATAGGCGAGCTGACAGAGATGAAGCACGGGGGTGATATGGGTTGAGTGGTTCGCTGGGAGCATTGTCCTATAGGGAGAGTTGGGTAGGTGAAACACGGATGCCAAGCCGAAAAATAACGATTGTAGAGGAAGGCTAGTGTGAGGGCGAAGGTCTGGTGAACACTTCTGCTAGGAGATGGGTTCAAGCATGTCGGACGATGGAGAAGGCGGTAGGACAGCAGTCGTTACAGCGGGATGGCGAAAGACAGAACAGACCTGGGTACTGTGTAACAAAATAATTAACATTACAAATTATTATCAAGAAATTTGATAAACTTTTTACTATAATGCAACGATGGGTCATTACTTGAGAAGCATGGGTTCTGGGAAATTGAGTATCGCGTTGGCACAAAGCAAGTGAAGGGTTAACTTCATAATGATATTATTAATGGTAAGATATGGTTAGTTGACAAATTAAACTAATAAAAAAGTAAATGGTAATTATTAGGTTAATATTTTAATTCAAACCGCAATTGTAACACAAATATCTTGTTCATATTCAAACAAAATTTAACGAAAGTAGATTCGTTGGGATCGCAACAATGAAGGCTACACTGTTGAACTGGTTTAGAATGATTTGGAGTATACTGGAATTTTATATATATTTCAAACATATGGTTGAAATTATATAAATCGATCGGAACCGTCGAATCAAAAACAATGGTGAGTTAACTCTCACACTTTTCTAGAATTCTATGATGTTCTAAATTCACATAACTATAATTCACCACTAATTGGTTGATTGGGTGTCGTGATTGCTTATTTTTTGTTAAGGGTTGGATGTGTTAGTTTAAATTACTGCCCATATGTTATATTATAATTTATGATGCAGGGAAGAACAGTTTGGAGGAATCCAACCGGATTCCTCAAATAAAATTGTATATTATTAATTGTTCATGTTATTGACACATGAATTGTTTATCCCAAATAATGTTATAACCTGTTTACACGTTGATGGTTGAATGGATGATAATCATTTAACTTATAATCAATGATTGTTATGTTTTAATCAGTAAACAATACTGATTAAGTGATTGGCAACAGATGGTCTTAAATACATCATTTTGAGACGTTGTTTTGCCGTTATGCGATTAACGGAGTTTTGAGTTATAAAATATATTCTTGTAACTGAATCGAAGTTTTAAAATTTATTTTATAAAAGTTATTTAAATAAAATGTTTATAAATACATCTTTATTTATATTTTTGTTTTACAAAGAAATTATTAAATGTTTATATAATGAATGTGAAGGGAAATTTCAAAGGGATGGATTAATGAATTTGTATAAAGGATTCTAGTAATGGAATTAGTAAGGGAACCCAAATTTTATTTTATGGTAAAATATTAGTAAATGAATTATTGAAGTTGTAACGTCCCAGAAATTTTGGCAATTTGAAATAGAAATTTATTAAGGATTTCACGATAAGGAATAAATTTTATATTTGGATTCGAGATTAAAAATCAGAGTCCATTGGTTCGAATAAGAATTTAATTCGATATTTAATTTCCGAATGGCTAATTGAAAATCAAATATTTACTTGTTACTAGTCGAGAATAAATTTGATTGAAATTTAATTAATATTTGAAATACGATGGAAGAATATAAAATTTTGGATTTAGAATAAATGTTATTCAACATTAAAACAAATTGGAAATTTATTTGTTGAAATATATGGAAAATAGACTGGATATGTGTGTATTGTGAAATAGAATTTTGACATTACAAAATTTGGAATTTTATGGAGTTGATTGTTGGACAACAAAATAAAACCAGTGAACCGATAGATAAATTAAAATAAAATAATGTCATATACAAACAGAGTCAAAATGCAATTAGATTAATTTTATTGAATTCAGAACGCAAATACGAAGATGTACGTATAATTTTTATCGCATTTAGAGGTTGTGTTAGCGGTACAGATTTAGTGCGCTCAACGGTAATTCGTGGTATACTAAATATTTAATTAATTTCTAATATATACTACACCGATTGAAAACATGCCAAACAAGCTTTTGATAAACGCCACTACATTATTACACTGATGGACATCGTTCTTATCTCCATGATTTTCTTCTATAAAGATCAAGTTCCCATCCCATTTCTTCAGTAAACAATTTTCTTCCTTTTTTAATTCTCATGGCCGATTGTCCCTATTTCCAAAAACCGTTCCTAAAATTAATGGGTCTTTCTCCCTCTCGTTGCCTGCTCAGAAACCCTCCTCCAAAATAAAATAAAAATCGAAGCTTTCCCAAATTTGTAGCACCATCGCAGCCTTTCCCTGAAATCAAAGCCCATTCTCCCTTCGAATTGAACCACCAGCAATTGAGGTGCTCCGCCCTCCACCACCGCATCAGGATTTGAGCTGCTTTACACCTCAGATCCAAGCATCCAATTGCCATCTCTTCAACCCTGATCAATTTCATGCACTATTGGTGTCGCACTTTGTTGATGTCAAAAGTTGGTCACTAGTGACGTTCAACCCCCAATCGTGTGAAGAGCACACTAATATTGATTATAGAATGCAGAAAAAGTAGAGGAAATGGGGAAACACACAATCTTTTTATAGTGGTTCGGCAAAGACTATGCCTACGTCCACTTTATATGTTATTTCTGCTTTAGATTACAAGTACAGTGCTTTTTCTATTTTAAGAAAAGAAGGAAGACGACTATTTTCTCTTCTAGATAATAATCTTCTGGGAAGAAGAAGTATCAGCACAAAAAGATCAGGTCCCTCTCCTCTTTGAGCTTTGAGGTATTTATAGATGGAGATGGCAGCTTAGGCTATTGTGATGTGGCCTGGCCTTTCTGGGTAGACTTGGACGCGTGTAACTCACCCTTTGGATAGAATAACGGCGGGAAGACTGCTTCCACTATTCATAAATAGTATCCTCAGAAGTTGCGGCTTATGTGGCATCCATAGTGAGGTGTATCAAAAGTAGAGCTTTGTCTGGATGTGGTTGATTGTCTTTTCTTCCTTGAGAGTCAGGCCAAGTATTTGAATAGCTCATCTGGATCTTTCATGTAGACCCGAAGTACTCGGTCGATACTCCCTGTGCGAGAGCAGTTCTCTCGGTCGACTGGGAGAGCGAGTCTACCGGAGCGAGATATTGGCTTGATTGGTCCGATGCGTGGCTTCTTCGGGCCGAGCTTCTGTTGGGCTTCCTAGAATGCGATCTGTGTATCTTGATTGGTTGCGTGTTTGGGCTTCAATTTGGTCTGTTGCGTCTTTTACCAAAAAGAAGGCTAACGTTTTGCCCCTTAGAATACATCTTCTTCGACAGATGGAGGTGTGTTCTGAAAAGTGAATCGAAGTACAATTGCTCGAGCAGCTATGGTCATGCCGGACAATATTAAGGCCATAAATCCGACGGTTTCGATGTTGTACTAAGGCCAGAAAACCGACGACTGAACTGGGTCGTATTAAGGCCAGAAAAACGACAACTATCGGGAACCGTATTAAGGCCGAGATGTCGATCGTCTTCATGAGAGTTACTTCCTGCAAAGACAAAAATAAACCATTCTCAGCTTAGAGAAGGCGGATGGGTCGAGCATTTTAGTTCACTTGGTTTTGAGGGTGGCGAGTATCAACCATACTCGGCTTGGTGGCGAGTATTAACCATACTCGGCTTGGTGGAGAGTATTAACCATACTCGGCTTGGTGGCGAGTATTAACCATACTCGGCTTAGGGTAAGTGTTTTTCATGCTCGACTCATGCTAAATTAGTGTGTCTAGCGAGCGGTAAGAGCTTGTGGTGTAGAAAAAGACAGGGCGAGTATCACTTATACTCGGCATAAAGAAATATACCACACTCGGCTAGGGGAGTAGGTGTTAAGATATGGTAGTAGGCTTTCGTACTGACCACATTAAATGAGGGGGGCGAGCATTATCCATGCTCGGCTTTAGAGTTTTCCAAACATTATCCATATTTGTAAAAGAACATTCATAGCAACTAATGAATTATTACAAAGAAATTCTAACAGGACATCGATTGATTCTAGAGCATGCCTAGGAGTTAAAACCTAAACCCATACATGTGTACATCAAGGTGTCCCTTTTATTGAAAGAAATACATCAGAAAAAACTAATTAATGATAATGCCGCGAGTGCTAGTTTCAGGGTCCTTTCCGTTTTAAGACCTCGTGGATCGACCTGAGGAGCTTGGGTAGGAGATCATTGCGGCATGACCGGGGCACGATTTTTGACATATTCGGGAAGCTCTCCTTTTCTGACTCGATCCTCGATGAGATCACGCAGATGTCAGCATTCAATGGTGTTATATCCAGCTACGTTGTGGAATATGCAATGTTTGCCAGAATCGAGATCCATCTGTGTTGTCTCTTGTCGAGGTGGTCTCGAAGTGGGCATGGACCCTCGTATGTCAAGGTAGATATCGAGCAGAGAGGAATTGAGTTCGGTGTACTGATCGTGCTTACTTTCGATCCGGGGTCGCATATGACGCTCGCTCTTTTCCAGGGCCTTTCCTCTTCCTTTATTCTGGCCGTTGCTGTGGGATGGACCTTGTTGTTTGGCGGCTAAGACCTCTAGGCTCTCCATCTCAATGCTGGCATCTTCTTGTCGGAGGAATCATTCGGCCTCGGAAAAGAAATCATCTATATCCTTAGGGAGATCTCTGGTTAATGAGATTGAGAATTCCGATCGATTCTGAACTCCCGCAATGGCGGCCATAAGTACCATCGATGGCTCAGGCCGATCGACTGACGCTACAGCTGCGTTGAATCTTTCTAGGAAGGATCTGAGTGTTTCTCCTAATCGCTACTTGATGGTGGATAAGAACATAACGCTCTTTGGCCGAGAGATATGTACTATGAATTGTTCGATGAAGTGGGTGACTAGAGTGTTCCAGCTGCTGATCGACTCCATTGTCAGCTGTCGAAACCACATTTCGGCTATGTCTGTAAGAAAGAGTGGGAAGCACTTAGCCCTGATGTTGGTCGATGCGCCATGTACATCCATATGTCGTATGTATCACATGAGGTGAATAGTTGGGTCAATGCGGCCGTTGTATGGCTCGATAGCTGGAAACTTGAAGTCCGGAGGGTTTCGGGAGTTTCTGATTTCCCTGGTGAAGGGTTTGCAATTGACATTATCTATGACTTGCCATGAGGAACTTCCCTGAGTATAGCGTCGGATAATGCTTGCAAGCTGGCTTCCATCTCCGAGGAGTCGTTGCCATGAATTTAGTTCAGCATCTGGGGGAACTTCGGTGCGAGGATCCGGAAAAAGCATGCTCGGAAGGGCGGTCGTTGGCTGGGCCCGTCTTTCGAGAGTTAAACAAAGGTGTGAGGGAAGGTGGGCTCTAGTAGGTGGTTCAGGGAAGAATGGCCCCTCTTGAACCTGAGGAGTGGTGGGTCGGACCGTACCCATAACGGAGGGCCTAGGCTGATCCAGCATAGCATGTGATGTTCAGAGCTCGGAGGTGCCCCAGTTGGGAGCAAGGTTAGTAGGGTCTATGGTAGCATTTTCTTCTGCCACTGTTAGGACCAGTACAACGGGGTAGCTTCCCTGGTTCGAAGGGAAGGCCTCACCAGCTCTCCGTTGAAGGGGAAGAGTGGTTAGAGTGGTCTGTAGTAAGATTCCGAATTGTAATGAGAATGGCATTGATTCTGATGGATTCGGTGGTTGCTCGACTGGTTCGATGGGTCGAGCTGTTCCCAAGAGTGGAGGAAAAGTGTTCAACCGATTTAGATCTTGATCGCGAGCCTCTTGAGGTTCTACTGCTGCAGTTGCACTGGTCGCTAGAAGCGATACTCTTGGTTGTGATCGATCGGTTGGTGGAACCAAACCAGGTTGAAATAAAGGTGTAGTCTGATCAGTGGCCTGATTCTATGCAGACCAAAGATCAGTTGTCTCCCCAGTCCCGACCAGTGGAGGAATTGATGTTGAAGCATTCAATCCTGTCTCCATTCGAATGAGAAGGTGATCCATTAACTGCTGCTGCCGTTCGAGGATTTTACCCTGAGATGTCATATGGTCTCTGAACTTCACCATGATTTTATCCATGTCGCCCCGGGTAAGAAATTGAGACATATCTTCATGAGAGGAAACCTCGTGACTTGCCTCTGTAGCATTAGTAACGGCTGCATAGATGTTTGCAGGACGAGAGGATGTTGCATCTTTTTTTCGTTTGTTCACCATGAACTAATGCAAGCTTCCCCAACCTGGCGCGCCAAAGATGTTGACGTCAAAAGTTGGTCACTAGTGACGTTCAACCCCCAATCTTGTGAAGAGCACACGAATATTGATTATAGAATGCAGAAAAAGTAAAGGAAACGGGGAAACACACAATCTTTTTATAGTGGTTTGGCAAAGACTATGCCTGCGTCCACTTTATATGTTATTTCTGCTTTAGATTACAAGTACAATGCTTTTTCTATTTGAAGAAAAGAAGGAAGATGGCTATTTTCTCTTCCAGATAATGCTCTTCTAGGAAGAAGAAGTATTAGCCCAAAAAGATCGGGTCCCTCCCCTCTTTAAGCTTTGAGGTATTTATAGGTGGAGATGGAAGCTTGGGCTATTGTGACATGGCGTGGCCTTTCTGGGATGACTTGAACGCGTGTAGCTCACCCCTTGGATATAATAGCGGTTGGAAGATCGGTTCCACTATTCATAAATAGTATCCTCGGAAGTTACGGGTTATGTGGCATCCATATTGAGGTGTATCAAATGTAGAGCTTTGTCCAGATGTGGTTGACCGCCTTTTCTTCCTTGAGAGTCGGGCCAAGTATTTGAATAGCTCAGTTGGATATTTCATGTAGACCCGAAATACTCGGTCGATACTCCCTGTGCGAGAGCAGTTCTCTCGGTCGACTGGGAGAGCGAGTCTTCCGGAGCGAGATATTGGCTTGATTGGTCCGGTGCGTTGCTTCTTCGGGCCGAGCTTCTGCTAGGCTTCCTGGAATGCGATCTGTGTATCTTGATTGGTTGCGTGTTTGGGTTTCGATTTGGTTCGTTGCATCTTTTACCGAAAAGAAGGCTAACACACTTGCAATTGTGTATCCTCCTTCACTAAAAGATCAAAGCTTTCTCCATTTTTCTTCACAGTTTCAAGGTGAGCTTGGCCCACTATTTGCTTCATTTCAAGTTTTCAACTTTAGTCTAGGCTGAATAAATGAACCCAATTCCAGTTTGTTTGCATATATGATTAAATTAGTAGTTTCTTAGTTTGTCTAGTCCACCTTTCCTTGTCCCATTTGTATTGATGCTTTCCTTCATTTTTTTGCTGCTACCATCAATTGGCTTCGACTGTGTACATATAGGAAGAGGCTGACATATGCATGTGCTTGTATCCTTGGTGTATACATATATTGTTTTAAACTATGACCGTATTGCATGCCACAGTTCTACCGCCTTATGCATTTCCCATACCATGTTGTCTATTTCAGATAGTGATCGGCTTTGATAGGGGTTTGGCATAGTACTGATTTTTACACATAAGGAGTAGGATCTGAAAGTAAACAAGGCTATAAATGTACACCCATGAAATGCTAACCATAGAAATTTCCGTTCTTTCATTTCTAATTCCAATCAATTTGTTCGTAAATCATTTATCCTGAAAAAAAGAAGAAGAAAACACTCGTTCGCCAAAGCAGCAACAAAGTTACAGATTTCAAAGAGAAAATACATAAACAGATACCCCATACTTTCAATGACATATATTTAAGACTTCTACCCTGAATATCGTTATTGTTGGCCACCGTATGCTCCTATCAGATGTCTATAGATTGTAAGTTAGTTAGGTTTTTATTTGGTTGCTGCAAAACATAGTAGTCAATGCATGTTCAAAAGAAAAAGAAAAAAAGAACTTATACTCCAGCTTCATGGATGTATACATGAGGTATGTTATATAGCTGTGAGAAGCATGAGCATTTGTATCTATCATTACCCTTTTACAGTTGAACTGCTCATTGTTATATGTCAAGTGCCAGATTTTGTCATCAAATGACTTGGCCATGTATTTAAAGGTTTTATATCCAAGTCTTGTCCCAAAGAGGACACAGTTAGTTCATATAAACGAGTTTGTGTTTTGTTTGGTTATAGTATTCTGTTCCCTAGCTGAAAATATTGAATGACTCCTTTATTTTATAATTTGTGGAAATGTAATGGAAACAGAAGATATATCACCTTATAGTATTGTTACATAGTGTGACATTTCATGAATACAACTATTATATACTTTATTGCAACCCTTTATAATTTTTGAAGACATACCCTCGTAAATTTCAATTTTGGTCTATATGTTCAGATTAGCTAATACACTTCAACTGAAAATTTATATAAGATTTCATTTAAACAAATAATAGGGAAGCTAAATCGATAAGCAGATTATCATTCAAATTAAAAGAAAAAAGTACTCATTGCAGGTTGAATGCCTATTTATACAGAAAACGAGAAACTGGAATATTGAGAACTAAACATTTATAAATAATTTGCATGCAACCATCTTTTAAAGTTGTTTACATGATTACGACATTCATTAATTGTACAAGATGTTGAATGACACCTGCTTACATCCATGCATTCCTTACATTCATTTAGATGTCTTATTGGAACCCATCTCTATGCATGGGTTGAAACAAGGGCTTATGGTATATTTCGAATAATGTCTTACGTACTTGCTTGTAGTCTTGCTCGATTTTATATGTATACTGCCACATCTAAGTGCAGACATATTATTGCCAAATCACGTGTCAATCCATCTTCTTCACCCTTAAAATGGCCAAAATATAGTAAATGTTGAACTGTAAATGTTGGAACTCAATGTACTAGTCAACATCTCATAAGTTTTATTGAATTCCTGTAACCTGGAGATATAATTTGGGTCATATTCCAGATTTAGAAATTTGTTGTTTTGTAAATTCTGGGAACATATTTGTTCCTTGCTTATTATATGTAGACCTGTAGGAGTAATAACTGGGCGGCGTTTTATGAGGCTGTCACCTTGCATAGTTGATACTGACCACCATATATAGTGGTTGCCCTTATATACGTTTCTTTGGAACTGATACACGCCCCACATGTATTGTTTTGCATTGTTCATGGTACCTAGTTGCTGCAGCATTTTATGTGCTCCTATCTTTTAGTATATACCTCACCCATAGGATGTTGTGTTTTGAAAATGTCCCATAATGTTCGTATGTCGACATTTTACGGATTTTACGCTCAAATCGTTTAATTTATATATTGGAGTTGAACTGATTTATATTTATGCGTCTATTCGAAGTTGCTTACTTAAAATAAGTTAAACCTGATCCGAGTTTTTTTTGTTTTGCTCGGATCGGGGTCAGACCTTGAGCATTACAGATTTAAAGAATACAGCTTTGAATTCGAAGTTGGGCGAAGTTGGGGATTCCAAGAGATGGTGCACTATGAGGATTTTAAACCAGTAAGCATATTTACTCGTATTTAAATTGTATTTTTAGCTCCACTGTATAGAAATTTCTTGTATATAAAAAACTCTGATTAGTATATAAAAGTTTATTCTGCTATTCAATATGTCATTTATTTATCCTGTGTTTTTTTGTGTTGATTCTGTATTTCAAACCCTGTAAGCTAAATAACTATCTGTTGACTTGAACGTTTTAAGTTGGTTTAATTACCGATTTGAAGCAGTCAAAAAGGCGGGATGTTACAGAAGTTCAATCCCAGTTATAAACAAAGTTGTATAACAAGATTTTAAGAAAAGGGTCGGTAAATAATTTACTTAATTAGCGAATTAAGTAAAAGGAATTAGAATACAAAGTGGGTTTCCGAATAAAGAAAATGGTTTATAAAACCATATTTAAATTATATAGTAAATGGAAATGGGGATAATATATTGGATATTGAGTTCCAAACTTATATTATCTTAAGATAAGAATGTTGTCGATCAAGGTCTGAGAGGTAATAATAATACCCTAACTTGAATGGCTTCACTATTATCGAGGGATGGTATTAGTTTGTAATGGTAAATGATTTGAGATTAGCTTATTACATTGTAGCATTAGCAAGTTTTTGAATTATAATTAAACGATTGGTTTTAAAATAAACAAATGTATAATTTAACATTTGTTTGGCCGGAGTTTGATGTGTAATAAAACATTATGGGTTGAGATACACTTACTCTAAGTAATAAGTAAATAACGAATGCTTTCCGACGAAATGAAAATGGTTGTGATTGAACGGGAAAACAAAGGTAAATATTTGAATTTGAATTATGTATTTCCATAATGATTTGAATTAAGAGTGATATTAGAAGTTTGAGTTTAATAAAACCAGTTGTGTTATATAATAACTAAAATGTCACTTGACATTGGCCATACGAGAATTAATAATAGAATTTATACCATTAAGCGGATAATATATCGATATTTTCCAAAGTAAAGTAAAAAGGGGATTTTGGAGAATACAAAGTAATATTTCCAAGATAAAGGAAATGGAAAGGTTTATGATACTATAACGATTTTAATCAATATAATGATTTAAATGTATGGTTTTTATTAAAGGGTTTGAGATGCCAATGTACTTAATGATATTATTGAGATTGGTAGTTAAAAACCCGACTACCAATGAAATATTATATTGGACCTTTTATCGTGTTGTTTCGAAGAGACCGGGATGGGAATTAGACTGAAAAACACTTCGAATCAACATGGTATATAACATGCAGCAAATGAAAATGGAGCAAATGAAGACCATAGATATATAAAATGGAAGAACTATGTATAATCTCTGGGTCACTCCCGGAGATAAACTGTGGTTCTGTCGTGATTAAAATATATGGATTTGCATGGACTACTCACTACTGATCTATAGGGTGATTCCTAGGATGCGGTAGGATGGGACCTTCGGTTCATCCTGTTCCTGGATGACTTGTATGGACGAATGTCTGATGGAGTATTTCCTGAGGGTCACGTACATTGATTTTTACAAATATACCAAGTTTGATGGAGGGGAAATTCTCTTGCTGAACACTCAGAGTATATTTGTGGGCATCAATTTGTGATTTGGTGGATCTGACAATGTGGCATTCAAAGATATAGAGATGTTCTATGAAAAGATAAACATGACCTCAAGCCTCATCAACCGGAAATGATAAAAATCGGGCAGGCAGCACGGCTAGGTAGGTCATACCCAAGGTGTAACACCCCATAATTTTAAAACATGACATAAGGGATAATTAAAGAATACTTAATTTTTATAAGAAGAATTAAGGAAAACGGGTTGCGCCATTGCACTCATCTTGGAATTATGCTTGGAATAGAGTCCGACTTTGCATTAATCAGATATTATATGAAAAAGTTATGAAGCTTAGAAGATTTTAGTCTAAGTAGAATTTAAATTAAAATAATAATTAAAAATCAAAAATGAATTCAAAAATCAAAATCAGCTAAATTTGGGTGAGCGGGAAATCTCCCGCTCTAGGCTGTCGAACCACCTAGGGGAGTCGACATAGGTGTCGACCCCCCTATAGGGGTGTCGACCCCCGTCTGCCCAGATCTGGCAGATGTGTTTTGAGTGGTCAAGGACTGATGTGTCCTTCTGGGATTGGCTGGATGACATGTTTTTCTGGTCTGGATGGTTCAGATGGATCCTAATCTAATTTAAGGGTCCTAATTCACCTAGAGCATCTATAAATACCCCTAAACCTAACCCTAATCTCATTGTCATTCATCCATGGTGCCTCCATGCTGCTCTAATCTAAGTTAACCTAGCCTTTCTTCCCCAACCAAAATCAAAGTAGAGAGCTAGAGATAGTTATTCTTTAGAAGATCAGATATACAGCAATCTAGTAGAGATTATTCAAGATCCACATTGCTACAACAATGCCTAATATTCTAAGAATCCTATCGCTGTGAGTCTATGTTACTTTCACATATAATTTAAATTAATTGTGATAGGATTGTAAATTGGATCTAATGTATATGCCTGTGACTGAGATGAATCTTATCAAGTTTGTAAATCGTTATCTTTTAGATCCATACCCATAAATCTGGCATATGCCTTTCTGATCTAGTTTATCGTTATATGCCTGTTTATGTTTCATATGCCTGTTCTTATGTTTACGCCAATTTTGATGTTGATTCTCTTCTCCTCTTCTTTTCTTTCTTTATGAGATTAGGCTAACTTCGAGCCTAACATTTTGCATTGAGATTTATGTACAAATAACGTTGGAACGATTGGGAAAAGTTTGGGAAAATATTGAATAATATGTAATTGGGCATAAATTGATTTGTAATCATGTAATTGATTTGGGTCATAAATTGGTACAATTTATATACATGGAATTATAGGCATAACTTGGATTGGAATTATAAACATAACTTGAATTGGAAATTGTGGGCAATTGGAATATATGTTATAATTTAGAACTTGGAATTAGGTTTGAATAAAAGAAGAGATAAATAATGCCTAAGACATGAGGTTAGACTTGGTTTGCGATAGAATTCTGCCCAGAACTGCCTGGCATATCCAGCAACTGCAAACGACAGTCTAATGTGAGAGGTCAAAGGCAGAAATTAGATGCGTAATAATGCAAAGACACGAGGTTAGACTCGGTTTGTGGTATGCCTGCCCGGAACCGCCCGGCATATCCAGCAACCACAAAACGGCAAACTAATGTGAGGGATCTTGCAAGATTACAGTTATAATAAATTAATGAACACTTAACCATGATATGACATAAGATTGGACATGGGAATGATTAAGGGTTAAGTGGGTAACATGTGTGGCATGTGAAACGTAATAAAAGCACTTAACCAAGATGAGACATGTGATTAGACAGGGGGATAAAGAGGGGTTAAGTGGGAAATCCTAGTGGGGACCAAGCATAGGAGGGAAACTTGTGTCAAGTGGGTGGACCCTTTTCAACCAGTAACCCATTTAGTATATATGTGAGCTCGAACTATGTCGAGGACGGGACACGCTTACTGGGTTGATTGTAAGAGGTCAATAAAGATTTAGCGATGGCAGTGCAAGTCCAGCGGAGTCATGTGGATGCGTGGGTCCGGACTGGTTGGTAAGACGTTGTTGCATCGTGTAGGTATAAGCCATGCATTTTAGTAGTATCGGGTTGCCACTTTAGGGAGTGATACACCTTACTGTGGGACCAGCATGGGTATCTACGAGTTAGGGAGCCGATCGAATGGGGAGGGTAGTGGGTACAACTAGTGGAGATAGGAGCAGGCGACACCTATGACAGCAGCTAGGAGTACATGAAACTACCATTATTATTATTATTATTAAGTTTAGTAAGAGGGATCAACTTTCAGTATGGAACTATTATTGGTGTGGTGTAGGAATTATCTTATAGTGATTAGAAGCGCAATCAACATTAAGTCTTGTTCATCTTGTTTACCTTGTCTACCTTGTCATATCTGCTTATGTTACAGTCATCTCTTATATCCAGTTTATGTTTATATCCTGTTGCTTTATTGATTATATTGTTAAAGTCACCAGACTCGCTAGACGTATGTCTGACCCCTTTTTTGTTTCGCCTCTTTTTTTCCCCAAGTCCTCAAGGTGGGATTAGTGAAGCTTGACTTGGATCTCTTTCTTCTTGAAGTGCTTGGAAGTGTTGAAAGTAATGCTCAGCTTTATCTCTTTTCCATTATGGCTATTTGGAGTGGGATCATGGTTTTACTTTTATGTACTCTAATAATAATTTTGTACAAGATGGATATTTGTGTGCTTGGCTCTAGTATGTGGTTTTGATGTTGTAACCAAATATGTTTTGCTTTTCCGCTGCAATGAATAAATTTTGAATTTTCTTAAGTACCATTTTATATATCTATCTTGTGATATTTTGTTCTATACTCTTATAATACTCCTTGAAAGTAAATGCATTCCCTTAGTGAGTGACATTATTGGACGTGGGGTGTTACACGTGGTATCAGAGCTGAAGGTTACCAGAATAGATAAAAGATTTTGAAAATCGTTTTCAAAAGCATTTTTAGAAGAAAAAAAATATTTTCAAAAACATGTATTAAAGAGGGTATTTTCAAGAGAAAAGTTTATTATGAAAAACATAATCCCCAAAAGCCATATATCTATCTTTCGATTCTCTGTTTTGAATCTCTTTTTCTTTCGTTTCAACATGTCTGGGGATCTTAATTTTCCAGAGGGCATACAGATACTGGGATGGTTCCGAAGGTATCTGGAGGCTAGGGCTACAGCCGCATGCCCAGCATACGTTCCTCCTTCCCCAGCTGCAGCCGCTCCCCATTTTCCTCCACATGTAGATGCTTTTTCAAAGATATGTAAGGATTTTCGTGCGATGGGCAGAAAGCCGTTTTATGGGACTGAGACGTTTGTTGAGGCTCGAAATTGGCTCAAGGAAGTGGAGGATTTGTTTGGTATCTTTGAGATAGACGATGAAAGGAAGGTTCAGCTAGCTGCTTGGTTGATGAAGGATGAAGCTTCCTTTTGGTGGGAAGTAACTAATGGAGGACGTCCAGTGGAGACGTAGATAGACTTCAGACGAAGATTCGAATTGAAATTTCTTTCACAAGCGGAGAAGAGTTTATACATAGAGAGGTTCTTGGCTTTGAAACAAGGGAGTTTGTCTGTGAAGGAGTACTTTAACAAGTTTTACCAATTAGCAAGATTTGATATGGAATTAGTCAATACATCACATAAGAAGGCTTTGAGATTCTCCAAGGGTCTGGATGAACCATTACACGGGTTGGCTATCCTATGGGGGCTACTTTCGAGAAACTCGTTGACATGGCGTTGATGCATGAAGAGGAGAAAGGTGCTAATGTAGTTAAGTCACAAGATAAGAAAGTGGATCCAAAGAAAGCACAACAACAACAAAAGAAAGGCGGTAAGGATAACAAGGGCCAAGGGAAGAAAAGGTGTTTTAATTGCGGAACACCGAGCCACTTAAGCAAGGAATATAGGAAGAAGAAGAAGACGGGTTGCTTCCAATGTGGTGAGGTAGGATATATGATTAAAGACTGCCCGAGGAGGCAAGGACAAGGGCAAGGGAAGAGGACATGACCTACTTCTAGAGGGCAGGCTCATGCTCTTATGGCACCAGGACATTAGAGAGGTAGAAACATTTCTGTTGAAAGTTTGATTTTCCTTTCTGATCATCCTGTTCGAACTTTGTTTGATTTTAACGCTTCACATTCATTTATATCTGCTTCGTTAGTTGAAACACTGCACCTAAATACTAGTTTAGTTATGGATCCCATTGTAGTCTCAAATCCTATTGGGGGTACGACTCATCTTTCTATGTTATGTCGGGATTTGAGAATATATGTGTATGGTGTTGAGTTTGAGTGCAACGCTTATGTGCTTGGCTTCACGGGCTATGGGTTGATTCTAGGAATGGATTGGCTAGCCAGGTATGGTGCCATTCTCAACTATGAAAAGAGGGTAGTTAGACTGTTGACTAGTTTGGGTAATACTCTCGATATTTCTTGTGACCCTAAGGGTTCTGTTATGCTTAGCTACCTAGAATCTCTTGACACATCTAATGATGATTTGCAATCTGTTCGAGTATTCCATGAGTATGTAGATGTCTTTGAGGAGGTTAGGGGCTTACCTCCAAAACGCGAGATAGATTTCCGTATATACTTGGTGGACAATGCAAATCCAGTTGCATTGCCAGTGCGCCACATGGCTCCAATATAAAGGAGGGAGCTTAGTAAACAAGTGAAAGAGTTGCTTGAGAAAGGGTTCATAAGAATAAGTATCTCGAAGTGGGGTGCTCCTGTTGTTTTTGCTACAAAGGCTGATGGTTCACTTAGATTGTGCGTGGACTATACGGAGCTGAATAAGCTCACAAAGAAGAATAGACACCCATTGCCGAGGATGGATGATTTGTTCGATCAGTTGGTTGGTGCTTCGGTTTTCTCACGGTTGGACTGAGCTACAGGATTTCATCAGTTGAGGTTAGTAGAGGATAGTATAGATAAGACTGCTTTTAGGACTCTCGACGGTTTCTTTGAATGGCTCGTCATGCCTTTTGGTTTGACGAATGCACCCGCATATTTCGTAGACTTGATGAGTATGGTGTTTAGGGAGTTTCTAAACAAGTTCGTGGTGCTCTTGGTCGATGATATCTTGATATTCTCTAGAAGCGAGGAAGAGCATGCCCTACATCTTAGGGAAGTCTTAGAGACTCTTCGAGCACATCAACTCAAAGATAAGTTCTCCAAATGTCATTTTTGGAGAAAGGAAGTGAGGTTCTTAGCGCATGTGGTTTCTAAGGAAGGGATAGCAGTGGATCCCGTGAAGGTGGTGACAATCCAAGATTGGAAGATTCCTAAGAATGCAACAGAAGTAAGAAGTTTTCTTGGTTTGGTGGGCAATTACAGAAAGTTCATTAAGGACTTTGCAAAGATATCAACCCCACTTACACAGTTGACGAAAAAGAATTTGACCTTTTCTTCGGTTGTTGACTATGACGATGATTTCCAATGTTTGAAGGGCATTGACAACAACTCCAATTTTGGTTTTGCCAGATGGGAGTAGACCATTCACAGTGTATACCGATGCTTGCGGGACAGGACTTGGCACAGTTTTGATGCAAGAGGGAAGGGTGATATGCTATGGTGGAAGGCAGTTAAAGGCCCATGAGAAGAATTACCCTACCCACGACTTAGAGTTAGCTGCCATAGTTTTTGCGCTTAAGTCTTGGCGCCATTATTTGCTTGGTGAGAGGTTTGAGTTGTATACATACCATAAGTCACTAAAATACTTGTTCTCTCAAAAAGATCTAAACTTGAGGCAACAATGGTGGATGGAGTTCTTAGCTTCCTACGATTTTGAGATTGCATATACCCCAGGCAAGGGTAACATTATAGCTGACGCCTTGAGTAGAAAGAAGTTGACTTTGAGTCCTTTGTTTGTCGAGCAGTAGAGTTTAGAGTATATCTCTACCTTTGACTTTAAACCCTCTATTGATTATGTACCCGGTTTGTTGGCATCATTAGAGGTGCGACCTACGCTTTTGGGACAGATAGGTGTGGCACAGCGAGATGACCCACAGTTGATAGAGATAGTAGACAAGCTCATAAGAGGGGATTCTTCGAGCCATCTTAGCAGGTACACTATCGATGACAAAGGTTGGTTGCGTAGGGATGGGAGACTTTGCGTACCTCGAGACGAGAGTTTGAGAAAGACAATCCTTGAAGAAACACATCAGACTAAGCTGACTACACATCCCGGTGGAGACAAGATGTATAGGGACATGAAGCGAATTTTCTTTTGGGCCGGAATGAAGAAGGATGTGGCTGAGTTCGTTTCTGAATGCTTGGTGTGCCAGCAAGTCAAGGTTGAGAAAAAGAAGCCTGGTGGTTTGCTTCACCCTTTAGAGGTTTCATAGTGGAAATGGTAAAGTGTTTCCGTGGATTTCGTTGACAGGTTGCCGAGGTCAAGGAAGGGTAACACAGGGATTTGGGTAGTAGTAGATAGACTTACCAAGAGTGCCCATTTCATTCCTGTTAAGAGTAAAAGAACAGCGGCATGGTCAGCATCTGTTTATCTCCGATTGATAGTTCGTCTACACGGCATACCTTCTAGTATCGTAAGCAACCGAGATCCCATTTTCACTAGTGAGTTTTGGAAGAGCTTGCAAGATGCGGCAGGAACGCAAATGTGTTTGAGCATCGCTTATCACCCTCAGACGGATGGCCAAACAGAAAGAGTGAATCAGATCCTAGAAGATCTTTTGAGGTTATGTATCTTGGACTTTGGAGGGACATGGGAGGAACATCTTCCATTAGTAGAGTTCACCTACAACAACAACTATCAGACTAGTATTGGCATGGAATCTTTTGGGGCTCTATATGGACGACCTTGCCGATCACCGACTTGTTGGAGGGAGTCTACGGATAAGATTTTGCTTGGGCCCGAGATGATAAGGCAAAATTCAGAAAAGATAGACTTGATTCGAAAATGCATGAAGATGGCACAGGACCGGCAAAAGTCATATGCTGATAAAAGAAGGACCGATCTTGAGTTCAGTGTTGGAGACATGGTCTTTATTAAACTATCACCGTTGAGGAATGTAGTTCATTTTGGGTCTGTAGGGAAATTGGCACCAAGGTTCGTAGGGCCATTTCCCATTACAGAGCGAATTGGACAAATGGCCAAAAGAGTGAAGTTTCCCGAGAAGCTTTGTGGTGTTCATGACATATTTCATGTGTCGAATTTGAGGAAATGGTTACATGATACCGCGGAAGTAGTAGAGCCGAGCATGCTTAGAGAAGTGGAAGTGGAGTGAGATGCCATGATTAGACGAGCTCCTACATGCATTCTTGGATCGGAGGTCAAGAAATTATGCAACCGAGAGGTCAAGTTGTTAAATTCCAATGGGGAGATGATCAAGGAGATGCGACTTGGGAGACTGAAGACGAGATACGCGCATCGTACCCTTTCCTTTTTGAGGGTATGATCTTAGCTTCTCCTTTTTCTACCGTTTTGTTTATACTTGTTCTATCGTTTAGTGTATCCTCTCGATTATACCTTCGATCTTTAGGCAGAAAATCCTATGGTTGTAAACATGTGTTTGAGACATGTTATGTTTGGTGGATGCAAGTGGATGTAAGTGTTTGCTAGTGGTTGCTCGTGAATGCATTTACACACACATTAGGCACTAGATCGGCTCAATCGCCTTCATATTGCATATGAATGAGTGTGCATATTTAAGTTAATGGATGTATATTGAATGTATTATCCTATGGATGCTGCATTTGAATGAATGGTTGTGCACTCATATAGAAATGATATGTATCATTATGATTCTTTTGCATACATAATGGACGCATGGCACTATCATGTTTCGCATTAAGGAGGTCAACTGAATCAGTAGACCGCCTGATCTTTGCTCTAGATAAGGAATATATACACACACTTTTGCATATGTTCATATAGCGTTAGAAATCTTTTAAGGACAATGGATGCTTGTGGATGATGGATGAGTAGATGGATGATTGGATGGTAGGATACATTCTCCTTAACTTGAAGATTTCGGGGACGAAATCCTTTAAGGAGGGGAGAATTTAACACCCCATAATTTTAAAACATGACATAAGGGATAATTAAAGAATACTTAATTTTTATAAGAAGAATTAAGGAAAACGGGTTGCGCCATTGCATTAATCTCGGAATTCTGCTTGAAATAGAGTCCGAGTTTGCGTTAATTGGATATCATATGAAGATGTTATGAAGCTTAGAAGATTTCAATCTAAGTAGAATTTAAATTAAAATAATAATTAAAAATCAAAAACAAATTCAAAAATCAAAATCAGCTAAATCTGGGTGAGCGGGAAATCTCCCGCTCTAGGGTGTCGACCAGCCTAGGGGAGTCGTCATAGGTGTCGACCCACCTATAGGGGTGTCGACTCCCGTCTGCCCAGATCTGCAGACGTGTTTTGAGTGGTCTAGGGCTGATGTGTCCTTCTGGGATTGGCTGGATGACGTGTTTTTCTGGTCTGGATGGTTCAAATGGATCCTAATCTAATCTAAGGGTCCTCATTCACCTAGAGCATCTGTAAAATACCCCTAAACCTAACCCTAATCTCATTGTCATTCATCCATGGTGCCTACATGCTGCTCTAATCTAAGTTAACCTAGCCTTTCTTCTCCAACCAAAATCAAAGTAGAGATTTAGAGATAGTTCTTCTTCAACAATCAAATTAGAAGATCAGATCTACAGCAATCTAGTAGATATTATTCAAGATCCAAACTGATACAACAAAGCCTAATTTTCTAAGAATCCTATCGCTGTGGGTCTATGTTACTTTCACATATAATTTAAATTAATTGTGATAGGATTGTAAATTGGATCTAATGTATATGCCTGTGACTGAGATGAATCTTATCAAGTTTGTAAATCATTATCTTTTAGATCCATACCCATAAATCTGCCATATCCCTTTCTGATCTAGTTTATCGTTATATGCATGTTTATGTTTCATATGCCTGTTCTTATGTTTACGCCAATTTTGATGTTGATTCTCCTCTCCTCTTCTTTTCCTTTTTTAATGAGATTAGGCTAACTTTGAGCCTAACATTTTGCATTGAGATTTGCGTACAAATAATGTTGGAACGATTGGGAAAAGTTTGGGAAAATATTGAATAATATGTAATTGGGCATAAATTCATTTGTAATCATGTAATTGATTTGGGGCATAAATTGGTACAATTTATATACATGGAATTATAGGCATGATTTGGATTGGAATTATAAACATAACTTGAATTGGAAATTGTGGGCAATTGGAATATATGTTATAATTAAGAACTTGGAATTAGATAAAGAGGGGTTAAGTGAGAAATCCTAGTGGGGACCAAGCATAGGAGGGAAGCTTGTGTCAAGTGGGTCGACCCTTTTCAACCAGTAACCCATTTAGTATCTATGTGAGCTCGAACAAGGTCGAGGACGGGACACACTTACTGGGTTGGTTATAAGAGGTCAATAAAGAGTTAGTGATGGTAGTGCAAGTCCAACGGAGTCATGTGCGTGCGTGGGTCTAGGCTGGTAAATAAGACGTTATTGCATCGTGTAGGTATAATCCGTGCATTTTAGTGGTATCGGGTTGCCACTTTGGGGAGTGATACACCCTACTGTGGGACCAGCACGGGTATCTACGAGTTAGGGAGCCAATCGAATGGGGAGGGTAGTGGGTACAACTAGTGGAGATAGGAGCAGGCGGCACCTATGACAGCAGCTAGGAGTACATGAATCTACCATTATTGTTATTATTATTATTATTAAGTTTAGTAAGAGGGATCAACTTTCAGTATGGAACTAGTATTGGTGCGGTGTAGGAATTATCTTATAGTGATTATAAGCGCAATCAACGTTAAGTCTTGTTCATCTTGTTTACCTTGTCATATCTGCTTATGTTATAGTCATCTGTTATATCCAGTTTATGTTCTTATCCTGCTGCTTTACTAATTATATTGTTAAAGTCACTGAACTCGCCAGACGTATGTCTGACCCCTTTTTGTTTCGCCTCTTTTCTCCCCCTCCCCCCTCCCCCCCTCCCGCGGTCCTCAGGGTGGGATTAGTGAAGCTTGACTTGCATCTCATTCTTCTTGAAGTGCTTGGAAGTGTTGAAAGTAATGCTCAGCTTTATCTCTTTTCCATTATGGCTATTTGGAGTGGGATTATAGTTTTATTTTTATGTACTTTAATAATAATTTTGTACAAGATGGATATTTGTGTACTTGGCTCTAGTATGTGGTTTTGATGTTGTAACCAAACATGTTTTTCTTTTCCGCTACAATGAATAAATTTTGAATTTTCTTAAGTACCATTTTATATATCTGTCTTGTGATATTCTATTCTATTGTAATGACCCAGACTCTTGGGGGTTAATTTTAAAATATTTAATATGGATTTAAATATTGAGTTAAGTAAATAAATCAATTTTTATAGGGAGTTATTGATTTAAAAAAATCAATTTCAATTTAATATTGAAAATATTAAATTAACAGAATACGAAAATGGATTTAGTTGAATTCAAAATTTAATTTGAATTAAATACTGTTCAAATAATTTATAGGAAATTTTATTTGAATTTAATGATAATAATATTTATTTATTTATCAAGGAAATTAATTGTCTGAAATTAATATATATAGGGTTAAATTAATATCTTATCCAGATGATCAATTGAGACTTCGAGACCTATCCTAGTGTGTTCAAAATAGTGCTATAACCCCAGGGACGACCCTTGCTACGTTCAAAAAGGAGTCAGGAAATTATGGATAATTTAAGTATATACACCTATATTTATAACCATAAAAAAAATCATAACGAAGAAAATTTAACACATCTTCCTTTCTCCTTCACAAATAAAAACAACTCGTGGCATGTTTGTTTCCATCAGTTCCTTAATAAAATCGCGATTCCATTCCCTTCATTTTTCAATAAATCGAAGGTTCAGATCCAAAAGAAAATGGCCGCACTTTATCTCCTCAAAACCCTTTCCGTTCGAAATTCAAGGGGGCTCGATCGTTTCAGAATCAAAACTCGCGCATCGAATCAAATCGCGATGGGGGTCTAAAATCACTGGAAGCTCGAGTTCGATTCTGAGGGGCTACGGGTGTTGTTGGAAGTCGCGACATGGGTATTCAGGTCGAAGCAAGGAGGTTCTAGGGCAGTCGAGTTCGAACTTCATGGCGATAGGTGCTCGTGATGATCTTGGAGTTCGATTTCAGAGAAGCGCATCAACGTGAGGGTTTCAACCAAGCTTGATGTCGACTGGGTTTGGATGGTGGGATTCCGATCAAATAAATGTCGCGCAAGTCATTCCAGCTACTACAGGGAGGTCGATGCTGTGTTAAAGGGTTCAACAACGTGGTACAGGTCTGTGTAATTAAGGTATTGGAGTTTTCCACCATTTACAATTTTGAGAAAGTAGAGTCGAGTTCATGTTTTGGGATATGAGAGAAGTTGGATTCTTACAGAGAAGAGAAGCATGGACCGAGCCTTCAAATTTAGGCAGATAACAGTGTTTTAAGAATAGGATTAAAAAGGTAAATTAATTAATTTATTTAATTTTTAATTCACAAGTAAGAATTTATTTAAATGGTTATATAGGTTAAATTAAATGCCATATTTAATTTATACAAGGTTTTAACAAATGAAGTCGATCGAAAATGCATAAGCTGGGGATCTCATAAGCTGAAATTAAGTTGGATTAAAATGGAGTGGATCGAAATAAAATACCACGGTGAGTAAATCTCACTTACCTGTTTGTTTAGAATTATTTTTACATCGTTAAAAATAATTGTTGTTGTTTGTTTGAATGTTGTTTAGTCTGATTGTTTTAAAAGTATATATATAGTTATTTAGGATTGTTTGGCTATTATATATATTTATTGGGTTGATGATTGGTTGGATTCCCGCAGTTTCATTAGCGGATGCCCGCAGTTCCATAGCGGATGATTACCCTATACGCCCCACGCTATGATTAGTGGATGACCTTCATACCGCGATATTCTGCCTCGAAGCAGGATGGGTATTACTATGTTGACTAACGTCTGTGGATGCAGGAAAACAGGTTGGAGGAATCCAACTGGATTCCTCAAAAATATATTATCTGTTTGTTGTTTGTTTGATTTCATATATATTCCTATATGATGTGTTAAAATCAAATGATTGAAAATTGGTTGATTTGATTGTTGAAATTATCCCTGGGCTTGAATATTGATCTATAAAAATATCGTAAAGGGTATTTGAGATTTTAAAAGGGAAATTCTATTTTTATAAATAGAATTTGAATTTTTAATAAAACTATAGAAAATATTAACTTGTTTGAAGGTATATATAAAACAAGTATGGAATTTATAAACTTTGTTTATAAATGAAAATATGGGATTTGAATCGAATTTATAAACTTTGTTTATAAATGAAAATATGGGATTTGAATTGAATTTATAAACGTTGTTTATAAATGGAAAGGTGGGATTTGAATTGAAGTTATAAACGTTGTTTATAAATAATGCAGAGAATTCAAATGGACTTTGAATATAAGGAATTGAAATAGAATTTGAATAATAGAATTCAAATGGAGTTTAACTATAGAATTTGAACATAGTATTTCAAATGGAATTCGAATATAGAAATTCAAATGGGATTTATAATAAATAGATTTGGATAAATAGAAGTGGATTAGACTAAGAAGTTAATTAACAAATTGTGTTAAAACGATTGGTATAGTTAAAATAGATTGGACAGGCATAAATATACAGGAGACAGGTATGGAATAAAGTATAGAAGTGAAATAAATAGAATGCCCGACAAAAAGGTACGTATTTAATTCATATATGAGATTTTATGCGCCGTATCGGCAAGCCGCTTGGCTTTTCCTTTTTCTTTTTGAGATGAGAAGGACCGGGAAAGCTATTTGAAATTTCCCGATGCTCCCGGTACAAAGGAGGTTATGGCGAATTTTTCCGGAAATTTAAGGAGATAGAATATTTTTAAGATAATTTGATAGTTAGAAATCAACATATCAAAATACATAGAAGTCGATAAGAAAACGAACTTAGAAATAGAATAGTATAATCAAAAAGGAAGTATAAGAATAAAATCTCGAAAGAATAGAAAGAGAAAGTATATATGTGTTTAAAAGTGAAGAAGTAGTTGTATGGTATTGATTTTTCGAATAAGTAGTCATATCTGTTTTGACGTTATAAATGTTATTCAGTCAAGGTCTGAGAGGTAGTTATACCCCAACTTGATTGATTTCATTATTAACAAATGAACAGTAAGATTTCAGGCTCGAAGATCAATGTTAGATAAGAGTTAGTTGAATATAGTATTTGGGTTGTCGTAACGATGTTTTACACAACATCCGTTTTAACCCAAATAAATGTAAGCTGGGAAATAGATGTTAAATATTTCCTAAGTATAGAAATAAACGAGATTGGAAAAGAGATAAGTATTTGGAATATTTTCCAATTATAACTAGCATATATTTTCTAAAGTTTAGAAAATAAAGGAAGGCGATATTCGGAAATGTTTTCCAAATAACGTAACAGGCCAATATGGTTATTGAAAATATTTGGTCAACAAATACTGATAAAGAAATAGAGATGATTTAATTAATGAAATATTAATTAAAGGCTCACTGATTGTTGGATGTTTGGATGAACACTTGTTTTATTCGATAGTTAAATCATCGACTATCGAAACACTTGTTTTTATTCGATAGTTAAATCACAGACCATCGAAGTTTTGACCATCGTTGTCAATATGGAGAGACCGGTTGGATTTTTATCAGAAGAACCACTCCGTATCGGCAGTAGCGTGCGAATCAAATTATATAAAGATAATCGAAGACGGAGTAGAGTGCAAGGACTTTTTCTATTAATAGAAATAGTGCCTTTGGTTCATCCTGTTCCTGGGTGACGTGTATGGATGAATGTCTGACAGAGTATTTCCAGAAAGGTCACGTACATTGATTTCTTCAACTGTACCAAGAGTGGAAGCGGAGGAGGAAATTTCTTTTAGCTGACACGTAATGTACTGTTGTAGACGTCAATTAGTGATTTTCGATGGATCTGACGATGTGACATTCGAAGTGAATCTGGTGTGATGATAAAGCGTAGCTTCTAGCCTCATCAACCGGTAAATGACAGAAATCGGGCAAGCAGCATGGCTATGTAGGTCGCACCTATTAGGGTGCATAATCACCTGATCTAGAGTGTCATTTACTTCTAAAAATCTATTGTCGATGCTGTCCCATTCGGGAAACGGTTGCTAATCCCAACCATTGGTGATATACATTCGATACACTCAAGCGAAATGAGTGGTCGGTCATGTGTGGCTGAGTTGCAAGATGTTCTTGTTGAACTCGGTGTATTCTCCTCTAGAGATATACCAGCGGAAGGTGGTTCCATACCTTGTCATAGTTGGAAATCAAATACCCAATACGTGCTTGCGGTTTATGATTGTGTATTATATATATGTGGAACGTGAGATGCAAACGTTCCACTAGATTGTTATCTACTTGATTTAGACATTATTATAATATCAAAAGAGTTTTGATATAAAGATTATCGTTACTTTCAAAAGGGATTTTGAAATGTTAAATCAAGTGTTTGGACTCTCATAAGGGAAAAACCCGTTCCGTGTTATACGACGTGGTCTTATGAGATATCATTTAGTTTTCTGAAACTGTTTTAAATTGTTTACTCATACCAGTCCCATGACTGACCTGGAGTTTATTTTGTTTTGTTCTACCTAAACTCTTAGGTGCCTAAATTTGTACGGGCAGTCAAGTAGTTCAGGATTTTTCAGATATATCTAAAGGAGCTTGGAGCAGGAGGCTTCAGCGTTATCCAGTTATAGTTGTTCCGTTGTGTTGTAAGTGTTGTACTCTGATAAGTGTATGTTATACAGTGAAGATTTTGTATTTCAAAGATATGATATATTATATTTTGTTCCGCTGCGATGTGAGATTCTGTGTTGTTATTTATGTTCTTCTTCTATCTCTTTCTTCTAAAAAAAATGTTCCGTATTTTCGTGATATTTGGGTTGGACGTATGATGTATATAGTCAACTCCAATGTTACGGAAATCTGGGTCATTACATCTATACTCTTATAATACTCCATGAAAGTTAATGCATTCCCTTAGTGAGTGACATTAATGGACGTGGGGTGCTACACAAGCAAGGTGTATTTTTACCAATCTATAGAAATTCCTTATTTGTTCTTCTTTCGATTCTGCATCTCCACGGATGTACAAGGGGCCCTTAAAGTCATTAAAGGGTGACAATATATTCGATACACTCAAGCTTAATGAGTGGTCGTTCATGTGTGGCCAGGTTGCAGGATGGTAACATCCCTGAAATTTCGGCAACTGGAATATGGAATCAACTTGAGATCTAACTATTGATAATCAATTTTATATTGATTAAAAATCGGATATAACATTTTGCATATGAATGGAATCCCGAATGGTTTGTTGAAAACCAAATATTTATTGCGGAATATTTGAATTTGATTGAATATTTAAATCAGATTTGAAATTTAACTGAATAAAATAAATAGTTGAATTTAATGAGAAACATAGCGACATAAAACGAATTGGAGATTTATTTGTTTAAAAATATGGAAATTCGATATGAAGATATAGATGGTTGAATTTTAAAATAAACATTATTAATGTTAAATAAATTGGAGTTTTTATTTGAAGAAATTTACTTGGATTGATGTATATTTGTGTGTGTACAGAAATTGAATTTTTCGTTTCAAATATTGGAACGAAACACAGTGGTTGGTGAAATGGGAATAAAATCAGTGAAATAATAATAATTTATAATTAAAAATAAAAAAAATAAGCGTCGTATAAACTCGGAGTCGGATTACGAACGGATTAATTTTATTGGAATCAGAACGGGGAAACAAAAGAGTACGTATAAAATTATGTCGCAATTAGAGATGCGTTGGCGGTACAAAATTAGGGCGTTTCGAAATAATTTGCGATATGAATTAATATTTAATATCATCTTTACCTTCCTCAGTAAAACCGCGCAGACCTATATTCTGAGGCACGCCACTGTCTGTTACCCTATTGATTTTACATCATCCTTATCTTCGTCCAATACTTCTATAAAATAAAGTCGTGTCCCTCAATTTCTTGAGCCAAATCAGTTTTTCCCCAAATTGATTTTTCTTTAAAATAACGTTAACGGTCGAAACCGCCATACACGCTATCACCTTGTTCTGGAGAAACCAACGGTCGCCGTCTCCATCTCAATCAACTCCGGCGACCTATCTTCCCTTCGATTAGTCAGGCAACGCCCCTCGTGTTTAAAGCCGCCACCATCTCTGCTTGAACTCGAAGGCGCCAACCCCGCGTGAAGCTCCAACTCAACACCATTGTGCCTCTGAGTAGACTAGCCATCGAACCTCCCTGCGACACTGAGTCAACGAAAGCTTCACCATGTCAAAATTTAGACCAACGTCACCATCCAAGGCAGCCGCTGACTCGAAATTCGTGCCTATCTTGCACCGCTGTTCCTTCAAAGCCAAGTCGCAATTAGGTAAGCAACTCACTCAACATTAATCTTAGTTTCAAGTGAATTAATTTCAATGTAAGCTAGGATATATAATAGTTGATTTTGGGTGGGATTTATTGTTTTCTGTGATTGTTGCCAACTTCACGGCTCACGGTAATTCATCTGCTGTCTATTCACTTATTATTCTGCTTTGAGTGTTGATGATAAACTCGAATTGTTGTTATTACTTGGGCTTTGCTGTAATCTGGTCACCCAAATCTAGATCTGAAAACTCATGGGTACATATATGTATATATTCAATGGACACTTGCATTTGAATAAATCGGATAAACTAAATTTTATCCTACTGTCGTGAATTACCGAATAACACAGATTATGTTTGTTTCCCTTGTTCCTTGTACCTCATCCAGTATAGTTCAAACATAATGAAAAAGTAATGACGATCTTAGCGTAAACATAATTACGGTTGTACTGCCAGATTTTCTACATTATGATTACTGGGAAAAAATCAAATTATGCTTATTGGAATCAGATGGTTGTGAAACAACCACGAAATGTTAAACTGACTTTCTTTCACGAGTTTAAATTGATATAACTGTACTTTTTGGTAACAGTAAGGTTTATCATTGAACCGGAAATCCATCGTCATTAAAAAGGAAAAAGAGAGTATTTGTTTGCT
This sequence comes from Allium sativum, assembly GCA_030737875.1. Taxonomy (NCBI): domain Eukaryota; kingdom Viridiplantae; phylum Streptophyta; class Magnoliopsida; order Asparagales; family Amaryllidaceae; genus Allium; species Allium sativum. The sequence goes on from CM060912.1 coordinate 774,492,342, forward strand.
TAATAAAAATGTTTTATGGAGACCATACGAAGGATAGACAATCAGAAACTAAAAAAAGAATAAACTAAAATGATAGTGGATGTTTACTGGTCCATGAAACCAACTACAAATAAAAATTGAGGTACATGATCATCGGTAAATTATGGTCAGTGCTGTAGGAGACATAGGCTTGTTTGTACATATAAAGTATATTTGTATATTCCTATGTATATTTAGTTGCCTGCTACGTGAATATGGTTGATATGTGTAAAATCTAGATTTTTGGGGAATAAAATAGAATTAAATTCCACTTATCAATAATATCAGTTTCATGCCAATTCGGAATACCAATGTGTTTTCATCATTTATTCACAGCGTACCTTTATAACTAAGAAAAGCATTAGAATCTCGCTACCATGTAACCATTGGTAATAATATCTACAATATGGACATTTATTTTTCCTCGGCAAACTTCTTGTTGCTTACTGCTAAAAATTCCTTGCTCATCTACATATTTACTGGTCATAGGAATGTTGATTATGCATAAAATCATCACTGCAGTACTTACTTGTCCAGTTGGTTTCTAGTATTGCTGCATGTTTAAACACTCCATGTTTGTTTAAAAATCTGAAACTACATATACATGGAATGCCAAAACTTTTCAACAATGTGAACTTAGACAGTATAATGAACGTATTGAAATAAAAATTAAAGAGACATAGACGTTGGAACAGCAGTAGAAAATAAATTGGAAGTAAGAGATATCTCAGATGAATATGAATTTGGTCATCTGATACCAGCCAATAACATGAACTGAAAGCTCAAAAAGAAACAGAAAAATAAATGTAAAATAATCGAGTGTTAAATCAAGGATAACGGGAAGAATATCAACTACCTGGATGCTCTGAATCTGGGATAAGATTATATGACCGATGTTTATAAATAAGAAAGGAAAATTCCTTTAACTCATGATAATATAATGAAACATTCCATCCTTTGTTAAGATTCATGAGAATATTACATGAAGGTTTTATATTGAAGTAGTACTAGTATACTTTAAATTAAAGGCTCATAAATTTTTCCATGGTTAGTACGGAATTAGACATACATATGTAATGTTGTAATGGCAGTCTACTTTCATTTGAAAAAAATATATAGAAGCATGGACAACAGGTGCATATGTTATGCTGAAGTGTTGTATCATATGCTAGCTTACGATTTCATATATTTTGCCTACTAGCATTTATTTTTGGATTGATCGCCTCAATGATAATTTTATTTTCTTACTAACTGGACACACTTAAAAGAAAATCCACCCCAGCTTATATACATATGTCTGACTGCATTAGAAATTTTCCATAATAACTATGTTCATTTTACCTTACTATGTTATACCTGTAATCCTTATCCAATTGCACCTGAAGTCAATGTCCTTGCTATCTGCAGTTTCTGGAAATTGTGTTTGGCCATGTGGGTGTTCGGAGACTTAATTTCGGTATATATGTGGTGGCCGCTATACATACGTGTATATGTGTACTATCGTGTGTGTATATATGTATTATCGACATACGTATATACCTAAATTTCCCCGTTGCCTTGATGACCGTGAACACACTATCAACAATATATACATGTATATAATAATATGACGTACATGTTAATTTACCCTGCTTGATTTCAGAACTAGTAGTACGTATGTTTTTTTTTTATCTAAATAAGACTTACTGCCTATGTTTTAAGTTAAGCCTAGGAGTTTATGTCTTATATATTATTCCCTGCTGCTGAAATATGGAATACCGTCCTCTCTTTGATATGTGATGACTTGGTCCTAGTAATATATGGATAACTTGGTAATTAGACATGATGTGCTCATTTTGTAAACCGGGAACACTGGCTCGTGTTGCATTTATGCCATGACTTACATATACATATTGATGGCAAGGCAAAAAAATTAGCTACTTGCCTTGTTTCTAAACTTGAATCATATAAAGTGTTGTTAGATACCCTTATTTGATCTGCATATATGTATCCTTATATACATGAATGTTAAAATGTTATGTGACCTTGTTTTGTCAAATTTTTAACAAATTTGAGCATGTTAGATGTACCGTGGCCGATTGAAATTGACTGCTGCATATACGTTGGTTTCCAGTTAAAACATTTAGACCGAGAACGACAGATGCCTGATTGAATATTCGAGATTTGTTATGATTAGCTAATATATTTCAGTTTATAGCAAAACTAATTTACTTGAACAAATGATTAATCCTGACTCGAGTGTTTTATATTTTTGCATGGAACGCTCGGGTCAAATCTGAGAATTTCAGATATAAGATTACAGCTTAGGATTATAAGATTGGTGAAGCTAGGATTTCCAAGAGACGGCGCACTCTGAAGATTTTGAAAAGTAAATATTTTTTCTTGCATTTAAACTATTTTTTATATTCAACTGTATAGAAAAGTTTGTATTAAAAATTCTGGTTAATAAATAAAAGTTTATTTTGCTGTGAAATAATGTGTTATCTATTTATTCAGTGTTTCCCTGTGTTAAATTTTTTTTAAACTCTGTAAACTAAATAACAATCCGTCGATTTGGACGTTTTAGATTGGTCTAAGAACCAATTTGAAGTGGTCAAAAAGGCGGGCCATTACAAGTGGTATTAGAGCTTTGGTTTATTCAAAGCTTAGCTTATCGGGTTTGAAATGAGTAGAATCGACACTAGAGAAGCGGATTTTGAAAATGAAACGGTTTCAAAATATAAATTATGAAAATGAAATTAATTTTAAAGTAAATTTTGAAAAGGGAATTATTTTTGAAATATTATATATTTTGGAAATTAGTATTTTGGAACTGATACGGCGGAAATAAAAATTTATTTGAAATTTAAAATTTCCGGAATCCCCAGTCTTCGAATCTAGAGTTGCGAAAGCCATTCTTCGATAAGGTACCCATAGATTTGAATCTCGAATCCATCATTTTATGATATCTAAGGAAGATAAGTATAGGAGAAACAACGAATAAATTCTTTATTTGTGTATTTTAACAATCATAGACAATTGAAATGAGAATTCAGATGGGAATTTGAATGAGAGGGAAATTTGAAACCATTTTAAAGATGAAACGATGAAGTTAATTTTGATATATAGAATATAAATTAATAGAAATTAAATCAAAAAGGTTATAATTAGAACTCGATTGGGTCAAATTGTATTACTAATTATTCGGAACATGATAAGATAAATTATAATTGGTTTTGAACCAAAAATGTATGATGGAATATACGAATTCGATAGTAAGTATAAACTTGTTGGCTAATTAACAAGAAGTGAATTATGAACATGAGTTATAAATGAAGCGAGATATGTATGGAGATTTTAAAGGGATTTGAACTTGTATTTGAAAAGAATCAAAATTTATTTGACATGACGAGTTCAGGAATAATACTTACTTTTTAGAAGTAAATAACGTTTGAAAGCAATAACGTTGCAAATGAAACCGAGGATAGAGAAAATGGAGTTGACCAGTACGGTGAAGATATTCCGAAGACCGGAATATATTATCGAATAAGAGATTATTCAGTAGGAGGTTACTCATAGGAGTCGATTATGTCGAATTTTCAAGAAAATATTATTTATTTTTCATTTTAATAAAAAATTAATATATTGTTAATTAATTATTGTATTTGGAATGATGAATAAAGTATAATATAAAATTAAATATTTTGAAGGAGTGATTATTGTTATAATCGACGATTACGTAAAAGCAGTAAATTTGAAATTTGGATTCGAAAGTTACGAGATTAAGTATTTTATTGGCATTCAAAGTTGTGAATTTTATCTGTTTCAAAGTTAATAATGTTGTTCAGTTCAGGTCTGAGAGGTAATTATACCCCCAACTTGTTTGACTTCATTATGGACAGAGAAATGGTTAAGATTTGGTATCGAGAGTTGGTTAAGTAAAGTAAGTTAATGATTGAGAACAGTTAAGCGGGAATGGCGATGTTTTATTTAACATCTAATTAAATCCAAATAACGAATTTAGAAATGTTTCCCATGAGAATAAAATATACTTTCTATAGAAAATAAATGTGATAATTGGGAATGTTTTTCAAAGATCATGAGAGGCTAACAGGTTTCGATAAATCGGAATGATAAGGACTGAAGAATAAAAAGCTACCCGAAGAACGGCATAACGTAAGAGATGTAGATTTGTAAACTAAATTCGAGAATTGCGAAGGAAACGATTGGATAAGAAATTAAGGATGGGGTTAACTAACTGGAGGTTAGTTAAGTTGAATAATTTCCAGAGTATTGATCTGATATTGGTTTCGGCCTTCAAGATTGATAATTAGGGGGTTATTCGCTTGCTAATTGAAGGTCGAAGGATGTGAATATGGAAGAGGAATAAAGCACAAATGAGAAATTGTTTATAATGATAAAGAAAGGAAATCTGGAATTTTGGAAGTGTAAAGATGAATTAAGTGATGAATTAAATAATTAGAACATTTGAGTAGGGGAAAAATTGGAAGAAATTTTGGGTTGGAACAAACAGATCCATAGATATGAATTGAATGGATACCAGATATCTGAATTGATTGTGAAAACAAAATTAAAATTATGAAATCGAATGGAATATGAGGATATTCAAATTTGATATTGGAAATAGAAATTTCCAAAACTTATATATATAAGAATTCAGTGGATTTGGAAACTAGTGATTTGGAAAGTAATCGATTTGAAACCAAATCTTATGCAATGGGGTTATGTAAGAATGAGGTGTTTGAAATTACGATTTGGAAAGAAAAATCATATGTAATTTAAGATAAGTATGATTTGTGAGGAGTATGAAATGAAGTACTATATATGTATATAGTATTATATATTTCCAAAGCAAACTAACGAATGTACCTTCCTCTCTCTTTGAAATTCGAGCTTAATTAAAATGTGCTGCTGGTGGTAGTAGGTTTTCCAGACATAAAACTCAAGTTTTCATTGTTCCTTGAAGAACACGACCGTGTAACGTAATTCGCAGGGCTGCAGATGGCCTACGGCAGATGGATGTTTCTTGGGGGAACCAAACGTAACCGTTGGGTCTACTGCGATCTACAATTGTGATAATGGTGTAATCCGTAGAGATGTGAAAGCTTACGAGTATGGATGTTTCCTGAGGGAATCAAGCGTAACCATTGTCTACCTGCGGTCCACATGGCATATCTACACGTGAAAGAAATGTAACCACCAGAGTTACTAAAGGTAGAATGGAGCCATGCAAGGGTTGAGATATCTTAGTGATGTGGAGCTACCTGTTGATGCAGCACTGTCTTCGTGACTGGATTTGTCTTCGTGACATGATTGTTCTTCCAGACCTGATTTATCTCTATGACTTGGTTTGTCTTCGTGACTTGAAGTATCTTCATAATTCCAGGTTTTGTTTTGTGACCCCGGGATAGAGCAGTCAACGGTTAGTGACCTCAGTTTTTCTTTTGATTCATAATTATTTTTCGTTGATCTATCCATGACGAGATTCGCAGGGAAGTGAATTCCTACAGATACAGATGTTTTCTGGGGGATCCAGACAAGACCATTGTGTATCAGCGATTCATGAACAATCAACATATCAATATCACATTGGGACTTTCCGTATTTGTTTTCTTTTAACAAAGAATTTTTGTAAGTATTTTCACTGGGAGTCGAAGCAAGGATATTTATTAATTGGAGATTTTAGTCGTGCGCCTGGCCAACATATGCCTAACATCTGTGAGAACCACAATGGACTTGTCGGACTTCGAGTTATCAAATTTTTTCAAATAGATAATTTGAAATTAAAATATACCTGATTTAATAAGTAAGAATTTTGAAGTATTTTCGAGTTTACAGCTTTGTAATAGTATTTTTGGTGGATTTCATGTTATGTGTAAATATTACAAAAGAGTGCAGATTTTGAGGGGAAAAAATATCAAATTAACAAATTACAACTTAAAGAAAGGATTTTATTTACACTCTTCAATGAGTGTTGGAAAGGATTAAATAGGCTGAATGTAAGAAGACTAGGTTGAGGGTTGCTAAGCCTAGACCCATTACAATTGCAATGTTAGATAAGTAACATTGACAGATGACGTTTATAACCAAATTAAGAATAATTTGAGATGTATAAATCTAACTTATGCAGAATTTGAAATTTAAGAAGAGATTGGTTTTGCGAAGTAATTTGATTTCCCGAATTAATTGATATGATAAATAAGAAGGAACAATGACTTAAATATAGATATTAGTTGTGGAAGAATTTCACATAAATATGAAAATGGAAATATACATTAGTATAACTTTAACGATCTCTCCTTTTCGGGGATGAAAAGATTTTAAATGGGGAGATTGTAACATCCCAGAAATTTTAGCAACTGGAATATGGAATCAACTAGAGATCTAACTATTAATAATCAATTTTATATTGACTAAAAATCAGATATAATATTTTGTATATGAATGCAATCTGGAATGGTTTGTTGAAAACCAAATATTTATTGCTGAATATTTGAATTTGATTGAATACTTAAATCAGATTTGAAATTTGATTGAATAAAATAAAAAGTTGAATTTAAAGAAAAACGTAGCGACATAAAACGAATTGGAGATTTATTTGTTTAAAGAAATGGAAATTCGATATGAAGATATAGATGGTTGAAATTTAAAATAAATGTTATTAACGTTAAATAAATTGGCGTTTTTATTTGAAAAAATTTATTTGGATTGGTGTATATTTGTGTGTACAGAAATTGAATTTTTCGTTTCAAATACTGGAATGAAACAGAGTGGTTGGTGAACAAATGGGAATAAAATCAGTGAAATAATAATAATTAAAAAATAATAAGTGTCGTATAAATCAGAAGTTGGATTACGAATGGATTAATTTTATTGGAATTAGAACGGGAAAACAAAAGAGTACGTATAAATTTCTATCGCAATTAGAGAGTGCGTTGGCAGTGCAAAATTAGGGCGTTTCGAAATAATTTGCTATATGAATTAATATTTAATATCATCTTTACCTTCCTTTATAAAACTGCGCAGACCTATATTCTGAAGCACGCCACTATCTATTGCCCTATTGATTTTACATCATCCTTATCTTCGTCCATTACTTCTATAAAATAAAGCCGTGTCCCTCAATTTCTTGAGCCAAATCAGTTTTTCCCCAAATTGATTTTTCTTCAAAATCATATTAATGGTCGAAGCCGCCATACGTTCCATCACCTTGTTCTGGAGAAACCAACGGTCCCCATCTCCATCTCAGTCAACTCCGATGACCTATCTTCCCTTCAATTAGCCAGACAGTGCCACTCGTGTTTAAAGCCACCACCATCTCTGCCTGAACCCGAAGGCGCCATCCCCGCGTGAAGCTCCAACTCAACATCACCATGCCTTTGAGTAGACTGGCCATTGAACCTCGCTGCGGCTCTGAGTCAACGAAAGCTTCAGCACATCAAAATTGAAACCAACGTCACCATCCAAGGCAGCCATGACTTGAAATCTGCGCATATCTTGTCGCCGCTGTTCCTTCAAAGCCAAGTCGCAATTAGGTGAGCATTTCACTTATGATTAATCTTAGTTTCAAGAGAATTAATTTCAACGTAAGATAGGATATATAATAGTTGATTTTGGGTTGGATTCGTTGTTTTCTGTGATTGTTGCCAACTTCACGGCTTATGGTAATTCGTCTGTTGTCTATTCACTTGTTATGCTGCTTTGAGTGTTGTTGATAAACTCGAATTGTTGTTAATACTTGGGCTCTGCTGTAATTTGGTCACCAAAACCTAAATCTGAAAACTCATGGGTATATATATGTATGTATACAACGGACACTTGCATTTAAATAAGTCGGATAAACTAAATTTTGTCCTAATATCGTGAAGTACTGAATAACACAGATTATATTTGTTTCCCTTGTTCCCTGTACCTCATCCAGTATAATTTAAACATAATGACAAAGTAATAATGATCTTAGGATAAGCATAATTATGGTTGTACTGCCAGATTTTGTAGATTATGATTACTGGGGAAAATCGAATTATTCTTGTTGGAATTGGATGGTTGTGAAACAGCCACGAAATGTTAAACTTTCTTTCACGAGTTTAGATTGATATAGCTGTACTTTTTGGTAACAGTAAGGTTTATCATTGAACCGGAAATCCATTGTCATTAAAAAGGAAAAAGAGAGTATTTGTTTGCTTAATAAAAATGTTTTATGGAGACCATACGAGGGATAGACAATCTGAAACTAAAAAAAAGGATAAACTAAAATGATATGTGGATATTTACTGGTCCATGAAACCAACTACAAATAAAAATTGAGATACATCTTCACTGGTAAATTATGGTCAGCGTTGTAGGAGACATAGGCATGTTTGTGTATATAAAGTATATATGTATATTCCTATGTATATTTAGTTGCCTGCTACGTGAATATGGTTGATATGTGTGAAATCTAGATTTTTGGGGAATAAAATAGAATTAAACTCCACTTATCAATAGTATTAGTTTCAAGCCAATTTGGAATACCAATGTGTTTGCATCATTTATTCACAGCGTACGTTTAAAATTAAGAAAAGCATTAGAATCTCGCTGCCATGTAACCATTGGTACAATATCTACAATATGGACATTTATTTTTCCTCGTCAAAATTCTTGTTGCTTACTGCTAAAAATTCCTTGTTTATCTACATATTTACTAGTCATAGGAATGTTGATTATGCATAAAATCATCACTGCAGTACTTACCTATCCAGTTGGTTTCTAATATTGCTGCATGTTTAAACACTCTATGTTTGTTTAAAAATCAGGAACAACATATACATGGGATGCCATAACTTTTCAACAATGTGAACTTGGACATAATGAATGTATTGAAATAAAAAATAAAGAGACATAGACGTTGGAACAGCAGTAGAAAGTAAATTGGAAGCAAGAGATATCTCAGATGAATATGAATTTGGACATCTGATACTACCCAATAACATGAACTGAAAGCTCAAAAAGAAACAGAAAAGTTAATGTAAAATAATCGAATGTTAAATCAAGGATAAGGGAAGAATATCAACCACCTGGATGCTTTGAATCTGGGATTAGAGTATATGACCGATATTTATAAATAAGAAAGAAAAATTGCTTTAATTCATGATAATATAATGAAACATTCCATCCTTTGTTAAGATTCATGAGAACATTACATGAAGGTTTTATATTGAAGTAGTACTAGTATACCTTAAATTAAAGGTTCATAAATTTTTCCATGGTTAGTATGGAATTAGACATATATATATATATATATATATATATATGTATATATGTATATATGTAATGTTGTAATGGCAGGGTACTTTCATTTGAAATATAAATATATATATATATATATATATATATAAGCATGCACAACAAGTGCATACGTTGGGCTGAAGTGCTGTATCATATGCTAGCTTAGGATTTCATATATTTTGCCTACTAGCATTTATTTTGGATTGATCACCTCAGTGATACTTTTATTTTCTTACTAACTGGAAACATTTTCAAGAAAATCCACCCTAGTTTATATACATATGTCTGACTGCATTAGAAATTTACCATGATAACTATGTTCATCTTACCTTACTATGTTATACCCGTAATCCTTATGCAATTGCACCTGAAGTCGATGTCCTTGCTATCTTCAGTTTCTGAAAATTGTGTTTGGCCATGTGGGTGTTCGGAGACTTAATTTCGGTATATATGCGGTGGCCGCTATACATACGTGTATATGTATACTATCGTGAATATATATACATATTATCAGCATACGTATATATCTAGATTTACCCGTTGCCTTGATGACTATGAATACACTATCAACAATATATACATGTATATAATAATATGAAGTACATGTTGATTTGCCCGGCTTGATTTTAGAACTAGGAGTACGTGTGTTTTTTATCTAAATAAGACTTACTGCCTATGTTTTAAGTTGAATCCAGGAGTTTATGTCTTATATATTATTCCATGTTGCTGAAATAAGGAATATTGTCCTCTCTTTGATATGTGATCACTTGGTCCTAGTAATATCTAGATAACTTGGTAATTAAACATGATGTGCTCATTTTATAAACCGGGAACACTGGCTCGTGTTGCATTTACGCCATGACTTATATATACATATTGATGGAAAGACAAAAAAAATAGCCACTTGCCCTGTTTCTAAACTTGAATCATATAAAGTGTTGTTAGATACCACTATTTGATCTGCGTATATGTGTCCTTATATACATGAACGTGAAAATGTTATGTGACCCTGTTTTGTCAAATGTTAACAAATTTAAGCATGTTAGATGTACCGTGGCCAATTGAAATTGACTGCTGCATATACGTGGATTTCCAGTTAAAACATTTAGACCGAGAATGACAGATGCCTGATTGAATATTCGAGATCTGTTATGATTAGCTAATATATTTCAGTCTATAGCAAAACTAATTTACTTGAACAAATGATTAATCCTGACTCGAGTGCTTTATGTTTTTGCATGGAACGCTCGGGTCAGATCCGAGCATTTCAGATTTAAGATTACAGCTTAAGATTCAAAGATTGGTTAAGCTGGGGATTCCAAGAGACGGTGCACTCTGGAGATTTTGAACAGTAAATATTTTTTTCTTGTATTTAAATTATGTTTTATATTCCGGTGTATAGAAAAGTTTGTACTAGAAATTCTGATTAATAAATAAAATTTTATTTTGCTGTGAAATATTGTGCTATCTATTTATTCAGTGTTTCCCTGTGTTAATTTTATTTTTTTAAACTCTGTAAGCTAAATAACGATCCATCGATTTGGACGTTTTAGATTGGTCTAAGTACCAATTTGAAGCAGTCAAAAAGGCGGGCCATTACAAAGACGTTCTTGTTGAACCCCGGTGTATCCCCTCCAGAGTACACTGATCGGAAGGTGGTCCAATACCTTGTCATAATTGGAATCCAATTTCCAATAAGCGTCGTGCAGTTTTTGATTATAGAATAAATATGTAGAGCGTGAGATTCAAGCGTTCTACTAGATGATTATTTATTTGTGATATGATAGACACTATTATTATATCAGTGGATTTTGATATATCTAAATTGTTTTTGGTTATAGTAAGGTAAAAACCGTCCGTGTTAATGTGTGGGTTGGTCTTACTGTTATCCTTTCTTTCAAAAAGGGATTTCCAAAGTTAAACAAGTTGTTGTTGTGAATTTATCACTGAAAAGTATTCCAAAATGATCCAGATGAATTTTGCTTGGCTACAAATGTGCTCGGGTCAGACCGAGTATATTTACAGGTTAGGTTTTGCTGGAGTTTCAGAAGTTGGAAGAAGGAGGCTTCACCGCTAGTTATTTAGAGTCTATTTCTTCTATGTTTGATATATGATGTACTCTGATGATCGGTATATATATACAGTTTCTTTTTGTGTAAAGAGATTTGATATATTATATATTTTTCCTTCTGCTGTGAGATGCTGATATGTTATTCTTCTTTTCTTCTATTCTAACATTTCTTTCTTTCTACTTCTCATCCTCTACATTCTTTCTACTAAAGATTCGTAATTTTGTGTAGTTTGGGTTGGACATGGATTATAATTCGTCGGCTCAAAGTATACGGATTTACGAGCCTTTACAACTGTTTATTGAGAATTTGTGGTTATTATATATTAGTTATATTAGGCTTGGTGGTTGTGGCTATTATTATGTATATATATTAGAAATTTCCCACAGTATCATTAGCGAATGCCTAAAGTATCATTATAGGATAACCCTATGCGCCCCACAATATATTATATGGATGACCTTCATACCACAATTTCCATCCTTGAAGCAGGATTGGTATTATTTATGTTGACTAACATCTGTGGATGCAAGGAAAACAGGTTGGAGGGATCCAACTAGATTCCTCAAATCCTTTTATTATTGTTTACATATTTATATGTGTGTGATGTTTGAATGGAATAGATGATTTGTGTGTCTGGATATTAGAATATCACTAGCCCTAGATATTTATATTTAAAAATATCATAGAAAGGGATTTTTAGTTTTAAAAAGGAAAATTCTAGTTTTTTCGAAATAGAAATTGAATTTCAAACTAGTTAGAAAATATTAACTTGTTTTAAGTAATAAAACAAGTAATTGAAAGGATAAACGATATTTAAAAATGAAAAGGAAAATTATCATTTGATAATATTAAATTTTAAATTCAAGTCTGAATTTGAAAGGGAAAATTTATTTTCCGAAATGGGAATTGGATTTCAAATGGAATTTGAAATCGAAAACTTGTTTTAGTATTTAAAACAAGTAATTGAAATTATAAACGATATTTAAGATAAAGAAAATTAACTATTATTGGATAAATTGAAATTTTAATCCAAGTATGAGTTTAAAAAAGAGTAATTAAAAATCGTTTCAGAAAGGGAAAGATAGATTTTATTCTGAAACCCGGATTTGAATTGGTATAATTCCAAGGGATTTATGATTAGAATTTGATTTTTCGACTTTTATAGAATAATTTAGTTCCAAATAAATTGGAAATTAATATAGAGGATCGAGTTGAAAATGAATTTATAACTAAGTTATAAATTTTGAATGAAGAAATAGACGATGATGGATAATCTAAATTTTTAAAGAAAGATTTATACAATATGTTAAATTTATATTAGTTTATTAAAGAATGGAATAGAAGGGTGAAATTTAAACAAAATTTTTGTATTATAAGTGTAACGAAGTAGGCTTTTTGACTGCTCCAAGTCGGTAATTAAACCAACTCGAACCGTTCAAAACACTAGATCGTTACTGCCTATGAAGTTGAAATTCAAATCATCACAGAATCACAGACACAGAACATTGAATATCTAACAGCGGAAGTAAAATTTATACAATATTAAAAAATCTTTTAAATTTACATAATATCAGAGTATAGAATAAATGTAGAAACAACGGAAGAATAAATACAAAATCATACTAGTATTCGGTAGGGAGCAGATATAAGCATAACCGAATATGATATGGCAGGTGAACGGCTGGACCTCCAACAAATCTCAAGCACTAACAGATATCTATAAGCTGAAATCCTCGGTCTGACCCGAGCAATTGCAAGAATAAAGCAAACAAAATACTCGAGTCAGGACTAGCATTCTTATATAAGTGAATTAAATCAAATGAAGTGTTAACTGAAATGTACAATAACTTAGAGGATGTTTGGGATTCCTGTCCTCTAAGGATCCGTGGAAATAATAAATGTAAAATAGTTTGCTATTATTGTAATGTCTATTTGGTAAAGTAAATATACTGAAAATAGCGCAAGCGGGATTACCATGTTACCCTTATGCAGTTTATAGGCATCATAGTCTATACAGTACTGTAAATTCACCGCACCGATGTTATCAGAGGGCACTCCATAGAAAGCAATACTAAATCAAAATCATATGGGGCTCGTACGAGATAAATATGACAAGTCACACGAGGCAATGCCCAGGGTAGGATTTTACCAGTTGCACTCCCGGACCGGTGGTAACGCATAGCAGCCACTACCGCCCACCTCGGAACGCACTCCCAAGTCAAAAAGGGTGCACCCAAATCAATCACAACAGTAATAGAGATGGTATCCAAGAAGCATGTCCGATATGAGGTGCGACCTCAATTAGTCATGGCACAGCTCCTGTTTTAGTCATTTTTATTATAACCTGAAGGTCAACGCCATTTCGTCATCGTTCTCCTTCTTCGATCAAGTGGTCGCTTCCAAGCCATCTTATTGATGTTCCGATACTCCATCACGTACACAGATGTTAAAGTGGTATCGGCACTGACAAAGAGTATGCCACTTACCAACTCCGGTCTCTTTAACAACCGATGCTTACATTTTTTCTTTTTCACACCATGGCCATTATATTTGAAATCATATTTCAAATATCACAAATTTCTTCATTTCAAGTCTTGCCCCTAAATCAATTAAACAAATCATTTGTCATCGATTCGAAAATAAAACCAATATTCCTCATTCTTTGTCAATTATCTTCCCAATTCCATGAAATATTTTTATTACTTGAAAATCCTGTTCTTCATCCTTTGGATTCACTAAACTGGATTGGACATAAGTTTATAAATTAAAACAATATAAATACGTTTATAAAAGTTGGGTTTTGAAAATAGTATATGTTGGTTGAAAGTAATATAAACACATATATATAGTTAGAAAAGTATATGGATATTAAATTGAAAGTAATGTATAAATATCTATAGTTGGAATATATGTATATTAAATTGAAAATATTGTTTAAACATATATATATGGTCGGAAAAGTATATGTATATTAAATTTAAAATATTGTATAAACATATATATATATAGTTCGGAATGTAATAAAAAAATGCATATAGTAAAAGTAATCAAATTATTTACAAAATCAAGTAATGAGGAAAAAATTTACTTCTATGAAATTTGAAATAATATTGATCCAATCCAAATCCATGTCTCCGAATTTCTATTCCTATCAAAATTTCACCTTTAAACAAATTCTCATTTATTTGGTTCAAATTCAACACTTCATGGTCAAAACGATTTCAAACCAATGTTATCCATTTTATAAAATAAATTCCCAAATCTCTTTTAATGTCGGCTATAAATCAAAATGTGATTTGTTAAGTTCTAGCTTGTTACCAACTCGAACATATCTCTTTTATGCTTGAACTTCATATTTTTATTTTAACAAATCCTTCTTATATTTACATGGTGATAATTTATTAACAAATCATATATCAAAATAAGTTTGGGAAACATTTATCAAATCTTTGTAAATCTGTTACATTCAATCATTAAATTCAAAATTTGTCACATTATTAATTCATTATATGAACATGAAGTTAGAAAGAATTTATTTAAATAAATTAAACTTGGTGTTACATTGCAACGATCACTTTAAAACTTATTTGATACAAATTAGATTATAAAAGTTTCAAGTAAATATTTGAAAAAAAAATTCTTCTAAAACTTTCTTTACGCTATATAGGGATTTCAACAAATATTCAACATACACAATCGATAAAATAATTTGAAAATATTTTTAATTTATTGACCACGGTGTTCAAATAAATTTTTCTATCCTATGGTCAAGTGATACAGATATTTATCATTTCAATCCGTTCTTTACAAATATTCGAATCTCGGGTATGTATCATTTCAAACCGCATCCCAAAACACAGGGGTTCGGGTATGTATCATTTCAACCCTTATTGGGTTCAAATCAAAAAGGGAACTTGCATGGTGAGAAAAATAATATAGCATGTCAAGCATACATCCATAGTGTCATATGAAATAATTATTGTGTCGCATGTGCACAACCATGAAGCAAACAAATCTAGAGCACCCTAACATTTCATTTAACATTCCAGATCTTAAATTCACTTAATAAAAATATTAGTCTGTGAGTGAGGAAAACTCACCTTCCGAGGCTAGACGAGGGTGACACAAGATGAGTAGACTTTGGAAAGGACACAAGCTCGACCGACCCACTTATCAACGACAACGTAAAAACGAATTCGTGTACCTATGCACATACCTATGTGTCTATATAGGTACGTCTACAATTGAGGTTAATCGAGCACATCATCCATCTCGCCACTCGAGCAACCATGACCATCAAACCTAAATTTATGGCCAGGTTGAAGAAGGCAGAAGGTTGGTAGACTAAGTTTAAGCTTATTGTAGCTCGACCAACTAGACTGTGGCCATTGACCAGACAAACGAATTCGCCCAGCTCCATCAGAATGGCCTTTCAGGCATTTATTCAAACACTTGGAGTGTATGCTGCCCTATACTAAAATTTGCAGCAAATCGAAAAGCAAGAGGACATGCTGGTGGCAGGAGGTAGAGATGAGCGTGTACTTCTAGTACAGGAGCCTTACCCTCAATGGTTCGTTGCAGAAAAGGAGGGAATCTTGTTGTCCAAAAAAAAGAATCCAACTCACTCGCATGCTACTCTGACTCGGCTCCAATACGCGATGACTCTGGAGTGTGGCAGCTGTGTGAGTTGCAGGTGCGATATCAGGGAGACGACGACAAGTGAACCTGAAAGGTGGTGCGCGGTCTTGGTTCTCATCAAGGTAGGAAAGCTCGCGGTTGAAAGTACTGACATCGAGGTCAGTGGCGATTTTAGGAGGTAGCGGTTTCAGTAGATCTGGGTTATGCCATCGTCGAGTGACATCGAAGGTGGGGCATCGTTCTGGTTGGTGTGGTCAGGGCGTGCGAGCACCTCTGGATGAGGGGAAGACGCTGGAGGAATCGCGGTGGCCATACTCGCGGTGAATGCTCGATTTTTTCTTCCAACGAGAGGAGAGTTCGAATTCTTTAGGGAAAAAGGGATGGACTGGAAGGGAAAAGAGGGAAGACATTTCTCTTTTCAATTTCTCCTTTTTCTGATTTTGTTTGAGTAGTAGTATATAGGAGGAAGTGTGTTTGTGGAGGACGACAGAACTATGCTTATTTATAATGTAGATAAAGGAACCCAGTGGAAGAAGAAAACATATGAGTTGAGTTAAAACTCGTTGGATTCTCTGCACACAGAGATTTCAAAATCTCAGCTTATTATTTCGAACAGTAGCTACTAACAGAGGATAGATATTTGAAATCATGTACAGTGCTTTCAAATATTAGGCTACTGACAAGGAAAGATTTTTGCTGTCATAGCCATAATTTAAGGAAGAGGCTAAAATGTAAAATCTAGAAGCAACGTGAATGACCAATTCAAGGATAGTATGGACCTTTGTTATTTTTGACAGATGCTAAGTTTGACTGAAAATTTCTACCGTTATTACACGGTCTAGATTCACGTTAACTATTTATTTTCTTCCTTTTTTGGCTAATGCAGTCAAAGAAATAAAATTGATTTCCTCTTTTCTTTTTGTTATTATTTATTATTCATTCGTATAGTCATAAATGGATAATGCATTAAACGTGCTTACGGATGTTAATCCGTTTTACGCACATTCCAACTTTGTGCGTTATACTTTTGCTCCATTAAGTTTTTAATAACAAGAAATATTAAACTTTATCCACTGTTAATTTTAGAATGAAATAAAACTTGGTTTCAATATTAGCACCGTGTATTCACTTTATTTTTCCTTGTAAAGTAAAAAAAAATCATTAATACAACATTTTATTTTAAAAATTCGGGTTCGTTACTTCTTTCTCAACTAAGTTACAAGATTTACATTCCAACATTAAACTTTAATTATTTCAAAGTTACCTTATTCAAATACTTAAATTTGGATAATAATGTCACTAATGCTTCTTTTAACAAACGATCATATTAAAATTTTCGAAAGAAATTCATTTCAGAAGTAAGCTCAACTTACGTCCAAAATAATTGAAAGTCCAGATTTCATGTTGAAATCCCAACATCTATATTTATTTTAACGATAAATTCTAAATTTAATTTATATTTTAAAATGTCAAATTATCGGTTCGTTACAACAAGCTTTTATCTATTTCAAGATGAGGACGTTGTTGGTCAAGGTCTGAGAGGTAAATAAAATATCCTAACCTGAACGACTTCACTATTATCGAGGGATGATATTAGTTTTTAATGGTAAACGATGTTGAATTAATTTTTTATTTCCATAAAAGGAATTTATAATTGAAATTCGAATACATTGAATTTTATATATAATATAATTCCATGATAATTGGAATTGAATATAGAAATTTGAGTTTTGAATAAATTTATAACCAAGTTATGAATATGGAATAAAATAATCGACGAGTAGAATAACCAGAATTGTTACGTTAGTTTTAGATAATGGGTTCAATTTATTGAAAATGGAGTTGAATTTTTTTATAAATGAAGTTTTAAACGTTTATAATTAAATTTAATTAAAACGAACTCCCCACAATGCGGTTGTTCGTAATTTGGTGTTTTAAACTTCAATCGAGTATATAGAACTCAATATAACTCGGAATTCATTGAAATAAGAGACGTTCGGGCCTATTAAATGTTTTCAAATGAAAGAGAA
The DNA here is from genome assembly GCA_030737875.1 of Allium sativum. Classification (NCBI taxonomy): domain Eukaryota; kingdom Viridiplantae; phylum Streptophyta; class Magnoliopsida; order Asparagales; family Amaryllidaceae; genus Allium; species Allium sativum. Next base: position 774,510,367 of record CM060912.1, read on the forward strand.
AGGTCTGGATTTCATTTTATAGATTTTGAGTTATGTCAAAATCAAATTTCAGAAAAGTCGCTATAGAATCGTTTAGAAAACCATAACGATTTAATTAATTAATTAAAGGGACTTAATAAAAATCCGAATTTCAATTAGAAAAAACCAGAATTGAGTTATAAAATAGATTTGAACTCAAATGGGGTAAGTGGATCAATTTTTGAAATAAAATTAGATCTTTAATTATTAAATAAAATTTACTAATTAGAAGAGTAATTAGTTAACGGAGTTTGGGAAATGAAGTCGACTTTGTAAGGTGAATAAGATTTATGAATTTAAATTTGAAATCGAATATAAAACTTGAGTTAGAAATGGAATGCGACTTGTCTATAAGCGAATTAAAGTATATTATGGTATGATCAAATCAAAAGTGCATTAGGCAAAAGGCTAATTAAAGAAGTGGTTAGCAAATTTTTGTTAAATGGATGGATTGATTAAAATGAGTTTGAAATGGACATATATATATAAACAGTATGGAATGAGGAGTATGATGAGCATGAAGATTATGATTTTAGTGCCCGACAAAAAGATACATGTTTAAATTTTCTTATGAGATTCTATAGGCCTATTGGGCAATCCGCTTGGCTTTTTTATTTTATTTTTGAATGGAAAAAACCTAGAGAGGCGAGTTGTGGTTTGAGTTATTGAGTCGTACAGCCGTGGGCGATAGTATATTCGCTACACTCAAGCTAAATGATTGGACTGTTATGTGTGGCCGAGTTGTATGATGTTATTGCTGAACCCTGGTGTATCCCCTCTAGAGTATGCTGATCAGAAGAAGGTCCCATACCTTGTCATAGTTGGATTCCAATCTCCAATAAGCTCCCTTTGGTTTTTGATTTTATACTATGTATGTAGAGCGTGGGATGCAAGTGTTCTATTATTTGATTATTTATTTGATTAGACGTTATTGTAATATCACTTGATGTTGATATCAAAAATGTTTTGGGTTATAGTAAGGTGAAGAACATCCATGTTTATGTGTTGGTTTGTCTTACTATTATCTTTTTCTTTCAAAAGGTTTTTCAAAGTTAAACAATATGATAGGAGTTTACTCACACCAGTCCCACGACTGACCTAGAGTTTATCTTGTTTGTTTTTCCCTAAACTCTTAGGTGCCCAAATTTGTATGGGCAGCCAAGTGGTTTCAGGCTTTTACAGATACACTTGGAGGAGTTTGAAGCAGGCGGCTTCCCTGTTAGACATTTAAGAGTTATTTTTCCGCTGTATCAAATGTTGTATTATACTCTGATGATGGTATGTATATATGATACAAAATTTTGTATTTCAAAGGTTATGTTATATAATATATTTTATTCGTTCCATTGTAGGATTCTGTGTTGTTATTTCTATTCTTCTTCTATCTATTTCTATTTCTAATTCTTTAACCCTAATAACTCATAATTCTGTGTTATTTGGGTTGGACATGTGTGGTATTTAGTCAACTCAGATCGTGCGGATTTGCGGGCCGTCACAGGAATTTTATACTAATTCGGAGTTACCCTACAACCAGTCTCATACAACGCTGACACAACTTTTCAACATATAAAAAATCATATGTCGATATGCCTTAACGATTTTTCAAAAATACAAAATTTGATTTAAAACAAATAATGATTAAATAAATTATGGTTATTCTTGACTTAAAATAAACAATATTCCTTTTATATTAAAATAGAGTCTTTCGAGTAAAAATAAAAATTAAAACATATATTAAGATGATTTAAAAAATGATTAAAAACCTATATATAAAATGATATAATAGTATATATATAACAATGAATATAAGAAATATATTTGAACTTAATAAATATAAATAAGGAAAGTGAAAACATGGGTAACTATGAAATTAGTATTAAATCTATAAGTAATAAATATTTGAATGAGGAGTTAAAATATATTAAGAAATAAAGTATAATTTTAAAAAAGAAGTTAAAAAAGATTTAAGAATAAAGAGATATAGATTTAAAATAAGGAAGTAACTTTGAAATCATTTTGAAAATAGATTTAAAAACAAGGAAGTAATTTTGAAATCATTTGGGAATAGTAAGAAAAAGTTTGAAATAAGAATTCAGTGCTAACCAAAGTTTTAACAAAATATCTAAACACGATTATTTTATATTCCATGAACTCTTGATACTCATGAGTCTTGTATCTTGAACTCTTCTGCCTTGAAATCTTGATTCTCTAAACTGTACATTCTTTAATAATCAATACCTGCAATGATTTCCTGTATGTACATATATACATGTGACGGCCCGTCCCGCACCAACCTGCATTTCCTCCGGAAGTGCGCTGTACACATGCCCAGCTAGCACAGAACGGTCGTCAGAAGAGAAGAAAGAAGAGAATGAACTAATCAAGGAACCTGTAGAATGTCTCAAAGCGCATGGGATAAAATATAATAATAACATACTTGACATAAAACAGGAGAGACAGTGCATAAGCTGAAAATCAAAACTAGACGTCATAGCAGCGGAAAATTCAGAATACAGCTTATTACAACTTTCAAACTGTCTCAAAGCAAAAGAAAGCTAAAATGGAAGATACACCACCAATGCCCAAGCAGTGATCTTCAACAACACAGGGAGAATACTATATATGTTACGTGGAAGCCTCCTGCTCGTCTCCGGATCATCTACCCGTGCATCACCAGCTAACCTGTCTCTAGTCTGCTCGTGTGAGCACCCAGAGTAATAAGAAGAGACATAAAACTCTGGGTCAGACATAAAGCCTGGTGTGAGCGATAAGCATCTAAACAAAGTAATAACAGGTATACTAAACCATACCTGAACCTGGACCTGCAACCAAAGAGTTAGTACCACATACCGTACAATACTCCAAGGTGCCATAATAAATAGTGTAAGAATACGGGGGTGGGGTGTGCATGTCACAATGATAGCAAACAAATCATCCATATCAACCATCCTCACACCTCTCACTCAGTGCGTAAAGCGTACGACATCTACCACTTTGGAACACTAGACAAACTGAGGTAACGACGAATCCCGACTTGTAGAAACCCTGCTGTGACCAAGCCAAACACTTGGAGTCATGACCAAACGTTTCAATGACCCACTTCATTGGTCGTAGCCCTTGGTTCTACCGATGCCATAATGGCCCTGAATCCGCCTTCGTACCTCCTACCATAGTGGTCCAAAGCTATAGACGTCGATAACTCCTTTGCACGCGTCCCGCAGCAAAGCCCAACCATGAAGTGAACTCGTTGATTCCCATCTGAATCTTAAGCTCTAACTTCTCATTTGGACTTCCTTTGCATCTCGGGTTTGGTCGAATTGGAGTGGGTCTTCAGAAGAGTCGTCACGAAGTAGTAAAAGTACACGTCCAGTTCCCCATGCTCGGTTCGGTTCGGATACGTTCCCCGGTTCGGTTCAGACATGTCCGATCCGATCCCTACCCGATCCGATCCCCTACCCGATCCGATCCGGTTAGATACCCTGGAGTTTTCTGCAACTTTCCAGCAACTGTTTATACGCCATACGACGGCATTTTCGACCAATCTAACTATTCTAATCAATCATAAAACACACCAAAGAGTCATAGCAATATATAACAGCAACCACAAACAACAAACAACAATTTAAATGAATCAAAATAGATCAAAAGTGGCTAAAACCTCACATTTTCTTATAATCCCTCTTAATCATGTTTAAGCATACGATTAGCAAAACACATCGAAATTAACCCAAATTTCTATCAGAGCCTTAAAACATTATTTTAGAATTTTAAGAATTTTTTTCCAGAATTTATTTACGTATAAATTCGCTAATCTTCACTAATTACCCTTAACCACCGTAATTAGTGCAAAAACTATGCAAATCACTCACCTTTGCCACAACTAGAACCCCAAAACTGAAATATGCTCTGATTTGGCGTTGTTCCCAATCTTATACAGCAGCTCCAACCTTGCTTTGGTGCTTTTTCTTCTTAATTTAATGTTTGCTAAGCCTAATCTTCAATTAGAAGGTGATTTTTGGGTGTTTTAGAGAGATTTAGAGAGTGGAGGCCATGACTAGGTTAAGAGGAATGAAAGTGGCGGCTGGAAAATGTCTAAAGAAATGTTTTCTAAGCCTAATCAGCACCTACATCTCCCTAAACCCGAAATTCCCCTTGGGCCTAGCTGCTAATCACCTGTTTAAGCCCAATTAAGCTGTTTTTCACCATCTGAAGCTTGTTTCAGCCATATCTCCCAAACGGTAAGTCCGTTTGGCTAATGTGACCACTCTACGGAAAGAGAAACCATCATCCAAAGCCAATGGAAGTGGTTTCAGGTCAAAATTCCTTTCCAGTCAAAAGTTATAGCCAAAACAGTGCCAACTAGGGGTAAAATGGTCATTTAAAAATCGGGAAAAATCGTGAACATGGGAAATGACCCTAATAGTCGTCTCCCAAAGTTACATGACCATACTACTTCGTATGCGACAGAAATAAATATTCTACGATCCTATGACGCGTAGAATGCGGGTCGTTACACTCTCCCCCCCTTAAGAAATTTCGTCCCCGAAATTCCTTAACCCAAAACATACAAAGGATCCCGCATGCCTAACAACCACATACATCAACCAAACATGCAAAATAAACAAAACAAACCTATCCTAGCATGCGGAAAACTAAATCGAGGTCAAAATCTTACCAGGCAAAGAGTTCTGGGTGCGACTTCCTAATGTTCTCCTCTGTCTCCCAAGTACAATCGTTCTCGTCCTCGCTCCACTGTACCTTGACTAGCTTCACCGCCTTCCTTCGAAGTTGCTTCATGTCGTGCTCGACAATACGGGCCGGCTTGCGGTTCCCAACCGCCTCGGGTTCTACTTCGAAGTCCTCTAACTGATCAGGTGAAATAGTCATATCTGAGTCGTGAACGAACTTCCTTAGTTGGGAAACATGAAATACGTTATGAACTCCCGCCATCTTCTCTGGTAAGTCAATTCTATATGCCAAATTCCCGACTAGTTCAAGAACAGGGAATGGGCCAACAAACCTTGGTGCCAACTTGCCTCTCCTGCCAAATCGTATTACGCTCTTCAACGGAGAAATCTTGACAAACACCAAGTCGCCAACGGAGAATTTCAAGTCTCTTCTCCTTTTATCGGCATAACTCTTCTGCCTATCTTGGGCAGCCTTCATTCGTTGTTGAATGGTCTTGATCTTATCTGAAGTTTCCCTCACCACATCTGGTCCAAGCATAAACTTCTCGCCAGTCTCTATCCAACATGATGGTGAGTTGCATGGTCTTCCGTACAAAGCTTCAAACGGAGCCATACCGATACTGGATTGGTAGCTATTATTATATGCAAACTCTACTAGATGCAAATGGTCATCCCATGATCCACCAAAATCCAATATACATGATCTCAAGAGATCTTCCAAAATACGGTTCACCCTCTCCGTCTGACCGTCGGTCTGAGGATGATATGCGGTACTGAGATGTAACTCTGACCCTAGAGCCTCTTGTAAGCTCTTCCAAAACCCACTAGTGAACAACGGGTCTCGGTCACTCACAATGCTTTTAGGTATTCCATGAAATCTCACTACCCACTTCATATACAATTCTGCTAACTTAGCTGCCGTTCTGGTCGATTTGACTGGTATAAACCTTGCACTTTTAGTCAATCGATCTACAATTACCCAAATGTTGTCATATCCTGATCTAGTCCTTGGTAAACCATCGATGAAATCCATTGAGACTTGCTCCCATTTCCATTCGGGAATTTCTAATGGTTGCAACAACCCACTAGGCTTCTTTTGCTCGGCTTTAACTAGCTGGCAATTCATGCACTTGGATATAAACTTCCCGACGTCTCTTTTCATCCCTTCCCAGTATTAAGTCTGCTTCATATCTCGATACATCTTATTACCACCGGGGTGTATAGTCAGCTTTGAGTGATGACATTCTCTAAGCACTTCATCCCTCAATCCATTGACACTGGGTACAACAAGCTTTCCATTCTTTCTAAGCCATCTATCTCGATCAAGCCCATACTTGTTCATTTCCTCATCGATACCCATCTCTAATTTGGAGATGATTTCCAATAGATTAGGATCGTCCCTCTGACTAGAGCCGATCCGCTCAATCAAAGTGGGTCTGATCGTCAAACTTGCTAACATTTCTGGATCCAATTCGCACTTTGGTCTGAAATCAAACCCCGCGATAAACTCTAGTTGCTTCCATTCAAGGAACATAGCCCCTAAGCTGGCATGTCTTCTACTCAATGCATCAGCCACCGCATTGCCCTTTCCTGGTGTGTATGCGATGTCAAAATCATAGGAAGCTAAGAACTCTAACCATCTCTGCTGACGGAGATTTAAATCCTTCTGGGAGAAGAGATATTTTAACGACTTATGATCTGTAAACAGCTCAAATCTTTCTCCCAAGAGATAGTGTCTCCACATCTTTAACGCGAACACGATTGCTGCCAATTCTAAATCGTGGGTAGGGTATCTTCTCTCGTGCGGTTTCAACTGCCGACTTGCGTAAGCTACAACCCTACCACCTTGCATCAATACAGCACCCAGTCCGGTACCACAGGCATCCGTGTATACCGTCATCTCTTCATCCCCCTTAGGAATGACTAACACTGGTGCGCTTGTCAACTTGTCCTTTAGACCCTTGAATGCATTCTCGCACCTTTCATCCCAGACAAAAGCTTGATTCTTCTTTGTCAACTGAGTCAACGGTGCCGCTATCTTGGAGAAGCCTTGGATAAACTTACGATAATATCCCGCTAATCCCAAGAAACTTCTTACATCTGTTGCGTTCTTGGGCGTAGGCCAATCCTGTACCGTAGCCACCTTTGTCGGGTCCACGGCAATACCATTCTCTGATACAACATGGCCCAAGAACCTCACTTCCCTCTTCCAGAAGTGACACTTAGAAAACTTGGCTTTCAATTGGTGTTTTCTCAACACCCCCATTGCTACCCTTAAATGTTCCTTGTGTTCTTCCTCTGTCTTCGAATAGACCAAAATATCATCAACGAACACAAGGACAAACTTATTCAACTGATCTCCGAATACCCTATTCATAAGATCCACAAAATATGCTGGGGCATTGGTCAGCCCGAATGGCATGACCAACCACTCATAAAACCCAGACGGCGTCCGAAATGCCGTTTTAGCTATACTCTCAGCTTCCACTCTAAGCTGATGAAAACCTGTCGCGAGATCCAACTGAGAAAATACTTTCGCGCCACTCAACTGATCAAACAAATCATCTATCCGCGGTAGAGGATACTTGTTCTTCCTCGTCACTTTATTCAACTCGCGGTAGTCTACACACAAACGAAGGGAACCATCCGCCTTGGTAGCAAACACAACTGGTGCTCCCCATTCAGAAACACTCCTTCTGATAAATCCCTTCTTCAAAAGATCGCTGACTTGCACCTCGAGCTCTCGCTGCTCTCTTGGTGCCATACGACGAAGTGGCATCACTATAGGCCTGGCATCTTTTACCAAATCAATACGAAACTCAATCTCTCGGTGTGGTGGAAGTCCGGTCACTTCTTCGAAAACATCCGGATACTGGCCAACCACGGGCAAACCTGACAACTCACTATGCGGAATGTCTAGGGAGTTTAGAAAACTAGCCAATACCCCCTTACTGGGTAGACCACCAAACACTATCCTCCGCCCATCATCCGCTCTAGCTGTCACCAAAAAGCCCTCACAGTCTACCACCACCCCGTATCTTCGGAGCCAATCTACTCCCAAAATAATGCCAAACCCAGTAAAGCCCAAAACAAAGCAATCACAAACAAACATGCATCCATGACTTGATAAGAACACATTACGACAAATCATGCTAAGGCTAGTAGAACCACCAATCGGGTTCGTCACTACTAAAGGTCTATCGACAATCTCGGGCTCCAATCCCAACCTATCTACCAGGTCACTAGATATGAAAGAACTGGAAGCTCCGGTATCAAACAAAACTCTAACAGGAACATCATAAACAGAAAGCATACCTTGAATGACGACATTCTTTCCTTTCTCCGCCGCAGTTGGGGCATTCGACGAAGAAGGAATAGCATTAAGGGCATATGCTTTCACCATTTGCTTTTCTTTAGGGGGCTGTGGACACTTGTCCTTGTGATGTCCCATTTGGCCACAGTTGAAGCACTTCCTATCCGCTGGCCTGGCCCGACAATTACTAGCATAATGGCCCTTCTTACCACAGCTGAAGCACTCAACATCTTGCTTATTCTTTTTCTTCTGGCCATCCTTAGCTTGGTTCTGCTTTCTTTTATTCTGGGAACCACCCTTGCCTCCACCACTTGCTTGTGGTTTTGGCTCTTCTGCAGATGCAACCTCAGTCTTCGACTTAGGGTAGAGACTTTCTGATCTTAATGCTTTCCCAACAATCGACTCAAACGTCTCATTGATGTGGTTAATAAGCTTTTCCCCTAAGTACTGATCCAAACCAGTTATGAATTTCTCATTCTTTTTCTCGGCAGTATCAATAAGAGATAACCCATATTTTGACAAAGTGTCAAATTCGGCAATATACTCCGAGACAGCTCTGCCATTCTGCTTGAGCTCCAAGAATTTCTTAAACAACGCTGACTTCTGAGCAGCTGGGATGAACTTCTCACTGAAGCGAGCTTTAAACTGCTCCCAAGTAATCTGATCTTCGGGAGTAGCTGCCTTTATAGCATTCCACCAATTCATTGCCCGCCCTTGCAGCTGACGGGACGCTAGCTTCCTCTTCATCGCATCCTCGATACCCAAATCCTCGAAGATACGTTCGCAGCTATCCAACCAATCTTGAACATCCGTAGCCGACTCCGTTCCGTGGAACGGCTTCCCACCAAGGCTAGTATAATCCTTATTCAGCTTGGCGAAGTCGACTCTTGGCGCCTGCACTATTGGACCACCACCATTTCCACCATTGGGAGCTGCCCTCTGTACATCTCTAAGCATCTCTCTCATGAGGTCAGTAAACATCGTCCTCATGTCAGCAGCATTCCCATTGTTGGCTCCCCTACCAGCACCTCTAGTATATCGGCTCATCGTCAATCTGAAAAAGGAAACGATTAACGACTCCATAGTGGTGCTAGTGCAGTACGACTTCATTCTTATACTACTAATAGTATATATATATAGCTTTTAAAAACCAAAGTAATCACAAATACGCTCTCTCATATACGTGTATTATCTCTCCCTGATAACTTTCCTAGGTTAACTACGCAACCTAGAGCTCTGATACCAAGTGTGATGGCCCGTCCCGCACCAACCTGCATTTCCTCCGGAAGTGCGCTGTACACATGCCCAGCTAGCACAGAACGGTCGTCAGAAGAGAAGAAAGAAGAGAATGAACTAATCAAGGAACCTGTAGAATGTCTCACAGCGCATGGGATAAAATATAATAATAACATACTTGACATAAAACAGGAGAGACAGTGCATAAGCTGAAAATCAAAACTAGACATCATAGCAGCGGAAAATTCAGAATACAGCTTATTACAACTTTCAAACTGTCTCAAAGCAAAAGAAACCTAAAATGGAAGATACACCACCAATTCCCAAGCAGTGATCTTCAACAACACAGGGAGAATACTATATATGTTACGTGGAAGCCTCCTGCTCGTCTCCGGATCATCTACCCGTGCATCACCAGCTAACCTGTCTCTAGTCTGCTCGTGTGAGCACCCAGAGTAATAAGAAGAGACATAAAACTCTGGGTCAGACATAAAGCCTGGTGTGAGCGATAAGCATCTAAACAAAGTAATAACAGGTATACTAAACCATACCTGAACCTGGACCTGCAACCAAAGAGTTAGTACCACATACCGTACAATACTCCAAGGTGCCATAATAAATAGTGTAAGAATACGGGGGTGGGGTGTGCATGTCACAATGATAGCAAACAAATCATCCATATCAACCATCCTCACACCTCTCACTCAGTGCGTAAAGCGTACGACATCTACCACTTTGGAACACTAGACAAACTGAGGTAACGACGAATCCCGACTTGTAGAAACCCTGCTGTGACCAAGCCAAACACTTGGAGTCATGACCAAACGTTTCAATGACCCACTTCATTGGTCGTAGCCCTTGGTTCTACCGATGCCATAATGGCCCTGAATCCGCCTTCGTACCTCCTACCATAGTGGTCCAAAGCTATAGACGTCGATAACTCCTTTGCACGCGTCCCGCAGCAAAGCCCAACCATGAAGTGAACTCGTTGATTCCCATCTGAATCTTAAGCTCTAACTTCTCATTTGGACTTCCTTTGCATCTCGGGTTTGGTCGAATTGGAGTGGGTCTTCAGAAGAGTCGTCACGAAGTAGTAAAAGTACACGTCCAGTTCCCCATGCTCGGTTCGGTTCGGATACGTTCCCCGGTTCGGTTCAGACATGTCCGATCCGATCCCTACCCGATCCGATCCCCTACCCGATCCGATCCCCTACCCGATCCGATCCGGTTAGATACCCTGGAGTTTTCTGCAACTTTCCAGCAACTGTTTATACGCCATACGACGACATTTTCGACCAATCTAACTATTCTAATCAATCATAAAACACACCAAAGAGTCATAGCAATATATAACAGCAACCACAAACAACAAACAACAATTTAAATGAATCAAAATAGATCAAAAGTGGCTAAAACCTCACATTTTCTTATAATCCCTCTTAATCATGTTTAAGCATACGATTAGCAAAACACATCGAAATTAACCCAAATTTCTATCAGAGCCTTAAAACATTATTTTAGAATTTTAAGAATTTTTTTCCAGAATTTATTTACGTATAAATTCGCTAATCTTCACTAATTACCCTTAACCACCGTAATTAGTGCAAAAACTATGCAAATCACTCACCTTTGCCACAACTAGAACCCCAAAACTGAAATATGCTCTGATTTGGCGCTTTTCCCAATCTTATACAGCAGCTCCAACCTTGCTTTGGTGCTTTTTCTTCTTAATTTAATGTTTGCTAAGCCTAATCTTCAATTAGAAGGTGATTTTTGGGTGTTTTAGAGAGATTTAGAGAGTGGAGGCCATGACTAGGTTAAGAGGAATGAAAGTGGCGACTGGAAAATGTCTAAAGAAATGTTTTCTAACCCTAATCAGCACCTACATCTCCCTAAACCCGAAATTCCCCTTGGGCCTAGCTGCTAATCACCCGTTTAAGCCCAATTAAGCTGTTTTTCACCATCTGAAGCTTGTTTCAGCCATATCTCCCAAACGGTAAGTCCGTTTGGCTAATGTGACCACTCTACGGAAAGAGAAACCATCATCCAAAGCCAATGGAAGTGGTTTCAGGTCAAAATTCCTTTCCAGTCAAAAGTTATAGCCAAAACAGTGCCAACTAGGGGTAAAATGGTCATTTAAAAATCGGGAAAAATCGTGAACATGGGAAATGACCCTAATAGTCGTCTCCCAAAGTTACATGACCATACTACTTCGTATGCGACAGAAATAAATATTCTACGATCCTATGATGCGTAGAATGCGGGTCGTTACAATACATATATTCTAGATAATAGTGTTAGTATAAATTTTATAACAATAATAATTGAAACAAGGTTGTTGTCCTCAAAACCGTCATCATCAACCCCTAATAATCTCCCCATTTTTGATGATGATAACCTTGGTTTATAAAATATTCATACCTGATGTCTTGATTCTCTAGTTACCCCTTACTCCATTGACTTCTTCTGAAACTACTAATTCCCTCTTAATCTTAGCCCTATTTTATAATTATACCCTTTGTCATCTACAATATATATATATATATATTCCTAATTAGACAATTATACTCCCCAAAAAACTAAGGAGTAGTAAAAAAAATCTAAGACTAATATGATTCTAATATCTTAAACTTCTTAAAATTAGGATAGAATATAATAACTAATTATTCTAAGTATAAAATATATTTCAAAGCATATAACACAAACCAAACCAATTTAATTCAAATCAATACACACATTTAAGAAATCCAGTTCAATCCAAACCTATCTTAGAGTAACTTAAAAATTCAAATTTAAAGCAATCCAATCAAACACAAAAAATTTGAATACAAATTATACATTTCTTGGAACTTCTACCCATCCATCACCACCAAAGATTGAATCGGCCTTTGTAGCATCCCAGTCTTCGTTGTCTTTGTTGAGAGTGTCTCTTTTGAAGTTATTGTTTTCATATTTAGAAAGAGAAGGGATCATCCGTCAAATTGCGTCAAAATGCATTCTTTCTTATTTAGTAATCTGTATTTGACTTAATTCTAAGTGACGTCGGTCATGAAGGATAGTAGGGAGAGTATTCTTGAATGAAATAAGTATTTCTTAAAGATTTTCACTAAAAATATGGACTTAGGAAGCATATGGATTTGATTTTATTTAGAAATGATGAAAGCAAATGAAGGAGAAATGAATAGAAGAGTTTTCTAGAAGAAATAGATATATATAGGCTCTGGAATTTGTTTGACATAAAAATACATTAGTTCGTTAAAGCAATTTTTAAATTTAAACAAATTTGAAATTCTAACCGTTATATGTCAACATATACAAATAGGTATGCCGACATATATGTTATTTTCAAATTTTGAAGTATTTTGTGGTTGAGGCTTTGTTTTGACTTATACAAATTTGTTTTTATTACTTTGATGAATATTCCAGGTAGTTTTAAGGAAGAATTAACAAAAATGTAAAGCTTCATTTATACTAATTATAATAATGCATTGGATTAATACATAACATGAAATAAAAATACGGAAATTGAAATAAAAGCAAATACAACATGGTAATAGACTCAGAATTCAACGGAAGTGGACGAAGGCAAGTCGAGTTTTCTACCAACTTTCCCAAAGAACTTGTTCATTTTAGAAGACATCTTTTCAAATTTCTTACTAAATGACCTCTTTAGTGTCTTTTAGTTTTTGGCTAGAGTCATTTGATTTTCAAGGTGGATTTTCTTGGAAGTATTTTCATCTTCTTCCTCTTCTTCGATATCCATTTGTTCGCCTTCTTCTTCTTGTTCCATTCTCGCTTATTTTTTCTCAAATATTTTATATGGATGAAACATAAGTGGAATCTTCATAAGAGATATATTTTCGAAATTGAAAACCTTTCTAGAAACAAACTCTTCACCTTTGAAATCAACTCCAAAATATTTGAAAACGAGCAAGGTAAACTCCATGATATAACATATTTTCTTTTGATGACTAAATCCTTTGGTTAAAACTCACTTAAAATCATTTGAGCCCAATTTATATCATAGTTTCCAAAAATAGCAAAAATGGCTTTATAAACTTTCAACATTTGGTTGTTGGATTTTCGAAACATGGAGTAACGGTATGTTAGAAAAGTAAGTTTCCAATTCTTGCTTTACGACGATAAAAATGATTTTTGAACTCCAAATTTTCATCACTTTCAAAAATATAGTGAGATGTCTTTGGATCATTTTCATTGATCTTAAAATCCTTGAGATCAATTTCCGTATTTTTACAACCCAAAATAGCACCCAAAACATCACAATTCAAAACAATTTGAGTTCTTTTTACACTACTCCATGTTTCACTTTCATTTCCTTGATAAAAAACACAATTCAAGTCTACATAAATCATTTTGACAAGATTCGGGTAGCAAAATTAATTATTATCCTGAGAGTCGATTAAACTTAAAATTCCATTTTGATGAAAAAGAGATTCAAGGTCATGAGAAGTAAAATCACCAAAAAATGCAAATTTTTCCGTATCGACACATAGCTTGTGTAATCTTTGATAACATTCGGGTTGTTGTAAAGAAAGCCTTTGGTGGCCTTGGTCAGCTTCATTATGTTTGGTGTGGTTAAGAAAGTGATTAGAGAAAGTATAGGAAAATGAAGATAAGTTTGAATTTTTAATTAAAGGTAGAAAGAGATGATAGACATAGATAGTTAAATAGAGAATCAAAGGACATATTCTCTGGTTAAGAGACACCTTTTTAGTACATTGGGTTTGATGAATAGGTAGAGGGAAAATCAAAAGTTTGAAATTCAAATTTTGAATCCAAATTTCACACATAGTATATGAAATGGTATGTCGACATACCTTTTGATTTTTCTCAAGTGACATTTGTTTTTGACTTTATGATTAATTTATAACTTATATTCTTATTTAATTATTTCGAGATTGTATTTATTATAAAAATACCTTTATGTTATTATTTTATTAAATAATTATTATTTTAAATTTCAAATTTTGAATATAAAAAAAAAAATCAAATTTTCAAACAAAGCAAATAAACAAGCAACTATTCGAAAATTTAACAAAGAAAATTATTATAAAGGCATACCTATATTTAGATCCGTGCTTTAATCTCTTCTGATTCGTGAGTTACTGAAGCATATATTTGAATTGTTTGTTTCTTGCTCTACATCGCTGGAAGGTGAATCAGAATCATCTTGAGTTGTTGCACATGCTCTTTCTCTCTTCTTTTATGAATTATCATTTGAAAGTTGATTTTGTCTCTCTGGATAAGGACAAGATCTTTTCAGGTGGCCCGGTTCAACATAGTTAAAACACCTGACATTATTTGGGACTTCATTATTTTTCATAGAATTTCTTTGCTTACTCCTCTTGAACTTGTTTCTTTTTCTACATCTTAGGAATTTTCTAGAATTCCTTGTCATTAAGGCTACTTCTTCCTCGTCGTCGCTTTATGAGTCAAAATCTTGAGTTGTTGCAGTAAATGCTATCTGTTTTTTTCGATGACTTATTCTCATTTCTTCCTTGCATCTGTACTTCAAACGACATTAAATTACTAATTGATTCTTTTATTCTTATTGCACTAATATCATTGGTCTCTTCAATTGCAATTGTCTTTTGTTCCCAATCTAAATTTAATGAATTCGGATTTTTCCGACTTAATCTTCCTCAGAATATGTTTTTCCCAAAGCTATTAGTGAAATTACGATTTCCTAGAACCTGCAATACATTTCGGAGATAGACTCATTATGATTCATATTAAATAACTCAAACTGATTGGTCAACATAGATATTTTGGTCTATTTAACTTTGCTTGTTCCTTCATGAGTCACTTGCAAAGTTTTCAAATTTCATATGCACATTTACAAACAGAAATCCTATTAG
The DNA here is from genome assembly GCA_030737875.1 of Allium sativum. Lineage (NCBI taxonomy): Eukaryota > Viridiplantae > Streptophyta > Magnoliopsida > Asparagales > Amaryllidaceae > Allium > Allium sativum. The sequence goes on from CM060912.1 coordinate 774,525,501, forward strand.
CTTCATTTCTTTCTAGTGAATAAAATAAGATATTCATCGCCTTTTAATTATTTTGTGCAGTGGCTTTTTGGTCATTAGTCCATTGTACAAAATTAACAGTGAGATCAACATATTCAGTTTATGAGATATTATAAGTGTCTACTATAGATTGTAAATAAATTTTCATTTTACAAGCCCAATATGCATAATTACTACCATTGAATAGTGGTGGTCTAAAGTGGACTGACCCTCTACAAATGAACTATTATTACTGAAAATTCCAGTGTTGGTTTCCATTTAAACTTTACAAAAATTCAGATTATGAAAATTTTGAGAACTAATGCTCTGATACCAATTGTTAGGGATGTAGATTAAGGATCTTAAGGCAAACTAAACCCCAGAAGGGGTGAATAGTGTTTATTAAATTTTATTAATTTCTTGAAAAAAATTTAGATTTATCAAAATGTTATGCAAATCACTGATATCAACAATAATAGAATCAATCACAGATTCAAAAACTAAAAAGCAGTAAAGGGTAAGTACAAACCGGGATTTTATACTGGTTCGGATTACCCAACATCTAGTCCCACACAACGCTGGGTTGATGTGGATTTCTGTTCAGCTAATATTGAATATTACAATCCTTGATTTTAGGGCTAAAAGGGAACACCCCAATTGATTTTCAGAGTACAGTGAGACTCAGTTGATTTCTAAGACATAACAAACACCTAGATGATTTCCGGGCTACAATCACACCTTTCTCATTATCAGTTTTATAATATTGACTTGATAGAACTTGATCTTGCAATCTTTGATTACAAATAGCTTATAACTCTTGAGTAGCACTTGAATTTTAGTGAGAGTTTGATAGAGAATTGAAAGAGATTAATATAATTTTCTTTGAAAATAGGCAGCGTATAAGTATAAATTTTAAGAATTTAAGAAGAATAATGGAGAGAGAAGAAATGAAGAAGAAAAAAATGAAAAGTTAGTTAAAAATTGAATTAAGAAGCCTATTTACAGTCTCCTAATAGTCAAATCCTTTCAGAATAGTTTTGAATTCAAAAGAGACAACTTTTTAAATTTTGGAATAAAAGTCAACAACACATATGTTGACATATAAAAAAGCAATGTCGACATGCCTTAAGGATTTTTCAAACATATAAAATTTTGATTTAATTCAAATAATGATTAAATAAATTATGATAATTCTTGGGTTACAATAAACTATAATCCTTTATATTAAAATAGAGGTTTTGAAGTAAAAATATATATTAAAACATATATTAAGATGATTTAAAAAATGATTAGAAAACTTCATAAAAAATGATATAAAAGTGTGTGTGTATATAACTATGAATATAAGAAACATATTAGAACTTAATAAATATAAATAAGGAAATTAAATATTTGAATTAGGAGTTAAAATATATTAAGAAATAAAGTTTAATTTTAAAACATGAGTTAAAATAAGTTTCAGGAGTTAAAATAGATTTAAGGATAAAGGGATATATATTTAAAATAAGGAAGTAATTTTGAAATCATTAGAAAATAATAAGAAAAGTTTTGAAATAAGAATTCAGTGCTATCCAGAGTTTTAACAAAATATCTTGACACAGTTACCTTATATTTCTTGAACTCTTGAATTCTTGATACTCAAGAGTCTTGTATCTTGAACTCTTCTGCTTTGAAATCTTCATTCTCTGAAGTGAACAGTCTTCAATAGTCAATATATGCATAGATTTCCTATATATACATATACTCTATATAATAGTGTTAGTATATATTTTATAATAATGATAATTGAAACAAGGTTGTTGTCATCAAACCATCATCATAAACATCTCAATCCCTAACAACTTGTTGTTATTGGCTGTTTTAATCAGTGTTGGTTGGTGGATTTTGCTGCTCTCCACCTAGTCCATGCATAGGCATAGTGAGTTGAGAGCCACTGTCAGTGCTGGCTTGCTTGTGCTGAACTGGCATGATCACCTTCAAGAGGTATGCCTAAGGAATACTGTCTTGGATTTTTGAACCTTTTTTTGTATTTGATTTCTATCTTTCTAAAAGGAAACACTTCCTCATTGAACACCACATGTCTAGAGATGTATATTATGATTTTGCTGCCAAGAAACTTATATCCTTTTCGATTATTTGGGTATCCTAGAGAAGTACATAATGATTTATATTCCACTTTGTGTGTCCTGTATGGCCTTAGATGAGGAAAGCATTGGCATTCAAACCTTTTAGGTTATTGTAGTCTAGTTTGTTTCCAATTAAAACCTCACAAGGACATTTGAACTTAAGTACTTATGTTGGTAGTAAATTTGATTAAATGTACTACAGGTTCTGGCTAGAATTTTGGTGACATAGAAGCTTTTGCAAGTAGAGTTAGGTCAGTTTCTATAATGTATCTATGCTTCTCTCTATAATTTCATTCTGCTTAGAAGTATAGGGGCAAGTAGTTCTATCAACTGTGTTATTCTTTAAGAAATACCGTTTGAATGGCAAAAATTCTTTACCTCCTTCTATTTGAAATTCTTTTACTTTATTTCTTGTGAGATTTTCAACTGATACAATGAAATTTTGAATAGCATTGTGATTTTCCGACTTACATTTAAGTAAATATATCCATGGAAATCGAGAGTAGACATCAATAAATGATATGTAGTATATTCGTAGCCATAATCAAAACAAATTGGGGCTAGACCCCTCAGGTTTGTTGCAATAAGGTCAAGAGAATTTAAATAATTAGTTGTTGAGTCTGAAAATGCAATCATATCCTATTTGACAAAATGTGCAAACATGTGATGTAGGAATTTTATCAACGCTAATATTAAAACTGCTAACCACATGTTTAATAATCTATAAGCTGGGGTGTCCTAGTTTATTGTCCCATAAGTAAAAAATGTAACAATATTCAGGATCAGTAACAACAGTTAAATCAGTATTCTTCTTGGAGTCTGGCTTTCTTAAGTTTGTGAGATCAAATTTGTATAGTCCATTGCTCTCGCTACACTACAAGATTATCTCTTGAATTAGTATCTCTTACAAAACATACATTTGGAAAGAATTGGAAGTACATATTATTATCTTTAGCAAACTAGTGAGTATCCCGTGCTTCGCACACTGGTATTGTTTAGTTTATGTTTTTGCTATACTTGAAAAAACAGTGATGGTGATGGCATTAGGGGGTAAATGGTTTTTGTTTGCTGCATTGGAATTGTGATTGATGGAAATATTAATGGGATTGTTTAACTGAACTATCACTAAGTTTCTTTATTTATGAAGTTGATTTTACGTTGGAATAAAAACAAGTACTCAAGTATGTAGGAAGCAGAAGTATATTTGTAAATAGTGGGTGAAAAAAAATTATGTGGAAGTATTGGAAGTATACATGGTTAAGTAACAACCAAAGGTAGCAATGTAGCAAGCACATGTTTGACGTAGTTGGAAGCAAATAATGAAGCCAAAGGTAGCAATGTAGCAAGCACAAGTTCGTTCTGGGTCTGAACGAAACCGGAGGTACCTTATTCCTCGTCCCATATGTCCAATACAGGAGAAAGGCCATCGCTTATTCGGTCGATCTCCAAGTACGTCTGGACGATCACTTCAGGAATGGATCCAGTGGAGATTAAAGATTGCAGCTGCGATTTACCAATAGGTAAACATTAATGTATTGTTAGTTTACAGTTACTTTGTGAACATATGTAGGACTATTTGCAAAAGTGTGTAAAAGGTTTTGGAAGGTATGTTGACCGTTCACGTGAATAGGTTACTATAATAAGGAGGCATGCATTGGTCTGAAGACAGTTAGATGTGGGAACATGAGCTCGGTATAGAATTAATTTGGAAGTGCACCATCTCCAACTGAACAGAGGTAGAAGGTCAGAATTGTTAACAGAAAATATTTAAATACACCAACATATGAAAGCAGAAGTTAAGCACAATAGTCATGCAGTCATAAGACCTACAGAAGTAATGATTAAGCTGTTGTGAAATTAGGGTGGCAAAAAGTATGCAGGTACAAATAGTAGTATGTCCGTTGCAGACATAAAAAGATTGGGAAAAAAACGAAAAAAAAACATGGATTTAAACCGTAATACTGGCCAATTGGAAGTTTCATATGAGCTAAAGGAAGCAGAGGTAAGTTTGGTATTAAAGTAATTTTGCATCACTTGCCATAACTTTGCCACCTCCGGGATGTGGAGCAGTCATGTTATCTATTTTTTTGATAACATAAAATCTAAATGAAACTTGTAAAATGACCAAAAGGCTTGTGAAATTACCAGAAGGCTTAAATAACCTTATATCAGAACAAATGGTAAATGTACTATTGTTGTTGAATGATCCACCAAACAATTAGTTCGCTTTACCATTTCTCAGAACATGACATAGTTTTCTCCAGTTTGCATGCGTAAAAAGACCTAACTCCCAATCCATGGCCTCTCATATTGTGTTTTTCCCTTCATTTTCGTTTTATGTAGCTTTTCTCTTCGTTTGAGATATTCCGTGTTTGTTCCAGAAAGCATTGAGTCTGTGGTGAGATTGTGTTTGATTATCATTAGCTAAGTATGCTTAATTTGGTTGTAGTGAAATGTTTTCAAATATTTTTCACATACATTTTTTAGCTCATCAAATTACAATCATTTTATTTTGTATTCGTAATCATAATTTCAATAAAAAAACCCATGGTTTCTAATATTATTGTGTGGATGTATCTATGTGTATTTGCTTTTTTTGTACTACAATGCACTGATTTGAATAAACTAAAAACATGTCTTTTGAACATGTACATTAATAAACACATGTTTTACCTTTAATATGTGTTGATGCACTGATGTTATAATATGTCATAACTTATTCACTGTTTAAGAGAAAAAAAAATGAATTTAGATTTGAAATGGAAATATGGTTAAATATAATCAAAACACAAAATTGTTTTCCGGACGTTCAATCTCTATTAACTTTCACATTGAGTTGTGACTGGACGATGTTATGTGATCTTCCACTTACTTTCACATTGTACTGCTGCCTGGGCTTGGGCAACACTATTGTTTGCGCCACTACTGATTACTATCATTATTTTCAGTTATCATCTTTCTGGTGAACAAAACTGATTTTACTCAATGTCGTCAAAGATTAAAATTAGATGAATATCATTAACAATCTTACTCATCTCTTATTCTTTTCAACAGCTATGGAGAAAAGGATATAAAAATGATAATTTTAAAAAATTGCTACTTCGATACATTTTACTGCACATTCCATTTGATAGCAAGATGCAGATATTCAAAGTCTATATTTGCTTCTGATTTTGTATAAAATACAGGCAGTGATTCAACCTCTATGGATCTGTTAGGACCATTAGTAGAGAAGTGTCGTTCTTGAGTAAATGTATAGAAGTCGGAGTTGTTGTCATTTGTAGAAATATATTATTTAGAGCTACTGCTACTACATATTCCACAAAAGAATTGCTTTTGGTTGTTTGTACTCAAAGAATCTGTAATAGCAATGGTGTCACTATCAATGCACCACATGACAGCTTACAGACCGTTGGTGAGACATTATGTTTAAAATATGCTTCCCTCATGTTTTTTGTTTAAATCCACTTACATTATATAGCCTTTCACGTATACAATATTAAATTTACATCTCAAGGTTCAAAGTTTACCAACTCCTTTTCTACTTTTTTCCCAGTCAGTCTTTGTTAGTTAATAAACAATTCATAATTTTTGTTCACCAATATATTTGTTGGTTTAACAAACTATGTTTAACCAAAAATATTATTTGTAATTTACTATGTTAACTACTTCATCTACCAATCTATCTTCAAGAATGTGTGCATACACAGCTGTTATCAGTATATTTAAATGCTATTTGTCAAGCTATTGCGTAGCACTGGATTATCAATGCTCTAATATTTTTGCTTGCTTCTATTTGTTTTTCCCAATTATTCATAGTTATCGTTATCCATATATCCTTCATTACCCTAGGTATTGTAGGCTTTCGTAGTAATTAGACGTTACTCAAAATGATTATTTTTTAGTCGTAAGCAATCCAATTAATTTTGATGTCGAACTTACATGAATGAAAGCCCCAGGCGCATAATGTATATCTGTAACAACATTGACCACCAACATCAATACCTATATACTTATATATTTATTTCGACAAATATAGACATGGCCCAATGCATAAACTAATATAAAAAGGGCATCAAAGATATGGATGCGTACAACTATCTTTCCTGTGCACAGTTGGAAATAAAAATATTTTGGCTACAAATTTGAACATTAATGTACTACACAGCTAGAAAAACGGTTATTTGACCTAGAAGACTAAAAGAGAATAAGAATTATAACACAAGCTACACAAATTGATGTTTTTCGAGATTTAAACAGTGAGTGCGTGACAAATATCAATTAAGACGATTCGTAAACAAAGTAAAAGAAGCAGCCATAAGATATGGAACGTGTTAACCAAATTTTAAACTACTACTGAAAATTCAAACTGATGTGACAACAAACAGATCTACCACGGTGAACAAAATAATTAATAAATCAGTTAATGTAAAACAAATTGCATTATAATACTAACAGAGCAAATAAAAACAACAGTTGCCTGTACAATAAACCAATAGGGGTGTGGTACCTGAATGTGTAGCAGACAAACTTCCATTCTCCGCATGATCGAAGGTGTTCTCGAATACCCTACACCAATGGGTTATATAATAAGATGAGGAACCAATGGAATGTTTGAGCAGCGTAAATTGAAGTTATGGCACTGGCTAGCACTACAAATCCCCAAAAAAATCGATCTTATGTTAAAAGTTTATGAAAAACACATGGGATTGGGATGGAATATAGGTCAGACTTTTCAGTTTTCAATAATTTTACGTTGGTAATGGCGGATTGTCAATCGATTGACTTGTAAAAAGAGGGAAAGGAATGTGTTAGTGCTTTAAAACATGGACAGCGAGAGTTTAAACGCCAGTATAGTTGAATTTAACAAATCCAAAATTTCACATGAGACTCCACACGAAATTGAGGGTAAATTCAGTACAACTACATCCGAATAAGAACGAAAGTCGATCTGGCAAAAGGAGATGATGTTGGAATTGAAGTAGAAAAATCTACAGCAGTAAGAGAGAGGAAGAAAATCAAACTGGAGCAAAAGATGGAATGGCGGTGGCGTAGCAGGCTGGTGTTGATCCGAGAATGGTGGGTGGTTGGTAGGGATGACAGATGGAGTAGTAAAGTCGGCAGGAGGTGGAGAGGGGAAGTAATTTTGGTGGGTAAGCGGTGGTACGGAAATCGAGAAGAAGAAATCGATGTTGAAGAAGATAGGTGGTTTGGGAGAGATCGTGGGCAACATTGCATAAGTATCAATTAAAAAAAGAAAAGGCGGAAATACGTAGGAGTTTAGTATTTGAAATATGGAGTTTCAGATATGTCCAGGTCAGCAGTGCCATCATCCTGTTTTAATATATAAGTAATAGATTCCATTTACAAACACCTTTCCAAACCCCAGAGTTTAAATTTCAATTCTTGTTTAAATTCAAATTTAATTCATTTGATTCCATATATCACACTTATGTAAATTCTGATTGGTTATTTACAAAACCATTTCAATTATAATTCTATCTGATTATAATAACAACCAACACATCTAAGAAAATATAAAATTTCCAATATATATTTTCTTTATATAAAAATATATTTGGGTTAAGTTATTTCTTTACCCTCTTTTCAAAACATACTGTGTCGGTTTATCGTATTCGAGTGTTTAGAAACTCCTACCGATACAGTGGATCAAACTGATCGATCAGACCCCATAAACAACTCAACCAATAAATCTCCACAATATAAAACAACTTTCATATTGAATAACAAATACGCGCTCATATATATACACTCAACTCAATCTAGGGTGTTGCTAACCCCATCTCTACTGAGTCACGCCACAGAGCCAAGGTAATTACTTAACCTTAATGTCTGATACCACTGTAACGACCCGGGTTTTCGCGATCCTGAGTAACCGACATAAACTCAATGTCAACTATTCAAGCATTGGAAATACCGGATAGTTAATGAAAAAAATAGTGGGTGAGAATAGATAAGATAGAAACTTAGAATAGAAGAAGAAGAAGAAGAACATACAACATTAGAGTAGCACTAATCTCACGGCGGAACGAACAACATATAATAGATAACATATCTTTGAAATCGAATTAGTATATGTATACAGTAACATTATCAGAGAACAACACTTACACAGCGGAATAAACAATAGCTATATAATCCTGAAGCCTCCTGCTCCAAGCTCTCTATGTATATCTGTAAAATCCTGACTACTTGGCTGCCGTACAAATTTGGGCACCCAAGAGTTTAAGGTAAGACAAAACAAAATAAACTCCGGGTCATTCATGGGACTGGTATCAGTAAACAATTTAAAACAGTTTGAGAAAATAAACGATATCTCATAAGACCACGCCGTATAACGGAACGGGTTGTTTCCCTTATGAGAATCCAAAACACTTGATTTGACTTTCAAAATCCTTTTGAAAGAAATGATAATCTTTATATCAAAACTCTTCAATATTATAGTAGTGTCTATCAATCACAACTAGTAATCATCTAGCAGAACGCTTTCATCTCACGTTCCACATATAAAATATATAATCAAAAACCGTGGGCACTTATTGGGTAATAGATTCCAACTGGCAAGGTATGGGACCACCTTCCGACAGTGTATCTCTAGAGAGGAATACACCAGGTTCAACAAGAACATCTTGTAACCCAGGCTAAACATGACCGGTCACTCATTTCGCTTGAGTGTACCGAATGTATTATCACCAACGGTTGGGATCAGCATCGTTTCCCGAATGGGACAACATCGAAATAGATTATAGAAGTAAATGGAATTTCTATAGATCAGGTGACAATACACCCTAATTAGCAGCTAACCACTTGCCATGCGACCTACCCGATTTTATACCATTTCCGGTTGTGAGGCTAGAGACCATAACGTATCCTTTTCAAACCACATCTTCATTCACTTTGAATGACACATCATCATACCCGCTAAATCACAAATTGATTTCTCCAAACATATCATGGGAAAACCGCTAAAAGAAATGAATTCCTCCACCACCAAACGTAAATACATTTGAAGAGATCAACTTATGTGATCTATTAAATATACTCCGTCATACATTCTTCCATACAGGTCGTCCTGGGACTGGACAGACCGAAGGCACTATTTTGTAAACAAGATAGCCCTTGCATATCTCCATCTTCACTTTTCTTCATCATATTTGACTCGCAACACTAATGCCATGTAGAGTGGTTTTCAGATAATATATATGATCCCGGTCTCTCCATATTGACAACTGAAATGGTCAAAATCTATGGTAGTCGGTGATTTAACTATCAAAGGAAAACATGTGTACTACCAACGGTCGTATTCCCAAATGGAAATCTTACTGATCAATCATCATTTCATTTTCCAATTCCCATTTATCGTTTCCGTATATTCATAAATTCCTTATTTTCTAAAATTAGAAAATATGCGTTATTAACTTTGCAAGACCTTTCCATTTCTGATTCACGCAACAATATCTTCCTACCTCTATCAGTCTCTAACTTTAAACTAGTAAGAGAACAACTTCCCAAGCATAAACCCCAAAGGCCGAAACCAACATCAGATCGATACCCCGAAAGCCATTCAACTAAACTCATTTCCAGTCGGTTTCTAATTTCAGTAATTCCATTTAAATTCCTAATTCAAACCCCAAATTCTTTATAATATTTTATTTGCGAAATATTTACTTTAGTCTAATTTTTCACATAGAATGTGAATAATATTTCTTTATATAATCAAAACAGTTTGATTTCGATTTTAAAACAAAATATCTGTGCTCTCTTCCTATTGGAGGATCACACATTATTTTGTCAAAAAAAAATCCAAATTCTGTTTATATTTTTATTTGCAGAATTATTCATACAAATCTCCTTTTTATTTCTAAGCCTTTAATCTCATTTAATTCCCTTTATATAATACTATTTATTCTATATAAATCCTTTTATATAATTCTATTTATTTCCCAAATGTTTGCTTAATTATATTTCCCAATATTTATTTTCCAACTATAACCATTTATAATATCCTATTTATTTCATATATAAATATTTAATTTTCAGTATTCATTTTGAAAATTTACTTTATATAATTCCAGTATTTCATATGGCATTTAAAATACCAAATAACATGACCAGTGTCATCATAATCAATCCCAGATTATATATCACATCATATATCATAATATATAAAAACAGACAGTATTATAATATTGAGGAATCCGGTTGGATCCCTCCAACCTGTTTCCCTGCATCCACAGATGTTAAACAATATAAATAATATCGATTTCATTTCAATATGGAATATTCTGATAAACAGAATCAATATTGATTAACGATTTATATATATATATCGTTATCTACAATTTCAACCAATAAATCAGTAATTCAACCAAACAATCAACACATAGCAATCAATTATCATTTATCAACACTAGATTATATTTATAAGAATATAAACTGGCAGAGTTAGTGATTTTTACTCACATTGGACGATCATCGTTAAATAATGATAATTGTCAATTGATTCAGACAGACAATTTATTTCGCTATAAATTGTAACGAGCTCCAATTCACTCCCGGTCAGTTCCATTGTGTAGCCGCCTTCCATTTGATCCCAATGATCTTGTTTTGTCCAATTCTGATAATGTATGACGACGTTATACATTTTTATAAGTTAATATACCTTTAAACTAAATAAAAGTTGGATTTTTATTTTCTATTGAGCCTCAACCTTTTTATCCGGCCCATCTTCATTAATTTCAGCCTAGACCCACAATTCCATTTCTTCCCTGAATATACATCGGCCCTCCTGTACAAAACTCCAGCCATAGCCGCTGCAAAACCTTCCTCAAATCCTCTCCTTCACTTCATACAAATCCAAACTGAATTTACCAATACTTCTCTCATCACTCACTCTCTCTCCTCGTATCGATAGGATCAAACTCGCATGCCAGTTTGAGGAAGTGATTTACAGACTTTGTCATGCAACAAACACCCAAGGTGTGACATCCATGGAACACGATCCTCCTCAAAATGCACGCGCGAGTACGATTTCCTACCACAAGCACATTGACAACGCTCATTTCATCAAATAGCGCCTCAAATTCGAGATTCCGCGAACCATAGTTTCCAGTAAACTCCCGCTATAAAATATAGTGAAAATGAATCATGTCGATCCCTTCAGTATCCATAACAAGTAGAAGAGTAACTCACCCCGATCTTGAATATACACTTATCATGATTTATATAAATTTATTTGGATTTCTTTTGATTTATTTGAAGTGGATTTTTCATGCTTTGGTTTATTACTAGAGAAAATGTGGCGGCCTATGTTTTGACCAGGGAAATGTGGAATTAGGTTAAGGAGAAAATTGAGGAATATATATAGATAAATTTTAATATATTTTTATTCGAATATTTTATCGCATTTTAATGAACCGTTAATTTCATTTATAGTTTAAAAATTCATACGATCACATATACTATCCAAATTTATTGAAAATGGACACACAGCTACAATTTGTCATTACGAACCCAACTAAACTGGTTTTGTCGAATTCCGACTTCGTTTGATCACACAACATATTTTTAAAGGTCAAATTATCGACTTTTTTCACATTAAAAATCCATACGACTACATATTGACTCCAAAAATCACAAAAATTAAAATCTAGCAATAATTTATTATTATGGATCCAACAAAATTAGTTTCATCGAAAACGGAGGTCGTTTGCAAAATTGGCTATTTTTAAAGCTCTAAATAAACCCTTTTAAATGTTAAATATATTTAAAAATAATTAAATATTTATAAATAAATCTTATTGTATATATTCACAATAGAATACCATACAGCTCCAGAATAATCCTATATGAATTTCTAACTCGACATTTCAAATCTCGATTAAATCGATATTCGATTTATAATGAAATTCCTTATATATATCATTATAAATTTAAAAGGAATTCCATAGCGACTATTTGGAAATTTGATTTGGACATAACTCAAAATCTACACAATGAAATCTCGATTTTTCTCTTCCATTAGCAAAATATACTTCACCAGCTCCGAACGTTTCTTGTTTCACATAAATCCGACTTAAAACAGATTTTGTATATTCGTTTAAATTCGAATCACCAAATTACGAACTGCAGCACCATTTCGAGCTCGATTATATTTATAATATAATTTATTACGTTCAACCGTTGTTTATATAATATATTCGTTAATATAATTCAATTCTAAACTCAATATATATATATATATATATTCAATTGTCAAATTCAGATAATATTTTCAATTCACTATTTTTGACTATTTCGAAAATTAAATATATTATTCAATCATTTGTATTAATTAAATATCCACTATTATTTAATTTTTGGCCATTTTAAATTACCAAACCATCATTTAAACAATTAAATAAATTATTTATTACCCGTCAAAATACGGGTCGTTACAGTTTCCTATATTGGCCACCAAACTACATTCGTAACGACCTTATCCAAAACTAATTTGGACTTAAATTAAAATCTATCCGTTCAAATTAAAACCTCTTATATTCGTTGGAAATATCTTTTCGATGTGAACCCAACAGTTCAGGTTTTAGGAAAATCCGCCGGTTGGATCTCCCGTTACGTCCATTCAAAGTTAATGGTCGAAATTCGCGAACGGTCGTTGCGCGACACGTTCTATTCATGCCATTTAAATATATATAATATTTCGTAGATTTCTATTCAAAAGATTTATAAAATGTTTATAAATTCGTTTAAAAACGATTCCAACTACCATTTCAAGTTTAAATTAAAATTGAACATTGCATTTTATTATGATCTCAACATGATAATATTTTCAAAATATCAGATTTTGAAATTCAATCTTCTCAATACTCATTTCAAAAATGAAATAAATCGATATAAAAATCCGCTCGAGTTAAAATAGCGTTTATATACTTAACTAAGCTTCATATATTTTTATATTTTCGTGTCCATCCAAAATCAGACATCAAAATCAAACTTCTAATCTTCACTGAATATTACATTATAAAAATATTCCCATTTATTCCGGGTTGGAATAAAATTTCAACCAACATCCATATAAATAAAATTATATGGATTACATTCATCATATATATCCAACAATAGTTGTAAACAACTATCAACATCCAAAATGACATTCAATGTGCATTTTATTTTCACATAAGCTTCAATCAAGTAATTGACGCTTATATAAATTTGTCAATCAACCGATTAATCGCAATTTCACACAAGGGAGATGTGTGAGTCAAATATCATCCGAAGACCCATGTGGGGTTTTCAACGAACAATAATCAATTTAAATCAGTCACTGGTTAATAAATTTAACCAATTATAATTCGATTCGAATTATTTTTCAAATTAACTAATTTTCACTGTTTAAATTATAAATGGATATTTATATCCAATTTCAACTACGACAATAATATTAACATTATTTATAACATGTTAAACATTTTAGATTCACAATTACAATCATTACACAACAAATCATCCATGGGTTTGCAAATAATTATGATGTGAGATACCAGGCACCGTATAACAATTTATGATATAATAACATAAAATAATTGAGTGAGGGAGTTCTCACACAATAGCTAAACCAAAAGCCACGATACTTCTTATGTAGAATTTTCATCGCGCACTCACGGTTATCACTCTCCGCTACTCGAATTCATCTTTTTGGTTCTAAAATTTGCATAGTACCTCCAATCTTTCCCAAACTTGGTCACCAACACGAAAACGCCATTCTGGACAACTTTTCCCAAGGGCACTTTCTCACAAAAACGCTCAAATTTGAGGGAAATTGCTGAAAATAGCTCCAGACCAGCGAAATTCATTCGTATTTTTAGAGCAACTTCAAACTCCAAAATTCGATTTTGATATGTGTATTGCGTAGAGAAAAATGAGATCTGTGACTTTCGTTTCTGGGACCCTGGCCAGAAACGCACGAATAAGAAGTTATTGAGCAAGGAAGGAGAGGGTTGTATTTTCCAATGGGTTTTTTTTGTAAAAGAGAGGTTTCTAGTCAAGGTGGGCCCATGGCCGGAAGACGAGGTTGCAGGCGGTGTAGGGTAGCGGCAGGTCGGAGGGGAGGTGACTGCGACGGTAGTGGGGCTCGGGGAGGCGGCTAAGGTGGAGAAAAGAGGGGTTTAGGGTTTGCAAAGGAAGAGAGAGAGAGGAGGAAGGAGGAGATGAGGAGGAGGAGATGGCGGCGCCACAGGGGAGGAGGAGATGGCGGCGCCACAGGGGAGGAGGAGATGGCGGCGTCGGAGGGGAGGAGGTGGCTGATGGAGGCGGTAGTGGGGGAGGGTGCGGCGACAGCTACGATTTGGGGGAGAGGCCATTATTTTGTGAAAGAAGGAGGAAGTGGAGGAGGAAAATATTGAAGAGAGAATGGAGAAAAAGAGTTTAAGATATTTCATTGCTCTTTCTCTCCGATTGTCGGACTACAAATGATCACCGTTTGCCATGAAATTTTGGCACGAGATAGTATATGGAATTACAAATCCAAGAATCAAGTTTCGTCGAATTCCGAGCTTGTTTGACCTTCCATTAAATTTCTCAATAATGCTCAAATTAGCTTCAAAAATGCGATTTTAATGTATATTTTCTTCTTGTACGCCCACACGCTAACTCCAAAAATTATGAAATTTTGGATTCTACCATTGTTTGACAATACGAATTCGGGAAAAAAGTTTAATCGAATTTTGAGATTGTCTCAATAACGTTCCTTTGTAAACTAACTATCAATTTTGCCCTAAATGAGTTTGCCTCTCATGACCATTCACTAACTTCGTTTAATGTGAAATTTGAAATCTAGCCATGACTTATTATTACAAATCCAACGAAATTGATCTCGTCAAATTCTGATCTTACTAGAAAATTTTCGCTTTTTAAAGGCCATGTGATGGTTTCTAAAATCAAATTTTCATAATTTTCAAATACAAGGCTTATGAATCAATTTAATAATTTTACTAATTTTGTTTTAAGTTAAATAAAATATAAAAATAATTTTAAAATTATTCTCAAATTCTATTTAGCAAAAATAACCAATATATATCTTTATATTCCTTAAAATAGCTTATATCGGTTTTGAAATTCCGGGTTGTTACAGTTGCCAAGACCACATTATAGACCCTAGTATTGATGATGTTAGGATGTTCAATCAGGACAGTGGTATTGGAGAATTCGACTGTTGACTTTGGCTAGACACAACAAAGTATATGGATACAGCAGCGAATATGTGCACCAACGGATATGCAATAATATTGGAACTCAACATAGTATCGGAGCTCCATTGTTCATGGGACAAGTATGATGTAGCAATGACTGAAGTATGATGCATATGTGTTGCCAAATCCATGTTATATATCCAAGAAGAGACAATGTTGTGGTGTTCATTCAGGACGCCAACATAGGATAATTTGTCCATTGACTTTACCGAGACATATTGAAGCATTAGCGTACAACAACAACACATAGGAAAATCAAAACTCAACATTTTTGTATTTGTATAAAAATTTGGACTACAATCTTTGTATATACTAATGAATTAGATATTGATTTATCGTTTCTGGCATTTAGTATTTAGTAAAAAAAATTGAAAATATTTTTAATTCATGTCAATATTATTGTTTTTGTATGTTTCAACAAATAAATATTTATGCATATATATATATATATATAGGGTTTGACATTTATCTTTTGGTACATATTTTTGAAACGTAAATGGGATGCGGTGTAACTACCCGAATTTCCCAGCCTTTCGACCTGACCATAAGCCACACAGGTCTGATCCAAAGAGACAGAAAACGTAGATAGTTATGAGAACACGACGCATCGAAACATAGAACAAGAGAACTTTTCATTGCTATTACAATAATTTACATCAGAGTGGAAGAATACTAGAGTACAAATCACAGAAATACCCAACGTAAAAATATCAGAGAATAATAAATTACAATGCAATAGAATATTAAATACATGAATATATGAATATAAACAGCGGAAGACTACAAAATAATCCAGAGCACAGCTCCGGCCATAATCCAGTATCTTGCTGAATAAAATATTTGCAAAACCAAAACTACTAGTTGCTCATGTGGAAAATATGGGCAACTATAGTTTAGGTGGGAAACAATAAACTCTAAGTCAGTCATGGGACTGGTGTGAGAACTAAAAATAGTTATTAACTTTATTTTAAAGTTGGGTAAATCTCGGGACCACGCCGTATGACACAGAACATGCTTCCTCTACATGAATATCAGTTTTAAAACAAACAACGCAATGCTAAAAAGGAAAAAGAAGCTATTATAAGACTCAGGTCCCATCACATAATGCAAGTGCAAACCGAAGGATAGAGTTTTACCTTATAATAGCCAAACATGCTTGATACGCGAAATTTTTATTATTAGTAGTAAATAGTGCTGAAAACAATTTCCAAAATAAATGTATCAATCTTAGACGACATAGTACCCTATCCTACTATGTTGCCATATAGGTTTACAACTAAAACCGTAAAACCGCGTATTGGAATTTGGATTTCCATCACGAGCCTAGGCAAAGGATCCTTCCTTACTCGATTTGGACCATCTCTAGCTAGATGTCTAGGACCACATGTATGTGACCTTTGGATCGGTAGGCCCAATCAGCCGTACATTACTGATTATTTATTCTTAGTCCATACATTTCCCGGTCCTATAGGACCTCTTGGTTAGTACGTCGACCAACTGGCCTTATGCAGCAAAATCTAAGGTGCCTCGCTTACCAACATCCATATAAGTCAAATGTTTGGGCTTTATACCATGACATCACTTCTAGCTAGAAGAAACGCATGGCCTCCATGTGGTCCCTCATCCCATTTTTGACTCATACCGGGTTGTGAAGCTCGTGAATTTACGCTACAACACAATGGTATGCTATTTAAGTCATGCTTTGATCATCATCCACAAAGATCTGCTTTTCAACAAAAGTTTTGATCACTGCATCTCAGCATGCCACATTCTAAATCCATACCATAACATACAATCCATTGGCAAGTCCTTTCTGGGTTTGAACGAAACCGGAGGCACCTTATTCCTCATCTCATATGTCCAATACAGGACAGAGGCCCTCGCATATCCAGTCGATCTCCAAGAACGTATGGATGTCCACCACTTGTTACCTCGTTTTGGGTTTACAACCCAATTAAAACGTCAGTAATAATCCAAATGATGTGAAGATTTATGGTCTTCAACCACCGTCTTTAATATTCGAGTTTTAATCGCCGTATCAATTATTCTGAATGGGTTAAACCCGGTCTTTCCGAATAACGCGCGCATCTTTAGAATTAAGTGATATATTAACATATCATAACCTCATTCCAATCCAGATATTCTTTTATTCAAATATTCATTTCTCTGGGAATTAACCCCTTAAATCTTATTAACGGTTTTCGTCATTTAAACCTATCGTTTAAATATTTCCTTTTAAAATATTGCAAAAGATTTTACATTTTCTTTTCGCAAGCATAAACCAAATTAAGGTTTATAATTCTCATCGGGATTATCGAGCCTTACCGAAGCAATCATTCATATCATTATCCTAATCTAAACCTATTCATCCTATGGAGCAAAACTGGTAGTACTCCATATCTAACACCCATCGCGTTATCGGTAAATTTAATTACCACTTAACTCTTCAAATCTAATTAATGATTTAACTATCGTGTGGAGTAAAATTGGTGATAGTTCATATCTAACGCCCACGCGTTACGGGTAAATTTAATTACCACTTAACGTTTCAAATCTAATTAAAGATTCATTAAAACTCCACTTAGTTTTAATTTTTTTAATTATTATTTAATGATTATGGAAATTATTACCGCTTTCATAACAAGGTTAAAGAACAAATGTTATTTAAAACATTCTTAACGATAAACCCAAAATCATCTTCCATTCAAAATGGAACTTCACGGAAATTGTACCAGTTTACAATCAATATAAATTTCCGTATCAAACTAATACTATAAGCGGAATAACGACTAAGCCTCTTAAATTCCTTAAATAGTACAGGTCTTCCTCCATGGAGGTTCATCTCAATTATCACTAAATCAAATTCTATTCAATTCCAATTTAATTTATTAAATTGGAAAAGTTCGCTAAACCTTAGTTAAAAGATTTATTCTTTTTTCAACTAGGTTTAAGAATGGTGTTATAGAAGACACCATTCACGATAACCCCAAAATACAATTTGATATTATATACAAGGTTTTGAATAGAAATCATTTTCACTTATATTCAACATCATATTCTGAAATCAACAGATACTATATTAGGAATAATAATATCTATATCTTCCAAATTCCTCAACGATATCTGTATAATCATAGAATCCAATATCGATATATCCGAAGATATTTTACATTCAACTCCCATCTAATTTATACATTGGAAATTTCTTGTTATATTAAAACCATTTACATTCCAATATGTTATTTTAAAACCACCGGATTATTTATCTTTAAGAGACATCGTATGATCTTGGTCGAATATCTGATGTCCTTTCGGTTCTTCCTACCCCTCGCCTAATGGAATAATTTCCAATTAGATCTCATGGGCGATGCTTGACTGTACACTCATGAATCATCAGATATTCCTTTTGGTTCTTTACTCTAGTTGTTAACTAGCTCATTCAAATAAAAGTATCTTTTATCTTTTCAAACTTGGAATATTTCATCCAAAATCTGTTCAAAACATTTATTGTGATTTAACATAAATTTTCCCTATTTTTAATCATTTAAAAATAGTCCCTTTCGGTTAAATGATGTTTCAGTTCATTCAACTGCACTAGCACTGTTTTTACTCAAAATTAAATTGAACACTTCACAAAATCTAACCATTAGATTTCAAATCTCTTATTATCATTTGAGTCATCTTTGCTAAACGAACCCAACTGTTCCAATTTCGGGAAAATCCGACGGTCGGATCTCCAGATATATTCATTTAAACTTACACGTCAAAACGCGAACTATCGTTGCGCGACACATTATATTTTAATTCATATTCAATGTATATATATATATATAATATACGTGGAATTGCTTCGAAACCATTTTATTTATTATATAAAAAATATATAATAATTCTCTAAAGCGATATCTAAATTTTCCAACATAGAAATCTTTTATTTCAATACTACAACGTTACGATAATATTATAATGATTAAACTAATATTATTTCTGAACTTCATTATTTTTAATCCAAATTTTCATGATATTCATAATAATAAAAAATAAACAAGAAGCTTTCAAAAAGAAAGTTCTTTTAAAACTTCTTCTTAATAGCCTAACTGAACTTTATTTTTATATGTTACGACTCGTTTCAAAATCAAAAACTTCAATACGTCATAAGTATGTAAAAACTAATTCAAACCATTTGCTACAATTATAAATATTCATAGATATTTTTATATCTTAGTGTCCATCCAAAATCGGATGACAAAATTGAACTTTGATTTTTCAGCTATTATTATATTAATAAAATATTCATTAAAAATCCATTTTCTTTATGGAAACTTAACCAATGAATCAATAACCACTTTATTGTTCGTTATCATGTAGTGTATATTATTGCACTTGACAACCATCGCACAACATCCAATTCACACACAAAGTGCACTATTCCATATAAGCATTGAACAACGCTTATATAGTTCTGTCAATTCTACAAATGGATAGTCTACACGCTTCGGATTCAGATTTGTGTTTATCTTCCTCCCAATACCCGTGTGGGGATTTTCATCCAATCACACACAAAGTGACTTATATACACATTTGGGAATGTGTAAAATTATCATCTCAATACCCGTGTGGGGTTTTCAACATAATCCATGTAGCTTATATACACGCAAGGGAGATATGTAAGCGTGTTGTCATCCCCAGACCCGTGTGGGGTTCACCCAGTCAACGTGACTTATCTACACACGTGGGAGATGTGTAGAATTATCATTCCAATACCCGTGTGGGGTTTACATCAAAATCCAGGTAGCTTATTTACACATAAGAGAGACATGTAAGCATATTGTCATCCATAGATTCGTGTGGGGTTTTCAACCAATTCAGGTCAATCACAGATTCAAACATTTAACAATAACTCGTTTAATTAATTCATGTTATATTTTACTTAGTCAATTAAACTGAAAAAGATAAATATTCATGCGTTTTTTGACTTGTAAATAGGCATTTAACCCTATAACAACTACCACAAAGCAAATATTTAAATCATTGGCAATTAATATATATTCAGTTATGAATATAATAACTATAAAAAAATCAGTTTGAGTGAGAGTTCTCACATTGGTTGTTTATAGCTAAATAACGATAAACGTTCGATTGAATGAATCATACGTTTTCCTCCACCAAAAATTGCCACTAGCTCCAAATCTCTCCAAATTAGTTTCATTGCAAAGCTCTTGTCGATACGGTTCCAAAGGATCATGTTTCATAGAATTCCGATAGCGTATGAAAAAGTTATGATTTTTACAAGATTGTGTACAAGTAACAGTCATTAACATTAAATAATTTAATTAATTACCCTTAATCCCGTCCTCATCTTCTTCCTCCTCACTGTAATGCGCACGCTCCAGCCCTCTTTCACGCATTATTTCTGAATCTTTGCATCAAACATTCCCTTCCATTTCTTAATGAAAATTCAAGCAAAGAGTACCATCAAACTTCTCTTCACAAGCTCATCATCTCTATCACCAAAACGAAGAACTTGATTCCCCCATGAAACCGCGTGCCACAAAAGGTCATGCACGCTGTAGCTACAACACCCGACATTTTTTGTCACAAAATCATCCTAAAAGTTCACACAACTTGCTATTTTCCATACTAAACTCAAATATAAAACCCAAAATTTGTATTGTTGCTCCTACGTGAAGAAATCCCAAACCCTTGCCCGCTATTGCTAACGCTAGAAACATACAGTGCACCAAATCAACGCCGCACCCCCACAAACCACACATCGATTCGAAGAGAATCACTCAGGGATTAAAAAGATACTTGTTTTTAGATTTTTAGAGGAGTATTTGATTTTGTATGATTTTTAAAAAGGGGAAATGATTCACGTTTTAGATTTAGAAATGGCGGCGTGAAAAAGGAGATTTTGTTTAGGGTTAGGAATGCTTAGGATGTTATATATCAGGAGGATTTTTTTTTTATTAATTATACATTTTAATTTATCCAATTATGTTCAACTGTTGCTTGTTTTCGTGGTTTAAAAATCCGTATGATCACATACGAATCTCGTTTTCAATGAAAATTGGAATGCTTCTGTATTTTAACATTACGAACCCAACAAAACTTGTTTATCAAATTCTAAGTTTGTTTGCTCCGGTAGAGTATTTTTAAAGTCAAAATGTTGACTGTTTTATAATAAAATCCCGTACGGTCACATACTAACTCCAAAAATCATGAAATTTGAAATCTAACAATAATTTAACAACCTGGATCCAACGAAATTGGTTTCATTGAAATAGAGGTCAATTTCAAAATGATCATTTTTAAGGGCTTATGTAATATTAAAATATTAATAAATTCCATAACGACTATTTGGAAATTTAATTTGGACATAACCTACAATTTATAACATGAAATCTAAAATTTTCACATTCGCTAGAAAGATATAATTAAATAGATTCTAAAATATCTTGTTTTACTGAAATCCAACTTATTTTGAATTCTGTACATTCGTTTGAAGTTCAAAACTAAATTTCTCCAACTATCGCGATGTTACGAGTTCGTTTTAATTAAACTTAAATTTACATGTTCAAGCTTCATTTCAAAAAAAAATTCAAGTCATTGATTCTCTAAATAAATTATTTAAAATCAAATAAAATCAAATAAAAATCAAATTTTAAATTGGCCAAAAACACGGGTTGTTATAGGTAGAATGAATTTTAGATATCATTTGATTGAACAATGGGTCAATATATTTTATGCATTTAAATATCTTTTAATTAATATTAATAATAGATATAAGTATATTATATTATCAAAGTGACCAATAAAATATGTATTTTAAACTGTTAAAAAATATTGAAATCAAAACATCCATTTGAAAAATGCAGACTGAAGCAAAACAAACCTATATTTTTAAATAATAAAATCAATCGGAGTGGTAATACTTTGTTTGGTTTAGTCTGTTTATTTGGTTTATCGCAAGATTGAATATATTTTCCAGTTATTGCCATAGTATCAGATTTCAACAACAATTAAATCAATATAATACAAATATGTGAAAAAACAAAACCACTCTTGTAAAAATATTAATATGAATCCAAACAAATTTAATTTTGTTATGAAAGTATGGTAAATAATGGCATTGTCATTGGGTTTTGTTATTTTGGAATTTTTTAGGATTTATTTAATTTATTTCTTTTTTTGTGTTTTTTGTTTTCAATTTTCTTTACAAAAGATAAGGAAAAAAAACCAATGATGGAATGAAGATGGGTGTACGACCAAGAAAATGGAGGGACATTATAGAAAGGTGGATTATATCCATTATTTCTAAAATAAATAATGAAAAGTACATTTTGTATGTTAATTTCACTTATTTTAAACAGTCATTCTCCACAAGATACATGCATTACATGTATTTTATATGGACTAAAAGCCAAAGTTAAAAGGTAAACAAAAACAATCTTAATTTTAAATTTTGATATAATTGGTTGGTTTAAATTATTCGAAAACGAAATACAACCAATCACAAGATACGGCTAGGAGCTTTCTCTGAACTGACTTGGATTGATTTGTAAAGACTCGAGTGTTATTCGTGCAAGTAGACAAGCATGCAAGATCTGATTCTTGGATCGGCTTCATCAACATTGAGCTCAAGCCTAAGTCTTGTGAAGTTTAATATCGATAATGGTTTTGTAAGTATGTCTACCGTTTGATGATTTAAAGGTGCATATATATCCAATCTTCAATTTGTCTTGCATAACTTGCTCACCAATCAAATACAAATCTAGTTTTATGTGTTTAGCCTTTGAATGTAGAACTAGATTTGTTGTTAATGAGATTTCACTTGTGTTCTCACACTATATTACGGCTTTTTATTAGAATTGAGTCCGAGTTCTCTCAAGAGAGATTTTATCCACAATCTCTGCGGCAATGCGTGCCATGATTTGAAATTCATCTTTTCTGCTAGATCTTGAAACAAAATTTTGCTTTTTTAGCATACCATGAGACTAGATTTCTTTCCAAAAATATACAATACGCTAAAGTGGATTTCCCGTCATCCTAGTCAGTCCCCCAATCGGCATCAAAATAAGCATTAATAATATGTGCCTTGCTTGATTGGAGTATGAGTACTTAATCTTTTTTTTTTTTTTGAAATTGGTACTTATATATATTAGTTTATAGTATGCACCATACTAGCATGGTGGGGGTCCGACTAAATCGAACTCTTGACCTCTTACATCCTATCCAACGCCTTAACCAATTGAGACAAGGATGATAGTCCTTGATCTATTGTTCCTCTTGTGTATCTGAGTATCCTCTTAATGGCCTTCCAATGTTGATAAAGAGGGTTTTTCATTTACTGACTGGCCTTATTAACCCGGTATGATATGTATGATCTGGTGATTATAGCATATTGTACTGGTCTAACTATACCTCTGCATTGTTTGTCATTTAGAATTGACTTCTTTTTGTTCATTGACAGTTGTGGATTTGTAAATATTAGAGTTTTTGATGGACTTTTTTTGATCCTTTTTTGCTCTTGATAAAATTTTAATGATATATTTCCTCGGATTAAGAAGTATTTTTGAGTTGCCACTCTTCCTTACTTAAATCCACAGAAAATAGCTTAAGTCTCCAAGTTCCTGGATTGAGAATTCTGCGTAAGAGTCTAGGCAATTCCACTTATTCCAGTTTTGCAGTTCTATGTAATTATAAAATCATAAGCATAAATCAGTATATAAATGACAATGTCATCAACAAATTTTGCAAATAAAGAGTTATCTGATTTTGTTGAGTTGTATCCATTTTTGACAAGTGTTGATTTCATCTTGTCAAATCAAACCTTTGTGCTTGATTTAGATCATAGATTGCTTTGAGTAGTTTGCATACAAGTCCTTCTTTTCCTTTTTCCAAAAAGCCTTGTTGTTGCTCTATGAATACTTCTTCCTGCAAAACACCTTTCCAAATTACATTATTTACATCAAGTTGTCTATGTTCCAACTTTTATATAAGGTAGTAGTTAAAATTATTATGATTGAAGTGGATTTCACAAGTAAAAAACTTTCATAGGAATCAAAACCACTCTGTTGTGAGTATCCCTTGGCTACTAGCCTTGCTTATACTTAGAGATTGAACCATAAGCATTCTTTTTAAGCTTAAATTCCCACTTGCAGCCTATTATACTCTTACGATCTGATAAAGTGACAAGATTCCAAGTATTATGTTTAATCAATGCAGTATGCTCTTCATTCATTACTGACTTCCATTTGTCTAAGTGGCTTCTAGATAGGATGATGGCTCTTTGCAAATCCATAGTAGTATTTTATACTTTTGGTTTGAATATGCCACATTTTGCCCTTATCATCATTTGTTGCTGATTTGCATTATCTCTAGTTGTTGCATTTTGATCAACATCACATGTTGCATTACTGTCTGATTTCTAACTTTCTTGATTATTACTAACTTGTGTTGGGGATGCAGATTAAGGATCTTAAGGCAAACCAAACACTAGTGGGGGGTGAATAGTGTTTTGTGGATTTTATTAATCTCTTGAAATCTTTTTAGATTTAGTAAAATGTTATGCAAATCATAGATATTAACAATCACAACATCAATCACAGATGCAGAAAATAAAAATAAAAAGACGTAAAACCAAAGTACTCACCGAAATTGTAATGTCTCGGATTTTTAGTCGATTTATTTTGAACGTTTAAATTTATTTTAAATGTTGAATTAGAATAATAAATGATTTTTATATGGCATTTATTGATTTAATAATCACTATACGATTTAATATCGAGTATATCGAATTATGTTAGACAAAACAACAAACAATAGAATTCAAAGTTAAAATTGAATCAAAACGATTCAGTCGAACAATATATATTCTATTGAATTATAATGATAATGATTATTTATTATCGATCGGTTTTTATTTTAATCATTTGAATTTAATTTAAATAGTCAATTCATTTTGAAATCTTTTACATACAATCAAAAAAGGGGTTCCAAATCCTAAATTATGTTACTACAAAATCTAAACGGGTAGGATTGAAATCAAATCACATTAAAAATGTTTGTACTTCAACCGCCCTAAAATCCTACTTCAGCCGACCTCATGCAGACATATCTCTCATACTAAAGCTGCCTTGTTCATTTATTGAATCACACACAACTCCTTTTTCTTCAAATCAACCAAGAGCTTCATAGGCTTTAATCGAATACTCCTCGCAATTCACACTCAGGCAAAACAATGGAATCCACCGTGAATTTCCACCTTTCAAAAATTCCAAACAATTAGATTACTCACAAAATCAAATAAAAATCGATTCGTTGGCCTACTTAACTCACATACTCCAACCGAGTACGAATTCCATCGAGCTCGAACCTATTGTGGTTCGTTGTTCTTTTACACAACATGGGCTAGGGTTAGGGTGTGGCGAGCTACGGAAGGACGGAGGCGAAGTCGAGAGGACTGGGGGTTTTAGGAAGCAAGATGCACCAAAGTACTGCGATTTCAATTTGGGAATCGAAGTGGAGTAGTTCGAACTCTTGACTGATGCGATGTTGGTGGTGCTGCGACTTATGTGGAATTTTGGACTGGGCGTTGGGTATCGTAGAAGCAGCGTGGTGCTCAAGAATGAGAGTGTGATAGTGTGAATTTGGGTGAAATAGATTTAAGTTTGCTGATAAGGTTTGCGAATTCAAAAGGGGTTTGGGAATCGATCTCTAAAACTGAGCAATGGGTTGCGTTTTAGGAGGAGGTAACATCTTATTGTAGTTTTATTTGTGGGAGTTTCGATTTTTGTTTCTGTCGCAATAACATGTAGAAGCAAGGGGAAGATTAAGTTTGTAGAAATGAAGATGGGGCTAGAGAGGTGTTCGATTTTTTTTGCCTAGGTTGTTGAAAGCGAGAAGCATATGGGGAGGTCAGTTTTGAGATACAATAAGGAAATGAAGAAGAAGGGGTTGTCTTTCCTGTAGAAAAAAGAGAGAAGAATTATGAGGAACATTGTTGGTCCGGTGATGATTCCAGGTTGTTGTTCCACTACTCGGTGTTTTTGTTTCCATTAGAAATCGAAGTTGGGATTTTGCATTATGGGGGAGAATGAGAATGAGAGAAGAGTTAGGACAAGGGCTTTAGTTTCAGTTTATAGCTAGAAGTATATTTACAGTGGTTTGGTTTGGAGTTGCAATAAGGTATAAATTTTATTTTAGTATGCGTAGAAAAATAATTTATTTATTTCAATAGTAAATTTAAATTGATAATTTGGGATACTCGCTTGATTGCACCACCCTTATCCTCTTCAGCAGTTCGACGCAGTGCCAAACTAAATGCATCATCTTATGGTACCCAGATGCAACCTTTTCTGCTAATGATCATGGACGTCGGGCATCTCTGGAACGAATATGTTGGCAATGTTGGGTCAGACAGTTTGCACCAGCAGTTCCAGTTCACAAGGCCTCGCTGATGTCTTCATGTTCAGGTTACTGTTTCAGCTCATTCGTTTTACCAATTGTTTTTGGGGTCACTCTGTTGGATGCCGCGTGTGGGTCTTCCTTTTGGCTCATTGGGTGGTCGTTTCAGTTTGGTAGTTTGTTTGTTACTGTTTGTGTATTACTGTTCAAACTTGTAGATAATCATTTTGTGTAGTTTCTCTAGGCGCTACGTTCTCTAGGTGCATGCAGTTTGCATGCATATTTTGTCGTATCTTGGCCAGCGATCAGGCTTGTTGATTGCTTAATTATCTATCCTTATATATATATAATTAATCGGGTGTGTAGATCCGCTCTACACATCCGTCTAGTTCAAAAAATATATTTAATTAATGAATAAAATTAAATAATCATAGGTTCAAGATAAATGATTTGAATGGATTTGAAGCCCAGATGATATGGAAATTTAAACGGATACTCGCCAAATGAAAATCAAGGTAAGTAAACTCACTCCTTTGTTCGAATATAATTTATTAATCGAATTTTTGTTTAATACACATATTTATATGTTGTTTGTTGGTTGCTTGGTTGCATTACTGTTTATTGAGAATTTGTGGTCATTATATATTAGTTATATTAGTCTTGGTGGTTGTACCTGTTATATATATATATATATATATATATATATATATATATATATATTGGATATTTCCCGCAGTGCCATTAGTGGATGCCTGCAGTATCATTAGCAGATGACCCTATGCGCCCCCACAATATATTATAGTGGATGACCTTCATATCGTGATATCCAGCCTTGAGGCAGGATTGGTATTATTTACGTTGACTAACATCAGTGGATGCAGTGAAAACAGGTTGGAGGGATTCAACTGGATTTGTAACATGCCGTAATTTTATAATATTAAAATTGATAAATTAAAGAACACTTAATTTTTAGAAGAAGAATTAAAGGTAATGGGTTGCGCCATTGCGTTCATCTCGGAACTCTGCTAGAGACAGAGTATGAGTTTGCATAAAACGGATATAGTATGAAGAAGTTATAGAGCTTAGAAGATTTCAGTTTACATCGGAATTAAAATCAAATTCGAAATTCAAATCAGCAAGAAGCGGGATGGGCGGGAATTATCCCGCTCTAGGGTGTCGACCCCCCTAGGGGAGTCGACATAGGTGTCGATCCCCCTATAAGGGTGTCGACATAGGTGTCGATCCCCTCTGTAGGGGTCGACCCCATCGGCCAAATCTGGGCAGAGACGAATTTTGGTGTTCTAAGGCTGACTTGTCTTCTTCTGGTAAGCTGGGTGATGTGTTTTTCTGGCCTGGATGGTTCAGATGATTCCTAATCAGATCTAAGGGTCCTTATACACCTAATTCACCTATAAATAAGCATCTAATCTAACCCTAATCTGAACTAATTTCATTCATGGAGCCTCTATGCTGCTGCAGCCTAAATTAAAACTAGTTTCTCTTCTTCAACAAATCAAAGTAAAGGAACTGTGTAAAGGGGAACGGATCCACAACAACAACACCTAATTCTCTTCCTTAATCCAATCTTTGTGAGTTCATTGATTATTTTTAAATTAAAATAATGCTAAAACAATTCTGACATGTTGTAAATTGGATTTGGGAACTATAATGATAATAAGATTGAATCTCATCAATTCTATCTTAGCGTATACATCAGATTCGTGATTCTTATATGCCATTAGCCTATACATCAGATCTATGATTCTTATATGCCCATGTTGATATTATTATCAGTTTTATCAGTTTTATCTTATCTTTATGATCAGTTCATACTTATGCCTATTTTATTGTTATTATTATGCCTATTCTTTATCTTGTTCCTTCCTCTTTCCCTTTTGTTTTTATAGCCGGGCTACTGCGAGCCTAGGCCAAATCTCATAGGGATGAACGTACGAACGGTAATTTAGTGAACATTGGGAAATTTGGCATAATATATGTTGGGTTGATTTGGGCATGACAAATGTTAAATTTGACATAATATATGCATGATAAATGAAATTTGGGGCATGACATGAAATTGGGGTAATTGACATAATTAGCCTGAAATTGGCATAAATGGCAAATGAATAAATTGGCTAAGATAAGCATGTTGAGACACGAGGTTAGACTCCGTTTGCGGTAGAAGCCTGCCCGGAACCAACCTGCCTAACCAGCAACCGAAAACAGCCAGTCAATGTAAGAGGTTATAGGCATAATTAAAAAAGATGCTTAGACACGAGGTTAAGTCTGTCATGTGGCAGAAGTCTGCCCGGAACCGCCCGGCACATCCAGCGGCCACAAGCCATCGACTTAATGTGAGAGGTCTGTGCATTAATAACAAATTAATGCTGATCAAAGATGAATATGATACCTAAAACATTTTAGGTGGGTGGGGTTAAGTTAACCTATGTGAGATGACAACTTAACCAATAATACATGAAAAAAGTGGATAGGGTTAAGCCAAGCTTAACCAATAATACATATTGATTTGATAAGTGGGTGGGGTTAAGTCAACTGGGCAGATAGACAACACTTAACCAATATAAGTTGTGTTACGATAAACCCTGGGGGAAAACCTTGTAGCGATAGGGACCCTTTTAAGACAGTAACCCACTTAGAGGTATCGGTAACCATGAGCTAGGCAAGGTCGGGGCATGCTTACTGGGCTAATTATAAGCGGTCAAATAAGAGCGAGGGTGTAGCAGTGCAGGTTCAGACGAGTTCGTTAAGCATGCACAAGGTGTTCCCGGCATTGGAAGATTTAGCCACTGTACATCAATAGGTATAAAGTTTTGTAACAAAAGGGTTGCCACTTAGGGAGTGATACACCCTAAGATGGGACCCGCACAGGTATCTACAAGTTAGGGAGCCGATCGATTAGGGATA
The DNA here is from genome assembly GCA_030737875.1 of Allium sativum. Lineage (NCBI taxonomy): Eukaryota > Viridiplantae > Streptophyta > Magnoliopsida > Asparagales > Amaryllidaceae > Allium > Allium sativum. The sequence continues at coordinate 774,555,226 of CM060912.1, forward strand.
GTGTGGGTACATCTAGTATCTGTTATGGGCAAGTAGGCTATCAAGGATTGTATGGATGGATACCTCTTACTAGATGTTACGCCCGAGGGCAACCAATTGCGGGATTGGGATCATTTCGATAAGAATTACTAGTAGGTGGTGCAGAGAATTAAATTAAGTAAGAAATCTGGGAAGCGCACTAGACATTCTTTTATATTCATCCAGTTATCCTGCTTTACCTTATGTCATGGTTATATCTCTCATCTAGTTTATTCCTATCATATTTATTTACTTATTTTCTTGTTGAAAATAACTGGACTCGCCAGACTTTATGTCTGACCTTTTTGTTTTCACCTCTTTTTCTTCCATCCCCCCCCCCCCCCCCCAGGTTCTCAGGGAGGGAACGCTGAAGTTTGACTTGGATTTCTTTCTTCTTGAAGTGCTCGGAAGTGTTGAGAGTAATGCTCAGCTTTATCTCTTTGCATTATGGCTATTTGGAGTAGGATTATGATTTTACTTTTATGTACTTTGATAAAAAAATTTGCTCAAGATGGATATTTATGTACTTGACTCTAGTATGTGGTTTTGATGTTGTAATCAAACATGTTTTTCTTTTCCGCTGCAATGAATAAATTTTGAATTTTCTTAGGTACCATTTATATATCTGTCTTGTGATATTCAGTTCTATACACTTATAATACTCCATGAAAGTTAATGCATTCCCTTAGTGAGTGACATTAATGGACGTGGGCTATTACACATGGTATCAGAGCTGAAGGTTACCAGAATAGATAAAAGATTTTGAAAACTATTTTCAAAATCATTCTTAAGAGAAGCATTTTCCAAAACTATGTTTTAAAGAGAGTATTTTCAAGAGAAAAGTTTATTATGGAAAACATAATCCCCTAAATCCATATATCTATCTTTCGATTCTCTATTTTGAATCCCTTCCTTTTTCCTTTCAGCATGTCTGGGGAACCCATTATAGCCGAGGGCGTACAGATACCAGGCTGGTTCAGAAGGTATCTGGAGGCTACGGCTAATGCCGCACGCCCAACAAATGTTCCTCCTCCCCCAGCTGCAGCTCCTCCTCCTTCTCCCCGTGTAGACTCTTTTTCTAAGATATGCAAAGACTTCTGTGCGATGGACAAAAAACCGTTTCATGGGACTGAGACATTTGTTGAGGCTCGAAATTGGCTCAAGGAAGTAGAGGACTTGTTTGGTATCTTTGAGATAGACAATAGAAGGAAAGTTCAGCTAGCTGCTTGGTTGATGAAGGACGAAGCTTCATTTTGGTGGGAAGTAACTAATAGAGGATTCGCAGTGGAGACGTGGATAGACTTTAGATGAAGGTTCGAGTTGAAGTTTCTTTCACAAGCGGAGGAGAGTTTATACACGGAAAGGTTCTTGGCTTTGAAACAAGGGAATTTATCTGTGAAGGAGTACGTCAACAAGTTTAACTAGTTAGCAAGATTTGGTATGGAATTAGTTAATACACCACATAAGAAGGCCTTGAGATTTGCCAAGGGTCTGAATTAACCATTACACGGGTTAGCGATGTCCCACATTCCTATGGGGGCTACTTTCGAGAAACTTGTTGACATGGCATTGATGCATGAAGAGGAGTGTAACACCCCGTAATTTTTAATGTTAATGTTCGCAAATTAAAGAATAAATAACCCCAGATGTGAGAATTAAGGGAATCGTGTTGCGCCATTGTGTTCGTCTCGGGAATTCTGGTTGAGATAGAGTCCAATTTTGCGTAAATTGGACTTCGTATGAAGAAGTTATGGCCATCGGATGTTGTAGAAAATTCAAAACAAATTTCATAAAATTCAAACTTCAGAGTCAAACAGGCTAGGCGGGAAAATTCTCGCCAGGGCCAGGTCGACCATAGGGTCGACCTACCCTGACCAGGTCGAACATAGGGTCGACCTGCCCCCCCCCAGATTTGATTGATGACCTGTAAATGACTGTATGCTGACTCATTAGGGTTTCTGATCTGCTCTGATTGGCTGGGATTAATTCTGGGTTGATCGGACGGCCTAAACTAATCCTAAACTATATAAAAACACCTATAGACTCAAACCCTAAAATCAAAATAAAATTAGATTCATGGCCTCTATGCCGTCACCTAGCAACTCAGCATAGCCGCCACCAATTAGAGAGGAAGAAAGCTAATCAAATTCAATTATTTTCAACTTTAACAACGAATCTTCTTCAAGGGAAAGCTAATACAACTTCAGAACTCAGAATTCAGAACTCAAGACCTTCTTTGAGTTGTGAGTTCGATTTCTTTAATAAAATAATAAGCAATTTGATTGGATTAAGTTATGATGTTGATTATATGGATATGATGTGAATTATTGACCGCATGTTATAATTATGTTGTAAAATTGAGATGTTATCATATATGATGTAAGTTCTATGATGTTATGTTGTGATGCTATCATCTATGTTGTAAAGTTATAATGCTATCATCTATGTTGTAATTCTATGATTGGCTTATGTATAATCAAATCATCATATTGTTCATATGCTAGTTTGGTTATGTTGACTCATATGATAAATCATATGTATGTATGCAAGTTTAGATATTGATTTAGACATAAACCATATGCAAGTTAGTAAAAATTATGTATAACCTTACATGTTTCATGACATCTATTTTAGATCTAAAGTTAGGCCATGACATGTGTGAGTTATATGCTAAAATCTACATGCTAGTTTACAAGTTTAGATGTAAGTTTACACCATTGTTATGTTGCATAAATCACATATGCAAGTTTATATAAATATACGAGTTTGGAATATGAATCATGTTATGCAAGTTTGTGTTTATTGCCTATGCGGGTTTACACCTTTAGATGTAGATCTATGACATACATGATTTATGCAAGTTTGTGACTATTACCTAAACAAGTTCACACATTTAGAATTGGATCTATGACATATGTAGTTTATGCAAGTTGTAACTTTGGCTTATGCAAGTTTTAGATGTAGAACATCATTCACACATGCAAGCTCACCCCTTATGTTTAGATCTAGTTTTAATTATATGTATGTTGTGATGTTTTCTCTTTATTCCATGAGTTAGACTATTCGAGTCTAACGTATACTTTACGTTAAACGAACGAACGTACAACGTGGGGTAAAGGGGATAATATTAAAAGATTTAATTGGCATAAATGCCTTAAAAGGCATAAAATAAATTTGTGATGAAAATTGGTATGATTTTACATACCATAAATAGATGGACATAATTGAGTCAATTATGGCCATAGTTAAATTTGGAATTAATTGATAATTTGAATAGGGAAAGTAATTCAAATTGGGGGATGATTAATTAGGTGTAACTAATCGTCTAAGACACGAGGTTAGGCTCTTTTGTGGTGTAAGACTGCCCGGACCCGCCCGGCAAATCCAGCTGCCACAAATGCCAGTCTAATGTGGGAGGTCTTAGGCATAAACTAAATGCGTAACAGTTGTAAAGACACGAGGTTAGGCTCTTTTGTGGTGTAAGACTGCCCGGACCCGCCCGGCAAATCCAGCTGCCACAAATGTCAGTCTAATGTGAGAGGTATTTATAAGGTTACGGTCTTAATGAATTAAGAAACACTTAACCAGATAAACATGTAGTGGGACATGAGGGGGTTAAGTGGGTGCCTTAGGTGGCATGTGGAATCTAGTGGGTGCCTTGGGTGGCATTTGAAATACGATTAGAAACACTTAACCAAAATGTGAAATATGTAAGTGAACATGAATAAGAAGAGGGTTAAGTGGGGTGTACTAGAGGGGACCAAGCTTAGGTTGATAACTTGTGTCAAGTAATGGGGGCCCGTTTCAACCAGTAACCCATACGTATCTTTGTGGGCTCGACCCAAGTCGAGGATGGGACACACATACTGGGCTTGACTGTAAGAGGCCAAAACGGGTTAGCGGTGGCAACGCAAGTCCAACGGGTTCATATGCGTTTGTGGGCCCGGGTTGGTAGGTAATACGTTGTTGCATCGTGTAGGTATAAGCCATGCATTATTGGTGGTATCGGGTTGCCACTTTGGGGAGTGATACACCCCACTGTGGGGCCAACACGGGTATCTACGAGTTAGAGAGCCGATCGCATGGGGGTAGTGGGTACACCTAGTGGAGATAGGGGCAGGCGGCACCTATGAAGGCAACTAGGGGTGCACGAAACTACCATTATCATTATTAAGTTCTGTAGGCGAGATCAACCTTAGGGTGACTAGTGGTGGTGCAGTATAGCAAATATCTTATAGTGGTGGTGTAGTATAGTAATTATCTTATAGTGGTTAGGGTGCGCTTTAACGTTATCTTAGTTCATCTTGTTTCCTTGTTTACTCTGTCATACTCAATTGTTCACAGTCATTTCCTTATTTTCCAACTTATGCCTTAGCCTAGTTATTTTGGTAATTATATTGTTAAAGTTATCGCACTCGCCGTACTTTATGTCTGACCCCCTTTGTTTCCTACTCTTTTCTTCCTCCCCCCCTCCCCTCCCCAGGTGCTCAGGTTGGAACTAGCACCAGTGGAGCTTGATTTTGGACAGCTGTATTTCTTGTTTTTAGAAGATTGTTTGGATCGCTGAAGTAAAGTTCAGCCTCTCTTATATATGCCTATTTTGTATTGGGGATTATGTCTTTCAATTTATGTACTTTGATTTAGTCAAGATGGATGTTATGTACTTTGACTCTGGTTTTTGATGATGTAATCAAACCTACGTGTTTATCCGCTGCAATGAATAAAGTTTTAAAGTTTTAGTACTGTTTATATCTGTCTTGTTGTTAAGTTTCTGTTCTATACTCACTTAAAACGCTCCATAGAAGTTAATGCATTTCCTTTGTGAGTGACATTAATGGACGTGGGGTGTTACAAGGAGAAAGGTGCTAAGGTAGATAAGGCACAAGACAAGAAGGTGGATCCTAAGAAGAATGGGAAATCTCGAGATAAAAGGAAGTGCCATTTCTGTGGTATACCAGGTCATATAGCTAAAGATTGTAGAAAGAAGAAGGCGAAAAAGACTGTTTGCTTCCAATGTGGTGAGGCAGGACATATGATTAAGGACTGCCTAAGGAGGAAAGGGCAAGGGCAGAGGACAGGATCTACTTCTGGAGGGCAGTTTCATGCTCTCATGGCACCTACGTAAGAGAAGGTAGAAATATTTCTGTTGAAAGTTTGATTTTCCTTTTTGATCATCCTATTCGTACTTTGTTTGATTTTGGCGCTTCACATTCGTTCATATCTGCTTCTATTGTTGAGTCTCTACACCTAGATACTAGTATAGTAGTGGATCCCATTAGTGTCTCAAATCCTATTGGGGGTATGACTCATCTTTCTATGTTATGTCGAGGTTTGAGAATTTTTATGTATGGCGTTGAGTTCGAATGCAATGCTTATGTGCTTGGTTTCACGGGCTATGGGTTGATTCTAGGAATGGATTGGCTAGCCAAATATTTTGCCATTCTCGACTGTGAAAGGAGGGTAGTTAGACAGTTGACTAGTTTGGGTAATACTCTCGATATCTCATGTGATCCTAAGGGTTTGGTTATGCTTAGCTACCTAGAATCTCTTGACACATCTATTTATGATTTGCAATCCGTTCTAGTAGTCCGTGAGTATGCAGATGTCTTTGAGGAGGTTAGGGGCTTACCTCTATAACACGAGATAGATTTCCATATATACTTGGTGGACAATTCAAATCCAGTTGTATTGCCTGTGCGCCACATGGCTCCAAGAGAAAGGAGGGAGTTTAGTAAACAAGTGAAAGAGTTGCTTGAGAAAGGGTTCCTAAGAAGAAGTATCTCGGAGTGGGGTGCTACAGTTGTTTTTTCTACACAGGCTGACGGTTCACTTAGATTGTGTGTGGACTATAGGGAGCTAAATAAACCCACGAAGAAAAACAGACACCCATTGCCGAGGATAGATGATTTGTTCGATCAATTGGTTGGTGCTTCGGTTTTCTCGCAGTTGGACTTAGCTACAGAGTTTCATCAGTTGAGGGTGGCAGAGTACAACATAGATAAGACCGGTTTTAGGACTCCCAACGGTTTCTTTGAATGGCTCGTCATGCCTTTTGGTTTGACGAATGCACCCACACATTTTGTAGACTTGATGAGTAGGGTGTTTAGGGAGATTCTAAACAAGTTCATGGTGGTCTTTGTGGATGATATTTTGTTATTTTCTAGAAGCGAGGAATAACATGCCCTACATCTTAGGGAAGTCTTAGAGACCCTTCGAGCACATCAACTCAAAGCTACGTTCTCCAAATGTCATTTTTGGAGGAAGGAAGTGAGGTTCTTAGGACATGTGGTCTCTAAGGAAGGGATAGCAGTGGATCCCGCGAAGGTGGTGGCAATCCATGATTGGAAGGTTCCTAAGAATGCAACAGAAGTAATAAGTTTCCTTGGTTTGGCGGGCTATTACAAAAAGGTCATCAAGGACTTTGCTAAGATATCAACCCAATTTACACGGTTGACGAAAAAGAATTTGACCTTTTCTTGGGATGTTGACTGTGACGATGCTTTCCAACGTTTGAAGAGGGCATTGACGACAACCCCAGTTTTAGTTTTGCCTGATGGGAGTAAACCGTTTACAGTGTATAGCGATGCTTGCTGGACAAAGCTTGGCGCAGTTTTGATGCAAGAGGGAAGGGTGATATGCTATGGTGGAAGGCAGTTATAGGTCCATGGGAAGAATTACCCTACCCACGACTTAGAGTTAGCTACCATAGATTTTGCGCTTAAGTCTTGGCACCACTATTTGCTTGGTGAGAGGTTTGAGTTATATACAGACCATAAGTCACTAAAGTATTTGTTCTCCTAAAAAGATCTAAACTTAAGGCAACAGAGACGGATGGAGTTCTTAGCATCCTACAATTTTGAGATTACATATAACCCTGGCAAGGGTAACGTTGTAGCGGACGCCTTGAGTAGAAAGAAGTTGATTTTGAGTCCTTTGTTTGTCAAGCGGTAGAGTTTAGGGTATATCTCTACCTTTGACTTTAGACCCTCTATTGACTATGTACCCGTTTTGTTGACATCGTTAGAGGTGCGACCTACGCTTTTGGGACAGATAGGTGTGGCACAGCGAGATAACCCACAGTTGATGGAGATAGTAGAGAAGCTCATGGGGAGTCTTCGTGAAACGACCCGTATTTTTAACAGATAATAAATAATTTATTTAATTATTTAAATAATGGTTTGGTAATTTAAAATGACCAGAATTAAATAATATTGAATATTTAATAAATATAAATAATAGAATAATATATTTAATTTCTAAAATAGTCAGAAATAGTAGAATTCACAATATTATGTGAATTGGATTAATTATAATATATAATTCAGTTTAGAGTTGAATTATATTAACGAATATATTATATAAACAACAGTTGAATGTATAATTTAAATTATAATTATAATCGAGTTCGAAATGGGGTGGCAGTTTGCAATTTGGCGATCCGAACTTTAAATGAATATGCCGAATCCGTTTTAAATCGGATTTTTGTGAAACAAGAAACATTCGGAGCTGGTGAAGTATATCTTTCTGATGGAAGAGAAAAATCGAGATTTCGTCGTGTAGATTGTAAGTTATGTCCAAATCAAATTTTAAAATAGTCGCTATGGAATTCCTTTATAGTTTATAACGATTTATTTATATTATAAATGGATTTTCAATAAAAATTGAATATCGATATAATTGGCAATTTTGAAATATTGAGTTAAAAATCCTGATGTATTTATTCTGGAGCTGTATTATATTCTATGTGAATATATACGATAATATTTATTTATAAATATTTAATTTAATTATTTTTAAATATATTAATATGTAAATGGGTTTATTTAGAGCTTTAAAAATAGTCGTTTTTGCAAACGACCTCTGTTCTCGACAAAACTAATTTTGTTGGATCCGGAATATTAAATTATTGCTAGATTTCAATTTCCGTGATTTTTGGAGTTAGTATGTGGCCATACGGGATTTTAATCTGAAAAATAGTTAATTATTTGACTTTAAAAATACGTTATTTGAGCAAACAAAGTCTAAATTCGACGAATCCAGTTTTGTTTGGTCTGTAATGTCAAACTGAACTCGCATGTCCATTTTCAACAAAATTGGATATATTATGTGAGCATATGAATTTTTAATTGATGAATACAGATAGCGAGAGATTAAAAATCAATAAAATAATTAATAAAAGATATATATTTTTCCTATATATATCTCTAAATTTTCCCAAACCCTAACATACCTTTCTCCTCGGTGAAATATGCGCAGCCACCACCGAAAGGAATTTAAACAGTAAAATCAAAGTTTGAAAATCAATACAAAATCATAGAAAAATCACAAAATGTCGAAACAAGTATATTTGAATCCCTGTTGAGTTACTCTCCACGTCTATACAAATTTTGTTGGGTTCGAATGCTCTTTTTCGTTAGAAGTAGAAGCTGCTAACCTAGGGTTTGCTATCGTGGTTTTTTGAGGGGGAATTGGCCGAAGTGGTAGTCGAAGATGAACTTACGATGGGATTTCGCACCTTGGTGGATGTTTTCGTGGGATTTCGTTCAAAACCTTGTCACTGGAATTTCTGTGCGAACCAGATGAGTACCTCGAAGTCGCGTATGACTGAAGTGTGCAAGCTTTTTGAAGTTGTTATGAGGTTAATGAGATTTTGATGAGAAGAAGTTGGGTGTAATTAATTTGTGCTTTAAGGGAGAGAAGAGATAGAACAGGAAATCGGAAATGGCTTGAGAAACAGGCGCTGGTTTTTTATGTCGGGGAAGGACCACGAGCGGGTATTGGGTTACGGGTTAGTGAGAAAAGGATTGGAGGAAAAATGGGTTTGGGCCTTATGAACTGTGAGCCCAATTTAATTATGAAGTTTTATTGTAATTTTGTTTAAATTACGTTAACTAGTAAATGCTATAACTTTATCATACATAATCAGAATTCAGCAAAATAAGATCCGTTGGGATCGTTTGGACGACGGCTACAAAATGAAATTGATTGGGAGTGAATCGGAGCTCGTTACAATTTATAGCGAAATAAATTGCCCGATCTGAATCGACGATCGATTATCGTTATTTAACGATAACCGACCAATGTGAGTAAATCTCACTAACTCTGTATAGTTTATATTTTTTTATAAGTATAATCTAGTATTGATAAATGATGATTGATTGCTGTGTGTTGATTGTTTGACTGAATTGCTGATTTATTGGTTGAAATTGTAGATAACGATATATATATAAATCGTTAATCAAATATTGATTATGTTTATCAGAATATTTTATATTGAAATGAAATCGATGTTATTTACATTGTTTAACGTCTGTCAATACAGGGAAACAGGTTGGACGGATCCAATTGGATTCCTCAATATAATAATACTGTTTGTTTTCATATATTGTGATATATGATGTGATATAAAATCTGTGATTTGATTGTGATGACACTGGTCATGTTGTTTGGTATTTTAAATAACATATGAAATACTGGAATGTAAAAAGGAAATTTTCAAAGTGAATATTGAAAATGAAATATTTATATATAAAATGAATATAATTTATATAAAAGGATTTATATACAAAATGAATAGGAGTATATAAAAGGATTTATATAAAATGAATAGGATTATATAAAAGGATTTATATAAAATAAATAGAAATATATAAAAGGATTTATATAGAATAAATAGAATTATGTAAAGGGAATTATAAATGAGATTTAAGTGTTAGAAATAAAAAGGAGATTTGTATGAATAATTCTGCAAAATAGAAGTATAAATAGAATTTGGAAATGCAATATTATTTTAAAATACGAAATCAAACTGTTTTGATTATATTAAGAAATATTATTCACATTCTATGTGAAAAATTAGATGAAAGTAAATATTTTGCTAATAAAATATTTATAAATGAAATTGGGTTTGAAATGGGAATTTAAATGGAATTACTGAAATTAGAAACTGACTGGAAATTAGTTGAGTTGAATGGCTTTCTGGGTATCGATCTGATGTTGGTTTCGGCCTTCGGGGTTTATGCTTGGGAAGTTGTTCTCTGACTAGTTTACAGTTAGAGACTGATAGAGGTGGGAAGATGTTGATGCGTGAATCAGAAATGGAAAGGTTTTCCAAAGTTAATAACATATACTTTTTGATTTTTGAAAATAAGGAATTTATGAATATATGGAAACGATAAATGGGAAACTGGGAAATGAAATGATGATTGATCGGTTTGATTTCCATTTGGAAATACGACCATTGTTTGTACACATGTTTTCCTTTGATAGTTAAATCACTGACCACCAAAGATTTTGACCATTTCCATTGTCAATACGGAGAGACCGGGATTAGATTCATTATTTGAAAACCACTCCGCATGGCATTAGCGTTGCGAATCAAATATGACGAAGATAATTAAGACGGAGACATGTGACACGACCTGAACTTCCCCGGTAAGGAAAGCATGGATGGCGTTGAGGACAAGACATAATAGAATGCAAACAGAAGAACATTTCATTGTATATTACAACAATTCCATCAGAATACAAGAATATACAGAGTATGAATAAATATACATTCGACAAATATCAGAGATTACAATAAATTACATAGCAGCGGAAAAACAATACAAAACACAACTAGAAGTAATACACGGATACAGAGCTTTCCGAGCATCGTTCCAGTTGTAAATCAGGATCCTATGAATATAAATCTGCAAAACAAAACTACTAGCTGCCCGTGTCAAAAATAAGGGCACCCAGAGTTTAGGTTAAAACAATAAACTCCGGGTCAGTCATGTGACTGGTGTGAGAACTAAAACAGTTATTTAAAACTTTACTTTAAAAGAGAGTAATTCAAGGGACCACGCCGTATAACACGGAACGGGTTTCCTCCCAAGAACACTAGTGCATATAACAAAATAGCGCAACTCTTTTTCGAAAAATGAAGCTATTATAAGACCCAGGTCCCATCACACAATGCAACGCAAGCCGGAGGATAGGGTTTTCCCTTATAATAGCTAAACATGCTTGGTACGTTTAAAACAATTCATTTGATACTATTATAAGTGTGTAGTGTAAAAACAATTTCAATCATAAATATCAATCATAGGTGGCATGGGTACCATCTATCATGTCGCCATACTAGTTCTACAATTAAAACCGCAATATCACGTATTGGAAATTGGATTTCCGTCATGAGTCGAGGCAAGGGGCAAGCTCCTCTCCGATTCGAGACACTCTAGCAAATGACTCAGGACCACACACAGCGATCCCTTGGATCCTCCAAGGCCGGTCCTCTCTTACTTTTGAGGATTGGCAATTCCTGAACACACGTTTCCCAGTCCTATAGGACCTATATCCGAGGCACCTCGCATTCCAACAACCACACAGGTGAAAAGTATATAAATGTCACCCAGTTTAAGCACTGACACCACCCCTAGCTAGAAAGAAATGTCGTGCACTCCGTGGGTCCTTATCCCGTTTTTGACTCATACCAAGGTGTGAGGCTCACGAATTCACGTTATACACAAAGCTGCGCCACACAGGCCGTGCTTTGATCATCAACCATAAGACTTTGCTTTTCAACAGAAGCCTTGATCAATTGCCGCTTACGCGTGCCACACTGGCAATTCACTCCATTGGACTGATGTCCATCGATATACAACCTCTGAGCTCGTACGTCTCAGAGAAGGGCGTTAAGCAAGAGAATAAATTCTCCGCCGCCAAACAGATGTATATTTAATAGAGATCAATCAACAAAGAATAAAATCCAATGTTAGACACACAGTCCATTTACAAGTTCGTTCTGGGTCTGAATGAAACCGGAGGCACTTTCCTCGCATATCCATCGATCTCCAAGTACGTCTGGACGATCACCGACTGTTTCCCTCCTCTTGGGTGTACAACCCAATCAAGATCATCAGTAATCACCCAAACGATGTGAAGACTTCCGGTCTTCAACCACCGTCTTCATCTTCGACTTATCGTCGAATCGGTTAATCAGAATGGGTAGAAACCCGGCCTTTCTGAATAACCCACGTATACAATAAACAAATGTTACACAAACACAACAAACGCCTCATTCCAATTTAGAATGTTCTTTTATTCAAATTTTCACACTCTTAGGGAAAGGTTCCCATTAATTTTATCCAAGATAAATTCTTCTAAATTTATTCTTTAATCTTCCTTTGGATATCATTTCAAACCACATTATGGTTTTCCAAACTAGTCGGGATTAGCGAATCACACCGAAGTAATTATTTATTTTATTTCCCAATCCTAACCTATATATCCCATGGAGCAAAACTGGTAATACTCCATATCTAACACCACGGTGCTATCGGTGAAGTTAATTACCATTTCACGTTCAAATCTAATTAAAGATTTAACTATCGCTTTGGAGCAAAACTGGTGGTACTCCATTCTCGATCACCTTTCAGATTTAATAATTTAAATTATCAATTCACATTTCAATCTAATTAAAGATTCATTAAAACTCCACTTAGTTTTAATCTTTTCAAAAATCAATATCCTGTCTTTAACTGGGTTAAAGAACCAATGTCATCTAAAACACGGTTCACGATAAACCCAAAATCACATTCAAATTCAATTCCAATTAAATATCAATTAATTGATACACTTCGTTAAATTTAAATAGAAAGATTTAATCTTTTTCTCTATTGGGCTTAAGAACAGTGTTAATGAAAACACCATTCACGACAAACCCAAATCACATTTGAAATTAAATACAAGACTCTGAACAGAAAATATATCGGCTTATATTCAATATCAAATTCTGAAACCAACAAATATCGTATTGGAAATAACGATATAAATATATCTTTCAAACTCCCATTACAATATCTGTATAATCACGAAATCCAACATCGAAATATTCCGAAGATAATTTCGATTCAAATCTATTTCCACTTCACGTATTGGGAATTTTTATTATTTTTAAAACCACTTTCAAATTCAATTTATTTATTTCAAAAATAAATTGATTTTAATTCTAGTTCAAAACTAGTTCATTTTAATAAAAATCTATTTTTATCTTTTAAAATGTGGAGTTTTTCATCCCAATTTTTCCCAAATCATTTCTTATGATTTTACACAAATTATTGATATTTTTAATAATTTTATCAAGGCCCGTACAGTCAATTTCCATCAACGGCCATCGAACTGCACTTACAGCGACCTTTTCCAAATTTGATTTGGACATAATTACAAATCCAATCGTTAGATTTCATATTTCAAATATTCGTTAGAAAGCTCTTTTCGATACGAACCCAATGGTTCCAATTTCAGGAGAATCCGACGGTCGGATCTCCTGTAATGTCCATTCGAAGTCAATGGTCGAAATTCTGGAACTGCCGCAGCGCGGCGCGTTCTATTCAGGCCATTATATATAATATATATATATTATATATTTCGTCGATTTCCTTTTAAAACGTATTTTATAAATCGTTTTAAATTTGTTTTCGAAACGATTTCAACTTCATATTCAATTTCAAATCAAAATTAAATATTTCATATCATTACTGTATAAATGATAATATTTTCAAAACGTTATTTGAAATCACTTCTTTTTCTATATTCATTATAAAAACGAATATAATCGATATAAATATCGCTCACGTCAAAATGGCGCATCTCTAATCAACACTGCTTTATATATTTCAATAAATTCGTTATTCTATTCAACAAATGAATATTTGTTTTATTCAACACATGAATATATATTTCTTCAACACACGAATATTCCCAACACATGAGCACTGTCAACACATGACTATTTTTGTTATTTAAAATATTTTATAAACTTATGGTATCTATCGTTTGATTTTTAAATCAGACTCCAACCATAAAGTAGTAAGAGAATGATTCCCTAAATATAAACCCCGAAGGCCGAAACCAATATCAGATCAATGCCCAGGAAACCACTCATCTTATCTATTTTCCAATTAGTTTCTAACTTCAAATATGATAAAGATGTAAATTTTATTGTTAAAATATTTCTTTCAACACATGATAATTTTCAAAACATGATTATTTATTCTATTCAACGCATGAATATATACTTCATTCCATTCTTTATTTTCCCAATTGGAATGAGGCCCAATCAATTACCATATAATGTTAATTATATGGATTCCATACAACACATGTATATAATCACAAGAATAAATAATCAATCATCATCCAGAGTGCACCACACTGTATAAGCATCAAATATAGATATCTAACGCTTATAACAGCCTGTCAATCAATCGATCGACATACAACTAATCAATCGGGATGAGTGGACTTCAAATATCATCCCAAAACCCGTGTGGGGTTTCAAATCAACAAACACATATTTTTATTCACACACACACGTTAAAAACAATATTTTTAACGATAAAATATTTTTAACTGTATAAATATTGTATTTCACGTTACACAATCAATTTTCATCACAACAAATAATCAAACATACAAGCCATCCATGGTCTGTGAATGACGAGTGTCGGGTGCTGCTAAGCACCGTCTGCATCCTAGTATATATTTTAACTAGAAAAGAAGATTTAAAGTGAGGAGTTCTCACAGAGGGTTCCACTCCGCCGTGCTTTGCTGTTGAACCGTCTATATCGGTTCAAATGCCGATGCAGCTCTTTTCATGCTGTTCAAATAAAAATTGTATTTTTATCACTTCATCTCAATAAATAAAAATCGTGTTTTTATTTCTGCTTCATATCTATTTACAACGCTTATTTTTATTCTTCTTCTTCTTATATAAAGATCGGATTTTTATATCATTACTATAAAAATCATATTTTTACTTCATTATATATATAATAAAAATCATATTTTTATTTCGTTATTATATAGATAAAAATTCTATTTTTACAACGGTATTCATATAATAAAGATTATATTTTTATATTGCCACCTATATAAAAATCACATCTTTGCTCCTTTTTCAAAATAAAGATCAAATCTTTAACACTTCTATAATGTAAAAATTATATTTTATCCTTTCTATATCATAAAAATTTCACCTTTTCAAATATAAAGTCTTCGTCCTTTCAAAATCAAAGCTTTCGCCTTTCTAAATTTTCTTCTAACAAAAATCTTATCTTTCTATCCCACAAAGATCTACTTCTTATTCACTATGAAAATCAGATTTTTTTTCTTCCAAATAAAAACAATCTCTATCATATTAAAAATCAAGTTTTTATATTGTTAAAAACCATTTCTTTTATATTAAAAATCTTTCTTTTCATATAAAAAACATGATAACTTTCATATCAAAAACATGACAACTTCCATATCAAAAACCCTATTTTCTTATACCTTATCATTTTCTATAAAAATAACCACTTTATATAAACCAAATCTTTCTTTGAATAAGGATCAAAATAAATAAATTTCAGTTTTAAACTAAACAAGAAAAATCAGTTTTTAAAATTAACAAAAATCAGTTTTCAATATAAACAAAAATCAGTTTTCAATATAAACAAAAATCAGTTTTCAATATAAACAAAAGCAAAAAATCTTATTGTCTTTGAAGGAGGGAGGCCGGAGGAGTCACGGTCGGAGCCTGGTGGGGGCGTGGGTCTGGTAGCGGAGCTCAGAGCGCAGGCGACGTCGCGTCGGGGTCTGGAGGCATAAGGGTTCGCGGTTTAATGCGGAAAGGAGGTGGAATCGAGAGGGGGGTGCGATGTGGAGATCGCCTGAGGCGGGGGGGGGGGGGGGGGGGGTTGCGGCCGCCGACGAGGCGGAAGAGGGGGGGTCAGCACGATTTAGGTTTTTTTTTCTTCTTTTTTTCGGTTTTGATTTTATAAAGGGGAGGGGGTTGACTGTAAAGAGGAAGAGGGAGAAGGTATTTATTTATTTTATATATTTTATTTTTTAGTTTCAAAAAGCAACTTTTATTTTCGAACTCGAAAGCAAGCCCATCGCCTATCATCCATAGCTAATTACCCCCATTCCGAACACAATGGGATATGTAT
This sequence comes from Allium sativum, assembly GCA_030737875.1. Taxonomy (NCBI): domain Eukaryota; kingdom Viridiplantae; phylum Streptophyta; class Magnoliopsida; order Asparagales; family Amaryllidaceae; genus Allium; species Allium sativum. Next base: position 774,571,221 of record CM060912.1, read on the forward strand.
CGTAAGCTGATTCGATAGTTTCGATCAGTTTTCGTCAAAATCAACATATAACTCTATATATTGAATTTGAATGCGCATTTCAATTTACTGGGGCCGCATACTAACTCGAAAAATTCCAGAAAAATATTTTCTACCTTCGTATTGCCGATACGGTCCTAACAAAACTAGTTTCGTTGAATTCTGAGACCATTTGAAAAATGGCCATTTTCCAGTCGATTAAAATCAACTGAAACTGGTCAAACGCGTTTTCCTTTGCCACGCTCACGTATTGATTCGAAAAATTACGAATTTTGGAATCTAGCAATAATTTGACATCACGGATCCAAAAAAAGTGGTTTCGTCCAAATCCGAGGTCGTTTGCAAAGTGGCTATTTTCAAGGGCCGAAATTCCATAGCGACAATTCTGAATTTTCAACTGGACATAAATTTTAATCCCCGCTATGAAATTTTGATTTTTCGGATTCGTTTGAAAGATATTTTCAATTAGATTCTAATGTTTTTGGTTTCACTTAAATCCAGTTTATTTTGCATCCGTTATGTTCAATTGAAATTTGAAATCGAATTATCGAACAACCGCGCCATTTTCAATTCCTTTTATATATATAAATAAATATTTATATTCTAACGATGACGTATATAAATATATACGTTCTAATTCTATTCAAAATAAATTTCTCGTCGTTATTATTTAAAATAATCCATTTTAATTATTCAAAATTCGCGAAAATTTCCAAAATAAAATTTTTAATTGGCTCGGATTTTCCGGTTTGTTACAATCTCCCCCACTTAAAACTTTTCGTCCCCGAAAAGGAACGAAGCCGAAAGTTGTTTTACTAATCAACTCAACTCCCAGTATTTTGACTACGGCTTAATTCTTCAACTTTTCAGTTTCTAAGAACTTTTCAAAATTTTCAAAAATTTGGTTAACACCCTAAATTTTCGAATTTTTTTGCCATAACCTCCCCTGCACCGGGGACTTCGGGATATTTCATATAGCCCCCCATGGCCTTCTTCAATCCAAAAGAAAAAGCCAATCGGCTCATAAAATCATCATCACCCAAACAAAACAGTAAATTATGGTAAACATGTACCTATTTGTCGGGCAAACAATTTTATTCTTCTGCTCTAGCCTCCTTGCTATGACATGTTCAATGTAAGCACATGTATATGCAAGCAAATGCGACCAATTTTCTATACAATTCAATATTTGGTTCAATTAGGCTAAATGGTTCAAAATTATCAAACAAATAGACAAACAACACAACCATCAATCAATTAGTGGATTAATGTTTCAACTTCATAATTTGATATATATACAGAAAATCATGTTTTTGATGCCAATTCACAACAATAAATCTATCTAGTTTCGGCTCTCACACCAGTCTAATGGAAATATATAGATATCACACCTTCGAAACTCAAAAACAAAGACTGATGATGTCGCGACATCACAAGAATTATCTCCGGGCGACTAGAGTGTGATTCTATATCTATCCAGTATATTACAAATATACGTTCATGACGCGTATATGCAAAATAATCATATACTAGATTGTCCAAATCAATACAAATAAAATATTCAAATATGTTTTAAAACGATTTAAATTTCAAAACAAAATTGTTTTCATTTGAAAAATATACTCTTCACACTCGTTCTAGGATACTACTGATCCTATCTCTAACGAGTTATTCTAATTGGATACTACTAATCCAATATCTGATGAATTCTTTTGTTTGGTTCTAATGTGTCTTGTTCTCGAGCTCTGTAAACCAAAGCTCTGATACCAAACTGACACGACCCGAACTTCCCCGGTAAGGAAAGCACGGATGGCGTTGAGGAAAAGACATAATAGAACGCAAACAGAAGAACATTTCATTGTATATTACAACAATTCCATCAGAATACAAGAATATACAGAGTATGAATAAATATACATTCGACAAATATCAGAGATTACAAAAAATAACATAGCAGCGGAAAAACAATACAAAATACAACTAGAAGTAATACATGGATACAAAGATTTCCGAGCATCGTTCCAGTTGTAAATCAGGATCCTGTGAATATAAAGCTGCAAAACCAAAACTACTAGCTTCCCGTGTCGAAAATAAGGGCACCCAGAGTTTAGGTTAAAACAATAAATTCCGGGTCAGTCATGTGACTGGTGTGAGAACTAAAACAGTTATTTAAAACTTTACTTTAAAAGAGAGTAATTCAAGGGACCACGTCGTATAACACGGAACGGGTTTCCTCCCAAGAACACTAGTGCATATAACAAAACAACGCAATGCTTTTTCGAAAAATGAAGCTATTATAAGACCCAGGTCCCATCACACAATGCAACGCAAGTCGGCGGATACGGTTTTCCCTTATAATAGCCAAACATGCTTGGTACATTTAAAACAAATCATTTGATTCTATTATAAGTGTGTAGTGTCAAAACAATTTCAATCATAAATATCAATCATAGGTGACATGGGTACCATCTATCATGTCGCCATACTAGTTCTACAATTAAAACCGCAATATCACGTATTGGAAATTGGATTTCCATCATGAGTCGAGGCATGGGGCAAGCTCCTCTCCGATTCGAGACACTCTAGCAAATGCCTCTGGACCACACACAGCGATCCCTTGGATCCTCCAAGGTCGGTCCTCTCTTACTTTTGAGGATTGGCAATTCCTGAACACTCGTTTCCCGGTCCTATAGGACCCATATCCGAGGCGCCTCGCATTCTAATAACCACACAGGTGAAAAGTATATAAATGTCATCCAGTTTAAGCACTGACACCACCCCTAGCTAGAAAGAAACGTCGTGCACTCCTTGGGTCCTTATCGTGTTTTTGACTCATACCGAAGTGTGAGGCTCGCGTATTCACGTTATACACAATGCTGCGCCACACAGGCCGTGCTTTGATCATCAACCACAAGACTTTGCTTTTCAATAGAAGCCTTGATCAATTGCCACTTACGTGTGCCACACTGGCAATTCACTCCATGCGACTGATGTCCATCGATATACAACCTCTGAGCTCGTACGTCTCAGAGAAGGGCGTTAAGCAAGAGAATAAATTCTCCGCCGCCAAACAGATGTATATTTAATAGAGATCAATCAACACAGAATAAAATCCAATGTCAGACACACAGTCCATTTACAAGTTTGTTCGGGGTCTGAACGAAACCGGAAGCACTTTCCTCGCATATCCATCGATCTCCAAGTACGTTTGTACGATCACCGACTGTTTCCCTCCTCTTGGGTGTACAGCCCAATCAAGATCATCAGTAATCACCCAAACGATGTGAAGACTTCCGGTCTTCAACAACCGTCTTCATCTTCGACTTATCGTCGAATCGGTTATTCATAATGGGTAGAAACCCGGCCTTTCTGAATAACCCACGTATACAATAAACAAATGTTACACAAACACAACAAACGCATCATTTCAATTCAGAATGTTCTTTTATTCAAATTTTCACACTCTTAGGAAAAGGTTCCCATTAATTTTATCCAAGATAAATTCTTCTAAATTTATTCTTTAATCATCCTTTGGATATCATTTCAAACCACATTATGGTTTTCCAAACTAGTCGGGATTAGCGAACCACACAGAAGTAATTATTTATTTTATTTCCCAATCCTAACCTATATATCCCATGGAGAAAAACTGGTAATACTCCATATCTAACACCACGGTGCTATCGGTAAAGTTAATTACCATTTCACGTTCAAATCTAATTAAAGAATTAACTATTGCTTTGGAGTAAAACTGGTGGTACTCCATTCTCGATCACCTTTCAGATTTGATAATTTAAATTATCAATTCACATTTCTATCTAATTAAAGATTCATTAAAACTCCACTTAGTTTTAATCTTTTCAAAAATCAATATCCTATCTTTAACTGGGTTAAAGAACCAATGTCATCTAAAACACGGTTCACGATAAACCCAAAATCACATTCAAATTCAATTCCAATTAAATATCAATTAATTGATACACTTCATTAAATTTAAATAGAAAGATTTAATCTATTTCTCTATTGGGCTTAAGAACAGTGTTAATGAAGACACCATTCACGACAAACCCAAATCACATATGAAATTAAATACAAGACTCTGAATAGAAAATATATCGGCTTATATTCAATATCAAATTCTGAAACCAACAAATATCGTATTGGAAATAACGATATAAATATATCTTTCAAACTCCCATTACAATATCTGTATAATCACGAAATCCAACATCGAAATATTCCGAAGATAATTTTGATTCAAATCTATTTCCACTTCACGTATTGGGATTTTGATTATTTTTAAAACCACTTTCAAATTCAATTTATTTATTTCAAAAATAAGTTGATTTTAATTCTAGTTCAAAACTAGTTCATTTTGATAAAAATCTATTTTTATCTTTTCAAATGTGGAGTTTTCATCCCAATTTTTCCCAAATCATTTCTTATGATTTTACACAAATTATTGATATTTTTAATAATTTTATCAAGGCCCGTATAGTCGATTTCCATCAACTGCCATCGAACTGCACTTACAACGACCTTTTCCAAATTTGATTTGACACAATTTCAAATCCAACCATTAGATTTCAGATTTCAAATATTCGTTAGAAAGCTCTTTTCGATACGAACCCAACGGTTACAATTTCAAGAGAATCCGACGGCCGGATCTCCCGTAATGTCCATTCGATGTCAATGGTCGAAATTCGCGAACTACCGCAGCGCGGCGCGTTCTATTCCGGCCATTATATATATAATATATTATATATATATATATATATATATTTCGTCGATTTCCTTTTAAAACGTATTTTATAAATCGTTTTAAATTCGTTTTCGAAACGATTTCAACTTCATATTCAATTTCAAATCAAAATTGAATATTTCATATCATTACTATATAAATGATAATATTTTCAAAACGTTATATTTAGAAAAAACTTCTTTTTCTATATTCATTATAAAAATGAATATAATCGATATAAATATCGCTCACGTCAAAATGGCGCATCTCTAATCAACACGGCTTTATATATTTCAATAAATTCGTTATTCTATTCAACAAATGAATATTTATTCTATTCAACACATGAATATATATTTCTTTCAACACATGAATATTCCCAACACATGAGCACTGTCAACACATGACTATTTTTGTTATTTAAAATATTTTATAAACTTATGGTATCTATCGTTTGATTTTTAATTCAGACTCCAACCGTAAAGTAGTAAGAGAATGATTCCCTAAATATTAACCCCGAAGGCCGAAACCAATATCAGATCAATGCCCAGGAAACCACTCATCTTATCTATTTTTCAATTAGTTTCTAACTTTAAATATGATAAAGATGTAAATTTTATTGTTAAAATATTTCTTTCAACACATGATAATTTTCAACACATGATTATTTATTCTATTCAACACATGAATATATACTTCATTCCATTCTTTATTTTCCCAATTGGAATGAGGCCCAATCAATTACCATATAATATTAATTATATGGATTCCATACAACACATGTATATAATCACAACAATAAATAATCAATCATCATCCAAAGTGCACCACACTGTATAAGCATCAAATATAGATATCTAACGCTTATAACAGCCTGTCAATCAATCGATCGACATACAACTAATCAATCGGGATGAGTGGACTTCAAATATCATCCCAACACCCGTGTGGGGTTTCAAATCAACAAACACATATTTTTATTCACACACACACGTTAAAAACAATATTTTTAACGATAAAATATTTTTAACTATATAAATATTGTATTTCACGTCACACAATCAATTTTCATTACAACAAACAATCAAACATACAAGCCATCCATGGTCTGTGGATGACGGGAGTCGGGTGCTGCTAAGCACCATCTGCATCCTAGTATATATTTTAACTAGAAAAGAAGATTTAAAGTGAGGAGTTCTCACAGAGGGTTCCACTCCGCCGTGCTTTGCTGTTGAACTGCTGAACCATCTGGATCGGTAGAAATGCAAATGCAGCTCTTTTCACGTTGTTCAAATAAAAATTGTATTTTTATCACTTCATCTCAATAAATAAAAATCGTATTTTTATTTCTGCTTCATATCTGTTTACAACGCTTATTTTTATTCTTCTTCTTCTTATATAAAGATCGGATTTTTATATCATTACTATAAAAATCATATTTTTTACTTCATTATATATATAATAAAAATCATATTTTTATTTCACTATTATATAGATAAAAATTCTATTTTTACAACGGTATTCATATAATAAAGATTATATTTTTATATCACCACCTATATAAAAATCATATCTTTGCTCCTTCTACAAAATAAAGATCAAATCTTTAACACTTCTATAATGTAAAAATTATATTTTTATCCTTTCTATATCATAAAAATAACACCTTTTCAAATATAAAGTCTTCGCCCTTTCAAAATCAAAGCTTTCGCCTTTCTAAATTTTCTTCTAACAAAAATTCTATCTTTCGATCCCACAAAGATCTACTTCTTATTCACTATGAAAATCAGATTTTTTCTTCCAAATAAAAACAATCTCTATCATATTAAAAATCAAGTTTTTATATTGTTAAAAACCATTTCTTTTATTTTAAAAATCTTTCTTTTTATATAAAAAACATGATAACTTTCATATCAAAAACATGACAACTTCCATATCAAAAACCCTATTTTCTTATACCTTATCATTTTCTATAAAAATAACCACTTTATATAAACCAAATCTTTCTTTGAATAAGGATCAAAATAAATAAATTTCAGTTTTAAACTAAACAAGAAAAATCAGTTTTTAAAATTAACAAAAATCAGTTTTCAATATAAACAAAAATCAGTTTTCAATATAAACAAAAATCAGTTTTCAATATAAACAAAAGCAAAAAATCTTATTGTCTTTGAAGGAGGGAGGCCGGAGGAGTCACGGTCGGAGCCCGGTGGGGGCGTGGGTCTAGTGGCGGAGCTCAGGGCGCGGGCGGCATCGCGTCGGGGTCTGGAGGCATAGGGGTTCGCGGTTTAACGCTGAAAGGAGGTGGAATCGAGAGGGGGGTGCGATGTGGAGATCGCCTGAGGCGATGAGGGGGAGTTGCGGCCGACGACGAGGTGGAAGAGGGGGGGTCAGCGTGATTTAGGTTTTTTTTTCTTTTTTTTCTAATTCGGTTTTGATTTTATAAGGGGGGGGGGTTGACTGTAAAGTGGAAGAGGGAGAAGGTATTTATTTAATTATTATTTTTTACTTTTTAATTTCAAAAAGCAACTTTTATTTTCGAACTCGAAATCAAGCCCACCGCCTGTCGTCCATAGCTAATTACCCCCATTCCGAACACAATGGGATATGTATCGTAAGCTGATTCGATCTTTTCGATCAGTTTTCGTCAAAATCAACATATAACTCTATATATTGAATTTGAACGCGCATTTCAATTTACCGAGGCCGCATACTAACTCGAAGAATTCCCGAAAAATATTTTCTAGCTTCGCATTACTGATACGGTCCTAACAAAACTAGTTTCGTCGAATTCTGAGACCGTTTGAAAAATGGCCATTTTCCAGTCGATTAAAATCAACTGAAACTGGTCAAACGCGTTTTCCTTTGCCACACTCACATATTGATTCGAAAAATTACGAATTTTGGAATCTAGCAATAATTTGACATCACGGATCCAACAAAAGTGGTTTCGTCCAAATCCGAGGTCGTTTGCAAAATGGCTATTTTCAAGGGCCAAAATTCCATAGCGACAATTCTGAATTTTCAACTGGACATAACTTTTAATCCCCGCTATGAAATTTTGATTTTTGAGATTCGTTGGAAAGATATTCTTAATTAGGTTCTAATATTTTTGGTTTCACTAAAATTCGGTTTATTTTGCATCCGGTATGTTCAATTGAAATTTGAAATCGAATAATCGAACTACCGCGCCATTTTCAATTCCTTTTATGTATATAAATAAATATTTATATTCTAACGACGACGTATATAAATATATACATTCTAATTCTGTTCAAAATAAATTTCTCGTCGTTATTATTTAAAATAATCCATTTTAAATATTCAAAATTCGCTAAAATTGCCAAAATAAAATTTTAAATTGGCTCGGATTTTCCGGGTTGTTACATTATGCAAGGGTTGTTCAGTAAATCCTAGGTAGAAATTGCCTAAGATGGACTTACAGAATAGTGCCTTCGGTTTGTCCAGTCCCAAGACAACCTATATGGAAGAATGTCTGACGGAGTATATTTAATAGATCGCGTAAGTTGATCTCTTCAAATGTATTTACGTTTGGTGGTGGAGGAATTCGCTTCTCTTAGTTGTTTACCTGTGATATGTTTGGAGAAATCAATTTGTGATTTAGCGGGTATGATGATGTGTCATTCAAAGTTAATGAAGATGTGGTTTAAAAAGGATATGTTATGGCCTCTAGCCTCACAACCGGAAATGGTATAAAATCGGGTAGGTCGCATGTCTAATTGCTTAGCTGCTAATTAGGGTGTATTGTCACCTGATCTAGAGAAATTCCATTTACTTCTATAATCTATTTTGATGTTGTCCCTTTCGGGAAATGGTTGTTGATCCTAACCGTTGGTGATAATACATTCGGTACACTCAAGCAAAATGAGTGACTGGTCATGTTTAGCCTAGGTTACAAGATGTTCTTGTTGAACCCGGTGTATTCTTCTCTAGAGATACACTATCGGAAGGTCATCCGATACCTTGCCTGTTGGAATTCATTAACCAATAAGCGCCCGCGGTTTTTGATTATATGTTATGTATGCGGAACGTGAGATGAAAGCGTTCTGCTAGATGATTATTATATTGTGGTTGATAGACATAATTATAATACTAAAACAGTTTTGATATAAAGATCATCGTTTCTTTCAAAAGGAATTTTGAATGTTGGACTAAGTGTTTTGGATTCTCATAGGGGGAAAACCCATTCCGTTATATGGCGTGGTCTTATGAGTTATCGTTTAATTGCCCAAACTGTTTTAAATGGTTTTACTCATACCAGTCCCATGACTAACCCGGAGTTTATTTTATTTTGTTTTCCCTAAACTCTTGGGTGCCCAATTTTGTACGGGCAGTCAAGTAGTCAGGATTTTACAGATATACTGAAAGTTCAGAGCAGAAGGCTTCAGGATTTTATAGCTATTGTTTAAATCCGCTATGATGTAAGTGTTGTACTCTAATATACAAATACAAATTTGTGTTTCAAAGTTATGTTGTATACTATATTTTATTCGTTCCGCTGTGAGATTCGTGTCACTCTGATATTGTATGTTCTTCTTCTTCTTCTATTCTAATTTTCTATCTTATCTATCCTCACCCTCTAACTTCTTTCATTAACTATGTAGTATTTCTGATGCTTGGATAGTCGACATTTAGTTTATGTTGATTACTCACGATCGTGAAAACCCGGATTGTTACACTTCAAGCCATCTTAGTAGGTATACTATAGATGAGAAAGGTTGGTTGCGTAGGGATGGAAGACTTTGAGTATCACGAGATGATAGTTTGAGAAGGACAATCCTTGAAGAGGCACATCGTTCTAAGATGACCATATATCCCAGTGGTCATAAGATGTATAAGAACATAAAGCGAGTTTTCTTTTGGGCCGGAATGAACAAGGATGTGGCTGAGTTCGTTTCTAGATGCTTAGTGTGCCAGCAAGTTAAGGCTGAGAAAAAGAAGCCTGGCGGGTTCCTTCACCCTTTAGAGGTTCCACAGTGGAAATGGGAAAGTGTTTCCATGGATTTCGTTGACGGGTTGCCGAGGTCAAGGAAGGGTAATACGGGAATTTGGGTAGTAGTGGATAGACTTACTAAGAGCGCACATTTCATTCCCATTAAGAGAAAAAGGACAGTGGCATGGTTAGCATCTATTTATCTCCGAGAGATTGTTCGTCTACACAGCATACCTTCTAGTATTGTGAGCGATCGAGATCCCATTTTCACTAGTGAGTTTTGGAAGAGCTTGCAAGAGACGGTAGGAACGTAATTGTGTTTGAGTACTGCTCATCACCCTCAGACGGACAGCCAAACAGAAAGAGTGAATCGGATTCAAGAAGATCTTTTGGGCTTATGCATCTTGGACATTGGAGGGACATGGGAGGAACACCTTCCATTAGTAGAGTTCGCGTACAACAACAGTTATTAGACTAGTATCGGCATGGCACCTTTTGAGGCTTTATATGGGCGACCTTGTCGATCACCGACTTGTTGGTGGGAATCTACGGATTAAATTTTTCTTGGGCCCAATATGGTTAGAGAAACGTTGGAGAAGATAGACTTAATTCGGAGACGCATGAAGAGAGCAAAGGATCGGCAAAAGTCATATGCTGATAAGAGAAGGACCAATCATGAGTTCGATGTTGGAGACATGGTCTTTATTAAAGTATCACCGTTAAGGAATGTAGTTCGCTTTGGAGCTGTAGGGAAATTGGCACCAAGGTTCGTAGGGCCGTTCCGCATTACAGAGCGAGTTGGAAAGATGGCCTACAGAGTGAAGTTGCCCGAGAAGCTTAGTGGTGTGCATGATGGTATTCATGTGTCGCATTTAAGGAAGTGTTTACATGATACTGCGGAAGCAGTAGAGCCAAGCATGCTTAGAGAAGTGGAAGTAGAGCGAGATTCCATGATTAGACGAGCTCTTACATGCATACTTGGATCGGAGGTTAAGAAGATAAGCAACCGAGAGGTCAAGTTGGTTAAAGTCCAATGGGGAGATGATCAAGGAGACACGACTTGGGAAACGGAAGATAAGATACATGCATCGTACCCTTTCCTTTTTGAGGGTATGTTCTTAACTTCTCCTTTTACTAACGCTTAGTTTATACTTGTTCTATCATTTAGTGTATCCCCTCGATTATATCTTCGATCTTTAGGTAGAAAATCTTATGGTTGTAAACATGTGTTTGTAACATGTTATGTTTAGTGGATGCAAGTGGTTGCTCGTGGATGCATTTACACACACTTTAGGCACTAAGATCGGCTCAGTTACTTTCATATTGCATATATTTGTTTATTGATTGAAATTTGATATGTTATCATGTGGATGTTGCATTTGAGTGAATGCTTGTGCACTCATATAGAAGTTATAAAGTGCATTAGGAATAATTGCTTACATGTTGGACTCATGGCACTGACATAATTCGCATTAGGGAGGTTAACTGAATTAGTGGACCGCCTGATCTTTGCATTAGATAAGGAATATATACACGTACTTTTGCATATGCTCATATAGCATTAGAAATCTCATAAGGACTATGGATGCTTGTGGATGATGGATGATTGGATGGTAGGATACATTCTTCTTAACTTGAAGGTTTCGCGGACGAAATCCTTTAAGGAGGGGAGAATGTAACACCCCGTAATTTTATAATATTAAAATAAACAAATTAAAGAGTACTTAATTTTTAGAAGAAGAATCGAGGGAAACCGGTTGTTCCATTACGTTAGTCTCGGAATTCTGCTAGAGATAGAGTCTGAGTTTGCATAAAACGGATATAGTATGAAGAAGTTATGGAGCCTAGAAGATTTCGGTTTAAATTAGAATTAAAACAATAATTAAAATCAAATTAGTAAGAAGCGGGATGGGTAGGAATTATCCCGCTCTAGGGTGTCGACCACCCTAGGGGAGTCGACATAGGTGTCGACTCCCCTGTAGAGGTCGACACCATCGGCCAAATCTGGGCAGTGACGAATTTTCGTGTTCTAGGGTTGACGTGTCTTCTTCTGGTTGGCTGGGTGATTTGTTTTTCTAGCCTGGATGGTTCAGATGATTCCTAATCAGATCTAAGGGTCCTTATACACCTAATTCACCTATAAATAAGCATATAATCTAACCCTAATCTAAACTAATTTCATCCATGGAGCCTCCATGCTGCTGCAACCTAAATTATAACTAGTTTCTCTTCTTCAATAAATCAAAGTAAAGGAATTGTGCAAAGGGGAACGGATCCACAACAACAACAACACCTAATTTTCTTCCTTAATCCAATCTTTGTGAGTTCATTGATTATTTTTAGATTAAAATAATGCTAAAGAAATTTTGACATGTTGTAAATTGGATTTGGGAATTATACATGATAATAAGATTGAATCTCATCAATTCTATCTTAGCCTATACATCCGATTCATGATTCTTATATGCCTTTTGCCTATACATCAGATATGTGATTCTTATATGCCCATGTTGATATTATCATCGGTTTTATCATATCTATATGATCAGTTAATACTTATGCCTATTTTATTGTTATTATTATGCATGTTCTTTATCTTGTCCCTTACTCCTTCCCTTTTTGTTTTTATAGCCGGGCTACTGCGAGCCTAGGCCAAATCTCATAAAGCTGAATGTACGAATGGTAATTTAGGGAACGTTGGGAAATTTGGCATAATATATGTTAGGTTGATTTGGGCATGACAAATGATAAATTTGGCATAATATATGCATGACAAATGAAATTTGGGGCATGACATGAAATTGGGGTAATTGACATAATTATCCTGAAATTGGCATAAATGGCAAATGAATAAATTGGCTAAGATAAGCATGAAGAGACACGTGGTTAGACTCCATGCGGTAGAAGCCTGCCCGGAACCAACCGGCCTAACCAACAACCACAAACGACCAGTTTAATGTGAGAGATCATAAGCATAATTAAAAAAGATGCTTAGACACGAGGTTAAGTCGGGCTTGTGGCAGAAGACTGCCCGGAACCGCCTGGCACATCCAGCGGCCATAAGCCATCGACTTAATGTGAGAGATCTGTGCATTAATAACAAATTAATGTTGATCAAAGATGAATATGATACCTAAAACATGTTAGGTGCATGGGGTTAAGTTAACCTGTGTGAGATGACAACTTAACCAATAATACATGAACAAAGTGGATAGGGTTAAGGCAAGCTTAACCAATAATACATATTGATTTGATAAGTGGGTAGGGTTAAGTCAACTGGGCAGATAGACAACACTTAACCAATATAAGTTGGGTTAGGATAAACCCTGGGGATAAACCTAGTAGCGGTAGGGACCTCTTTTAGACAGTAACCCACTTAAAGGTATTGGTAACCCAGAGCTAGGCAGGGTTGGGGCACACTTACTGGGCTTATTATAAGCAATCAAATAAGAGTGAGGGTGTAGCAGTGCAGGTTCCGGCGGGTTCGTTATGCATGCACAAGATGTTCCCGACATTGGAAGATTTAGCCACCGTACATCAGGAGCTATAAAGCTATGCAACAAAAGGGTTGCCACTTAGGAAGTGATACACCCTAAGTTGGGACCCGCACAGGTGTCTACAAGTTAGGGAGCTGATCCATTAGGGGTAGTGTGGGTACATCTAGTATCTGTTATGGGCAAGTAGGCTGTCAAGGATTGTATGGGATGGATACCTCTTACTAGATGTTACGCCCGAGGGCTACCAATTATGGGATTGGGATCATTTTGATAAGAATTACTAGTCGGTGGTGCAGAGAATTAAATTAAGTAAGAAATCTGGGAAGCGCAATAGACATTCTTTTATATTCATCCAGTTATCATGCTTTACCTTATGTCATGGTTATATCTCTCATCTAGCTTATTCCTGTCATATTGCTTTACTTATTTTCTTGTTGAAAATAACTGGACTCGACAGACTTTACGTCTGAACTTTTTGTTTTCACCTCTTTTTCTTCCATTCCCCCTCTCCCCCAGTTTCTCAGGGAGGAAACACTGAAGTTTGACTTGGATTTCTTTCTTCTTGAAGTGCTCGGAAGTGTTGAGAGTAATGCTCAGATTTATCTCTTTACATTATGGCTATTTGGAGTAGGATTATGATTTATTTTTATGTACTTTGATAAGAAAATTTGTTCAAGATAGATATTTATGTACTTGACTCTAGTATGTGGTTTTGATGTTGTAATCAAACATGTTTTGCTTTTTCCCTGCAATGAATAAAGTTTGAATTTTCTTAAGTACCATTTATATATCTGTCTTGTGATATTCTGTTCTGTACTCTTATAATACCCCATGAAAGTTAATGCATTCCCTTAGTGAGTGACATGGGAATTTAAAAGGGAAAATTTATTTTTCAAAATGGGAATTGGATTTCAAATGGAATTTGAAATCGAAAACTTGTTTTAGTATTTAAAACAAGTAATTGAAATTATAAATGATATTTAAGACAAAGAAAATTAACTATTATTGGATAAATTGAAATTTTAATCCAAGTATGAATTTATAAAAGAGGAATTAAAAATCGTTTCAAAAAGGGAACATTAGATTTTATTTTGAAACCTAGAATATATATATTGAGTTAGTATAAATCCAAGGGATTTAAGATTAGAACTTGGTTTTGTCGACTTTTATAAAATAATGTAGTTCCAAATAAATTGGAAATTAATATAGAGGATCGAGTTAAAAATGAATTTATAACTGAGTTATAAATTTTAAACGAAGAAATAGACGATGTTGGATAATCTAAAATTTTAAAGCTAGATTTATAAAATATGTTACATTAGTATATTAAAGAATGGAATAAAAGGGTGAGATTTAAACCGAATTTTTGTATTACAATCTTTTATCTATCTCAAAGTGAGAACGTTGTCGATCAAGGTCTGAGAGGTAAATAAAATACCCCAACTTGAACGACTTCACTATTATCAAGGGATGATATTATTTTGTAATGGTAAAGGATGTTGAATTAATTTACTATTTCCATAAAAGGAATTTATAATTGAAATTCGATTATATCGAATTTTATAAATAATATAATTCCATGGTAATTGGAATTGAATATAAGAATTTCAGTTTTGAATAAATTCATAACCAAGTGATGAATATGAAATAAAATAATCGATGAGTTGAATTGCCTGAATTGTTAAGTTAGTTTTGGATAATGGGTTTAATTTATTGAAAATGGAGTTGAAATTATTTTATAAACGAAGTTTAAATTGTTTATTATTAAATTTAATTAAAACGAACTCGCCACAGTGCGGTAGTTCGTAATTTGGCGTTTCTAACTTCAATCGAGTATACCGAACTCAATATAACTCGGAATTCAATGAAATAAGAAACGTTCGGGCCTATTAGTTTTCGAATGGATGAGAAAAATATAGATTTCATTTTACAGATTTTGAGTTATGTCAAAATCAAATTTAAAAAAAGTCGATGTAGAATCGTTTAGAAAACCATAAAGATTTAATTAGGATTTTTAGTGAATAAAAATCTGAATTTCAGTTAGAAAAATCCAGATTTGAGTTATAAAATATATGTGAACTCAAATAGGGTAAGTGGATCGATTTTTGGAATAAAACCAGATCTTTAATTATTGATTAAAATTAACTAATTAGAGGAGTAATTAGTTAACAGAGTTTTGGAAATGAAGTTGACTTTGTAAGGTGAATAAGATTTATGAATTTAAATTTGAAATCGAATATAAAACTTGAGTTAGAAATGGAATACGACTTATGTATAAGTGAATTAAATTATATTTGATTATAATATATTCAAATCGAAAGTGCATTAGGCAAAAAGCTAATTAAGGCAGTGGTTAGTGGGTTTTTTGTTAAAATGAATGGATTGATTAAAATGAGTTAGAAATGGACGTATATATGTAAACAGGTATGGAATGAGGAGTATGATGAAAATGAAGATTATCTTTTTAGTGCCCGACAAAAAGATACATGTTTAAATTTCCATATGAGATTTTATGAGCCTATTGGGAAAGCCGCTTGGCTTTTTCATTTTCTTTTTGAATGGAAAAGGCATAGAGAGGCGAGTTATGGTTTGAGCTATTGAGCCATACAAAGAAGTTGCTTGCAAAAAAATTCAAAAATTTAAGGAGTTAGAATATTTTTAAGAAATTTGATAAATAGAAATCAATATATCGATATATATAGAATTCGATAAGGAATTCGGAAAATAGTTAATGAATGGATATTAATTAAAAAGGCCTAGTGATTTTTTGATAGATGTTTGTTTTTCTTTGGTAGTTATATCACCGGCTATCAAAGATTTTTGACCATCGTTGTCAATACGGAGACCAGTTAGATTTAATATCCGAAAACTACTCGTATAAACATAAGCATCGCGAGTTAGATTATGCTGAAGATAATGGAAAATGGAGTGAAATGCAAGGGTTGTTCTGTTTGTCCCGACCTAGGACAACTTGTATGGACGAATGTCTGACAAAGTATTCCTAACGGACCACATAAGACAATCTTTTCAAGATATTACGTATGGTGGGAGAGGAATTCGTTTCTCTTAGCTTTTTATACTCGTAATATTTTTTAGAAGATCAACTAGTGTTTTGACGGGTTTGACGATGTGGCATTCAAAGTGCATGGTGGCTAGATGTTCTAAAAAGATAAATGTAGCCTCAAGCCTCATCAACCGGGAAATGAAAAAAATCGGGCAGGCAACATAGCTAGTTAGTTCATAACTAAGCAGGGTATATTTGTCACTGATTTAGAGAAACAATTCATTGATTTATTCTGCTTTCTATTCTGTATCTTACGGATTACAGCTAAACGGCCGACAACCGTAGGTGGCAATATATTCGCTACACTCAAGCTAAATGAGTGGGCGGTCATGTACGGCCGGGTTGCAAGATGTTCTTGTTGAACCCCAGTGTATCCCCTCTAGAGTACGCTAATCATAAGGTGGTCCCACACCTTGTCATAGTTGGAATCCATTCTCTAATAAGCGCCTAGCGATTTTTGATTTTATTCTATATACATAGAGCATGCGATGCAAGCGTTCTATTATTTGATTATTTATTTGGTTATATATTATTATAATATCATCGGATTTTGAAATAAAAAATGTTTTGGATTGTAGTAAGGTAAAAACCGTCCATGTTTATGTGTGGGTTGGTCTTACCATTATCCTTTTCTTTCAAAAGGTTTTTCAAAGTTAAACAATATGGTTGGAGTTTACTCACACCGGTCCCATGACTGACCCAGAGTTTATTTTGTTTGTTTTTCCCTAAAATAAAATCTTGGGTTCCCAAATTTGTACGGGCAATCAAGTGGTTTCAGGCTTTTACAGAAACACTCGGAGGAGTTTGAAGCAGGCGGCTTCACTATTAGATATTTAAGAGTTATTTTTCCGCTGTATCAAATGTTGTATTATACTCTGATGATGGTATGTACATATGATACAAAATTTTGTATTTCAAAGATTATGTTATATAATATATTTTATTCGTTCCGTTATGAGATTCTTTGTTGTTATTTCTGTTCTTATTCTATCTGTTTTTATTTCTTTAACCCTAACGACTCGTAATTCTGTGTTATTTGGGTTGGATATGTATGGTATTTAGTCAACTCAGTTAGTACGGATTTGCGGGTCTTTACAGTTGGTATCAGAGCTTAGGTTGAGCGAACGCCTAGGCTTTTGTGGGGTTTACTCATTAGAGATAGGGTCAGTAGTACCCTAGAAAGAGTTGAGTGTGTATATATGAGAGAGCATATTTGTAAGTTGGCATAAAAAAAATTCTTTATATTGTTTTGATTGGTTTGTCGAGTGGTTTATGGACTCTAGTCCATACACTATGATCAACTGCATCGAAAGGTATTTATAAACACTTGATCATAGTAATTCGACACGGTATTGTTTTAAAAGTGGGTAAATGAAATAATTTTACTCGAAATTCTATTTTTGATATAGAAAGAATAATTTTCTAAAATTATTATAATTTATGGATATGGATGAGTTGATTTTTGTCATTATAATCAGATGAGATTATAAAATTGGAATGGTTATATATATAGCCAAATAAAATTTGTATATGAATAATATATACAAATGAGATGAATTAAAACCAGAATTTGGAATTTAAATCCCGAAAAGTTGGAAAAATATTTTTCCTAAGAATATTAAAATTATATAACTTTTTTTGGAATGATTTTTGAATAAAAATTATACTAAATGGATTTTTGAAATGATAAAGCACTGAATTCACTTCGGACATTGGAAAATAATTCCGATGATGATCACAACATCATCGGTGTTCATTTTCGAGTTTCTAAGTGATGGATTGCTACCTTAGTGAGATTTCCAATAGGAATTTATTTTAGAAAATAAATTGTTTGGAAAATTCAAATGTTTTGAATTTATGGAGGTTATAAATACATCTACGTATATATTTATGAGATTTCAAAGGAATTTGAAATAAGTACCGGGTATTTGAATTCTGAAAAAAAAATTAACTTAAGCAAGTTAGATGAATTGGAGTGGATAAATTGATTGGAAATCAACCAGCCAGAAATATAAATGGCTATTTTATTAACTAGATAATACCAAAAATGAATAGAGAATTTTTCATTTCTTATAAACGATATAAATAAATTGATTTAATCAATTTTGATGAAGTTGAATGCATGTAAATGAAATATGAATTGAATGAGAATAATTTGGTTGTAAATCATTTGAATTGAATGAATGCAAGTATAAACGATATGTAATATGAATAAAATGACACATACACAAATAATTGGAACTTGTATTAGCATATACATGCTAAAAATACATGATATGACCTGTTTGGTATTGAATTCACGTGTTTAATCATTTAAATAAATTGAAGTTATTGAAATATCATATTAAGAACTTATGAGTTTAAACTGAGTAAGTACAGGTACATGGAGTTGCCTGGATTAGTTTTGGGTGCGTGGCTTGCATAAACGCTAAGCATATTTGCTTTATAAACATTTATATAAGGTACGCCTATGCAAAAATATAAAATTAGGATATATGAACTGTTTTCCAACCATATGGGTCGACATGTACTTTTTTCGTATATTGCAAAATCTCCTCCGTACAGAGGAGACTCTACCAAATTAGGGAGTTAGAATATTTTTTTAAAAGTTTTGAATTTTTTTGTAAAGATAAAAGAGATGATTTTCAAAATGAATTCAATTTGAAATTTTTTGAATGAGAGATAGAAAATTTATATTTTTCTATGAAAACTTAAAGTTGTATAGGACTTGAGTTATAGAATATAAAATACCGAGTTATAACAAAGTGAGCTTTTGAAAGTTAACGGGTTTTGTAACATTTATTCTGCCTTAGTAATTACGGGGACGAAATTCTTTTAAGGGGGAAGGAATGTAACGTCTCAGATATTTAGTCGATTTATTTTGAACATTTAAATTTATTTTAAATGTTGAATTGGAATAATAAATGATTTTTATATGGAATTTATTGATTTAATAATCAATATATGATTTAATATCGAATATATTGAATTATGATAGACGAAACAACAAACAATAGAATTTAGAGTTAAAATTGAATCAAAAAGATTCAGTCGAACAATATATATTCTATTTGAATTAGAACGATAATAATTATTTATTATCGATCGATTTATATTTTAATCATTTGAATTTAATTTAAATAGTCAATTTAATTTGAAATCCTCTAAATACGACCAAAACGAGGGTTCAGAATCCTAAATTATATTACTATAAAAACTAAACGGATAGGATCTAAATAAAATCACATTAAAACGTTTCTACATTAGCCACCCTAAAATCCTACTTCAGCCGACCTCACGCAGACCTATCTCTCGTACTAAAGCTGTGTTGTTCGTTTATTAAATCACGCACAACTCCTTTCTCTTCAAATACCCCAAGAGCTTCAGAACCTCTAATCGAATCCTACTCACAATTCATACTCAGGCAAAACAATGGAAACCACCGTGAATTTCCTCTTTTCCAAAATTCCAAACAATTACCATTACTTCACAAAATCAAACAAAAATCGATTTGTTGGCCTCCTTAACTCATGTACTCCAACCTAGTATGAACTCCATTGAACTCGAACCTATTGTAGTTCGTTGTTCTTTTACACAGCATGGGCTAGGGCTTTGGGTATGGCGAGCTACGGAAGGACAGAGGCGAAGTCGAGAGGACTGGGGGTTTCAGGAAGCAAGACGCACCAAAGTAATGCGATTTCTATTTGGGATTCGAAGTGGAGTAGTTTGAACACTTGAATGATGCGATGTTGGTGGTGCTGCGAATTATTGGAGTTTTGGATTGGGCGTTTGGTATCTTAGAAGCAGCGTGGTGTTTAGGAATGAGAGTACGATAGTAGGAATTTCTGTGAAATCGATTTAAGTTTGCTGATAAGGTTTGCGAATTCAAAAGGGGTTTGGGAATCGATCTATGAAACTGGGCAATGGGTTGCATTTTAGGAGGAGGTAACATTTTATTGTAGTTTTATTTATGGGAGTTTTGATTTTTCTTCCTGTCGCAATAATAACCTGTAGAAGCAAGGGGCAGATCACGTTTTGTAGAAATGAAGATGGGGATAGAGGGGAGTTCGATTTTTTTTGCCAATGTTGTTGAAAGCGAGAAGCATATAGGGAGGCCAGTTCTGAGATGCAGTATGAAAATGAAGAAGAAGGGGTTGTCTTTCCTGTAGAAAAAAGGGAAGAATTACGAGGAACATTGTTGGTCCGTGATGGTTCCAGGTTGTTGTTCCACTACTGGAGGATAGAAATAAAAGATATTGGAATTAATCGGTGTTTTTGTTTTCATTGGAAATCGAAGTTGGGAGTTTGCATTATAGGGGAGAATGAGGATGAGAGAAGAGCTAGGACAAGGGCTTTAGTTTCAGTTTAGAGCTAGAAGTATATTTATGGTGGTTTGGTTTGGAGTTGCAATAAGGTATACATTTTTATTTTTATTTTTATTTTAGTATGCATTGAAAAATTATTTATTTATTTCAGTAGTTAAATTTAAATTGATAATTATTTAATCAATAAATAAAATTAAACAATCGTAGGTTCAAGATAAATGATTTGAATGGATTTGAAGTCGAGATGATATGGAACTTTAAATGGATACTCACCAAATAAAAATCAAGGTGAGTTAGCTGACTCCTTTGTTCGATTATAATTTATTATAATCGAATTTTTATTTAATACAATATTTATATGTTGTTTGCTGGCTGATTGGTTGCACTATTGTTGTAAAGTCCCGGGTTTTCGAACGTTAATAATGAATATTAAAAACCGTTTTAAATAATGATTTGGTGATATAAATGGATTTTATATCGAATTTATTTATTTAAAATGAAGTTTATATATATATATATAATTTAATTTTAAAACGAGCTACAGCGGCGCGGTAGTTCGTAATATAACGTTTTGAACTTCAATTGAATATACAGGATCCGATATAAGTCGGATTTCTGTGAAACAAGAACCACTTGAATCTATTTGATTGTATTTTTCTAATAGAAGAAAAATATTAAGATTTCATCTTATAGATTGGATGTTATGCCGAAGTCAAATTTTAAGAAAATCGCTATGGAATCGTTTATAAACCATAACGATAATTTAATATAATTAAATACTGGTTTCAAACTTGGACTAGATCTTTGAGACATAGTTAAAATTTAATTTTTAGAATATTACTTTAATTTTTAATTTGGAAAATACACAACTTTTTATTTGGAGTACTTTGCACCCTATATCAGTATTTTGGAATTTCACAGTATAAATGAACTTGTCTACAGTTTTATATTTGGGATCGTGGGGAATTGCTCAACATAACGGTATTATTATTCTTGTCGACAGCGGTCCTTAAATGATAAAGTTTTATATATCACGATACCCTAAAATATCTACCCCTAAATCAAAATCTATGTGCATACAAATCTTAGGAATACACTATCCTGCAAAAACATTTACACTCTGTTGCATTGTCTTGTTTCAGAAGCCAGAAAATCTTGTCTAAATCAAATTGATTAAAATTTTCAAACCCTATTATCTACCATACATCCTAACTAACGTGTGCAGATAGCACAAGCATGTCCGAACATTTATTAAAGCTAATTCCAAGGCACAGATACCTTTCCTTGCACGCCACTCTTACCTTCATACCCATGTTTCTTCGCTTATATACAGTGTAAACAAACTTCACCTTTTTCTTCAGGAAGCTGAAACAAACCACCATTATCACCCATCTTCAAAAATTAATATAAAATCAAATAAACCAAAATCGCTTCCATTTGTTTCGCTGGACTTAGGAGCTCGAGAGCTTCAAGTGCAACATCCCTAAGTCCCACATCGTGGAAGCATGTGTGAAGTGGGTACTTATATAGCAGAGTCCATCTCTTACTAACGCCGAGGCCTTTTGAGGAGCAAAACCCCACACCTATAGGGTGGCTAAGTTAGGGACAATATCCTGCATCAACTGAGGTGCGGTTTGTTATAGTGGTATCAGAGCCAATACCCAGTCGCAATTGTGGCTTCTGTGTGGACCACAGCGCCTGGGTGAGGTGTTTGTGAGCCAACGGGGACGTTAGGCTCTGTAGGAGGGGAGAATGTAACACCCCTAAGCCCCACACCGTGGAAGCCTGTGTGAAGTGGGTACTTATATAGTAGAGCCCATCTCTTACTAACGCCGAGGCCTTTTGAGGAACAAAACCCCACACCTATAAGGTGGCTAAGTTGGGGACAATATCCTGCGTGAATGGAAGTGCGGGTTGTTACATCAAGCTTGTGGTCTCAGTTTTAAGGTGATGAAAATTTGTCGTGAACGTTTTCCGAAGTAGCGTGTTGATCATGGAGGCGTTTGAACGGAGGAGGTAGTGTGCGTGGGCTGGACCGACGTTGTCGGTGCCTAGGTAGATGTAGCTAGTGGACGGGATGATCTTGAGTGACTTCCGACGTGAGTTTGGCTAAGGAAAAGAAAGAAAAGAGGGTAGAGAGGGATGCACAGTTCAGAATATTACGTGGGGTGAAGGGGCGGTTTGTAGTTGCATGGTTTGCATTTGCATGGGGACGAAGGATGATGTAGGGGTTCAGGAGGTTGGTGCTTGGACTGTGTGAGGTGTGAGGTGTCGTAGCTTAGAGATGGTTACTAGAACTAGGGGAAAGGCAGCATTTAGAGAAGCGGTGTAGTTGATCAGATTCAGCGTGGTAACAGGCGGGCAGAAGGAGTTGAAGTGTGGGGGTGATCTGGGTTGAGTGGTTCACTGGGATCAGTGTCCTGTAGGGTGGGTTGGGTAGGTGAAACACGGATGCCAAGCCGAAAAATAACGTTGCTAGAAGAAGGCTAGTGTGAGGATAAAGGTTTGGTGAACATTTCTGTTAGGAGATGGTTTCAAGTGTGTCAGACGATGGAGAAGGCTGTAGGACAGTAGTCGTTACGGTGGGATGGAGAAAGACAGAACAAACCTGGGTACTGTGTAATAAAATAATTAACGTTATAAGTTATTATCAAAAAATTAGTAACAACTTTTTACTATAATGCAGCGATGGGTCATTACTTGAGAAGCATGGGGCCTGGGCAATTGAGTATCATGTTGGCACGAAGCAGGCAAAGGGTTAACGGCTTAATGATATTAATGATGGTAAGATAGGGTCAGTTGACTAATTAAACTAATAAAAAAAGTAAATGCTAATTATTAGGTTAATATTTTAATTCAAACCGCAACTGTAACACAAATACCTTGTTCATATTCAAACAGAATTTGACGAAACTAGATTCGTTGGAATCGCAACAACAAAGACTACGCTGTTGAATTAGTTTAGAATGATTTGGAGTATACTGGAATTTTATATATATTTCAAACATATGGCTGAAATTATATAAATCGATTGGAATTGTCTAATAAAAAACAATGGTGAGTTAACTCTCACACTCTTTTGGAATTCTATGATGTGCTAAATTCATATAACTATAATTCACCATTAATTGGTTGATTGGGTGTCGTGATTGCTTATTGTTTGTTAATGTTTGGATGTGTTAGTTTAAATAATTTCCCATATGTTATATTATAAACTATGATGCATGGAAGAACTGGTTGGAGGAATCCAACAGGATTCCTCAAATAAAATTGTATATTATTAATTGTTCATGTTATTCACACATGAATTGTTTATCCTAAATAATGTTATAACCTGTTTAGATGTTGATGGTTGAATGGATGATAATCATTGAACTTATAATCAACGATTGTTATGTTTTAATCAATAAACAATATTGATTAAGTGATTGGCAGCAGTTGGTCTAAAATACATCATTTTGAGATGTCGTTTTTCCATTAGGCAAATTACGAAGTTTTGAGTTATAAAATATATTTTTATAACTGAATCGAAGTTTTCAGATTTATTTTATAAAAGTTATTTAAATAAAATGTTTATAAATACATCTTTATTTATATTCATGTTTTACAAAGAAATTATTAAACGTTGATATAATGATTGTGAGGGAAATTTCAAAGGGATGGATTAATGTATTTGTATAAAGGATTCTAGCAATGGAATTAGTAAGGGAAACCAAATTTAGTTTTATGGTAAAATATTAGTAAATGAAATATTGAAGTTCAATCCCAGTTATAGATGAAGTTGTATAAAAAGATTTTAAGAAAAGGGTCGGTAAATAATTTACTTAATTAACGAATTAAGTAAAAGGAATTAGAATACAAAGTGGGTTTCCGAATGAAGAAAATGGTTTATAAAACCATATTTAAATTATAAAGTTAATGGAAATGGGGATAATATATTGGATTTTGAGTTCCAAACTTTTATTATCTTAAGATAAGAACGTTGTCGATTAAGGTCTAAGAGGTAATTATAATACCCCAACTTGAATGGCTTCACTATTATCAAGCGATGATATTAGTTTGTAATGGTAAAGGATTTGAGATTAGCTTATTACATTGGAACATTGTCAAGTTTTTGAATTATAATTAAATAATTGGTTTAAAAGTAAAAAAATGTATAATTTAACATTTGTTTGGCCCGAGTTTGAAGTGTAATAAAACATTATGGGTTGAGATACAATGAATGTTTTCCGAAGAAATGGAAATTGTTATGATCAAATGGGAAAATAAAAGTAAATATTTGAGTTTGAATTATATATTTCGATAATGATTTGAATTAAAACTAATATTAGAAGTCTGAGTTTAATAAAACCAATTGGGTTACATAATAGCTAAAATGTCGCTTGACATTGTTTGGCCATTCGAGAATTAATAGTTGCAGTTATACCATTAAGCGGATAATATATCAATATTTTCCAAAGTAAAGTAAAAAGGGGATTTTGGAGAATATAAAGTAATATTTCTAAGATAAAGGAAATGGAAAGGTTTATGATACTATAACGATATTAAATCAATATAATGGTTTAAATTAATGGTTTTTATCAAAGGGTCTGAGCTTCCAATGTACTTAACGATATTATTGAGATTGGTAGTTAAAACCCCGACTATCAATGAAATATTATATTGGACCATTTGACGTGTTGTTTGAAGAGACCGGGATGGGAACTAGACCCAAAACTACTTCTAATCAACGTTGCATGTAACTTGCAGTAGGTGAAGATGGAGCAACTGAAGACCATAGATCTTCATGAAGCGGAAGAACTACTTATAATCTCTAGGCCGCTCCCGGAGATAAACTGTGGTTCTGTCGTGATTGAAATATATGGATTTGCGAGAACCACTCACTACTTATCGATAGGGTGATTCCTAGGATGTGGTAGGATGGTGCCTTCGGTTCATCCTGTTCCTGGATGACTTGTATGGGCGAATGTCTGACGGAGTATTTCCTGAGGGTCATGTACATTGATTTTTACATATATACCAAGTTTGGTGGCGGAGAAATTCTCTTGCTGAACACCCAGAGTGTATTTATGGGCATCAATTTGTGATTTGACGGATTTGACGATGTGGCATTCAAAGATATTGAGATGTTCTATTAAAAGATAAACATGACCTCAAGCCTCATCAACCGGGAAATGACAAAAATCGGGCAGGCAGCAGGGCTAGGTATGTTATACTCAAGCAGGGTGTATTTTCACCAATCTAGAGAAATTCCTTATTTGTTCTTCTTTCGATTTCGTATCTCCATGGATGTACAGTGGGCCCTTGAAATCATAAAAGGGTGACAATATATTCGATACACTCAGGCTAAATGAGTGGTCGGTTATGTGTGGCTGGGTTGCAAGACGTTCTTGTAGAACCCCAGTGTATCCCTCTAGAGTACATTGATCGAAAGGTGGTCCCATATCTTGTCATAATTGGAATCCAATCCCCAATAAGTGCCATGCAGTTTTTGATTATGAAATAAATATGTAGAGCGTGAGATGCAAGCGTTCTACTAGATGATCATTTATTTGTGATATGATAGACACTATTATAATATCACTGGATTTTGATATATCAAAATTGTTTTGGGTTATAGTAAGGTAAAAACCGTCCGTGTTTATGTGTGGGATAGTCTTACTATTATCCTTTCTTTCAAAAAGGGATTTCCAAATATAAACAAGTTATTATTGTGAATTATCACTGAAAAGTATTCCAGACTGATCTGGGTGAATTTTGCTTTGCTTCAAATGTGCTCGGGTCAGACCGAGAATATTTACAGGTTAGGTTTGCTGGAGTTTCAGGAGCTGGAAGTTGGAGGCTTCACCTTTAGTTATTTAGAGTCTATTTCCGCTGTGTCTGATATATGATGTACTTTGATGATTGGTATGTATATACAGTTTCTTTTTGTGTAAAGAGATTTGATATATTATATTTTGTACGTTCCGCTGTGAGACTCTGATATGTTATTCTTCTTTTCTTCTTTTCTAACATTTCTTTCTACTTCTCATTCTCTACATTCTTTCTACTAAAGATTTGTAATTTCATGTAATTTGGGTTAGACATGGATTGTAATTCGTTGGCTCATAGCATACGGATTTACGGGCCTTTACAATTGGTATCAGAGCTATCGGTTTAGTGATAACCTTGGCTCTGTGGCATAACTCAGTAGAGATGGGGTTAGTAATACCCTAGATTGAGTTTGACTCTGTGTGTGTGTGTATATATATATATATGAGAAAGTGTATTTGTAATTTGAATATAAAATTATTATTATTACGTAAAGTGGATAAATGAACTAATTTTGCCTAAATCCTTTTTGCTAAAAAGGAAATAATTTTCTATAATAGAGTAATACTAGGCGTTAAGTTGTTTTACTTGAATGGATTGGAATTCGAATTGAATTATGAAATTAAAGTGAACAAATTAGTTAATTGGATCTAGAAAGAACCCAGTTAAATGGAATTAAATAATTGAATTCAAACAAACAAATTAAATTTAATGATTAAGTTAATTGTGATTATTTGAATAGAATTTATGAATAGGTAATAAGAAATTGAATGAAATGGGAAGCAAGAAAATAAATTCCAGTCTAATGAATTGGGGATAAAAACGGTGATTAATTGGGGTTAAAAATGGTGATGAAATGAAATTGAATTATTCAAACTTGTATTTTTTATTTGCGTTGTAAATTGAGATAAGTGCATATTTTAGAAGGCTATGGAATAGATTTGGTTATAGAGATGGAAGTACAGGCTGGAAAACGAAGAGCAGTTAGATGATTACGTCGAAATTGGAATTGAGTTGCCCGACAAATAGGTAAGCCTTAATACATTGTTGGTTGGGGATTGAATTTGTACCCCTGGGTTGGGTAGACATTTGGCTTTTCGTTGAGGCCTAGAGTGGTATTTATAGTTGTACCGATCGAACCACGTAGAGGAGGTGCTGGTGGAATTTTCGAAAATTTCAAAGAGTGAATTTATTTTGATGATAATTCAAAATAATTATTTTAAAATAATTAGTTCCGGAGCATTCTTTTTACCTTGTAATTTCGGGACGAAATTCTTTTAAGGGGGGAAGAATGTAACATCCCAGATTTTCAAACGTTAATAATGAATATTAAAATCCATTTTAAATGATGATTTGGTGATATAAATGGATTTTATATCGAATTTATTTATTTAGAATGGAGTTCTAATATATATATTTATATATATATTTATATTTTAATTATAAAACGAGTTGCAGCGGTGAGGTAGTTTGTAATATAAACTTTTGAACTACAATTGAATATACAGGGTCCGATATAAGTCTGATTTCTGTGAAACAAGAACCACTTGAATCTGTTTGATTGTATTTTTCTAATAGAAGCGAAAAATTAAGATTTCATCTTATAGACTGGAGGTTATACCCAAATCAAATTTTCAGAAAATCGCTATGGAATCGTTTATAAACCATGACGATAATCTAATATAATTAAATACTAGTTTCGAATTTGGACCAGATCTTTGAGATGTAGTTATAATTTAATTTTTAGAATTTTTATGTACTTTTTAATGTGGAAAATACACAACTTTTTATTTGAAGTATTTTGCATCCTATATCAATATTTTGAGGTTTCACAATTTAAATTAACTTGTCTATATTATTATATTTATGGGATCATAGGGCATTGCGCGACACAACAGTATTTTTATTTTTGTCGATAGCAGTCCTTAAATGATAAAATTTTCTATAGCATGATACCCTAAAATATCTACCCCCTAAATCAAAATCTATGTGCATACAAATCTTAGGAATACACTGTCTTACAAACATTTACACTCAGCTGCATTGTCTTGTTTCAGAAGCCAGAAAATCTTGTCTTAATCAAATTGATTAAAAATTTCAAACCCTATTATCTACCCTACATCCTAACTAACATATGCATATAGAACAAGCGTATCCGAACATTTATTAAAGCTAATTCCAAGGCACCGATATCTTTGCTTGTATGCCACTCTTACCATCATACCCACACTTTTTCGCTTATATAAAGCGTATACAACCTTCATCTTTTTCTTCGGGAAGCCGAAACAAACCACCGTTATCACCCATCTTCAAAAATTAATATAAAATCAAATACTTAACCAAAATCACTTCCGTTTGTTTCATTGGACTCAGGAGCTCAGAGCTTCAAGCTTGTGGTCTCAGTTTGGGGGAGATGAAAATTTGTCGTGAATGTTTTCCAAAGCAGCGTGTGTATAATGGAGGCGTTTGAACGGAGGAGGTAGTGTGCGTGGACTTGACCGACGCTGTCGGTGCCTAGGTAGGTGTAGCAGGTGGACGGGGTGATCTTCGTGACTTCTGACGTGAGTTTGGCTATGGAAAAGAAAGAAAAGAGGGTAGAGAGGGATGCACGGTTCAAAATATTATGTAGGGTGAAGGGGCGGTTTGTATTTGCTTGGGGAGGAAGGCTGACGTAGAGGTTCAGGAGGTCGGTGCTTGGACAGTGCGAGGTGAGAGGAGCCGTAGCTTGGAGATGGAGACTGGAACTAGGGGAAAGGCATCATTTGGAGAAGAGGTGTAGTTGACCAGATTCAGGGTGATGATAGGCGAGCTGGCGGAGTTGAAGCGCGTGGGTGATCTGGGTTGAGTGGTTCGCTGGGAGCAGTGTCATATAGGGAGAGTTGGGTAGGTGAAACACGGATGCCAAGCCGAAAAATAATGCTTGTAGAGGAAGGCTAGTGTGAGGGCGAAGGTCTGGTGAACACTTCTGCTAGGAGATGGGTTCAAGCGTGTCGGACGATGGAGAAGGCGGTAGGACAGTAGTCGTTACAATGGGATGGCGAAAGACAAAACAGACCTGGGTACTGTGTAACAAAATAATTAATATTACAAATTATTATCAAGAAATTTAATAATTTTTTTACTATAATGCAGCGATGGGTCATTACTTGAGAAGCATGGGTTCTGGGCAATTGAGTATCGCGTTGGCACGAAGCAAGTGAAGGGTTAACTGCTTAATGATATTATTAATGGTAAGATAGGGTTAGTTGACTAATTAAACTAATAAAAAAGTAAATGGTAATTATTAGGTTAATATTTTAATTCAAACCGCAATTGTAACACAAATATCTTGTTCATATTCAAACAAAATTTAACGAAAGTAGATTCGTTGGGATCGCAACAATGAAGGCTATGTTGTTGAACTGGTTTAGAATGATATAGAGTATACTGGAATTTTATATATATTTCAAACGTATGGTTGAAATTATATAAATCGATCAGAACCGTCGAATCAAAAACAATGGTGAGTTAACTCTCTCACTTTTCTGGAATTCTATGATGTGCTAAATTCACATAACTATAATTCACCACTAATTGGTTGATTGGGTGTCGTGATTGCTTATTGTTTGTTAAGGGTTGGATGTGTTAGTTTAAATTACTGCCCATATGTTATATTATAATTTGTGATGCAGGGAAGAACAGGTTGGAGGAATCCAACCGGATTCCTCAAATAAAATTGTATATTATTAATTGTTCATGTTATTGACACATGAATTGTTTATCGCAAAAATGTTATAACCTGTTTACAAGTTGATGGTTGAATGGATGATAATCATTTAACTTATAATCAACGATTGTTATGTTTTAATCAGTAAACAATACTGATTAAGTGATTGGCAGCAGATGGTCTTAAAAACATCATTTTGAGACGTTGTTTTGCCGTTATGCGAATTAACGGAGTTTTGAGTTATAAAATATATTCTTACAACTGAATCGAAGTTTTAAAATTTATTTTATAAAAGTTATTTAAATAAAATGTTTATAAATACATCTTTATTTATATTCTTGTTTTACAAAGAAATTATTAAACGTTTATATAATGAATGTGAAGGGAAATTTCAAAGGGATGGATTAATGAATTTGTATAAAGGATTCTAGTAATGGAATTAGTAAGGGAACCCAAATTTAGTTTTATGGTAAAATATTAGTAAATGAATTATTGAAGTTGTAACATCCCAGAAATTTTGGCAATTTGAAATAGAAATTTATTAAGGATTTCACGATATGGAATAAATTTTATATTTGGATTCGAGATTAAAAATCAAAGTCTATTGGTTCGAATAAGAATTTAATTCGATATTTAATTTCCGAATGGCTAATTGAAAATCAAATATTTAATTGTAACTAGTCGAGAATAAATTTGATTGAAATTTAATTAATATTTGAAATACGATGGAAGAATATAAAATTTTGGATTTAGAATAAATGTTATTCAATGTTAATACAAATTGGAAATTTATTTGTTGAAATATATGGAAAATAGACTGGATATGTGTGTATTGTGAAATAGAAATTTGACATTACAAAAATTTGGAATTTTATGGAGTTGATTGTTGGACAACAAAATAAAACCAGTGAACCGATAGATAAATTAAAATAAAATAATGTCGTATACAAACAGAGTCAAAATGCAATTAGATTAATTTTATTGAATTCAGAACGCAAATACGAAGATGTACGTATAATTTTTATCGCATTTAGAGGTTGTGTTAGCGGTACAGATTTAGTGTGCTCAACGGTAATTCGCGGTATACTAAATATTTAATTAATTTCTAATATAAACTACACCGGTTGAAAACATGTCAAACAAGCTTTTGATAGACGCCACTACATTACTACACTGATGAACATCGTTCTTATCTCCGTGATTTTCTTCTATAAAGATCAAGTTCCCGTCCCATTTCTTCAGTAAACAATTTTCTTCCTTTTTCAATTCTCATGGCCGATTGTCCCCATTTCCGAAAACCGTTCCTGAAATTAATGGGTCTTTCTCCCTCTAATTGCCTGCTCAGAAACCCTCCTCCAAAATAAATTAAAAATCGAAGCTTTCCCAAATTTGTAGCACCATCGCAGCCTTTTCCTGAAATCAAGGCCCATTCTCCCTTCGAATTGAACTACCAGCAATTGAGGTGCTCCGCCCTTCACCACCGCATCAGGATTTGAGCTGCTTTACACCTCAGATCCAAGCATCCAATTTCCATCGCTTCAACCCTGATCAATTTCATGCACTGTTGGTGTCGCACTTTGTTGATGTCTAAAGTTGGTCACTAGTGACGTTCAACCCCCAATCGTGTGAAGAGCACACTAATATTGATTATAGAATGCAGAAAAAGTAAAGGAAATGGGGAAATACACAATCATGTTATAGTGGTTTGGCAAAGACTATGCCTACGTCCACTTTATATGTTATTTCTGCTTTAGATTACAAGTACAATGCTTTTTCTATTTTAAGAAAAGAAGGAAGACGGCTATTTTCTCTTCCAGATAACACTCTTCTGGGAAGAAGAAGTATCAGCCCAAAAAGATTAGGTCCCTCTCCTCTTTGAGCTTTGAGGTATTTATAGATGGAGATGGCAGCTTAGGCTGTTGTGATGTGGCCCGGCCTTTCTGGGAGGACTTGGACGCGAGTAACTCGCCCCTTGGATAGAATAACGGTGGGAAGACTGCTTCCACTATTCATAAATAGTATCCTTGGAAGTTGCGGCTTATGTGGCACCCATAGTGAGGTGTATCAATGTAGAGCTTTGTCTGGATGTGGTTGATCGTCTTTTCTTCCTTGAGAGTCGGGCCAAGTATTTGAATAGCTCATCTGGGTCGATACTCCCTGTGCGAGAGCAGTTCTCTCAGTCGACTAGGAGAGCGAATCTTCCGGAGCGAGATATTGGCTTGATTGGTCCGATGTGTGGCTTCTTTGGGCCGAGCTTCTGCTGGGCTTCCTGGAATGCGATCTGTGTATCTTGATTGGTTGCATGTTTGGGCTTTAATTTGGTCTGTTGCGTATTTTACCAAAAAGAAGCTTAATGTTTTGCCCCTCAGAATACATCTTCTTCGACAGATGGAGGTGTGTTCTGAAATGTGAATCGAAGTACAATTGTTCGAGCAACTATGGTCATGCCGGACCATATTAAGGTCAGAAATCCGACGGTTTCGATGTTGTATTAAGGCCAGAAAACCAACGACTGAACTGGGTCGTATTAAGGCCAGAAAAATGACAACTATCGGGAACCGTATACCGAGATGTTGATCGTCTTCATGAGAGTTAGTTCCTACAAAGACAAAAATAAACCATTCTCGGCTTAGAGAAGGCGGATGGGTCGAGCATTTTAGTTCACTTGGTTTTGAGGGTGGCGAGTATCAACCATACTCGGCTTGGTGGCGAGTATTAACCATACTCAGCTTGGTGGAGAGTATTAACCATACTCGGCTTGGTGGCGAGTATTAACAATACTCGGCTTAGGGTAAGTGTTTTTCATGCTCGACTCATGCTAAATTAGTGTGTCTAGCAAGCAGTAAAAGCTCGTGGTGTAGAAAAAGACAAGGCGAGTATCACTTATACTCGGCTTAAAGAAATATACCACACTCGGCTAGGGGAGTAGGTATTAAGATATGGTAGTAGGCTTTCGCACTGACCACATTAAATGAGGGGGGCGAGCATTATCCATGCTTGGCTTTAGAGTTTTCCAAACATTATCCATATTTGTAAAAGAACATTCATAGCAACTAATGAATTATTACAAAGAAATTCTAAGAGGACATCGATTGATTCCAGAGCATGCCTAGGAGTTAAAACCTAAACCCATACATGCGTACATCAAGGTGTCCCTTTTATTGGAAGAAATACATCAGAAAAATCTAATTAATGATAATGCCGCGAGTGCTAGTCTCAGGGTCCTTTCCGTTTTAAGAGATCGTGGATTGACCTGAGGAGCTTGGGCAGAAGATCATGGCGGCATGACCGGGGCACGATTTTTGACATATTCGGGAAGCTCTCCTTTTCTGACTCGATCCTCGATGAGATCACGTAGATGTCGGCATTCATTGGTGCTATATCCAGCTATGTTGTGGAATATGCAATGTTTGCCGGAATCGAGCTCCATCTGTGTTGTCTCTCGTCGAGGTGGTCTCGAAGTGGGCAGGGACCCTCGTATGTCAAGGTAGATATCAAGCAGAGAGGAATTGAGTTCGGTGTACTGATCGTGCTTACTTTCGATCCGGGGTCGCATATGACGCTCGCTCTTTTCCAGGGCCTTTCCTCTTCCTTTATTATAGCCGTTGCTGTGGGATGGACCTTGTTGTTTGGCGGCTAAGACCTCTAGGCTCTCCATCTCAATGCTGGCATCTTCTTGTCGGAGGAATCGCTCGGCCTCGGAAAAGAAATCATCTATATCCTTAGGGAGATCTCTGGTTAA
Source organism: Allium sativum (assembly GCA_030737875.1). Lineage (NCBI taxonomy): Eukaryota > Viridiplantae > Streptophyta > Magnoliopsida > Asparagales > Amaryllidaceae > Allium > Allium sativum. The sequence goes on from CM060912.1 coordinate 774,605,079, forward strand.
TGAGATTGAGAATTCCGATCGATTCTGAACTCCCGCAATGGCGGCCATAAGTACCATCGATGGCTCAGGCCGATCGACTGATGCTACAGCTTTGTTGAATTTTTCGATGAAGGATCTGAGTGTTTCTCCTAATCGCTACTTGATGGTGGATAAGAACATAATGCTCTTTGGCCGAGAGATATGTACTCTGAATTGTTCGATGAAGCGGGTGACTAGAGTGTTCCAGCTGCTGATCGACTCCATTGTCAGCTGTCGAAACCACATTCCGGCTATGTCTGTAAGAAAGAGTGGGAAGCACTTAGCCCTGATGTTGGTCGATGCGCCAAGTACTTCCATATTTTGTATGTATCGCATGAGGTGAATAGTTGGGTCAGTGCGGCCGTTGTATGGCTCCATAGCTGGAAACTTGAAGTCCGGAGGGTTTTGGGAGTTTCTGATTTCCCTGGTGAAGTGGTTGCAATTGACATTATCTATGTCTTTCCACGAGGAACTTCCCCGAGTAAAGTGTTGGATAATGCTTGCAAACTGGCTTCCATCTCCGAGGAGTCGTTGCCATGAATTTAGTTCAGCATCTGGGGGAACTTCGGTGCGAGGATCCGGAAAAAGCATGCTCGGAAGGGTGGCCGTTGGCTGGGCCCGTCTTTCGAGAGTTGAGTGAAGGTGTGAGGGAAGGTGGGCTCTAGTAGGTGGTTCAGGGTAGAATGGCCCCTCTTGAACCTGAGGAGTGGTGGGTCGGACCGTACCCATAACGGAGGGCCTAGGCTGATCCAGCATAGCATGTGATGTTCAGAGCTCGGAGGTGCCCCTGTTGGGAGCGAGGTTAGTAGGGTCTATGGTAGCATTTTCTTCTGCCACTATGAGGACCGGTATAACGGGGTAGCTTCCCTGGTTCGAAGGGAAGGCCTCACCAGCTCTCCGTTGAAGGGGAAGAGTGGTTAGACTGGTCTGTAGTAAGATTCCAGGTTGTAATGAGAATGGCATTGATTCTGATGGATCCAGTGGTTGCTCGACTGGTTCGATAGGTCGAGTTGTTCCCAAGAGTGGACGCAAAGTGTTCGACCGATCTAGATCTTGATCGCGAGCCTCCTGAGGTTCTACTGCTGCAGCTGCACTGGCCGCTGGAAGCGATACTCTTGGTTGTGATCGATTAGTTGGTGGAACCAAACCAGGTTGAAATAAAGGTGTAGTCTTATCAGTGGCCTGATTTTGTGTAGACCAAAGATCAGTTGTCTCCCCAGTCCCGACCAGTGGAGGAATTGATGTTGAAGCATTCAATCCTATCTCCATTCGACTAAGAAGGTGATCCATCAACTGCTACTGCCGTTCGAGGATTTTACCCTGAGATGTCATATGGTCTCTGAACTCCACCTTAATTTTATCCATGTCGCCCCGGGTAAGAAATCAAGACATATCTTCATGAGAGGAAACCTCGTGACTTGCCTCTGCAGCATTAGTAACGGCTGCATCGATGTTTGCAGGACGAGAGGATGTTGCATCTTTTTTTCGTTTATTCGCCACGAACTATGGCAAGCTTCCCCAACCTGGCGCGCCAAAGATGTTGATGTCAAAAGTTGGTCACTAGTGATGTTCAACCCCCAATCTTGTGAAGAGCACACGAATATTGATTATAGAATGCAGAAAAAGTAAAGGAAACGGGGAAACATACAATCTTTTTATAGTGGTTCGGCAAAGACTATGTCTGCGTCCACTTTATATGTTATTTCTGCTTTAGATTACAAGTACAATGCTTTTTCTATTTTAAGAAAAGAAGGAAGACGACTATTTTCTCTTCCGGATAATGCTCTTCTGGGAAGAAGAAGTATCAGCCCAAAAAGATTAGGTCCCTCTCCTCTTTAAGCTTTGAGGTATTTATAGGTGGAGATGGAAGCTTGGGCTGTTGTGACGTGGCTTGGCCTTTCTAGGATGACTTAAACGCGTGTAGCTCACCCCTTGGATAGAATAGCGGTTGGAAGACCGGTTCCATTATTCATAAATAGTATCCTCGAAAGTTGCGGTTTATGTGGCATCCATATTGAGGTGTATCAAAAGTAGAGCTTTGTCCAGATGTGGTTGACCGCCTTTTCTTCCTTGAGAGTTGGGCCAAGTTTGAACAGCTCAGTTGGATATTTCATGTAGACCCGAAATACTCGGTCGATACTACCTGTGCGAGAGCAGTTCTCTCGGTCGACTGGGAGAGCGAGTCTTCCGGAGCGAGATATTGGCTTGATTGGTCCGGTGCGTGGCTTCTTCGGGCCAAGCTTCTGCTGGGCTTCCTGGAATGCGATCTGTGTATCTTGATTGGTTGCGTGTTTGGGCTTCGATTTATTCCGTTGCGTCTTTTACCAAAAAGAAGGCTAGCACACTTGCAATTGTGTATCCTCCTTCACTAAAAGATCAAAGCTTGCTCCATTTTTCTTCACAGTTTCAAGGTGAGTTCGGCCCACTATTTGCTTCATTTCAAGTTTTCAACTTTAGTCTAGGCTGAATAAATGAACCCAATTCCAGTTTGTTTGCATATATGATTAAATTAGTAGTTGCTTAGTTTGTCTAGTCCACCTTGCCTTGTCCCGTTTGTATTGATGCTTTCCTGCATTTTTTTGCTGCTACCATCGATTGGCTTCGACTGTGTACACATAGGAAGAGGCAGACATATGCATGTGCTTGTATCCTTGGTGTATACATATATTGTTTTAAACTATGACCGTATTGCATGCCACAGTTCTACTGCCTTATGCATTTCCCATACCATGTTGTCTATTTCAGCTAGTGATCGGCTTTGACAGGGGTTTTGCATAGTACTGATTTTTACACATAAGGAGTAGGATCTGAAAGTAAACAAGGCTATAAATGTACACCCATGAAATGCTAACCATAGAAATTTCCGTTCTTTCATTTTTAATTCCAACCAATTTGTTCGTAAATCATTTATCCTGAAAAAAAGAAGAAGAAAACACCCGTTCGCCAATGCAGCAGCAAAGTTACAGATTTCAAAGAGAAAATACATAAACAGATACCCCATACTTTCAATTTCTTATAATTAAGACTTCTACCCTGAATATCGTTATTGTTGCCCACCATATGCTCTTACCAGATGTCTACAGATTGTATGTTAGTTAGGTTTTTATTTGGTTGCTGCAAACCATAGTAGTCAATGCATGTTCAAAAGAAAAAAAAGAACTTATACTCCAGCTTCATGGATGTATACATGAGGTATGTTATGTAGCTGTGAGAAGCGTGTGCATTTGTATCTATCATTACCCTTTTACAGTTGAACTGCTCATTATTATATGTCAAGTGCCAGATTTTGTCATCAAATGACTTGACCATGTATTTTAAAGATTTTATATCCAAGTCTTGTCCCAAAGAGGACACAGTTAGTTTATATAAACGAGTTTGTGTTTTGTTTGGTTATAATGTTCTGTTCCCTAGCTGGAAATATTGAATGACTCCTTTGTTTTATAATTTGTGGAAATGTAATGGAAACAGAAGATATATCACCTTATAGTATTGTTACATAGTGTGACATTTCACGAATACAACTAATATATACTTTAATGCAACCCTTTAGAATTTTTGAAGACATACCCTTGTAAATTTCAATTTTGGTCTATATGTTGAGATTAGCTAATACACTTCAACTGAAAATTTATATAAGATTTCATTTAAATAAATGATAGGGAAGCTAAACCGATAAGCAGATTGTCATTCAAATTAAAAGAAAAAAGTACTCATTGCAGGTTGAATGCCTATTTATACAGAAAACGAGAAACTGGAATATTGAGAACTAAACATTTATATATAATTTGCATGAAACCATCTTTTAAAGTTGTTTACATGATTACGACATTCATTAATTGTACAAGACGTTGAATGACACCTGCTTACATCCATGCATTCCTTACATTCATTTAGATGTCTTATTGGAACCCATCTCTATGCATGGGTTGAAACAAGGGCTTATGGTATATTTCGAATAATGTCTTACGTACTTGCTTGTAGTCTTGCTTGATTATATATGTATACTGCCACATCTAAGTGCGGACATATTATTGCCAAATCACGCGTCAATCCATCTTCTTCACCCTTAAAATGGCCAAAATATAGTAAATGTGGAACTGTAAACGTTGGACCTCAATGTACTAGCCAACATCTCATAAGTTTTGTTGAATGCCTGTAACCTGGAGATATAATTTGGGTCATATTCCAGATTTAGAAATTTGTTGTTTTGTAAATTCTGGGAACATATTTGTTCCCCTGTTTGCCTCGTTATATAAATTCAAATCATGATGTAGTTCACAAACTCTAAATTGCTGCCTTGTTTTAATATCCTTGCGTATTATATGTAGACCTGTGGGATTAATAACTGGGCGGCGTTTTATGAGGCTGTCACCTTGCATAGTTGATACTGACCACCATATATAGTGGTTTCCCTTATATACGTTTCTTTGGAACTGATACACGCCCCACATGTATTGTTTTGCATTGTTCATGGTACCTAGTTGCTGCAGCATTTTATGTGCTCCTATCTTTTAGTATATACCTCACCATAGGACGTTGTGTTTTGAAAATGTCCTATAATGTTCGTATGTCGACGGTTTACGGATTTTACGCTCAAATCATTTAATTTATATATTGGAGTTGAACAGATTTATATTTATGCGTCTATTCGAAGTTGCTTACTTAAAATAAGTTAAACCTGACCCGAGTTTTTTTTGTTTTGCTCGGATCGGGGTCAGACCTTGAGCATTACATATTTAAAGAATTCAGCTTAGAATTCGAAGTTGGGCAAAGTTGGGGATTCCAAGAGATGGTGCACTCTGAAGATTTTAAACCAGTAAGCATATTTTCTCGTATTTAAACTGTATTTTTAGCTCCACTATATAGAAATTTCTTGTATATAAAAAACTCTGATTAGTATATAAAAGTTTATTCTGCTATTCAATATTGCGTCATTTATTTATCCTGTGTTTTTTTGTGTTGATTCTGTATTTCAAACCCTATAAGCTAAATAACTATTCGTTGACTTGAACGTTTTAAGTTGGTTTAATTACTGATTTGAAGCGGTTAAAAAGGCGCGATGTTACAGAAGTTCAATCCCAGTTATAGATGAAGTTATATAACAAGATTTTAAGAAAAGGGTCGGTAAATAATTTACTTAATTAGCGAATTAAGTAAAAGGAATTAGAATACAAATTGGGTTTCTGAATAAAGAAAATGGTTTATAAAACCATATTTAAATTATATAGTAAATGGAAATGGGGATAATATATTGGATATTGAGTTCCAAACTTTTATTATCTTAAGATAAGAATGTTGTCGATCAAGGTCTGAGAGGTAATAATAATACCCCAACTTGAATGGCTTCACTATTATCGAGGGATGGTATTAGTTTGTAATGGTAAAGGATTTGAGATTAGCTTATTACATTGCAACATTAGCAAGTTTTTGAATTATAATTAAACGATTGGTTTAAAAATAAACAAATGTATAATTTAACATTTGTTTGGCCGAAGTTTGATGTGTAATAAAACATTATGGGTTGAGATACACTTATTCTAAGTAATAAGTAAATAACGAATGCTTTCCGACGAAACGAAAATGGTTGCGATTGAATGGGAAAACAAAAGTAAATATTTGAATTTGAATTATATATTTCCATAATGATTTGAATTAAGAGTGATATTAGAAGTTTGAGTTTAATAAAACCAGTTGGGTTATGTAATAACTAAAATGTCACTTGACATTGTTTGTCCATACGAGAATTAATAATAGAATTTATACCATTAAGCGGATAATATATCGATATTTTCCAAAGTAAAGTAAAAAGGGGATTTTGGAGAACACAAAGTAATATTTCCAAGATAAAGGAAATGGAAAGATTTATGATACTATAACGATATTAAATCAATATAATGATTTAAATGAATGGTTTTTATTAAAGGGTTTGAGCTGCCAATGTACATAACGATATAATTGAGATTGGTAGTTAAAAACCCGACTATCAATGAAATATTATATTGGACCTTTTATCGTGTTGTTTCAAAGAGACCGGGATGGGAATTAGACCGAAAACCACTTCGAATCAACATGGCATATAACATGCAGCAGATGAAAATGGAGCAAATGAAGACCATAGATCTATGAAATGGAAGAACTATGTATAATCTCTGGGTCACTCCCGTAGATAAACTGTGGTTTTGTCGTGATTGAAATCTATGGATTTGCATGGACTACTCACTACTGATCTATAGGGTGATTCCTAGGATACGATAGGATGGGACCTTCGGTTCATCCTGTTCCTGGATGACTTGTATGGACGAATGTCTGATGGAGTATTTCCTGAGGGTCACGTATATTGATTTTTACAAATATACCAAGTTTGATGGAGAGGAAATTCTCTTGCTGAACACTCAAAGTATATTTGTGGGCATCAATTCGTGATTTGGTGGATCTGAAAATGTGGCATTCAAAGATATCGATATGTTCTATGAAAAGATAAACATGACCTCAAGCCTCATCAACCGGGAAATGATAAAAATCGGGCAGGCAGCATGGCTAGGTGGGTCATACCCAAGTTGTAACACCCCGTAATTTTAAAACATGACATAAGGGGTAATTAAAGAATACTTAATTTTTATAAGAAGAATTAAGGAAAACGGGTTGCGCCATTGCACTCATCTTGGAATTATGCTTGGAATAGGGTCCGAGTTTGCGTTAATCGGATATTATATGAAAAAGTTATGAAGCTTAGAAGATTTCAGTCTAAGTAGAATTTAAATTAAAATAATAATTAAAAATCAAAAATGAATTCAAAAATCAAAATCAGCTAAATTTGGGTGAGCGGGAAATCTCCCGCTTTAACAACCCAAAAATCAGGGCCAGTTTAAAATTTTTATTTTAGCAATTTTAACGAATTTTGATTATTTAAAATGAATTATTTTAAATAATATCGACGAGAAATTTATTTTGAATAGAATTCGAACGTATATATTATATACGCGTCGTCGTTAGAATATAAATATTTATTTTATTTATATTTATAATAGAATTGAAAATTGCGCGGTAGTTCGATAATTCGATTTCAAACTTCAATTGAACATACCGGGCGCAAAACAATCCGGATTTTAGTGAAACCAAAAATAATAGGATCTCTTTGTGAATATCTTTCCAACGAATCCGGAAAATCAAAATTTCATAGCGGGAATCAAAAGATATGTCCAGTTGAAAATTCTGAATAGTCGCTATGGAATTCAAGCCCTTAAAAATGGACATTTTGCAAATGACCTCGGATCTCGACGAAACCACTTTTGTTGGATCCGGGATGTCAAATTATCGCTAGGTTTCAATTTTTATAATTTTCTGAATCAATATGTGAGCGTGGCGAAGTTAAACGCGTTTGACCAATTTCAGTTGAATTTAATCGACTGGAAAATGGCCATTTTTCAAATGGTCTCAGAATTCGACGAAACTAGTTTTGTTAGGACCGTATCGTCAATACGAAGCTAGAAAATATTTTTTTGGAATTTTTAAAGTTCGTATGTGACCCCGGTAAATTGAAATGTGTGTTGAAATTCAATATATAGAGTTATATGTCGATTTTGACGGAAACTGATTGTAAAGATCGAATCAGCCTACGATACATATCCCATTGTGTTCGGAATGGGGGTAATACGCTATGGACGACAGTCGGTGGGCTAGATTCCGAGTTCATATGAAAAGTCAACTTAGGAGAGAGAAAATAATATATAAAATAATAAAATTTCCTATTAAAACCTAGCCCCCCTCTATTTTTCACTTTCATCGATCAGCCCCTCTGATAAAACCCGACCCCAAATCGCCCTCCGCCCCCTTCCTTCCCCGTCGCACCCCCCTACGCCGCCACCCCCGTGACCGCACCCCCCTCCGTTCAACTTCCGCTATGCCCCTCGTCTCTCGAACACCTCACCGCCACTTGCTCGAAACCCTAGCACGAGACCCACCTCGCGGGACCCCACAGCAACGAAAACCGCCTCCGACCAATAGAAGACCCCCACCTCCGCCGGCACCTCATCGCGCATCACCCGACGCAGCACCACCCTTCGACGACTGTTGAAAACCGCCCCCTCCCTTTAATCGATGTGAGTTCTTCTTGTTCTAATTTTAAAACCGAATTTTTAGTTATTTTAAAACTGAATTTGACAGTGTTTAACAACTGATTTTTACATTGTTTAAAAAATTGAATTTTTCATTGTTTAAAAACTGAAATCTTATTTATGTAGTGGTTTAAAGATCAAATTTTTTTATGTGAGGAAAGATGTGAATTTAAGGTATAAAAATTCGTTTTTTTTTATCATATGAGAAGCGGTATAGAAAGATATGATTTTTGTTTATGTAGGGAATTAAAAATATAATTTTTACATGATAGGAATATTAGAAATACCATCTTTATATGTGTAGACAAATAAAAATGTGATTTTTATAATGATAAGTTTGAAAAGGAGAAATCTTTATTGTTGAAAAGGCGAGATCTTTATATTTTTTTTTATGAAATTCATATGAACCAAAAATTCGATTTTTATATATTGAATAGCATAATAAAAATTTGATTTTTATATATTGAATAGCGAAGTAAAAATTCGATTTTTATATATTGAATAGCGAAGTAAAAATGTAATTTTTATATATGTAAAGAATACGGGCAACGAAGATGACAAAAAGGCGAGAACAACGAAGATTTCTATAAGTGAAGAGTCGTGGTATTGGATAGCTATTAGTGAGAATTTCTCACCTTTCAATTTCTTTTTCTAGTTATATATATATACTAGGATGCAGACGGTGTTTAGTAGCACCCGACACCCGTCATCCACAGACCATGGATGGCTTGTTTGTTCAATTGTTTGGTTGTGTAGTTGGCTAGATTATTTGGTTTGAATTGAATTGTTTGGTGAAATGAAATTGATTTGATTGATGTGTGAATGGCGTGGGCCTTCACTAGACCGGGATAAGGCTAGGCCTTGTCCCGTTTTTAGTATCATGCTGTTATGCCGCCGAAATTTTCTAAAATAAGTTAGAAAATAAAAATATCATTTTATTTAAAGAATGAACTGAATAGAAATTCATATGTTAAGATAAAATGTTTTATCGTTAAAAATATAATTTTTAACGTGAATATGAATATAGTGAATGTGAATAAATAAATATTCATTTACAAACCGGACGGTTTGTTTATGTACACCGATTTGACTGACATTGATTGGGACGATAAATTTTACACATCGCCCAACTACACAAATAAAATTTGTGTTTGATTGTTTGAAGCCCCACACGGGTGTTGGGATGAAATATGAAGTTCACTCATCCTAATTGATTAAATATGTCGATCGATTTATTGACAGGTTGTTATAAGCGTTAGATATCTATATTTGATGCTTATACAGTGTAGTGCACTTTGGGTGATGGTTGATTATTTTTCAATGCTATTATATACATGTGTTGTATGAAAATCCATATAATTAATTTTATATGGTGATTGATTGGGCCTCATTCCAATTTAGAGAATAAAGAATATTATAAAATAAAGGTTCATGTGTTGACTGTACTCATCCGTTGAGATTAGTCATGTGTTGAACGAAATATTTTAATAATAAAATTTACATCTTTATCAATATAAAATAAAAGTTCATGTGTTGACTGTACTCATCCGTTGAGATTAGTCATGTGTTGAACGAAATAATTTAACAAAAATAGCCATACGTGGACAGTACTCATTCGTTGAGATTAGTCGTGTGTTGACAAAAATAAATATTCATTTGTTGAATAGAATAAAGTAATATATGAAGCCGTGTTGATTAGATTGACGCCATTTTGACGTGAACGATATTCCTATCGATTTTATTCATTTTAAAATGAATATTGAAAAGTAATTTTGAAATCAAATATTTCGAAATGAAATGAATTGAAAACAATTTCGAAATGAAATGAATTGAAAACGATTTCGAAATGAAATGAATTGAAAACGATTTCGAAATGAAATGAATTGAAAACGATTTCGAAATGAAATGAATTGAAAACGATTTCGAAATGAAATGAATTGAAAACGATTTCGAAATGAAATGAATTGAAAACGATTTCGAAATGAAATGAATTGAAAATATTTCGAAATGAAATGAATCAAATATTTCGAAATGAAATGAATTGAAAATGATTTCGAAATGAAATGAATTGAAAACAATTTCGAAATGAAATGAATTGAATATAGAACGAATTCGAATTGAATTTAAAACGAATTGAAATGAATTCAAATTGAATTGAAACTTGAATTGAATAGAAAATGGATTCAAATAGAATCGAATTTGAATTGATTAGAAAACGAATTCGAATTGAATTGAATAGAAAACGAATTCGAATTGAGTTGAATAGAAAACGAATTCGAATTGAATTGAGTAGAAAACGAATTTGAATTGAATTAAATTCAATTGAAACGAATTGAAATAGAATTGAAATCGATTTGAATTGAAATCAAATAGAAGTGAATGTAGAAAGAATTCATAAAGGAAAATCCAATTTTGATATGAATTTGAAATAAAGGTTGAAATTGTTTTTGAAACAAATTTGAAATGATTTTATAAAATTCGTTTAAAAAGGAAATCGTCGAAATATATATATATATATATATAATATATATATATATATTATATATATAATGGCCTGAATAGAACGCGCCGCGGCAGTTCGTGAATTTCGACCATTAATTTCAAACGGACATTACGGGAGATCCGACCGTCGGATTCTCCTAAAACCAGAACCGTTGGGTTTGTATCGAAAAGAGCTTTCTAACGAATATTAGAAATTTGAAATCTAACGGTTGGATTTGGAAATATGTCCAAATCAAATTTGGAAAAGGTCGCTGTAAGTGCAGTTCGATGGCCGTTGATGGAAATCGACTGTACGGGCCTTGATAAAATTATTAAAAATTGTAATAATTTGTGTAAAATCATAAGAAATGATTTAGAAAGAATTGGGATGAAAAACTCCATATTTGAAAAGATAAAAATAGATTTTTATCGAAATGAACTAGTTTTGAACTAGAATTATAATTCTATTTATTTTTAAATAAATAAATTGGATTTGAAATGATTTTGAAAATAATCAGAATTTCCAATAATTATATTGGAATGGATTTGAATCTAAATTGTCTTCGGAATATTTCGATATTGGATTTCGTGATGATACAGATATTGTTATGGGAATTTGAAAGATATAGATATATATACATATATATCGTTATTTCCAATATGATATTTGTTGGTCGTAGAATTTGATATTGAATATAAGCCGATATATTTTCTATTCAGAGCCTTGTATTTAATATCAAATGTGATTTGGGTTTGTCGTGAATGGTGTCTTGACTAACACTGTTCTTGAACCCAGTTGAGAAAAGATTAAATCTTTTTATTTAGATTTAATGAAGTGTACCAATTAAATAATATTTAATTGGAATTGAATTGATATTGATTTTTGGGTTATCGTGGACAGTGTTTTAAATAACACTCGTTCTTTAACCCGATAATTAATGGAAGGTGATTTTGGGTTTATCGTGAACCGTGTTTTAAATGACAATGATTCTTTAACCCAGTTAACGATTAAAACTAAGTGGAGTTTTAATGAATCTTTAATTAGATTGAAAAGATCGAGAATGGAGTATCCCCAGTTTTGCTCTAGGCGATAGTTAAATCTTTAATTAGATTTGAACGTGAAATGGTAATTGAATTTACCGATAACACCGTGGTGTTAGATATGAAGTATTACCAGTTTTACTTCATGGGATGAATAGGTTGGGATTAGGAAATTAAAACCAATGATTACTACGGTAAGGTTCGCTAATTCCGACTAGTTGAATCGAAATTCAAAGGAAGATTAGAGAATAAATTCAGGAATTTATCTTGGACAAAATTAATGGGAACCTTTCCCTATGAATGTGAAATCAGAAACTAACTGTCGGTTAGCTATGCAGAATGGTTTTCTGGATATTGATCTGATGTTGGTTTCAGCCTTCGGGGTTAATATTTGGCGAATTATTCTCTTGATTAATTTATGGTTAGTGACTGATGAATTGGAATGAGGCGTATGTTGTGTTTGTGTAACACTTACTTAAAATATACGTGAGTTATTCAGAAAGACCGGGTTTATCCCATTCTGAATAACTGATACGACGATAAGTCGAAGATGAAGACGATGGTCGAAGACCGGAGGTCTTCACATCGTTTGGGTGATTACTGATGATCTTGATTGGGCTATACACCCAAGAAGATGGAAACGGTTGGTGATCGTCTAGACGTGCTTGGAGATTGATGGATATGCGGGGTACTAGGTGCCTCCGGTTTCGTTCAGACCCAGAACGGACTTGTAAATGGACTGTGTGTCTGACATTGGATTTTAGTCCGTGTGATTGATCTCTATTAAATATATATCTATTTGGCGGCGGAGAATTTATTCTCTTGCTTAACGCCCATCTTTGAGACGTACGAGCTCAGGGGTTATAAATTGATGGATATCAAACGCATGGAGTGAATTGCCTGTGTGGCATGCCTAAGTGGCAATTGATCGAGGCTTCTGTTGAAAAGGAAAGTCTTGTGGTGATGATCAAAGCACGGCCTTTGTGGCGTAGCTTTGTGTAACGTTTGCTTCGCGAGTTTCGCACCCCGGTTGTGAACCAAAAACGGGAGAGGACCTCAGGGAGGGCATGCGTTTCTTTCTAGCTAGGGTGGTGTCAGTGACCTACCAGCCCTGACATTTATATACTTTTCACCTGTGTGGTTGTTGCTGTTGTGAGGCGCCTCGGTTTGATCGGACGATCCGGGTCCGATGGAGTCATTCGTTGGCTCATTTGCGCCCCAAAGGGCGGGGAAACGTAGTGTTCAGGCATTTTAATCCACATCGGTGGACCGGCCCTGTCGCTTCAAGGGTCACTCGAGCTCTGATCCTGAGACATGGTAGGCTAGATTGTCTCGAATCGGTTGAGGACCATCTTTTGCCTCGGTTCACAAACGAAAATCCAATTTCCAAATACGCGACATTGCGATTTTGATTGTATAACCTATATATGGCGACATAGTGTTATGGGGCATTCATGCCGCCTATGATTGATATTTATGATTTGAAGTTGTTTTATACACTATGCACTTATAATAGTATCAAATGATTTGTTTTAAACGTATCAAGCATTTTTGGCTATTATAAGGGAAAACCCTATCCCCCGGCTTGCGTTGCATTGTGTGATAGGACCTGGGTCTTATAACAGCTTCATTTTTCTTTATTTAGCATTGCGTTGTTGTTTTATGCACTGGTATTCTTGGGAGGAAACCCGTTCCATGTTATACGGCGTGGTCCCTTGATTTACCGAACTTTAAAATAAAGATTAATAACTGTTTTAGTTCTCACACCTGTCCCATGACTGACCTGGAGTTTATTGTTTTGACCTAAACTCTGGGTGCCCCTATTTTGACACGGGCAGCTAGTAGTTTTGGTTTTGCAGATTTATATTCACAAGATCCTGGTTTACAGCTGGAACGATATCCGGAAAGCTTTGTATCCGTATATCTCTTCTAGTTGTGTATTGTATTATTTTTCCGCTGTTATGTATTTAAATGTAATTTAAATCTTTGATATTTCTATGTAATATTCATTTATACTCTGTATATTCTTGTAATCGGATGATATTGTTGTAATATACAATGAAATGTTCTTTTGTATGCGTTCTGTTTTGTCGTGTTCTCAAACGATAGGGCGTTTCGAATGGTCTGGGTCGGTTTAGCGACTGGTTCGGACCGAGCGAAATTCCTTTTCGTCACACCCGCTCTAGGGTGTCGACCCCCCTAGGGGAGTCGACATAGGTGTCGACCCCCCTATAAGGGTGTCGACAGGGGTGTCGACCCCCGTCTGCCCAGATCTGGCAGATGTGTTTTGAGTGGTCAAGGGCTGATGTGTCCTTCTGGGATTGGCTGGATGACATGTTTTTCTGGTCTAGATGGTTCAGATGGATCCTAATCTAATCTAAGGGTCCTAATTCACCTAGAGCATCTATAAATACCCCTAAACCTAACCCTAATCTCATTGTCATTCATCCATGGTGCCTCCATGCTGCTCTAATCTAAGTTAACCTAGCCTTTCTTCTCCAACCAAAATCAAAGTAGAGAGTTAGAGATAGTTATTCTTCAACAATCAAATTAGTAGATCAGATCTACAACAATCTAGTAGAGATTATTCAAGATCCAAATTGCTATAACAAAGCCTAATTTTCTAAGAATCCTATCGCTGTGAGTCTATGTTACTTCCACATATAATTTAAGTTAATTGTGATATGATTGTAAATTGGATCTAATGTATATGCCTGTGACTGAGATGCATCTTATGAAGTTTGTAAATCATTATCTTTTAGATCCATACCCATAAATCTGCCATATGACTTTCTGATCTAGTTTATCGTTATATGCCTGTTTATGTTTCATATGCCCGTTCTTATGTTTACGCCAATTTTGATGTTGATTCTCTTCTCCTCTTCTTTTCCTTTTTTATGATATTAGGCTAACTTCGAGCCTAACATTTTGCATTGAGATTTATGTACAAATAACGTTGGAACGATTAGGAAAAGTTTGGGAAAATATTGAATAATATGTAATTGGGCATAAATTGATTTGTAATCATGTAATTGATTTGGGGCATAAATTGGTACAATTTATATACATGGAATTATAGGCATGACTTGATGGGACCTTCAGTTAATCCTGTTCCTGGATGACTTGTATGGACGAATGTCTGACGGAGTATTTCCTGAGGGTCACGTTCACAGATTTTTACAAATATACCAAGATTTGTGACGGAGAAATTCTCTTGCTGAACAGCTACAGTGTATTTGTAGGCATCAATTTGTGATTTGATGGATCTGACAATGTGGCATTCAAAGATATCGATATGTTCTATGAAAAGATAAACATGACCTCAAACCTCATCAACCGGGAAATGATAAAAATCGGGCAGGCAACATGGCTAGGTGGGTCATACCCAAGTTGTAACACCCCGTAATTTTAAAACATGACATAAGGGATACTTAAAGAATACTTAATTTTTATAAGAAGAATTAGGAAAACGGGTTGCGCCATTGCATTTGTCTCAGAATTCTTCTTAGAACAGAGTCCGAGTTTGCGTTAATCGGATATCATATGAAAAAGTTATGAAGCTTAGAAAATTTCAGTCTAAGCAGAATTTAAATTAAAATAATAATTAAAAATCAAAAACGAATTAAAAAATCAAAATCAGCTAAATATGGGTGAGCGGGAAATCTTCCGCTCTAGGGTGTCGACCCCCATAGGGGAGTCGACATGGGTGTCGACAAGGGTGTCGACCCCTGTCTGCCCAGATCTGGCAGACATGCTTTGAGTGGTCTAAGGCTGATGTGTCCTTCTGGGATTGGCTGGATGACATGTTTTTCTGGTCTGGATGGTTCAGACGGATCCTAATCTAATCTAAGGGTCCTAATTCACCTAGAGCATCTATAAAATACCCCTAAACCTAACCCTAATCTCATTGTCATTCATCCATGGCACCTCCATGTTGCTCTAATCTAAGTTAACCTAGCCTTTCTTCTCCAACCAAAATCAAAGTAGAGATTTAGAGATAGTTCTTCTTAAACAATCAAATTAGAAGATCAGATCTACAACATTCTATTAGAGATTATTCAAGATCCAAATTGCTACAACAACACCTAATGTAAGGACCCAAGGTTTCGCTCGATCCGAATCAGTCGCTAAACCGATCGAGACCGTTCGAAACCCCTGATTTTTTTGAGAACACAACAAATCAGAACGTAGACGGAAGAACGTTTCATTGTTTATTACAATAATTCATCAGAATACAAGAATATACAGAGTATGAATAAATAATATACATCACTAAATATCAGATATTACAATAAATTACATAGCAGCGGAAAATAATACAAAATACAACTGAAGAAGATACACGGATACAAAGCTTTCTGGATATCGTTCCAGCTGTAAACCAGGTTCCTGTGAATATAAATCTGCAAAACCCAAAACTACTAGCTGCCCGTGTCGAAAATAAGGGCACCCAGAGTTTAGGTTAAAACAATAAACTCTAGGTCAGTCGTGGAACTGGTGTGATAACTAAAACAGTTATTTAAAACTTTACTTTAAATCAGATATATCAAGGGACCACGCCGTACAACACGGAACGGGTTTCCTCCCAAGAATACCAGTGCATATAACAAAATAGCGCAATGCTTTTTGAAAAAATGAAGCTATTATAAGACCCAGGTCTTATCACACAATGCAACGCAAGCCGGGGGATAGGGTTTTCCCTTATAATTGCCAAACATACTTAGTACGTTTAAAACAAATCATTTGATACTATTATAAGTGCATAGTGTATAAAACAACTTCAAATCATAAGTATCAACTATAGACGGCATGGGTACCATATATCATGTTGCCATACTAGTTCTACAATTAAAACCGCAAAATCACGTATTTGGAAATTGGATTTCCATCTGTGAACCGAGGCAAAAGATAGTCCTCTACCGATTCGAGACTCTCTAGTCCGAACCTCAGGATCAGAGCTTGAGTGACCCTTGGAGCGACAGGGCCGGTCCACCGATGTGGATTAAAATTCTTGAACACTGCGTTTCCCCGCCCTTTGGGGCGTAAATGAGCCAACAAATGACTACATCGGCTTCACATAGTCACCGATATATCCAAGGCACGTCGCAACAGCAACAACCACATAAGTCAAACTCGTCAGGGCGTGTAAAACCACTGACGCCACTTCTAACTAGAAAGAAACGCATGCCCTCCCTGAGGTCCTCTCCCATTTTTAGTCCACTACCGGGGTGTGAGGCTCGCGAATTCACGTTACACAAAGCTATGCCACACAGGCGGTGCTTTGATCATCAACCACAAGACTTTTCTTTTCAACAGAAGCCTCGATCTATTGCCACTTAGGCATGCCACACAGGCAATTCACTCCATGCGTTTGATATCCATCAATACATAACCCCTGAGCTCGTACGTCTCAGAGAAGGGCGTTAAGCAAGAGAATAAATTCTCCGCCGCCAAACAAATATATGTTTAATCGAAATCAATCACACAGACTGAAATCCAATGTCAGACACACAGTCCATCTACAAGTCCGTTCTGGGTCTGAACGAAACCGGAGGCACCTTGTACCTCGCATATCCATCGATCTCCAAGCACGTCTGGACAATCACCAACCGATTCCCTCCTCTTGGGTGTACAACCCAATCAAGATCATCAGTAATTGCCCAAACGACGTGAAGACCTCCGGTCTTCGACCACCGTCTTCATCTTCGACACCACGTCGAATCAGTTATTCAGAATGGGATAAACCCGGTCTTTCTGAATAACTCGTGTATATAGTAAACAACTATTACACAAACACAACATAAGCTTCATTCGAATTCAGAATATTCTTTTGTACAAATATTCTTATATTTTGGGAAAGGTTCCCATTAATTTTATCAAAGATAAATTCTTTAAATTTATTCTTCAATCTCCTTTTTGACTATCAATTCAAACTAGTCGGGATTAGCGAACCACACCGAAGTAATCATTTATTTTATTTCCCAATCCCAACCTATTCACCCCATGAAGTAAAACTAGTAATACTTCATATCTAACACCACGGTGTTATCCGTAAATTCAATTACCATTTCATGTTTAAATCTAATTAAAGATTTAACTATCGCCTGGAGTAAAACTGGTGATACTCCATTCTCGATCTTTTCAATCTAATTAAAGATTCATTAAAACTCCACTTAGTTTTAATCTTTAACTGGTTTAAAGAATCAGTTTCATTTAAAACACGGTTCACGATAAACCCAAAATCACATTCCATTAATTATCGGGTTAAAGAACACGTGTTATTTAAAACACTGTTCACGATAAACCCAAAAATCAATACCAATTCAATTCCCATTAAATATTATTTAATTGGTACACTTCATTAAATCTAAATAAAAAGATTTAATCTTTTTCTCAACTGGGCTTAAGAACAGTGTTAATGAAGACACCATTCACGACAAACCCAAATCACATTTGATATTAAATACAAGGCTCTGAATAGAAAATATATCGGCTTATATTCAATATCAAATTCTACGACCAACAAATATCGTATTGGAAATAATGATAGATATATATATGTATATATATATCTTTCAAATTTCCCTAACAACATCTGTATAATCACGAAATCCAACATCGAAATATTCCGAAGACAATTTCGATTCAAATCCATTCCAATGCAATTATTCGAAATTCTGGTTATTTTCAAAACCATTTCAAATCCACTTTATTTATTTTAAAAATAAATAAATTCTTATTCTAGTTCAAAACTAGTTCATTTCGATAGAAATCTATTTTTGTCTTTTCAAATAGGGAGTTTTTCATCCCAATTCTTCACAAATCATTTCTTATGATTTTACACAAATTATTACTATTTTTAATAATTTTATCCAGGCCCGAACAGTCAATTTCCATCAACGGCCATCGAACTACACTTACAGCGACCTTTTCCAAATTTGATTTGGACATAATTCCAAATTAAACCGTTAGATTTAAAATTTCTAATATTCATTAGAAAGCTCTTTTCGATACGAACCCAACGGTTCTGGTTTAAGGAGAATCCGACGGTAGGATCTCCCGCAACGTCAATTCGAAGTCAATGGTCGAAATTCACGAACAGCCGCAGCGTGGCGCGTTCTATTCAGGCCATTATATTATATCTATAATATATACTTCGTTGATTTCCTTTTAAAACGTATTATATAAATCGTTTTAAATTCGTTTCCGAAACGATTTCAACTTTATTTTCAAATTCAAATCAAGTTTGAATTTTTCAATTAAAATTCGTTTTAAATTCATTTCAAATTGATTTCAATTCAAATTGATTTCTAATTCAATTTCAGTTCGTTTTCAATTCAATTCAATTTCAATTCGAATTCATTTCTATTCAATTTCAATTCAAATTCATTTCTATTCAATTTCAATTTCAATTCGAATTCATTTCAATTCAATTTCAATTCGAATTCATTTCTTTTCAATTTCAATTCGAATTCATTTCTATTCAATTTCAATTCGAATTCATTTCTATTCAATTTCAATTCAAATTCTAATTCTATTCAATTTCAATTTGAATTCTAATTCTATTCAATTTCAATTCGAATTCATTTCTATTCAATTTCAGTTTGAATTCTAATTCTTTTCAAAATATCAGATTTTGAAATCACTTTCGATATTCATTAGAAAATGAATAAAATCGATATAAATATCGTTCATGTCAAAATGGCGTCAATCTAATCAACACGGCTTCATATATTTCTATTTTTAAATATTCTATTTCAAATATTTCTTTTTTTCAAATATTTCTATTTCAATTATTTCTATTTCAAATATTTCTATTCAAAACTGGAATAAAGCCCAATCAATTACCATATATTTTATTTCTATGGATTTCCATACAACGCATGTATATATCAACAATGACGAATAATCAACCATCATCCAAAGTACATTCTAAACTGTATAAGCATCAAATATAAATATTTAACGTTTATAACAGTCTGTCAATCAATCGATCGACATACAACTAATCATTGGGATTAGTTTAAGTCATATATCATCCCAATACCCGTGTGGGGTTTCAAACAATCAAACACAGATTTTATTTGTGCAGTTGGGCGATGTGTAAAATTTATCGTCCCAATCAATATCAATCAAATCAGTGTATATAAACAAATCTCCGATTTTTTTATATTAATTTATTTCATTTCATATACACGTTAATATTTTTAACTATATAATATTTTCCACTATAAAATATTTTATTTCATTTCACATAACATCACACAATCAACTACACATCAAAATCAAACAAACAAGCATACAAGCCGTCCATGGTCTGTGGACGACGGGTGTCGGGTGTTACTAAACACCGTATGCATCCTAGTATATATTTTAACTAGAAAATTAAATTAAAAGTGAGAAGTTCTCACCGAAGCTATCCCAACTCCACGACACTTCAAATGTAGGATATCTTCATCGTTCTTCCTTTTGTCACTTCCACCATCCGTGTTCGCTACATATATAAAAATTGAATTTTTACTTTGCTATTCACTATATAAAAATCGAATTTTTACTTTGCTATTCAATATATAAAAATTGAATTTTTACTTTGCTATTCAATATATAAAAATCGAATTTTTACTTTTCTATTCAATATATAAAAATTGAATTTTTACTTTGCTATTCAATATATAAAAATTGAATTTTTATTATCTCTATAATGTAAAAATCATATCTTTATTACTTCTACTTTATACAGATCATATTTTTATTCTTCCTATTCTATATATAAAAATTGAATTTTTATATAATTTATAAATCATATATTTTTAACACCAAGATCATAGCTTTTAAGTAAGCAAAAATCAAAGCTTTCTAATGTAAAAATCTCACCTCTTCTGAGTTAAAAATCTATTCTTTTTATTCAATAAAAGTCTAACTTTCAAAAATAAAAATTCAAACTTTTATCACCTCTTCATATAAATAAAAATCACTTCCTTTTAAATCAAGATCAAAGCTTTTATAAATAAAAATCATGCCATTATATAAATATCAGAATTTTCATAAAAATCCCATTTTTATTTATTTAAAAATCTAATCTTTATTGGTTCGCTATTATATAATAAAAACTAAAACTAAATAAGTGTAAATTAAGAAAACTCACTGTCTTTGGCGTGTTGGAGAGGGAGGTTGCTGCGGTGCTTGAGGGGGTCGGAGGAAGCTTGACTGGCCGACGACGAGTGGAAGGGGAGGGCCATTGCGGTGGATCCGAGGTCATGGGGCAAAGGGGAGAGGGAGGAGGGAGTCTACATTGGCGGTGGGTAATCAGTGGTGCGACGGGGGGTGTCTGAGGCGGTTGGAGGGTGGCGCCAGTGGTTGGCGCGGCGGAGGCAGAGCCCCCCCCCCCATGGCTAGGGCTTCGCGGATTTGGATGAGGGCTCCCATTCGAGAGGAGAGAGAAGCAAGGAGGAAGGGAGGAGGGGTGTGTGGCGATCTGGTGATGGGGCGGCGATGGTCCGTCGTGGCAGCGCGGCGGTGGGAGGGTTGCGAAGGGGGCGCTGAACGATTTGGGGCAAAAGAGGTCAACGAGTTTTTTTTATTGTGAAGGAAAGAGGGTGTAGGGTTAGGGTATATAATATTATATATATATTTATTTATTTCCTAAATCGAAAAAGCAACCTTTTATTTCGAACTCAAAATCAAACCCACCGACTGTCGTCCATAGCCAATTACCCCCATTCTGAACACAATGGGAAATGTATGGTAAGCCAATTCGCTCGTTACGATCTGTTTTCGTCAAAATCAACATATAACTCTATATATTGAATTTTAACGCGCATTTCAATTTACCGGGGCCACATACGGACTTTAAAAATTCCCAAAACATATTTTCTAGCTTCGTATTGACGATACGGTCCTAACAAAACTAATTTCGTCGAATTCTGAGACCGTTTGAAAAATGACCATTTTCCAGTCGATTAAAATCAACTGAAACTGGTCAAACGCGTTTTCCTTTACCACGCTCACATATTGAATCGAAAAATTACGAAATTTGAAACCTAGCAATAACTTGACATCGCGGATCCAACAAAAGTGGTTTCGTTGAAATCCGAGGTCGTTTGCAAAATTTCAATTTTTAAGGGTCAGAATTCCATAGCGACTATTCTGAATTTTCATTTGGGCATAACTTTTAATTCCCGCTATGAAATTTCAATCTTTCGGATTTGTTGGAAAGATATTTTCAAATGGATTCAAATATTTTTGGTTTCACTAAAATCTGGTTTATTTTGAATCATGTACATTCATTTGAACTTTGAAATCGAATTATCGAACTACCGCGCCATTTTCAATTCCTTTTATAATTATAAATAATTATTTATATTCTAACGACGATTCGAATAAATATATACGTTCGAATTCTATTCAAAATAGATTTCTCGTCGATATTATTTAAAATAATCCATTTTAAATATTCAAAATTCATCAAAATTTCCAAAATAAAATTTTAAATTGGCTCGGATTTCCAGGTTATTACACCTAATTTTCTAAGAATCCTATCGCTGTGAGTCTATGTTACTTTCACATATAATTTAAATTAATTGTGATAGGATTGTAAATTGGATCTAATGTACATGCCTATGACTGAGATGAATCTTATCAAGCTTGTAAATCATTATCTTTTAGACCCATACCCATAAATCTGCCATATGCCTTTCTGATCCAGTTTATTATTATATGCTTGTTTATGTTTCATATGCCTGTTCTTATGTTTACGACAACTTTGATGTTGATTCTCTTCTCCTCTTCTTTTCCTTTTTTTCATGAGATTAGGTTAACTTCGAGCCTAACATTTTGCGTTGAGATTTGCGTACAAATAACGTTGGAACGATTGGGAAAAGTTTAGGAAAATATTGAATAATATGTAATTGGGCATAAATTGATTTGTAATCATGTAATTGATTTGGGGCATAAATTGGTACAATTTATATACATGGAATTATAGGCATGACTTGGATTGGAATTATAAACATAACTTGAATTGGAAATTGTGGGAAATTGGAATATATGTTATAATTCAGAACTTGGAATTAGGTTTGAATAAAAGAAGATATAATGAATGCCTAAGACATGAGGTTAGACTTGATTTGCGGTAGAATTCTGCCCGGAACTACCTGGCATATCCAGCAACTGCAAATGATAGTCTAATGTGAGAGGTTAAAGGCAGAAATTAGATGCGTAATAATGCAAAGACACGAGGTTAGACTTGGCTTGCGGTATAAGCTTGCCCGGAACCGCCCGGCATATCCAGCAACCACAAAACGGCAAACTAATGTGAGGGATCTTGCAAGATTACAGTTATAATAAATTAATGAACACTTAACCAAGATAAGACATGTGATTGGACATGGGAATGATTAAGGGTTAAGTGGGTAACATGTGTGGCATGTGAAACGTAATAAAAGCACTTAACCAAGATGAGACATGTGATTAGACACGGGGATAAAGAGGGGTTAAGTGGGAAATCCTAGAGGGGACCAAGCATAGGAGGGAAACTTGTGTCAAGTGGGTGGACCCTTTTCAACCAGTAACCCATTTAGTATATATGTGAGCTCGAACTAGGTCGAGGACGGGACATGCTTACTGGGTTGATTGTAAGAGGTCAATAAAGAGATAGCGATGGCAGTGCAAGTCTACCGGAGTCATGTGCATGCGTGGGTCCAGATTGGTTGGTAAGACGTTGTTGCATCATGTAGGTATAATTCATGCATTTAATAGTATCGGGTTGCCACCTTAGGGAGTGATACACCCTACTGTGAGACCAGCACGGGTATCTACGAGTTAGGGAGCCGATCGAATGGGGAGGTTAGTGGGTACAACTAGTGGAGATAGGAGCAGGCGACACCTATGACATCAGCTAGGAGTACATGAAACTACCATTATTATTATTATTATTATTAAGTTTAGTAAGAGGGAGCAACTTTCAGTATGGAACTATTATTGGTGTGGTGTAGGAATTATCTTATAGTGATTAGAAGCACAATCAACATTAAGTCTGGTTCATCTTGTTTACCTTGTCATATCTGCTTATGTTACAGTCATCTCTTATATCCATTTTATGTTTATATTCTGTTGCTTTATTGATTATATTGTTAAAGTCACTAGACTCGCTAGACGTATGTCTGACCCCTTTTTTGTTTCGCCTCTTTTTTTTTTTTCCCCAAGTCCTCAGGGTGGGATTAGTGAAGCTTGAGTTGGATCTCTTTCTTCTTGAAGTGCTTGGAAGTGTTGAAAGTAATGCTCAGCTTTATCTCTTTTCCATTATGGCTATTTGGAGTGAGATTATGGTTTTACTTTTATGTACTCTAATAATAATTTTGTACAAGATGGATATTTGGGTGCTTGGCTCTAGTATGTGGTTTTGATGTTGTAACCAAATATGTTTTGCTTTTATGCTGCAATGAATAAATTTTGAATTTTCTTAAGTACCATTTTATATATCTATCTTGTGATATTTTGTTCTATACTCTTATAATACTCCTTGAAAGTAAATGCATGCCCTTAGTGAGTGACATTAATGGACGTGGGGTGTTACATGTGGTATTAGAGCTGAAGGTTACCAGAATAGATAAAAGATTTTGAAAACCGTTTTCAAAAGCATTTTTAGAAAAAATATATTTTCAAAAACATGTATTAAAGAGAGTATTTTCAAGAGAAAAGTTTATTATGAAAAACATAATCCCCAAAAGGCATATATCTATCTTTCGATTCTCTGTTTTGAATCTCTTTTTCTTTCGTTTCAACATGTCTGGGGATCTTAATTTTCCAGAGGGCGTACAGATACTGGGATGGTTCCGAAGGTATCTGGAGGCTAGGGCTACAGCCGCATGCCCAGCAGACATTCCTCCTTCCCCAGCTGCAGCTGCTCCCCCTTTTCCTCCACGTGTAGATGCTTTTTCAAAGATATGTAAGGATTTTCGTGCGATGGGTAGAAAGTCGTTTTATGGGACTAAGACGTTTGTTGAGGCTCGAAATTGCCTCAAGGAAGTGGAGGATTTGTTTGGTATCTTTGAGATAGACGATGGAAGGAAGGTTCAGCTAGCTGCTTGGTTGATGAAGGATGAAGCTTCCTTTTGGTGGGAAGTAACTAATGGAGGACGTCCAGTGGAGACGTGGATAGACTTCAGACGAAGATTCGAATTGGAATTTCTTTCACAAGCGGAGAAGAGTTTATACATGGAGAGATTCTTGGCTTTGAAACAAGGGAGTTTGTCTATGAAGGAGTACGTTAACAAGTTTAACCAATTAGCGAGAATTGTCATGGAATTAGTCAATACATCACATAAGAAGGCTTTGAGATTCGCCAAGGATCTAAATGAACCATTACACGGGTTGGCTATCCTATGGGGGCTACTTTCAAGAAACTTGTTGACATGGCGCTGATGCATGAAGAGGAGAAAGGTGCTAATGTAGTTAAGGCACAGGATAAGAAAGTGGATCCAAAGAAAGCACAACAACAACAAAAGAAAGGCGGTAAGGATAACAAGGGCCAAGGGAAGAAAAGGTGTTTTAATTGTGGAACACCGAGCCACTTAAGCAAGGACTATAGGAAGAAGAAGAAGACGGGTTGCTTCCAATGTGGTGAGGTAGGACATATGATTAAAGACTTCCCGAGGAGGCAAGGACAAGGGCAAAGGCAGAGGACAGGACCTACTTCTAGAGGGCAGGCTCATGCTCTCATGGCACCAGGACATGAGAGAGGTAGAAACATTTCTGTTGAAAGTTTGATTTTCCTTTCTGATCATCCTGTTCGAACTTTGTTTGATTCTGACGCTTCACATTCATTTATATCTGCTTCGTTAGTTGAAACACTACACCTAAATACTAGTTTTGTTATGGATCCCATTGTAGTCTCAAATCCTATTGGGGTACGGCTCATCTTTCTATTTTATGTCGGGATTTGAGAATATATGTGTATGGTGTTGAGTTTGAATGCAACGCTTATGTGCTTGGCTTCACGGGCTATGGGTGGATTCTAGGAATGGATTGGCTAGCCAGGTATGGTGCCATTCTCAACTGTGAAAAGAGGGTAGTTATACTGTTGACTAGTTTGGGTAATACTCTCGATATTTCTTGTGACCCTAAGGGTTCTATTATGCTTAGCTACCTAGAATCTCTTGACACATCTATTGATGATTTGCAATCTGTTCGAGTAGTCCGTGAGCATGCAGATGTCTTTGAGGAGGTTAGGGGCTTACCTCCAAAACGCGAGATAGATTTCTGTATATACTTGGTGGACAATGCAAATCCAGTTGCATTGCCAGTGCGCCACATGGCTCCAATAGAAAGGAGGGAGCTTAGTAAACAAGTGAAAGAGTTGCTTGAGAAAGGGTTTATAAGAATAAGTATCTCGGAGTGGGGTGCTCCTGTTGTTTTTGCTACAAAGGCTGATGGTTCGCTTAGATTGTGCGTGGACCATACGGAGCTGAATAAGCTCACGAAGAAGAACAGACACCCATTGCCGAGGATAGATGATTTGTTCGATCAGTTGGTTGGTGCTTCGGTTTTCTCGCAGTTGGACTGAGCTACAGGATTTCATCAGTTGAGGGTGGTAGAGGATAGTATAGATAAGACTGCTTTTAGGACTCTCGACAGTTTATTTGAATGGCTCGTCATGCCTTTTGGTTTGACGAATGCACCCGCATATTTTGTAGACTTGATGAGTAGGGTGTTTAGGGAGTTTCTAAACAAGTTCATGGTGCTCTTGGTGGATGATATCTTGATATTCTCTAGAAGCGAAGAAGAGCATGCCCTACATCTTAGGGAAGTCTTAGAGACTCTTCGAGCACATCAACTCAAAGCTAAGTTCTCCAAATGTCATTTTTGGAGAAAGGAAGTGAGGTTCTTAGCGCATGTGGTTTCTAAGGAAGGGATAGCAGTGGATCCCGTGAAGGTGGTGATAATCCAAGATTGGAAGATTCCTAAGAATGCAACAGAAGTAAGAAGTTTTCTTGGTTTGGTGGGCTATTACAGAAAGTTCATTAAGGACTTTGCAAAGATATCAGCCCCACTTACACAGTAGACGAAAAATAATTTGACCTTTTCTTGGGTTGTTGACTATGACAATGCTTTCCAATGTTTGAAGGGCATTGACAACAACTCCAATTTTGGTTTTGCCGGATGGGAGTAGACCATTCACAGTGTATACCGATGCTTGCGGGACAGGACTTGGCACAGTTTTAATGCAAGAGGGAAGGGTGATATGCTATGGTGTAAGGCAGTTAAAGGCCCATGAGAAGAATTACCCTACCCACGACTTAGAGTTAGCTGCCATAGTTTTTGCGCTTAAGTCTTGGCGCCATTATTTGCTTGGTGAGAGGTTTGAGTTGTATACAGACCATAAGTCACTAAAATACTTGTTCTCTCAAAAAGATCTAAACTTGAGGCAACAATGGTGGATGGAGTTCTTAGCATCCTACGATTTTGAGATTGCATATACCCCAGGAAAGGGTAACATTGTAGCTGACGCATTGAGTAGAAAGAAGTTGACTTTGAGTCCTTTGTTTGTCGAGCGGCAGAGTTTAGAGTATATCTCTACCTTTGACTTTAAACCCTCTATTGATTATGTACCCGGTTTGTTGGCATCATTAGAGGTGCGACCTACGCTTTTGGGACAGATAGATGCGGCACGGCGAGATGACCCACAGTTGATAGAGATAGCAGACAAGCTCATAAGAGGGGTATCTTCGAGCCATCTTAGTAGGTATACTATCGATGACAAAGGTTGGTTGCGTAGGGATAGGAGACTTTGCGTACCTCGAGACGAGAGTTTGAGAAAGACAATCCTTGAAGAAGCACATCGTTCTAAGCTGACCATACATCCCAGTGGAGACAAGATATATAGGGACATGAAGTGAATTTTCTTTTGGGCCGGAATGAAGAAGGATGTGGCTGAGTTCGTTTCTAAATGCTTGGTGTGCCAGCAAGTCAAGGTTGAGCAAAAGAAGCCTGGGGGTTTGCTTCACCCTTTAGAGGTTCCACAGTGGAAATGATAAAGTGTTTCCGTGGATTTCGTTGACAGGTTGTCGAGGTCAAGGAAGGATAATGCAGGGATTTGGGTAGTAGTAGATAGACTTACCAAGAGTGCCCATTTCATTCCTGTTAAGAGTAAAAGAACAGCGGCATGGTTAGCATCTGTTTATCTCCGAGAGATAGTTCGTCTTCACGGCATACCTTCTAGTATCGTAAGCGACCGAGATCCCATTTTCACTAGTGAGTTTTGGAAGAGCTTGCAAGATGCGGTAGGAATGCAAATGTGTTTGAGCATCGCTTATCACCCTCAGACGGATGGCCAAACAGAAAGAGTGAATCGGATCCTAGAAGATCTTTTGAGGTTATGTATCTTGGACTTTGGAGGGACATGGGAGGAACATCTTCCATTAGTAGAGTTCACCTACAACAACAACTATCAGACTAGTATTGGCATGGCATCTTTTGGGGCTCTATATGAACGACCTTGCCGATCACCGACTTGTTGGTGGGAGTCAACGGATAAGATTTTGCTTGGGCCCGAGATGATAAGGAAAAATTCAGAAAAGATAGACTTGATTCGAAGAAGCATGAAGATGGCACAGGACCGGCAAAAGTCATATGCTGATAAGAGAAGGACCGATCTTGAGTTCAGTGTTGGAGACATGGTCTTTATTAAAATATCACCATTGAGGAATGTAGTTAATTTTGGGTCTGTAGGGAAATTGGCACCAAGGTTCGTAGGGCCATTCCCCATTACAGAGCGAATTGGACAGATGGCCTACAGAGTGAAGTTTCCCGAGAAGCTTAGTGGTGTTCATGACATATTTCATGTGTCGCATTTGAGGAAGTGTTTACATGATACCGCAGAAGTAGTAGAGCCGAGCATGCTTAGAGAAGTGGAAGTGGAGTGAGATGCCACGATTAGACGAGCTCCTACATGCATCCTTGGATCGAAGGTCAAGAAATTATGCAACCGAGAGGTCAAGTTGTAAAATTCCAATGGGGAAATGATCAAGGAGACGCGACTTGGGAGACTGAAGACGAGATACGCGCATCGTACCCTTTCATTTTGAGGGTATGTTCTTAACTTCCCCTTTTTCTACCGTTTTGTTTATAATTGTTCTATCGTTTAGTGTATCCTCTCGATTATACCTTCGATCTTTAGGCAGAAAATCCTATGGTTGTGAACATGTGTTTGAGACATGTTATGTTTGGTGGATGCAAGTGGATGTAAGTGTTTGCTAGTGGCTGCTCGTGAATGCATTTACACACACATTAGGCACTAGATCGGCTCAATCACCTTCATATTGCATATAAATGAGTGTGCATATTTAAGTTAATGGATGTATATTGAATGTATTATCATATGGATGTTGCATTTGAATGAATGGTTGTGCACTCATATAAAAATGATATGTATCATTATGATTCTTTTGCATACATAATGGACGCATGGCACTATCATGTTTCGCATTAAGGAGGTCAACTGATTCAGTAGACCGCCTGATCTTTGCTCTAGATAAGGAATATATACACACACTTTTGCATATGTTCATATAGCATTAGAAATCTTTTAAGGACAATGGATGCTTGTTGATGATGGATGAGTAGATGGATGATTGGATGGTAGGATACATTCTTCTTAACTTGAAGATTTCGGGGACGAAATCCTTTAAGGTGGGGAGAATGTAACACCCCATAATTTTAAAACATGACATAAGGGATAATTAAATAATACTTAATTTTTATAAGAAGAATTAAGGAAAACGGGTTGAGCCATTGCATTCATCTCGGAATTCTGCTTGGAATAGAGTCCGAGTTTGCGTTAATTGGATATCATATGAAGATGTTATGAAGCTTAGAAGATTTCAATCTAAGCAGAATTTAAATTAAAATAATGATTAAAAATCAAAAACGAATTCAAAAATCAAAATTAGCTAAATCTGGGTGAGCGGGAAATCTCCCGCTCTAGGGTGTCGACCTCCCTAGGGGAGTCGACATAGGTGTCGTCCCACCTATAGGGGTGTCGATCCCCCCTATAGGGGTGTCGACTCCCGTCTGCCCAGATCTGCAGACGTGTTCACTAACAAAATGACCCTATTACAACGGTGGAACACCGTTGTAATATACAATTTACAACGGTGGGAAAACCGTCGTGTATTAAGAAGTTGTAATAGACGAATATATTTTACTACTTTTTTGCACTGTTGCAACACCGTTGTAATATGTATATTTTACAACTTTTTTCCACCGTTGTAATAAACTTTATTACAACAATTTTGCACCGTTGTAATAAAATCTACTACAACTGTTATGCACCATTGTGATTGACATTTGGGTTTTAAAAAAAATAAACACCTTTTGCAACTGAAAAGAACAATACACTAAATATATCAATACTTCATAAGCAAATCTGATATTACAGTTATTTGCAAACTAATTTATTAAAATACTCAAATATTCAGTATTACAAACAATAAGTTTTAGACAACATTTCATACATTATTACATGCTTGACCATTACAAAGCAACTTAGTACAAGCACAAGTTATCCACAAAATATTGCATATCCTACGGGAGTACACTAGTCAAAGACAAGGAAATCTTTATGCCATTTATCTTTTTGGTGCAAGTTCACTGCAGTGATCAAACCTATTGCATAAGAATATGTCTGTTGTTAGAAAAAAAGAACAAAAAGTGTTTTTTTAAACCAACAATACCAAAATTTGGTAGCGACATTACTGCAAGAATTCCGCAGCTCACCCCTTGTTGGTCACTCGAGTATGGCAAGAACACTGCAAAGGATCAAAAATGATTTTGTAAAAATCTACGGCAAAATCAATATTCTATGACGGATCACAAAGAAAATTACCAAAATGCCCTGGTGAATTCCTCCAAATAACCCCAAATATCCTGTTCTTACAGTTTGACTGAAAATTCATTTGGTCCCCGTAGCAAAATCCTAAAATTTGTCAACTGATGGTTATAGTCTAACATAACAGTTCATGGTTTATTTGAAATAGCCAACTCCTCTGAAAAACACATACAATTATCAGCAATAATTTAATTGTACCAACCATTTAACATATGTATATATACTCACAACTCAATACCAAAGCATAAGCGACTCGTTAATTTCAATGCAGTTTGTGATAAATGTTCACCTTCAAGTGAGCAGCAGCTTTGTCCTTGTCAGTAAAGACACCAGTTGACTCAACAACATAATCAACACCTGCCTCACCCCATGGGATCTCCTCATGGTTTCTTAATAAAAACAAGCACGGATAAGTTTAGCACCAAAGCAAGAAGTGCAATAAAATTTATAAGTACAGATAGTAAACAAGTTCCTAAAGTTTTAAAGACACCAACCTGCAACCAAATACAACTACTGGTTTGTCTCCAAAGAGAAGGGTTTTGGAGTCCTTCACCTTGATTTCATGGTGCTTCCATTGACCATAAACAGTGTCATACTTGAACATGTATGTCTGGTAACCATACAGAGCTCAAAAATTAGTAAGTAATCTAACATAAAAATGTAACAACCTTAACATGGAATAAGCTTTACAATTAATACTTAATGCTAACTCAAGAAGAAATCATTACAATAAATTCTAACAAGCTCAGCAAGAAGAAATCAACGCTTGGCCGATAAAGTACATAAAAACAACTTAAAATTTAAATTCAATTCAGAAGAAGGCAATTTTCTTCCCAAAAAAAGTCTTCTATAGGATAGATGTACTAAAATATAGTTAAAAGCAACAACTTGAGAGACATTCACGGATGTTGGTACATATTTTTGAACTTTATGCATCAGAGAAACCAATATATGAATCAAACAACCTGAGGCACTTCTTTCCTGCCCCTTGCAATCGACCCTCTCCAGCCCCTTGCAATAACCAGCGCATCCCTCCTCCGATCACTTGAAAGTCGCCGACTGCCTGCACTGAGACCAACGCCTCTCCAGCCCCTTGGGTCTCCCGAGTTTAATTGGGGCGGTGGTGTTGGGTATCGTGAGTCGTGAATTTAATTGGGGCGGTGGTGTTAGAGGCTGGTGAAGACCATAATCCTTTTTTTGAGGCGGCCATTGAAGATCTCGAGAGCTAGGGTTAGGTCTCGAAATTTAACTGGGTTCATGAAAATTTGGGTTAGAAAAGCGGGCTTGTGGAGGGAAGATAAAAATTTCGGGGACATACAACCGGGCTTGTGGAGGGAAGCGAAAAATTCGGTTTATAGGATCCTAAAAGTTTTGTTTTGGAAGTGTTTTGATTTTTCCTTTGGAGCCAAAATGCGTTTTTTTGAAAGCCAAAGTGTTTTAATTTTCAAAGCCATGAAGTATTTTCAAAGCCGAAGTGCCCAACATCGTCAAGGCTTGATAGTCAAGATTCGACGGTTAGTCAGAGAACACCAACAACTAAATGGCGACGACTAGGATTATTTCCAGAGGCATGACATATTCATAGGCTTTATTCAATGCACGGAGTCAAGCAGATTATTAATATTAACGATTATATCTTAATTATTTAACACTAAAAATTAATTATTAATTATTTAACAATACTGATAATTTATTACTTATTATACCAATTATTAATTTTTGTTGTTAAAAATTATTTACTAATTATTGATTATTTAATAGAAATTATTAATTTATTATTATATAAATACTAATTATAAAATGTTAATTGTAAAAATTGTCACTTATTACAACAGGTAATAGTGAAAAGTCGTAGTAGAATGTTAATTGCTAAAACTATCAATAATTAATTTATTTTTCTTTTTTTTATTTTATGAAAAAATGTAATAGAATATTATATAAATTGCTTGAAATTTTTATTAAAATATTTAAAAACAATTATTTAATTATTACTTCTTAATTAGTGATTCTTACTTCTTATTTATTGATTACTAAAATTAATTATTCATTACTAAAAACTAATTTTTATTTATTTATTTTTAATTTTTAATTTCTAATAATAATACATAATTATTAATTATCTATTATAGCGAAAAGAAATTATTAATATTAGTTATTACATATTTTCAAATGAAATATTTATTATTATAATTACTAAACAATAGTTATTGAGTATTAATATTTTTATTAATTATCGAATTTTTATTAATTATTAATATGTTATTTTTGTTGTAGTGTAGTCATATATTACAACAGTCAAAAAATTAAAGTTGAGATAGGCTTTAATTACAACTGTCAAAATAACACAGTTGTTAAAAATAAGTTTATTACAACTTTTCTGGAAAATGGTTGTAACAAACATTTATTACAACGGTGATTTTACCACCATTGTAAAATTAAAGTTTTAATATGGTGTTTTTGTTGTAGTGGTTTTGAGTGGTCTAGGGCTGATGTGTCCTTCTGGGATTGGCTGGATGACGTGTTTTTTCGGTCTGGATGGTTCAAATGGATCCTAATCTAATCTAAGGGTGCTCATTCACCTAGAGCATTTATAAAATACTACTAAACCGAACCCTAATCTCATTGTCATTCATCCATGGCGCCTACATGCTGCTCTAATCTAAGTTAACCTAGCCTTTCTTCTCCAACCAAAATCAAAGTAGAGATTTAGAGATAGTTCTTCTTCAACAATCAAATTAGAAGATCAGATCTACAGCAATCTAGTAGATAATATTCAAGATCCAAATTGCTACAACAAAGCCTAATTTTCTAAGAATCATATCGATGTGGGTCTATGTTACTTTCACATATAATTTAAATTAATTGTGATAGGGTTGTAAATTGGATCTAATGTATATGCTTGTGAATGAGATGAATCTTATCAAGTTTGTAAATCATTATCTTTTAGATCCATACCCATAAATCTGCCATATGCCTTTCTGATCCAGTTTATCGTTATATGCATGTTTATGTTTCATATGCCTGGTCTTATGTTTACGCCAATTTTGTTGTTGATTCTCTTCTCCTCTTCTTTTCCTTTTTTTTATGAGATTAGGCTAACTTTGAGCCTAACATTTTCATTGTGATTTGCGTGCAAATAACGTTGGAACTATTGGGAAAAGTTTGGGAAAATATTGAATAATATGTAATTGGGCATAAATTCATTTGTAATCATGTAATTGATTTGGCGCATAAATTGGTACAATTTATATACATGGAATTATAGGCATGACTTGGATTGGAATTATAAACATAACTTGAATTGGAAATTGTGGGCAATTGGAATATATGTTATAATTCAGAACTTGGAATTGGGTTTGAATAAAATAAGAGATAACGAACGCCTAAGACACGAGGTTAGACTTGGTTTGCGGTAGCAGTCTTCCCGGAACCGCTCGACATATCCAGCAACCACAAATGACAGTCTAATATGAGAGGTCAAAGGTAGAAATTAGATGCGTAATAATGCAAAGACACGAGGTTAGATTCGGTTTGCGGTACAAGCCCGCCCGGAACCACTCGGCATATCTAACAACCGCAAAACGACAATCTAATGTGAGGGGTTACAGTTATAATAAATTAATGAAAACTTAACCAAGATAAGACAAGCGATTAGACATGGGAATAATTAAGGGTTAAGTGGGTAACATGGGTAGCATGTGAAACATAATAAAAGCACTTAACCAAGATGAGACATGTGATTAGCCATGGGGATAAAGAGGGGTTAAGTGAGAAATCCTAGTGGGAACCAAGCATAGGAGGGAAGCTTGTGTCAAGTGGGTGGACCATTTTCAACCCGTAACCCATTTAGTTTCTACGAGAGCTCGAACTACGTCGAGGACGGGAAACACTTACTGGGTTGATTGTAAGAGGTCACTAAAGAGTTAGTGATGGCAGTGCAAGTCCAACGGAGTCATATGCGTGCGTGGGTCTAGGCTGGTAGGTAAGACGTTATTGCATCGTGTAGGTATAATCCGTGCATTTTAGTGGTATCGAGTTGCCACTTTGGGGAGTGATACACCCTACTGTGGGACCAGCACAGGTATCTACGAGTTAGGGAGCCAATCGAATGGGGAGGGTAGTGGGTACAACTAGTGGAGATAGGAGCAGGCGACACCTATGACAGCAGCTAGGAGTACATGAAACTACCATTATTATTATTATTATTATTAAGTTTAGTAAGAGGGATCAACTTTCAGTATGGAACTAGTATTGGTGTGGTGTAGGAATTATCTTATAGTGATTATAAGCACAATCAACGTTAAGTCTTGTTTATCTTGTTTACCTTGTCATAACTGCTTATGTTACAGTCATCTCTTATATCCAGTTTATGTTCTTATCCTGTTGCTTTACTGATTATATTGTTAAAGTCACTGGACTCGCCAGACGTATGTCTGACCTCTTTTTGTTTCGCCTCTTTTCTTCCTCCCCGCCTCCCCCCGGTCCTCAGGGTGGGATTAGTGAAGCTTGACTTGCATCTCTTTCTTCTTGAAGTGCTTGGAAGTGTTGAAAGTAATGCTCAGTTTTATCTCTTTTCCATTATGGCTATTTGGAGTGGGATTATAGTTTTACTTTTACGTACTTTAATAATAATTTTGTACAAGATGGATATTTGTGTATTTGGCTCTAGTATGTGGTTTTGATGTTGTAACCAAACATGTTTTGCTTTTCCGTTGTAATGAATAAATTTTGAATTTTCTTAAGTACCATTTTATATATCTGTCTTGTGATATTCTGTTCTATACTCTTATAATACTCCATGAAAGTTAATGCATTCCCTTAGTGAGTGACATTAATGGATGTGGGGTGCTACACAAGCAAGGTGTATTTTCACCAATCTATAGAAATTCCTTATTTCTTCTTCTTTCGATTTTGTATCTCCACGGATGTATAGCGGGCCCTTAAAGTCATTAAAGGGTGACAATATATTCGATACACTCAAGCTTAATGAGTGGTCGGTCATGTGTGGCCAGGTTGCAAGACGGTAACATCCCTGAAATTTCGGCAATTGGAATATGGAATCAACTTGAGATCTAACTATTAATAATCAATTTTATATTGATTAAAAATCGGATATAATATTTTGCATATGAATGGAATCCCGAATGGTTTGTTGAAAACCAAATATTTATTGCTGAATATTTGAATTTGATTGAATATTTAAATCAGATTTGAAATTTAACTGAATAAAATAAAAAGTTGAATTTAAAGAGAAACATAGCGACATAAAACGAATTGGAGACTTATTTGTTTAAAAATATGGAAATTCGATATGAAGATATAGATGGTTGAATTTTAAAATAAACATTATTAATGTTAAATAAATTGGAGTTTTTATTTGAAGAAATTTACTTGGATTGATGTATATTTGTGTGTGTACAGAAATTGAATTTTTCGTTTCAAATATTGGAACGAAACGCAGTGGTTGGTGAAACGGGAATAAAATCAGTGAAATAATAATAATTTATAATTAAAAATAAAAAAATAAGGGTCATATAAACTCGGAGTTGGATTACGAATGGATTAATTTTATTGGAATCAGAACGGGGAAACAAAAGAGTACGTATAAAATTCTGTCGCAATTAGAGAGTGCGTTGGTGGTACAAAATTAGGGCGTTTCGAAATAATTTGCGATATGAATTAATATTTAATATCGTCTTCACCTTCCTCAGTAAAACCGCGCAGACCTATATTCTGAGGCACGCCATTGTCTGTTACCCTATTGATTTTACATCATCCTTATCTTCGTCCAATACATCTATAAAATAAAGTCGTGTCCCTCAATTTCTTGAGCCAAATCAGTTTTTCCCCAAATTGATTTTTCTTTAAAATAATGTTAACGGTCGAAGCCACCATATGCGCCATCACCTTGTTCTGGAGAAACCAACAGTCGCCGTCTCCATCTCAATCAACTCCGACGACCTATCTTCCCTTCGATTAGTCAGGCAGCGCCCCTCGTGTTTAAAGCCGCTACCGTCTCTGCTTAAACTCGAAGGCGCCAACCCCGTGAGTAGACTGGCCATCGAACCTCCCTGCGACACTGAGTCAACGAAAGCTTCACCATGTCAAAATTTAGACCAACGTCACCATCCAAGGCAGCCGCTGACTCGAAATTCGTGCCTATCTTGCACCGCTGTTCCTTCAAAGCCAAGTCGCAATTAGGTGAGCAACTCACTCAACATTAATCTTAGTTTCAAGTGAATTAATTTCAATGTAAGCTAGGATATATAATAGTTGATTTTCGGTTGGATTCATTGTTTTCTGTGATTGTTTCCAACTTCACGGCTCACGGTAATTCATCTGCTTTCTATTGACATATTATTCTGCTTTGAGTGTTGAAGATAAACTCGAATTGTTGTTATTACTTGGGCTTTGCTGTAATCTGGTCACCCAAATCTAGATCTGAAAACTCATGGGTACATATATGTATATATTCAATGGACACTTGCATTTGAATAAGTCGGATAAACTAAATTTTGTCCTACTGTCGTGAATTACCGAACAACACAGATTATATTTGTTTCCC
Organism: Allium sativum; assembly: GCA_030737875.1. NCBI lineage: Eukaryota > Viridiplantae > Streptophyta > Magnoliopsida > Asparagales > Amaryllidaceae > Allium > Allium sativum. Next base: position 774,642,184 of record CM060912.1, read on the forward strand.
TTGTTCCTTGTACCTCATCCAGTATAGTTCAAACATAATGAAAAAGTAATGACGATCTTAGCGTAAGCATAATTACGGTTGTACTGCCAAATTTTCTACATTATGATTACTGGGAAAAAAATTAAATTATGCTTATTGGAATTGGATGGTTGTGAAACAACCACGAAATGTTAAATTGACTTTCTTTCACGAGTTTAGATTGATATAACTGTACTTTTTGGTAACAGTAAGGTTTATCATTGAACCGGAAATCCATCGTCGTTAAAAAGGAAAAAGAGAGTATTTGTTTGCTTAATAAAAATGTTTTATGGAGACCATACGAAGAATAGACAATCAGAAACTAAAAAAAAGAATAAACTAAAATGATATGTGGATGTTTACTGGTCCATGAAACCAACTACAAATAAAAATTGAGGTACATGATCACCGGTAAATTATGGTCAGCGTTGTAGGAGACATAGGCTTGTTTGTGCATATATAGTATATTTGTATATTCCTATGTATATTTAGTTGCCTGCTACGTGAATATGGTTGATATGTGTAAAATCTAGATTTTTGGGGAATAAAATAGAATTAAATTCCACTTATCAATAGTATCAGTTTCAAGCCAATTTGGAATACCAATGTGTCTGCATCATTTATTCACAGCGTACCTTTATAAATAAGAAAAGCATTAGAATCTCGCTACCATGTAACCATTAGTAATAATATATACAATATGGACATTTATTTTTCCTCGGCAAAATTCTTGTTGCTTACTGCTAAAAATTCCTTGTTCATCTACATATTTACTGGTCATAGGAATGTTGATTATGCATAAAATCATCACTGTAGAACTTACTTATCCAGTTGGTTTCTAGTATTGCTGCATGTTTAAACACTCCATGTTTGTTTAAAAATCTGAAACTACATATACATGGAATGCCCAAACTTTTCAACAATGTGAACTTAGACAGTATAATGAACGTATTGAAATAAAAATTAAAGAGACATAGACGTTGGAACAGCAGTAGAAAATAAATTGGAAGCAAGAGATATCTCAGATGAATATGAATTTGGACATCTGATACCAGCCAATAACATGAACTGAAAGATCAAAAAGAAACAGAAAAGTAAATGTAAAATAATCGAGTGTTAAATCAAGGATAACGGGAAGAATATCAACTACCTGGATGCTCTGAATCTGGGATTAGATTATATGACCGATGTTTATAAATAAGAAAGGAAAATTCCTTTAGCTCATGATAATATAATGAAACATTCCATCCTTTGTTAAGATTCATGAGAATATTACATGAAGTTTTTATATTGAAGTAGTACTAGTATACTTTAAATCAAAGGATCATAAATTTTTCCATGGTTAGTACGGAATTAGACATACATATGTAATGTTGTAATGGCAGTCTACTTTCATTTGAAAAAAAAAATATAGAAGCATGGACAACAGGTGCATATGTTGGGGTGAAGTGTTGTATCATATGCTAGCTTAGGATTTCATATATTTTGCCTACAAGCATTTATTTTTGGATTGATCGCCTCAATGATAATTTTATTTTCTTACTAACTGGACACACTTTCAAGAAAATCCACCCCAGCTTATATACATATGTCTGACTGCATTAGAAATTTTCCATAATAACTATGTTCATTTTACCTTACTATGTTTTACCTGTAATCCTTATGCAATTAAACCTGAAGTCGATGTCCTTGCTATCTGCAGTTTCTGGAAATTGTGTTTGGCCATGTGCGTGTTCGGCGATTTAATTTCGATATATATGTGGTGGCCACTATAGATACGTGTATATGTGTACTATCGTGTGTATATATATGTATTATCGACATACGTATATACCTAGATTTACCCGTTGCCTTGATGACTATGAACACACTATCAACAATATATACATGTATATAATAATATGAAGTGCATGTTAATTTACCCTGCTTGATTTCAGAACTAGGAGTACGTATGTTTTTTTATCTAAATAAGACTTACTGCCTATGTTTTAAGTTAAGACCAGGAGTTTATGTCTTATATATTATTCCCTGCTGCTAAAATATGGAATACCATCCTCTCTTTGATATGTGATGACTTGGTCCTAGTAATATCTGGATAACTGGGTAATTAGACATGATGTGCTCATTTTATAAACCGGGAACACTGGCTCGTGTTGCATTTATGCCATGACTTACATATACATATTGATGGCAAGGCAAAAAAATTAGCTACTTGCCCTGTTTCTAAACTTGAATCATATAAAGTGTTGTTAGATACCCCTATTTGATCTGCATATATGTATCCTTATATACATGAACGTTAAAATGTTATGTGACCTTGTTTTGTCAAATTTTTAACAAATTTGAGCATGTTAGATGTACCGTGGCCGATTGAAATTGACTGTTGCATATACGTTGGTTTCCAGTTAAAACATTTAGACTGGGAACGACAGATGCCTAATTGAATAGTCAAGATTTGTTATGATTAGCTAATATATTTCAGTTTATAGCAAAACTAATTTACTTGAACAAATGATTAATCCTGACTCGAGTGTTTTATGTTTTTGCATGGAACGCTCAGGTCAGGTCCGAGAATTTCAGATTTAAGATTACAGCTTAGGATTAAAAGATTGGTGAAGCTGGGGATTCCAAGAGACGGCGCACTCTAAAGATTTTGAAAAGTAAATATTTTTTCTTGCATTTAAACTATTTTTTATATTCCGCCGTATAGAAAAGTTTGTATTAAAAATTCTGGTTAATAAATAAAAGTTTATTTTGATGTGAAATATTGTGTTATCTATTTATTCAGTGTTTCCTTGTGTTAATTTTTTTTAAACTCTGTAAGCTAAATAACAATCCGTCGATTTGGACGTTTTAGATTGGTCTAAGAACCAATTTGAAGTGGTCAAAAAGGTGGGCCGTTACAAGTGGTATTAGAGCTTTGGTTTATTCAAAGCTTAGCTTATCGGGTTTGAAATGAGTAGAATCGACACTAGAGAAGCAGATTTTGAAAATAAAATGGTTTCGAAATATAAATTATGAAAATGAAATTAATTTTAAAGTAATTTTGAAAAGGGGATTGTTTTTGAAATATTATATATTTTGGAAATTAGTATTTCGGAACTGATATGGCGAAAATAAAAATTTATTTGAAATTTAAAATTTCCGGAATCCTCAGTCTTCGAATCTAGAGTTGCGAAAGCCATTCTTCGATAAGGTACCCGTAGATTTGAATCTCGAATCCATCATTTTATGATATCTAAGGAAGATAAGTATAGGAGAAACAACGAATAAATTCTTTATTCGTACATTTTAACAATCGGAGACAACTAAAATGAGAATTCAGATGGGAATTTGAATGAGAGGGAAATTTGAAATCATTTCAAAGATTAAACGATGAATTTTATTTTGATATATGGAATATAAATTAATAGAAATTAAATCAAAAAGGTTATAATTAGAACTCGATTGGGTCAAATTGTATTACTAATTATTCCGAACATGACAAGACAAATTATAATTGGTTTTGAACCAAAAATGTATGATGGGAATTCGATAGTAAGTATAAACTTGTTGGTTAATTAACAAGAAGTGAATTATGAACATGAGTTATAAATGAAGCGAGATATGTATGGAGATTTTAAAGGGATTTGAACTTGTATTTGAAAGGAATCAAAATTTATTTGACATGACGAGTTCAGGAATAATATTTACTTTTTAGAAGTAAATAACGTTTGAAAGCAATAACGTTGCAAATGAAACCGAGGATAGAGAAAATGGAGTTGACCAGTACGGTGAAGATATTGCGAAGACCGGAATATGTTATCGAATAAGAGATTATTCGGTAGGAGGTTACTCATAGGAGTCGATTATGTCGAATTTTCAAGAAAATATTATTTATTTTTCGTTTTAATAAAAAATTAATATATTGTTAATTAATTATTGTATTCGGAATGATGAAGTATAATATAAAATTAAATATTTCGAAGGCGTGATTATTGTTATAATCGACGGTTATGTAAAAGCAGTAAATTTGAAATTTGGATCCGAAAGTTACGAGATTAAGTATTTTGTTGGTATTCAAAGTTGTGAATTTTATCTATTTCAAAGTTAATAATGTTGTTCAGTTCAGGTCTGAGAGGTAATTATACCCCAACTTGTTTGACTTCATTATGGACAGAGAAATGGTTAAGATTCGGTATCAAGAGTTGGTTAAGTAAAGTAAGTTAATGATTGAGAACAGTTAAGTGGGAATGGCGATGTTTTATTTAACATCTGATTAAATCCAAATAACGAATTTAGAAATGTTTCCCATGAGAATAAAATATACTTTCTATAGAAAATAAATGTGACAATTGGGAATGTTTTTCAAAGATCGTGAGAGGCTAACAGGTTTCGATAAATCAGAATGATAAGGACTGAAGAATAAAAAGCTGCACGAAGAACGGCATAACGTAAGAGATGTAGATTTGTAAACTAAATTCGAGAATTGCGAAGGAAACGATTGGATAAGAAATTAAGGATGGGGTTAACTAACTGGAGGTTAGTAAAGTTGAATAATTTCAAGAGTATTCATCTGATGTTGGTTTCGGCCTTCAAGATTGATAATTAGGGGGTTATTCGCTTGCTTATTGACGGTCGAAGGATGTGAATATGGAAGAGGAATAGAGCACAAATGAGAAATTGTTTATGTAACGACCCGGAAACCTGTACCTTTTGAATCGACAATAATCCACACATGTCTAACTCAAAACTGTACGTATTTACAGATTGTTAAATGATGATCCACATCTTCAGCCATTATAGTCAAAAATATAGATAATCAAGGGGATTAATTTAGAATTAGAAAGAAAGAAGAAAACAAACACAAAATCTCGGAACGGAATGAACAAAATATAATAATCAAATAACAGTTCATGTATCTGTTTAAAGTAAACATTTGATCATTTTACAACATTTATCAGAGTTATACATTTATATACATAACTGATAATACAGAGTAATGCAACAGAATAGTAGTGGGATACAATAGTAATAATAGTATACCGTCTTCGTCTTCATCCTTCAGAAGATAACCTTTGAAACTGGGATGCTCAAGTCTGACACGAGCGTAATAGCGGGAAAATAAAACAAGCTCGGATCAGGCAAAAATATTCTCATCTAAGTCAAATCGATATCATATGAACATGCACACACATAAGTCAAGAGATGTTACAGGAAATTCCATCTCCTAAGGATCCATCAAACTAGATACTATATAATATAAATTCTCTATTATACTAGTGTCTATTCACAAATACTTGTCAGAAAAATAGCATAAGCGGGGTTACATTGATTACCCTTACACAGTTTATAAGCACATGGTCTATGCAGGTCCTGTAACACAACCAGTAACGTCGGTAGCCAGTGAGCCCCCTATAGACCTATGCCAAAAATCAAAATCGTAGTTGTCTCGCATAAGGATAAACGTATGACAAGGCACATGAGGCTATACCCAAAGTAGTATGCTACTAGTTTGCCTGATCCAGACTGGTGGTTACCCGTAACGGCCCACCGTAGACATCCGCCCCATATCGAATCAAAGGAAAATACATTCCATCAAGGGTGCGCACCAACAAAACAACAACAACAAATAGTAATAGTATGGACCCGAGGCCCAGGAAAATCAAAGAGCAAATGTCCACTAAGAGGTATTCAAGCCTCATTTGGTCTGGCACGGCTCCTGTTTTAGTCATTTCAAATCGAAACAAGTGTCGGGGTCATCCATTATCGTTCACTTTCTTCAAATCCAGTAATCGCCTCCAAATTCATCCTACTTCATTTCTGGAACTCCAACACGTACACAGTTGTTAAAGTGGTTCCAACATTGACAGAGAGTATGTCAATAAGAGGCCCGGGTCTCTTTAACAACAAAACGTCATGTTACACACCGATTGGTATTTTATATTTCAAAAGTGAATCGTTATGATATCAAAATATCATATTCAACTAAACAAATTTTCACTTTAAAATATCATATTATTTTAATCACTATAATATTTACTTTCACAATTCATATTTTGCTTTGAGATAAATTTCAAATTAAATAATTGGTTATAACTTCAATCAACCACATTTCATTCGAATCATTCAGTTTACTTCAGAAATAGTTTTGAATTCATTTTTGATTTTAACATCAAAATAATCATATTTACTTTTAAATCAGAGATTTAAATGTAAATAATTTCACTTCTAAAACAGTCTATAAGTTTGAAATAGTTTTTGGGTTTAAATAAATTTTTGAATAATTTTTAAATAGTTAAGAGATTTGGAATAGTTTGGAAATCAAAACAGCTTGAGTATTGGAAATGGTTTTATATATATTAAAATATTTTATAAAATAAACTACTTATATATATATATATATATATAGAAAAATAGGTTTTGAAAAACAATTTATATAAAGTATTCCATATATCAAAGGAATAAATTTCATAAAATAGTTTATATATAAATTTGTTTATATAGAAATAATTTTCAAAACAACTGTTTCTTTCCATTTCAGATAAATATGAACCAAAGTTCAAATCTCAAAACAAACCAAATCGATTTCCAAAATCCAATCCAAATCGATTCCACAATCAAATTCATTTGAGAACAATCCATTTTTAAAGAATAACTCCCCATTTAAAAATATTATTTGAATCTATTCGATTCAAATCAAATTCGAGTTCAAGTTCAAGTTCATAATATTTATTTAAGCCATTTAATTCGAATTTAATTTCAAATTTTCAAATTCAATTTCAAAGTTTAAATAAAGATTTAAACCTTTGAAGTAATTTAAATTATGATCAATTTTAGTTCAAATTTCAAATAACAAATTCTAGATCATTTCAATTCGAATTTAATTTCAAAGTTTAAATAAAGATATAAACCTTTGAAATAATTCAATTTCAATTCAAATTTCAAATAACAAATTTTAGATCAATTCAATTTGAATTTTATTTCAAAGTTTAAATAAAGATTTAAACCTTTGAAATAATTCAATTTCAGTTCAAAATTCAAATAACAAATTTTAGATCATTTCAATTTGAATTTTATTTCAAAGTTTAAATAAAGATTTAAACCTTTGAAATAATTAAATTTCAGTTCAAATAACAAATTTTAGATCATTTCAATTTGAATTTTATTTCAAAGTTTAAGTAAAGATTTAAACCTTTGAAATAATTAAATTTCAGTTCAAATTTCAAATAACAAATTTTAGATCATTTCAATTTGAATTTTTTATTTCAAAGTTTAAATAAAGATTTAAACCTTTGAAATAATTAAATTTCAGTTCAAATTTCAAATAACAAATTTTAGATCATTTCAATTTGAATTTTTTTTATTTCAAAGTTTAAATAAAGATTTAAACCTTTGAAATAATTCAATTTCAATTTCAATATAATTCAATTTCAATTTTCAATATAATTCAATTTCAATTTCAATATAATCTAATTTCAACATTTCAATATATTTCACTTTCGACATTTCGATAAAATTTACTTTTGACATTTCAATATATTTTACTTTCGACATTTCAATATGTTTCACTTTTGACATTTCAAAATAATTCACTTTCGACATTTCAATATAACTGACTTTCGACATTTCAATATATTTTACTTTCGACATTTAAATATATTTCACTTTCGACATTTCAAAATAATTCACTTTCGACATTTCAATATAATTGACTTTCGACATTTCAATATATTTTACTTTCGACATTTCAATATATTTCACTTTCGACATTTCAATATAATTGACTTTCGACATTTCAATATATTTTATTTCGACATTTCAATATATTCCACTTCCGACATTTCAATATATTTTACTTTTGACATTTCAATATAATTGACTTTCGACATTTCAATATATTTTACTTTCGACATTTCAATATATTTCACTTTCGACATTTCAAAATAATTCACTTTCGACATTTCGATAAAATTTGCTTTCGACATTTCAATATATTTTACTTTCGACATTTCAATATATTTCACTATCGACATTTCAAAATAATTCACTTTCGACATTTCAATATAATTGACTTTCGACATTTCAATATATTTTACTTTCGACATTTCAATATATTTCACTTTCGACATTTCAATATAATTGACTTTCGACATTTCAATATATTTTATTTCGACATTTCAATATATTCCACTTCCGACATTTCAATATATTTTACTTTCGACATTTCAATATAATTGACTTTCGACATTTCAATATATTTTACTTTCGACATTTCAATATATTTCACTTTCGACATTTCAAAATAATTCACTTTCGACATTTCGATAAAATTTGCTTTCGACATTTCAATATATTTTACTTTCGACATTTCAATATATTTCACTATCGACATTTCAAAATAATTCACTTTCGACATTTCAATATAATTGACTTTCGACATTTCAATATATTTTACTTTCGACATTTCAATATATTTCACTTTCGACATTTCAAAATAATTCACTTTCGACATTTCAATATAATTGACTTTCGACATTTCAATATATTTTACTTTCGACATTTCAATATATTTCACTTTCGACATTTCAATATAATTGACTTTCGACATTTCAATATATTTTACTTTCGACATTTCAATATATTCCACTTTCGACATTTCAATATATTTTACTTTCGACATTTCAATATATTTCCCTTTCGACATTTCAATAATTATTTCAGGGAATGGATATATATCATTTCAATCTAAGGTGATAACAGTGATATAAAAATATAGACAATATCCGTATAGTTCAAAACATCCACAAATAAACACACATCACAACCATCATCCAAACGGTTCAATTTGCAATAATTTACTGATTACATGTGTCATGGTTTAACTAGCAATTCAACTCAAAATAAACTAACTGGCAATTTAATTTCTAACAGTTTAAATTAGACGTCCATTTAAAATGGAAATCAACAAACGACAATCACAGAAATTCAATTTCATAAAAATGTGAATATTTTTGCATTGTGAGAAAACTCACATTCGGTTCCACTCTGTCAGTTCTGAAATTCTGAAATTCTGTTTTTTAAAGTTCAGATCCGAATTTGCCTTAAATTTTCATTTGCTCCTTTTTCGTCTTGGTCAGTTTCACTGTGTAGATATCGTCGTTGTGATTTCAACGAACTTCGTTTCGCGAAAATCTGATTCAGTTTGAACGAGTTATGGCCATTAACGTATTTACCACTTTCATAATTAATTAAATAATTAATTAACTTCATTTTCATTAATTACTTCACTTAAGAATCTGGGCCGCCCGTTTTGCTTCTTCTTCCAGACCCCTTTCACGCTGAACGAACCCAAACCCGCTGAAACGAGGAGCCTGCCGCACCAAAATCCGACCGCCTGAGATCGATCGGCGGCCACCACTCCACTCGCCATGACGTGCGCTGCCTCCACCAGGTGTCGCCACCAACTCGGTGGCTCCAGTGATCGGAGAAACTGCTACGAACGATGAACCCTAGACGCCCAATTTCTCCCTATCGACAAGCTTAAACCAAATCACGACCGTTGATTTTGTAGAGCTTGCGTAGCTCTTCGATTTAGCTTCAATATGTTTGAATTTCGCTGAAAGGATTTGGAAATCGGAGGAGGTTTAATTTTGAACAATAATCGCCCTTTATTTCTCTTGGAGGCGGCGGCTCCTGATGTTGCTAGGGTTTGGTTAGAGAATGTTATATATATATAAGGAATTAAATATTATTATTTAATTTAAATGTTGCCTTTTAATGAGTTTTTACGTTTGGACTCCAAATCAAACCCAACGACTGTCGCCCCCAGCTAATTACCCACAATCCGAACACAATAGAATATGTTCCACAAGCCAATTCCATTGTTTCGATCAGTTTTTCTTTAAATTAAAATATAAATCAGTATATATTAAATTTAAACGCACATTTTAAATTACCGAGGCCACATTCTGACTCTAAAACTTCCCGAAAAATAAATCTAGCTATGTTTTGACGATATGGTCCCAACAAAACTAATTTCGTCGAATTCTGAGTGCGTTTGGAAAATGGCCAATTTCCAGTCGATTAAATTTAAACTGAAATTACCAAACACGTTTTCTTTTGCCACGCTCACATATTAAATTCAAAAATTATGAAAATTGAAACCCAACAATAATTTGATATTCCGGATCCAACAAAAGTGGTTTCGTCGAAAACGAAGGTCGTTTGCAAAATGGCTATTTTTAAGGGCTATATATTATATTAATATATATATAAATTCTACAGCGACTTTTCTGAATTTTAAACTGGACATAACTTTCAGTTTATAAAGTGAAATCTCAGTTTCTTACATTCGTTAGTAAGATATGATTAAACAGATTCAACTATTTCTTGTTTCGCTGAAATTCGATTTATTTTGAATCCTGTACATTCATTTGAAATTTAAAATCGAATTTCCAAACTATCGCGCCATTTCAGGCTCGTTATAAAATTTAAATAAATTTATACGTTCTAACCTCGATTAAACTAAATTTTTAATCGTTATTATTTTAAAATAATCATTTTAAATATTCGAAATTCATTAAAATAACTAAAATAAAAATTTTAAACTGGTTCTGAAAATCAAGGTCGTCACAATCTCCCCCACTTAAAATTTTCGTCCTCGAAAAGGAACGAAGCCGAAAGTCGTTTAACCAACCAACTCAACTTCCATTCTGGATTTCATTCTTCAACTTTTCAATTTCTAAGAATTTTCAAATTTCTCAAAAATTTGGCTAACGCCCTAAATTTTCGAAAAATTTCGCCATAACCTCCTTTGTACGGGGAGCATCGGGAAAATCCCCAAATCGCCACACAGGCCTTCTCATCTCAAAAAGAAAAAGAAAAAGCCAAGCGGCTAGACAATCGGCTCATAAAATCATCAAATCCCAATCAATATAATAAACATGTACCTATTGGTCGGGCACACAATTTTATTCCTCTTCTTAGCTTTCATGCTATGACCTGCTCAATATATATACATGTACATATATGCAAATTTCAATAAATTTCAATTCATTTCAAATTTGATTCTATATGGCTAAATTTTTCCTTTTGTTCTCTTATTGGTTTTATCGTTCCAATACTTTAATTAGTTGAACTAATTATCAAACATCATAACCAGCAATCAATTTGTGAATTAAATTTCCAAAACATATAACTTCTGTATACTCAAAAATCATATTTTTGATGCCAAATCCCAAACATTTAACCTCTAACTAAGTTTTGGTTCTCGAGCTTTGTAGACCAAAGCTTTTCCATTAAATCTTAGTTAAAAGACTAATAAATTCCAAATCATAATTTCATTGTTAATCGGGTTTTAAGAACTAATGTTATTTAAAACAATGTTCACAATCAACTGAAAACCAACTTCCACTTAATTCTAATTATATTTATTAACTAGAATACTTCTTTAAACCTTAGTTAAAAGATTTTTTTTCTTTTCTCAAATGGGTTCAAGAATAGTGTTATTTAAGACACCATTCACGACAACCCAAAATCCAATTTGTTATTTAAAACTGTTGGATTTTTTTTATTACAACCACTTGATTTAACCTTTATAACATTTCTTTGATTCAAATTAATTTTTTTCATCTTTACTTTTCGTTATCTTTGTACATTTCTGTGATTCAACACATCATTTTGAACATGTTATTCATTTAAATTTCACTTGTAAAATATTTCAGTACATATATATACTCTTAAACTTCTCATTTAGGTAGGTTTGTATATATAACTAATGAAATTTTAGTATTTAACAACTTACTCTTATTCATCAAAGTAACAGGGGTATTTGTTCCATTTTTTTCTTTAACATTTTCCTTACTTTATGTTTCAATTTTATAATATTATATTATATTTTCATTTATATTTTTCTTATCCATTTATCATATTTCTTTATTCACCTATTCAAATTTCATTTGATATTAATACTGATAATTATTTATTTCGTTGATTACCAACAAGGATAGTAAATTGTATAAATAGAGACTTGAGAATCTTAAATACCAGTTTCTTTTCAAAACATTTTGAAATAATATATACTATACATAAATAATTTTTTTTATAATAAAACATACTCAAGATTTCAAATTTAAAATTTCAAAAATGAATAGGTAGCAATGCTACCAAGTAGTCTCCCCCACTTTGAGACTCGAAAATGAAAGTCGATGACTATGATCATCTCATCACCGAAATTTATTTCCCAGTAGCAAAATAGAGTACTTAACCAATTTTTTTTTATTTGAATATCCTTCAAATATTACTACTATAAAAAAATTCAAAGTCTCGAAAATCATTTAAAACCAATTGGATTTAAATATCTCAAATTCTCTATTTTAATTTATTTTATTTATACTTCCTCATTAATTATAAATCAAATATAAATTTCAATTTTTTTTATTGTAATCAATAGGTTAAAAATATTGATTACTGAACCATTTAACTCTCTGAATTTCAAAGTATATCCTTTATATACAAAATATATAATCGAAAACTATATTGTGTCAAAATACCTTATTCAAGTGTTTTAGAACTCCTATCGATAACGTTGTCCAGACGCATCGACCAGAACTCCAAACTCAAACTCAACAAGCCAAACAACACAATACAAAACCATTTTATATCAAAATACAAGTACGCTCTCTCGTATATACGTACACTCAGAACTCATTCTAGGGTGTTACTAACCCTATCTCTAATGAGTAAATCCCAATAGAGCCAAGGTTTACTACTAAACCGTAAGCTCTTATACCAACTGTAACGACCCAGAAACCCGTACCTTTTGAATCGACAATAATCCACACATGTCTAACTCAAAACTGTACGTATTTACAGATTGTTAAATGATGATCCACATCTTCAACCATTATAGTCAAAAATATAGATAATCAAGGGGATTAATTTAGAATTAGAAAGAAAGAAGAAAACAAACACAGAATCTCGCAACGGAATGAACAAAATATAATAATCAAATAACAGTTCATGAAGCTGTTTAAGATAAACATTTGATCATTTTACAACATTTATCAGAGTTATACATTTATATACATAACTGATAATATAGAGTAATGCAACAGAATAGTAGTGGGATACAATAGTAATAATAGTATACCGTCTTCGTCTTCATCCTTCAGAAGATAACCTTTGAAACTGGGATGCTCAAGTCTGACCTGAGCGTAATAGCGGGAAAATAAAACAAGCTCGGATCAGGCAAAAATATTCTCGTCTAAGTCAAATCGATATCATATGAACATGCACACACATAACTCAAGAGATGTTACAGGAAATTCCATCTCCTAAGGATCCGTCAAACTAGATGCTATATAATATAATTTCGCTATTATACTAGTGTCTATTCACAAATACTTGTCAGAAAAATAGCGTAAGCGGGGTTACATTGATTACCCTTACACAGTTTATAAGCACATGGTCTATGCAGGTCCTGTAACACAACCAGTAACGTCGGTAGCCAGTGAGTCCCCTATAGACCTATGCCAAAAATCAAAATCGTAGTTGTCTCGCATAAGGATAAACGTATGACAAGGCACATGAGGCTATACCCAAAGTAGTATGCTACTAGTTTGCCTGATCCAGACTGGTGGTTACCCCTAACGGCCCACCGTAGACATCCGCCCCATATCGAATCAAAGGAAAATACATTCCATCAAGGGTGCGCACCAACAAAACAACAACAAAAAATAGTAATAGTATGGACCCGAGGCCCAGGAAAATCAAAGAGCAGACGTCCACTAAGAGGTAGTCAAGCCTCATTTGGTCTGGCACGGCTCCTGTTTTAGTCATTTCAAATCAACACAAGTGTCGGGGTCATCCATTATCATTCACTTTCTTCAAATCCAGTAATCGCCTCCAAATTCATCCTACTTAATTTCTGGAACTCCAACACGTACACAGTTGATAAAGTGGTTCCAACATTGACAGAGAGTATGTCAATAAGAGGCCCCGGTCTCTTTAACAATAGAACGTCATGTTACACACCGATTTGTATTTTATATTTCAAAAGTGAATCGTTATGATATCAAAATATCATATTCAACTAAACAAATTTTCACTTTAAAATATCATATTATTTTAATCACTATAATATTTACTTTCACAATTCATATTTTGCTTTGAGATAAATTTCAAATTAAATAATTGGTTATAACTTCAATCAACCACATTTCATTCGAATCATTCAGTTTACTTCAGAAATAGTTTTGAATTCATTTTTGATTTTAAAATCAAAATAATCATATTTACTTTTAAATCAGAGATTTAAATGTAAATAATTTCACTTCTAAAACAGTCTATAAGTTTGAAATAGTTTTGGGGTTTAAATAAATTTTTGAATAATTTTTAAATAGTTAAGAGATTTGGAATAGTTTGGAAATCAAAACAGCTTGAGTATTGGAAATGGTTTTATATATATTAAAATATTTTATAAAATAAACTACTTATATATATACATATAGAAAAATAGGTTTTAAAAAACAATTTATATAAAGTACTCCATATATCGAAGGAATAAATTTCATAAAATAGTTTATATATAAATTTGTTTATATAGAAATAATTTTCAAAACAACTGTTTCTTTCCATTTCAAATAAATATGAACCAAAGTTCAAATCTCAAAACAAACCAAATCAATTTCCAAAATCCAATCCAAATCGATTCCACAATCAAATTCATTTGAGAACAATCCATTTTTAAAGGATAACTTGACATTTAAAAATATTATTTGAATCTATTCGATTCAAATCAAATTCGAGTTCAAGTTCAAGTTCATAATATTTATTTAAGCCATTTAATTCGAATTTAATTTCAAATTTTCAAATTCAATTCAAATTCAATTTCAAAGTTTAAATAAAGATTCAAACCTTTGAAATAATTTAAATTATGATCAATTTTAGTTCAAAATTCAAATAACAAATTCTAGATCATTTCAATTCGAATTTAATTTCATAGTTTAAATAAAGATATAAACCTTTGAAATAATTTAATTTCAATTCAAATTTCAAATAACAAATTTTAGATCAATTCAATTTGAATTTTATTTCAAAGTTTAAATAAAAATTTAAACCTTTGAAATAATTCAATTTCAGTTCAAATTTCAAATAACAAATTTTAGATCATTTCAATTTGAATTTTATTTCAAAATTTAAATAAAGATTTAAACCTTTGAAATAATTAAATTTCAGTTCAAATTTCAAATAACAAATTTTAGATCATTTCAATTAGAATTTTATTTCAAAGTTTAAGTAAAGATTTAAACCTTTGAAATAATTAAATTTCAGTTCAAATTTCAAATAACAAATTTTAGATCATTTCAATTTGAATTTTTTATTTCAAAGTTTAAATAAAGATTTAAACCTTTGAAATAATAAAATTTCAGTTCAAATTTCAAATAACAAATTTTAGATCATTTCAATTTGAATTTTTTTATTTCAAAGTTCAAATAAAGATTTAAACCTTTGAAATAATTCAATTTCAATTTCAATATAATTCAATTTCAATTTTCAATATAATTCAATTTCAATTTCAATATAATTCAATTTCAACATTTCAATATATTTCACTTTCGACATTTCGATAAAATTTACTTTCGACATTTCAATATATTTTACTTTCGACATTTCAATATATTTCACTTTTGACATTTCAAAATAATTCACTTTCGACATTTCAATATAATTGACTTTTGACATTTCAATATATTTTACTTTCGACATTTCAATATATTTCACTTTCGACATTTCAAAATAATTCACTTTCGACATTTCAATATAATTGACTTTCGACATTTCAATATATTTTACTTTCGACATTTCAATATATTTCACTTTCGACATTTCAATATAATTGACTTTCGACATTTCAATATATTTTACTTTCGACATTTCAATATATTCCACTTCCGACATTTCAATATATTTTACTTTCGACATTTCAATATAATTGACTTTCGACATTTCAATATATTTTACTTTCGACATTTCAATATATTTCACTTTCGACATTTCAAAATAATTCACTTTCGACATTTCGATAAAATTTGCTTTCGACATTTCAATATATTTTACTTTCGACATTTCAATATATTTCACTATCGACATTTCAAAATAATTCACTTTCGACATTTCAATATAATTGACTTTCGACATTTCAATATATTTTACTTTCGACATTTCAATATATTTCACTTTCGACATTTCAAAATAATTCACTTTCGACATTTCAATATAATTGACTTTCGACATTTCAATATATTTTACTTTCGACATTTCAATATATTTCACTTTCGACATTTCAATATAATTGACTTTCGACATTTCAATATATTTTACTTTTGACATTTCAATATATTCCACTTTCGACATTTCAATATATTTTACTTTCGACATTTCAATATATTTCCCTTTCGACATTTCAATAATTATTTCAGGGAATGGATATATATCATTTCAATCCAAGGTGATAACAGTGATATAAAAATATAGACAATATCCGTACAGTTCAAAACATCCACAAATAAACACACATCACAACCATCATCCAAACGGTTCAATTTGCAATAATTTACTGATTATATGTGTCATGGTTTAACTAGCAATTCAACTCTAAATAAACTAACTGGCAATTTAATTTCTAACAGTTTAAATTAGACGTCCATTTAAAATAGAAATCAACAAACAACAATCACATATATCACAGAAATTCAATTTCACAAAAATGTGAATATTTTTGCAGTGTGAGAAAACTCACATTCGGTTCCACTCCGTCAGTTCTGAAATTCTGAAATTCTGTTTTTTACGGTTCGGATCCGAATTTGCCTTAAATTTTCATTTGCTCCTTTTTCATCCTGGTCAGTTTCACTATGTAGATATCGTCGTTGTGATTTCAAAGAACTTCGTTTCGCAAAAATCTGATTCAGTTTGAACGAGTTATGGCCATTAACGTATTTACCACTTTCATAATTAATTAAATAATTAATTAACTTCATTGTCATTAATTACTTCGCTTAATAAATATGGGCCGCCCGTTTTTCTTCTTCTTCCAGACCCCTTTCACGCTGAACGAACCCAAACCCGCTGAAACAAGGAGCCTGCCGCACCAAAATCCGACCGCTTGAGATCAATCGGCGGCCACCACTCCACTCGCCATGACGCGCGCTGCCTCCACCAGGTGTCGCCACCAACTCGGTGGCTCCAGTGATCGGAGAAACTGCTCCGAACGATGAACCCTAGACGCCCAATTTCTCCCTATCGACAAGCTTAAACCAAATCACGACCGTTGATTTTGTAGAGCTTGCGTAGCTCTTCGATTTAGCTTCAATATGTTTGAATTTCGCTGAAAGGATTTGGAAATCGGAGGAGGTTTAATTTTGAACAATAATCGCCCTTTATTTCTCTTAGAGGAGGCGGCTCCTGATGTTGCTAGGGTTTGGTTAAAGAATGTTATATATATAAGGAATTAAATATTATTATTTAATTTAAATGTTGCCTTTTAATGAGTTTTTACGTCTGGACTCCAAATCAAACCCAATGACCATCGCCCCTAGCTAATATAACATTCTTTTCTTTTGCCATTTCCATCGTTTCGATCAGTTTTTCTTTAAATTAAAATATAAATCAGTATATATTAAATTTAAACGCACATTTTAAATTACCGAAGCCACAAACTGACTCTAAAAATTCCCGAAAATTAAATCTAGCTATGTTTTGACGATACGGTCCCAACAAAACTAATTTCGTCGAATTCTGAGTCCGTTTGGAAAATGGCCAATTTCCAGTCGATTAAATTTAAACTGAAATTACCAAACACGTTTTCTTTTGCCACGCTCACATATTAAATTCAAAAATTATGAAAATTGAAACCCAACAATAATTTGATATTCCGGATCCAACAAAAGTGGTTTCGTCGAAAACGAAGGTCGTTTGCAAAATGGCTATTTTTAAGGGCTATATATTATATTAAAATATATATAAATTCTACAGCGACTTTTCTGAATTTTAAACTGGGCATAACTTTCAGTTTATAAAGTGAAATCTCAGTTTCTTACATTCGTTAGAAAGATATGATTAAATAGATTCAAATATTTCTTGTTTCGCTGAAATCCGATTTATTTTGAATCCTGTACATTCATTTGAAATTTAAAATCGAATTTCCAAACTATCGCGCCATTTCAGGCTCGTTATAAAATTTAAATAAATTTATACGTTCTAACCTCGATTAAACTAAATTTTTAATCGCTATTATTTTAAAATAATCATTTTAAATATTCGAAATTCATTAAAATGACTAAAATAAAAAATTTAAACTGGTTCTGAAAATCAGGGTCGTCACAGTTTATAAGGATAAAGAAAGGAATTCTGGAACTTTGGAAGTGTAAAGATGAATTAAGTGACGAATTAAATAATTAGAACATTTGAGTAGGGGAAAAATTGGAAGAAATTTTGGGTTGGAACAAACAGATCCATAGATATGAATTGAATGGATACCAGATATCTGAATTGATTGTGAAATCAAAATTAAAATTATGAAATCGAATGGAATGTGAGGATATTCAAATTTGATATTGGAAATAGAAATTTCCCAAACTTATATATATAAGAATTCAGTGGATTTGGAAACTAGTGATTTGGAAAGTAATCGATTTGAAACCAAATCTTATGCAATGGGGTTATGTAAGAATGAGGTGTTTGAAATTATGATTTGGAAAGAAAAATCATATGTAATTTAACATAAGTATGATTTATGAGGAGTATGAAATGAAATACTATATATGTATATAGTATTATATATTTCCAAAGCAAAATAAGGAAAGTACCTTCCTCTCTCTTTGAAATTCGAGCTTAATTAAAATGTGCTGCTGGTGGTAGTAGGTTTTCCAGACATAAAACTCGAGTTTTCATTGTTCCTTGAAGAACACGACCGTGTAGCATAATTCGCAGGGCTGCGGATGGCCTATGGAGGACGGATGTTTCTTGGGGGAACCAAACATAACCGTTGAGTCTGCTGCGATCTACAATTGTGATAATGGCGTAATCCGCAGAGAAGTGAAAGCTTACAGGTATGGATGTTTCCTGAGGGAATCAAGCGTAACCATTGTGTACCTGTGGTCCACATGGCATATCTACACGTGAAAGAAATGTAACCACCAGTGTTACTAAAGGTAGAATGGAGCCATGCAAGGGTTGAGATATCTTAGTGATGTGGAGCTACCTATTGATGCAGCACTGTCTTCGTGACTGGATTTGTCTTCGTGACATGATTGGTCTTCCAGACCTGATTTATCTCTATGACTTGGTTTGTCTTCGTGACTTGAAGTATCTTCATAATTCCATGTTTTGTTTTGTGACCCCGGGACAGAGCAGTCAACGCTTAGTGACCTCAGTTTTTCTTTTGATTCATAATTATTTTCCGTTGATCTGTCCATGACGAGATTCGCAGGGAAGTGAATTCCTACGGATTCAAATGTTTTCTGGGGGATCCAGACGAAACCATTGTGTATCAGCGATTCATGAACAATCAACATATTAATATCACATTGGGACTTTCCGTATCTGTTTTCTTTTAACAAAGAATTTTTGTAAGTATTTTCACTGGGAGTCAAAGCAAGGATATTTATTAATAGGAGATTTTAGTCGTGCGCCTGGCCAGCGTATGCCTAACATCTGTGAGAACCACAATGAACTTGTCGGACTTCGAGTTATCAAATATTTTCAAATAGATAATTTGAAATTAAAATATACCTGATTTAATAAGAATTTTGAAGTATTTTCGAGTCTACAGCTTTGTAATAGTATTTTTTGCGGATTTCATGTTATGTGTAAATATTACAAAAGATTGCAGATTTTGAGGGGAAAAAATATCAAATTGACAAATTACAACTTAAAGAAAGGATGTTATTTACACTCTTCAATGAGTGTTGGAAAGGATTAAATAGGCTGAATGTAAGAAGATTGGGTTGAGGGTTGCTAAGCCTAGACCCATTACAATTGCAATGTTAGATAAGTAACATTGACAGATGGCGTTTATATTGAAATTAAGAATAATTAGAAATTCATAAATCTAACTTATGCAGAATTTGAAATTTAAGAAGAGATTGGTTTTGCGAAGTAATTTGATTTCCCTAGTTAATTGATATGATAAATAAGAAGGATCAATGGCTTAAATATAAATATTAGTTGTGGAAGAATTTCACATAAATATGAAAATGAAAATATACATTAGTATAACTTTAACGATCTCTCCTTTTCGGGGATGAAAAGATTTTAAATGGGGAGATTGTAACATCCCAGAAATTTCAGCAACTGGAATATGGAATCAACTAGAGATCTAACTATTAATAATCAATTTTATATTGACTAAAAATCAGATATAATATTTTGTATATGAATGGAATCTGGAATGGTTTGTTGAAAACCAAATATTTATTGCTGAATATTTGAATTTGATTGAATACTTAAATCAGATTTGAAATTTTACTGAATAAAATAAAAAGTTGAATTTAAAGCAAAACGCAGCAACATAAAACGAATTGGAGATTTATTTGTTTAAAGATATGGAAATTCGATATGAAGATATAGATGGTTGAAATTTAAAATAAATGTTATTAACGTTAAATAAATTGGAGTTTTTATTTGAAGAAATTTATTTGGATTGGTGTATATTTGTGTGTACAGAAATTGAATTTTTCGTTTCAAATATTGGAATGAAACGGAGTGGTTGGTGAACAAATGGGAATAAAATCAGTGAAATAATAATAATTTAAAAAAAATAAGTGTCGTATAAATCAGAAGTCGGATTACGTACGGATTAATTTTATTGGAATTAGAACGAGAAAAAAAAAGAGTACGTATAAATTTCTATCGCAATTAGAGAGTGCGTTGGCGGTGCAAAATTAGGGCGTTTCGAAATAATTTGCTATATGAGTTAATATTTAATATCATCTTTACCTTCCTTTGTAAAACTGCGCAGACCTATATTCTGAAGCACGCCACTGTCTATTGCCCTATTGATTTTACATCATCCTTATCTTTGTCCATTACTTCTATAAAATAAAGCCGTGTCCCTCAATTTCTTGAGCCAAATCGGTTTTTCCCCAAATTGATTTTTCCTCAAAATCATGTTAATTGTAACGTCCCGCATTTTGGCGGTTCGTATTTTGAATTTTTAAAACAAGTTTAAATATTGAATTCAGAATATAAATGGATTTATATATTAATTAAAACGAAGTTGAACGTATAAAAATATATATTAAATATAATCGAGCCCGTAATATCGCTGCAGTTCATAATTTAATGTTCTGAAATTCAACTGAGTGTACCGGACTTGTTTTGAATCGGATTTCTGCGAAACGAAAAACGTTGGAATCTTTTGAACTGTATCTTTCCAACGGAAGTGGAAAATAAAGATTTCGTCGTACAGACGGCAAGATATGTCCAAATCAAATATTCAGAAAGTCGCTATGAAATCGTATATTGACCGTAACGGTTATTTGAATATAACTTGATATCGGTTGCAAATCGGGATAAGGTTCTTTTGAGGCGCAGCAATAATTTAATTTTTAGAATTTTTATGTAATTTTTAATTAATTAAATATGCAAATTTTTATTTGGGGTATTTCGCACCCTGTATCGGTATTTTGGGATTTCGAAATATGAGTCAATCTACCGGTATTATTATATTTTGGGACCATGACACCTCGTTGAGCATGACTGCACTCTTACTTCTGTCTGTAGCAGTTCGTACTTGAAGGTAATTTGACATAACGCGGTACTTTTAAATTTTAAAACGTAAAATATATACATGTCCTATTATCCGTTCCTCTTACTACTGTGAACACACCTTACGGTATGACTAAAGTTGCTTGGCACCTTTTTATTTGGGTGAGGAATTGGATGGAACACGGTTATGAATTTGACAACGTATACTATTTTTTTTATAAATTATATCAGGTTTTATAATACTTATACCTATACCTATTTGCGTTACTTCCAAGCTAAACTTCTCGCCTTTTCTTTTCACCATTAAAGCAGACCATACCCTACTCCCACCTATCTATGAATCACCATTCCGCAAAGCGTATGACACTGACTTCTTCAACCTTAAGCTATACACAGCATGGCAACTTTCTTTTCAATGAATGGTGCTCCATAATTAGTACCTTAACCTATATGATAGCCACTACATCCTATTCCTTAATCGCTAAGGAAATATAAGCTATAAATACACCTTATGTTCTCGTGTATTTCTCCGGGGAAAAATATGAAAGCTCGATAGTTTTAATGGCGCAAATAACAATTTAAAATAATCGGAAACAAGCTATGCTCCTCTAAAGATTCCAAGACCTGTATCATTGAAATAAATGAACGGTTCGCTTCAACTTCATAGGAGATTTGCGAGGTGCGATCATCAAAATCATGGTGCCGCTGTCACTTTAAGGCACCAGATCGACATGAAATAAAAATGTAGCGCCGAGAGTTGAGAGATCGCAGAACGGGGTTGTCAGGAGCATGTCTGAAACTTGGCGTCAGCAGTAGAGTGAGGGCGAGATGAAATAACGTGGCTTGTTGTTGAGGTTGGCATGTATGGCGAGGGGTTCCAGAACATGCAGGGTATTTACATTGGTGTGTGTTCTTTGGTCTGAGCTGATGGCGCAGATTTCAGGCAACAGGACGGTGGAGCTCGCCAAAAGTGGAGGGACTGTAGAAGCAGAGGTGCATACGTGTGTATTGGTGAGGAGAGAAGGGGATCTCGTGTATATGCTGAGGAGTGGCGAAGTTGTGTCGAATACTAGGTGAATGAATGTAGCGCGGTGAGGAAGGAGAATACACAGCAACGGTTTTCAAAACAAGGAAATGTAAAAGGGACGTGAACAGTTGTTGAAATAGGGAGCAAGATGATTTAGAACGCAAAGAGGGGGCGATAGCTTGAGTTTTGGGGCGAGGTGTTCTTGTACACGCGGGGCATGCTGTATATTTGTTTTAGTGGAGGTTAGTTGTTTTAGAAAGGAGATGGGATTTACGTTAGAAGAGGCACGGACGTGAATGGTACAAGGAGCTGATGTAAAGGGATACGTGCAAGTCTGAAACGATGGAATGCATGCGCTAGCTTATGATGTTTGTATGGAAGGATTGGAGTAGGTGAGGCATAAATAGGAGCACGTAAGTAGGGGACTTCGGTGCAAACATTTACCAAAAGGGAGTTTCAGAAACATTGGACGGGGAAAGCAAGTAGTGTGTATATATATATAAGGAAGTGTGTGTGTCTAAGGAGAAATGGACGCAAGGCTTGAGTGTATAAAAGATTTGAAGGAGCAGAAATCGGTTCATTGAAAGGGAGCTTGCGAGAATGGTGAGGAGCAATTGCGGTTATACAGGTAGAAAGTGTTTACTGCAGGAACGTTTGAAGTACAGTGTGTATCATTACTTGAAGGTGGTAGTCTCACGTGAAATGAGGGTGTTGTTTTCTTTTACGGTTGCGTGAAGTCAAACGAGTACTGGAACTTCAAAAATGAAGGAAAAGGAGTGGCTACAAGTACGCTGATAACATGGGGAAGTGTCATTGTCGGAAAGTTTGTTGGATGGCGTATGCATTTGAATTAGCAAGCAAGTGGCGGTTTTGTTTTGGTAGAGAAAGGGTTCGCACTCGTGTCTGTGCACTGTTAATGTGCATTTGCACTAGGGAAGGGGCCGTATGTATATGAATGGAGTGGAGTGTGCGTCAGTGAAGTCAGTGAGGCAAAGATGGGACGTTGGCAAATCTCGGAGAATGACTGAGGTGAAGTACTGGAAACGAGGACGTAGTGTGTGAGCCAAGGGAGCTGCGGAGCACTGGCGGAGACAGCAGCTATCAAAGGTAGTTTTCAGGTATACAGGCAAGAGACAAGCAGGGCAGATGTGAACGCCTGGTTAAATCGACTGACGAAAATCGTTATTAAACGGTTAACGCGGCCAGGTGAGTAAAATCACTAACTCTGATCTATTTAAAATATTATAATTATATTTTAATGTTGTTTGAATGTTGTGTGATGGTCGTTTAGATAAATTACAGGTAAAATTGGATGAATAATATATATCGTTGCATATATACACATCATGGGGTGGATACCGATTCCATCGATTAGAATATTTCCTAGTATAGAGTTAGTGTTAATTGTGTGGACTAACATCTATGGATGCGGGAAACCGGTTGGAGGAATCCAACTGGATTCCTCGATATTTATATGGACTGTTTGTTTTGTATGCACTGTTCGAACCCGAATTACATTTAAAACCCCGTGTGAATCATTGACGTTGAATGAAAATTCAGTATTTGCTTTGATAAATAAATAAACGATATCGATTAAGGAAGTGATAACAGTCGACCGTAAAACCATCGTTTTGTTAAGAAGTTGATTTGCCGTCAGGCAAATGAACGAAGTTAATTATAAAAATTATATTTTTATAATTAAAGAGAAGATTTAAATTTATAATAGAAGTTCTATTATAAACCAGTATTTTAGAGTTCGTTTTATAAAGAAAATATGAACGATTATTTGACATAAGTTATTAAGATATAATCATCCTACGAGGAATAATGTGGATAATTATTTTCAAACAAAAAGTTAAGAAATATTATTAGATTTATTATATTAATCTAATGTTAAGAAGTAATTAAAATCAGTTAACGAATTTACTGATGGAAAGAAGTTGATTTAATCAACTGTTATTTGGGAAAAATGATTATTAGATTAACTGGGTCCTTGTAATGAAGTATAAATAGAACTGTGGAATAAAGTTAAAACGAAGAGTAAATGTTCATAAACAACAAAGATTTCAAAGTATGAATATGGTACTATAAAACCATATTCCAAAATAAAACAAGGAAATACGATTTAATGTATAAGGGATTAGAGTACAGACTTATATCTGTTCTAAGGTAAGAACGTTGTCGATCAAGGTCTGAGAGGTAAATAAAATACCCCAACTTGAACGGCTTCACTATTATCGAGGAACGATATCAGTTTGTAACGGAAAGAGATGTAAAGATTTTGTAACGGAAAGAGATGTCAAGATTTTTGTAACGGAAAAAGACGTCGAGATTAGATATTAAGTGGCATATAGCAGCGTATTGCAAGCTTGAACGATAGCGATAAAATAACGCTGTTAAATAGGCTTAAGCGTGACGGTTATGTCAAGATTAGTTATATAAGGATATTACAGCGTATGACAAGTTTAGAACCATAGCGATAGATTAACGCTGTTAACCAAACTTAAGCGTGATTTTTATATATGGTAGCACTTCCTAGGAAGCGAAAACAGTTAGTTTGAAATCCACTTATTTGAAAGTATTAAGTAACGATGTTGTAAGAAATATAAGAATAAGTTTGTAAAGAGAAATTGGAGGATCGTGTTAGAAGACGATGGCAGCATTTCGATGTTCGAAATGTAATTGGAATTAAACCACTAGGATTTGGAGCTATAATTCGACGAAGTCGAATGTATTAAAGTAACGTATTTTATGAATTATAATCTGATAGGATCGTCAATACTTAGTTTAAACCAATAAATTATATTAGGATAGGTAATCAATATCTAGTTATAAACTTGATATTGATTGAATAAGAAGTTGACTTAGAACCAGAATTATAAAGTGGAATGGAAATATAAAATTATGAAAGAGATAAGTTTATTTATTACTTGAATAAAGAGTTATAAAGGTGTTTTAGATTTCTATGATAGAAATGATATTCACATTTTGAAGTGAATAATGTTTTAAAGTGAACATTTGGCAGATTAAAATGTTATAATGAAATTGGAAATATTTTTCCTATAAAGATAGGATAGATTATCCAAGTACAGAAATAAAGAATGTGAAAACAATGGAAATGGTTTGAATGTTAGTAACGTATACTTTCTGGAATATGGGAGAATAAGAGTTGATAATAACTGGGAATGTTTTCCAAGAGTGTGAAAAGGGTAAAACGGGATTAGAGAAATATCCGGTAAGATATGGGAATTCGAATAATAAAAACGAATGCTAAATAAAAAGGTGCCCGTGGTGGTGTGCGTTTAGTTGTTCAATTGGATGAATGTTTGTTTTAACTCCGATAGTTAAATAACCGACTATCGAAGTGTTTTGACCATCGTTGTCAATACGGAGAGACCGGTTAAATATATTATCTGAAAACCACTCCGTATAGGCATAAGCGCTGCGAATTAGATATGCTGAAGATAATTGAAGACGGAGTTAAATGCAAGGATCGTCCAGTTCCAGAATGATGTTTTTGTTTGTCCAGTCCCAGGACAACTTGTATGGACGAGTGTCTGACAGAGTATTTCCAACGGTCACGCCGTTGATTTGTACGGATATACCAAGTTGGTGGGGAGAAGGTAACTTCTCTTTATTCTACACCCAGTGTGCATTTGTGTAATCAATGTGTGATTATGGATTTGACGATGTGACATTCAAAGTGAATGGTGATCAGATGTTCTGAAGATAGACGTAGTCTCTAGCCTCACAACCAGGAATGACAGAAGTTGGGCTAGGCAGCATGGCTAGTTGGGTCATCCCCAAGCAGGGTGTATTGTCACCGATCTAGAGAAAATTCATATTTATACTTCTTTCGATTCTGTATCTTCGGATGACGGTTGGATGGCCTGCAACCGTGGTGGCAATATATTCGCGACACTCAAGCTAAATGAGTGAGCGGTCATGTGTGGCCGGGTTGCAAGACGTTCTTGTTGAACCCTGAATGTATCCCCTCTAGAGTACACTATTCAGAAGGTGCTCCCATACCTTGTTTGTTGAAATTCAATCTCCAATAAGCGCCCTGCGGTTTATGATTTTATACTATATATATGTGGAGCGTGAGATGCAAGCGTTCTCTACTTGATGATTTAATTGAGTAGACATTATTATAATATCACTGAAGTTTGATATAAAAATATGTTGGGTTATAGTAAGGTAAAAACCGTCCATGTTTATGTGTGGGTTGGTCTTACTATTACCTTCTTGTTTGGAAAAGGATTTTCGAAGTTAAACAGTATGGTTGGAATTTACTCACACCAGTCCCATGACTGACCCAGAGTTTATTTTGTTTTGTTTTCCCTAAACTCTTGGGTGCCCAAATTTGTACGGGCAGTCAAGTGTTTCAGGCTTTGCAGATTCACTTGGAGGAGCTCAAAAGCAGGAAGCTTCACCATTAGTTATGTAGATTTATTTCCGCTGTGATATGATGTATTGTACTCTGATAATGGTATGTATATACAATACAGTTTTGTATTCAAAGTTATGTTATATAATACATCTTATTTTGTTCCGCTGCGAGTTTCGTGTTACTCTGATTCTGTTTAGTTGTGATCTTCTTCTTCTTCTATTCTATTAGTTCTATCTTTTCTTTCTCACCCTCTAAATTCTTCTATTAATGTCCTGGTGTTTTCGATGCTTGAATAGTCAACAGTGTGTTTTTATGTTGATTTTTTGGGTCGAAAACTTCAGACGTTACATTAATGGTCGAAGCCGCCATACGTGCCATCACCTTGTTCTGGAGAAACCAACGGTCCCCATCTCCTGCTCAGTCAACTCCGACGACCTATCTTCCCTTCGATTAGCCAGGCAGCGCCACTCATGTTTAAAGCCGCCACCATCTCTGCTGAACCCGAAGGCGCCATCCCCGTGTGAAGCTCCAACTCAACATCACCGTGCCTCTTAGTAGACTGGCCATTGAACCTCGCTGCGGCTCTGAGTCAACGAAAGCTTCAGCACGTCAAAATTGAAACCAACGTCACCATCCAAGGAAGCCATGACTTGAAATCTGCGCATATCTTGTCGCCGCTGTTCCTTCAAAGCCAAGTCGCAATTAGGTGAGCATCTCACTTATGATTAATCTTAGTTTCAAGAGAATTAATTTCAACGTAAGCTAGGATATATAATAGTTGATTTTGGATTGGATTCGTTGTTTTCTGTGATTGTTGTTAACTTCACGGCTCATGGTAATTCGTTGTTGTCTATTCACTTGTTATGCTGCTTCGAGTGTTGTTGATAAACTCGAATTGTTGTTAATACTTGGGCTTTGCTGTAATCTGGTCACCAAAACCTTAATCTAAAAACTCATGGGTATATATATGTATGTATACAACAAACACTTGCATTTGAATAAGTCGGATAAACTAAATTTTGTCCTAATGTCGTGAAGTACTGAATAACACAGATTATATTTGTTTCCCTTGTTCCCTTTACCTCATCCAGTATAATTTAAACATAATGACAAAGTAATGATGATCTTAGGATAAGCATAATTATGGTTGTACTGCCAGATTTTGTAGATTATGATTACTGGGGAAAATCGAATTATGCTTGCTGGAATTGGATGGTTGTGAAACAGCCACGAAATGTTAAACTTTCTTTCACGAGTTTAGATTGATATAGCTGTACTTTTTGGTAACAGTAAGGTTTATCATTGAACCGAAAATCCATCGTCGTTATAAAGGAAAAAGAGAGTATTTGTTTGCTTAATAAAAATGTTTTATGGAGACTATACGAGGGATAGACAATCTGAAACTAAAAAAAAAAAGAGGATAAACTAAAATGATATGTGGATGTTTACTGGTCCATGAAACCAACTACAAATAAAAATTGAGATACATCTTCACTGGTAAATTATGGTCAGCGTTGTAGGAGACATAGGCATGTTTGTGTATATATGTATATTCCTATGTATATTTAGTTGCCTGCTACGTGAATATGGTTGATATGTGTGAAATCTAGATTTTTGGGGAATAAAATAGAATTAAACTCCACTTATCAATAGTATTAGTTTCAAGCCAATTTGGAATACCAATGTGTCTGCATCATTTATTCACAGCGTACGTTTAAAATTAAGAAAAGCAGTAGAATCTCGCTGCCATGTAACCATTGGTAACAATATCTACAATATGGACATTTATTTTTCCTCGTCAAAATTCTTGTTGCTTACTGCTAAAAATTCCTTGTTTATCTACATATTTACTAGTCAAAGGAATGTTGATTATGCATAAAATCATCACTGCAATACTTACCTATCCAGTTGGTTTCTAATATTGCTGCATGTTTAAACACTCCATGTTTGTTTAAAAATCTGGAACTACATATACATGGGATGCCATAATTTTTCAACAATGTGAACTTAGACATAATGAATGTATTGAAATAAAAAATAAAGAGACATAGACGTTGGAACAGCAGTAGAAAGTAAATTGGAAGCAAGAGATATCTCAGATGAATATGAATTTGGACATCTGATACTAGCCAATAACATGAACTGAAAGCTCAAAAAGAATCAGAAAAGTAAATGTAAAATAATCGAATGTTAAATCAAGGATAACGGCAAGCATATCAACCACTTGGATGCTTTGAATCTGGGATTAGATTATATGACCGATATTTATAAATAAGAAAGGAAAATTCATTTAATTCATGATAATATAATGAAACATTCCATCCTTTGTTAAGATTCATGAGAATATTACATGAAGGTTTTATATTGAAGTAGTACTAGTATACCTTAAATTAAAGGTTCATAAATTTTTCCATGGTTAGTACGGAATTAGACATATATATATATATATATATATATGCATATATGTAATCTTGTAATGGCAGGGTATTTTTTTTTTTGAAAATTGGTTCACTTTATTACTAAAACCAATAACAAACCTCCTTTATGAGCCTCGTTAAAACCTTGCAATCCCCCTAGTGGGTACCTTACAAGGAAAAAGAGTACTCATAAATTTGGTTAATACATCATCTATAAAATAACCAACAGAAAATACAACAAGAAAAAAAGAAAAACCATCAAAAGCAAATAAAGCTTTTACTCTGAAGACCATCTTCACCGGCCCTTTCAAGCCCAAAGCCCATCACCGACCTAAAAAGGAGTCAAACACTTCGAACTATCCAGAGTAAATCAGTTCTATCCCCCAACGAGCTAACATCTGTTCATTCCTCAAAGTACGAGCAGTTTTAGATCCATTACCACGAACCAGATCTACAATCTCCTTCTCAATCTTCAACAAAATAATTGATGCAAGAGTTCTTCGATTCTGGAATACTCTCATGTTTCTTTCCCTCCAAATGAAATACACCACTGTCGTGAAAGCACCGAAAGCTAAATCTCTAATTTGGTCCTTAGCTGAAAATTGGGAAATTAGGGTTCTTGCTTCATCCTAAAGATTATCATGAAGATGAGGTGACAAATCAAGTTTCCGCTTTACTGATAACCAAATAAAGGAGGAAAAATCACATTGAAATAACAGGTGGTTAATGGTTTCAGGATGATTATTGCATAAAGGACACAGAACGTTTTCAACATCACTGAAACGAAGCAAGCGATCTTTGGTGTTCAATCTTCCTAGCACTGCAAGGTACGAGATAAAAGACATTCTTTTACTGTTTTTCTTATGCCATACCACTGAAAAAATTGGATCTGAAATCCCACTTATGCGAGTATACTCCCATACTTTATGAAAGGAAAAGATTCCACCTTCACACCACTCATAGAAATCCTGATGTTGACTAGAATTAACTACTAATGGACTGATTTCATTAATTAATTCTCGTGTTGCAGGATGAACTTCAGGATGAAATTCTTCATTTCTGATTATAGAACTGACTTTTTGCTCAGAATTACCAATTATCTGGAGCCTATCAAAACCCAAAAGATCCACCATGCATTTGCAATTGATCCATGGATCATACCACAGATAAGAATTTTCTCCTTTACATATTACCTTATTAAAAAGTTGCTTTGAATTAGATCTGAGTTTCAAAATAGCTTTCCATGTACTAGAAGAATTTGGATCTGCAGCCATTGACCAAAAATGCTCATTCCTGCAATATTTATTATGAATCCATCTACTCCATAAAGAAGTATTTGATAGAAAATTCCATAATAGTTTAATGCGTGCAACTTTTTTCAAATCTGAGAAATTCTTAAGACCAATTCCCCCTTCATTCTTAGGCTTGCATAGAATAGACCATGCTACCTTATGAGCAGTTCCTCCCCAGAAAAAATCAGCACAAAGAGACTGTAATTTATCCAATGTAAATTCTGGTATTTGATATATGAATAGCCAGTATAAAATAATAGGAGTTATCACTGAATTAATTAATTCTGCACACCCTGTAAAACTTAACAGTCTAGTCTCCCAACCATGAATCTTACTCTGGACTCTTTGAATTAGGGAATTGCATTCAGAATAATTCAAGTAATTGGATGAAAGAGGAACACCTAAGTATTTTACAGGCAATAAACCTTGCTCAAAACCTAATATATCTAGTATTTCACTTCTATTCAAAGTAGAAATACTAAAAAATATTTTGGTTTTAACAGCATTTACATTCAGGCCTGCATAGATATTTAGGTTATGAAAATTTCCTTTTAAAGTAGTTGCATTGAGAGTAGAAGCTTTGCCAAACACCATCAAGTCGTCTGCATATAGGAGGTGAGAGATAACTGGCCGAGTTTTACTACTAGGATAAAATGACTTTGAAACAGTTGCCTCATCCATCAGAAAAGTAAAATATTGCATACAAATAGCAAACAAATATGGTGATAAAGGGACCCCCTGCCTAATTCCTCTTGTAGATTTGATAAATCCCTTAGGAATTCCTTGAATCATAATTGAGAATGTAGCTGTCTCCATGCATTCATATATCAATTTTATAAAGTGATTAGGAAACTTCATTCTTTCCATCAAAAAACAGATTAGTTCCCTATTTACTTTATCATATGCTTTTTGCAAGTCAACTTTTACACTCATTTTTGGCATACCAGCCTTTTTGAAATCTCTCAATAGCTCATGAGCTATAAGGATATTATCACCAATATATCTTCCTTTAATAAATGCACTCTGGTTTTCAGACACTAGGAATGGGAGAAAAGGTTTTAGTCTATTACATAAAATTTTTGAAAATTTTTTATAATAGACATTGAAGCATGAAATTGGTTTGTTGTGAGAGATTTCTGATGGTTTATCATTTTTAGGTACAAGAGTTATAAAAGTATGATTTAAAGCCTTGGGCAATTTTCCAGAAAGAAATATATCTGAAATAGCTTCTAATAAATCAGATTTAATACTATCCCAATGCACTTTAAAAAATTTAACACTCATACCATCTGGCCCAGGACTTGATTCATCATGAATTGAGAAAACTGCTTCTTTAACTTCAGGTAGATCAACTTTTCTCAATAAACTTCTTTGTCCTTGCTCATTTATAAAAGAAATAGGCATGAAGTGAGGGAATTCAGTTGATTTAGGACCATTAAACAAAGAAGAAAAATAGTTGATGGCTGCTGATTCAATTTCATTTGCCTTAAACAACAAGGATCCATTAGAATCAATCAATGCTCTAATATGGTTGAAATATCTTCTATTAGACATTCGTGAATAGAAAAATTTTGAATTTGTATCTCCTTGCTGTAACCAAGAGATCTTTGCTTGTTGTTTAAAGCTTCTGAAATATATGTATTGTAGTTCCTGATACTCCTTCTTTGCATGTAGATAATCATCATAAATTTGCATATCCTCTGGATGAAGATCAACTTCAGATTCAAGCTGTGTCACCTTCTGTTCAGCCTGTTTCAGGTTAGAAGTATTCTTATCTCTAACTCTATTCCAGTTTTTCAACTCAGTTTTACAGTATTTTAACTTCTGTTGAAACTGGTAACTATGAAAACCCCAAACATTAGAATTCAAACCCTTTTGCACAGCTTCATAGTAACCTGCATAACTGTTCCAATCATTTCTATATCTAAATGGAAAGCCCTTCACTTCTTGAGTAGGAATATGATCTACAACAATAGGATTATGATCACTAGATCTTTGTTGAAGTGATAAGGCTTTCATGTTTAAAAATTGATGAAGACAGATATTATTCACCAATATTTTATCAATATGAGTTGCTACTCCTCTTCTACGCCATGTATAATTAAACCCCAATGGTTTTATTTCTGTTAAATCTGTTTGGAAAAGAAACTTCTGAAATTCTCTCAACTGATAATAAGGAATTGGAGGACCCCCTTTTTTATCTTTAGGTGATAATGCATTGTTAAAATCTCCCATAAGAATCCAAGACTATGAATAAGAAATTGAATCTCTAACAAATGTTTCCCATAAACCAACCCTATCTGCAAATGAGTTACTACCATATACAACAGTAAAAACCATTTCAAAACCACCTTTATTGATTGCTTTGACTGTTAAATGCTGTGTAGACATAGAAAGAGTGTATAACTCCCATACATTTGAATCCCAAATACACAAAATTCTACCAGTAGCCAAAGAAGAATTATTAGTCAAGTATTTCCAGTCTTTAGGCATTAATGAGGAAAATAATCTCAAATTAACTGCAGACAATTTAGTTTCTACTAAACCAACCAAAGTTGATTTAGTATTATTTAGGAGTGAGAATACATCTTTCATTCTAAAAGATGTATTCATACCCCTAACATTCCAAGTTAATATTGTCATTTAATTGAAGAGTTACTCCTTGTGATTCTTTTAGGAGGAGTAATTACTTTTGCTTTAGAACCTTGCAGATAATTCTCATTCTTATCAATTAGCAAAGAAACGTCAACCTGTTTTTCATTGTCCAGATTAATTACTTTGTCAGCTTCCTCTATGTGATCAGCAACATTGTTTAACATATCTGGATTTATATCTTTAGGGAGCTTTTCATTTAAGAAATCAAGATCATCATTGTTATCAGTAGAGGAGTGATCTTCATTGTTAAATCTAGATGATTGAGAATCTAACCCTTGCTTTCCTGACTCTTTAGAATTTTCATCATGTGACTCATCAGCAACTTGAGAATTATTAATTCCAGATGATTGTGGATCTAAACCTTGCTTTTCTGGCACTTCAGGAATTTTATCATGAAACTCATCAGCATCAGGAGGTTTCCAGCGAGAATCAGAAACTTCAGCATGATAATCATCATTATGCCCAAACAATTTACACTGACAACACTTCTGAGGTACAAATTCATATTCTACTGATATTGAAAATTTTTGCCCATTATGTAACTGAATAGGAATTTCAGTTTTCAGATCTGTTTCAGTGTCAATTAGTATAAGGATTCTAGCATACTTTGAATACTTTTTCTCCGCTGTATTGAAATCAATCAGAAGAGGTTTTGAAATATAACTTGACAACATTTGAATAGCATTTTTAGTCCAAAGTTCAAATGGTAAATCAATTAATCGAATCCAGATCTGGACCGTATTGCACTATTTACCATTGAAATCAAATCCAGGATACCTGACCTCAACATATAAAAGCTTACCAAAATATGAGTATGTTGAACACTCTTTGATTCACTCAAAATCCTCTTTAGATTCAAATTGAACAATAAAATTGTAGTTAGAAGATACATGAGTGTTGAAACTACCAATAGGCTTCCATACCTTTGAAATATACTCTTTCAATTTGACTGTAGATAGTCTAAAGTAGATTGGAATTAGAGCCACTGTATTAATCCAAGAGATCTCTGATTCATTATATATATTTTTAGGTATGAAGATAAAATCTGATTTCGGAGGAACATATTCGAGCTGTCTGTTTTTCAGATCTGCAACCAGATCTGGATTAGATGGAGAAGCCATAACAGGATTTGAGTGGATTTTAGTTGTTTGATTTGATAGATTAATTTTTGTAGATGAATGAAATTGATGAGGATTTGATGTATTTTGTCCGTCGTTTCTGTCCGCCATTTTTGATGAAAAGTGATGAAAAGTTTTTTTTTTATGGCAGGGTATTTTCATTTGAAAAAGAAAATATAGAGAAGAATGCACAACAGGTGCATACGTTGGGCTGAAGTGATGTATCATATGCTAGCTTAGGATTTCATATATTTTGCCTGCTAGCGTTTATTTTGGATTGATCACCTCAGTGATACTTTTATTTTCTTACTAATTGGAAACATTTTCAAGAAAACCCACCCTAGCTTATATACATATGTCTGACTGCATTAGAAATTTACCATGATAACTATGTTTATTTTACCTTACTATGTTTTACCCGTAATCCTTATGCAATTGCACCTGAAGTCGATGTCCTTGCTATCTTCAGTTTCTGAAAATTGTGTTTGGCCATGTAGGTGTTCGGAGACTTAATTTCGGTATATATGCGGTGGATGCTATACATATGTGTATATGTATACTATCGTGAATATATATACGTATTATCGGCTTACATATATATATCTAGATTTCCCCGTTGCCTTGATGACTATGAATACACTATCAACAATATATACAAGTACATAATAATATGAAGTACATGTTGATTTGCCCGGCTTGATTTCAGAACTAGGAGTATGTGTTTTTTTTTAATCTAAATAAGACTTACTGCCTATGTTTTAAGTTGAGTCTAGGAGTTTATGTCTTATATATTATTCCATGTTGCTGAAATAAGGAATACTGTCCTCTCTTTGATATGTGATCACTTGGTCCTAGTAATATCTGGATAACTAGGTAATTAAACATGATGTGCTCATTTTATAAACCGGGAACACTGGCTCGTGTTGCATTTACGCCATGACTTATATATACATATTGATGGCAAGACAAAAAAAATAGCTACTTGCCCTGTTTCTAAACTTGAATCATATAAAGTGTTGTTAGATACCCCTATTTGATCTGCATATATGTATCCTTATTTACATGAACGTTAAAATGTTATGTGACCCTGTTTTGTCAAATGTTAACAAATTTAAGCATGTTAGATGTACTGTGGCCGATTGAAATTGACTACTGCATATACGTGGATTTCCAGTTAAAACATTTAGATCGAGAATGAAAAACGCCTGATTGAATATTCGAGATTTGTTATGATTAGCTAATATATTTCAGTTTATAGAAAAACTAATTTACTTGAACAAATGATTAATCCTGACTTGAGTGCTTTATGTTTTTGCATGCAACGCTCGGGTCAGATCCGAGCATTTCATATTTAAGATTGCAGCTTAAGATTCAAAGATTGGTGAAGCTGGGGATTCCAAGAGACGGCGCACTCTGGAGATTTTGAACAGTAAATATTTTTTCTTATATTTAAATTATGTTTTATATTCCGGTGTATAGAAAAGTTTGTATTAGAAATTCTGATTAATAAATAAAATTTTATTTTGCTGTGAAATATTGTGTAATCTATTTATTCAGTGTTTCCCTATGTTAATTTTATTTTTTTAAACTCTGTAAGCTAAATAACGATCCATCGATTTGGACGTTTTAGATTGGTCTAAGTACCAATTTGAAGCAGTCAAAAAGGCAGGCCGTTACAAAGACGTTCTTGTTGAACCCCAGTGTATCCCCTCTAGAGTACACTGATCGTAAGGTGGTCCAATACCTTGTCATAATTGGAATCCAATTTCCAATAAGCGCCGTGCAGTTTTTGATTATAGAATAAATATGTAGAGCGTGAGATTCAAGCGTTCTACTAGATGATTATTTATTTGTGATATGATAGACACTATTATTATATCAGTGGAATCTAAATTGTTTTTGGTTATAGTAAGGTAAAAACCGTCCGTGTTAATGTGTGGGTTGGTCTTACTATTATCCTTTCTTTCAAAAAGGGATTTCCAAAGTTAAACAAGTTGTTGTTGTGAATTTATCACTGAAAAGTATTCCATAATGATCCAGATGAATTTTGCTTGGCTTCAAATGTGCTCGGGTCAGACCGAGTATATTTACAGGTTAGGTTTTGCTGGAGTTTCAGGAGTTGGAAGCAGGAGGCTTCACCGTTAGTTATTTAGAGTCTATTTCAGCTATGTTTGATATATGATGTACCCTGATGATCGGTATATATATACAGTTTCTTTTTGTGTAAAGAGATTTGATATATTATATATTTTTCCTTCCGCTGTGAGATTCTGATATGTTATTCTTCTTTTCTTCTATTCTAACATTTCTTTCTTTCTACTTCTCATCCTCTACATTCTTTCTATTAAAGATTCATAATTTCATGTAGTTTGGGTTGGACATGGATTATAATTCGTCGGCTCAAAGTATACGGATTTACGGGCCTTTACAACTGTTTATTGAGAATTTGTGGTTATTATATATTAGTTATATTAGGCTTGGTGGTTGTGGCTATTATGTATATATATTAGATATTTCCCACAGTATCATTAGCGGATGCCCACAGTATCATTATAGGATAACCCTATGCGCCCCACAATATATTATATGGATGACCTTCATACCGCAATTTCCTTCCTTGAAGCAGGATTGGTATTATTTATGTTGACTAACATCTGTGGATGCAGGAAAACATGTTGGAGGGATCCAACTGGATTCCTCAAATCCATTTATTATTGTTTACATATTTATATGTGTGTGATGTTTGAATGGAATAGATGATTTGTGTGTCTGGATATTAGAATATCACTAGCCCTAGATATTTATATTTAAAAATATCATAGAAAGGGATTTTTAGTTATAAAAAGGAAAATTCTATTTTTTTCGAAATAGAAATTGAATTTCAAACTAGTTAGAAAATATTAACTTGTTTTCAGTAATAAAACAAGTAATTGAAAGGATAAACGATATTTAAAAATGAAAAGGAAAATTATCATTTTATAATATTAAATTTTAAATTCAAGTCTGAATTTGAAAGGGAAAATTTATTTTCCGAAATAGGAATTGGATTTCAAATGGAATTTGAAATCGAAAACTTGTTTTAGTATTTAAAACAAGTAATTAAAATTATAAACGATATTTAAGATAAAGAAAATTAACTATTATTGGATAAATTGAAATTTTAATCCAAGTATGAGTTTAAAAAAGAGGAATTAAAAATCGTTTCAAAAAGGGAAAGTTAGATTTTATTCTGAAACCCGGAATATATATATTGAATTGGTATAAATCCAAGGGATTTAAGATTAGAATTTGATTTTGTCGACTTTTATAGAATAATTTAGTTCCAAATAAATTGGAAATTAATACAGAGGATCGAGTTGAAAATGAATTTATAACTAAGTTACAAATTTTGAATGAAGAAATAGACGATATTGGATAATCTAAATTTTTGAAGAAAGATTTATACAATATGTTAAATTTATATTACTATATTAAAGAATGGAATAAAAGGGTGAAATTTAAACAGAATTTTTGTATTATAAGTGTAACGAAGTAGGCCTTATGACCGCTCCAAGTCGGTAACTAAACCAACTCGAACCGTTAAAAACGCCAGATCGTTATTGCCTATGAAGTCGAAATACAAATCATCACAGAATCACAGACACAGAACATAGAATATCTCACACGGAAGTAAAATTTATACAATATTAAAAAAATCTTTTAAATTTACATAATATCAGAGTATAGAATAAATGTAGAAACAACGGAAGAATAAATACAAAATCATACTAGTATTCGGTAGGGAGCAGATATAAGCATAACCGAATATAATATGGCAGATGAACGGCTGGACCTCCAACAAATCTCAAGCTCTAACAGATATCTACAAGCTGAAATCCTCGGTCTGACCCGAGCAATTGCAATAATAAAGCAAACAAAATACTCGAGTCAGGACTAGCATTCTTATATAAGTGAATTAAATCAAATGAAGTGTTGACTGAAATGTACAATAACTTAGAGGATGTTTGGGATTCCCGTCCTCTAAGGATCCGCGGAAATAATAAATGTAAAATAGTGTGCTATTATTGTAATGTCTATTCAATAAAGTAAATATACCGAAAATAGCGTAAGCGGGATTACCATGTTACCCTTACGTAGTTTATAGGCATCACAGTCTATACAATACTATAAATTCACCGCACCGATGTTATCAGAGGGCACTCCATAGAAAGCAATACTAAATCAAAATCGTATGGGGCTCGTACGGGATAAATACGACAAGGCACACGAGGCAATGCCCAGGGTAGGATTTTACCAGTTGCACTCCCGGACCGGTGGTAACGCATAGCAGCCACTACCGCCTACCTCGGAACAAACTCCCAAGTCAAAAAGGGTTCACCCAAATCAATCACAACAGTAATAGAAATGGTATCGAAGAAGCATGTCCGATATGAGGTGCGACCTCAATTAGTCATGGTACAACTCCTGTTTTAGTCATTTTAACTATGACCCGAAGGTCAACACCATTTCGTCATCGTTCTCCTTCTTCGATCCAGTGGTCGCTTCCAAGCCATCTTGTTGTCGTTCCGATACTCCATCACGTACACAGTTGTTAAAGTGGTATCGGCACTAACAAAGAGTATGCCACTTACTGACTCCAGTCTCTTTAACAACCGACGCTTACATTTTTTTCCTTTTCACACTATGGCCATTATATTTGAAATCATATTTCAAATATCACAAATTTCTTCATTTCATGTCTTGCCTCTAAATCAATTACACAAATCATTTGTCATCGATTCGAAAATAAAACCAATATTCCCCATTCTTTGTCAATTATCTTCCCAATTCCATGAAATATTTTTATTACTTGAAAATCTTGTTCTTCATCCGTTGGATTCACTAAACTGGATTGGACATAAGTTTATAAATTAAAACAATATAAATAAGTTTAGAAAAGTTGGGTTTTGAAAATAGTATATGTTGGTTGAAAGTAATATAAACACATATATATAGTTAGAAAAGTATATGGATATTAAATTGAAAGTAATGTATAAATATCTATAGTTGGAATATATGTATATTAAATTGAAAATATTGTTTAAACATATATATATGGTTGGAAAAGTATATGTATATTAAATTTAAAATATTGCATAAACATATATAGTTCGGAAAGTAATAAAAAAATGCATATAGTAAAAGTGATCAAATTATTTACAAAATCAAGTAATGAGGAAAAAAATTACTTCTATGAAATTTGAAATAATATTGATCCAATCCAAATCCATGTCTCCGAATTTCTATTCCCATCAAAATTTCACCTTTAAACAAATTCTCATTTATTTGGTTCAAATTCAACACTTCATGGTTAAAACGATTGCAAACCAATGTTATCCATTTTATAAAATAAATTCCCAAATCTCTTTTAATATCGGCTATAAATCAAAATGTGATTTGTTAAGTTCTAGCTTGTTACCAACTCGAACATATCTCTTTTATGCTTGAACTTCATATTTTTATTTTAACAAATCCTTCTTATATTTACATGGCGAG
Source organism: Allium sativum (assembly GCA_030737875.1). NCBI lineage: Eukaryota > Viridiplantae > Streptophyta > Magnoliopsida > Asparagales > Amaryllidaceae > Allium > Allium sativum. The sequence goes on from CM060912.1 coordinate 774,682,386, forward strand.
AATTTATTAACGAATCATATATCAAAATAAGTTTTAGAAACATTTATCAAGTCTTTGTAAATCTGTTACATTCAATCATTAAATTCAAAATTTGTCACATTATTAATTCATTATATGAACATGAAGTTAGAAAGAATTTATTTAAATAAATTAAACTTGGTGTTACATTGCAACAATCACTTTAAAACTTATTTGATACAAATTAGATTATAAAAGTTTCAAGTAAATATTTGAAAAAAAAATCTTTTAAAACTTTCTTTACGCTATATAGGGATTTCATCAAAATTTCAACATACACAATCGATAAAATAATTTGAATTTTTTTTAATTTATTGACCACGGTGTTCAAATAAAATTTTCTATCCTATGGTCAAGTGATACATATATTTATCATTCCAATCCGTTCTTTACAAATATTTGAATCCCGGGTATGTATCATTTCAAACCGCATCCCAAAACACAGGGGTTCGGGTATGTATCATTTCAACACTTATTGGGTTCAAATCAAAAAGGGAACTTGCATGGCGAGAAAAATAATATAGCATGTCAAGCATACATCCATAGTGTCATATGAAATAATAGTGTGTGTCGCATGTGCACAACCACGAAGCAAACAAATCTAGAGCACCCTAACATTTCATTTAACATTCCAGATCTTAAATTCACTTAATAAAAATATTAGTCTGTGAGTGAGGAAAACTCACCTTCCGAGGCTAGACGAGGGTGACACAAGATGAGTAGACTTTGGAAAGGACACAAGCTCGACCGACCCACTTATCAACGACAACGGAAAAACGAATTCGTGTACCTATGCACATACCTATGTGTCTATATAGGTACGTCTACAACTGACGTTAATCGAGCACATCATCCATCTCGCCACTCGAGCAACCATGGCCATCAAACCTAAATTTATGGTCAGGTTGAAGAACTCAGAACGTTGGTAGACTAAGTTTAAGCTTGTTGTATCTCAACCAACTAGACTGTGGCCATTGACCAGACAAACGAATTCGCCCAGCTCCATCAGAATGGCCTTTCAGGCATTTATTCAAATACTTGGAGTGTATGCTGCCCTAGATTCCAATTTGCAGCAAATCGAAAAGTAAGAGGACACACTAGTGGCATGAGGTAGCGATGAGCGTGTACTTCTAGTACAGGAGCCTTACCCTCAATGGTTCATTCCAGAAAAGGAGGGAATCTTGTTGTCCAAAAAAAAGAATCCAACTCACTCGCATGCTACTCTGACTGGGCTCCAATACGCGATGACTATGGAGTGTGGCAGCTGTGTGAATTGCAGGTGCGATATCAGGGAGACGACATAAGTGAACCCGAAAGGTGGTGCGCGGTCTTGGTTCTCATCAAGGTAGGAAAGCTCGCAGTTGAAAGTACTGACATCGAGGTCAGTGGCGATTTTAGGAGGTAACGGTTTCGGTAGATCTGGGTTGCGCCATCATCGAGTCACCTCGAAGGTGCGGCATTGTTCTGGTTGGTGTGCTCAGGGCGTGCGAGCACCTCTGGATGAGGGGGAAGACGCTGGAGGAATCGCGGTGGCCATACTCGCGGTGAATGCTCGATTTTTTCTTCCAACGAGAGGAGAGTTCGAATTCTTTGGGGAAAAAGGGATGGATTGGAAGGGAAAAGAGGGAAGACATTCCTCTTTTCAATTTCTCCTTTTTCTGATTTTGTTTGAGTAGTAGTATATAGGAGGAAGTGTGTTTGTGGAGGATGATAGAACTATGCTTATTTATAATGTAGATAAAGGAACCCGGTGGTAGAAGAAAACATATGAGTATAGTTAAAACCTCGTTGGATTCTTTGCACACAGAGATTTCAAAATCTCAGCTTATTGTTTTGAACAGTAGCTACTAACAGGGAAGAGATATTTGAAATCTTGTACAGTGCTTTCAAATATTAGGCTACTGACAAGGAAAGATTTTTGTTGTCATAGCCATAATTTAAGGAAGAGGCTAAAATGTCAAATCGAGAAGCAACGTGAATGACCAATTCAAGGATAGTATGGACCTATGTTATTTTTGACAGATGCTAAGTTTGGCTGAAAATTTCTACCGTTATTACACGATTTAGATTCACGTTAACTATTTATTTTCTTCCTTTTTTTGGTTAATGCAGTTAAAGAAATAAAATTGAATTCCTCTTTTCTTTTTGTTATTATTTATTATTCATTCGTATAGTCATAAATGGATAATGCATTAAACGTGCTAACGGATGTTAATCCGTTTTGCGCACATTCCAACTTTGTGCGTTATACTTTTGCTCCATTAAGTTTTTAATAATAAGAAATATTAAACTTTATCCACCGTTAATTTTAGAATGAAATAAAATTTGGTTTCAATATTAGCACCAAGTATTCACTTTATTTTTCCTTGTAAAGTAAAAAAAAAATCATTAATACAACATTTTATTTTAAAAATTCGGGTTCGTTACTTCTTTCTCAACTAAGTTACAAGATTTACATTCCAACATTAAACTTTAATTATTTCAAAGTTACCTTATTCAAATACTTAAATTTGGCTACTAGTGTCACTAACGCTTCTTTTAACAAACGATCATCTTAAAATTTAAATTTTCGAAAGAAATTCATTTCAGAAGTAAGCTCAACTTACGTCCAAAATAATTGAAAGTCCAGATTTCATGTTGAAATCCCAACATCTATATTTATTTTAACGATAAATTCTAAATTTAATTTATATTTTAAAATGTCAAATTACCGGTTCGTTACAACAAGCTTTTATCTATTTCAAGATGAGAACGTTGTCGGTCAAGGTCTGAGAGGTAAATAAAATACCCTAACCTGAACGACTTCACTATTATCGAGGGATGATATTAGTTTTTAATGGTAAAGGATGTTGAATTAATTTTTTATTTCCATAAAAGGAATTTATAATTGAATTTCGAATACATTGAATTTTATATATAATATAATTCCATGATAATGAGAATTGAATATAGAAATTTGAGTTTTGAATAAATTTATAACCAAGTTATAAATATGGAATAAAATAATTGACGAGTAGAATAACCAGAATTGTTAAGTTAGTTTTGGATAATGGGTTCAATTTACTGAAAATGGAGTTAATTTTTTTTTTTAAATGAAGTTTTAAACGTTTATAATTAAATTTAATTAAAACGAACTCCCCACAATGTGGTTGTTCGTAATTTGGCGTTTTAAACTTCAATCAAGTATATAGAACTCAATATAACTCGGAATTCATTGAAATAAGAGACGTTCGGGCCTATTAAATGTTTTCAAATGAAAGAGAAAAGTCTGGATTTCATTTTATAGATTTTGAGTTTTGTCAAAATTAAATTTCAGAAAACTCGCCATAGAATCGTTTAGAAAACCATAACGATTTAATTAATTAATTAAATGGACTTAATAAAAATCCGAATTTCAATTAGAAAAATACAGATTTGAGTTATAAAATAGATTTGAACTCAAATGGGGTAAGTGGATCAATTTTTGAAATAAAATTAGATCTTTAATTATTAAATAAAATTTACTAATTAGAAGAGTAATTAGTTAACGGAGTTTGGGAAATGAAGTTGACTTTGTAAGGTGAATAAGATTTATGAATTTAAATTTGAAATCGAATATAAAACTTGAGTTAGAAATGGAATGCGACTTGTCTATAAGCAAATTGAAATATATTATGGTATGATCAAATCAAAAGTGCATTAGGCAAAAGGCTAATTAAAGAAGTGGTTAGCAGATTTTTGTTAAATGAATGGATTGATTAAAATGAGTTGGAAATGGACGTATATATATAAACAGTATGGAATGAGGAGTACGATGAGCATGAAGACTATGTTTTTAGTGCCTGACAAAAAGGTACATGTTTAAATTTTCTTATGAGATTCTATGAGCCTATTGGGCAAACCGCTTGGCTTTTTTATTTTCTTTTTGAATGGAAAAAACCTAGAGAGGCGAGTTGTGGTTTGAGTTATTGAGCCGTATAGCCGTGGGTGACAGTATATTCGCTACACTCAAGCTAAATGATTGGACTGTTATGTGTGGCCGAGTTGTAAGATGTTATTGCTGAACCCTGGTGTATCCCCTCTAGAGTATGCTGATCAGAAGAAGGTCCCATACCTTGTCATAGTTGGAATCCAATCTCCAATAAGCGCCCTTTGGTTTTTGATTTTATACTATGTATGTAAAGCGTGAGATGAAAGTGTTCTATTATTTGATTAGACGTTATTGTAATATCACTGGATGTTGATATCAAAAATGTTTTGGGTTATAGTAAGGTAAAGTACATCCATGTTTATGTGTGGGTTTGTCTTACTATTATCTTTTTCTTTCAAAAGGTTTTTCAAAGTTAAACAATATGATGGGAGTTTACTCACACCAGTCCCACGACTGACCTAGAGTTTATCTTGTTTGTTTTACCCTAAACTCTTAGGTGCCCAAATTTGTACGGGCAGCCAAGTGGTTTCAGGCTTTTACAGATACACTTAGAGGAGTTTGAAGCAGGCGGCTTCCCCGTTAGATTTTTAAGAGTTATTTTTCCGCTGTATCAAATGTTGTATTATACTCTGATGATGGTATGTATATATGGTACAAAATTTTGTATTTCAAAGGTTATGTTATGTAATATATTTTATTCGTTCCATTGTGGGATTCTGTGTTGTTATTTCTATTCTTCTTCTATCTATTTCTATTTCTTTAACCCTAATAACTCATAATTCTGTGTTATTTGGGTTGGACATGTGTGGTATTTAGTCAACTCAGATCGTACGGATTTGCGGGCCGTCACAGGAATTTTATACTAGTTCGGAGTTACCCTACAACCAGTCTCATACAACGCTGACACAACTTTCCAACATATAAAAAAGCATATGACGACATGCCTTAACGATTTTTCAAAAATACAAAATTTGATTTAAAACAAATAATGATTAAATAAATTATGGTTATTTTTGAATTAAAATAAACAATATTCCTTTTATATTAAAATAGAGTCTTTCGAGTAAAAATAAAAATTAAAACATATATTAAGATGATTTAAAAAATGATTAAAACCTATATATTAGATGATATAATAGTATATATATAACAATGAATATAAGAAATATATTTGAACTTAATAAATATAAATAAGGAAAGTGAAAACATGGGTAACTATGAAATTAGTATTAAATCTATAAGTAATAAATATTTGAATAAGGAGTTAAAATATATTAAGAAATAAAGTATAATTTTAAAAACGAAGTTAAAAAAGATTTAAGAATAAAGAGATATAGATTTAAAATAAGGAAGTAACTTTGAAATCATTTTGAAAATAGATTTAAAAACAAGGAAGTAATTTTGAAATCATTTGGGAATAGTAAGAAAAAGTTTGAAATAAGAATTCAGTGCTAACCAAAGTTTTAACAAAATATCTAAACACGATTATTTTATATTCCATGAACTCTTGATACTCATGAGTCTTGTATCTTGAACTCTTCTGCCTTGAAATCTTGATTCTCTAAACTGTACATTCTTTAATAATCAATACCTGCATAGATTTCCTGTATGTACATATATACATATATTCTAGATAATAGTGTTAGTATATATTTTATAACAATAATAATTGAAACAAGGTTGTTGTCCTCAAAAACGTCATCGTCAACCCCTAATAATCTCCCCCTTTTTGATGATGATAACCTTGGTTTATAAAATACTCATACCTGATGTCTTGATTCTCTAGTTACCCCTTACTCCATTGACTTCTTCTGAAACTACTAATTCCCTCTTAATCTTAGCCCTATTTTATAATTATCCCCTTTGTCATCTACAAAATATATATATATATATATATTCCTAATTAGACAATTATACTTCCCAAAAAACTAAGGAGTAGTTAAAACAATCTAAGACTAATATGATTCTAATATCTTAAACTTCATAAAATTAGGACATAATATAATAACTAATTATTCTAAGTATAAAATATATTTCAAAGCATATAACACAAACCAAACCAATTTAATTCAAATCAATACACACATTTAAGCAATCCAGTTCAATCCAAACCTATCTTAGAGTAACTTAAAAATTCAAATTTAAAGCAATCCAATCAAACACACAAAAAAATTGAATACAAATTATACATTTCTTGGAACTTCTACCCATCCATCACCACCAAAGATTGAATTAGCCTTCGTAGCATCCCACTCTTCGTTGTCTTTGTTGAGAGTGTCTCTTTTGAAGTTATTGTTTTCATATTTAGAAAGAGAAGGGATCATCCGTCAAATTGCGTCAAAATGCATTCTTTCTTATTTAGTAATCTGTATTTGACTTAATTCTAAGTGACGTTGGTCATGAAGGATAGTAGGGAGAATATTCTTGAATGAATTAAGTATTTCTTTAAGATTTTCACTAAAAATATGGACTTAGGAAGCATATGGATTTGATTTTATTTAGAAATGATGAAAGCAAATGAAGGAAAAATGAATAGAAGAGTTTTCTAGAAGAAATATATATATATATATATATATATATATATATATAGGCTCTGGAATTTGTTTGACATAAAAATACATTAGTTCGTTAAAGCAGTTTTTAAATTTAAACAAATTTGAAATTCTAACTGTTATATGTCAACATATACAAATAGTCATGCCGACATATATGTTATTTTCAAATTTTGAAGTATTTTGTGGTTGAGGCTTTGTTTTGACTTATACAAATTTGTTTTTATTACTTTGATGATTATTCCAGGTAGTTTTAAGAAAGAATTAACAAAAATATAAAGCTTCATTTATACTAATTATAGTAATGCATTGGATTAATACATAACATGAAATAAAAATACGGAAATTGAAATAAAAGTAAATACAACATGGTAATAGACTCAGAATTCAACGGAAGTTGACGAAGGCAAGCCGAGTTTTCTACCAACTTTCCCAAAGAACTTGTTCATTGTAGAAGACATCTTTTCAAATTTCTTACTAAATGACCTCTTTAGTGTCTTTTAGTTTTTGGCTAGAGTCATTTGATTTTCAAGGTGGATTTTCTTGGAAGTATTTTCATCTTCTTCCTCTTCTTCGATATCCATTTGTTCACCTTCTTCTTCTTGTTCCATTCTCGCTTATTTTTTCTCAAATATTTTATATGGATGAAACATAAGTGGAATCTTCATAAGAGATATATTTTCGAAATTGAAAACCTTTCTAGAAACAAACTCTTCACCTTTGAAATCAACTCCAAAATATTTTAAAACGAGCAAGGTAAACTCCATGATATAACATATTTTCTTTTGATGACTAAATCCTTTGGTTAAAAATCACTTAAAAACATTTGAGTCCAATTTATATCATAGTTTCCAAAAATAGCAAAAATAGCTTTATAAACTTTCAACATTTGGTTGTTGGATTTTCGAAACATGGAGTAACGGTATGTTAGAAAAGTAAGTTTCCAATTCTTGCTTTACGACGATAAAATTGATTTTTGAACTCCAAATTTTCATCACTTTCAAAAATATAGTGAGATGTCTCTTGATCATTTTCATTTATCTTAAAATCCTTGAGATCAATTTCTGTATTTTTACAACCCAAAATAGCACCCAAAACATCACAATTCAAAACAATTTGAGTTTTTTTAACACTACTCCATGTTTCACTTTCATTTCCTTGATAAAAATCACAATTCAAGTCTACATAAATCATTTTGACAAGATTCGTGTAGCAAAATTCATTATTCTCCTGAGAGTTGATTAAACTTAAAATTCCATTTTGATGAAAAGGAGATTCAAGGTCATGAGAAGTAAAATCACCAAAAAATGCAAATTTTTCAATATCGACACATAGCTTGTGTAATCTTTGATAGCATTCGGGTTGTTGTAAAGAAAGCCTTTGGTGGTCTTGGTCAGCTTCATTATGTTTGGTGTGGTTAAGGAAGCGATTAGAGAAAGTATAGGAAAATGAAGATAAGTTTGAATTTTTAATTAAAGGTAGAAAGAGATGATAGGCATAGATAGTTAAATAGAGAATCAATGGACATATTCTCTGGTTAAGAGACACCTTTTCAGTACATTGGGTTTGATGAATAGGTAGAGGGAAGATCAAAAGTTTGAAATTCAAATTCTGAATCCAAATTTCACACATAGTATATGAAATGGTATGTCGACATACCTTTTGATTTTTCTCAAGTGACATTTGTTTTTGACTTTATGATTAATTTATAACTTATATTCTTATTTAATTATTTCGGGATTGTATTTATTATAAAAATACCTTTATATTATTATTTTATTAAATAACTATTATTTTAAATTTCAAATTTTGAAATTTTTAATATAAAAAAAATCAAATTTTCAAACAAAGCAAATAAACAAGCAACTATTCGAAAATTTAACAAAGAAAATTATTATAAAGGCATACCTATATTTAGATCCGTGCTTTAATCTCTTCTGATTCGTGAGTTACTGAAGCATATATTTGAATTGTATGTTTCTTGCTCTACATCGCTGGAAGGTGAATCAGAATCATCTTGAGTTGCTGCACATGCTCTTTCTCTCTTCTTTGATGGATTATCATTTGAAAGTTGATTTTGTCTCTCTGGATAAGGACAAGATCTTTTCAGGTGGCCCGGCTCATCATAGTTAAAACACCTGACATTATTTGGGACTTCATTATTTTTCATAGAATTTCTTTGCTTATTCCTCTTGAACTTGTTACTTTTTCTACATCTTAGGAATTTTCTAGAATTCCTTGTCATTAAGGCTATTTCTTCCTCGTCATCGCTTTATGAGTCAAAATGTAACGACCCGGAAAATCTGAGACAGTTTAAAATTTTTATTTTGGCAATTTTAGTGATTTTGAATATTTAAAATGATTATTTTGAATAATGACGACGAGAAATTTATTTTGAATAGAAATAGAATGTATATATTTATATAGATCGTCGTTAGAATATAAATATTTATTTTAAATTATAAAAGGAATTGAAAATGGCGCGGTAGTTCGAAAATTCGATTTCTAAGTTCAAATGGATGTACCATGGTGCAAAATAAACCGGATTTTAGTGGAACCAAAAATATTAGAATCTAATTGAGAATATATTTCCAACAAATCCGAAAAATCAAAATTTCATAGCGGGAATCAAAAGATACGTCTAGTTGAAAATTCAGAATAGTCGCTATGGAATTTTGGCCCTTAAAAATGGAAATTTTGCAAATGACCTCGGTTTTCGACGAAACCACTTTTGTTGGATCCGTGATGTCAAGTTATTGCTAGATTCCAAAATTTGTAATTTTTCGAATCAATATGTGAGCGTGGAAAAGGAAAACGCGTTTGACCAGTTTAAGTTGATTTTAATCGTCTGGAAAATGGCCATTTTTCAAACGGTCTCAGAATTTGACGAAATTAGTTTTGTTAGAACCGTATCGTCCACACGAAGGTAGAAAATATTTTTCGGGAATTTTTAGAGTCCGTATGGGGCCCCGGTAAATTGAAATGCACGTTCAAATTCAATATATAGAGTTATATGTTGATTTTGACGAAAACTAATCGAAACGATCGAATCAGCCTATGATACATATCCCATTGTGTTCGGAATGGGGGGTAATTAGCTGTGGACGACAGGCGGTGGGTTCGATTTCGAGGTCGAAATTAAAAGTTGCTTTTTGAAATAATTAAATAAATAAATAAATAAATAGAAAACCCTCACCACTCTCTCCTATACCCTCAGCCCCCCCCCCACACGTTCAGATTCAATTCAAAAGGAAAAAAAGGATAAAGGACGGGGAGGAGCCACGCTCCCCCCAGGTGGCGCGCCGACCACCGAGACACCCCTCCCTCTCTTCTCCTCCTCTTCCTCCTTCCTCCCTCCTCCTCGAATTAAACCCGCTGCCCTCCCCTTCCATAACCGCCGTTGTCGCCAGGAGGCCCCACCGCCTGAGCCGCCGCTCCTCCAACCCCGCAGCGCCACCCCCTCTTCCTTCTCCGCCCCCTCTCTCCTTTCCCCGCTGCCAAAACCCCTAAACCCAAAGAACCCTAGCCGACTCAGCTCGGATCCGCCGTCTCAGGCCTCGACGCACCACCCACCGCCACCTGAACCCCGAGCCCTCCTTTTGCCTCGAACGAGCGCTGTAAGCTTTATATTTCTTTTGTTTTATTTATTCGATGCTATTAAAGAAGATTAGTTTTTATTTAGGGAAAGGAAATATTTTTATTTAGGGAAAGGTGATATTTTTATTTATGTAAAGACGGGATTTTTATTTATATAGCAGTGAAGTAGAAGTAGAAATTATAAAAAGAATAAAAATATGATTTTTATATTATAGAAAGAATAAAAATATGATTTTATATTATAGAAAGAATAAAAATATGATTTTTATATTATAGAAAGAATAAAAATATGATTTTTATATTATAGAAGTATAAAAAAATTGATCTTTATTATGTAGAAGAAGCAAATATGGGATTTTAATATGAGTGGCGATATAAAAATTTAATTTTTATTATATTACTAGCAAGATAAAAATATAATTTTTATCATGGAAGCAGCATTGTAAAGGAGTGATTTTTAAATATGTAGCAGAGATATAAAAATATGATTTTTATATAGAGAATGGCGAGAGAAAAATATAATCTTTATTATATGAACACTGGTGTAAAAATAGAATTTTTATCTATATAGTAGCAGTATAAAAATAGAATTTTTACCTATATAGTAGCGGGGTAAAAATAGAATTTTTATCTATATAGTAGCGGTGTAAAAATGTGATTTTTATATACATAGCAACAATATAAAAATGTGATTTTTAGATATGTAGTGGCTACGGACAGTGGAATTGACAAAAGGCGAGCACGGCGAAGATTTCTACATATGAAGAGTCGTGGCATTGGTTTAGCTTGTCAGTGAGAACTCCTCACCTTTAATTTAAATTTCTAGTTAAAAATATATACTAGGATGCAGAAGGTGTTTAGTAGCACCCGACACCCGTCGTCCACAGACCATGGACGGCTTGTATGCGTGTTTGTTTGATTTTGATGTGTAGTAGATTGTGTGATGTGATGTGAAATGAAATAAAACATTTATATAGTTAAAAATATTTTACAGTTGAAAATAGAATTTTTAACATGTATTTAAAATGAAATAAATATAAACAAATCGGACGATTTGTTTATACACACACATTTGACTGATATTGATTGGGACGATAAATTTTACACATCGCCCAACTGAACAAATAAAATCTGTGTTTGATTGTTTGAAACCCCACACGGGTATTGGGATGATATATGACATACACTATCCCAATAATTAGTTGTATGTCAATCGATTGATTGACAGGCTGTTATAAGCGTTGAATATTTATATTTGATGCTTATACAGTGTAGAACACACTTTGGATGATCGTTGGGTGTTTATCGTCATTGTTGTATATATAAATTTGATGAAATTCATATAACTGAAATTATATGGTAATTGACTGTGTCTGATTCCAGTTCAGAATTATCGAATAATTTAAAAATAATATTCTTTGAATATTGAAATGTGAAGCCGTGTTAAGTAGTTACACGCCATTTTAACACGAACGGGAATTTTGTCGATTTTATAATGAATATTGAAAGTGATTTCAAAATCGAATATTTAGAAATGAATTCGAATTAAAATTGAATAGAAATGAATTCGAATTGAAATTGAATAGAAATGAATTCGAATTGAAATTGAATAGAATTGAATTCGAATTGAAATTGAATAGAAATGAGTTCGAATTGAAATTGAATAAATTTAAAATTTAAAATTCAAATTGAATTGAAAACGAACTGAAATTGAATTAAAAATCGATTTGAATTGAAATCAATTTGAAATGAATTTAAAAAGAATTTATAAGAATAAATTCGATTTTGATTTGAATTAGAAATGAAGTTGAAATCGTTTCGAAAACGAATTTAAAACGATTTATAAAATACGTTTTAAAAGGAAATCGGCGAAATATATATAATATATATATTATATATATAATGGCCTGAATAGAACGCGCCGCGCCGCGGTAGTTCGTGAATTTCGACCATTGACTTCGAATGAATATTGCTGGAGATCCGACCGTCGGATTCCCTGAAACTAGAACTGTTGGGTTCGTATCGAAAAAAGCTTTCCAATGAATATTAGAAATCTGAGATCTAACGGCTGGATTTGGAATTATGTCCAAATAAAATTAGGAAAAGGTCGTTGTAAGAGCAGTTCGATGGCCATTGATGGAAATCGACTGTACATGCCTTGATAAAATTATTAAAAATAGTAATAATTTGTGTAAAATCATAAGAAATGATTTGGGAAAAACTAGGATGAAAAACTCCATATTTGAAAAGATAAAAATAGATTTTTATCGAAATGAACTAGTTTTGAACTAGAATTAAAATTAATTTATTTCTGAAATAAATAAATTGAATTTGAAGTGGTTTTGAAAATAACCAGAATTTCCGATATATAAAGTTGGAATGGATTTGAATCGAAATTATCTTCGGAATATTTCGATGTTGGATTTCGTGATTATACAGATATGGTTAAGGGAATTTGAAAGAAATATATATATATCGTTATTCCAATACGATATTTGTTGATTTCAGAATTTGATATTGAATATAAGTCGATATATTTTCTATTCAGAGCCTTGTATTTAATATCAAATGTGATTTGGGTTTGTCGTGAATGGCGTCTTCATTAACACTATTCTTAAACCCATTTGAGAAAAAGATTAAATCTTTTTATTTAGATTTAATGAAATGTACCAATTAAATGGTATTTAATTGGAATTGAATTTGAATTGATTTTTGGGTTTATCGTGAACGGTGTTTTAAATAACACTTGTTCTTTAACCCGATAATTAATGGAATATGATTTTGGGTTGTCGTGAACAGTATCTTCAATAATACTGTTCTTAGACCCAACTGAGTTAAGAAAATCAGAAACTAACTGGAGATTAGTTAAGTTGAATGGTTTCTTGGGTATTGATCTGATGTTGGTTTCGGCCTTCGGGGTTAATATTTAGGGAATTGCTCACTTGCTATTTTATGGTTAAGGGCTGATAGAATGGAATGTGACTTTGGGTTTATCGTGAACCGTGTTTTAAATGACATTGATTCTTTAACCCAGTTAAAGATTAAAACTAAGTGGAGTTTTAATGAATCTTTAATTAGATTGAAATGATCGAGAATGGAGTATCACCAGTTTTGCTCCAAGCGATAGTTAAATCCTTAACTAGATTTGAACGTGAAATGGTAATTAATTTTACCGATAACACCGTGGTGTTAGATAAGGAGTATTACCAGTTTTGCTCCATGGGATAAATAGGTTGGGATTGGGAAATAAAATAAATAATTACTTCGGTGTAGTTCGCTAATCCCGACTAGTTTCGAAAACCTTAACATGGTTTGAAATGATATCCAAAGTAAGATTAAAGAATAAATTTCAAGGAATTTATCTTTGATAAAATTAATGGGAACCTTTCCCTAAGAATGTGAAATTTAGCAACTAACTGAAGATTAGTTGAGATGAATGGTTTCCTGGGTATTGATCTGATGTTGGTTTCGGCCTTCGAGGTTTATATTTGGGGAATTGTTCTCTTACTAATTTACGGTTAGTGACTGATGAATTGGAATGAGGCGTATGTTGTGTTTGTGTAACACGTGTTTATTATATACGCGGGTTATTCGGAAAGGCCAGGTTTATACCCATTCTGAATAACCGATTCGATGATATGTCGAAGATGAAGACGGTGGTTGAAGACCGGAAGTCTTCACATCGTTTGGGTGATTACTGATGATCTTGATTGGGCTATACACCCAAGAGGAGAGAAACAGTTGGTGATCATCCAGACGTACTTGGAGATCGATGGATAAGCGAGGAAAGTGCCTCCGATTTCGTTCAGACCCAGAACGAACTTGTAAGTGGACTGTGAGTCTGACATTGGATTTTATTCTGTGTTGATTGATCTCTATTAAATATACATCTGTTTGGCGGCGGAGAATTTATTCTCTTGCTTAACGCCCTTCTCTGAGACGTACGAGCTCAGAGGTTGTATATCGATGGACATCAGTCGCATGGCATGAATTGTCTGTGTGGCACGCCTAAGTGGCAATTGATCAAGGCTTCTGTTGAAAAGTAGAGTCTTGTGGTTGATGATCAAAGCACGACCTGTGTGGCGCAGCTTTGTGTATAATGTGAATTCGCGAGCCTCACACCTTGGCATGAGTCAAAAACGGGATAGTGACTGCAGGGAGAGCACGACGTTTCTTTCTAGCTAGTGGTGGTGTTAGTGCTTAAACTGGCTGACATTTATATACTTTTCACCTATGTGGTTGTTGGATGCAAGGTGCCTCGATTGTAGGTCTGTAAGGACCGGGAAACGTGTGTTCAGGAATTGCCAATCCTCAAACGTAAGAGAGGACCGGCCCTGGAGATCCAAGGGTTACCCAGAGAGAGTAGTCCTGAGACATTTGCTAGAGTGTCTCGAAACGGAGAGGAACTTGCCCCTTTCCTCGACTCATGATGGAATCCAATTTCCAATACGAGATATTTCGGTTTTATTTGTAGAGCCTAGTATGGCGACATAGTAGATGGTAGCTATGCCGTCTATGATTGATACTTGTGATTGAAATTGTTTTGACACTATATACTTATTATAGTATCAAGTGATTTGTTTTTAAACGTATCAAGCATGTTTGGCTATTATAAGGGAAAACCCTATCCTCCGGCTTGCGTTGCATTGTGTGAAGGGACCTGGGTCTTATAATAGCTTCATTTTTCGAAAAAGCATTACGTTGTTTATTCTAAGCACTGGTATTCTCAAGAGGAAACCCGTTCCGTGTTATACGGCGTGGTCCCTTGATTTACCTTATTTTTAAAGTAAAATTTTAAATAACTGCTTTGGTTCTCACACCAGTCACTTGACTGACCTGGAGTTTATTGCTTTAACCTAAACTCTGGGTGCCCCTATTTTCGACACGGGCAACTAGTAGTTTTGGTTTTGCAGATTTATATTCATAGGATCCTGATTTACAGCTGGAACGATGCTCGGAAAGCACTATATCCGTGTATTACTTTAAGTTGTGTTTTATATTGTTTTTCCGTTGCTATGTAATTTATTGTAATCTATGATATTTTTCTGTTGCATAATATTTATTCATACTCTGTATATACTTGTAATCTGATGGAATTGTTGTAAATAACAATGAAATGTTCTTCTATTTGTGTTCCGATGTATGTTGTCCTCAATTCTATCCGTGCTTTCCTTCACGGGGAAGTTCGGGTCATCTCACAAAATCTTCAGTTGTTGCATTAAATGCTATCTGTTTTTTTTCGATGACTTATTCTCATTTCTTCCTTGCATCTGTACTTAAAACGACATTAAATTACTAATTAATTCTTTTATTCTCATTGCACTAATATCATTGGTCTCTTCAATTGCAAGTGTCTTTTGTTCCCAATATAAATTTAATGACTTTGGATTTTCCTGACTTAATCTTCCTCATAACATGTTTTTCCCAAAGCTATTAGTGAATTTACGATTTCCTAAAACCTGCAATACATTTCGGAGATAGACTCATTATGATTCATATTAAATAATTCAAACTGATTGGTCAACATAGATATTTTGGTGAAACACCCCACCTCCGTTAGGGTCACTCTCAAAGGGAATGCCTTAATTGTGGTGGAGGTTTATAAGTATAAGTCATAGATACACAAGACAGATATAAATACACATATTTTTGAACAGCGGAAACAACAGTAACTTTTATTTCATCAAAAATACGTGTTACACAAACCATGCCATAATTGTCTTACAATATTTCCAAAAACATTACATTTCCATAACGGTCTTGATTTCATAATTTAAAGAAGCATAAAAACATAAGTAAACTGCATAAGTCCCCATAGTTGCTATCCAAAGCCATAGTCCAAAACGAAAGAGATCCAAGCAATACATTCTTTCTCTTCAAGCTGGATGTGAAAACTGGTCAAGCTGCGGTATTCCCTCCCTGTGGACCTGGGGGGGGACGAAAGAAAAGCAGAGTCAGACATAAAGCCTGAGTAAGTCTAGGACTATTCAGTCTATGAATAAAGAATTGGGCATGATAAGTATAAACTGGAAATGGAAAAGAACTATAAACTAAGTTAAGTTGTCTAGAGTCGAATATACTATCGTACCCCATATTAATCTCTGCACCCCTATAAACTAGTTCCCAACAGGCACCCCATAATCAGGGTGAAGTGATCCATTTCTAATGATCGGCTCCTACTCGCATGGTTACATGTGTCTTACGGCTCACGATGTTGTAGTTACCTATGCTGGTCCCACCGTGGGGGTGTATCAAGTCCCATGGTGGCGGCCCGACACAATTCTAGAATGCACAGGTATACTATTGGTACCCAGTGCCTAATTTTTCTGCGCCGGAGTGTGTGCACGCCCGCACCCCATTAGAACCTACACTGTTGCACCACCGCCGTCGATTTGACCTCTTACAGTCAGCCCAGTAATCGTGCCCCACCCTGCCTAGTTCAGGTTATCCTGATAGACCTTGTAGGGTTACTGCTGAAAAGGGTCCCCCGCTACTAGGTTTTCTATTTCTAGCCAACATGCTAAGTTGGTTAAGTGTTCTGTATAAACCTAACCCCCACTCAGTCTGTATAGTTTAGCATGTTCAGTTTGATTAAGTATTAATTCAATTTACTTAATCCTATCAATCCTGACTCAGCCTTAATTATCTTATTAAAGCCTTGACCTCTCACATTAAACAGGTATTGTTGTGACTGCCTGTTGCCGGTTGGTTCCGGGCCGTCTTACGTCACAACTCAGTCTAACCTCGGGTCTTTATTGGGCTCAGTGTTTAACCACCCACATTGGATAGGTATTGTTGTGACTACTGGACAGCCGGGCGGTTCTGGGCAGGTTTACGTCACAACTCAATCCAACCTCGGGTTAAACACATCGTATTTTCTAAGTTTACGTATTTTGTCTCTTTTCTTTTATATGTAAATATTTGCAGCCCATTATTCAAATTCATCTTTATTGGGTAAAATTTATTTATACCCCTTAAATGTTCTCAAGGTCATTGGCATGCGTCAGACATGCCAACACATATGTTTTATATTTTTAACCCAACGTCATTACCCCCGTCTTATACGTTTGCTATAATATAACATATGTTGGGTTTAACGTTTAAACCCAACTTAGCCACATGTAAAAGGGGAGGCTTAGAACATGGTGTTTATATATTCTAAGTAACATCAAAAGGGGTATGTGTTCGCATGAACTTGCAACATAACGATCTAATTATCATAAATTAGGCACTTGTGAACTTGCATTGTAATAGCAATGATCTTAACATAAAACATATCTAAACATGAATCATGGTTTTAAATCTAGCCATGTAAACTTGCATTTAAAATGTAAATCTAACTTAATTATGTGTCGCATATATTATCATATTATTTTGGTAACAACATAGGCCTAAAACATATTTTCAATTAGGCATAACACCAAACGTAATCTAGTCATGTTCATAGAGTCAACATAAGTTCACGAAGATGCTTACTTTTGTCACTAATACAATAGTATGTTTTTATACTAGAATCATAATTCCTATTTCAACATAATTTCATATGAATCATAATACCCAAATGTATCCAACTACACTAAACATGATCATAAAAATATACATAGAAGGGTCTAAAGTCATGTTGGCATAAATAGTGAATCACATACTTGCATGAATCTCAACTTTGTTGAAATAAACTACCACCAACATATAGTTGTTAACTTTCAACATGAATCATATACTTGCAAATATCCAATAGGTGTTGTAATAAACTACCTCAAAAATATAGTCGTTAACTTTCAACATGAATCATATATTTGCAAATATCCAATATGTCTAACATCATTATACCACAACATCCAAAATCTATTCACAATTAGAGTCATAGCAACATACGATTATGAATTATCATCACCACAAATTAAGTACAATTCCATTTCTCATTTTACACAAATCAAAACACAATTATTCATTCACATCGGAATAGCACTCTACTTACAACGTATGACGAATCTTCAATTCAGGTTTCTGAATTTGGAGATGCTATCCTTTGTTGTAGGCGTTGTTTTGATTTAATTGTCATTGCTTTAAGCTTTTGAATCACTCCTAATCGTCTTTCAATTTTGACGGTTACTCCTAGTCTTTCTTCAGCAGCATGACGGTCTCATTCTCATTTTTATTTGTATGAATTAGTTGGAGTCTTAGGTCCTTTTTATAGAGTTTGTGAATTGATAAGAACCGTCGATGGAGCTTAGATTAATATTAGCCGTTTGTTTGAAAGAGAGACCAATCAGGAGCTGACACCTAGCCCTAGTGACAAGGCAAGGCTCATAAATTCGGCCAAGCACAGACCAGGCCAGCCAAGAGGGGCTGGGTTCGACCTGGCTCAGGGGCCAGGTCGACTACCCAGTCGACCCCCAGGTCGACTACCCAGTCGACCTGGGTGCCTTGGGCGGAAAAATTCCCGCCCAGCCCAATCTGGTTCGATTTTTGAATTTTGAATTTGTTTTCTGAACTGTTTCTGTCTGTTTGAATTTTAAACCGAATCCTGAAACTTCCGGAGGTCATATCTCCCTCATACGGAGTCCGTTTTACGCAAACTCGGACTCTATCTCAAGCAGAATTCCGAGACGAACGCAATAGCGTATCCCGTTTCTCTTAATTCTTTGATTTGAAATTAATTATACTTTAATTTGTGAATTTCATTGTTATAGAATACAAGGGGTGTTACATTCTCCCCCACTTAAAAGGATTTCGTCCCCGAAATCTTCAAGTTTAGGAAGAATGCATATCCTAACATCCAAACGTCCATCTACTCATCCATCAAACACGAGCATCCATTGTCCTTAAAAGACTTCTAATGCTTCATGATCATATGCGAAGTGTGTGTACATGTACTTATCGAATGCAAAATCAGGCGTCCTACTGATTCAGTTGACCTCCTTAATGCAAATTATGTAAGTGTCATGAATCCATTATATATGCAAATTTTCCTATTCATGATTCTACATGAGTGCACAATCATTCATATATAAATGCAACATCCATATGACAACACATTAAACTTCAACCATATATAAATACATATATGCATATGCAATATGAAGTGACTGAGCCGATCTAAAACCTAGATTGTGTGTGTATATGCAACCACGAGAAACCACTAGCAATCACTTGCAACCACTTGCAACCATCATCCATAACATGTTTCAGTTACATGTTTTCATCCAAAGGGTTTCTACCTAAAAGATAAGGTCGAGGAGATATACCTAAAAAGATAGATAAAAGCATAACTTAGGGAAAAAGAGAGATCAAAGATGTACCCTCGAAAAGAAAAGGGTAGGCTGCGCGTATTCTAGCCTCAGTTTCCCAAGTCGCGTCTTCCTCGGCGTCGCTCCACTGAACTTTGACGAGCTTGACTTCGCGGTTGCGTAGCTTTTTCACTTCAGTTCCTAAGATGCGTGTTGGAACTCTTCTCACAGTTGCTTCACGTTCCACTTCGGCTTCTTCTAGAATGCTAGGCTCTACTATTTCAGCAGACTCGTGCAAACACTTCCGAAGGTGAGAAACATGAAAGACGTTGTGAACTCCGGCCAGCTTTTCGGGTAGCTCTAATCTATAGGCCATTTTCCCAATTTTCTCGATAATAGGAAACGGCCCTACAAATCTCGGTGCTAGCTTTCCAGTGGATCCAAAACGAACAACGTTCCTTAGAGGAGATACCTTAAAAAACTCTGTCCCCAACCTCAAATTCAAGGTTGTTCCTCCTCTTGTCGGCGTATGATTTCTGTCTATCTTGGGCTATCTTCATCCTTCTCCGTATTAAGTCTACTCTCTCTGAAGTCTCTCGGATCATATCTGGTCCAAGTATGAGCTTATCAGTAGACTCCCACCAACAAGTGGGCGATCGACACGGTCTTCCATATAAAGCTTCGAAGGGCGCCATTCCGATGGTGGCTTGGTAGCTGTTGTTGTAGGCAAATTCCACCAAAGGAAGATGGTCTTCCCACGTCCCTCCGAAGTCAAGGACGCACAGTCTTAAAAGGTCCTCCAAAACTCTGTTCACCCTTTTTGTCTGGCCGTCGGTTTGAGGGTGATAGGCTGTACTCAAGCATAACTGTGTGCCTATCGCTTCTTGCAGACTCCGCCAAAATTCACTTGTGAAGATAGGGTCTAGGTCACTAACAATGCTGGAGGGTATTCCATGGAGTCGAACAATTTCCTTGAGATAAAGAGATGCTAGGGATGAGGCAGTTCTTTTACTCTTGACAGGTAAAAAGTGGGCGCTTTTAGTAAGCCTATCCATTATTACCCAAATGCTAGTGTAGCCTCTTCTAGACCTAGGCAGCCCATCAATGAAGTCCATTGAGATGTTATCCCACTTCCACTGCGGGACCTCTAGAGGATGGAGCAGACCGCCAGGTTTCTCCTGTTCTGCCTTAACCTGTTGGCAAATCATACATTTAGAAACGAAATCTGCCACGTCCTTCTTCATGTCGTTCCAAAAGAAAGTTCTCTTTATGTCCTTGTACATTTTATCTCCGCCTGGATGTATCGTCATCTTGGAGTGATGTGCTTCCTCGAGAACCGTCTTTACTAAATCCCTTGTCTGTGGGACGCATAGTCTTCCGTCTTGCCTTAGCCAACCCTTATCGTCGATGGAGTATTTGTTGAGGTGACTTGAAGTCTCACCCCTAATTAGCCTATCAATCGTCTCCACAAGCTGAGGGTCTTCGCGTTGTGCTGTCTCTATTGAGTCCACTAAAGTCGGGCGTACTTCGAGAGATGCTAGCAAGCCCGGTACAAAATCGGAGGAGGGCCTAAAGTCAAAGCTGGCTATAAACTCTAGGCTTTGCCTTTCAACAAACAGCGGGCTTAGGGTCAGTTTCTTTTAGCTCAATGCGTCTGCCACCACGTTGCCTTTGCCCGGAGTGTAGGAGATCTCGAAATCGTACGAGGCAAGAAACTCCATCCACCTTTGTTGCCTCAAGTTAAGGTCCTTCTACGAGAAGAGATACTTCAAAGATTTATGGTCAGTATACAGTTCGAATTTCTCACCTAGGAGATAGTGGCGCCAAGACTTAAGCGCAAAGACGATGGCGGCTAACTCAAGATCGTGGGTCGGGTATTTCTTTTCATGAACCTTCAACTGTCTCCCGCCATAAGCTACTACCCTTCCTTCTTGCATTAAGACAGCACCTAGTCCTGTCCCGCATGCATCCGTGTATACTGTAAACATTTTGCTTCCATCCGGCAAGGTCAGAACTGGGGCTGTTGTAAGAGCCCTTTTTAAGCGTTGGAAATCAAACTCGCAATCCAAATCCCAAGCAAACGCTAGATTCTTGTTTGTTAACTTAGTGAGCAGAGCTGATATTTTTGCAAATCCCTTATGAATTTTCGGTAGAAACCTGCTAGCCCGAGAAAGCTTCGGACTTCTGTTGCATTCCTTGGTGCCTTCCAATCCTGCACCGCTACTACTTTAGCAGAGTCCACAGCTAACCCTTCTTTGGATACTATGTGCCTAAGGAACCTTACTTCCTCCCTCCAAAAGTGGCACTTGGAGAATTTGGCTTTTAGCTGATGGACTCGCAGAGTTTCCATGATTGCCCTTAAGTGCTGAGCATGTTCCTCTTCACTCTTTGAGAAGATCAAGATATCGTCTACGAAGACGACTACGAACTTGTTGAGGAATTCTCTGAATACCCTACTCATCAGGTCCACGAAGTAAGCGGGTGCGTTTGTCAAGCCAAACGACATGACAAGCCATTCAAAGAAGCCGTCTGGGGTTCTGAATGTTGTCTTATCGATGCTATCTTCAGCCACCCTTAGCTGATGAAATACGGTCGCCAAATCGAGTTGGGAGAAAACAGACGCTCCTACAAGCTGATCAAACAGATCGTCAATTCTGGGGAGAGGATGCCTATTCTTTTTTGTTAGCTTGTTGAGCTCCCTATAGTCAACACATAGACGGAGTGAACCATCCGCCTTTGTGGCGAACACCACTGGAGCGCCCCATTCTGAAATACTCCTCCTAATGAACCCCTTCTCTAGAAGCTCTTTAACCTGTTTACTGAGCTCCTTCCTTTCCCGTGGAGCCATGTGTCTGACGGGCAATGCAACGGGCTCTGCATTATCTACAAGATATATGTGGAAGTCTATCTCCCTCTTCGGAGGTAAGCCCTTCACCTCTTTGAAGACATCCGTATATTCACGGACCACTCTAACCGATTGCAAACTCTCAACATAAGCATCTAGCGATTCGAGATAACTAAGCATAACAGCATACGAGGGATTACAAGTAATTTCCAGAGTGTTACTGAGTTGGGTCAGAAGCCTAACCACCCTTTTCTCGCAATCAAGGATGGCACCATTACTGGATAGCCAATCCATGCCCAAAAATCAAACCATATCCCGAGAAGCCCAAAACAAAGGCACTACATCTAAATTCTACGCTTAGAATAGAAATTTTCAATCCCACACAGATCATAGACAAATGAGCCGGGCCCCCGATTGGATTTGAAACAATTAAGGGGTCCTCTACCATACTAGTTTCTAGGTGCAGAGATTCTACTAAAGCAGATGAAATAAAGGAGTGTGATGCGCCAGAATCAAATAAAGTGCGAACTGGGTGATCATAAAGATAAACTACACTTTCTACAGAAGTATTTATACCTCGCTGCTGCAGAGGTGGCGCTTCTAGCACATAAATCTGTGCCCCTGAGGTGGATCCAGCCCTCTGCCCCTGCCCTCGCTTCTTTGGGAAATCCTTAGCCATGTGGCCTGTCCCACCGCAAGAAAAGCACCCACCATTCAACTTGGCCTTCTTTTTCCGGCAATCTTTCACTAAGTGCCCCACTTTGCCACAGAAATTACACTTCCTCTTCTCTTTGTTGTCTTTCCCGCCCTTCTTCAAGTCTGTCTTCTTAGGCTATAAACCCTCTTTCTTCCCTTGAGAGCCTTTTGCCTTTGTCTCCTTCTTCTTTGGGTAGTCCCTAGCCCAGTGGCCTGTCTCTCTACACTGAAAGCAAGTAGCACTCATCCTCCTCTTCTTCTTCCTGCAGTCTCCCTCCAAATGTCCAAGAATTCCGCAGAAATAACATTTCCTTTTTTCACGTTTCTTGTCATTACTGTTACGATCCTCTCTTCTTTGACTATTATTCGTCTTCCTGTTCTGGGACTCTTCCGCTTGCTGGTTCACGTAGAGGAGGAGGAGGAGTGAAGGCGTCAGTAGCTGGGGAGTAAGGTCTCCAGACATGCTGGAACAGAAAGGATAGATTCAAAACGAAGGATAAAAGATAGTACCTATGGCTTTGGGGGACTATGCCTTTTTAAAATAAAATAACATTTTATCTTTAAAAATGCTTCTTTAAATTTTCTTTTGAAAATAAATTTTCAAAACTTTTTATCTTATCTGGTAAACCTATGCTCTGATACCAAGTGAAACACCCCACCTCCGTTAGGGTCACTCTCAAAGGGAATGCCCTAATTTTGGTGGAGGTTTATAAGTATAAGTCACATATACACAAGACAGATATAAATACACATATTTTTGAACAACGGAAACAACAGCAACTTTTATTTCATCAAAAATACGTGTTACACAAACCATGCCATAATTGTCTTACAATATTTCAAAAAACATTACATTTCCATAACTGTCTTGATTTCATAATTTAAAGAAGCATAAAAACATAAGTAAACTGCATAAGTCCCCATAGTTGCTATCTAAAGCCATAGTCCAAAATGAAAGAGATCCAAGCAATACATTCTTTCTCTTCAAGCTGCATGTGAAAACTGGTCAAGCTGCGGTATTCCCTCCCTGTGGACCTGGGGGGGGGGGGGCGAAAGAAAAGAAGACGAAAGAAAAGTAGAGTCAGACATAAAGCCTGAGTAAGTCTAGGACTATTCAGTCTATGAATAAAGAATTGGGCATGATAATTATAAACTGGAAATGGAAAAGCACTATAAACTAAGTTAAGTTGTCTAAAGTCGAATATACTATCGTACCCCATATTAATATCTGCACCCCTATAAACTAGTTCCCAACAGGCACCCCATAATCAGGGTGAAGTGATCCATTTCTAATGATCTGCTCCTACTCGCATGGTTACATGTGTCTTACGGCCCCCGATGTTGTAGTTACCTATGCTAGTTTCACCGTGGGGTGTATCAAGTCCCATGGTGGCGGCCCGACACAATTCTAGAATGCACAGGTATACTACTGGTGCCCAGGGCCTAATTTTTCTGCACCGGAGTGTGTGCACGCCCGCACCCCGTTAGAACCTACACTGCTGCACCACCGCCGTCGATTTAACCTCTTACAGTCAGCCCAGTAATCGTGCCCCACCCTGCCTAGTTCAGGGTATCCTGATACACCTTGTAGGGTTACTGTTGAAAAGGGTCCCCCGCTACTAGGTTTTCTGTTTCTAGCCAACATGCTAAGTTGGTTAAGTGTTCTATATAAACCTAACCCCCACTCGGTCTGTATAGTTTAGCATGTTCAGTTTGATTAAGTATTAATTCAATTTACTTAATCCTATCAATCCTGACTCAGCCTTAATTATCTTATTAAAGCCCCGACCTCTCACATTAAACAGGTACTGTTGTGACTGCCTGTTGTCGGTTGGTTCCGGGCAGTCTTACGTCACAACTCAGTCTAACCTCGGGTCTTTATTGGGCTCAGTGTTTAACCACCCACATTGGATAGGTATTGTTGTGACTACTGGACAGCCGGGCGGTTCCGGGCAGGTTTACGTCACAACTCAATCCAACCTCGGGTTAAACACATCGTATTTTCTAAGTTTACATATTTTGTCTCTTTTCTTTTTATATGTAAATATTTGCAGCCCATTATTCAAATTCATCTTTATTGGGTAAAATTTATTTATACCCCTTAAATGTTCTCAAGGTCATTGGCATGCGTCAGACATGCCAACACATATGTTTTATATTTTTAACCCAACGTCATTACCCCCGTCTTATACGTTTGCTATAATATAACATATGTTGGGTTTAACATTTAAACCCAACTTAGCCACATGTAAAAGGGGAGGCTTAGATCATGGTGTTTATATATTCTAAGTAACATCAAAAGGGGTATGTGTTCGCATGAACTTGCAACATAACGATCTAATTATCATAAATTAGGCACTTGTGAACTTGCATTGTAATAGCAATGATCTTAACATAAAACATATCTAAACATGAATCAAGGTTTTAAATCTAGCCATGTAAACTTGCATTTAAAATGTAAATCTAACTTAATTATGTGTCGCATATATTATCATATGATTTTGGTAACAACATAGGCCTAAACCATATTTTCAATTAGGCATAACACCAAACGTAATCTAGTCATGTTCATAGAGTCAACATAAGTTCACGAAGATGCTTACTTTTGTCACTAATACAATAGTATGTTTTTATACTAGAATCATAATTCCTATTTCATCATAAATTCATATGAATCATAATACCCAAATGTATCCAACTACACTAAACATGATCATAAAAATATACATCGAAGTGTCTAAAGTCATGTTGGCATAAATAGTGAATCACATACTTGCATGAATCTCAACTTTGTTGAAATAAACTACCACCAACATATAGTTGTTAACTTTCAACATGAATCATATACTTGCAAATATCCAATAGGTGTTGTAATAAACTACCTCAAAAATATAGTCGTTAACTTTCAACATGAATCATATATTTGCAAATATCCAATAAGTCTAACATCATTATACCACAACATCCCAAATCTATTCACAATTAGAGTCATAGCAACATACAATTATGAATTATCATCACCACAAATTAAGTACAATTCCATTTCTCATTTTACACAAATCAAAACACAATTATTCATTCACATCGGAATAGCACTCTACTTACAACGTATGACGAATCTTCAATTCAGGTTTCTGAATTCTGAATTTGGAGATGCTATCATTTGTTGTAGGCGTTGTTTTGATTTAATTATTGTTGCTTTAAGCTTTTGAATCAATCCTAATCGTCTGTCAATTTTGACGGCTACTCCTAGTCTTTCTTCAACAGCATGACGGTCTCATTCTCATTTTTATTTGTATGAATTAGGTGGAGTCATAGATCCTTTTTATAGAGTTTGTGAATTGATAAGAACCGTCGATGGAGCTTAGATTAATATTAGCCGTTCGTTTGAAAGAGAGACCAATAAGGAGCTGACACCTAGCCCTAGTGACAAGGCAAGGCTCATAAATTCGGCCAATCACAGACCAGGCCAGCCAGGAGGGGCTGGGTTCGACCTGGCTAAGGGGCCAGGTCGACTACCCAGTCGACCTAGGTGCCTTGGGCGGGAAAATTCCCGCCCAGCCCAATCTGGTTCGATTTTTGAATTTCGAATTTGTTTTCTGAACTGTTTCTGTCTGTTTGAATTTTAAACTGAATTCTGAAACTTCCGGAGGTCATATCTCCCTCAAACGGAGTCCGTTTTATGCAAACTCGGACTCTATCTCAAGTAGAATTCCGAGATGAATGCAATGGCGTATCCTGTTTCCCCTAATTCTTTGATTTGAAATTAATTATACTTTAATTTGTGAATTTCACTGTTATAGAATACACGGGGTGTTATCTATTTAACTTTGCTTGTTCCTTCATGAGTCACTTGCAAAGTTTTCAAATTTCGTATGCACATTTACAAACAGAAATCCTATTAGCTTCATTTCTTTCTAGTGAATAAAATAAAATATTCATCGCCTTTGAATTATTTTGTGCAGTGGCTTTTTGGTCATTAGTCCATTGTACAAAATTAACAGCGAGATCAACATATTCAGTTTATGAGATATTCCAAGTGTCTACTATAGATTGTAAACAAATTTTCATTCTACAAGTCCAGTATGCATAATTACTACCATTGAATAGTGGTGGTCCAAAGTGGACTGACCCTCTATAAATGAACTATTATTATTGAAAATTCCAGTGTTGATTTCCATTTAAACTTTACAAAAATTCAGAATATGAAAATTTTGAGAACTAATGCTCTGATACCAATTGCTAGGGATGTAGATTAAGGATCTTAAGGCAAACTAAACACTAGAAGGGGTGAATAGTGTTTATTAAATTTTATTAATTTCTTGAAAAAAAAATTAGATTTATCAAAATGTTATGCAAATCACTGATATCAACAATAATAGAATCAATCACAGATTCAAAAAATAAAAAGCAGTAAAGGGTAAGTACAAACCGGGATTTTATACTGGTTCAGGTTACCCAACATCTAGTTCCACACAACGTTGGGTTGATGTGGATTTCTGTTCAGCTAATATTGAATATTACAATCATTGATTTTAGGGCTAAAAGGGAACACCCCAATTGATTTTCGGAGTACAGTGAGACTCAGTTGATTTCTAGGACATAACAAACACCTAGATGATTTCCGGGCTACAATCACACCTTTCTCATTATCAGTTTTAAAATATTGACTTGATAGAACTTGATCTTGCAATCTTTGATTACAAATAACTTATAACTCTTGAGTAGCACTTGAATTTTAGAGAGAGTTTGATAGAGAATTGAAAGAGATTAATATAATTTTCTTTGAAAATCGGCAGCGTATAAGTATAAATTTTAAGAATTTAAGAAGAATAATGGAGAGAGAAGAAATGAAGAAGAATATAATGAAAAGTTAGTTAAAAAATTGAGTTAAGAAGCCTATTTATAGTCTCCCAATAGTCAAATCCTTTCAGAATAGTTTTGAATTCAAAAGAGACAACTTTTTAAATTTTGAAATAAAAGTCAATAACACATATGTTGACATATAAAAAAGCAATGTCGACATGCCTTAAGGATTTTTCAAACATATAAAATTTTGATTTAATTCAAATAATGATTAAATAAATTATGATAATTCTTAGGTTACAATAGACTATAATCCTTTATATTAAAATAGAGGTTTGGAAGTAAAAATATATATTAAAACATATATTAAGATGATTTAAAAAATGATTAGAAAACTTCATAAAAAATGATATAAAAGTGTGTGTATATATAACTATGAATATAAGAAACATATTAGAACTTAATAAATATAAATAAGGAAATTAAATATTTGATTTAGGAGTTAAAATATATTAAGAAATAAAGTTTAATTTTAAAACATGAGTTAAAATAAGTTTCAGGAGTTAAAATAGATTTAAGGATAAAGGGATATAGATTTAAAATAAGGAAGTAATTTTGAAATCATTAAAAAATAATAAGAAATTTTTTGAAATAAGAATTCAGTGCTATCCAGAGTTTTAACAAAATATCTTGACACAGTTACCTTATATTTCTTGAACTCATAAATTCTTGATACTCAAGAGTCTTGTATCTTGAACTCTTCTGCTTTGAAATCTTCATTCTCTGAAGTGAATAGTCTTCAATAGTCAATACCTGCATAGATTTCCTATATATACATATACTCTAGATAATAGTGTTAGTATATATTTTATAATAATGATAATTGAAACAAGGTTGTTGTCATCAAAACCATCATCATAAACATCTCAATCCCTAACAACTTGTTGTTATTGGCTGTTGTAATAAGTGTTAGTTGGTGGATTTTGCTGCTCTCCACCTAGTCCATGCATAGGCATAGTTAGTTGAGAGCCACTGTCAGTGTTGGCTTGCTTGTGCTGAACTGGCATGATCACCTTCAAGAGGTATGCCTAAGGAATACTGTCTTGGATTTTGAACCTTTTGATTTGATTTCTATCTTTCTAAAAGGAAACACTTCCTCATTGAATACCACATGTCTAGAGATGTATATTATGATTTTGCTGTCAAGAAACTTATATCCTTTTTGATTATTTGGGTATCCTAGAGAAGTACATAATAATTTATATTCCAGTTTGTGTGTCCTGTATGGCCTTAGATGAGGAAAGCATTGGCATTCAAACCTTTTAGGTTATTGTAGTCTAGTTTGTTTCCAATTAAAACCTCACAAGGACATTTGAACTTAAGTACTTGTGTTGGTAGTAAATTTGATTAAATGTACTAGAGGTTCTGGCTAGAATTTTGGTGACATAGAAGCTTTTGCAAGTAGAGTTAGGTCAGTTTCTATAATGTATCTATGCTTCTCTCTATAATTTCATTCTGTTTAGAAGTATAGGGGCAAGTAGTTCTATCAACTATGTTATTCTTTAAGAAATACCGTTTGAAAGGCAAAAATTCTTTACCTCCTTCTATTTGAATTTTTTTTACTTTATTTCTAGTGAGATTTTCAACTGATACAATGAAATTTTGAATAGTATTGTGATTTTCCGACTTACGTTTATGTAAATATATCCATGCAAATCGAGAGTAGACATCAATAAATGATATGTAGTATATTCATAGCTATAATCAAAACAAATTGGGGCTAGACCCCTCAAGTTTGTTGCAATAAGTTCAAGAGAATTTAAATAATTAGTTGTTGAGTCTGAAAATGCAATCATATCCTATTTGACAAAATGTGCAAACATGTGATGTAGGAATTTTGTAACGACCCGTATTCTACGCATCATAGGATCGTAGAATATTTATTTCTTTCACATACGAAGTCGTATGGTCATGTAACTTTGGGAGACGACTATTGGGGTCATTTCCCGTGTTCATGATTTTTCCCGATTTTTAAATGACCATTTTACCCCTAGTTGGCACTGTTTTGGCCATAACTTTTGACTGGAAATGAATTTTGACCTGAAACTACTTCCATTGGCTTCGGATGATGGTTTCTCTTTCCGTAGAGTGGTCACATTAGCCAAACGGACTCACCGTTTGGGAGATATGGCTGAAACAAGTTTCAGATGGTGAAAAACGGCTTAATTGGGCTTAACTGGGTGATTAACAGCTAGGCCCAAAGGGAGATTTCAGGATTAGGAGTTTAAAAGGGCTGTTAGGGTTTGGAGAACACCTTTTTCTCATTTTTCAGCCGTCACTATTCATTCCTCTTAACCTAGCCATGGCCTCCACCCTCTAAATCTCTTCAAAACACCTCTTAATCACTTTCTAATTGAAGATTAGGCTTAGCAAACATCAAATCAAGGAGTATTAGCACGAGAACCGAGGTAGAGCTGCTGTGTAAGATTGGGAACAGCGCCAAATCAGAGAATATTTCAGTTTTGGGGTTTTAGTTGTGGCAAAGGTGAGTGATTTGCATAGTTTTTGCACTAATTACGGTAATTAAGGGTAATTATTGAAGATTAGCGAATTTATACACTAATAAATTCTGGAAAAATGTTTAGAAATTCTTAAATAATATTTTATGCTTCTGTTAGAAATTTGGTTCAATTTGATTAAGTTTTGTTAACTCTATGATTAGTTCTACTTAAACATGATATGGGAAAATATGAAGTTTTAGTCACTTTTGATCCATTTTGATTCATTTGAATTGTTGTTTGCTGTTTGTGATTGCTATTACATGTTTCTATGACTCTATGGTATGTTTTATGATTGATTAGAATAGTTAAATTGGTCGAAAACGTCGTCGAATGGCGTAGAAAGCTCGCTGGAACGTTACAGAAATGTGCAGGTTCCTAACCAGTTCGGATCGGATGAGGGCTCGGATCGGATATGTGAACTGGGCAAGAAAACCGACCCGAACTGGAGTTTGGCACATAGGAGGCTTGGCGAGAAGGAAGGTCGTTTACTTTGAGTTGGAGTGGACGAGGGGATCGGATCGGAATTATAGAGAGCGGATCGGATCGGAAGAATAATGGAGGCCAGATCGGATCGGATAGGAGACGCAGGGCTCGGATAGGAAGTAAGCTCTTTGGAGGACTAGCAAGAGGGAAAGCCACACGGATCAGACAGCAAGTGGGGATCGGATCGGAATACGTGAGGAAACGTGGGAGCGGTTCGGAACACGAGAAGGAAGACAGCAACCCGAACCGACCCGGAGAAGGACACCGACCCGACCCGATGTGGAGTGTCCGACCTGAATCGAATAAAAAGATGACCACCGAACCGAACCGTCGAGGGTGATGACCACCGAACCGAACCGAATTCTAGGACTGCTACTGCACGACAACTCTTTTGAAGACCCACTCCAATTCGACCAAACCCGAGATGCAAAGGAAGTCCAAATGAGAAGTTAGAGCTCAAGATTCAGATGGGAATCAATGAGTTCGCTTCATGGTTGGGCTTTGCTGTGGGACGCGTGCCAAGGGGTTATCGACGTCTATAGCTTTGGATCACTATGGTAGGAGGTACGAAGGCGGGTTCAGGGCCATTATGGCATCGGTAGGACCAAGGGCTACAACCAATGAAGTGGGTCATTGAAATGTTGGTCATGACCCCATATGTTTAGCTTGGTTATAGCAGGGTTTCTACAAGTCGGGATTCGTCGTTACCTCAGTTTGTCTTGTGTTCCAAAGTGGTAGATATCGTATGCTTTACGCACTGAGTGAGAAATGTGAGGATGGTTACTATGGATGATTTGTTTACTATCATTATGACATGCACACCCCACCCCCGTATTCTTACACTATTTATTCTGGCACCCTAGAGTATTGTACGGTATGTGGTACTAACTCTTTGGTTGCAGGTCCAGGTTCAGGTATGGTTTAGTATACCTGTTATTATTCTGTTTAGATGCTTATCGCTCATACCAGGCTTTATGTCTGACCCAGAGTTTGATGTCTCCTCTTATTACTCTGGGTGCTCAGACGAGCAGACTAGAGACGGGTTAGATGGTGATGCACAGGTAGATGATCCGGAGACGAGCAGGAGGCTTCCACGTAATATACATAGTATTCTCCCTGTGTTGTTGAAGATCACTGCTTGGGCAATGGTGGTGCATCTTCTACTTTAGCTTTCTTTTGTTTAGGGACAGTAAATTTGGAAAATTGTAACAAGCTGTATTTGGATTTCCGTTGCTCTGATGATTGATGTTGATTTTAGTTATCAGCTTATGCACTGTCTTACCTGTTTTATGTCAAGTATGTTATTATTATATTTTATTCCATGCGCTGTGAGACATTCTACAGGTTCCTTGATTAGTTCATTCCCTTCTTTCCTTTCTTTGGCGACCGTTCTGTGCTAGTCGGGCATGTGTACAGCGCACTTTTGGAGTAAATGTCGGTTGGTGCGGGGCGGGCCGTCACACTTGGTATCTGAGCTCTAGGTTGCGCAGTTAACCTAGGGAAGTTATCAGGGAGAGATAATATACATATACGAGAGAGCGTATTTGTGATTACTTTGGTTTTTAAAAAGCTATATATATATATATATATATACTATTACTAGTATAAGGATGAAGTCGTGCTGCACTAGCACCACTATGGAGTCGTTAATCGTTTCCTTTTTCAGATTGACGATGAGCTGATATACTAGAGGTGCTGGTAGGGGGGCCAATAATGGGAATGCTGCTGACATGAGGACGATGTTTACTGACCTCATGAGAGAGATGCTTAGAGATGTACAGAGGGCAGCTCCCAATGGTGGAAATGGTGGTGGTCCAATAGTGCAGGCACCAAGAGTCGACTTCGCCAAGCTGAATAGGGATTATACTAGCCTTGGTGGGAAGCCGTTCCACGGAACGGAGTCGGACACGGATGTTCAGGATTGGTTGGATAGTTGCGAACGTATCTTCGAGGATTTGGGTATCGAGGATGCGATGAAGAGAAAGCTAGCGTCCCGTCAGCTGCAAGGGCTGGCAATGAATTGGTGGAATGCTATAAAGGCAGCTACTCCCGAAGATCAGATTACTTGGGAGCAGTTTAAGGCTCGCTTTAGCGAGAAGTTCATTCCAGCTGCTCAGAAGTCAGTGCTGTTTAAGAAATTCTTAGA
The DNA here is from genome assembly GCA_030737875.1 of Allium sativum. Classification (NCBI taxonomy): domain Eukaryota; kingdom Viridiplantae; phylum Streptophyta; class Magnoliopsida; order Asparagales; family Amaryllidaceae; genus Allium; species Allium sativum. The sequence goes on from CM060912.1 coordinate 774,715,230, forward strand.
GCTCAAGCAGAATGGCAGAGCTGTCTCAGAGTATATTGCTGAATTTGACACTCTGTCAAAATATGGGTTATCTCTTATTGATAATGCGGAGAAAAAGAATGAGAAATTCATAACTGGTTTGGATCAGTACTTGGGGAAAAACTTATTAACCACATCGATGAGACGTTTGAATCGATTGTGGGGAAAGCATTAAGATCAGAAAGTCTCTACCCTAAGCCGAAGACTGAGGTTGCATCCGCAGATGAGCCAAAGCCACAAGCAAGTGGTGGAGGCAAGGGTGGTTCCCAGAATAAGAGAAAGCAGAATCAGACTAAGGATGGCCAGAAGAAAAAGAATAAGCAAGATGTTGAGTGCTTCAGCTGTGGTAAGAAGGGCCATTATGCTAGTAATTGTCGGGCCAAGCCAGCGGATAGGAAGTGCTTCAGCTGTGGCCAAATGGGACATCACAAGGACAAGTGTCCACAGCCCCCTAAAGAAAAGAAAATGGTGAAAGCATATGCTCTCAATGCTATTCCTTCGTCGAATGCCCCAACTGCGGCGGAGAAGGGAAAGAATGTCGTCATTCAAGGTATGCTTTCTGTTTATGATGTTCCTGTTAGAGTTTTGTTTGATACCGGAGCTTCCAGTTCTTTCATATCTAGTGACCTGGTAGATAGGTTGGGATTGGAGCCCGAGATTGTCGATAGACCTTTAGTAGTGACGAACCCGATTGGTGGTTCGACTAGCCTTAGCATGATTTGTCGTAATGTGGTCTTATCGAGTCATGGATGCATGTTTGTTTGTGATTGCTTTGTTTTGGGCTTTACTGGGTTTGGCATTATTTTGGGAGTAGATTGGCTCCGAAGGTATGGGGTGGTGGTAGACTGTGAGGGCTTTTTGGTGACAGCTAGAGCGGATGATGGGCGGAGGATAGTGTTTGGTGGTCTACCCAGTAAGGGGGTATTGGCTAGTTTTCTAAACTCCCTCGACATTCCGCATAGTGAGTTGTCAGGTTTGCCCGTGGTTGGCCAGTATCCGGATGTTTTCGAAGAAGTGACCGGACTTCCACCACACCGAGAGATTGAGTTTCGTATTGATTTGGTAAAAGATGCCAGACCTATAGCGATGCCACTTCGTCGTATGGCACCAAAAGAGCAGCGAGAGCTCGAGGTGCAAGTCAGCGATCTTTTGAAGAAGGGATTTATCAGAAGGAGTGTTTCTGAATGGGGAGCACCAGTTGTGTTTGCTACCAAGGCGGATGGTTCCCTTCGTTTGTGTGTAGACTACCGCGAGTTGAATAAAGTGACGAGGAAGAACAAGTATCCTCAACCGCGGATAGATGATTTGTTCGATCAGTTGAGTGGCGCGAGAGTATTTTCTCAGTTGGATCTCGCGACAGGTTTTCATCAGCTTAGAGTAGAAGCTGAGAGTATAGCTAAAACGGCATTTCGAACGTCGTCTGGATTTTATGAATGGTTGGTCATGCCATTCGGGCTGACCAATGCCCCAACATATTTTGTGGATCTTATGAATAGGGTATTCAGAGATCAGTTGAATAAGTTTGTCCTTGTGTTCGTTGATGATATTTTGGTCTATTCGAGGACAGAGGAAGAACACAAAGAACATTTAAGAGTAGCGATGGAGGTGTTGAGAAAACACCAATTGAAAGCAAAGTTTTCTAAGTGTCACTTCTGGAAGAGGGAAGTGAGGTTCTTGGGCCATGTTGTATCAGAGAATGGTATTGCCGTGGACCCGGCGAAGGTGGCTACGGTACAGGATTGGCCCACGCCCAAGAATGCAACAGATGTAAGGAGTTTCTTGGGGTTAGCTGGATATTATCGTAAGTTTATCCAAGGTTTCTCCAAGATAGCAGCACCATTGACCCAGTTGACCAAGAAGAATCAAGCTTTTGTCTGGGATGAAAGGTGCGAGAATGCATTTAAAAGTCTAAAGGACAAGTTGACAAGCGCACCTGTGTTAGTCATTCCTAAGGGGGATGAAGAGATGACGGTATACACGGATGCCTGTGGTACCGGACTGGGTGCTGTATTGATGCAAGACGGTAGGGTTGTAGCTTATGCAAGTCGGCAATTGAAACCGCACGAGAGAAGATACCCTACCCATGATTTAGAATTGGCAGCGATCGTGTTCGCGTTAAAGATGTGGAGACACTATCTCTTGGGAGAAAGATTTGAGCTATTTACAGATCATAAGTCGTTAAAGTATCTCTTCTCTCAGAAAGATCTGAATCTCCGTCAGCAGAGATGGTTAGAGTTCTTAGCTTCCTATGATTTTGACATCGCATACACACCGGGAAAGGGCAATGCGGGGCTGATGCATTGAGTAGAAGACATGCCAGCTTAGGGGTTATGTTCCTTGAATGGAAGCAACTGGAGTATATCGCGGGTTTTGATTTCAGACCAAAGTGCGAATTGGATCCAGAAATGTTAGCAAGTTTGACGATCAGAACCACTTTAATTGAACGGATCGGCTCTAGTCAGAGGGACGATCCTAACCTATTGGAAATCATCTCCAAGTTAAAGATGGATATCAATGAGGAGAAGAACAAGTATGGACTTGATCGAGATGGATGGCTTAGAAAGAATGAAAGCTTGTTGTACCCAATGTCAATGGATTGAGAGATGAAGTGCTTAGAGAATGTCATCACTCAAAGCTGACTATACACCCCGGTGGTAATAAGATGTATCGAGATATGAAGCAGACCTACTACTGGGAAGGGATGAAAAGAGACGTTGGGAAGTTTATATCCAAATGCATGAATTGCCAGCTAGTTAAAGCAGAGCAAAAGAAGCCTAGTGGGTTGTTACAACCATTAGAAATTCCCGAATGGAAATGGGAGCAAGTCTCGATGGATTTCATCGATGGTTTACCAAGGACTAGATCGGGACATGATAGCATTTGGGTGATTGTGGACCGATTGACTAAAAGTGCAAGATTTATACCAGTTAAATCGACCAGAACTGCAGCTAAATTAGCAGAATTGTATATGAAGTGGGTAGTGAGATTTCATGGAATACCTAAAAGCATTGTGAGTGACCGAGACCCGTTGTTCACTAGTGGGTTTTGGAGGAGCTTACAAGAGGCTCTAGGGTCAGAGTTACATCTCAGTACCGCATATCATCCTCAGACCGACGGTCAGACGGAGAGGGTGAACCGTATTTTGGAAGACCTCTTGAGAGCATGTATATTGGATTTTGGTGGATCATGGGATGACCATTTGCATCTAGTAGAGTTTGCATATAATAATAGCTACCAATCCAGTATCGGTATGACTCCGTTTGAAGCTTTGTACGGAAGACCGTGCAACTCACCATCATGTTGGATAGAGACTGGCGAGAAGTTTATTCTTGGACCAGATGTGGTGAGGGAAACTTCAGATAAAATCAAGATCATTCAACAACGAATGAAGGCAGCCCAAGATAGGCAGAAAAGTTATGCTGATAAGAGAAGAAGAGACTTAAAATTCTCCGTTGGTGACTTGGTGTTTGTCAAGATCTCTCCGTTGAAGAGCGTAATACGATTTGGCAGGAGAGGCAAGTTGGCACCAAGATTCGTTGGCCCATTCCCTGTTCTTGAACTAGTCGAGAATTTGGCATATAGAATTGACTTACCAGAGAAGATGGCGGGAGTTCATAACGTATTTCATGTTTCCCAACTAAGGAAGTTCGTTCACGACTCAGATATGACTATTTCACCTGATCAGTTAGAGGACTTCGAAGTAGAACCCGAGGCGGTTGGGAACCGCAAGCCGGCCCGTATTGTCGAGCACGACATGAAGCAACTTCGAAGAAAGGCGGTGAAGCTAGTCAAGGTTCAGTGGGGCGAGGACGAGAATGATTGTACTTGGGAGACAGAGGAGAACATTAGGAAGACGCACCCGGAACTCTTTGCTTGGTAAGATTTTGACTTCGATTTAGTTTTCCGCATGCTAGGATAGGTTTGTTTTGCTTGTTTTGCACGTTTGATGGATGTATGTGGTTGTTAGGCATGCGGGATCCTTTTTATGTTTTGGGTTAAGGAATTTCGGGGACGAAATTTCTTAAGGGGGGAGAATGTAACGACCCGTACTCTACGCATCATAGGATCGTAGGATATTTATTTCTTTCACACACAAAGTCGTATGGTCATGTAACTTTGGGAGACGACTATTGGGGTCATTTCCCGTGTTCATGATTTTTCCCGATTTTTAAATGACCATTTTACCCCTAGTTGGCACTGTTTTGGCCATAACTTTTGACTGGAAATGAATTTTGACCTAAATCCACTTCCATTGGCTTCGGATGATGGTTTCTCTTTCCGTAGAGTGGTCACATTAGCCAAACGGACTCACCGTTTGGGAGATATGGCTGAAACAAGTTTCAGATGGTGAAAAACGGCTTAATTGGGCTTAACTGGGTGATTAACAGCTAGGCCCAAAGGGAGATTTCGGGATTAGGAGTTTAAAAGGGCTGTTAGGGTTTGGAGAACACCTTTTTCTCATTTTTCATCCGTCACTATTCATTCCTCTTAACCTAGCCATGGCCTCCACCCTCTAAATCTCTTCAAAACACCTCTTAATCACTTTCTAATTGAAGATTAGGCTTAGCAAACATCAAATCAAGGAGTATTAGCACGAGAACCGAGGTAGAGCTGTTGTGTAAGATTGGGAACAGCGCCAAATCAGAGAATATTTCAGTTTTGGGGTTTTAGTTGTGGCAAAGGTGAGTGATTTGCATAGTTTTTGCACTAATTACGGTAATTAAGGGTAATTAGTGAAGATTAGCGAATTTATACACTAATAAATTCTGGAAAAATGTTTAGAAATTCTTAAATAATATTTTATGCTTCTGTTAGAAATTTGGTTCAATTTGATTAAGTTTTGTTAACTCTATGATTAGTTCTACTTAAACATGCTATGGGAAAATATGAAGTTTTAGTCACTTTTGATCCATTTTGATTCATTTGAATTGTTGTTTGCTGTTTGTGATTGCTATTACATGTTGCTATGACTCTATGGTATGTTTTATGATTGATTAGAATAGTTAAATTGGTCGAAAACGTCGTCGAATGGCGTAGAAAGCTCGCTGGAAAGTTGCAGAAATGTGCAGGTTCCTAACCGGTTCGGATCGGATGAGGGCTCGGATCGGATATGTGAACTGGGCAAGAAAACCGACCCGAATTGGAGTTTGGCACATAGGAGGCTTGGCGAGAAGGAAGGCCGTTTACTCTGAGTTGGAGTGGACGAGGGGATCGGATCGGAATTATAGAGAGCGGATCGGATCGGAAGAATAATGAAGGCCAGATCGGATCGGATAGGAGACGCAGGGCTCGGATAGGAAGTAAGCTCTTTGGAGGACTAGCAAGAGGGAAAGCCACGCGGATCAGACAGCAAGTGGGGATCGGATCGGAATACATGAGGAAACGTGGGAGCGGATCGGAACATGAGAAGGAAGACAGCAACCCGAACCGACCCGGAGAAGGACACCGACCCGACCCGATGTGGAGTGTCTGACCTGAATCGAATAAAAAGATGACCACCGAACCGAACCGTCGAGGGTGATGACCACCAAACCGAACCGAATTCTAGGACTGCTACTGCATGACAACTCTTCTGAAGACCCACTCCAATTCGACCAAACCCGAGATGCAAAGGAAGTCCAAATGAGAAGTTAGAGCTCAAGATTCAGATGGGAATCAACGAGTTCGCTTCATGGTTGGGCTTTGCTGCGGGACGCGTGCCAAGGGTTATCGACGTCTATAGCTGTGGATCACTATGGTAGGAGGTACGAAGGCGGGTTCAGGGCCATTATGGCATCGGTAGGACCAAGGGCTACAACCAATGAAGTGGGTCATTGAAATGTTGGTCATGACCCCATATGTTTAGCTTGGTTATAGCAGGGTTTCTACAAGTCGGGATTCGTCGTTACCTCAGTTTGTCTAGTGTTCCAAAGTGGTAGATATCGTATGCTTTACGCACCGAGTGAGAAATGTGAGGATGGTTACTATGGATGATTTGTTTGCTATCATTATGACATGCACACCCCACCCCCCGTATTCTTACACTATTTATTCTGGCACCTTAGAGTATTGTACGGTATGTGGTACTAACTCTTTGGTTGCAAGTCCAGGTTCAGGTATGGTTTAGTATACCTGTTATTATTCTGTTTAGATGTTTATCGCTCATACCAGGCTTTATGTCTGACCCAGAGTTTTATGTCTCCTCTTATTACTCTGGGTGCTCACACGAGCAGACTAGAGACAGGTTAGATGGTGATGCACGGGTAGATGATTCGGAGACGAGCAGGAGGCTTCCACGTAATATACATAGTATTCTCCCTGTGTTGTTGAAGATCACTGCTTGGGCATTGGTGGTGCATATTCTACTTTAGCTTTCTTTTGTTTAGGGACAGTAAATTTGGAAAATTGTAATAAGCTGTATTTGGATTTCCGCTGCTCTGATGATTGATGTTGATTTTAGTTATCAGCTTATGCACTGTCTCACCTGTTTTATGTCAAGTATGTTATTATTATATTTTATTCCATGCGCTGTGAGACATTCTACAGGTTCCTTGATTAGTTCATTCCTTTCTTTCCTTTCTTTGGCGACCGTTCCGTGCTAGTCGGGCATGTGTACAGCGCACTTTTGGAGTAAATGTCGGTTGGTGCGGGGCGGGTCGTCACAAATTTTATCAACGCTAATATTAAAATTGCTAACAACATGTTTAATAATCTGTAAGCTAGGGTGTCCTAGTTTGTTGTGCCACAAGTAAAAAATGTAACAATATTCAGGATCAATATCAACAGTTAAATCAGTATTCTTCTTGGAGTCTGGCTTTCTTAAGTTTGTGAGATCAAATTTGTATAGTCCATTGCTCTCGCTACACTACAAGATTATCTCTTGAGTTAGTATCTCTTACAAAACATACATTTGGAAAGAATTGGAAGTACATATTATTATCTTTAGCAAACTAGTGAGTATCCCGTGCTTCGCACATGAGTATTGTTTAGTTTATGTTTTTACTATACTTGAAAAAACAGTAATAGTGAGGGCAGTAGGGGGGTAAATGGTTTTTGTTTGCTGCATTGGAATTGTGATTGATGGAAATATTAATAGGAGCGTTTAACTGAACTACCGCTAAGTTTCTTTATTTATGAAGTTGATTTTACATTGGAATAAAAACAGGTACTCAAGTATGTAGGAAGCAGAAGTATATCTGTAAACAGTGGGTGAAAAAAAATTGTGTGGAAGTATTGGAAGTATACATGGTTAAGTAACAACCAATGATAGCAATGTAGCAAGCACATGTTTGACGTAGTTGGAAGCAAATAATGAAACCAAAGGTAGCAATGTAACAAGCACAAGTTCGTTCTGGGTCTGAACGAAACCGAAGGTACCTTATTCCTTGTCCCATATGTCCAATACAGGAGAAAGGCCATCGCTTATCCGGTCGATCTCCAAGTACGTCTGGATGATCACTTCAGGAATGGATCCAGTGGAGAATAAAGATTGCAGCTGCGATTTACCAATAGGTAAACATTAATGTATTGTTAGTTTACAGTTACTTTGTGAACATATGTAGGACTATTTGCAAAAGTGTGTAAAAGGTTTTGAAAGGTATGTTGACCGTTCACGTGAATAGGTTACTATAATAAGGAGGCATGCATTGGTCTAAAGACAGTTAGATGTGGGAACATGAGCTCGGTATAGAATTAAATTGGAAGTGCACCATCTCCAAATGAACAGAGGTAGAAGGTCAGAATTGTTAACAGAAAATATTTAAATACACCAACATATGAAAGAAGAAGTTAAGCACAATAGCCATGAAGTCATAAGACCTACAGAAGTAATGATTAAGCTGTTGTGAAATTAGGGTGGCAAACAGTATGCAGGTACAAATAGTAGTCTGTCTGTTGCAGACATAAAAAGATTGGGAAAAAAACGAAAAAAAACATGGATTTAAACCGTAATACTGGCCAATTTGAAGTTGCATATGAGGTAAAGGAAGCAGAGGTAAGTTTGGTATTAAAGTAATTTTGCATCACTTGCCATAACTTTGCCACCTCCGGGATGTGGAGCAGTCATGTTATCTAATTTTTGATAACATAAAATCTAAATGAAACTTGTGAAATTACAAAAAGGCTTAAATAACCTTATATCAGAACAAATGGTAAATGTACTATTGTTGTTGAATGATCCACCAAACAATTAGTTCGCTTTACCATTTCTCAGAACATGACATAGTTTTCTCCAGTTTGCATGCGTAAAAAGACCTAACTCCCAATCCATGGCCTCTCATATTGTGTTTTTCCCTTCATTTTCGTTTTATGTACCTTTTCTCTTTGTTTGAGATATTCTGTGTTTGTTCCAGAAAGCATTGAGTGTGGTGAGATTGTGTTTGATTAACATTAGCTAAGCATGCTTAATTTGTTTGTAGTGAAATGTTTTCAAATATTTTTCACATATATTTTTTAGCTCATCAAATTACAATCATTTTATTTTGTATTCGTAATCATTATTTCAATAAAAAAATCCATGATTTCTAATATTATTGTGTGGATGTATCTGTGTGTATTTGCTTTTTTGTACTACAATGCACTGATTTGAATAAACTAAAAACATGTCTTTTGAACATGTACATTAATAAACACATGTTTTACCTTTAATATGTGTTGATGCACTGATGTTATAATATGTCATAACTTATTCACTGTTTAAGAGGAAAAAAGTGAATTTAGATTTGAAATGGAAATATGGTTAAATATAATCAAAACACAAAATTGTTTTCCGGACGTTCAATCTCTATTAACTTTCACATTGAGTTGTGACTGGACGATGTTATGTGATCTTCCACTTACTTTCACATTGTACTGCTGCCTGGGCTTGGGCAACACTATTGTTTGTGCCACTACTGATTATTATCATTATTTTCAGTTATCATCTTTCTGGTGAACAAAACTGATTTTACTCAATGTCGTCAAAGATTAAAATTAGATGAATATCATTAACAATCTTACTCATCTCTTATTCTTTTCAACAGCTATGGAGAAAAGGATATAAAAATGATAATTTTAAAAAATTGCTACTTCGATACATTTTACTGCACATTCCATTTGATAGCAAGATGCGGGTATTCAAAGTCTCAATTTGTTTCTGATTTTGTATAAAATATAGGCAGTGATTCAACCTTTATGGATCTGTTAGGACCATTAGTAGAGAAGTGTCGTTCTTGAGTAAATGTATAGAAGTCGGAGTTGTTGTCATTTGTAGAAATATAGTATTCAGAGCTACTGCTACTACATATTCCACAAAAGAATTGTTTTTGGTTGTTTGTACTCAAAGAATCTGTAATAGCAATGGTGTCACTATCAATGCACCACATGACAGCTTACAGACCATTGGTGAGACATTATGTTTAAAATATGCCTCCCTCATGTTTTCTGTTTAAATCCACTTACATTATATAGCCTTTCACGTATACAGTATTAAATTTACATCTCAAGTTTCAAAGTTTACCAAGTCCTTTTCTACTTTTTTCCCAGTCAGTCTTTGTTAGTTAATAAACAACTCATAATTTTTGTTCACCAATATATTTGTTTATTTAACAAACTATGTTTAACCAAAAATATTATTCGTAATTTACTATGTTAACTACTTCATCTACCAATCTATCTTCATGAACGTGTGCATACACAGCTGTTATCAGTATATTTAAAATGCTATTTGTCAAGCTATTGCGTAACACTGGATTATCAATGCTCAAATATTTTTGCTTGCTTCTATTTGTTTTTCCCAATTATTCATAGTTATCGTTATCCATATATCCTTCATTACCCTAGGTATTGTAGGCTTTCGTAGTAATTAGACGTTACTCAAAATGATTATTTTTTAGCCGTAAGTAATCCAATTAATTTTGATGTCGAACTTACCTGAATGAAAGCCCCAGGCGCATAATGTATATTTGTAACAACATTGACCACCAACATCAATACCTATATACTTATATAATTATTTCGACAAATATAGACATGGCCCGATGCATAATACTAATATAAAAAGAGCATCAAAGATATGGATGCGTACAACTATCTTTCCTGTGCACAATTAGAAATAAAAATATTTTGGCTACAAATTTGAACATTAATGTACTACACAGTTAGAAAAACGGTTATTTGACCTAGAAGACTAAAAGAGAATAAGAATTATAACAAAGCTACACAAATTGATGTTTTTCGAGATTTAAACAGTGAGTGTGTGACAAATATCAATTAAGACGATTCGTAAACAAAGTAAAAGAAGCAGCCATAAGATATGGAACGTGTTAACCAAATTTTAAACTACTACCGAAAATTCAAACTGATGTAACAACAAACAGATCTACCACGGTGAACAAAGTAATTAATAAACCAGTTAATGTAAAACAAATTGCATTATAGTAGTAACAGAGCAAATAAAAACAATAGTTGCCTGTACAATAAACCAATAGGGGTGTAGTACCTGAATGTGTAGCAGACAAACTTCCATTCTCCACATGATCGAAGGTGTTCTCGAATACCCTACACCAATAGGTTATATAATAAGATGAGGAACCAATGGAATGTTTGAGCAGTGTAAATTGAAGTTATGGCACTGGCTAGCACTACAAATCCCCAAAAAAATCGATCTTATGTTCAAAGTTTATGAAAAACACATGGGATTGGGATGGAATATAGGTCAGACTTTTCAGTTTTCAATAATTTTATGTTGGTAAGGGCGGATTGTCAATCGATCGACTGGTAAAAAGAGGGAAAGGAACGAGTTAGTGCTTTAAAACATGGACAGCGAGAGTTTAAACGCCAGTATAGTTGAATTTAACAAATCCCAAATTTCACATGAGACTCCACACGAAATTGAGGGTAAATTCAGTACCACTGCATCCGAATAAGAACGGAAGTCGATCTGGCAAAGGGAGATGATGTCGGAATCAAAGTATAAAAATCTACAGCAGTAAGAGAGAGGAAGAAAATCAAACTGGAGCAAAAGATGGAATGGCGGTGGCGTAGCAGGCTGGTGTTGATCCGAGAATGGTGGGCGGTTGGTAGGGATGACAGATGGAGTAGTAAAGTCGGCAGGAGATGGAGAGGGGAAGTAATTTTGGTGGGTAAGCAGTGGTACGGAAATCGAGAAGAAGAAATCGATGTTGAAGAAGATAGGTGGTTTGGGAGAGATCGTGGGCAACATTGCATAAGTATCAGTTAAAAAAAGAAAAGACGGAAATACGTAGGAGTTTAGTATTTTGAAATACGCAGTTTCAGATATGTCTAGGTCAGCAGTGCCATCATCCTGTTTTAATATATAAGTAATAGATTGGGAAACACTCATTAAGTTTCATTTAATTAATGGTACCCTTATAAATTTTTGAGATAAAATTGTTTAGGCCCTCATCATTTTTTTATTTCCAGTGTGTTAAGTAAACATTTTACCACTTCCCACAGGTGAATTTCGCATATCTTTATATTCTCTATTGGAAAGATTCAGATTGTTCAAGTTGTTTGTCACGTGGTTGGTAGCACCAAAGTATGGATAACAACCATCATCACTTATATCCTCAATCTTTGTTGTGTCAGATGTCAGTACTCTACACTACTGATTGGTTTTTGTTGTCTTTTCCAATATTAATAATGTTAGCACTTGAATTATTGTTTTGTTCACAGGGTGTGTAGTTTGCATTAAATTTGAAATAACGCTTGTAACCACTATGGCCATATTTTTTTCAAATATTTACATCTAATTCTGTTGCTATTATTGAGCCAACCTCCTCTGCCTCTAGCTCTATTAGATCGTCCACCGCTCTATGTGTTGTTGGCAAACCCCATAGGATTTCTCTTGCTATTTTCCTTTACTATTGGTGGTGTAGTTGATAGAAAATTCTGAGTTGACTGCCTTCTTCTATTCTATCCTTTCATCATGGGCAAACAGAGTACAATAGTTGTAGAGTAGATGTGGAATTAATGGATAATATTATAGCCACAAATGCCTTAAACTCGTCATCAAGTCCACTAATTATATAGAACACTCGTTCGAATTCAGTTACTTTATATCCTGCAGAGGCCGATTAATCACAAAGGCCATCTTTAAGTAAATACTCGTTTATGGTCAAGTTATCTTTTATAACATTTTGCAGTTGCCTTCTATAGTATGGAATTCTTGCAAATGATTGAGAGGTAAAATTTCTCTACATTATAGCCCAAACTTCACGTGCAGTTTTTTTTATAAAAAAAATTGGGTATTTATATACAAATTTGGATTGTTTGATCAATATTATCATGGCAAGAGGATCCGACAGGATCGAATCCATAACCTTTTGCATTCTACTACTATGCTCTAACCAGTTGAGACAAGAATCCCCGTCTTCGTTGCAGTTTTACTTTTACATCTAACAATTTGTGGTGATAAAGTTGCACCGATGGATGATATTAACCAAAAGCATATTAGGTTTTCTTATCTTTGATAAAGGGAGAATTATAGGTTAATAACCAATTTATCTTCATCGTCTCTAATATATTTTGCTCGAATTAGTCTTGTGCCAAAAATGTAATCATCCTCTAATCCATATTCTCTAACATTTGGTTTCTATTTGCAGTTTGAACAGCAGGTAGTTTGATTCATCGAGTTGAATGGAGATTAACCGACTTTGTGGCTTAACGTTGGCTTTGATGAAGTCTTGTGTCAAATCTGATTGATTCTGAGTAATCTTGAAACTAAAGTCGGAGAGTTTTTGGCACCTCCATCTCCCATGATGCAAACTGAGAATCGATGAATTTAAGACTGTGATGCAGAATCAGATATGCATTATTGATGAACAGAAACAGTGATCCCACCAGATTTAGTGTGGAAGAAGAACAATCTAATACACTTATTTTTGGATGGTACACAAGAATTTGATGTAAAAGACCATGAAGCTAATGGCATTAATTGCAACCAAGAAAGGGGAGGATGATGAACTGTCATACTCCACTTTCTTATGATGGCACGATCAGATGACGATAAACTTGATAAGTTGATAAGGGTGATTTCTTAGTCGCGAGCAAGGACGGACCTAGCTTAGGCCCAATGGGGGCCGCCGCCCCCACTCGTATATTTTTCACTAATTTATACTTTTGCCTTAAAATTGATGCTGGTTTTGTTATACTGTTGGTCATGTGGGTGGGTGATATTATACCGTTTCAGAAACTTTGTTGTTCATCAGTGTTATGAGAATTGTGCTTGCATGTACTAATTTCAGTCAGGATATTTTACTTTCTTTGATAACAGCATGGATCTATGAATTATTTGGCTACACATCTACAGCGTGTGTATTGATGATCTCAATCAATTAAGGATGACAGATACAAATTTGGATGAGTCATATTATGAAATTTATGTATCACTGTTTATATTTATTCACTATGATTGTCATACATATTTTTTGGTTCTTTCCCCTCGAGTTCAAGTTTTTTTTTAGTATATGATCAATCAATTAAGAATCTTTTTAAGGGGTAAGATTAATCAAAAATAAGGTTTATCATCGATATTTCTAAAAATGATATATGATTATTTTGTCATGATTTTTATATATGTTTGTGTGCGTGCACGTACACATGAAAATCTATGTACGACCTTCCACCACCCTCACTGTATCGACTTTCTGCCTACGTCCCTGGTCGCGAGGTAGAAAGAAAATCCCTAGATTATGAATCGATTCAGTTGGGAGTGTTGTTAAGCCATCAGGCTCTGATTTAAAGTTAGATTTTTTGAATAGAATTATTGTAAATTCATCGGTTTTGTATTTAATGTAATTTGACATGCTTGAAGTTGTAATTGAGAACTGAACAATACAATGTTCCAATTGTATTCAAAATCAATGTGATATAATGTTTGGATCAGGGTTATATGTGCGCGAATGAAATAGAAAGTGGGTTCGGCCCATTAACAAGTAAAGAGAAAATATGATGTTATTTAGTTTATATTGTGTTTTTAGTTTTCAACGGTAATTGCAAAAAATATGAATAGTTGAGGGAGGCGAATAAAATGAAAGAAAGATGGAGACGACAAAGGAGGGGATGAAGGAATGATGAGAGAATGAGTTGTCTCTCGTTCTTGCATTACTTCCCAAAACATGAAAAATAAATAAAAGATATTTTCCAATTTACATGTAAACTTAGTTTTCTAAAACGCTTGTTTTTCATTATATAGATGTGTCATTAGCATTTTTATATGGGCAAAAATCGAAAACTAAAAAGGGTACTGAACACCGCCTAAACGTCTAGCTTGTACATATTGAACTGTGTTTGATGTTGTAAGGGTAGAAGAAGTACTGTTCAGTGACTGATTGATCAAAGCTAGTTTGGTGCTTCAAAGGTCATTATCACGCTCAATGTTTTAAAGAATTTCGTACCACATTGCTTAATAAATGGTTGTTTTTATACATAATTTTTTATTATCCTGGCTTTGCCTGGTAAAACGATTAACAAGTTAGTCTATGCTTTTTCTTTATAAACAAGCATGTGATCTGAGTTAAGCAACACTGCTTCTGAAAATTTAATGATGCACACATTTTACGTTTGACTTGACAGTTATGTAAGTAGCTCAATATTGTGCCATGCTTGATACATTTACTTATGATATCAAGAGTTTAGGAACTCACACTGTTATATGAACAATAATATGCAAACATCATTTGTTTTTGGTGCTAATAAGCTTGCATTGTTGGCCTTCGGTGTTGGTTTTTGACAGCTAGGTTGTGTTTTTCATATGAAAACCATTATCTTACCCTGTAATATAATAGCGACAATGTGAACCTATTTGTTTAATTTCCACCAGATTAATTAGTTATGTTGAATCCAGTGCCGGCCTTGGCATAAGGCAACCAAGGCCAAGGCCATGGCCTGGGGCCTCAAATTTTGAGGGGCCTCAAATTTTTTTTTTTAAGGCCTTGAAGCCCATTTGAATTTAGTGAATAGTCTTTCAGCAATTAGTCGTTTCCCATTTCCACTCGTTTTTCTCAAATCCGCATACGACTGTTTCTTCCAGGCGTTCAACTCCAACATCGCAAATCGCAATCGAGGGTTTCAACCTAAATTTATTTTCAGCAATCGAAGCAAGGGAAATCATTTAATTTCAGCAATCAACAAGCGACAACAACACCAAACGCAAGGGTTCTCACTTTTCTAGCCTTCCACTTGTCTTCGAGCATCGCTCAACTTTAAAATTGGGTAAATTGCAATTTTTTTTTAAAAATTACTTAGACTGAAAACGAAATAGAAAAAGAAAGAATGGACATTTTGAAATTTATTTCGATACTTGTTCATTGTTGAACTGATTTTGTACAGTTTGCATTTTAGCATCATATCTGAATTTATTTGATTCTATTTCAACAAATGCCATAGCATTTTTAATTTTTTCTGAATCAATTTGCCAACTTATTTTATGTGTTCATTGTATTTACAGGATTTATTAACGATTATTCTCATGTCGAATAGAAAATTTGAATCGGGGGCGTCTAAAAGAAAAAGGAAATTTAAAGTTGAAAATGATAATAAAAGGCAAATAGGATCTCTTGATAAGTTTTTTAACAAGAAACAAGATGAATTTGATGTTGACAAAGAGGTCAATGAAGATGAAGTTGAAGAAATTTCTATGATAGACGAAAAAGGAAATGAAGATATTATTGAAGATGTAATTGAGAAAATCTCAAATGAGGAAACCACTAAAGATTTTATGTCGGTTTATATTGACATTAGTGATCCGATAAATTGGAAAGACATGAATCAATCACTGAGAGATTTAATTGTTCAAAAAGGTCCTATAAGAGAGAACAATATTGATTATCCCAAAGATGTTTCGAATAGACATTTCTCCATTACACATTATTTTCGGCAATTATCAAACGGAGAGAAGTATGATAGAAAATGGTTAATATACTCAAAAACTTTGGATAAAGCTTTTTGTTTTTGTTGCAAGGTATTTAAAAAGGATGGAATGATGATGCAATTAGCAAATGATGGTGTGAAAGATTGGAAAAATATTTGTGAGAAGCTAAAAATGCATGAGATTAGTTTTGACCACATCGTTAACATGGAGAAATGGATTGAATTGGAAACAAGGTTTCAAATGAATGTAACAATCGACAAAAGTATTCAAGAACAAATAAAAAGGGATAAAGAACATTGGAGGCAAGTGATAATGAGAATAATAGCCATTGTCACTACTCTTGCTCAAAATAATTTGGCATTTCGAGGACAAATGAAAAGGTTTATCAAGAGAACAACGGTATATTTCTAAGCATTATAGAAATGATTGCCAAATTTGATCCAATAATGCAAGAACATATTCGTAGAATTCAAAGTAAAGAAATTCATTATCATTATCTTAGTCATAAAATTCAAAATGAATTGATACTTCTAATTGCTAGGGAGATTAGAAAAGTGATTATTGAAAAAATCAAAGTATCAAAATATTTTTCTATTATACTTGATTGTACTCCCGACGCTAGTCATGAGGAACAAATGACCTTAATCTTACGATGTGTGGATATCTCAAAGAATATTGCAAAGGTGGAAGAGTTCTTTTTAGGATTTTTAGTGGTTGATGACACATCTGGTAAGGGGCTTTTTGATGAACTTATTGATAGTTTGAATGATCTAGACCTTGATATTGATAATGCAAGAGGGCAAGGATACGACAATGGCTCAAATATGAAAGGAAAAAACAAAGGTGTACAAAATAGAGTGCTACAAGTAAATCCTTGAGCATTTTATACTCCATGTGGTTGTCATAGCCTTAATCTTACAATTTTTGATATGGTTAAATGTTGCTCTAAAGCCGTTTCTTTTTTTGGAGTGGTGCAACGTATATACACTTTATTTTCCTCTTCTACTAAAAGATGGAAAATATTCAAAGATAATGTGGATGGTCTTACATTAAAACCATTATCACAAACATGTTGGGAAAGTCATGTTGAAAGTGTGAAAGCAATTTGGACTCAAGCTCCGAAGATTAAACGTGCCTTGATTCAATTAGCAACTCTTAACGATGATCCAATGTGCAAAAGTGAGGCCGAATCCTTGGCAAAGTATGAGCTTGAGAATTTTGAGTTCTTACTTGGTATGGTTATATGGTATAATATATTAAATAATGTTAATAGAGTGAGCAAAGAGTTGCAAGTAGAAGATATGCACATGGATGTAGCTATGGATCATTTAAAAGGGCTAATTGTGTTTTTTAAAACCTTTAGAGAAAGTGGGTTTGAATCTTCATTGGTTGATGCCGAAATTATTGCAAATGAAATGGGAATTGAACCATCATTTTGTGAAAAACGCATAATACGTAGAAAGAAGCAATTCGATGAGAGCAATAGCGAAGAAATGGTTTTATCTCCAAAAGAATCATTTAGAGTCAATTACTTTATATATATTGTGGATCAAGGGTTATCATCACTTGAGAGTAGATTTGAGCAAATTAAGAAGTTTGATGACATATTTGGGTTCTTGTATGATTTAGAGAGACTTAAAATTTCTTCGTGTGATAGTTTGAAGTCTTCATGTGTCCACCTTGAGAATGTCTTAAAGCATGAGAGCAATTCTGATATTGATGGGATAGAGTTATTTGCGGAGTTGCAAATTTTAAGAAGGATTTTACCGGATGATGTCAAAAAAGCAATTGATGTATTAAATTATATTAAAAGGATGAATTGTTTCTATGTAAATGCATGGATTGCTTATAGAATATTACTGACTATTCCGGTTACCGTCGCTACAGCGGAAAGAAGCTTTTCAAAATTAAAGTTAATTAAATCTTTTCTTCGAACGAGTATGTCGCAAGAAAGGTTGAATGGAATAGCTACAATATCCATTGAGAAGACTTTATTAGAATCACTTGATTTTAGTGAATTGCTTGATACTTTTGTAAGTCAAAATGTAAGAAGGTTGAACCTTATGTAAAAGGTTGTTGTAACTTATCTATGTAATCTCGTGGAATCATTTTGCTTAATTAATGAATCTATCCACTTTTGTTTTCATCATGTTTAATTAAAACTCATTTGATTACTAAATCAAATGTTGCATTCAGTTTTTTCAAACAAATGTTGTGTTTTTAATGGCAACTTCATTGACAAATTTGTGTTTGCTTGTGTAGTTGTGTTGGCTGACTTCCTAATGGAGTAATGGCATCAGGTATCTCTCTAACTTCATATCTTCTGTCTGAAAATAATATTAACATCATATGTTTATTTACTATCATTTATGCAAGTGCTTTTATGATCTCAGTATATATGAAATGTTCATCTAATTAATTAATGTTTTTTTTAGTTATGGGAGGGCCTCAAATTTTTTTTTTGCCTCGGGCCTCCTACACTTCAGGGTCGGCCCTGGGCATATCCCATTATGTTCGGAATGGGGGTAATTAGCTAGGGATGACAGACGTCGGGATCGATTTGGTGTTCATTTTTAAAAAAGTAACTTTTTGGGCAAAAATAAAAATAAAATAAAATAATATAAAACTTAGTCAACCCCCCCCCCCTCCACTTCACTTCTCTCCCTCCCATCGCTCACAGTTAAAATAAAAATAAAAAGAAGCGACGGGGGAAACCTGTCGATCACGCTCGCCTCCGGCCACCGCGGCGTCAGCGCCGCCTCCCCCCACGTCAACCGTCCCCTCCTCTTCTCATTCTCCTCTGTCTCTCCCCCTCTCTTCCTCAATTAACCGAAGCAGCCCTCCCCCAAACCCTAGTGCCCAAAACCGATGCTCCAAACACCACTATGCCACCGCACCCCCGGCCAGCACGCTTGCGCCCCCCCTCGAGACCAACGTGAAACCCCCTTCCTCGATTTCCGCGACGATCAGTTTTCCCTCCCACCTCAGATCGAAAATCACGCGAGTCTTACTCATTTATTCATTTCTTTCTTTGACTGAAATGTAGATTCTTAAGTGTATGAAGTAATGATTTTAAAAATATGACTTTTAGCTGTGTTAAAAATATGATTTTTATATTATAGAGATAATAAAATTATTATCTTTATGTTGCAAAGGTACGATTGTTAAATGATAAAATATGATTTTTATCGTTTAAATGGCAATGCAAAAAGGTGATTTTCATATATTCATTAGCGATAGAAAGATTCGATTATCTATATAGTAGCGATATAAAAAAGTGATTTTTATCTATGTAGCATTGTTATAAAATATGAAATTATTTTTAGAAAGATAAAAATATAAAATTTAACCTATGTATGTTATTTATAGAATAATCATACAAAGAAATAATTATTGATTGGTTAAAAATATAATTTTTAACATAGGTATACTACATAGATCAGCAATCAAACCATGGCAGAGTGGAACCCAAAGGTAAGAACTTCTCACTTTTATTTTATTTTCTAGTTAAAAATATATACTAGGATGCAGATGGTGCTTAGCAGCACCCGACACCCATCGTCCATAGACCATGGATAACTTGTTTGTTTGATTGATTGTATTGTGAAAATTGATTGTGTGATGTGGAATGGAAACAAAATATTTTATAGCTAAAAATATAATTTTTAACGTGTATATGAATAAAATAAATATTTATAAACAAATTGGACGATTTGTTTATGTACACACATTTGGCTGACATTGATTGGGACGATAAACTTTACACATCACCCAACTGCACAAATAAAATTCATTATTTGTTGATTGAAACCCCACACAGGTATTGGGATGATATATGACATACACTAGTCCCAATAATTATCTATATGTCGATCGATTGATTGACAGGCTGTTGTAAGCATTAAATATTTATATTTGATGCTTATGTAGTGTAGAATGCACTGTGGATGATGGTTGACTGTGTTTTATTGTTGTTATACACATTTGTTGTATGAAATCCATATAAAGACATTATATGTTTATTGATTGTGTCTGATTCCAGTTCAGAAAGAATGAATATTTTGAAATAACGATTATTTTAAAATAACGATTATTTTAAAATAATATTCAACAAAAGATCAAAATCTGATTTTGATGTCCGATTTGGGATGGACACAAATATATTCAAATATATAAAGCCGTGTTGATTGATATGCGCCATTCTGACGTGAACGATATTTATATCGATTTTATTCATTGTTATAATGAATATCGAAAAGGAAATGATTTCGAAATCTAATGTTTTGAAAATATTATCATTTATATAACGATGATATGGAATATTCAATTTTGATTTGAAATTGAATATGAAGTTGAAATCGTTTTGAAAACGAATTTAAAACGATTTATAAAATAGGTTTCAAAAGGAAATCGACAAAATATATATTATATACATATATAATATAATGGCCTGAATAGAACGCGCCGCGCCGCGGTAGTTCGCGAATTTCGAACATTGACTTCGAACGGACATTACGGGAGATCCAACC
The DNA here is from genome assembly GCA_030737875.1 of Allium sativum. NCBI lineage: Eukaryota > Viridiplantae > Streptophyta > Magnoliopsida > Asparagales > Amaryllidaceae > Allium > Allium sativum. The sequence goes on from CM060912.1 coordinate 774,735,627, forward strand.
GTCGGATTCTCCTAAAACCGGAACCGTTAGGTTCGTATCGAAAAAAGCTTTCTAACGAATATAAGAAATTAGAAATATAACGGTTGGATTTGGAATTATGTCCCAATCAAATATGGAAAAGATTGTTGTAAGTGCAGTTCGATGGCAGTTTATGGAAATCGACTGTACATGCCTTGATAAAATTATTAAAAATATCAATAATTTGGGTAAAATCATAATAAATGATTTGGAGAGAATTGGAATGAAAAATCCCATATTTGAAAAGATAAAAAATATACTTTTGTCGAAATGAACTAGTTTTGAACTAGAATAAAAATCCAATATTTTTAAATAAATAAATTGGATTTGAAATGGTTTTAAAAATAACCAGGATTTCCTATATATGAATTGTAATGGATTTAAATCGAAATTATCTTCGGAATATTTTGATATTGGATTCCGTGATTATACGGATATTGTGGAGGAATTTGGAAGATATAGATATATCGTTATTCCAATACGATATTTGTTGATTTCAAAATTTGATATTGAATATAAGCCGATATATTTTCTATTCAGAGCCTTGTATTTAATATCAAATTGGATTTTGGGTTTGTCGTGAATGGTATCTTTAATAATACTGTTTTTAAACCCAATGGAGTTAAGAAAATTAGAAACTGACTGGAGGTTAGTTAAGCTGAATGGTTTCCTGGGTATTGATCTGATGTTGGTTTCGGCCTTCAGGGTTAACACTTAGGGAATTGTTCTCTTACCAACTTACAGTTAGAGACTGATGGAACGTGAATTGGGTTTGTTGTGAACTGTGTTTTAGCGACATTCGTTCTTTAACCCGATTTACAGTGAAATGGGATTTAGGATTTATAAATCTTTTGTTAAGATTTAAAGGAGATTTTCCAAAGTAAAGTTTTCCAATTTAACATATTAAATTGGAATTGAATGGAATTCGATTTGGTAATAATCAAAGTAAGCTTCTGTAGAGGAAGACGGTTAATATATATGGAATTTAAAAGGCCATATCGTTATTCCATTGATATTATCGGTTGGATATGGAAGTTTATATCGATTATATATATCGATTTGTTTTCCATGAAGATTCCATTGTTAATGGAATGTGATTTTGGGTTGTCGTGAATGGTATCTTTTATAATACTGTTCTTAGACTCAACGGAGTTAAGAAAATCAGAAACTAACTGGAGATTAGTTAAGTTGAAAGGTTTCCTGGGTATTGATCTGATATTGGCTTCGGCCTTCATGGTTAATACTTAGGGAATTGTTCACTTGCTAATTTACAGTTAAAGGCTAATGGAATGGAATGTGATTTTGGGTTTATATTGAACCATGTATTAAATGACATTGGTTCTTTAACCCAATTAAAGACATGATATTATTTCCCAAGTTAAACAATTGTTAATATTTATTTTTGGGAAGATTAAAACCAAGTGGAGTTTTAATGAATCTTTAATTAGATTGAAATGATATCCAAAAGAAGAATAAATTTAAAGAATTTATCTTTTATAAAATTAGTGGGAACCTTTCCCAAAGTATAAGAATATTTGAATAAAGGAATATTCTGGATTGGAATGAGGCTTATATTGTGTTTTTAAAACACTTGTTCATTATATAGGCAAGTTATTTAGAAAGACCGCGTTTATCCCATTCTGAATAACTGATTCGACGATGTGTCGAGGATGAAGACGGTGGTGGAAGACTGGAGTTATTCACATCTTTTGGATGATTACTAATGTCTTGATTGGGCTGTACACCCAAGACAAGGTAATAAGTGGTGATCGTCCAGACGTACTTGGAGATCGATGGATATGCGAGGGCCTTTCCCCTGTATTGGACATATGGGGGAGGAATAAGGTGCCTCCTGTTTCGTTCAGACCCAGAACGAACTTGTAAATGGATGTGTGTCTGATATCGGATTTCATTCTGTGCGATTGATATACATCGGTTGCATAGCGTGGATTGCCTATGTGGCATGCTGAGATGCAAATGATCAAGGCTTCTATTGAAAAGCAGAGTCTTATGGTTGATGATCAAAGCACGACTTTGATATAGCGTAGCTTTGTGTAGCGTTGATTCGCGAGCCTCACACCCCGGTGTGAACCAGAAATGGGAGAGGACTTCAGGGAGGACATGCGTTTCTTTCTAGCTAGGAGTGGTGTCAGCGTTTTACTAGCCCTGACATTTTACTTATGTGGATGATGGATTGCGAGGCACCTCGGTTATATCGGTCATTCCGGGGCCGATAGTTTGGTCGGGATATGACCAGTTTACGCCCCATAGGGCGGGGAAACGTAGTGTTCAGGCATTTTAATCCACATCGAGTGGACCGGCCCTGACGAACCAAAGGCTTGACTGGCCTCGAAGCGGTAAGGACGATCCCTTACCTTGGTTCACAGACGGAAATCCAACTTCCAATATGTGACAATTGCGGTTTTGATTGTAGAGCCTAGTATTGGCGACATGATATACGGTACCCATTCTGTCTAGGATTGATACATTTATATTTGAAGTTGTTTTATACACTACGCACTTATAATAGTATCAAATGATTTGTTTTAACGTACCAAGCATGCTTGGCTATTATAAGGCAAAACCCTATCCCCTGGCATGCGTAGCATTGTGTGATAGGACTGGGCTTATAATAGCTTTATTTTTCCAAAAAGTATTGCGATGTTTTGTCATATGCACTGGTATTCTTTGGAGGAAACCCGTTCCGTGTTGTACGGCGTGGTCCCTTGATATATCTGATTTAAAGTAAAGTTTTAAATAACTATTTTAGTTCTCACACCAGTCACATGACTGACCTGGAGTTTATAGTTTTAACCAAAACTCTGGGTGCCCTTATTTTCCATGGGTAGCTAGTAGTTTTGGTTTTGCAGATTTATATTCACAGGATTCTGGTTTACAGCTGGAATGATATTCAGAACGCTATGTATCCATATATTCTTTTCAGTTGTGTTTTGTATTATTTTTCGCTGCATTGTAACTTGTAAATCTCTGATATTTTGTAAATGTGTAATATTTATTTACACTCTGCATATTCTTGTATTCTGATGAAATTGTTGTAATAAGCAATGAAATGTTCTTCTGTCTGTGTTCTGATTCGTCTTGTTCTCAAAGCAGTCCGGGCTTTCCTTCACGGGGAGTTTTGGGTCGTTTCATGTTGATATTAGAGCTTTGGTTTACAGAGCTCGGGGAACAAGACACGTTAGAACCAAACGAAAGAATCCATCAGAGATTGGGTTAGTAATATCCACTAGGAATGACTCATTAGAGATAGGATTAGTAGTATCCTAGAACGAGTGTGAAGAGTAATATTTTTAAATTAAAAATGAAAATAATTTTTATTTTGAAAATTTAAATCAGTTATTCATATTTGAATATTATTTTTATATTGATTTGGACAATCAAGTATATATAGATTTTAATATACGTTTGATCCACGTGAATTTGAAGCCTCAAATATAGTAGATAGATATAGAATCACACTCTAGTCGCCCGGGAATGATTCTGATGATGGGTACCCATCATCAGTGTTGTGTTCAAGTTTCGAAAGTGAGATATCTATATATTTCCAATTGACTGGTGTGAGAACCATAATATAGTTAGAATATACTGTTGTGAATTGGCATCAAAATCATGATTTTTGAGTATATAAAAAATTATGAATTTGAAACGTTAATCAACTAATTGATTGCTGATTGTGTTGTTTGATTATAGTTTTGATTAATTAGAATTTGGAACCATTAAGCCAAATTGTATCAAATGTTGAACTGAATTGAAAATTGATAGAAATTGCATGCATATACATGTATATACATTGAACTGGTCGTAGCAGGGAAGCTAAGCAGAGGAATAAAATTGTTTGCCCGACAAATAGGTACATGTTTATTGTATTTCTTGGGGTTTTTTGATGATTTTATGAGCCGATTGGCTAGCCGCTTGGCTGTTTCTTTTTCTTTTTGATTGGAGTGGCCTGTGTGGAGGTTTGGGGATTTTCCCGGTGCTCCCGTACAAAGGAGGTTATGGCGATTTTTTTTGAAAATTTAGGGTGTTAGCCAAATTTTTGAAAAATTTGAAAATTCTTAGAAACTGAAAAGTTGAAGAATGAAAGCCAAACTGAAAGTTGAGTTGACTAGTTAAACAACTTTCAGCTCCGTTCCTTTTCGGGGACGAAAAGATTTTAGTTGGAGGAGATTGTAACAACCCGAACAATCCGAACCAATTTAAAAATTTTATTTTGGCAATTTTGATGAATTTTGGATATTTAAAATGAATTATTTTAAATAATAACGACGAGAAATTTATTTTGAATATAATTAGAACGTATATATTTATTTGAATCGACGTTAGAATATAAATATTTTATTTTAGTTATAAAAGGAATTGGAAATGGCGCGGTAGTTCGAAAATTCAATTTCAAATTTCAAATAAATGTACATGATTCAAAATAAACTAGATTTTAGCGAAACCAAAAATATTTGAATCTATTTGAAAATATCTTTCCAACGAATCTGAAAAATCCAAATTTCATAGTGGGAATAAAAAGTTATGCCCAGTTGAAAATTCAGAATAATCGCCATGGAAATATAGCCCTTAAAAATAGCCATTTTGCAAATGACCTCCGTTTTTGACGAAACCACATTTGTTCGATCTGGGATGTCAAGTTATTACCAAATTCCAAAATTCATAATTTTTGGAATTAATATGTGAGTGTGGCAAAAGAAAACGTGTTTTAACAGTTTTGGTCAATTTGGATCGACCAGAAAATGACCGTTTTTCAAACGGTCTCCAAATTTGACGAAATTAGTTTTGTTAGGACCTATCGTCAAAACATAGCTAGATTTATTTTTCTGGAATATTTGGAGTCAGTATGTGGCCCCGGTAAATTGAAATGTGCGTTTGAATTTAAAGTATATTGATTTATATTTTAAATTTAATGAAAACTGATCGTAACGGCCAAATTGGCTTGCGTCGCATATCCCATTGTGTTCCGAATGGGGGTAATTAGCTAGGGACGACAGACGTTGGGATCAATTTGGTGTTCGTTTTTAAAAAAGTAACTTTTTGGGCAAAATAGAAATAAAATAAAATAATATAAAACTTAGTCAACCCTCCCTCCACTTCACTTCTCTCCCTCCCATCGCTCACATTTAAAAAAAAAAAAAAGAGACGGAGGAAACCTGTCGATCCCGCCCGCCTTCGGCCACCGCGCCGTCAGCACCGCCTCCCCCTATGTCAACCGCCTCCTTCTCTTCTCATTTTCTTCTGTCTCTCCCCCTCTCTTCCTCAATTAACAAACGCAGCCCTCACCCAAACTTTAGCGCCCAAAACCGATGCTCCAGACCCCACTATGCCACCACACCCCCACCACCGCGCCTGCGCCTCCCCTAAACCCCCCTCCCCCCCCCCCAACCGAGACCGAAGTGAAACCCCCCTTCCTCGATTTCCGCGACGAGCAGTTTTCCCTTCCACCTCGGATCGAAAATCACGTGAGTTTTACTTATTTATTCACTTCTTTCTTTGACAGAAATGTAGAATCTTAAGTGTATGAAGTAATGATTTTCAAAATATGATTTTTAGCTATGTTAAAAATATGAATTTTATATTATAGAGATAATAAAAATATGATTTTTATATTATAGAAATAATAAAAATATGGTCTTTATGTTGCAAAGGTACGATTATTAAATGATAAAATACGATTTTTATATATGAAGTGACGATATTAAAATGTGATTTTTATCATATATGTAGCAAAATCAAAATATGATTTTTATCGTTTAAATGGCAATGCAAAAAGGTTATTTTTATATATTCATTAGCGATAGAAAGATTCGATTTTTATCTATATAGTAGCGATAGAAAAATGTGATTTTTATTTGTGTAGCGTTGTTATAAAATATGAAATTATTTTTAGAAAGATAAAAATATAAATTTTAACCTATGTATGTTATTTATAAAATAATCATACAAAGAAATAATTATTGATTGGTTAAAAATATAATTTTTAACGTAGGTATACTACATAGATCGGCAACCAAAGCACGGCGGAGTGGAACCCAAAGGTGAGAACTTCTCATTTTTATTTTATTTTCTAGTTAAAAATATATACTAGGATGCAGACGGTGCTCAGCAGCACTCGACACCCGTCGTCCACAGACCATGGATGACTTGTTTGTTTGATTGATTGTATTGTGAAAATTGATTGTGTGATGTGGAATGGAAATAAAATATTTTATAGCTAAAAATATAATTTTTAACGTGTATATGAATAAAATAAATATTTATAAACAAATCGGACGATTTGTTTATGTACACACATTTGACTGACATTGATTGGGACGATAAATTTTACACATCGCCCAACAGCACAAATAAAATTCATTATTTGTTGATTGAAACCCCATATGGGTATTTTGATGATATATGACCTACACTAGTCCAGATATTTAGCAGTATGTCGATCTATTGATTGACAGGCTGTTGTAAGCGTTAAATATTTATATTTGATGCCTATGCAGTGTAGAATGCACTCTGGATGATGGTTGATCGTGTTTTATTGTTGTTATACACATTTGAAGAATGAAATCCATATAATGACATTATATGGTAATTGACCGTGTCTGATTCCAGTTCAGAAAGAATGAATATTTTGAAATAACGAATATTTTAAAATAACGAATATTTTAAAATAATATTCAGCAAAAGATCAAAATCTAATTTTGATGTCCGATTTGGGATGGACACGAATATATTTAAATATATAAAGCCGTGTTGATTTGATATGCGCCATTTGACGTGAACGATATTTATATCGATTTTATCCATTGTTATAATGAATATCGAAAAGGAAATGATTTCGAAATCTAATGTTTTGAAAATATTATCATTTATATATCGATGATATGGAATATTCAATTCTGATTTGAAATTGAATATGAAGTTGAAATCGTTAAGAAAACGATCTATAAAATAAGTTTTAAAAGGAAATCGATGAAATATATATATTATATATATAATATAATGGCCTGAATAGAACGCGCCGCGCCGCGGCAGTTCGCGAATTTCGACCATTGACTTTGAACGGAAATTACGGGAGATCCGACCATCGGATTCTCCTAAAACCGAAACCGTTGGGTTCGTATCGAAAGGAGCTTTCTATCGAATACAAGAAATTAGAAATCTAACGGTTGGATTTGGAATTATGTCCAAATCAAATTTGGAAACGGTCGTTGTTAGTGCAGTTCGATGGTCGTTTATGGAAATCGACTGTACAGGCGTTGATAAAATTATTAAAAATATCAATAATTTGCGTATATCATAATAAATGATTTGCAGAGAATTGGGATGAAAAATCCCATATTTGAAAAGATAAAAATATATTTTTGTCGAAATGAACTAGTTTTGAACTAGAATTAAAAATCCAATATTTTTAAATAAATAAATTGGATTTGAAATGGTTTTAAAAATAACTAGGATTTCCAATATATGAATTGGAATGGATTTAAATCGAAATTATCTTCGGAATATTTCAATATTGGATTCCGTGATTATACGGATATTGTGGAGTGTAATGACCCGGAAAATCTGAACCAATTAAAAATTTTTAAATTGGCTAAAATAGTGGATTTTAAATATTTAAAATAAATATTTTAAATAATAAAGATGAAAACTGAGTTTGAATCGACAATTGAAAAGGAATATAATTAATTCTAATTATAAACAAGGCCTGAAATGGCGCGGTAGTTTCAAAATTTGAATTCAAACTTTGACTGACTGTACCGGGTGCAAAACAAAACGGATTTGAGTGAAACCAAAAATATTTAAATCTGTTAGTGAATACCTTTAAGTTTCATAGTGGGAAGAAAAAGTTATAGCCAAATGAATTTTCTGAAAGGTCGCTATGGAAATTTTATAGCCCGTGAAAATGGCCATTTTGCATACGACCTCGGAATTCGACGAAACCACTTTTGTTGGATCCGGGATGTGAAGTTATTGCTAGGTTTCAAATTTCATAATTTTTGAAGTTGGTATGTGAGCGTGGCAAAGGAAAACGTGTTTTGGTCAATTACAGTTAAATTGGATCGACCAGAAATGAGCCTTTTTGCAAACGGTATCGTCAAAACATAGCTAGATTTATTTTTCTGGAATTTTTCGAATCAGTATGTGGCCCTGGCAAATTGAAATGTACGTTCAAATTGAATATTAAATGTTATATATTTTAAATTGAAGGAAAACTGACTGAAACAGTCGAATGAGCCTACGAAACATATCCCATTGTGTTTGGAATGGGGGTAAAACGCTAGGGGCGACAGTCGTTGGGTCCGGATTGGGGTTCGTGTGTGAAAGGGGGTATTTTCGGAATTTAAAAATATATAAATTAAAGAAAAACCCTCATTGGCCATCACTCTTTCTCTCTCCCCGATTGCCCCCCTCGCGAACGACGGAAGTGCTCCTACCTTCCCGAGCATTTTCCGGCGAAACCACGCCTCGATAGACCCGGCCACAGTTGAACTTTTCGAAGAGCTCGACGCCCTCTTCAAATCAGAACAAACCCCACCTCAAACCATTGCGTATTTCTCGAGTTTGACCCCTCCAAAGTTTCGCCGTTCGCGCCTCGATTCCGCCGCCCAGATTCCACCGAGATCGACCCCCTCCCTGGCGCACATGCGCCTCTCCTAGCCCGTCAAGGTGGCGCTGGCCGATCGAAGCAACGATCAACGGATTTGAAGATAATTTGAAACCTAGTTTTGAAGATTCAAACGAGGTATTCGGCTGTGTTTATTTTCAACAGTTTTAACACCTTTAAACCGTTGCAAACTTTGAAAAATCATATCTTTTTCGTTTCTTGACGAAATTCAGTGAAACAAGAGATAGTGAACTCGTGTGGACGTCTTCTACATTCTAGAGGAGACCGCATATTTTCTGAGCCTTCTGCTATTTTTGGTGGAGTGGAACCCAATGTGAGATTTCTAAACTATAAACGATATGGAAAACGACGATGTATAAATTATATAATCAATGTATGAGTTATATAAGCGTTGTAAACCTCATGTATAAGCGTTGTATAAGTTGTGCATTCGATGTATAAGTTATATATGCGTTGTAAAAATTATATATGTGTTGAAATAGAAGTGAAATGCTTATAATATATATATATATATATATACGCCCCTCGTCCACAAACCATGGACGATATTTATTGATTGTGATTGGTGTGAAAATTGATTGATTACGAATGGTTGATTATAATTGTTTATGGTTGAAATTGATTGATTATAGTTGAAAAATACCCGTTTGTGGTTGAGAATTATTTGGTTGAAACCACATAGGATTAGTTTGTGGAAATGAAATATATATACATGCCGCCTGCGTGCGAACTAGATGCATGATTCCCCATTGTCAAAAGCTGTGAGGCTTTAAGGTAGAGCGAGGAGCCGTACTAGGGATGGCCCCGGTTTTAACTACCCTGCCGTTATGCTGCCGAAATTTTGAATGATATTCATGTGTTAGAATTATTTTCCCGTGTTGAAACTATATTTGTGTGTTGTATAGAAAACCTTCATGTGTTGAATTGAAATTCATTCGTTGAATAGAATTCATGTGTTGAAAGGTATTCGTGTTTTAAATAAATTGTTTTAAATATAAAAATCACCTTTTTATCTATATATATATAAACTATAGAAAACCTTCATGTGTTGAATTGAAATTCATTCGTTGAATAGAATTCATGGGTTGAATGGTATTCATGTTTTAAATATAAAAATCACCTTTTTATCTATATATATATATATATAAAAACTATAGTAAACCTTCATTGGTTGAAATGAAATTTATTCGTTAAATAGAATTCATGTGTTGAATGGTATTCGTGTTTTAAATATAAAAATCACCTTTTTATCTGTATATATAAACTATAGAAAACCTTCATGTGTTGAATCGAAATTCATTCGTTGAATTGAAATTCATGTGTTGAGTGGTATTCATATTTTGAAAGAAATTGTTTTATAATAAAAATCCTATTTTTATCATCACTATGAACTATATAAAATACTCTTGTTTTTAAATAAATTGTTTTATAATAAAAATCATATTTTTATTACCTATATGAACTATATAAAATAATCGCGTTTTGAAATGAATTGTTTTACAATAAAAATCACCTTTCTACTGTACACATGAATTGTTAAAAATAGTGAAGTGTTGAAATAGAAGGCAGTTAGATAAAAATATCATTTTTATCAAATGTATGAAAATCATACAGTTTTGAAATCGAAGAATCGATATATATATATATATATATATATATATGTATGTATATATATATATATATAGAGAGAGAGAGAATTGAAATATATCGAATAACGAAGCTGCAGTTCGTATTTTGAAACCATGATTTCAAATGATTAGTGCGGGAGATCCGACCATCGGATTTTCCCGAAATTGCAACCGTTGGGTTCGCTTTGGAAATATCTTTCCAACGACACCAACTTTGTAAAAATCCAACGGTTGGATTGTCTGGAATGTTTAATTCAAATCTGAAGAAAAACAGCGCCAGAATCGATTATATATATAATTATATTAAATCGAATAACGACACTGCAATTCGTATTTTGAAATCGAAACTTCAAACGATTATACCGGGAGATCCGACTGTCGGATTTTCCCGAAACTGGAACGTTGGATTCGTTTTGAAAAGATCTTTCTAATGATGTAAATTTTGTGAAGATGCAACGGTTAGATTTTCAGATATGTGTAAATCAAATCTGAAGAAAAACAGCGCCACGGCCGCGTTATGGCCCGAAGCGTCGTTTTGAATAAATTGGCTATTTTAAAATAAATAAAAATAGCGATAAATCGTTAAAAAATATTATAAACGATATGGATGTGAAATTTAGAAACTATCTGAAGGTTGGCTAAGTCGAATGGTTTCCTGGGTTTTGATCTGATGTTGGTTTCGGCCTTCGGGGTTAATATTTGGGAAATCGTTCTCTTACTGATTTTTGGTTAGCGACTGATGAATTGAAATGTTGCGTATGTGTGTTTGTGTTGCACTTGTTTATTATATACGCGAGTTGCTCAGAAAGACCAGGTTTATCCCATTCTGAATAACTGAATCGACGATAAGAAATCGAAGATGAAGACGGTGGTCGAAGACCGGAAATCTTCACCTCGTTTGGATGGTAACTGATGTCCTGATTGGGAGGCATCCCGAAATATGGATAATGAGTGGTGATCGTCCAGACGTACGTGGAGATCGATGGGTTTGCGAGGTATATAGTGCCTCCGGTTTCGTTCAGACCCAGAACGGACTTGCAAATGGAATGTGTGTCTGACATTGGAATTCATTCTGTGTGATTGATAGCCATCAGTTACATGGCGTGAATTGCCTGTGTGGCATGCTAAGATGCAGTGATCAGGGCTTTTGTTGAAAAGCAAAGTCTTGTGGTTGATGATCAAAGCACCGCCGCTGTGGCGTAGCTTTGTGTATAACGTGAATTCGCGAGCCTCACACCCCGGTATGAACCAGAAACGGGAGGACCTCGGGGAGGACATGCGTTTCTTTCTAGTTAGAAGTGGCGTCAGTGGTTTTACACGCCCTGACGAGTTTGACTTATGTGGTTGTTGCTGTTGCGAGGCGCCTCGGATATATCGGTCGATCCGGGACCGATGGAGTCATTCGTTGGCTCATTTACGCCCCAAAGGGCGGGGAAACGCATTGTTCAGGCATTTTAATCCACTCCGTGTAGACCGGCCCTAACGATCCAAGGGCCCACCTGAGTCTGGGTCTTGAGGGGCGGACTAGAGCATCTCGAAGTCGGTAAGGACTATCTTTTGCCTTGGTTCATGACGGAAATCCAATTTCCAAATACGTGATGGTGCGGTTTTGATTGTATACCTATATATGGCGACATAGTGGTATGGGGCATTAATGCCGTCTATGATTGATACTTATGATTTGAAATTGTTTTTGAAACATATAAACACTAGTTTAAATATCAAATGCTTTTGTTTAATTCGTATCAAGCATATTTTGGCCGTTATAAGGTAAAAACTCTATCCTCCGGTTTGCGTTGCATTGTGTGATGGGAACTGAGTCTTATAATGGCTTCATTTTTATAAAAAGCATTGCGATGTTTAAAAGAATGATTTGTTTTAAAGCAATAGCAATCCAATGGAGTAAACCCGTTCCACGAAAGTGGCGTGGTCCTGTGATTAGCCATATTGTATAATGTGTTAAGTAGATTTCTCATACCAGTCCCATGACTGACTCGTAGTTTGTTCCACTTTCAAACTCGGGTGCCCCTTTTTCTACACGGGCAGCCTTGTATTCATGTTTTAGCTGGCTTTCTCTGGATAGCTGGAGCTGAAGATGGATTCTATCATTTATCTCTTTTTATGTTGTTCAGCTCCTATTGTACATATTATGTTTGTTTTCCGCTGTAGACATTTATGTATAGCTGAACTGTATTTGTACTAAGTATGATCCTGTATACTGTGTAACTCTGATGATTACGTTTATCCAGTGATTATTTGTTTATTATCTGGTGTATTTATTTATTTCTGTTTCTGCTATTATCTGTTTCTATGTTATATTCCAAAGATTACCCTTGCCGCCGTCAGTACGGGGTTCGGGGTCGTCACATGGAGGAATTTGGATGATATAGATATATCGTTATTCCAATACAATATTTGTTGATATCAGAATTTGATATTGAATATAAGCTAATATATTTTCTATTCAGAGCCTTGTATTTAATATCAAATTGGATTTTGGGTTTTTCGCGAATGGTATCTTTAATAATACTGTTCTTAAACCCAATGGAATTAAGAAAATTAGAAACTGACTAGAGATTAGCTAAGATGAATGGTTTCCTGGGTATTGATCTGATGTTGGTTTCGGCGTTCGGGGTTAACACTTAGGGAATTTTTCTCTTACTAATTTACGGTTTGAGACTGATGGAACGTGAATTGGGTTTGTTGTGAACTATGTTTTAGCGACATTCGTTCTTTAACCCGATTTACAGTGAATTGAGATTTGGAATTTATAAATCTTTTGTTAAGATTTAAAGGAAATTTTCCAAAGTAAAGTTTTCCAACTTAACATATTAAATTGGAATTGAATGGAATTTGATTTGGTAATAATCGAAGTAAGCTTCTGTAGAAGAAGACGATTAATATATATGGAATTTAAAAGGCCTTGTCGTTATTCCATTGATATTATCGGTTGGATATGGAAGTTTACATCGATTATATATATATCGATTTGTTTTCCATGAAGATTCCATTGTTAATGGAATGTGATTTTGGGTTGTCGTGAATGGTATCTTTAATAATACTGTTCTTAGACCCAACGGAGTTAAGAAAATCAGAAACTAACTGGAGATTAGTTATGTTGAATGGTTTCCTGGGTATTGATCTGATGTTAGTTTCGGCCTTCGGGGTTAATACTTAGGGAATTGTTCACTTGCTAATTTACAGTTAAAGGTTGATGGAATGGAATCTGATTTTGGGTTTATAGTGAACCCTATTTTAAATGACATTGGTTCTTTAACCGAGTTAAAGACAGGATACGATTTCCCAAGTTAAAAAATCGTTATGATTTTTGGGAAGATTAAAACCAAGTGGAGTTTTAATGCATATTTAATTAGATTGAAATGATATCCAAAAGAGGATTAAATTTAAAGAATTTATCTTTGATAAAATTAATGGGAACCTTTGCCAAAGTATAAGAATATTTGAATAAAGGAATATTCTGGATTGGAATGAGGCGTATATTGTGTTTTTATAACACTTGTTCATTATATAGGCGAGTTATTCAAAAAGACCGCGTTTGTCCTATTCTAAATACCTGATTTGACGATGTGTCGAGGATGAAGACGGTGGTGGAAGACCGGAGGTCTTCACATCATTTGGATGATTACTAATGTCTTGATTGGGCTGTACACCCAAGACAAGGTAATAATTGGTGATCGCCCAGACGTACTTGGATATCGACGGATATGCGAGGGCCTCTCCCCGGTATTGGACATATGTGAGAGGAATAAGGTGCATTTGGTTTCGTTCAGACTCCGAACGAACTTGTGAATGGATGTGTGTCTGACATCGGATTTCATTCTGTGTGATTGATATAAATCGGCATCATAGCGTAGATTGCCTGTGCGGCATGCTGAGATGCAAATGATCAAGGCTTGTGTTGAAAAGCAGAGTCTTGTGGTTGATGATCAAAGCATGGCTTTGATATAGCGTAGCTTTGTGTAGCGTTGATTCGCGAGCCTCACACCTCGGTGTGAACCAGAAATGGGAGAGGACTTCAGGGAGGACATGTGTTTCTTTCTAGCTAGGAGTGGTGTCAGCGTTTTACTAGCCCTGACATTTAACTTATGTGGATTATGGATTGCTAGGCGCCTCGGTTATATCGGTCGTTCCGGGGCCGATAGTTTGGTCGGGATATGACCAGTTTACGCCCCATAGGGCGGGGAAACGTAGTGTTCAGGCATTTTAATCCACATCGAGTGGACCGGCCCTGACGAACCAAAGGCTTGACTGAGTACTTGCCTGAGACATGGTAGGCTAGATTGTCTCGAAGTGGTATGGACGATCCCTTTCCTTGGTTCACAGACGGAAATCTAACTTCGAATACGTGACAATTGCGGTTTTGATTGTAGAGCCTAGTATTGGCGACATGATATACGGTACCCATGCCGTCTAGGATTGATACATTTATATTTGAATTTGTTTTATACACTACACACTTATAATAGTATCAAATGATTTGTTTTAACATACCAAGCATGTTTGGCTATTATAAGGTAAAACCCTATCCCCCGGCTTGTTGCATTGTGTGATAGGACCTGCGTCTTATAATAGCTTCATTTTTTCAAAAATCATTGCGATGTTTTGTTATGTGCACTGGTATTCTTGGGAGGAAACCCGTTCCGTGTTGTACGGCGTGGTCCCTTGATATATTTGATTTAAAGTAAAGTTTCAAATAACTATTTTAGTTCTTACACCAGTCACATGACTGGCCTGGAGTTTATTGTTTTAACCTAAACTCTGGGTGCCCTTTTTTTCCAAGGATAGCTAGTAGTTTTAGTTTTGCAGATTTATATTCACAGGATCCTGGTTTACAGCTGAAATGATATTTGGAAAGCTCTGTATCCGTATATTCTTTTCAGTTGTGTTTTGTATTATTTTCCGCTACATTGTAACTTGTAAATCTATGATATTTTGTAAATGTGTAATATTTATTCATACTCTGTATATTCTTGAATTCTGATGAGATTGTTGTAATAAGCAATGAAATGTTCTTCTGTCTATGTTCTGATTCATCTTGTTCTCAAAGCAATCCGAGCTTTCCTTCACGGGGAGTTTCGGGTCGTTTCATGTGGATTTGCTTTGGCGTATTCATAACGCATTTGTAACCAATTCTCCTTTCTAGAATGTGTTGCATGTGATATTAACTCATGTATCTTGCTGGTTTAGGTGTGATATGTTTGGGCCTTGTTATCATACCTGGTGGTGGATCATTACTTCACCCTTCAACAACAAACTTGTCCTCAAGGTTGAGATGAGGAAAACTTTATCTCTTTTGTGCATAATATTCCCACGTGGAAATATCAGTTGGTTCACGACCCTACCACTGAACGAGAGCCTAACTGGTGGTCGGATTTAGTTGACAATAAGTGAGGATTTTGGCTGGGTAATAATAGGGGTGTCTGTCATGAAAACGTCGAGGTAGTGGAGCGGGTGTGATAGGGTGTGGATTTGGACAATGTTTGAGGAGGGAGACGTGAAACACTAGATGAATTTTGAAGGCATGTGGGAGGTGAAGTTTGTAAGCTGCGGCACCAATCTTTTCTATAATTCTGTAAGAGCTGAAAAACTTTTTTGCTAGTTTATGTTGTGTGGTTCCTAGGGTGACTTGTTTATAGGGTTGTAGGGAAACAAAGACCCATGTGCCTATGTCGAACTCTTTGTCTGTTCGGTGTTGGTTGGCGTGATTCTGCATTCTGGCTTACGCTTTTCGCATATTGTTTTTTATTTTGTGTAGAAGAAAGTCTCTATCAATAAGCCATTCATCAAGTTCATGTAAATTAGTGTTGTCATCCCAACACTAGATTAGGAGGAGGTCTTCCATACACACAGCTTGAAATTAAGGTGTACCAAGAGAAAGATGGTGATTAGTGTTGCACCATTCAGCCTAAGGCGGGAATTTAACCCATCGGTTTGGAGTGTCACCAACAACCGCTCGCATATATGTTTCAAGACATTGATTTTTAACTCTGGTTTATCCATTCATTTATGGATGTAAGCACTAGTCATCTTTAATTCTATACCATGAAAGTGGCAAAGCTCTTTCCAAAAATGATTAATGAATACACGGTCTCTATCGGAAATAATGGTGCGAGGAAACCCACATAAACATACATATTCTTGTATAAAGTGTAGGTCTAGTTGGGTAGCTGAACGAGAAGATGGTAAGGCAATGAAATGTGCATACTTGGATAGGCGGTCAATGATAACTCAAATTAAGGTGTACCAAGAGAAAGATGGTGATTAGTGTTGCACCATTCAGCCTAAGGCAGGAATTTAACCCATCGGTTTGGAGTGTCACCAACAACCGCTCGCATATATGTTTCAAGACATTCATTTTTAACTCTGGTTTATCCATTCATTTATGGATGTAAGCACTAGTCATCTTTAATTCTATACCATGAAAGTGGCAAAGCTCTTTCCAAAAATGATTAATGAATACACGGTCTCTATCGGAAATAATGGTGCGAGGAAACCCACATAAACATACATATTCTTGTATAAAGTGTAGGTCTAGTTGGGTAGCTGAACGAGAAGATGGTAAGGCAATGAAATGTGCATACTTGGATAGGCGGTCAATGATAACTCAAATTAAGGTGTACCAAGAGAAAGATGGTGATTAGTGTTGCACCATTCAGCCTAAGGCAGGAATTTAACCCATCGGTTTGGAGTGTCACCAACAACCGCTCGCATATATGTTTCAAGACATTGATTTTTAACTCTGGTTTATCCATTCATTTATGGATGTAAGCACTAGTCATCTTTAATTCTATACCATGAAAGTGGCAAAGCTCTTTCCAAAAATGATTAATGAATACACGGTCTCTATCGGAAATAATGGTGCGAGGAAACCCACATAAACATACATATTCTTGTATAAAGTGTAGGTCTAGTTGGGTAACTGAACGAGAAGATGGTAAGGAAATGAAATGTGCATACTTGTATAGGCAGTCAATGATAACTCAAATTAAGGTGTACCAAGAGAAAGATGGTGATTGGTGTTGCCCCATTCAGCCTAAGGCAGGAATTTAACCCATCGGTTTGGAGTGTCACCAACAACCGCTCGCATATATGTTTCAAGACATTGATTTTTAACTCTGGTTTATCCATTCATTTATGGATGTAAGAACTAGTCATCTTTAATTCTATACCATGAAAGTGGCAAAGCTCTTTCCAAAAATGATTAATGAATACACGGTCTCTATCGGAAATAATGGTGCGAGGAAACCCACATAAACATACATATTCTTTTATAAAGTGTAGGTCTAGTTGGGTAGCTGAACGAGAAGATGGTAAGGCAATGAAATGTGCAAACTTGGATAGGCGGTCAATGATAACTCAAATTAAGGTGTACCAAGAGAAAGATGGTGATTAGTGTTGCACCATTCAGCCTAAGGCAGGAATTTAACCCATCGGTTTGGAGTGTCACCAATAACCGCTCGCATATATGTTTCAAGACATTGATTTTTAACTCTGGTTTATCCATTCATTTATGGATGTAAGCACTAGTCATCTTTAATTCTATACCATGAAAGTGGCAAAGCTCTTTCCAAAAATGATTAATGAATACACGGTCTCTATCGGAAATAATGGTGTGAGGAAACCCACATAAACATACATATTCTTGTATAAAGTGTAGGTCTAGTTGGGTAGCTGAACGAGAAGATGGTAAGGCAATGAAATGTGCATACTTGGATAGGCGGTCAATGATAACTCAAATTAAGGTGTACCAAGAGAAAGATGGTGATTAGTGTTGCACCATTCAACCTAAGGCAGGAATTTAACCCATCGGTTTGGAGTGTCACCAACAACCGCTCGCATATATGTTTCAAGACATTGATTTTTAAATCTAGTTTATCCATTCATTTATGGATGTAAGCACTAGTCATCTTTAATTCTATACCATGAAAGTGGCAAAGCTCTTTCCAAAAATGATTAATGAATACACGGTCTCTATCGGAAATAATGGTGCGAGGAAA
This sequence comes from Allium sativum, assembly GCA_030737875.1. Lineage (NCBI taxonomy): Eukaryota > Viridiplantae > Streptophyta > Magnoliopsida > Asparagales > Amaryllidaceae > Allium > Allium sativum. The sequence goes on from CM060912.1 coordinate 774,753,935, forward strand.
CCAACATAAACATACATATTCTTATATAAAGTGTAGGTCTAGTTGGGTAGCTAAACGAGAAGATGGTAAGGCAATGAAATGTGCATACTTGGATAGGCGGTCAATGATAACTCAAATTGGTGTTTTTCCAAATGAAGGCGGGAGGTGAGTAATAAAATCCATGGATATGTCCTCCTAAACGCAGGATGGTATCAGCAAAGGTTGTTGGAGGCAATTGGGTGGTTTGTTCTTGGGTTTAGATTGTAAATAAGTAAAGAATCGGTTAAAAAATACTTTTACAGAACTAGGTAAATTCAGCCAATAAAAATGAAAAGAGAGTCGAGCGATAGTAACCCTAATACCTGAGTAGCCGCCCAGCTTGAGCTACGAAAGGTTTTGTTGACTTGATGTCGGAGAGTTGCTGGTATGTTGAAATCAAAAAATGACTACAACACCAAAGTATTTTAGAATACTTCACCAAAAGGTGGGATTCAAGATTATGGAGCCATAAACACAAAATAAAAGCAAAATAGTAGAGAATAAAGAATTTTAGAGTGGTTCGGCTTAAAAATAGCCTACATCCACTATAGGAAGACCTTTCATTATCACTTTTGAATTTACAAAGTACACGACCTCATTCATATCACTCATTTCTCTTTTTTATAATGGTTTCCTCTATTTTCTCTCTTTTTTGCTCTTGATTTCACTCGAATACATGAAGGAATCGGTGAGATCTCTTGATTTGTGATGATAATTGTGTAGATGTTCAATCACTTGAACAATTAGATCATTTTCATTAGTTGCATGGTGAATTTATGTTGGATCTAAGCTTTAGAGAGAGTTAACGGAGGCTAGAGAGGTTTAGAAAAGCTTAGAGTGGTGGAGAAGTGAAAATGGCATCCCTTTAGGGTCCAAAATTCCCTCTATTTAATGGTAGAGAAGTGGGGTATTTAAAGGTGTAGTTTGGGGGTAGTGGCAGAGTTGTAATTACGGTGTGCAGGGTTTGGGTCGATCATAAAGGTATTTACGAAAATGCCATTGTGCCAGCTGTAGTTATCTATAGCCAGCTGTACGACTGACTAGGACTTGCACGCGCGACTAGGATGATGTGCACAACCATGGTATATGCACGACTAGGAATTATGTGCGACCAGAATACTTGCACGATTTCTATATACACGAACGACCCTTCAAAGAACATGTGACCGACCCTTATCCAATAACCGTCAATAGCTGGCCTTCGTGTTTCATGAAACATATAAACCAATGCACGTGTTGTTCTCTTATATTGTGCTGATCCGGGTTTATGTTAATATGCACTGTACGATCCATGATGCCACGTTATTTCTTTAGCCACTGAGCTTTATTTCATACCGTACGATCATGTTTGGCCTCAGCTTATTAAATATATATACACACACACACATCACATTCATTATTCATGAACATGCATAGAACGACCATTTCACGTTTCTAGCACTATTATAATGGATCCATGCCACCGTATTATAGTACTAACCGAACTCATTATTTATACAGTTGCCATTGAATTGGATTTGTAACCAACCCATCAACTTCTCACTGCTCGACCATCCTCTAAAATAATGCTCGACCAGTCCCTCTAAGTAATGAACGACCCATATAAACACTGCTGGTTGAGCCTTGCATGAATTCGTGACCGACCAGCTGTTCTCTGCTCGACCCACGTGGCGCTCGACCCCTCATTATTATGTGATGTCCATGCATTCCAACTATGACCGACCAACTTTATAAAAGATTGCCGATCCACTATATATAGTTTGCCCGAAGCCAAACATTATTTGTGTGTACCATGTATTACTTGTTTAAGCTTCAACTGGACACTATATATGAACTGATTTGTGTTTTTATATAATACCAAACTGATCCACGAAATAGCATGCATGCGAGCTACAGGTGACCTAGTGCTAATGCGTTGACCTTTATGTTTTATGCAAGACACGTTCTTTATTTCATATGATCTCATATGTCACATGCTCGTGCCATTAACTACACTATTTCATATATTAATGTATGAGAATGAATGTGCATATTTCATGAGCGATATGTTATTGTACTAATTCATGGAGTCACGTGGGACCACTTTGCATGTCACAATATGGGTGGTTCCTTCCCCGTTATCAAAGTGATTCATATGGATTAAACAATGTCTATCCATGCTGAATTAAGTAACTTTTATTTATGTCGAGCCATACGAGTTTGATAATATGGCGACCTATCCTTGTTGGTGACGCCGATCCGTTGTTTATAAATAGGACCAACCGATCCATGCACACTGAAGCCGACCGAACCAACGACTGAGCCCGACCGATCCATATTACCATTTTGTGTTCGATCCATACAAAATCCATTCTCGAACCATATTTAAACACCAATCGACCCATCGATTCATAAATATAAATGATCTTTCACCCTTCTGTGCAATAAAACATGATTTTTAGACCATGTTTTATAACGGGGTTAACATGGAACAAAAATTCGTCCTTGATACAAGATAAGTGCATCGTGAATCTGAATACGAGGATATATGATTGAACCTTGTTGCAGTAGTTGTTGGATGAAAGGGTCGTCGGTAGTTGCGGTTTTGATATTGTTCAGGAGGGAAAACTTTGGCCTGAGGATGGTGTGGAATTGAGTGATTGGTCATGTAACAACCCGAATTTTAAACAACGTGTTGAGACAAGAATCAAGGCAGAATTAAATGTTAAAATTTGAATCAGGTAAATGGACATCACCATTGTGTTCCTCTCGAAAAAATACGCGAAATAGAGTCCTAGTTTTCGAAAATCGGAGTCCGTATGACCAAGATATGGCTAAAACAAGTTTTCAGCAGTTTTCTGGCAGACTGACTTGTGTCGACTGCCAAGTCGACTTGCAAGTCGACCTCCACCCCTTGGTGTCGACTGGGGAGTCGACTCCCCCCCTGTACAGGTCGATTTTTTTGTCCTGGGGTGGCCCAAAACCCATTTTTGAGGCCCGGGATAAGTTTTGATGGCCCGAATTGACTCTAGGGTTGATTTTAAGGCCTTAAATGGTTCCTACATGTGACTTCTTCCCCAAGACATGCTTTAAAGGCTAGGATTGGTTCTAGGGTTTATCCTATGGCTAAAACTATCCTAGTCTTCTATAAAAAGACCCCTAACCCTCTCCTAAAACCCTCATAAATTGATCCTACAACTAAACTATGCCAAAATGATTCCTCATCATGGCCTCCACTTCAACCCATGGCCTCCATCTTCTTCTTCATGATAGCTTAAGTGTTCTAAGCTAGTTTCAAAGTAAAGGAGCCTCTTTTCTTCATTCATGAGAGATTCTATGATCATTTGAGTGATTTCATGTTGGTATGAGAGTTCATAAGTTGCATTCTAGCCAAAGTTGCAACCTTTTCTTGACCAAAAAGCAAGGATCTTGCATGAGAGCTCATAAGCTTCATTCAAAGCCAAAGTTGAAACCTTTCTTCTTCAAAGAAAGGATTTTTATTGATATTTGCTCAAGGGTTTCATTTGGAGCTTGTTCTTTTGGGGTTTTTGGGTGATAGCATGAATGGCTTCATCTCAATCTTTGTTTTATATGCTGATTTGTGCCTTCATAGCATTGTAAGCCCTCTTCCTACTCTTAGATATTAACTTTAAACTTAATGTGACATGTTGTAAGTTGGGTTTGAACATTAAGTATGTTGCATGCTATCATGTTATGTATCCTATCATGACTAAAAAGTCATTATCTTGATCTTGTGGGCTTAAAGATATAAACTTTATGTTGAATGTTGCATTTTGGCAACATGAGAACTATCATGTCCCTTATGATAGCTTACATGTAATGCCATATGCGAACTTCTAGTCATCTTTCTATGTCATTTATCACCATGATTCACCTATGTGCTAAGTTTGAGCTTGTGCATGTTTTTGAGGCCAAATAATGTAGTATGCAAGTTAATGAACACGTTTATATCTCATTTGCCACCATGTTTAACTTGTGGCCTTATACCCCTTTTTGTCATGCCTTTGCCAAGTTCCTTCTTTTAATCCATTATGTGTTGTTGCGAATGTATATGCGAGTTTAAAAACGTTGGGTTACGTTATGGGTAAAACTTTAATGACGTGAAACATGATTTGGGTAAATGGGTATAAACATGACAACATGTAACTTTGGCTATGAGCATGGGACTTGAAAATTTGACACGTATGGGTTGTAAGTGTAATAAGACACTAGACCAAACATGAAAATGGCCAACTCGAGGTTGGGTTGAGTTTGTAGCATAAATCTACCCGGACCCGCCCGGCTTAACTAGTGGCTACAAACAACAGGATCCAATGTGAGAAGTTGGTCATGACGCGCTTAAGACCCGAGGTTAGACTAGGTTGTGGTGTAAAACTACCCGGACCCGCCCGGCTTAACTAGTAACCACAACAAGGTCTAATGTGAGAGGTTGAGAGTGCATTAATTAAATTAAGGCCACATGATAAGGTTAAGTAAATTTGACTAATGACACTTAACCGATATGACACGAATGGGTAGGTTAAGTAGGACCGGGCTTGATTTCTTATAACACTTAACCATACAAGATGATTAGCGGATGGGGTTAAGTACTTTACACTTAACTAGTCCGACTTGGTAATTAGATGGGGTTAAGTAATTAAGGCTTAACTAATCTAAACACGGAAATTAGATGGGTTAAGTAATTAAGGCTTAACTAATATAAACACGGTAATTAGATGGGGTTAAGTAACCTATACTTAACTAATCTAAACATGGGAATTCGAGGAGGTTATGTTAAACACTTAACCAATCTAAACTTGGTAATTCAATGGGGTTAAGTAACCAATACTTAACTAATTTAATATGATAATTTAATGGGGTTAAGTAACTTATACTTAACCAATTATACGTGATGATTTGATGAGGTTAAGTAACCTATACTTAACCAATCTAATAGGTGGACCTGATAGGGTTAAGTCACAAGACCTTTTGAAAGTAGGCTTAACCATTGTAATACGATTAGTGGATGGGGTTAAGCTAACCCATACTTAACCAATCCGAACCGATAATCTGATGTGATTAAGATAATCTATGCTTAATCAATCTAACATGATAATCTGATAGGGTTAAGACAAATAAATACTTAACCAGTTTGACTTGATAAGGTTAAATCATGAACTTCTTGGTACACTTAACCAACCTGTAGGGCTAAGCCTTGAACTTGAGTACTTAGCCAATCTTGACATGATTCGTAGGCGGGTTAAGTCATGAACTTGGATAACAACACTTAACCCATTTGACAAAACCCTAGCTCAGGGGACTAGGTTGGAATTCGTAGTTAACAAGGATAGTTGAAAGAGGGGCTAAGTGGTAAACCTTAGTTAACGGTAACTAAGTAATAATTCTTAGCTAAGGACATGGACTAGTTCATAAAGAGATGAGTAACCTAGTACGGTAGGTCATCGCTTAGTATACGAGGAGGAGCAAGTCATCTGACTTGGATAAAAGCTCCAGCGAACTGGGTGATGAAGCGGAAGCTTCGGGGAACGTGAGGGTACTCTTGGTATCCCTTTGTGAGGTGGCGAGTGGTCCATGCAACCCGGCCTCATAGAGGTTAAGGTCTGCGGTAGAAGAGCCAAGAGTATGCCTTGGTTGCTATGCGAGCGACCTAAAGACTGGGATGGATTAGCGTGGAGTCGACGATACTTGATTTTTGCCCCGGGATAGCACGTCGCCGACTACCTACCATCTTTAGTCAATCGTGTACGTACGGAAAGGCAGGGAACTCCCAAAAGACCATATACTAGCTATCAAGTTATGGGTGAGGTTGGCTATCTGGAAGTGGGCATCGATGGGCCTAGTGTAGTTCTCATACATGATTTTTCTTGGATTGCCTTTCAGTAGTTGAGGGAGGGGTCACGTGGGACCATAGCCACGGGTACAAAAACAGACCTTGATATCTGCATCAGCAGACGACTTAAATCTCCCGACCGAGTTCCGTATTTCGTGATTTGCCCTGGCATGGAACTCGGATGGCACATTGAGGAACATGTGCATCTAGACATGGAAAACGATTCACGATACATACGTGGGATAAAGGGCGCGGTTGACGGGTGGCATAATCCCTAGTGGCCCTAGGTGGCTGAACCCAAACCGAGACACAGAAATGTTCATTAGGTAGCATAATCCCTAGTGGTCCTAGGCGGCATAAATCCTAAGTGGACACGCGATAGTTCATGGTAAGAAAACATAACTAGATCAAGGGTAGCAGCCCAAAATAACCTCAAGGATAAAATGTTCACATGGGAAAGCCCGTATGGCCTACGGCAAAGGACTGAACTTATACATGGAAAGAAACATACGAGTTAGGAAAACCTACATATGCTATATATTAGGTTGACATGGACCATTACATGACATTGGGCAAGGGACATTCATAGTTAACACATGACGCGGGTTGGGATATTAGTACGAAAGGTGCAGAGCAAATATACATGTTAGAACTAGGGGAAATATACATGATAGATACCGTGGGATGTTATACAGGATAGATACCTTGGGATAGTATACTTGATAGAAACCTGATAATGTGATACCTTGATTTATCTTCACACCGTAGTTTATCATGACACACTCGTGTATCTTGGTACAGTAGTGCATCCTGTTATTTTGGTTTAGCTTATCTATCTTGTCATCATACTTATGTTCATCTCAGTTCCTCATGCCAGTTAACTTTACTAGTTTATATACTGATAGTAGATAGGGATTACTAGTCTTTATGACTGACCCCGTTTTGTTTCGCCTCTTGTCTCCCGTTTCCCCCCTAGGTTACAGGGAGGAAATGCTATTGTTAGTTTGGACTTCTTCTGTTTGAAGGTCATCACGCATGGCTTGGACTTTTCTTGGCTATGGCTACTTTACTGGTTTACTTGGGGAATAATTTATGAAATGGTTTTATGCTTCTTTATTATTGCAAGACAGGTTTTGATGTATTCTGATGTAAAAGGCTTTAGACCTTATTTTATAAGGTAATAAAATTTGTTTTACTTCCGCTGTTTTATATATATATATATATATATATATATATGTTCTGTCTTGTAATATTTCTGTGCATGTTTACCTCGATAATGCTTCACCAAACCTAGTGCATTCCCTTTGTGAGTGACCCTAGCGGAGGTGGGGTGTTACATTTGGTATCAGAGCAGAAGGTTACCAGACTGGGCAAAAGTTTTTAAAACCTTCTGAAAACTATTTGAAAAACCGTTTACAAAGAAGCATTTTTCAAAAAAAAGTTTTTAAAGGCTATTACCCAAAAGCCATTAGCATTGTCCTTTGTTTCCTTGATCAAATCTCTTTTCCTTTCTTCCCTCCATCTGTAGTCACAGTAGTTCTAACTGCGACTAATCCTTGTCTAGCTACGTAAGTATTTTCCCGTGCGATGGAGGTGGTTCTCGAGAGACCTGTTGCCGTGGTACAAGGAAGGATAATAAGAGCAAGGATAAAGGACGCGAGCTTAAGGATAAGCAACTGTTGCTATGGCTTAGTCCATCAAGGAGGACAAGGACAAGATCATCGGAGAGGGCAATTGTACGCTCCCATTTCTAGGGTACCTAAAAGAAATGGTACCGTTTCTGGTAAAGGTTTAGTCGTTCTTTTCTATCATCCCGTCCATACTTTGTCTTGATCATCATATCATTTAAGTCTGCTTGGATAGTTGAGTCTCTGCACCTTAGTACTAGCATGGTAGAGGATCCCAGTTTTTGTCCCAAAATCTGGTTGGAGAGTCGGTCCATTTATTCATGACTTGTTGGATTTGAGAACGTCTATGCCAAGTGTTGAGATTAGAAGTAATACTTCTATTGTTGAGCTATGGATGGATTCTAGGGGTAAAGTGGTTATCCAGTAAGGGATACCATTCTAGGTTTTGAAAAGAGGGTAGTCAGACTCTTGGCTTGCTTTGGTAATACCTTCGAAGTCTCGTGTAACCTTTTAGGTTCTGTCATGGTTAGTTACCTAGAATCTCTTGATGCATTTATCGGAAATCTCTGATCCAATCGAGTAACGTCCGCCAATAAGACGGATGGTTCATTCTGCTCGAGCATGGGTTACAGGAACCACCCTAGTAAGTGCACATGGTAACATGGATTGGCATTGGTAAACGAGATCCAGAATTCACTAGTGAATTTTGGAGAGCTTGCATGAGTACGTAGATATGGTTGAGCCAAGTATACTAGGGAAAGAATAAATGGAAGTGGAACGAGAGGCGACAGTGAAAAGAGTTCCGACTCATACCTTGGAAATAGGAATCAAGGAACTACGAAATCATGAAGTCAAAGGCAGTCAAGACACACTGGAATTAAGCTCGAGGAAACGCGGCTTAGACGCGCGCATCGTGTCTCTTTGTAAGAGTATATCGTTGATCCCTGGTTCTCCTGTAGAGCTTACTTACATGCTACCGCTTGGTGGGTATCCTCTCGGTCCTGTTTCTGTTACAAACCCCGTAAGGAGTTTGTCTTGTTTATCTCCTCGATCTTATCTTGGGAGTCTTAGATAGAACTCTATGGATGTAAACATGTATTTGAAACATGTTATGATTGATATGGTTGCAAATGGTTGCAAGTGGTTGCTCGTGGATGCGCGAATACACATTAGATACTAGATTGACGCGGTCACGTTTCATGTTGCATATGCACGAGTATTTATACTTGTTTATGGATAAAATTGAATGTGTTATCATGCGGATGTTGCATATGAATGAATGTTTGTGCACGCATATAGTACTCATATGACTAGGACTATTTGCATACATGTTGGACTCATGGCACTAAACATATTTTGCATTAGAAAGATCATTCAGGCCTGATCATTAGCATTAGCTAAGGAGCATATACACACACGTTCTGCATATGTTCATATGGCATTAGAAATCGTCTAGGGACAATGGTTTCCTGTGGATGATGTTTTGAGTAGATGGATGATGGATGGTAGGATACGTTCTTCCTAACTTGGAGATTTCGGGGACGAAATCTTTAAAGGAGGGGAGAATGTAACAACCCGAATTTTAAACAACGTGTTGAGACAAGAATCAAGGCAGAATTAAATGTTAAAATTTGAATCAGGTAAAATGGACAACACCATTGTGTTCCTCTCGAAAAAATACGTGAAATAGAGTCCGCGTTTTCGAAAATCGGAGTCCGTATGACCAAGATATGGGCAAAACAAGTTTTCAGCAGTTTTCTGGCAGACTGACTTCTGTCGACTGCCAAGTCGACTTGCAAGTCGACCTCCACTCCCTGGTGTCGACTGGGGAGTCGACTCCCCCCTGTACAGGTCGATTTTTTTGTCCTGGGGTGGCCCAGAACCCATTTTTGAGGCCCGGGATGAGTTTTGATGGCCCGAATTGACTCTAGGGTTGATTTTAAGGCCCTAAATGGTTCCTACATGTGACTTCTTCCCCCAAGACATGCTTTAAAGGCTAGGATTGGTTATAGGGTTTATCCTATGGCTAAAACTATCCTAGTCTTCTATAAAAAGACCCCTAACCCTCTCCTAAAACCCTCATAAATTGATCCTACAACTAAACTATGCCAAAATGATTCCTCATCATGGCCTCCACTTCAACCCATGGCCTCCATCTTCTTCTTCATGATAGCTTAAGTGTTCTAAGCTAGTTTCAAAGTAAAGGAGCCTCTTTTCTTCATTCATGAGAGATTCTATGATCATTTGAGTGATTTCAAGTTGGTATGAGAGTTCATAAGTTGCATTCTAGCCAAAGTTGCAACCTTTTCTTGACCAAAGGATCTTCCATGAGAGCTCATAAGCTTCATTCAAAGCCAAAGTTGAAACCTTTCTTCTTCAAAGCAATGATTTTTTATTGATATTTGCTCAAGGGTTTCATTTGGAGCTTGTTCTTTTGGGGTTTTGGGTGATAGCATGAATGGCTTCGTCTCAATCTTTGTTTTATATGTTGATTTGTGCCTTCATAGCATTGTAAGCCCTCTTCCTACTCTTAGATATTAACTTTAAACTTAATGTGACATGTTGTAAGTTGGGTTTGAACATTAAGTATGTTGCATGCTATCATGTTATGTATCCTATCATGACTAAAAAGTCATTATCTTGATCTTGTGGGCTTAAAGATATAAACTTTATGTTGAATGTTGCATTTTGGCAACATGAGAACTATCATGTCCCTTATGATAGCTTACATGTAATGCCATATGCGAACTTCTAGTCATCTTTCTATGTCATTTATCACCATGATTCACCTATGTGCTAAGTTTGAGGTTGTGCATGTTTTTGAGGCCTAATAATGTAATATGCAAGTTAATGAACACGTTTATATCTCATTTGCCACCATGTTTAACTTGTGGCCTTATACACCTTTTTGTCATGCCTTTGCCAAGTTTCTTCTTTTAATCCATTATGCGTTGTTGCGAATGTATATGCGAGTTTAAAAGCGTTGGGTTACGTTATGGGTAAAACTTTAATGACGTGAAACATGATTTGGGTAAATGGGTATAAACATGACAACATGTAACTTTGGCTATGAGCATGGGACTTGAAAATTTGACACGTATGGGTTGTAAGTGTAATAAGACACTAGACCAAACATGAAAATGGCCAACTTGAGGTTGGGTTGAGTTTGTAGCATAAATCTACCCGGACCCACCCGGCTTAACTAGTGGCTACAAACAATAGGATCCAATGTGAGAAGTTGGTCATGACGCGCTTAAGACCCGAGGTTAGACTAGGTTGTGGTATAAAACTACCCGGACCCGCCCGGCTTAACTAGTAACCACAACATGGTCTAATGTGAGAGGTTGAGAGTGCATTAATTAAATTAATGCCACATGATAAGGTTAAGTAAATTTGACTAATGACACTTAACCGATATGACACAAATGGGTAGGTTAAGTGGGACCGGGCATGATTTCTTATAACACTTAACCATACAAGATGATTAGCGGATGGGGTTAAGTACTTTACACTTAACTAGTTCGACTTGGTAATTAGATGGGGTTAAGTAATTAAGGCTTAACTAATCTAAACACGGAAATTAGATGGGGTTAAGTAATTACGGCTTAACTAATCTAAACACGGTAATTAGATGGGGTTAAGTAACCTATACTTAACTAATCTAAACACGGGAATTCGAGGAGGTTAAGTTAAACACTTAACCAATCTAATCTTGGTAATTCAATGGGGTTAAGTAACCAATACTTAACTAATTTAATATGATAATTTAATGGGGTTAAGTAACTTATACTTAACCAATTATACGCGATGATTTTATGAGGTTAAGTAACCTATACTTAACCAATCTAATAGGTGGACCTGATAGGGTTAAGTCACAAGACCTTTTGAAAGTAGGCTTAACCATTGTAATACGATTAGTGGATGGGGTTAAGCTAACCCATACTTAACCAATCCGACCCGATAATCTGATGCGATTAAGATAATCTATGCTTAATCAATCTAACATGATAATCTGATAGGGTTAAGACAAATAAATACTTAACCAGTTTGACTTGATAAGGTTAAGTCATGAGCTTCTTGGTACACTTAACCAACCTGTAGGGCTAAGCCTTGAACTTGAGTACTTAGCCAATCTTGACATGATTCGTAGGCGGGTTAAGTCATGAACTTGGATAACAACACTTAACCCATTTGAAAAAACCATAGCTCAGGGGACTAGGTTGGAATTCGTAGTTAACAAGGATAGTGGAAAGAGGGGCTAAGTGGTAAACCTTAGTTAACGGTAACTAAGTAAAAATTCTTAGCTAAGGACATGGACTAGTTCATAAAGAGATGAGTAACCTAGTACGGTAGGTCATCGCTTAGTATACGAGGAGGAGCAAGTTATCTGACTTGGATAAAAGCTCCAGCGAACTGGGTGATGAAGCGGAAGCTTTGGGGAACGTGAGAGTACTCTTGGTATCCCTCTGTGAGGTGGCGAGTGGTCCATGCAACCCGGCCTCATAGAGGTTAAGGTCTGCTGTAGAAGAGCCAAGAGTATGCCTTGGTTGCTATGCGAGCGACCTAAAGACTGGGATGGATTAGCGTGGAGTCGACGATACTTGATTTTTGCCCCGGGATAGCACGTCGCCGACTACCTACCATCTTTAGTCAATCGTGTACGTACGGAAAGGCAGGGAGCTCCCAAAAGACCATATACTAGCTATCAAGTTATGGGTGAGGTTGGTTATCTGGAAGTGGGCATCGATGGGCCTAGTGTAGTTCTCATACATGATTTTTCTTGGATTGCCTTTCAGTAGTTGAGGGAGGGGTCACGTGGGACCATAGCCACGGGTACAAAAACAGACCTTGATATCTGCATCAGCAGACGACTTAAATCTCCCGACCGAGTTCCGTATTTCGTGATTTGCCCTGGCACGGAACTCGGATGGCACATTGAGGAACATGTGCATCTAGACATGGAAAACGATTCACGATACATACGTGGGATAAAGGGCGCGGTTGACGGGTGGCATAATCCCTAGTGGCCCTAGGTGGCTGAACCCAAACCGAGACACAGAAATGTTCATTAGGTAGCATAATCCCTAGTGGTCCTAGGTGGCATAAATCCTAAGTGGACACGCGATAGTTCATGGTAAGAAAACATAACTAGATCAAGGGTAGCAGTCCAAAATAACCTCAAGGATAAAATGTTCACATGGGAAAGCCCGTATGGCCTACGGCAAAGGACTGAACTTATACATGGAAAGAAACATACGAGTTAGGAAAACATACACATGCTATATATTAGGTTGACATGGACCATTACATGACACTGGGCAAGGGACATTCATAGTTAACACATGACGCGGGTTGGGATATTAGTAAGAAAGGTGCAGAGCAAATATACATGTTAGAACTAGGGGAAATATACATGATAGGTACCGTGGGATGTTATACAGGATAGATACCTTGGGATAGTATACTTGATAGAAACCTGACAATGTGATACCTTGATTTATCTTCACACCGTAGTTTATCATGACACACTCGTGTATCTTGGTACAGTAGTGCATCCTGTTATTTTGGTTTAGCTTATCTATCTTGTCATCATACTTATGTTCATCTCAGTTCCTCATGCCAGTTAACTTTACTAGTTTATATACTGATAGTAGATAGGGCTTACCAGTCTTTATGACTGTCCCCGTTTTGTTTCGCCTCTTGTCTTCCGTTCCCCCCCCCAAAGGTTATAGGGAGGAAATGCTATTGTTAGTTTGGACTTCTTCTGTTTGAAGGTCATCACGCATGGCTTGGACTTTTCTTGGCTATGGCTACTTTACTGGTTTACTTGGGGAATAATTTATGAAATGGTTTTATGCTTCTTTATTATTGTAAGACAGGTTTTGATGTATTCTGATGTAAAAGGCTTTAGACCTTATTTTATAAGGTAATAAAATTTGTTTTACTTCCTTTGGTATATATATATATATGTTCTGTCTTGTAATATTTCTATGCATGTTTACCTCGATAATGCTTCACCAAACCTAGTGCATTCCCTTTGTGAGTGATCCTAGCGGAGGTGGGGTGTTACAGGTCATGAGTGTTGACAAACAAAGAAGGTTAAGTGTGTTGGTGAATCGTTGGCGATAAAGTGGGTGAAGGGTCGGGACAGTTTGGTGAGGTGGTGAATTTTTTTAATGTAAGTGGATGAAGAGGCGAATAATCAGGTATTCCGGTTTGAGGCTGTGAAGGAGGAGTTGTAAAGGTGCAGGGTGTGGAAATGAAAAATGTGGAATTACTTCAAAATTGAAGGAAGGCTGGTTAGGGAGTTGTGTATTGGATGGGATTGTGGTTATTTCTTCTCTACATGAATGAGTTGGAGAAGAATAGTGAGTAGGGAAATTAAAGTTTGGTGAGATAGTGGGTTGGGCATGAGTGGTCCAACGTGATAATGCGTCAGCTACAACATTGAGGGGCCTGGTTGTTAACGAATGCTGAAATAGAATCCAAAGTGTTTGGTGAGCCACTGTTGTTGTTCCGGGGTTTGAATGGTTTGAGTTGTGAGTTGGCCCAGGGATTTGGTGGTCGGTTATTATAATAAAATGACGTCCAAGGAGGAAATAACACTAACGTTTGACAGCTGATGTAATGGCGTACATTTCGCGGTTGTAAGTGGAAGCTCTTTGTAGAAGTTTGAGAAGAGTTTTGCTAGAATAAGAAATTAGGTTTGGCTGAAGTTGTGTAAGACTAATATTGGAGGGTTAGTGATAGCATGTTTGAATTGGTTGAAAGCATCGGTAGCGGAAGGGGACCAATGGACAACATCTTTTTTAAGTAGGTCGATGAGTAGGTTGGCAATCTTAGCATAGTGTTGGGTGAATTTACGATAATAACCCGCAAGGCCTAAAAATCTACGTAGCTCCATTATATTTTTGGGTATGGGCCAATCAAGCACAGCTTGATTTTTTTTTTTTTGGGTCTACTTGAACTCCCTAGCCTAATATCATATGGCCTAAATAATCAATTTCCGTGAGTGCAAAAGCGCATTTAGAGAGGTTGATAAAAAATTTATGGTGGGTTAAAATTTAAAGAGTGGTTTGAAGGTGTGAGATGTGAGAGGTTAAGGTGGGACTATATATGAGGATATCATCAAAAAATACCAAAATAAATTTACATAGGTGTGGTTGAAAGAAGTCATTCATTATTTCTTGAAAAGCAGATGGACTGTTTGTGAGGCCAAAGGGCATGACAATAAACTCTGTCCTTCGTGAGTGTAGAAAGCTATTTTTGGAATGTCAAGTGGATGTACACATACTTGGAGATATATGCTTTGTAAGTCTATTTTGGTAAAGTATGTAGCACCATGAAGTTCATCCAAAAGCTCGTTGATGGGAGGAATAGGAAACCGGTATTTGATTGTAGTGGCATTGAGCGCAGTATAATCAATGCAAAAACACCAAGTGACACCTTTCTTTCTTACAAGGAGTACGTGCGAGGAAAATAAAGTAATGGAAGGTTGGATGAGTTTAGCGCCAAGCATTTCACAGATTTGTTTTTGGATTTCGTTTTTTCGGTAATGAGGGTATCGTTATGGTCGGACATTTACAAAGGGTTAGTTAGGTTGTAGGTTAATGTAGGGGTCATGAGAAAAGTGAGGAGGTATTTTGGATGATTTTTGAAATATAGGGGCATTTTGGTCTAGAATATTTTGGATAGGAGGAGGGATACATGTGGTAATGGGTTGTGGGAAAAGAGTTAACAGATCGGTTTGTAAGTCATAGTAGTATGCGATGGAATTTGTTGAGTCAAGGCATTTTAAGTGGTTTAGGGAGATTTCTTTTGGGTTGGCTAGATTTTAAAGGCTAGTTAGTGCAACAAGTTTTTGATTGAAGGTAAAGCTCATGGTAAGGGATTTATGATCGGTAGTAATTGGACCCAACTTTTCTAGCCAGTGGATTCCTAACCCAATGCCTGCACCTGTAAACTCCAGTAAATGCAGGTCTGCCACAAAATCAAAATTTCAGAATTGAAATTAAATAGCTCTGCATATTCCTTTACTCAAAAATTTATCTCCATTACCCATAGTAACACAAAACTGCACATGGTCATCAATCAGGAGTTTAATAAAGGAAGCAATACGTGGATGGATGTAGTTATGTTTTGATTCTGTATCAATTAGGGCTAGGATTTGGTGACCTGCGATGGTAGTGGAGAGGAATAAGGCACAAGGACTACAACACCGGCCATCGTGTGGAGGCTAGCATCAGTGGAGATTGTGGAGAGGTCGACTAAGGTTTCTGTAAGTGGTGGTTCCTCGATTTGGTCCGGAAAGGTTAGGTTAGCATCAGTGGTGGGTTCATTGGATCCGATGTTTCCTGCAAGGAGGAGGAGGGCGTGCAGAGTTTGGCAGTGATGACTGAGGCTTTAGCGGCTATCGCAATGGTAACACAACCCTTGAGCCTTCCACTAGATCATTTCAGAGGAGGTGAATCTAAAGATAGGGTAGTTAGTGGAATTTGTTTGGTTATTTTGTGGAGTGGTAATGGTAGTTTGTTGATTAGTTATTGGTATGGGGGTAAGTCCAGTTGTGTTAGAGGGTGTTGGATGAATGGTGGGCGAGGGCATGATCTATAAAAGGTAGAGTGATTTTTAGTAAGTTTCGTTTCTATGGTTTTGCTAGGTAGATGGTTTGGGAAATGGATGTTGGTTGGAGTAGTTGTAGTTTGTTTTTAATGGGGTTTTTCAAGCTTGAAAAGAAGCAGTGGAAGAGTGTGTTGATGAGGAGGGATGTAACAGGGTTCACTCAATGTTTGGAACGTTGCTTGATACTTAGCGATAGGTCCATTTTGGCGGAGTTTTAATAAGGAGGACCGAGGGTTGATGAAAGAAGAGGGACCGAACCTTTGTACGATTGCTTTTGTTAAAGCCAACCGTTAAGGGATTTGATTGTTTCGATGCATCCATTGAAACCACATCAAATCTTGTCCACCCATGTAAAAACTTGAAAGTTTGACTCTTTCATCCAGTGTAGTATGATAGGTGAAAAATCATTCCGCTTGAAAGATCCAATCTAACAGGTTGGATCCATCAAATTGGGCTAGCTCGCATTTTGGAGTTCAAATGGCTATAGGGTTAGGGAGGAAGGCAGGTTGGAGTAACGTGCTAAAGACTGGTGGTGGTCGTGCTGGGATCGATGGAGATTGAGGGGTTAGTTGTGATTGAGCTGGTAGGGGTGACTTTGGCAGTGATTTCTTGATTCATTTGTGTCAGGCTGTTCATGGATGTTCTGAGGTCGGATATGTCGGTTTGTGTGGTCTTCATTGATGTAGAGTGGTTGTTTGAGTCGTCACGAAGCTGAGAAATAGCCTCATCAATCATCCGATTTCGGTCTTGGACAAAATGGTCCATGGTGAAAGGATATTGGGGGAGGAGAGGACAGTCAGTGGAAGCACTAGATTGTTGCAACCATTGTCATGTAATATTGAGCAACAGGAAATACGAAAGAAAAGAAGGAAGAAGAGGAGATAAGTATTGCAGAAGACAGTTGGCCATATATTATCCATTTATAGATTTATATACATGCACATTTCTTAACAACCTACAACCAGTATGCTATATAAATTGTAACATAAAGCATGCAAATAAAATGAAAAGAAATAACAAACCGCCAGTGCATTCATAATGCGTTTGTAATCAATTCTCCTTATAGCATTCTCAGCACTTAAGCGGAAATTTGGGTGGGGAAATGCGTTTATGAGTGGTAACCCCCCCCCCATTCCAATAGTATGTAGGGGGTCGCTCGTAATATTTTTTTATTAATAAACCCTAAACAGTTTTCTGAAAACCATTTAGAGGTTGAACGGTTTTAAGAAAACCGTTTAACGCTAAAGGGTTTTCAGAAAACCATTTTGTTAATTTTTTTTCCTACTTGCACCTGTTATACTATAAATTTTCGAATGTATAAAACATGAAAACATTAGTAAAATCAAGTATACTTTAATGAAGATTAAATTAAAATTAATTTATTTATATCATTGACGAATATAAATATGTAAGTTATATATTAATTGACTTTAACAAATATAGAAATATAAGTTATAGATATATAGCCGTTGCCGAATATAAAAATATACGTTATACACATAGAGTCATTCTGGAATATAAAAATATAATTTGTATAAATATAGTCGTTGCCGAATGTTAAAATATAGTTCAAATTTATAGTCGTTGCCGAATATTAAAATATAGTTTAAATTTATAGTCGTTGGCAAATATAAAGATATAGAATATAATTATAGTCGTTGCAACTTCGGATTGAAGAAGCTATAAAAACTGATATAGCATGGACACTTAGATTCACAATACAAAAATGTCTCATAATGTTTATAACGAAGATGGAGTTTACTAGTTGGATGTGCATAGTGATGATTCAAATTACTTGAGCCAAAATGGTCCTGAGGATACCAAGTTTGATTCTGACGAAGGCGATGAAGTGTTGAGATGTAAATATTATCTTCCGATATCTTTAGATAGCACGACTGATGGCAATGAGTTAGAACTTATGATGCAAGCTTTTACCATTCAACAATTAAAGATTAACCAATTCCTAATGGAAGGATCATCTAGCGGTACTCGAAGTGGTAGTGTGTTCGGCCGGGTATACAGACGGAAGATGCGGGATCATTAAGGAGGTACTACAAGATTACTTAAAGATTATTTCAACACCCCTAGTACATGTGGTCTTGACGACTTTCGACGTTGTTTTCGTATGATCAAGAATATATTCGTGCGCATTTTCAATAGGACACGATAATTATTTTGTTCAGAAACGAATTGTGCTGGAACTTTAGGATGCTCACCATACAAAAAAATTATAGGCGCATTACGTTTTATAGCGTATGGAATAGCTCTAGATGCGTTTGATGAGATTGTCCGAATGGGTGAGAGTACTATTAGCTTAAGTCTTGAAAGGTTTTGTGTAGCTACCATTGAATTGTATGGTGAGGAGTATCTACGTGCTCCAACACAAAGCGATGTCAATAATTTGAAAACGTTAGGAGCCAAAAGAGGATTTCCCGGCATGTAAGGCAATCTAGACTGTATGCATTGGGATTGGAAAATGTAATGTCCCGTATTTTTGGTAGTCAAATATTTAATTTATTTTATTATTTTAAATATTATATTTGGAATATTATTGGGTTTTAATATTAAATTCATTTATAAAAAAGAAGTTTAAATGTTAAATTATATATAATATAAAACGTGCTCGAAACGGCGCAGCAGTTCGTAATATGGAGTTTTCAACTTTAATTGGATATACAAGACCCGATATATTTAGATTTCTGTGAAACAAGAAAGTTGGAATCTTGTTGCTTATAATTTTCATGTGGAAGAGAAAAATCCAGATTTCGTTTTATAGATTATTAGTTATGTCCAAATCAAATTTTAAAATAGTCGTTATGAAAATCGTTATTAAATTATAACGTTTATTTAATATATTTAAAAGGGTTTTAATATAATTTGGATATCGTTTAACTCGAAATTGATGATATTGAGTCGTATAATTTATATTTGAAGCTACATAATATTTCCATTTGTGTATTTATGATAATAATAATTTATTATTATTTTATTTAATTATTTTGGATTTAAATAATATTTTAATCGATATTATTATAAGCCTTAAAATTTGCGATTTTGCAAATGGTCTCAGTTTTTGATGAAACTAGTTTCATTAGACCGTAAAGTTAAATTTTTGTACATAATTAAATTTTGTGATAAACCGATGTCATATGTGATAACGACAGCCGTAAACGCCTAGTCATTTTCTATAGCGCATACTTAAATTAATTTAATTTAACAAAGGGGTATTTGTGTATAACTTGAGTAGATGATCGAATTAAGTCACGAAACAAATTCCGTTGAGTTTGTATTGAATTTTAGAGTCAGAATAGGGAGGTAGTTTGTTATTTTTGGACATCGAATATTTTGGTGTCCAAAATAGCATTGTGTGGCATATAAAAATAGTGTACCGAGAAACAGTCTCGGAATACGACGAAATTTGTGTCGTTGGACTCGTATTAATTAGTTATTATAAGAATTCAATTTTTGTGTCAACCCGACTTACCGTTTGGTCGTGGCAATGATAAATGCCTTAATCATTTATATTATTTTGGTCAATTTAGACAGGGGTAATTTTAGAGGAATAAACGGCTGGCCGAACGAACTCCAACTTTAGCAAAATAAATTTTATTGGATCCGTAATGAAAAGGTTTAGTATAATTTCAAAGTTTCAAGTTGATTGGATTTATTTTGTGATTGTGGTAAATTTAAACGCGTGATTTTTAGCCTATGATTTATAAAGGAATTTTCACAAACGACCCAGGAATTCGATAAAACCTGTCTCATCGGATCCAGAATATTTTTCTATGCTAGAATTACGATTTTTATCGAAAACGGAAGTCGTTTTTTGGGATTTCTGTGTGATAGTTCACGTGCAAGTTTCATATATTATAATTTAAATTAAATTGATCCCTTATAAATACCAATACAAGTCAAATACCCTAATTTTTAATCACCATGGTCAATTATCTACAAGCCGCCATATTCCAAAAATCAACGAACAAAATTTCACGATCTAATTTCCCCTCAAACTCAAAATCAACCAATTGATAGCCGAAACCATCAATTAGAAAAATGAAGAGCTTGGCGAGATTGATGAACCCAACGGCTATGATGGTTCTCGAGTACCGTACTGGCCAGGAATTGCTCTCGAAATGATTGACGGTTTTGGGAATGTTACAGGCAAATGACGGGCACTGATGATGAGACGCTTGGACAGAGGCTGTGGAAACTCAGGCGCGAAGGTGGGCGAGGTCGGATGATGGTCTAGCTAAGGGTTGACAACTGCGTAGTTACGAAATCCTGGAATGAGGTTGAAGTTTTTTGGATGGGAAGCGGTTTACGTGCACAATGGTATTTCGGGAAAGAAAAAGAAGAAGTATTTGCCTGCGTCGTCTTCACGTAAAGAAAGTATGGAAGAATTTAAAGTAAGGAATCAACAGTAAACTATAATTCAAGTGATGGTTTTAGGGTAAATATTTAATCAAGTAAATCATTTCGTGAATCAAGGAAGTGTTTGAAGAGGAGCATGAAGCAATTGCATAGAGAAGGGACGTGATGAAGCAGACAGGCCAAAGGAAGGAAGGTCGGCTCGAAATTTCGAACCAGGGGAAAAGGCACCGGCATGTTAAAACATATATAATTATTTAAGTTAAATTAGTAATTAATGATTTTGTTGGTTAATCTAATAAGAACCCATATATTGAACTATTGATTTTAATGCAGGCACAATGTTTGGGGCACTGCTAAACAAAACGTGAGGATCGGCCTTACTTTCCAAATTGCTTGTAAATATAGTTAATAGCATAAATTGTTTAATTAAAATATTTATTTCGTATTTACTAAAATATGGGTCTCAATTAATTCATGAATTTGTACAGGCCGGAGATGCTGAAGCCTGGATCACTTGAAAGGGGAGCACAAAGTTCGACCCTATGTCTTGACTAATGTAATTAGATTAAAAATAAGTAACTAAGGAATTAATTTATTTAAATGGGATTAACTTTAAATACTCATAACGTACCCATATATCAACAGAATCATATGATTTCAGATGTATTGGAATCGCCTTGGCGAGATCTACGTCATAGTATTGATTTGGACGGGACTGGAAGCAGTTGGAATTATTGGATAAATTAAACACTTGTTGGTCACGTTTATAAAATAAATTTGTCTAATTGTTTGTTAGTTGGGTGATGTTAAATAGTCGTTATTTACTGTTATTGAAATTATCAGTTAAATTGAACTGGAATATTATTTGAATAATGCAGGGAAGAAAAGGTTAGAGGGATCCACTAGAGATTCCTCAAATATATTTAATGTTATTTGATTTAATATTATCATTATATCAATTTTGCTGATTGAATGATTAATCTGATTGTTGACCGCCGACCTAAAATTCAACATTTGTTTTGTTTAAACCAATAGGAAATATTGGTTGAGTATTTGACAGTATATGGCCTATAAATCAATCGTTTCCTAAATATAGATTTTAATCTATTATTTCGAATAGAATTTTAATAAAGAAAATAAATATTTATTATTTATTAATTTAGTTTATAGATAATTATTAAATGATTTTATAAAGCAAATTCTGATGTTAATCAGATTTATAAGTAAGAGGGTTACAAATAACCTAACGGTTAAGATTTGAATAATTGTTTTCAAGAAACAATTAAATGGAACTATTTAAATTAGTTATATTATTAACAAATTTAAAGGAAGGACCAATTGAATTTGGTTAACGAGATAACTGTGTTTTGGGTTGACTAAATCAACCAGTTGTAACTGAAAATAATTATTAAATTATTTGTTTTGAATTAATCTAATGAAATTATTTAATGAATATTTGTTTTAATTTTAATAATATTCTAAAAAGGAATTTACTATTTATTCTAGTTAATTAAGAAATTAACTATTGCTACGGTAATTAATGATTGAAGTAAATTGTTATTTTAATAAATAATAATTTAGGAGATTACTTTTTAATTGAAATTCATTTAAAAAGTAATCGAAGTGGAAATGGAATCTAATTGAATTGTAAAAGGAATTTATGAACGGTTTTTATATTAAACCGAATTTTTTTTAATAAAAAAGTTAAAATGGAATTTTAAGCGATAGCTTTAATTAATGTTTACTCAATGTTTGAATCAAGTTAATGGAAATTGAGAATAGAAGGGTTTATATTAAATCAGAATTTATAAACGAGGTTTATAAAAAGGAGATGAGGTGTTAAATCGTTAATTTTAAATTAACGTTACTTAATAATGGAATTAAGCAAAATTGGGGAAATTGAAGTAAGATTTTCAAGCGGGAATGGTTAAATGGACTAGAAAAGGGATAGTTAAAAGGGAATTTGGCAAAGAAGTGAGTAATAGGATTTTGGAACAAAAATATGAGTTTTAAAACAAATTGTTTAAAGAAAATTAAAAGGTGATGTTTAGTAAGTAATTTCATAATCAATGAATTAAGAAATAATAGTTATACTCGAGAAGGAGATTTTCAAAAGTAAGAAGCTTTATAAAACATGTTATAGATAAAATAGTTAAATGAGTTGTGTTTGGATATTAGAATAAATATCGGTTTTTGAATTACAACTCATGTCTATTTAAAGATAAGAACGTTGTTGATCAAGGTCTGAGAGGTAAATAAATACCCTAACTTGAACGACTTCAGGATTATCTGAGGATGATAGTAGTTTGTAATGGGAAAGAGGTTAAGAAGAATTTATTATATCTATATGAGGAATAATAAAGTAAAGTAAATAAAAGTGTCGAGAATATTTATAATGAGAATTCCCATGTAACGAAAATGGATAGATTTGAGAATATATACATATATATAATGATATTTCTGACGTAAAGGAAATAAAAGGAGATTGTATGAAATAAAAATGGTATTTTCGAGGTAAAAGGAAATTGTAAGGTTTAGTTTTGGAACATATTTATTTTAAAAGAATCAGAGTTGATTATTGTATTCAAGTAATAAAATAAAGGAGATTTCATAGCGTTGCTTTATGAATGAAAATATGAATTGATTTCCAATTATAGATAATGAGTAATGATGCAGCAAATGTTCTGAAAATTGTAATATAATAGAAATTTAGATATGATCATAGTATATTTTCCTAGTATTTAAATAGAATAGTTACGAAAATAAATCTTATGTGAAATAAGGAGTGAAAGGCTATATTCGTAATGTTGAAATATTTAAGAGTTTTAAATTAACTATCGTTAATCGTTTTTAATTAAAGAGGTCATATAATGCTGGTATTGAACTAGTACACTCAATCCATTCTCATAATTATTTATTTGATAGTTAAATAACCGACAATCAAATTTGGCCCTTACGATTATTGGAATGGAAAGACTAGGATCGAATTTATATTCAAAAACCATTCCGAACCAGTGAATATGTACAAATTAATATTGAAGATGGAGCAATTGAAGACCGTTGATCTTTATGAGCGGAAGAGCTACTTGTTGAATTCCTCTGGTTTAGCGGCCAGAGATATTTCGATAGTGATTCTGTCGTGATTGAAATCTAAGTACTGCAAGGATTGTTGATCTATAGGGTGATACCTAAGATGTGGTAGGAGAGTTCCTTCGGTTCATCATGTTCTTGGATGACTTGCATGGACGAGTATATGACAGAGTATTTCCAAAGGGATTGCTTATGTTGACTACTTCAAACGTATTTCTGTTGGTGGCGGAGAATGACCATTCTCTTAGCTTAACCACTTAAGTATTTTGTAGACGTCAATTAGTGATATCCAGCTGATCTGACAATGTGGCATTCAAAGTGAATGGTGGCCAGATGTTCTAAAAACAATAATAAAGGTAATGGATAAATAAATAAATTATGACCTCAAGACTCATCAACTGGGAAATGGCACAAAATCGGGCAGGTCGCATGACTATGTGGGTCGCACACATCAAAAGGGTATATCATTACCTGATCTGGTAAAATCAAATGCCTTCAGTTGTCCCTTTTATTTTTATATGCTATCAGTTCGGTTGGCTGGCACCCAACCATGGTAATGATATATCCGGTACTCTCAAGAGAAGTGAAGGGCCAGTCATGTTTAGCCTGGGTTGCAAGATGTTCTTATTGAACCCCAATGTACTCATCTCCAGAGGTACATTATCGGGAAGGTGGCCCAATACCTTGCCAGGAAATCCGTTCTCCAATAAGAGCCTGCGGTTTTTGATTGTATACTATGTATGTAGAGCGTGAGATGCAAGCGTTCTGCTAGAGTGATATTTAATTGTATTTAGACATTATTATAATATCAGAAAAGATATTGGTTTCAAAAACGTTTTGGGTTATCATAAGGTAAAAACCGTCCGTATTTATGTGTGGATTCAGTCTTACGATTATCCTTTTCTTTCAAAAAGATTTTGACGTTAAAATCAAGTTATGTGATGCCTTTAAACTTAGTGTGTTTTTCTCAGTCTAGTTCACTAGACTGACCTGGTGTTTGTAATGCTCGGGTTAAACAGGGTTGCACTGGTTCAGGTTATCGGATGTTGTGAAGAGATGAGCTGGAGAAGTCCAGACATACGATATATGGTTGTTATTCCGCTGTGTGTTGTACAAGAGGATAGGTTATTATAACTGTCCAGATATGTTGATGTACTCTAATGATTGTAAGTATATTTTTTAAAGCTCTCAATAAAGATTTATTTTTATATTATATTTTGTTTCGCTGTGATGTGAGACTCTGATGTTGTGTTCTTCTTTTTTTTCTACTACTCTAACATTTCTTTCTTATCTCACCCTCTAATTTCTTTCTAATAACGTTCATATGTTTTTGGTGATTTAATGTTCGACATGGTGTTTTCGTGTCGATTTTCAGGATCGAAAATCCGTGTTCATTACGAAAAAATTGTCCTACGTCATGGCACAATTAGTTTTTTGGACATTACTCCAAAGCGAAAATGATACTTGGAGCTGTTACTTCAAATGATCTATGGTTTTGGCATGCATTTTTTGGATGCCCTACTTCAATGAACGATATTAACATACTTCGCCAATCACGTTTTTTAAGAGTTTACACATGGAAAAGTACATACATGTGATTTTAATAGTGTAGGAAATACATATGACATGGGGTACCATTTAGCAAATAGCATCTATCCTTCTTGGGGTACCCTCATCAAAACTATTTCAGCTCCTGAAACAAAAAAATAAAAATACTATGCTAAATGGTAAGAGGCAACGAGAAAAGACGTAGAACGTGCTTTTGGGGTTCTACAAGCAAGGTTTGCCATTATTAAAAACCCTATCAAACAGTTTAAGCCACAGGTTTTGAGCAACATTACGCAAGCTTGTATTATAATGCATAATATGATCACTGAATAAGAAAGAGGAAATTTTCCATCTTATTTGGGATATGATTTAGATAACACCGCAACAGTTGTAGTCGATAGAAATCTAGCGATTATTGAGGTATTTCTGAGCCATCTGCATAAAATTAGATGTAGAGAGATACATAATAATCTACAAGATGACCTGGTTGAAAATTTATGGCATCTAAAATGGAATTCTTATATGCATTATATGCATTTGTTGAACTATTTTAACACTGTAGTACTCGATGATTGTATTGTGTTGTTTACTTAAATATATCTCATTTCTATATTCTGTTGTAGTCAATATTCACAATTCACTAGACGACGACCCGAATTCTTTAACTCCCTCAAATTTTAATAGGGTCGACTAGGATTCGAACCATCCGAGAAATCAATTTAAAGACCACTTTAATTATTGCTAGCATGATACCGACTAATCTTGTCAGCGCTTAGTCCAATGTACATGTCATCACGACTTTTAATGTTCATAGACTAGTCAAGTCAGCGCGTGGGACAATATACACTTCATATAGCGACGCATTTAAATTAAACTCTATGGATACATTCCAACATTCCAAATACATAAACCAAAAGAGGCCCACTGAAGGCAACACATAATCTAATGATATATTACTCAAACAGTATAATATGATTGTATCATAACCCGTACGCTTCGTAACCGACGAAGTTTGACCGGTACTTGAAATGATAGAGTGAGTCGTATGTCGACCGCGCCAGTTGAAAACATCATCCTTTTTTACCTCATCTATTACTTTGCAGTAATTCACACAATCTATTGTAAATAAGCAGAATGCACTTCTGGTGGCTAAATTGGTTCTCATTATTCTACAACCCAGAAGATTATTGTGTTTTCATTGATGGTTGCCCAAAAAACTTGAACTACTTCTTCTTCCGTATGTTGTATATCTGCTTCAATTTAAGCCTTTATCAAAACGACGTAATCTGATGCAGTCCAGCTTTCATTTGCTGTTTTGAAATGTTAAGTGAAACAAAATTTTCAATGGATTATATAGGCATAAAAAGTACAGCTTTTCAAATGTTAATTCAAATAACCCTTCCCCAGATGAGTCGACAACACAATGGCATTCACTGTCTATACGGCTATCAATAAAGGAAAATACTTAAATTGTCTTAATAGTCAAGACAATTTAGGCACACCAACCAAGCAATATAAACAGCACGCGCAGTCTAATAAATGCACAATGTTACTTTTTTCGCACTTAAACCAATAAAGCATATCACATCCTTCAAGGGAATCGGTAAAGTAGATTTTACTAAACAACTTTATTGGCCAAGGCAACTAAAGTTACTGGCGTATTCAACATTTGATCTGACGACAAGGTGCAGAATAATGAATGGCTTCTTTTAATAATCAAGCCAAGTTGCGTCCTATATCTAAATAAATATGGGTTATTGGTTATTGTTTTCTTCATACTCGCAAACAAATCCAAGTCTAAACAAACAACAACGGCCGATTCAAATAACAACAAAATCTCTGGCTATACTGATGATAACATTGCTAATTTTACTAGTATAAAATCTCAAGCTCAAGCCCCATCAATGATTCCACATCCTTTTATAACTTCCCAACAAAGTCAATTTCTCTATCAGTTAAGAGTCGCTTAGTAGTATGGTAACATGTACAGCCAAATTCCTCAAACCAACAACTAATTTGGGTCACAACCCATGATTCCTAGTCAAAATGTACAACAAGAGATAGCCTCATCGACCCCTGTTCCCGACAAAGGGAAAACTAACGCCAAATGATCTTACAACAAGCAAAAGCGAAAGGAAACTCATGGTCAAAGTAATGTGGAAGCAACTATAGGTACCGGTAAAATATGGAGAGCTATTGACTATAAAGTTGTAACGACCCGCATTCTGCGCATCATAGGATCGTAGAATATTTATTTCTTTCACATACGAAGTCGTATGGTCATGTAACTTTGGGAGACGACTATTGGGGTCATTTCCCATGTTCATGATTTTTCCCGATTTTTAAATGACCATTTTACCCCTAGTTGGCACTGTTTTGGCCATAACTTTTGACTGGAAAGGAATTTTGACCTGAAACCACTTCCATTGGCTTCGGATGATGGTTTCTCTTTCCGTAGAGTGGTCACATTAGCCAAACGGACTTACCGTTTGGGAGATATGGCTGAAACAAGTTTCAGATGGTGAAAGACAGCTTAATTGGGCTTAAGCGGGTAATTAGCAGCTAGGCCCAAGGGGAATTTCGGGTTTAGAGGTATAGGAGGTCTGATTAGGGTTAGGTTATCACTTTCATTTCAGTTTTGAGCCGCCACAAACCTCCTTGAAACCTTAGTAATGGCTTCCTACATCTAAAACACCCCAAATCACTCTCTAATTGAAGATTGGGCTTAGCAACACCAAATTAAGGAGAAAAAGCACCAAAGCAAGGTTGGAGCCGCTGTTAGACATCAGTATTCGCCCTAAATCAGAGGAGTTTCAGTTCTGAGAATTTCATTTGTGGCCAAGGTGAGTGATTTGCATAGTTTTTGCACTAATTACGGTGATTAAGGGTAATTAGTGAAGATTAGCGAATTTATACGTAAATAAATTCTGGAAAAATTCTTAAAATTCTAAAATAATGTTTTAAGGCTCTGTTAGAAATTTGGGTTAATTTCGATGTGTTTTGCTAATCGTATGCTTAAACATGATTAAGAGGGATTATAGGCAAATGTGAGGTTTTAGCCACTTTTGATTCATTTTTGATTCATTTAAATTGTTGTTTGTTGTTTGTGGTTGCTATTACATGTTACTATGACTCTATGGTATGTTTCATGATTGGTTAGAATAGTTAAATTGCTCGAAAACGTCGTCGAATGGTGTAGAAATCTTGCTGGAAAATTTCAGAAGTGTGCAGGTTCCGAACCGGTTCGGATCGGAGAAAGGGGGTCGGATCGGATTTGTGAACTGACCAAGGGGATTCGAACTGGATTGGAACTTGTCGCTGGAGAAGGCTTGGCAAAAGGGAAGGCTGTTCACTTAGAGTTGGGGTGGACAAGGGGATCGGAACTAGGGAGCGGATCGGATCGGAAGAGTGATTGGAGGCCAGATCGGATCGATTGAGATGCAGGGCTCGGATCGGAAGCAAACACTCAGGAGAACTAGCAAGAGGGAAGGCCACGCGGATCAGATGGCAAGGAGGGATCGGATCGGAATACGTGAAGAAACAAGCCAGGGATTGGAGCGCTGGAGGGAAGGACACCCGACCCGACCTGGAGGAGGACCCCGACCCGACCCGGAGCAAAGTACCCGACCCGAATTGAATGAAAGAAGACAAGAGGAAGGTGGCACTCCGAACCGAACCGAGCATGGGTGACCGAACCGAACCGAATTCTAGAGCTGCTACTGCACGACAACTCTTCTGAAGACCCACTCCAATTCGACCAAACCCGAGATGCAAAGGAAGTCCAAATGAGAAGTTAGAGCTTAAGATTCAGATGGGAATCAACGAGTTCACTTCATGGTTGGGCTTTGCTGCGGGACGCGTGCTAAGGAGTTATCGACACCTATAGCTTTGGACCACTATGGTAGGAGGTACGAAGGCGGATTCAGGGCCATTATGGCATTGGTAGAACCAAGGGCTACGACCAATGAAGTGGGTCATTGAAATGTTTGGTCATGACTCCAAGTGTTTGGCTTGGTCATAGCAGGGTTTCTACAAGTCGGGATTCGTCGTTGCCTCAGTTTGTCTAGTGTTTCAAAGTGGTAGATGACGTACGCTTTATGCACTGAGTGAGAGATGCGAGAATGGTTGCTATGGATGATTTGTTTGCTATCATTGTGACACGCACACCCCACCCCCGTATTCTTACACTATTTATTATGGCACCTTGGAGTATTGTACGGTATGTGGTACTAACTCTTTGGTTGCAGGTCCAGGTTCAGGTATGGTTTAGTATACCTGTTATTACTCTGTTTAGATGCTTATCGCTCATACCAGGCTTTATGTCTGACCCAGAGTTTTATGTCTCTTCTTATTACTCTGGGTGCTCACACGAGCAGACTAGAGACAGGTTAGCTGGTGATGCACGGGTAGATGATCCGGAGACGAGCAGGAGGCTTCCACGTACTATATACATAATATTCTCCCTGTATTGTTGAAGATCACTGCTTGGGCATTGTTGGTGTATCTTCTATTTTAGCTTTCTTTTGGTTAGAGACAGTAAATTTGGAAAGTTATAATAAGCTGTATATGGATTTCCGCTGCTTTGATGTTGACATTGATTATTAGTTATTAGCTTATGCACTGTCTCGCCTGTTTTATGTCAAGTATGTTATTATTATATTTTGTCCCATGCGCTGTGAGACATTCTACAGGTTCTTTGATTAGTTCATTCTCTTCTTTCCTTTCTTCTGACGACCGTCCTGTGCTAGTCGGGCATGTGTACAGCGCACTCTTGGAGGAAATGCAGGCTGGTGCGAGGCGGGCCGTCACACTTGGTATCAGAGCTCTAGGTTGCGTGGTTAACCTAGGGAAGTTATCAGGGAGAGATAATATGCGTATACGAGAGAGCGTATTTGTGATTATTTGGGTTTTCAAAAGCTATATATATATATATATACTATTAGTAGTATAAGGATGAAGTCGTACTGCACTAGCACCACTATGGAGTCGTTAATCATTTCCTTTTTCAGATTGACGATGAGCCGAGATACTAGGGGTGCTGGTAGGGGAGCCAATAATGGGAATGCTGCTGACATGAGGGCGATGTTTACAGACCTCATGAGAGAGATGCTTAGGGATGTTCAGAGGGCAGCTCCCAATGGTGGAAATGGTGGTGGTCCAATAGTGCAGGCGCCAAGAGTCGACTTCGCCAAGCTGAATAAGGATTATACTAGCCTTGGTGGGAAGCCGTTCCACGGAACGGAGTCGGCTACGGATGTTCAAGATTGGTTGGATAGTTGCGAACGTATCTTCGAGGATTTGGGTATCGAGGATGCGATGAAGAGGAGGCTAGCGTCCCGTCAGCTGCAAGGGCGGGCAATGAATTGGTGGAATGCTATAAAGGCAGCTACTCACGAAGACCAGATTACTTGGGAGCAGTTTAAGGCTCGCTTTAGTGAGAAGTTCATTCCAGCTGCTCAGAAGTCAATGCTGTTTAAGAAATTCTTGGAGCTCAAGCAGAATGGCAGAGCTGTCTCGGAGTATATTGCTGAGTTTGACACTTTGTCAAAGTATGGATTATCTCTTATTGATACTGCCGAGAAAAAGAATGAGAAATTCATAACTGGTTTGGATCAGTACTTAGGGGAAAAGCTTATTAACCACATCGATGAGACGTTTGAATCGATTGTGGGGAAAGCGTTAAGATCAGAAAGTCTCTACCCTAAGTCGAAGACTGAGGTTGCATCCGTAGATGAGCCAAAGCCACAAGCTAGTGGTGGAGGTAAAGGTGGTTCCCAGAATAAGAGAAAGCAGAATCAGGCTAAGGATGGCCAGAAGAAAAAGAATAAGCAAGATGTGGAGTGCTTCAGCTGTGGTAAGAAGGGCCATTATGCTAGTAATTGTCGGGCCAAGCCAGCGGATAGGAAGTGCTTCAACTGTGGCCAAATGGGACATCACAAGGACAAGTGTCCACAGCCCCCTAAAGAAAAGCAAATGGTGAAAGCATATGCCCTTAATGCTATTCCTTCTTCGTCGAATGCCCCAACTGCGGCGGAGAAGGGAAAGAATGTCGTCATTCAAGGTATGCTTTCTGTTTATGATGTTCCTGTTAGAGTTTTGTTTGATACCGGAGCTTCCAGTTCCTTC
This sequence comes from Allium sativum, assembly GCA_030737875.1. Lineage (NCBI taxonomy): Eukaryota > Viridiplantae > Streptophyta > Magnoliopsida > Asparagales > Amaryllidaceae > Allium > Allium sativum. The sequence continues at coordinate 774,785,168 of CM060912.1, forward strand.
ATATCTAGTGACCTGGTAGGTAGGTTGGGATTGGAGCCCGAGATTGTCGATAGACCCTTAGTAGTGACGAACCCGATTGGTGGTTCTACTAGCCTTAGCATGATTTGTCGTAATGTGGTCTTATCGAGTCATGGATGCATGTTTGTTTGTGATTGCTTTGTTTTGGGCTTTACTGGGTTTGGCATTATTTTGGGAGTAGATTGGCTCCAAAGATACGGGGTGGTGGTAGACTGTGAGGGCTTGTTGGTGACAGCTAGAGCGGATGATGGGCGGAGGATAGTGTTTGGTGGTCTACCCAGTAAGGGGGTATTGGCTAGTTTTCTAAACTCCCTCGACATTCCGCATAGTGAGTTGTCAGGTTTGCCCGTGGTTGGCCAGTATCCGGATGTTTTCGAAGAAGTGACCGGACTTCCACCACACCGAGAGATTGAGTTTCGTATTGATTTGGTAAAAGATGCCAGACCTATAGTGATGCCACTTCGTCGTATGGCACCAAGGGAGCAGCGGGAGCTCGGGGTGCAAGTCAGCGATCTTTTGAGGAAGGGATTTATCAGAAGGAGTGTTTCTGAATGGGGAGCACCAGTTGTGTTTGCTACCAAGGCGGATGGTTCCCTTCGTTTGTGTGTAGACTACCGCGAATTGAATAAAGTGACGAGGAAGAATAAGTATCCTCTACCGCGGATAGATGATTTGTTTGATCAGTTGAGTGGCGCGAGAGTATTTTCCCAGTTGGATCTCGCGACAGGTTTTCATCAGCTTAGAGTGGAAGCTGAGAGTATAGCTAAAACGGCATTTCGAACGCCGTCTGGGTTTTATGAATGGGTGGTTATGCCATTTGGACTGACTAATGCCCCGGCATATTTTGTGGACCTTATGAATAGGGTATTCAGAGATCAGCTGAATAAGTCTGTCCTTGTGTTCGTTGATGATATTTTGGTCTATTCGAGGACAGAGGAGGAACACAAGGAACATTTAAGAGTAGCGATGGAGGTGTTGAGAAAACACCAATTGAAAGCAAAGTTTTCTAAGTGTCACTTCTGGAAGAGGGAAGTGAGGTTCTTGGGCCATGTTGTATCGGAGAATGGTATTGCCGTGGACCCAGCGAAGGTGGCTACGGTACAAGATTGGCCTACGCCCAAGAATGCAACTGATGTAAGAAGTTTCTTGGGGTTAGCGGGATATTATCGTAAGTTTATCCAAGGTTTCTCCAAGATAGCAGCACCATTGACCCGGTTGACCAAGAAGAATCAAGCTTTTGTCTGGGATGAAAGGTGCGAGAATGCATTCAAAAGTCTAAAGGACAAGTTGACAAGCGCACCAGTGTTAGTCATTCCTAAGGGGGATGAAGAGATGACGGTATACACGGATGCCTGTGGTACCGGACTGGGTGCTGTATTGATGCAAGGCGGTAGGGTTGTAGCTTATGCAAGTCGGCAATTGAAACCGCACGAGAGAAGATACCCTACCCATGATTTAGAATTGGCAGCGATCGTGTTCGCGTTAAAGATGTGGAGACACTATCTCTTGGGAGAAAGGTTTGAGCTATTTACGGATCATAAGTCGTTAAAGTATCTATTCTCCCAGAAGGATTTAAATCTCCGTCAGCAGAGATGGTTAGAGTTCTTAGCTTCCTATGATTTTGACATCGCATATACACCGGGAAAGGGCAATGCGGTGGCTGATGCATTGAGTAGAAGACATGCCAGCTTAGGGGCTATGTTCCTTGAATGGAAGCAACTGGAGTTTATCGCAGGGTTTGATTTCAGACCAAAGTGCGAATTGGATCCAGAAATGTTAGCAAGTTTAACGATCAGACCCACTTTGATTGAGCGGATCGGCTCTAGTCAGAGGGACGATCCTAATCTACTGGAAATCATCTCCAAATTAGAGATGGGTATCGATGAGGAGATGAACAAGTATGGGCTCGATCGAGGTAGATGGCTTAGAAAGAATGGAAAGCTTGTTGTACCCAATGTCAATGGATTGAGAGATGAAGTGCTTAGAGAATGTCATCACTCAAAGCTAACTATACACCCCGGTGGTAATAAGATGTATCGAGATATGAAGCAGACTTACTACTGGGAAGGGATGAAAAGAGACGTTGGGAAGTTTATATCCAAGTGCATGAATTTCCAGCTAGTTAAAGCCGAGCAAAAGAAGCCTAGTGGGTTGTTGCAACCATTAGAAACTCCCGAATGGAAATGGGAGCAAGTCTCGATGGATTTCGTCGATGGTTTACCAAGGACTAGATCGGGATATGATAGCATTTGGGTGATTGTAGACCGACTGACTAAAAGTGCAAGGTTTATACCAGTCAAATCGACCAGAACGGCAGCTAAGTTAGCAGAATTGTATATGAAGTGGGTAGTGAGATTTCATGGAGTACCTAAAAGCATTGTGAGCGACCGAGACCCGTTGTTCACTAGTGGGTTTTGGAAGAGCTTGCAAGAGGCGCTAGGGTCAGAGTTACATCTCAGTACCGCATATCATCCTCAGACCGACGGTCAGACGGAGAGGGTGAACCGTATTTTGGAAGATCTCTTGAGAGCATGTGTATTGGATTTTGGTGGATCATGGGATGACCATTTGCATCTAGTAGAGTTTGCATATAATAATAGTTACCAATCCAGTATCGGTATGGCTCCGTTTGAAGCTTTATACGGAAGACCGTGTAACTCACCATCATGTTGGATAGAGACTGGCGAGAAGTTTATGCTTGGACCAGAGGTGGTGAGAGAAACGTCGGATAAGATCAAGGTCATTCAACAACGAATGAAGGCTGCCCAGGATAGGCAGAAGAGTTATGCTGATAATAGGAGAAGAGACTTAAAATTCTCCGTTGGCGACTTGGTGTTTGTCAAGATTTCTCCGTTGAAGAGCGTAATACGATTTGGCAAGAGAGGCAAGTTGGCACCAAGGTTTGTTGGCCCATTCCATGTTCTTGAATTAGTCGGGAATTTGGCATATAGAATTGACTTACCGAAGAAGATGGCGGGAGTTCATAACGTATTTCATGTTTCCCAACTAAGGAAGTTCGTTCACGACTCAGATATGACTATTTCACCTGATCAGTTGGAGGACTTCGAAGTAGAACCCGAGGCGGTTGGGAACCGCAAGCCGGCCCGTATTGTTGAGCACGACATGAAGCAACTTCGAAGGAAGGCGGTGAAACTAGTCAAGGTTCAGTGGGGCGAGGACGAGAATGATTGTACTTGGGAGACAGAGGAGAACATTAGGAAGACTTATCCGGAACTCTTTGCCTGGTAAGATTTTGACTTCGATTTAGTTTTTCCGCATGCTAGGATAGGCTTGTTTGCTTGTTTTGCATGTTTGATTTTTGTTATATGTGGTTGTTAGGCATGCGGGATCCTTTGTATATTTTGGGTTAAGGAATTTCGGGGACGAAATTTCTTAAGGGGGGGAGAGTGTAACGACCCGCATTCTGCGCATCATAGGATCGTAGAATATTTATTTCTTTCACATACGAAGTCGTATGGTCATGTAACTTTGGGAGACGACTATTGGGGTCATTTCCCATGTTCATGATTTTTCCCGATTTTTAAATGACCATTTTACCCCTAGTTGGCACTGTTTTGGCCATAACTTTTGACTGGAAAGGAATTTTGACCTGAAACCACTTCCATTGGCTTCGGATGATGGTTTCTCTTTCCGTAGAGTGGTCACATTAGCCAAACGGACTTACCGTTTGGGAGATATGGCTGAAACAAGTTTCAGATGGTGAAAGACAGCTTAATTGGGCTTAAGCGGGTAATTAGCAGCTAGGCCCAAGGGGAATTTCAGGTTTAGAGGTATAGGAGGTCTGATTAGGGTTAGGTTATCACTTTCATTTCAGTTTTGAGCCGCCACAAACCTCCTTGAAACCTTAGTAATGGCTTCCTACATCTAAAACACCCCAAATCACTCTCTAATTGAAGATTGGGCTTAGCAACACCAAATTAAGGAGAAAAAGCACCAAAGCAAGGTTGGAGCCGCTGTTAGACATCAGTATTCGCCCTAAATCAGAGGAGTTTCAGTTCTGAGAATTTCATTTGTGGCCAAGGTGAGTGATTTGCATAGTTTTTGCACTAATTACGGTGATTAAGGGTAATTAGTGAAGATTAGCGAATTTATACGTAAATAAATTCTGGAAAAATTCTTAAAATTCTAAAATAATGTTTTAAGGCTCTGTTAGAAATTTGGGTTAATTTCGATGTGTTTTGCTAATCGTATGCTTAAACATGATTAAGAGGGATTATAGGAAAATGTGAGGTTTTAGCCACTTTTGATTCATTTTTGATTCATTTAAATTGTTGTTTGTTGTTTGTGGTTGCTATTACATGTTACTATGACTCTATGGTATGTTTCATGATTGGTTAGAATAGTTAAATTGCTCGAAAACGTCGTCGAATGGTGTAGAAATCTTGCTGGAAAATTTCAGAAGTGTGCAGGTTCCGAACCGGTTCGGATCGGAGAAAGGGGGTCGGATCGGATTTGTGAACTGACCAAGGGGATTCGAACTGGATTGGAACTTGTCGCTGGAGAAGGCTTGGCAAAAGGGAAGGCTGTTCACTTAGAGTTGGGGTGGACAAGGGGATCGGAACTAGGGAGCGGATCGGATCGGAAGAGTGATTGGAGGCCAGATCGGATCGATTGAGATGCAGGGCTCGGATCGGAAGCAAACACTCAGGAGAACTAGCAAGAGGGAAGGCCACGCGGATCAGATGGCAAGGAGGGATCGGATCGGAATACGTGAAGAAACAAGCCAGGGATTGGAGCGCTGGAGGGAAGGACACCCGACCCGACCTGGAGGAGGACCCCGACCCGACCCGGAGCAAAGTACCCGACCCGAATTGAATGAAAGAAGACAAGAGGAAGGTGGCACTCCGAACCGAACCGAGCATGGGTGACCGAACCGAACCGAATTCTAGAGCTGCTACTGCACGACAACTCTTCTGAAGACCCACTCCAATTCGACCAAACCCGAGATGCAAAGGAAGTCCAAATGAGAAGTTAGAGCTTAAGATTCAGATGGGAATCAACGAGTTCACTTCATGGTTGGGCTTTGCTGCGGGACGCGTGCTAAGGAGTTATCGACACCTATAGCTTTGGACCACTATGGTAGGAGGTACGAAGGCGGATTCAGGGCCATTATGGCATTGGTAGAACCAAGGGCTACGACCAATGAAGTGGGTCATTGAAATGTTTGGTCATGACTCCAAGTGTTTGGCTTGGTCATAGCAGGGTTTCTACAAGTCGGGATTCGTCGTTGCCTCAGTTTGTCTAGTGTTTCAAAGTGGTAGATGACGTACGCTTTATGCACTGAGTGAGAGATGCGAGAATGGTTGCTATGGATGATTTGTTTGCTATCATTGTGACACGCACACCCCACCCCCGTATTCTTACACTATTTATTATGGCACCTTGGAGTATTGTACGGTATGTGGTACTAACTCTTTGGTTGCAGGTCCAGGTTCAGGTATGGTTTAGTATACCTGTTATTACTCTGTTTAGATGCTTATCGCTCATACCAGGCTTTATGTCTGACCCAGAGTTTTATGTCTCTTCTTATTACTCTGGGTGCTCACACGAGCAGACTAGAGACAGGTTAGCTGGTGATGCACGGGTAGATGATCCGGAGACGAGCAGGAGGCTTCCACGTACTATATACATAATATTCTCCCTGTATTGTTGAAGATCACTGCTTGGGCATTGTTGGTGTATCTTCTATTTTAGCTTTCTTTTGGTTAGAGACAGTAAATTTGGAAAGTTGTAATAAGCTGTATATGGATTTCCGCTGCTTTGATGTTGACATTGATTATTAGTTATTAGCTTATGCACTGTCTCGCCTGTTTTATGTCAAGTATGTTATTATTATATTTTGTCCCATGCGCTGTGAGACATTCTACAGGTTCTTTGATTAGTTCATTCTCTTCTTTCCTTTCTTCTGACGACCGTCCTGTGCTAGTCGGGCATGTGTACAGCGCACTCTTGGAGGAAATGCAGGCTGGTGCGAGGCGGGCCGTCACAAAAGTGCTAGCCAATGCATAGGTAAATGCATTCGTCGTTCTATGGGTCGTTCTGGTGGTAAGTTTTTCTACCTCCGGGTTAATGATCTGTACAATGGAGATCCTGCATGCGTAGCAAGAAGATCATTTGAAAGCACAAAGACTGCATGGTATAATCTGAATACTATGTGTACCAAGTACAAAGGGATAAAAGCACTTCGGGGGGAAATGATTAGAAGCGATCAAACTTTCAGAGATTTAAAAGAAGATTACGATTATCTATCGTTACACTTGTAATAGTGAATTCATTGCTCATGAAGCATTGGAAATTCTTTCATTGGAACCATGTTGGGCCAGTCTATGCGAAACAGATGTTGTAGACCTTGGAGACACCAAAGGTTCTAACTTGAGAAATGTAGCTTCAAGACTTTCGATGGATTCATCCCTGGGAAATTCATTTGAATGTCCTATGGTTATAGATGAAGATGGGAACAACAACAGTCTGGTGACTCATAACTCGGGAATGCTATATGGTGGGGTTGAAACAAGACCAGAAGGAATAAAATCAAACAAGAGAGCATTGTTGATAAATAAGGAAGCAACAGATTTGGTAGCGTCAAGTGATAGACTAACTTCATTGTTGAGTGATATATCACTTTGCATCGGCCTCAAAAAAAGAAGACCGTAACAAGATGAAAGAGAAGCAGCTGATGTTCATGGAGATGCAACTTCAGCAAGATGCTGATAGAACTACAGCTCTGAACAAAAGAATTTATTATAAAGAGAGACGTGAAAGGCGTTTGATGGAAGAAAAAGAGGAGGAGTATCTAGCAAGAGATGTATCTCATCTGATTGGAGATGCTCTTGAGTATGCTTTAGCCAAAAAACGTAAAATTTTGAGGGCTCAAAAGAAACGATACCAGGAAGAAAAAGAAGGTAGTTCTGAGATGTAGACAAATTTTATATTGCTATTTCAAGATTGTTATTTTCTATCTTTATTTTTCTATGTTGGCTGTAATATTTTGTAGGTTATCAAAAAAAATATCTAGTTATAAGGAATTTATTTACTTAATTTTGATGCGTATATGAAATTCAAACTTAATTTAAAACCGCATACACAAACCAAAATTTAAAACTATATACAAACCAAAATTTAAATCTATATACAAAAACAATTTTAAAACTATGTACAAACCAAAATTTAGAACTCTAAAAGAGACAATTTTATAGTTTTATTTAGAAGATTCAGTTCCTTGCTATGCAAGGAAATTTAAATGTAATAAAAAAATAAAATTTTAAAAAATAAGCTTTGCTTTGAAAAAAACAAGTTATACGGTATTCAAAAAACTGTATAACTCCAAAGGGGTTTTATGAATACCATATATGTCTTAAACGATCCCATAAACGGTTTTATGAAAACCATTTAAGACATATACGGTTTTGATAAAACCATTTAACTATTGCCACTCTAATTTGCAAATGGCGAGAACCCCCGTTTGCTTTCTCTCCCCACACTCATCGTCTCTCTGCTGCAGCGCAATTTATCAATTCCAAACATGAATCTCCCCCATTTCAAGTGATTTTGCCACTGCTGGGATTTCTCTTACTAGAATGTATTGCATGTGATATTAACTCATGTATCTTGCTGGTTTGGATGTGAGGTGTTTGCACTACCAGAAATGCTGAGTTTAGTGACTCTGGTTTTTGTGATGGAATTTTCCATGGATAACTGCTATGGATTACTGACAAAATAGTAACTAATTTTACTTTGCATAGTAGCATGAAATGAACATAATTCAGCGGCGGTTTACATTGGCAAATTCGTTGCCATTTAGTGATAGATTTTCCATGGACAACAAGCCATAGCTAAATTTATTGACAAATTCAATTAAAAGTGAGAAAAAGTTTCCATGGTAAATCCATCGCAAAACAGTTATGGATTTTCTGCAAAAAGTAGAAAGGTGGCTAGAGGTTAGCTCAAAAAATGGTGGGAAAAGTAAAATTTAGCAGGAAATAATTTCATGGCAAATCCATCACAAATTAGCTACAGATTTGCAATGAGAAAAAACATAGCTAGAGTTCGACTACAAAAATGGTAAGAAAAGTAAAATATAGAGGAAAATAATTCCATGGAAAATCGATCACAAATTAGCCACAGATTTGCAATGGAATTGAAAACCGTAAATATCTGAATCACAATGTAAATCTATCCATTCAATTTACAGAAATATCAATATACCAATGCGTTATAATCATCCGCCTCAACGATCCATTTAGTAATCCAATTAGTAGCATTCGAACCAACCAGAATTTTCTGTTTCTCCTTCTAATGCTTCATTTTATTTTTCCCCCTAAATAACCTCTTTCATTTTCCGATGTCACCCAAATTCACAAATCTGCCATGGCTCCTTGATAAAACGCCTGACCTTAACTAAATTTGACTAGGCTAATCCTCCCCTTAACTATTTCCTCTCTCCTATTCAGCTGTATGAAAATAGGAAAACCATAATTACCAATCCCTAATTCCCAAATCCTTATCCCTAAAATTAAGCATCCGGTTAAACTTTGCCTAGTGAAATCGGGTATCATCATGTGGAGGTCGGATGAGGGTAGGACGCAGCTAGTAGATCGCGTCTAGGTATTGACAGCTCTAGGTTGGAAGCTATAAGTAGGTGGTTGACAATAGTATGGATATGATCGGGTGGATTCTCGGTCTCGGTGGTCGCGAGAAGGTGGTGGCGGGCTATGCGTTGGGTTGTAGCATAATTATTTAGGGCTGCTGTCAAGTAAATCATGATGAATGAATTATAAGTAATGAATTTGTTTCCTTCTTTGTTTTAATTTATGGGTATGCTTTAAAATTCTATTGGTAACTAATATAATTTTATTGATGTTATCCTAAACATGCTATTTATCCCACCAAATGAACCTTCTCATGAACCTAATGTGAAATATGATAAAGATGTGGTGCCTGCTATTGCAGCTTCCTTTTAAGGAAAAATCAAAGAAACTTAATACAAGGTTAAGAAATAGTAATCTGATAAAGATGAGATGCGTGCTATTGCAGCTTCTTTAGATACAATTGTGAATGAAGGCAAGTGGTTAGTGTTATGCGAAAATTGCGCGAATGCGGAAACGCAATAAGCAGGATCTAGATTTGCCAATTGAACACCAATCTAATCTGATAGCAATTATTATATTACATCAACAAAATAGTAAATAACTATAGCAGAGAAACAAAGAGACACAATATTTATACCGGTTCCACTATCCTCGAAATAGTGTACGTCCAGTCCAACAGAGAGAGATTTTATTCCACATGAGAGAATTACAAGAGATTACAAAATAAGAGTTTACATATCCAAACCTCAATCTGGTTTAACAAGAAGATACACCATTGGTGATCACTGGCTCCAGGCCAGGATGGGTTTACACTAAAGTCTACCCCTCAATATATAGCCAGTGCAAATCTATGTGAGTCATCAATTAAATTACCAACATATGGTAATAATATAATGGAGGCAAATTACCATAACAACAAATGTGCAAACATAGGAAGTAAATCAATCTGTTTCTTTAGCATAGATGGAAGAAATTAATCCCTTCATTTATTTCTCTACCACCTCATTAAGTGCAATCAATGCACTCCCATTGTAAAAATATTTACTTTACATTCTTTGCCAATTTGTTCCAATCAATTTGTGATTTTGTATCACCAAATTTAACACTCCGCCTTGATGCAAAATCACATTTCTCTAGCACCCCACCTTGAGTCAAATTCTCTTCTCATCATAAAACTCTTCAACAGAACCCCACCTTCAATCAAAATCTCACAACGAGATACACCAAAAATGAATATTTACCAGATGGGTTCCAGCAAAGCCACCCTCCATCACACAATTGTTAACGAGCTCAGACTACGTCCCCGCCCGCCAACAAAATATTGCAAATATCCAAAAAAAGGAAGATTCCAAAGTAATCTCAACACCACCAAGACCAAAATATTATTCTCTCAATTAAAACCAACCTCGATTTCAGGGCAACGAGATACACCCAGTCGATTTGAAAGGATTACGACCACACCTCAATTATAAACACAACCCACCGCTTGCAAAAGACGCATCTACCAACTGAGCTGCACCGTGCATCAACCAACAGTCTAAAAATGCTTGTAATACCACAAGATCTCCATCGTCTTTGTGGATTTCAAAACTCAACATCCGTCTTCTGTTTGACATGATCTCTTCATCTCCGGGATCCCTCAAGCATCATCAACATCTAGACCCTTGTCGATACCATGATCCTCCACCTTAGGACCATAAGCAGTGACCATATTAACCTCTCCACCTTGCTGTAGGCTAGGTTCTTCAACCATTATCAGCCTTCTTCTTCGTCTTCTTCCATCTTCCCTCATCCATATCAGAGGGCTTCTTCACAATAAACTCCATATTACGTCCAAGTTCCCAGATTGGAATGATCTTCACTCTCGACATAATCTCCTCCACCAAATTCTCCTTTTCTCGAAAATAGTAATAGCATAATCACCACTAAATCTACCAACCTTTGTAGAAATAATTAATGCACAATTTAAAACAAATTGCCTTGCTCTGATACCAATCTGTTATGCGAAAATTGCGCGAATGCGGAAACGCAATAAGCAGGATCTAGATTTGCCAATTGAACACCAATCTAATCTGATAACAATTATTCTATTACATCAACAAAATAGTAAATAACTATTGCAGAGAAACAAAGAGACACAATATTTATACTGGTTCCACTATCCTCGAAATAGTTACGTTCAGTCCAACAGAGAGAGATTTTATTCCACATGAGAGAATTACAAGAGATTACAAAATAAGAGTTTATATATCCAAACCTCAATCAGGTTTAACAAGAAAAGACACCATTGGGGATCACTGGCTCCAGGCCAGAATGGGTTTACACTAAAGTCTAACCCTCAATATATAGCCAGTGCAAATCTATGTGAGTCATCAATTAAATTACCAACATATGGTAATAATATAATGGAGGCAAATTACCATAACAACAAATGTGCAAACATAGGAAGTAAATCAATCTGTTTCTTTAGCATAGATGGAAGAAATTAATCCCTTCATTTATTTCTCTACCACCTCATCAAGTGCAATCAATGCATTCTCATTATAAAAATATTTACTTTCCATTCTTTCCAAATTTGTTCCAATTAATTTGTGATTTTGTATCACAAAATTTAACAATTAGAACAAATTTCATTCCCATAACAATACCTTAGTCAATTTCAGCCACACAATAAATGGGCTCCTATCATCCCTGATTTACAGCATACAACAGTTATTGAAATTATTGCATGTTTACCTTTTAATGTGAAGTTAGGTGAAATTTCATCTTTTCATCTTATTTGTTATTATTTTGTTCATTTTTATAATTATATGACCCTAATGAGTTGTTTAAGATGGATGGGAAGTAATCTGTGTGTATTGAGTGAGCAATGGAAGACGAGTATTTTTCTCTTTAGAATAATCTTGATTGTATGGTTGCTATGATCTAATTTAGATAGAAGTTTGAGTAAGAAATTTGAACGTAAAATCTTTTCGGCTTGAAAAGAATCAGACTGTTGTCCATGGACGAAAGTTTCATTAGCGTGTATGCTATGATTTGAACATGAGTGTCTATGAATGATTGTCAATTGTGCAAACAGATTGTTATCAGAGCGATAAACCTAATCTCGAAACCAATATTTGCTACCTTCAGGTAGTGCATTTGTCAATTGAACAAGTTTAAAAAAATTACGAAGGTAGTGTGTACTTTCAAATGATTTTATCTGACAGATTACTTCATTAGCGCAAACTTACACATGCAGTGCGTTTGTCAATTTGAACAAGTTTCATTAGTGTGTAAGAATTTTTCAGTGCAAACTTGCACAGGTAGTGCGTTTGCACTGCCCGGTAGTGCAAACTTGCAAAACATACTGTGCAAGTTTGCACTGCAAGTGCAAACGCACTTCCTTTCAAGGCAGTGCAAGTTTGCACTGCCAGGCAGTGCAAACGCACTGCCTTCAGACAGTGTAAGTCTACACTACCTTGAAAGGCAGTTTGCACTGCCCTGAAAAGCAGTGCAAGTTTGCACAGGTCGTGCAAGTGGAAATGCAAACACTATCTTTAGGTAACACAAGTTTGCACTGCCTTCAGGTATTGCAAACTTAACGTAGTGATCCGTTCAAACGAATGACCGTATGATTTGCAACTAATACAAGTTCAAGCACTGAATTTTCATATATATATATATATATATATATATATTTAAGTAGTTTATTTTTATGTGAATCAATACGATAATTTTTGCATTCGTAGATCAAATACAAAGCTACATATATGATGAGCGATTGTCTACTATTAGAACTGAAATGGAAGAAGAGGCGGTTGTGCTTCCACTAGAGCAAGAGATTGAGGGGGCTGAGCGTCTAAGATTTGAACATGAGTGTCTATGAATGGAAGAGGTGCGTCGGCACAAGACAGAGGCATTTAAGCGGAGAATGATTCAAGTTAAGCAAAGATTTTTGCTACCTTCTCCTCTATCATGATTTCGTCTATGAGGGACTAATATAAGTATTTATTTACTACTTCATGTATTATTATTGTGTTACATTATTTTTTTGGTTCATAAATAGTATACGTATCAGCATAAGAGAAATAGTTGATACCTGACATCGATTAGCGACTCTATAGCGACGTGGAGACGGTGCGACATCACTGAAATTACCGTCGTCACTAAGGCATCTTTAAGGAATCACCAAAGCATCGTCAATTTGTTACGTCTTAGTGGCACAATTATTTTCCTTGACGTTTTCATACTGGCGTTATAAGGGAATTTTTATGTACTTATGCTTTTGTGACGCCCCGTATCTCTGTCTACTCATACATCTATAACCGTTCAATTCACTCCAGTCAGACGGTTGTAGGTATCTCCACCTCATTAATCCTTTCCGATGTCTCTCATCCAATAAAACTCTGCTCCACATACATCTATTATATTTCATCATTTTTATATTTACCAGGTTAAACATTTCCCAAATCTCAAAACCCTCCTAAATCGAAACCCTCCCCAAATCTCGAAACCCTTCCCAAATCTCGAGATGCTAAATTACCGATGTCGTCCAAACATAAAAAAGGAATCCGAAGAGAAAAAACTTAATACCCAAATCCAAATCATTGTCGTGAGCACTTCCTAAGAAGATGCGGTTGGGAGGTGAGTAGTGTGAAAGGAGAGTCTCATCTATGTATGTTAGAGATCAAGAAGGACACACCCGATGAGATTATGATGATAGTTATGGTCGCGATTTTGATTTGTGTTGGATGATAACAGCTATATTGTCGAGGGATCTGCAGGAGCAGACTGTGGATGTCGGCTGCAAGGAGGTAATGTATAGTTGCCTTTTTTTTCTTTTGTTGATTAATAACTTTTCAAAAGATTTTATTTGTATTAACAACTAAATATTCATTTTATTGTCCAGTATTTGGATTTTTTCGGTCTGTTTAACTAAAATGCCACTTACGAAGGTAGTGTGTACTTTCAAATGATTTTATCTGACAAATTTGTTAGAGAGGTAATGCATACTTGCATACGATGTCTACTTACACTTAAAATTTTAGCTTATCAGTTTTTTTTCTAAGTAAACAATTATGAACGATTGTCAATTGTTTTTTATGATTGTTGATCGTTCGACATCATCGTAACTTCAGCAAAGTTGATTTTTGAATCATGGTCAGTGCACCTACTTTAATACTACCAATGATTGTGATGGGCTATAAATCTTAGTCCTTCATCTTCTTTTTTTAAGGTCATAATATGATCATAATTGAACTAATACGTAGATCATTACACTGGAAAAGCCAACTAATAACTCAGTAGACAATAAAAAGATTAAGAGGAAAACACATGCTTCTAGTTAATATAGCCGTGCATGCATACAACATTATAATCTAAGCTTCCTATAATCACTTTTCATCACTTGAACTAGTCGAACTATTAACAGGATTTGATTGTTGGTTCGAGTTCGATTTGTTAAGTTTCTGCTTGAGTTTCGATATCAATGCCCGATTCTCTTGGTTGAGAAGCTGCACCTTCTTCCCCATTCTCTTTCATTATATAGTAGTTTTGCATGTACAGTTTCGAGTTAAGTCTGTCCATTGCTTCTTGAATATAAATTCTTGGTTATAGAAAAAAAAAGAGCAAAATGTTTTTTGTGATGGTCCTTCATCTGTTCTATTATTGGACAATCTGTATTCTCTATACACATGGCTTTAGCTTTAACTTTTTGGAAGTTTATGGTTTCATCTATTATTCCCAGCCATTCAAAATCTCAAATGCTTGGCTCATTATTAAAAAGCTTATTTTTCGTAAGCACTTATTATATAAATCTTGAAGCATTGTATACTTAATTTCTCTTTTTTATGTTTGATTTTCCCATTTGTATAACTCTTATAATATACAAAAGAGTCACATGATTGATACAACTTTTATTTTTTCTATTATAACAGGCTATTTCTTATTAATTAGTGGGAACCCGATGGCATCAACGTAAGTGAATTATATATTTGTTAGACCAAAATCTGGGCCTAACATCCAAATGCAGATCACAGATCACAGAATGCAGAAAAAGCAGTAAATAAAGAGGAGACACACGAAGTTTTATAGTGGTTCGGCTCAAACCAAGCCTACGTCCACTTTATCTCTTCTTAAATCCTAAGAAGTTACAAGTACAATTATCTCGGTTTATACACGAAATCCTCGTGTTTACAATAAAAAGGGGTCAGAAATCATAAGATTATACACGAAATCCTCATGTTATAATGTGGAACTTGGCTCCTTTGCTACTTAAATTGCTCCGTAGAGAGCAATGGTGGAGTTAGAGCTAAACGATCCTTGAAAAGGCCTTCAAATGGTGTATTTATAACTGTACGAGAGGTTCTGGGAAGTCCGGTTCGTGATGGGGTACGTGGCATCCGATCCGGGAAATAGGAGTGGGAGTAGCCTTAAGAATAGGTCAAGATCTATGTGCAGCGTTACATCCAGGCAGGTCGGATCGTGATCATGGGTCGGATCATGATATGGCTATCACGATCCGGGTCTGGTTGCGAGCTGGAGTGAAGTGCTGACGATCGGGTCGTTGTCTCCATGTGTACTACGAGTGGGTCGCGATCTGAAGGTAAACCATGAGCCGGGGGGGCGATCCGATGAGGGGCGATCAGACATACTCCGATCGTGTGACTCTTCGTTGCTTTATCCAGGAAATTGCCAGATTACACCAGTTTATGGAAACGGACATAACTTTCAAACCGTAAGTCCGATTGAGCCAAACCAAAGCTCAAACTGAAGCTAATTCAGAGATATGCAAGAGTTATATAGCTCAGCTCCGTAATCGCTGTTTTCGGGCCCAAAAATGGTCATCTTATAGGAGTTTCAGGATTTTCTTTGTTCGTGATGCGACTTTGACCAAATCACTACCTGTCTTCTGACGATGTTCTCCATATCCGAGCGCGATGTTATCCAGATATTTAGTGTGATAGCTTTTACCAAAAAGTGTGTCAACAAGTTTGCCCCCCCCCAAGAACATATCTTGCTGGTTGAAGGAAGATGTGTTCTGGATAGTCGAGGAAATCTATAAGCCATAGAAATTCGATAATGCCATGACCTTGCCGGGTCTGCTAGCTACAGATATAATCCATACCTGTAAAGAGATAAAGGAAAAACAAATGTGCCAAATCTTAGTGATATTGTTCAAATTTTCTTAGCATAAACCATGCTTCGGCATATAATGAGCATAAACCATAATCAAGGGACGTTTGAGTCATCCTGCCAAATCCTGGCATGGGCCAACATTTCCAGGCATAATCCATACCCAGAAGTTCAAATTGAGTATGATCCATACTTGATTTCTTTTTTCACATCCTGGCAAGACCGTTCGCAGGGCATAATCCATACCGTGGAGTTCAAACCGAGTATAATCCATACCCGATTTCATTTGTCACATCCTGACAAGACCGTTTGCAGGGCATAATCCATACCCTAGAGTTCAAACCGAGTATAATCCATACCCGATTTCATTTGTCACATCCTGACAAGACCGTTTGCAGGGCATAATCCATACCCTGGAGTTCAAACCGAGTATAATCCATACCCGATTTCTTTTGTCACATCCTGACAAGACCGTTTGTCATTCCTAAGTATAATCCATACTTAAGATTCCAAAGTTAGTATAAACCATACTCAGACCTGAAGTAGAGCTACGCTTGCCACAACCTGACAAGATAGTCCGTCCCTAGGCATAATCCATACCTAGAGTTCCATAATAAGTATAAGCCATACTTTAACCGAAGTTGAGGATTCTGCCACATCCTGACAAGATACTTAAATTCTCCAAACATAATCCATGCTTGGAAAGTCCTTATTCAATTCAAAATGCAAAACCAAAGCAAATCCTAATTGGTTTGACACCGAGTCCAGAGCACGCTTTGGGGCTACATCCTAACCCCGTACGTGTGTACTCCGATTCAACCAATCGGAAAACCTAACGAAAGCAAAAATAAATCTTAAAGCCTAAGAAATGTAGAAAATGAAAGCTGATCTCATCCAGATCAGTTGATGATGAGACCACGAGAGCTCGATCCATGGTCATTCCCTCTTCGAGGAGCAGGAGGTGGAAGCGCAGGTGCTGTTGATGGTTTCACATACTCGGCCAGCTCTCCACGTCTAACCCGTTCCTCAATCAAATCAAGAAGATGTATGCACTCATTCGTATCATGTCTGTCCATATCGTGGAATATGCAGTGATTCCCAGAATCGCATTCTCTTTGCGATGGCTCCCTTCTAGGAGGCTTTGGGTAGGAGACAACACCGTTTGTGTCCATGTAGATGTCAGAAAGTGAAGCAATGAGCTCAGTATACTTTTCATATCTGGGCCCTCTCCGAGGCTGAGTGTTACGATCATTCTTGATGGCGGCTTTTCCTTTGCCATTTCCAGAATCAGATAGTTCTCTATCTTTGAGCATGTTGACATCGAGAACTTTCTTCTCAGAAGTTGCGTCTTCTTCCCACAAAAATCTATCTGCTTTAAGGTAGAATTTCCCGAGATTTCGCGGTGGATCTCGGTACAAAGATTTTTTGAATTCCGCGTTATTCGAGACACCGGATACCGCTGCCATCAGTACCATCGACGGTTCAGGGCGATCAACTGATGCTGCTGCAACGTTGAATCTTTCCAGAAAGGAACGCAGAGTCTCTAGGCCTCTATTTGATTGTGGTGAGTGACATGACGTTCTTGGGTCATGCGATGTGGACCCGAAACTATTCAATGAAGCGAGCGACCAACATATTCCAGCCATTGATCGATTCTGTTTCTAGCTGCCGAATCCACATGGCTGCCATATCAGTCGGAAAGAGGGGAAAACACTTAGCCATGACGTTTTCCGACGTCGATTGAACTTTCATATACCGTTTGTAGCGCATCAGGTGCACGGTAGGATCTGTCCTGCCGTTGTATGGCTCCAGTTGTGGGAGTTGGAAATCCAGGGGATTGCGGGAATTCCTGATTTCCGAAGTGAATGGGTTATGATTGACGTCATCCACGTCATTCTGATAGTTGCGGCCTCTCGAGAGGCGTTGAATCATATCAGTGAGTCGATTGCCCTCGAAAAGTTGTTGTAAATTGCCAAGATTAGAGCTAGTGCCCCCAGCGTTGAATGTAGGAGAGGATGGAAGCTATTGGTGAGTTGTTGCCTGGGGATCGCGGCTCCCGGATCGCGGATCGAAGGTAGCGATCCGATCCGGTTCGATGGGGTTGTTTCGTGAGGCAGGTTGGTGAAGGCTGGATTGTGGTTCGTGGGGAGCAAGCTGAGGAGGGGCGATCTGACCCAGTGCTGGTGGCCTATCATGAGCCGATCCCTACTGCAGTTGAGTGAGAGTTTGCGCTCTGGTATCCGTCCGATCTAGAGCTGAAGTCGGTCGCTGTGCATTTCCAATAACGAGGGGGTTGCTCCCAAGTCCATGTGATGCCTGAGCCGCTTCTGTGGCTTCATTTCCAATGACTTGAGCATTGCTCAGCCTTCCATCCATCCGAGCGAAGAATTGGTTGATCATTTCCTGTTGTTTCCCGAGGAGATCATCTTGCTTCGACATTTGATCCCTCAATTCAACGAAAACGCGGTTCATCTCTTCTCTGGTCAAGTATGTTGATGGGTCTTCATGGGAGGAAGCCTTCAGGCTTGCCTCATTCCTTACGTCTTCAGCGTCATCATCATCGGCATGATCAGAATTTCCAGTCTTCTTACTTTTGTTTGCCATTTATCCAATAGACAAAAAATCCAAGCAAAAGTTGAAGTTGTCGTGTGCCCCCCTTCCTGGCACGCCAAAATGTTAGACCAAAATCTGGGCCTAACACTCAAATGCAGATCACAGATCACATAATGCAGAAAAAGCAATAAATAAAGAGGAGACATACGAAGTTTTTATAGTGGTTCGGCTCAAACCAAGCCTACGTCCACTTTATCTCTTCTTAAATCCTAAGAAGTTACAAGTACAATTATCTCGGTTTATACACGAAATCCTCGTGTTTACAATAAAAAGGGATCAGAAATCATAAGATTATACACGAAATCCTCATGTTATAATGTGGAACTTGGCTCCTTTGCTGCTGGAATTACTCTATAGAGAGCAATGGTGGAGTTTGAGCCAAAAGATCCATGAAAAGGCCTTCAAATGGTGTATTTATAGCTATAGGAGAGGTTCTGGGAAGATCGGTTCGTGATGGGGTACGTGGCATCCGATCCGGGAAAATAGGAGTGGGAGTAGCCTTAAGAATTGGTCAAGATCTATGCGCAGCGTTACATCCAGGCGGGTCGGATCGTGATATGGCTATCACGATCCGGGTCTGGTTGCGAGCTGGAGTGAAGTGCTGGCGATCGGGTCGTTGTCTCCAATTGTACTACGAGTGGGTTGCGATCGAAGGTAAACCACGAGCCGAGGGGGGCGATCCGATGAGGGGCGATCCGAGGGTGCATGAGCCATACTCCGATCATGTGACTCTTCGTTGCTTTATCCAGTAAATTTCCAGATTACACCAGTTTACGGAAACAGGCATAACTTTCAAACCGCAAGTCCGATTGAGCAAAACCAAAGCTTCGGTCCTTTCTTTGTTCCTGATGCGAATTTGACCAAATCGCTGCCTGTCTTCTGACGATGTTCTCCATATCCGAGCGCGATGTTATCCAGATATTCATTGTGATAGCTTTTACCAAAAAGTGTGTCAACAATATTGCTCTAATTTGTAAGCACTAAGCAGTGCATATCTATTAAAAATTTAGCAAAAATGAAATGATCTTTCAATTGTGTCACTTCACCTCATATACATATAGAAATTTTGGGTATATAGATGATTTCTAATGTTAGTGTGATTATTCCTTAATTATTTTTTTATATTATCTTTAGTCCGTTTGGGTCAGTTTGGCTTTGAGTTATCCAAGCCATCGATCTGGATTCGTTCGACAAAAATAACTTTACCCACATATACATTATTGGAATTTTATCACTAGAGTTGAATAAATAAAAAAGTACTGCAGCTAACTAAAATTTTGGTAATCTCTTATAAGTTGACAAGGCAACATGCCATTTTCCTCTTATACAAGGATTTGATAATTTTTAACCATTTGATATCATTCTGAACAAGTTAGAACTTATTTGATAAAATCGGCCTGAATTGGAATATAGAGTATTTATATTCTAAATTTCATCTGACATGAGTTAATTTGCAGTGTATCTTTACTCTTTGCAGTGTTATGAGTCAACTTATGCAAGATACTGTCTACCTTTTTACTAGGCGACGATTAAACTTACAAAATATGTGCAAAGATGATCTTGGGATTACAATAAGTGCTAAGTATTTGTCAAACTTGAAATTTGTCGTACCTATAAAAATTCGACCTTTTTCCCTTTTCCAAATATTCCAGACTAAAATAGAGGTTGCTAATCTTGCCATGTCTCCATGTCAATCTTTTTTTGCATGAAATTATGGTCTGAGCAATCGGTTTCATCATGTAATTAGTAACTGTTACTAGGTTGTAAACCAAATTCAAATTGCATCCAACTCCATGTATATGAATTGTAGTTGCAATCAAAAAACAAATGCTTATCGTCTTCTAGTTATTGGATATAAAACACACGTTTATTACTATTTAGTTAGCATGCACTTGGATAAGCCTTTTCTTTGTTGATAGGGTGTTGGTGATAGCTTTGAATAAAAACGTTCCCATTTTGGATAAGCCTTTGTTTTTTGGTAGTTAGTAGAATGTTGTTTAATGAAATCCAGTGCAAATTTAAAAGTGGAACTTCTTTTTTCATCAGTACTTCAAAAACATTAACCACCGCTGCTTTGAAACATAGTTTTTTTTGCTATTCATACAGGGAATTAGTTTGTATTTGGAGTCGCAATGTTCATGAACGGAGAAGGAAATGGAAGCATGCATTTGGAGTTGAACCTGTTTCAGGAAACTATGGCAGTTGTCATGTCTGACCTTGAGTTTATGGATTTAATTGCTTGATTACTAAATGTGGTAGTCCTCTATAGTTGTCATTATCATCTAATCAGTAATAAGCTTATGGTATGTTTTGTCAGTGCATATTTATATAGTGGTTTTGTGTGTCTGTAACTATATATTTATGCATTTTTTTCTTACTTCAAAAATACATCTAACTTCAGATCAATTGGTTTGTTTTTTGTTTTTACAGATGGTGATATCCAATTGCATGCAAGCAAATCAAGTGTATTAGGCAGTACATATGGTATATATGATGTGAAGTATTATACTTTTAAATTAGTTGTATTTGTTTTACAGGTGATGATGTGAAATCTACGGGCAAGCAAATAAAATGCATTACACAATACATTTTGGTATAGATGTTTATGATGTATTGTACTTTTAAATTAGTTAATGGAATTTTTTGCTACTTATTTGATGTAAGAATATTGTGTATTCTTGGAAGATACGTTATTATTTTATTATAAAATTTATTATTTGAATTTAATTATTGTATGTTTTAGAAATTATAGATCAAAATGAAGTGTCATTAAATGTTATATTTCATATTTGGACATTGCTATGACTTGCATAAGCTAAATTTAATTGATGCAATGATTCGTATTGCAATCAAGTTGTTGCTAAGCGTTGCAGCAGCTATGAGCTTGTCATCATGCATCTGCGACAAATTGTACATTGTATAGTTCTAGCATCACGATGCTATCACATAATTTAGTGACGGCATAATGATGATTATTTTAAATAAACAAAAGGCATCACTGTGGCATTCCTAAAAATTTAACGATGTCATAACGACAATCAATTCCTAGTAGACACTAGGCATCCCAATGGCGTCACTAAGTTTTAGCGACCCCACTGTGACTTCCATTTTGTGACGTCTTAATAATGCCAAACAATAATTAGTGACCCCTGTTTTTCTGTCGCGCATTTGGCTTCAATATGACGTCACTAAAAAAATTAGCGAAGCCGTAACGACGCAAAATGCTCGACAGAAAGCTGCAGATTTGTAGTAGTGCATTAGTGTTTACTACTATATATTTATTGACAACTTCATGTATTTATGTATTACATTAGTTTTTTGGTTGTGTAATAGTATACAATATTGTATTATGGTGGTGTTGCGATGATTGGATCAAGTAAAACAATATTATAGATTTTGTATTGGATTTGCATTGATGATTTTATGTTTTTGCAATGGTTTTGTGATGGATATTAATGTTTTTGTATTGATGTTTTTTCAATGGTTTTGTGATGGATTTGTGTGGTTGTTTAATGTATTTGCGACGGATGGGTTTAAAATACATTTTAGAAATAACCAAGATAGTGACGGATTTCCATCGGAATTCCAAATCGAGTATGTAATGCATCATATATAATTTTTCCATTGCAATTCCATCATAAAGTAAATGTTAAAAACATAATAAATTCCATCACAACTTGATTGCCATTCTATCACAAATTCTGTCACTATTTTTTAGTGATGGATCTTACACACGTTTATTGAGGCAGAAAATTCGGTAACAAATCAGTCGCGAATATGGGTTTAGTGACAGATTTGTGATGGATTTTGCCGTTATAAAACCAGCTTTTTCTAGTAGTGTTGGGCCTTGCTATTATATCTAGTGGCGCATCACTATATTTTTTTACACCAAAACAAATTACAGCGGAAAAACTTAGTTTGGTTTAATCTGTTTACTTGTTTATTGAAAAATTGATTATACTTCTTGATTGTTGTCATGGTATAAGGTTTAGACAACTAATTGAATCAATATGATGCAAATATGTATTCAAAAAAAAAAGCTACTCTTTTAAAAATTCTAATATGAAGCGAAAGAGAAATAATTTTGTTATGGAAGTATGGTAAATAATGGTGTTGTCATTAAGTTTTGTTACTTTGGAATAATTTAGGATCTGTTAAATTTATTTCTTATTTTGTGTTTTGAGTTTTCGATGCATGCTTTTTGCAAAAGATGGGTACAGTGAAGCAATGACAAAATGGATGGAATGAAGATATACAGAGTCTACGACAGAGGAAATGGAGAGACTTTATAGAAGGGTAAATTACATCCATTATTTCTCAAAACAATAATAAAAACAGTTATGTTTCATTTGTATATTAATTTGGGCAAATTTTCCTTTAAGGCTTGTTTTAAAAACTATTTCACGTTTACGACTGATTTGCAAACTTATTACCAAACATGGCTTATTTGTGCCAACTCAATAGCCAGCTTAGCATTTCTTAACTGCTTTCGTGGACACAACTATCAGTTGCGCAGAAAATTTAATTCTCAATTTTTAAGGCGCAAGTTTTAGTTGTGCCACATGATTTCCAAATAAATTTTGTCTAGTGCATTTTATAGATGCGCCAATTTTTTTGAAATGATTTTAAAGAGAACGCGAATCGTGCAAGTAGTAGTTGCACCCAGTCCAGTCTTTTCATGAGGCGCAACTGTCAATCGCGCCCGTAGCTGGTGCTGAAATAAAACAGCTGCCTCCTATAGTTCCATTACCTCTTCCTTCACTTTATCAAAACAGTCCTTAATCATAAAAATGGCCGAACCCAACTAGTCTAAACCCCAAATAATCTAATTTTCTTTTCAAATTCATCTAAAATTACTCAATTTCTTCAGCATTCTTCACATAATATAGCCTTATAAGTAATGGAAGCCAGATCTTCTTCTACAATTCATGATTTTGGTTATTTCTAAAACCCTAATTTTAGATTTATGTTTGCATTTGCTTCCAAATTTGTTTATAATTGAACCATATTTCATTTGTTGATTAATTTATAGAACCGGAGAGCGGACAAGTTGATAGTAGCATTTTATACTTACAACAAGAGCATCCTTGCAACTCGAAAGACGCGTTGAGGGTATGTTTGTAGTGATGTTTCTTTAAAATTTGCATCTTTTGTAACTAAATTAAGATTTCTGTTAATGTAGAGTACAAAAATTCTTGATTGTTTGGACCGTTCACAAAGTTTTGACCAGCAAATGGAGAGGGTTCAGGATATTCGAGTGCAGCATTTACTTCAACAGGCTGGATTTTGGTCCTTTATGCAGATAAAGTATATTAGATTTGATAGTTCTTTGCTTATAGCATTATGCGATAGATGGAGGCTAGAGACTAGCACATTTCATTTCTCCGTTGGTGAAATGACAATTACATTACAAGATGTAGCTATTTTGCTAGGTTTTCCTATCGATGGCCCTGTCATTGCATATTCTGGCAATGTTGATGTACCAAATATTTGCATATTGCTTAGTCAAGTTCCACCTAGTGAAGCAATTGTACATGGTAGAGAGGTTAAAGTATCGTGGGTTCTCATGACCTCCCGAGAGATTACTTTTGATAATTTAGTTGAGGAGATAGAACAATTCACTCGATCTGTCTTATTGCTTCTAGCTTTTTCCAAACCATACAAAGGGTCGAGTTAGCACTAAGTGGTTATACCTTCTAGAGGACTTCAAAATTATTAGAGATTATTCATGGGGTAGTGCAGTTTTATGTGCACTGTATAAAGAGTTAGATAATGTAGCACTTAAAAAGTCAAATGGTTTTGGTGGTTGTTTAACTCTTCTCCAGGTATGATGTTGTTTACATGTTTAATTATTCATTTCTGTATGAGCTTTTATTAAACATTGGTGTTGTATAGGTTTGGACATGGACACTTTTTTTTGTTGGTCATCCAAACATACATGTCGGCAATGTAGTGGAATTACCATATGGTGCCAGGTATAATTCCTTATTAATTCCTATTGGAATCATATGTTTTAGTAAATTACTCGAAGTGTAAATTCTTTTTATTGTATGTAGATGGACGTTAGACAGGCATTGGAGAGATAATCCATCCCTCACCCAACATTATATCGTAATGAGTTGGATGTCATGGCGAAACATCAGGTTGAGTGGATGACTTACATGAATGATGTTTTATACGATCATTCGCAGATATGTTTGGAAGGGCAACAATCATGGCTTGCATGGACTTTCCTTATATGCTTGCAAAGTGTTGCTATGCATTATCTGGATAGAGTGATGAGACAGTTTGGCCTTAGTCAGCATATACCAGATGCGGCGGGGATTATTTCTCCTAATGGTTGGAGTAGAGATTTGTATAATACTTATTTGTATAGATGGGATCACCGCTTGGATTATCTACAATTCGAATGCATTCCAAGAACTTCTATACAAGATTACCGCAGTTGGTATTGGCATATCACGAAACGATTTGTTCTTAAAGAGTTGTCTACTAGATTGCCTAGATATGCTCCACGAAGTGGGAACTAACAGACACAAATGCATGCAGCTATGGTAATTATTACAAATGAGACTGCAGCTGTTCTTGTAATATTCCTGTTCTAGCCCATTTTCTGTGTCCTCATGTTTTGGCTACATGTGCATGTTGTAGAGACAGTGCAAATCTATCTTTTCGTGATCTTATTTCGACATGGTTTAGAGCAGATAGCTATAGACAGACATATTCCCCTATTGTCCATCCAGTTCTGGATAACAGATATCGGGATGTACATGACGGACCTATCATACAGCCGCCGCCTATGCGTAGAAATACCGGAAGACCAAGGTCAACATGAATAAGAGGAGTCATGTATGAGATGGGCGGACGAAAATAAGACAGATGTGGCCAATGTGGTAAATTGGGTCATAAGAGAAGAACGTGCAGAAAACAATAGCTCATTTGTTCTAGTTCACTTTTAATTTTAGTTCGTACGTAGCTGTTAACCAGCCTTTTGGTCCGATTACCAAAAGTACTCAAGACACGCTCGACTCAACTCATCGCGTGAAGACAGGGCTAAGGGCGAAGCTCAGGAAGTGCAGGAGGAAGAACGAAGAGAGATCGCGCCAACGAGCCTCGACTACAACCCTCACCAAACAAACTTCGCACCAATCCAGGTGCAAAATTTCGCACCTCTGTCCAGGTACGAATTTCCAGTGGCCAACAGCTGGAGGCGCGAATTTCCTGTAGATGGTCCCCATTTCTACCTACTCCTACCTAACCCCTACCTAACCACTTCCTATAAATACCCATGGCCTCACACTTCAAAAGGGTTGGATTCTTGAGCTTGGAAACCTCCATAGAGCTTCATTAATGGCAGCTCCTCTTTGAGGAAGAAGGATAAAATTGTCATTTTCCTTATTTATTCAATATATGATGATAATGATATCATATATCATGGAAAGTGAATGTAATGAGATATCATGAGATAGTCTCAACCTTGTAATCTTCCAAGTGATCAATAAAATTCCAAAGACTCTTCAAAGTGGACGTAGGTCCTCACTGAGCCCGAACCACTATAAATTCCTTGTGTTATTTACTGCTTATATTCCATTTTATGTTCTTGTCTATGCGACCACATTTATAATTCCTAGTAATTGGGAATCTTTGGTGTTTGCGACATTTTCTTTCGTCAACATTTAGTGCTTTCACTGAGAAAACTCGGATATTGCGCCTTTCTCACATATTACCATCTCGACTTCGCCGAGCTTAAGGTTCCCTGCTAAACCTGCGGTCGAGTCCGCTTACGATGGTAAAAAAGTCAAAGAACGCAATGATCGTCTCTTCAGCCGTAGCCGAGGCCAGTACATCTCAACAGCCTCGACCGGCGGACATCCCAGCCACTAATGAAAGTGAACCTCCAATTGCGGACCCCAAAGTGCCCGCAACCCAAGCGCAAGTCTGCGCGCTTAGTGAAAAGTATGAAAATACAGCTGTCGAGCTTAACCAAGCTCTAAGGAATAGCATCAACCTTATGCGGCAACTCCAGGAAAGTCAGCACGTCGTCGCTCGGCTACAACTAGCTCGAAACAATGCTCGACCTTGACCACCAACATCGGAAATTTCCTCTTCCGAGTCTAGGGGCCCGCACCAAAGAAGGAGGCTTGGTCTCATCAACAACATCGCCGTCTGA
The DNA here is from genome assembly GCA_030737875.1 of Allium sativum. Taxonomy (NCBI): domain Eukaryota; kingdom Viridiplantae; phylum Streptophyta; class Magnoliopsida; order Asparagales; family Amaryllidaceae; genus Allium; species Allium sativum. The sequence goes on from CM060912.1 coordinate 774,811,694, forward strand.
AAAAACGCCCACGACAATGGCCATGACAGTGGGTATGCCTACGACAACGGCGACCGGACCACGGTTACCTATAGCGAGGGCGCCCAATATCAGGACCATTCTCACTTAGTCATCAATGAAGGATGCGCTCCTACTAACCAACCTCCTCCTCGACAAGACTCAAGCGCCGCCCAACGAGACAATGAACCTATAATTTTGACGGCCCTTGCTTTTCCGGAACTGGATCTATGTGACCCTGCTCCACATCATCACGCACACCAATATCTTGTTATAGATGTCGAGGACATGGAAGAAGACGATCCAGACATCCACCCTAGAAGACACCCTCGTGCCAGAACTCCAGAACCTCGCCAAAACCCATGGGTCCCGATGGCAGACCTCTATCCGACCTATCTTCCCGACATGGTCCGAAGAATCATGAGGGAGATTCGAGGGAATATGCATGATTCATAGGAAGTGCACATTAGGCGCAACCCTTTCACTTGAAGAGTCATTGAAGGTGAATGGCCGCGACGCTTTAGCATGCCGCAGATGCCGCTCTATGATGGCACCAATGACCCTTGTGCTTTCCTGAATCGTTATGAATGGAAAATGGGCTCGAGCAGAGGCGACGATCCTATCAAGTGCAAATGCTTTCCAGTCTTCCTACCAGGGATGGCTCTATTATGGTTCTCTCGCCTTCCGCTTAACTCCATCAACAACTTTGGCCAATTGGCGACACAGTTGGTTAAGCAGTTAAGGATGCATATCCCAACTTCGAAGAATGCCCTCACCCTTTCCAACCTATACCAAGGGCCCTAAGAGTCACTCAAAAGCTACCTTTCCATGTTTAACATCGGCCCAGGTCCGCGCACCATATTCTTCCAACTAGCTAAAGGAGTCCTTCCAACTTCCGAATTTGGGGCATGGATCGACCGTAAACAACAAAAGAGCCCCGATGCTTTCTATGAGAAAGCGGGGCAGTTCTTATGCCAAGAAGAAGCAAGACGGAACAGCATCTCCGAGACCAGTCGCCCCAATATCCCTTGAGCGGACATAACCAATAACCGTCTTAGGTGGCGAGAAGCGGGAGGACCCTTCAATCCGAACACGGGGGCAGTACCACCCAGATAAAGACCAAGCATTGGGGGGCAAGGTGGCCGAAGCAACAATCAGGTCCAAACAGAGCCGAGGAAGCACAACCCTTACCAAGCCTACGAGACATACACTCCGCTAAACGAAGATCTAGAAACTATCTACTTAGAGACATGTAACACCTTGTCGTACAAGAAACCCCACATTAGGGAATCAACCTATGCCGAGAAGAACTCGGGGAGGTACTGCCGATATCATGATATGTATGGGCACAATACGAATGAATGTCTCTCGCTAAGGGATGCAATTGAAAAGCTTATCCGAGAAAAGCAACTTGAACAATACATCCAAGAGCCCCTTTGCCTCGAAACCAATCCAAAACCTCCTGAGCCAACTCCTCAGACAGCCGCCAAGACAGCCCCAGGACCGTCTAACCAAAGACGAGGAATCATGATCAAAACTATATGCAATGGGCCTGGCCCCAGGCATGATAACTTCCGAAAGATGGAGGAATATGTGGGCTCCATTAAGCATGCAACCTACGAGTCTTGCTATGCTCCCGACGAGTTTGTCCCGACCAAGCTCTGGAAAACCATGCGGGGCGACATTATCTTCAATGGAAGGGAGTCCACGAGAATTGAAATCCCGACCACCGATCCTTTGGTCATCATTGCCCAAATTGGCGCTTCAACTGTTCGAAAAATATTAGTTGATTCAGGAAGCTCGGCCAACATCATTTTCAAAGCCGCCTATGACCAGATGAAATTAGAGGCAAGAGATCTCAAACCATGCCATTCCACGATCCACGGTTTTAATGGGGCATCCGGATGTCCGGTAGGAGTCATCGACCTACTCGTCGAACTCGGTACGGGGGATCGGAGCCGAGTCCGAATCCTCACCTTCATGGTTATCGACATCATCTCTCCATATAACGTCTTCTTTGGGCATCCATTCCTCACAGAATTTCGTGTCTACCTATCACCATGGTCCCTCCTGATGAAGTTTCCAATAGAAAACGGGATCGGAACGATCAGAGGCGACCAAGTCAATGCTAGAGAATGTTATGCAATAGAATGGAAGAGCGCACACAATAAGGACAAGGGCAAGGCAGCGCCCGTAGCCTTTTGCGCCAAGACCGCCTCCGCATAGCAATCAACGGCGTCTGGGCCATGGCTCAGATGCCACTCCTGTCTTTTCGATGACCTCGATCCAAGGAAAGACGAAGAGCCCGAGTACGAGAGACCTACTCCTGTCGAGCCCATAGTAGATGTACCCGTCAGTCTCGACGATCCATCGTGAGTATTAAAGATAGGATCACAACTTCACCCAGGAGTCAAAGATGATCTTGTGGATTTCCTAAAGGCTAATCTGGACGTATTCACATGGACTCATTCCAACATGAAAGGCATAGACCCAGCAATCGCCTGCCACTCCCTATGCATAGATCCTACGATGCCTCCAGTCAAACAAAAGCGCCGCTTCCTGAGACCCGAGAGATCCAAGGCACTCGAGGAAGAGGTAGATCGCCTGCTAAACCACAACTTCATCCATGAAGCCAATTACCCTGAATGGGTCTCCAATCCAGTCCTAGTCAAAAAGGCCAATGGAAAATGTCGAACGTGTATCGACTTTTCTGATTTAAACAAAGCACGTCCCAAGGACAGCTTCCTACTCCCAAAGATCGATCGGCTAGTCGATTCAACAGCTGGATACCAATTGCTATCATTCATGGACGCCTACTCCGGTTACAACCGGATCCTGATGAGTCTCCGCGATCAGGACCATACCTCCTTCATAACCGACCTTGGACTTTATTGCTATCACGTCATGCCTTTCGGCCTCAAGAACGTCGGCGCCACGTATTGGTGGATGGTTAATCGACTCTTCAAAAATCAAATCGGGAAAATCATCAAGGTGTACGTGGATGACATGCTAGTTAAATCAAAAGTCTCTAGCGACCACGTCTACGACCTCTTCGAAATGTTCAGTGTCCTCTATCATTACGACATGAAACTCAACCCTCTGAAATGTTCCTATGGCGTCGCTTCAGGAAAGTTTTTGGGTTTCATCGTCAATGCCCGAGGCATTGAAGCTAACCCCGAGAAAATCCAAGCCATTCGGGACATCCAAGTCCCTGAAAACATCAAAGATGTTCAAAGTTTAAACGGAAAGGTCATCACTTTAAGTCGACTCATCTTAAAGGCCACCGACAAGTGCATCCCTTTCTTCGATTTTCTTCGAAAGGGGAAGCGCAACTTCAAGTGGATCTCTGAGTGCGTATTCGCATTCAAGGAAGTCCTGGAACACTTAGAGCGACCATTTATCTTGTCTAAGCCTGTAGGCCATGAAGATTTATATGTTTATTTGGTTGTTTCTACGCAGGCAATCAGCTCGGCATTAATACAGCTCGAATATCGCATTTAACGACCTGTCTACTACATAAGCAAGCAACTGACGGGGGCGGAAAAGAACTACCCGAAACTCGAAAAACTGGCATTCTACTTACTAATCTCCTCCCGGAAGCTTCGGCCATATTTCCAGGCTCATCCAATAAAGAGGTCTTCACCAACCAACCGCTGCGTCCAGTTCTACAACGACCCGAGGCATCCGGCCGAATGCAAAAGTGGAGCATGGAACTAAGTCAGTTCGAGATAACATTCATCCCCCATCGATCCATCCATGGACAAGCCCTCGCCGAATTCATAGTAGAGTTCACGGCCCCCGAGGAAACTTCAGCAGAGGACGCTGAGGCCCCCAACAGTAGGTGGAAGTTGTTTGTGGACGGGTCCTCCAACAACAAGTGTTCGGGAGCTGACATCGTGCTCAACACTCCCGAGGGGCGCTCGATACACTACGCGCTAAAGCTAAATTTCCCCACTACCAGCAACGATGCAGAATATGAGGCATTGATAGATGGACTAAGGATCGCATTCGAACTCAATCTAAAGATTATTCAAATTTTCTCCGATTCACAGCTCATCGTGCACCAGGTGAAGGAAGAATTCCAAACTAAGGGGGAAAGACTTGTTCTATACCTAGCTCAAGTACAGAAACTACTCACTCACTTTGACCACTTCATTATCACTCACATTCCGCGAGAGCAAAATGAAAGGGCCGACTCACTGGCTAGATTAGCAAGTTACGAGGATCCGCAGCTGTTGGGGTTCGCCCCCGTCGAGGTGCTCAATACCCCTAGTACCAAGCCAACACCAACCAGTACGGCCATGGACGCCGAACCCGAGCCGGAATCTTGGATGACACCGATCAAAAACTACCTGCGATAGAGGATCCTCCCAGAAAGCCGCAAAGAAAGGCGAGCGCTCACCCCTCAGTCAACCCGTTATCTCCTTATGGATGGGGTACTATATCGAAGAGGCTTCTCTGTCTCCTTACTCAGATGTGTGGCCCATGAGGATGCCATCAAGGTTCTAGTCAGCGTACATGAAGGTGAATGCGGTGGCCACACCGGGGGGCAAACCCTGGCTAGGAAGATACTCCGACATGGCTACTACTAGCCCACACTTGACCAGGACTCCATTGATTACGCTCGCAAGTGTGACAAATGCCAACGCTTCTCAAAGATACCGAGAGCCCCGCCTACGGAACTGACGCAAATGACCAGCCCATGGCCATTCGCCATGTAAGGAATCGACATCATTGTGACTCTTCCCATGGCCAGAGGCGGGGCACGATACGCTGTCGTCGTTGTCGATTATTTTACCAAATGGGCAGAGGCCGAAGCCCTCGCCACAATCACTACTAAGAAAATGATCAACTTCTTGGTACGCAACATCATCACCCGATACGGGGTCCACCAGGCCATCATTTCAGACAATGGCACTTAGTTCGAGAGCGCAGAGTTCAAATCCTTTTGTTAGTGACACGACATCGAAAAAAGGTTCTCGGTCATAGCACACCCCCAGGCTAACGGACAAGCTGAGGGAGTTAACAAAGTTATCAAGTCCATCATCAAGAAGCGCCTCGAGAAGGCCGAGGGAATGTGGGCAGATGAACTTCCTTTAGCTCTATGGGCCTACCGGACAACCTACAAGATAGCGACCGGGCACACTCCCTTCGCCCTCGCGTACGGTTCTGAAGCCGTCATCCCCATCGAGCTTCAGTCTCATCGAGTCACCTATTTTGATCCAAAGACGAACCAATACTTACTCATGGGATCACTCGGCCTGCTTGAAGAAAGAAGGAACGAAGCCGACCTCCTAGCCACTGCCCAACGACAACGAGTCGCCCGGTACTTCGACTCTCGAGTCCACCACAAGGACCTCAACATCGGCGACCTCGTACTAAAATGAGTATTCCCTCCGCCAACAGGCCTCGTTCCTTGTTGGGAAGGCCCGTACTCTATCCTACGAAGGCTCAGCGATGGAACTTTCAAGCTAGCGACCGTGGACGGAACTGAACTGCCAAGGGCTTGGAACAGTGAGCATCTCTGCTACTACTTCACATAGCTTAGTACATGGTTATTTATGCTTTCCTGCGATGTTTTGTAGCGATTCAAGACGTTGTAAAGGCTATTCATGCCAAAAGTTATTAGTGGAAATGATGTTCATCTTTCTGCCTCTTTATTTCTGTGTTTACTCCTAATGTGACATGTTTTATTAATCATGACAACTAGCTTTCGTGTAAACTCCTGACCACTGTGTCGACCTTTAGTATAGGGGGCGACATCGTCGTCCGGGCCACGAGCCAACCTCACGGCCTAATCACATTGGCACCGACCGGCACCCCAAGCACAGGAGCCGACAACGCTACTCGAGTCGCCGGCCCGCGGTGCGACCGAGCATAAATAATCTCTAACTCAAACCTAGGCCCAAGGAGAAGCTGAGGATAAATCGTTCGCCCAAGTCCCATGTGATTTGGGGCCACCCAACAGCCAGACGGGGTGATACAAACTCCCCCTAAACCACGGGTGATGGTCGAATCTTGGCGCAGCACCGAGACCGGCCCTTAAATCGTTACTTCCCCGAAGCTATGAAGGCTAAGGAGTAGCCCACAGCCACGATCGGTCCCTACGGGCTGATGATCCGGGCTTCTCTTCCCAGGCTAACAACGATGCCTACAGGCTCGCCTCAACCCGATGAACGACGGGAGAGCCTACACCGGACGGACCGCACAACACGACGTCATATGCCTTCGCTACACTTGGGATTAACCCCGGGCATCCCAAATACAGCAGGGCACATAGCCTGGCTTCACAAACTACGGGTTTCCTGAGCTGAGGGAAACTTACTAGAAGCCTACGCACTACTCCTCCTCCCTGGAGCCGTCGATCCAGGGCACAATACTTACCAGGATTTCTCTTGCCAGACCCGCCTTTTCCACTTCGGCTCCTTTGGGAAGTAGTTGACTCATGAGAAGCTGATAGATGCCTCTCGTCTGCCCCGTCACTACCAGAAATCTCAATGACATTGGCAGGGGCGGTAAGCAGCAAAGGCCTGGGAGCACCGCCGGCAGCGAGACCTATCACTACGACACTCGTCTTTGGGATAGTTTTCCCTTCCGGTCTAGCTTTTTCCCTGGCTTCCTTAGCAGCTCGTCGTTCAATAAGTTTCTGGGACTTGTGCCTGGATCACCGGCCCTGTTTTTCTTCCAAGTCTCGATGGCCCTCTGCTGAGCCCCCTCGTCATCTCGTCTCTTCTGAGCCTCGTCAGCTGCCCTCTTCCTCTCTGCTTCCTCATCAGTATGTTCCTAGGCAGCAGTCACAGCTGCCCTGTCCACAGTATCCTCCCGGGTCTTGTTACGACCTCCTGCCTTGTAGCTTCATCCGACCCCAACTTTTCCCCCACCAGACCTCGGGTAGTTGCACTTTGCCCATCTACCTCCTCTCCTTCGTCAATAAGGACTTCATAGAGGCTGGGAGTTATCCTTATCCCCGAGAAGGTATCAAGCTGGTCTCCGCTCTCTCCAAACTGTATCCACTCGAGTCCTAGCCTAGACTCGGTCACTTGGAGATCATGGGGGCAGGGTCCGATGCCGCAGTTAATCCAAAAGGGGTTGCACAATGAAAACACAATCTTTTAGTCCGCGAACTCGGTGACCACATCATACTCTGGGATGCATTGCAAAGAGAATCTACCTCCGGTCAAGAATGGCGCAGAGAAAACCGAAGGGGCACCTGGCGCAATAGGCAGTGTACATTCAGTCCTTCTCAGCTCTAAATCATGCTCGATGAAACCCGAGTCAAACCCATTGGGTCACCCGCGATAACCAATCCAGGGACTGATGGTCGATAGAAGCTCCCCTCCGCGAAAGTCTCCGCCACCGCGATACTCTCAGTCACGACAAACTTCCCTTTTTCAGCAGCAAGCCTCTCCAACCTCTCTCTCTCCGCATCCTAGAGCAGCAACTTCCTACCCTCCTCCAACTTCTTGCGCTCCTCCTCGGTCAAGAGGTCGATCATAAGTTGTCGCTTATCCAAGGTCCAAACATCCACTCCGTGCAAGAAGTCCTCATATGGAACCAGCCTTTCCCAGGTTCGAGCTAGCTCATGGGAATAGTCATTCATCCAAGAAATTCCATGGAATTTTAGGACCTTAACAAGCATGTCCTTAATATCTTCCTCCACAGACGACTGTGCCCGATACTCGGCATCTGCTAGCTCGTATCTTAACTGCTCCACCTCTCTCAGATGTTCAGCTTTCAATCCCTCAGCGGTACCTAACACATCCCAATTACTGGCTTCCGCATCCTCCTTCGCATTCTTTGCCGCCTCAAGCTCCCTCGTCAGGCGGGCATTCTCCGCTCTTAAAGTTTTGTTGCTCTCTTGAAGTCGCAGGACTTGGGTATTGTCTCTCCTCAATCCAACACAAACCTTGTATGCCTCGGTCTTTTCCTTCTTTAAGGTGGTATTCTGGGTGGTCAAGTCAGTTATGGTTTCCTTCAGGACAGAGTAAGAATGGTCAGTTTCCCTCTTAAGCACCTCATACCGATGCTTCACTCCAGCTGGAAACAACATGCCCCGCAAATTAACAATTTAGGGATATAAGAGGCGAATAATTCTTAGAGCAAATAAGAAAACCTACCTATTTCCACATTCAAATTAGCAATGGAAGCCTGCCCGACGTCAATAGTTGATTGTCGAATAGCGAGTTCTTGATTCTTCTTCCTAATCAGATCCGACAGGTGATGGGAGTACTTGTTAAGCACATCGGCCTGGCTATACGCGGCCTTCACACGCTACCATACCTCTCTGGATCCCCTATCAGGAGCAGGACGAAGCTCTGGGACAAACCATAACTCGTCAAGGTATAACGGAGGAAGTGGTGTTTCACAAATGCCATCTGCTCCTCGATGGCCAGCTCCGGAACTTCAGATTCCGTCAAATCTTGTGTTTCTATGATAGTCGCCTTATCCGATCTTGGCTAGGCAAGCGGCGGCTCTCTCCCCTTAGAAGTCTGAACAGGAGCCGACGGAGTAGTGATGAGCGGAGTTGTTGACGATGAATGACTCGACCCTCCTAGATCAAGCCGTGAGTCTTCTCTGGGCACCCGAATCGAGGGAGGAGGGTAAGGAGTAGTGAAAGACTCAGGCCTATCCTGGTGATGACTCCCACTGCCGCGACCCTGTGGGGGCGGAACATTGCCATATAAACTAGCTCCCCTCCTGAAGGAGCTGATAAAACACTTTTGGGACGATGGTGGTCTCCGTGACCTCGTCCTCCACTTCCTCTACGCATGTCACCTGTCAAGGAAACGAAGCGAAATCAGTCAGGCAACACGCACTCTTCTATGTAGTGTGGTGTGTATAAGTGTATGCCTTAAGTGTTCTCTCAATAGACCAGATTGTTCCCCAACCGAGGGAGGTAGCCCCTCCGCGGCACGATCTAGATCCTCCATAATAGCTGCGCTCGGCCACAGAGACAAGTTTGTAGGGACGGTACCTAGATCAGCAAATTGGTCCACTTTTTCGAGGGAAGCGATAACACTTAGAGAGGTCACAGGAGAATGAGGGATGGTCAACGCTTATTCCCCTATCCCTCCCACCTGGGGCGGGATAGAAGCGTCAATTAGCCCCTCATCTCGAGCAGCCATCTCCGTGCTACCAACTTTGCTACTGCCAACATCTTCTCGGATTTTAACGGCCTTTTTTGGTCTAGGCTCGGTAGAAGCTATTTTCCTCTTCAAACCAGAAATAGTAGGGCCTTCCGTCATTTTCCCTTTCAATGCACCACTCACCACGGCATGCCTGATTATGGTTCGGTTGGCCGGAAGCAACCCAGCACGCCGAAGGCGGTCTTGATCTACCACAACATCCGTCTTGCTAGAGCCTTCAAGGATAGCTCACAGAGCATCGAGACGTTGCCTATACTCGTCACCTGTAGGCGCCTCGGGATTTCCTGCCACAATCAGAAAATGGTGAGACACAGAACCCAATAATGTTATAAAACGAGGTCGAAGGTACTCACTCCCTCGTATCCACCTCCTCGCAAACCCAGAAGGACATCGAACAAAGAACCAATCGTACTTGATCACGGACGGCCTGGGCCACTTTCCAACAAAGAATCTGGTAGTGGGAGATGCTTCCAAGAACCACTGGGAGGACGATCCACCAGTTGATATCCTAAAGTGAAAGAGATACCGAATATCCTCTCTTTTAGGATCCCGGTGTAGAAATTCTCGATAAAGAACACAAGTACCCAAGAGCGAAGAATAAGCATTTGGGTGTAGCTGTGAAGGGGCAAGGCGGAAGTATAATAGCATTTCCTGTATAAAGTCATTGGCCGAGGGCACACATCCCGCCAAGCAAGTATGTCGATTCCAAGTAGTAAAGCCCTCTGGTGGTGCATGCGCCCTTTCGCTTGATCCAGAGGCATGAGCATCTCCATTCGGGATGTTAAACCGCAATGCCAACTTCCTAACTGTCGCGGCATGAAAACGTGATGATAACTGTGTCTGGTAACATGTCCGGAGCTACTGGGGCAGGCGGCTCGCCACCGTCCATAATATCCACATTCTCCATCTCAACATGTACAACTGGAGAATGTAGCCTCTCAACATGTCCCACGTGCTCCGACACCTCAGGCGAGCTCCTCGACTGGGAAGGAACCGACTCTTCGGTAGTCTCAAGCTCGCTGCTTCCGAAGCAGGCATTGTTCGTAGAATCAGAAGGGTGAGATGATGGCAGGGAAGACTCAGCTTCTAGAAGTTTCTTGGTCCTTGATCTTGTTTGCATGGTTCGCTATACTTTAATACACCAGTATTAGACATCGCAGTGACATAACCTGCACCCCTCGCGCTGGTGAAAATTAACAAGTGTGTGCAGGTGCCATGCAAGAATCAGAATGTACATAGAAACTTCAAAGACCCTAGCAGTTCGGTTACAGTCCAGATATAGGCTCTATCCTATGTGAAAGACTCGAGTCCCTGTCCGTACAGTTATCTATGTGCGCCTTGGTACATTCATGCAATCAAATAGGAAGTATATAAGTCCAAGGATAGGCAGTCAAGAAATCGAAGTTCGAAGCGGCAAATACCGGTATCCAGCCAAGGCAACACTATCAAGCCTGCCCCCGGGCTCGAAAATTCGAACCACTTAGGTCCGAAGATCCGAGCCTAAGTGGCTCGAAAATTAGAACCACCCTGGGATCGAAAATTCAAACCTAGGTGGCTCAAAAATTCGAACCGCGGGGGCTCGAAAATTCGAACCCTCTGGTTTGAACTTTCGGGCTCTCGGGGTTCGGAATTTCGAGGCCTTGGGTTCGAAGCCTCGAGCCCCAATGATCGAAAAATCTTGGGTGTAGGGTATTGGAACTTCGAGCCTAAGGCTCGAAATTTCGAGCCCCACAGGGTTCGGAAATTTGAGCCTAAGGCTCGAAATTTCAAACCCTACAGGGTTCGAAAAATCGAGCCCCATCAGTTTCGAATTTCGGAACCTCCCCTGCTAAGCTCGAAATCTCGAACCTCCTCTGACCACTGTACTTCGACCTCCCTCCTTCCTTCCGTCCTTCGACCAAGTCCATTACCGAATTTTTTTTTCCGAAAGGGTTGAGTAACGAAGCTTTCAAAATAGTGGCAGCTGATGGCGTAAAAATGAAGAAGGAATGAAGGGGGAGGGGCCTATTTATAATAAAAGGGAAAAAGTCCCTTCGCATTCCGACCGGATGCTCGAAATTTCGAACCTGCTGGCTCGAAATTTCGAACCTGCGGGGCTTGAATTCCGAGCCTTGCGGTTCAATGTTTCGAACCACCACGGTTCAAAATTTCGAACCTATACGGCTTGAAATTTCAAACCCCAGTGGTTCGGAATTTCGTACCCAAAAAAAACAAAGAGGGAGAGAGAGTAGGTACATATATACCCTCTCAACCCTCACGCTCGCATACGCATATTCCCCTCAAGTGTCAAACCGCCTAAACACGTGCGACGATGGCACCATGCGAATACCCAGCGACGCGAATGTGGCACCAACAGCGACTCACTCACGATCCCCCAGCGAGCAAGCCCGCTAGCTAACATGTCTTTTCCTATAACTTGCAGGATAAATCCGCAACCCATCTACCATCTCAACTTTCATTCCAAAGCACATCATGTCAAGACAAGACGTACTTTGCGGGGAAAATGTTAAACGACCTTTTGTTCCGGTTATCAAAAGTACTCAAGACACGCTCGACTCAACTCATCGCGTGAAGACTGAGCCAAGGGAGAAGCTCAGGAAGTGCAAGAGGAAGACTAAAGAGAGATCGCGACAGCGAGCCTCGACCGCATCCCTCACCAAACATACTTCACACCAAGCCAGGTGCAAAATTTCGAACCTGGCAGGTGCGAAATTTCGCACCTAGCAGGTGCGATAATTTCGCACCTCTGTCCAGGTACGAATTTCCAGTGGCCGACAGCTGGAGGCGCGAATTTCCTGTAGATGGTCCCCATTTTTACCTACTCCTACATAACCCCTACCTAACCAATTCCAATAAATACCCCATGGCCTCACACTTCAAAAGGGTTGGATTCTTGAGCTTGGAAACCTCCATAGAGCTTCATTAATGGCATCTCCTCTTTTAGAAAGAAGAAGGACAAAATTGTCTTTATCCTTATTTATTCAATATATGATGATTATGACATCATATATCATGAAAAGTGAATGTAATGAGATATCATGAGATAGTCTCAACCTTGTAATCTTCCAAGTGATCAATAAAATTTCAACGACTCTTAAAAGTGGACGTAGGCCCTCACTGAGGCCGGAACACTATAAATTCCTTGTGTTATTACTGCTTATGTTCTATTTTATGTTCTTGTCTATGCGACCATATTTATAATTCCTAGTAATTGGGAATCTTTGGTGTTTGCGACATTTTTTGCCGTCAACAGTAGCTTTGAATTTGAGAAAGTCGGTAATATGGAACTTTAATGTAAGTTGTTATGTTATTGAATTGTATCTTATTTTATATGCTTACATATTCCATATTTAGTACATGCATAGCATAATTAATTTATCACAAAGTAATGCATAATTCATTTTAAACAATAAGGTCCTGCAATTCACAGAGTAATACAACAAACAAAAAACACAACTTACACAAAATACAAATGACTAATTTGGAGAAATACAACAACTACAACATAAAACAAACAAGGAAAATGTCTACTCCAAGCGATGCATTGCTTTAGTCTACTGTGATACCAAGTAGACTACTATTTTCCGCCTCCAAACGACGAATTTTGGCATCCAGTAGCCTAACGGTTACCTCCAATCCTTCAACTTTGTGTTGCATCTCTCGAACATAATTAGCTCCTCTAATGCACATCACAGGATCAGTCCACTCCACAAATTAACAAAAATTTACACCATATATATTCGAGCCTTCAGTTGGATACTCTGAACATCCGAAATAACGATGCCCTGCCTCTCCTCCTTTCTTAGCAACAAACTTATAACACTTATATCCACAATAACAAGTAGGCCAAAATGGATCTTTGAAATTGCAATCGTTTACAAGTGGTGGTCAAGGACGTTGGTTTCTAGGAGTTACGCGAAAATCCCTCTCCAAATTAATATCTCCAACATCAATGCTATCAACAACTATTTGAAACTGAGTTTCAAGAACAACATCAATCTCAGCACTTGCATTAACTATTTCAAATTGTGTTTCCAACTGGGTTTCGGGAACGAATCCAGATTCAGCTTCCCTTTGTAACGATCTGCCTTTTTGACCGCTCCAATTTAGTATTTAAACCGCTCAGAATGCTCAAAGCGACAGCTCGTTATTTTAGATTACAGGGTTTAAATGGAAAAAATACACAGAATCACAAATACGGGAAAAGAGAACAACATCGCACAACAGAAATTTATATACAAAATTTGAGTTTATACAAATTCGATATAACGGAAAAAAATGTATAATATAATGTACAAAATTTTACAAAATAAAGCTTTACGGTTTTTGTCGGACGCACGCGCATATGCGTCTTGCGTCTTCATGTTCCTCTCCAGTTTGCGAGCTAAATCTTTAAATTTGGGACACTTAGGACCTGACCCGAGCGTTCCAGGCAAAACATAAAACACTCGAGTCAAGATTAAACTTATTTTAAGTTAGTCACTTCGGCTAACACAAAAATATAATTTGTTTTAATCCTAACATCATTTTTAATAGTTCGAGTGCAATCATCAGTTAACTGCTGAAATATACATACTAAAATGGTCGAAAAGCATGCATCACTAATAGGTGGTTTCAGGGAAAGATTGATAAGTGACATGGTAGATTCAAGGTGTAGCATGTATGTAGTCCACGCGTGAGAAAAATGGAAGAATACATCATATTCAAGCAAGGGAATTTAAAGTGCATTCATCCAAAATGCTACAGTCATCCTAAACATTCATATATACACACTTTGCACACACACTTACGTGAATACTATTGGGTTATTAACAATATACTAAATATACAGTATAGATATGATATGTAATTAAAGCAATGTGCATAATCTTGTAGTATTTCATCTAAACAGGGTCAAAGATGGTAAAATATGCTTTGTTGACAAAAAGAGCTGAAGTAAAACACATGAATTGAACTGTTTGTATTATTCTAAGTTCTAACATTGAAGGAAGCAAAATAACCAGTTTAAATACAAAACAAGGTGAAGTTCCCACTTGAATTTGTTCCATGCATGAAGTCCTAGGGAAAGGAAGGGCAACTTTCGAAATAAAAGAAAATGAAAACCTGGTAACATTTGTTTTGTGCATGTGGAGAAAAATAAGGTGGTCTCTTTTTGCAGCCATGATGGAAAGTAAACAAATGTCTCCCCTTAGTTCATGCATACTAACAAGTATATTTATACCCAGCCTTACGCACACACTCATTCATGACACACGCATGCCTCACATATGCATACTTCCATTATCATATATATGTATAAACATTGCTGAGCACTTATTTAATATGCAATCACATTTGTAAATAATGGAATCAATATGAAAATTTTATGAAAATTTCCAAGCATCCCTAGTTGGCAAGTTTTAACTTGTTGCACGTTATGGACTTAGGATGGTTCCAGGTTTCACTAACAATAATACACCAGTCCAAGCAACTATAACCGAAACAAGGCATGCAACCAACTAATTTCATATTGATGTAAGTTTTACTGAATCACATATATTTTCAAGGCTCTATTATGGTTTGCATAGTATGAGATTTTTACTGCATGCAACTAAAATGTGTATGACATTTTACTAAATGAAGGCATCAAGATAAACACTGATTAATAACCGTATAATATCAACCAAGAAGCAACAGTTCTTGTATTCCGAAAATAATAGCGAGACAACCATGGAATAAACTCATAAGCAAGTTGGAATACATAATCAATCCCATGACAGGAACAGTAGCAAAGAGAGAACCCCAAACAATCATACTTATCAAAATCGGAGTAGCAACTTGAAACAAGTCTAATCGTAAGCAAAACTTACCTTGCGACGACGATGGGGAGAGCGGAAATAGTGGTGGCGCTGTAATAGCGCATGGTTTTGACTGCATTGGGGAGCAATGGTCTGGCAGCCGCTGTTCTCAATGGCATCGGTCTAGAGTCGGCTTTTGTGGAGCATGGCGGTTTGCAGCGGCACCTGGTAGTGCTCAGTGGATGTGCGGTTTTCAAAGGGAGCAGGGATTCACGGTGTAGAGCGGAGGAGGTAGACGGGAACAGTGCAGCGCAGGCGCGCGATGATGGCGCTGATCTACAGGCCAATGGTGGCTCGGTGCTCAAGGTGATGGCTGGGCGCGGATTTCGAGAGCAATGGTTTGGAGTTGCGCTACGCGGTGATCGAAGCAGGGGTATGCGAATGGTTGTGGTAGGAGCTACGTGCGGTAGTGATGGAGCCAAGTTATTTCGATGGCCATGATTTCATTTTGGCAAAATTGGAAAGAAATGATTTGGAGCTAAAACCAATTTGGCTGGCAAAGAAGAAAAGGGAACAAAAATAACAAGAAGGATGCGCTGAAATAAAAAAGGAGAAGGGAAAAGAAAGGATGCGTGTAAATTTTCAGCATATGTTAAACAAGTGTCCATATTTCATCACTAATCCAACAAGAGGCAAAGCTAATGAACAATAATTTTATACAAAGTATATATACCATACAAGAGTATTTATATATATATATATATATATATATATATATATATATCCAAATTCTAATTTAAAACCAAATTCACTAAACAAATTTTATTTGAATTCAACTATAAACCTCTAATTAAATTGAAAGCAAATTCATAACTTCACAAACAATTATTCAATTTGTTTAAAAACATTACTAATGCTTATTTACATATTACTAAATACAAGTCTTAATTTGATTTAGATCCAAATAAAATAAAATAAATTCTCAAACAAAATATATATATATATAGTTTAAAATATTACTAACGTTTAATTAAAAAAAGTAGTCAAATTATTCAAATTTTAAGTAATAAAAAAATAAATTTACATATACAAAATTAATTCAAAACGCGGTTTAAATAAATCGGATTCAAAATTATAAACAAATATAAATTTCCAAAATACTAAATCCAAATAAATTTCATATTTTAATCGTTAAAATCTTGGTTCGTTACAATCTCTCCCCTTTAGGGCTTTTCGTCCTCGAAAAGGAGTTGTTAAAATAGAAGTGTGAAATAATTTCTCCGACTTAACCTCCCGATTTTATTTTCAAATCATTCGAAATACTACATTTCCTTTTCATATCAAATTATACTTGCTCCTAAATTTTAAAACCAAAAATAATTTCAAAATTTTCAAATATTTCACAAAAAACGACATAAAACCTTTATATCCCAAGTCGAAAGGTTTCTCCCAGAGACAAGTCCGCTAGGCATGGCCTACGCACGTTTCGATATAACGCTAAGTGTCTCCCAGCTAACATATAGACATCGGACACTGAATACAAAGCACGAAGTATATACCTTTCTTTATTCATGGGTTACTCGAATCTTAGTAACAAATCATTTCATTTCATATCCCGAAGTTATAAATCATTTTGAAATATTAATTTCCAAATCAACTATTATTTGGTTTTTCAAACATTTCAAAATCTTTGGATTCAAGTCGTCGAACTTTCTATATTTATAAATCACTTTATAAACCATTTCAATTTTCAAGTAGTATCCAATTTTCATAAATAATCTCAAATTATTAAGATGACTTGCCTTCGGATTGATCGATGTGAGGCAAAAGGAATGGTTCAAGAATACGAACTAGACTGTCTCAAAATTTAAGCATGAATGATTCGAAGGATAAACGAAAGGTGATGGCAGGTCAAAGAAAGACTAAACGCGTCAACAAGCGAAGGTCCGATATTATATTTTCCGAATATTCGTTTCTATTTCGAATTTATTCAAATATTCCTTATTATAGTTAAATAGAACAAAATATGTTATAGAATTTTAGTACTTGATTTTTTTTCTAATGCCCGGATTTACGGAAAAATTCGGCAGCACCTCCCCTGCACTGTTCGACCAGTAAAATTTCCCGTACACAAAAACAACATAATATACATCTCATCTATATGATGAGGCATCCCTAATCAGGGGAAAACAACACAAAACCCAAATACGGTATTAAATCCGAGATGCGTACCTTTTTTAGCGTTTATAAGCATGTTGCTTAATATTTTAAACTTTTAGCGCAAAAGCGAGCTCTCATGCGAAGCGCACGTCATGGCTTCCTACTAAACACTTAACAAAAGATGAGATTCATGGGTACAAAGTAATTTTAATATATAAAGCATAAGCAAGTATGACATATAATTGCTGATGTACATGAAGCAAAATCTATTTACGACGCTAATGATAACATGGTATCCATATAACTTATTTATTCTGATTACACCAACCTTGCTATTTATAAAAATATCATTCCATATTCTCATCGTTCATATTTGCTTATGTCAAGTAGATTTCCATTTATTTGTTGATTAATTCATATGCTTTATCAGTCGAGTTCGATCTTACGCATTACGTTTTGGTCATTTACCAAGATTACATTCATCGAATTCATATCGAACTATCACATCCGCTTACTACTTAAATTCAATTTATCTCGTTTGGACTGATCTCGTTCAATTTCATTTATAATGGTTTCAATCCATAATTCATATTTTCCATTTAACGCTGAATTCGTAAGCGG
This sequence comes from Allium sativum, assembly GCA_030737875.1. Lineage (NCBI taxonomy): Eukaryota > Viridiplantae > Streptophyta > Magnoliopsida > Asparagales > Amaryllidaceae > Allium > Allium sativum. The sequence continues at coordinate 774,829,395 of CM060912.1, forward strand.
ATCATTTTTTCATGTTCCTTCGGTTATATAAATTTTACAATCTTCATTTGTTATTAAATTTATTAAATATTCCTGAAATTTTATTAAGCATCAAACTCTTTTGGTTATAAAACTGTTATAAAATTTTAATTTACACAACTTAAATTTTAGCTCAAAATTTCCATATTGGAAATTCAAAAAAGGCATTTTATTATATTTCAAAGCTATGAACTTGTAAGACCTTTAAAACCCTCTTCCTTAGTTTATTTGTTGAAGATAGATAAGATTAAATTTTCAATTATTGGTTTTTTTTATTTAAGGTTCGAAAATACTTGATAACTCGAAGTTTAACAAGTTTATTTTTGTTCTTACAGAAATTTAAGCATACGTGGATCCAGCGCATGACTAAAAATCTCCAAGTACTAAATGTATACTTAGTTTAACTTCAAGTGAAATACTTTAAAACCTTTTTTTAGTAAAAAAGATATTAAAAGCACTTCACTTCCCCCATAGATCGCACACTCGGTAGTTATGCTACTATCCCAGTAGAATTGCTTGTACCTGTTGGTATTAGGCCCCTCTAATTTTTCCACGGTTGTTTGCCATAGATCACAGTTACACGGTGGTTGGCTACTATCCCAGTAGAGTCGCTTGTAACTGTAGGCATCGCACCCCCATCGAATTTCGCTATGGCGTTTAAATCGTAGTTACGCAGCGGTTACGTCACTATCCCAGTGGAATCGCTTGTAACTCTAGGCATCTCGTCCCTCAAATTATGCGAGAAAATAAATCATAATATATAAAATATGTCCCTGTCGTACAGGCACCGTTTTTGATGGAGGTTCCTGTAACAACCGGAATTTCTAAACCAATCTAAATTTTTTATTTTAGCTATTTTAATGGATCTTGAATATTCAAAATGATTTATTTTAAATAATAACGAATAAAAATTTATTTGAATCGAAGTTAGCACGTATAAATTTATTTTAATTAAATGGCGCGGCAGTTTGAAAATTCGATTTTAAATTTCAAATGAATATAAAAAATTCAAAATAAATCGGATTTCAGTAAAACCAGAAACATTTGAATCTGTTTAATAATATCTTTCAGACGAATGTAAGAAACTGAGATTTTACAATATAAATTGAAAGTTATGTCCAGTTTAAAATTCAGAATAGTCTCTAATTTTAATATTATATATAACCCTTAAGAATAGCCATTTTGCAAACAACTTCCGTTTTCGACGCAACCACTTTTGTTGGATCCGGAATGTCAAATTATTATTTGGTTTCAAATTTAATAATTTTTGGAATTAATATGTGAGCGTGGTGAATTTAAATGTGCTTAGTAATTTCAGTTTGAATTTAATCGACTGGAGAAGAGGCCATTTTTCAAACGGTCTCCAAATTCGACGAAATTTGTTTTGTTAGGACCGTATCGTCAAAACATAGCTAGATTTATTTTTCTGTAATTTTTGGAGTCAGTATGTGGCCGGTAAATTAAAATGTACGTTTAAATTCAATATATATTGATTTATATTTTAATTTGGATAAAAACTGATCACAACAGTTGAATTGGCTTACGAAACATATTCCATTGTGTTCGAAGATCGGGGGATTTTGGGTCGTTATAGTTCCAAACATTAGAGTCCAACACAGCTGCTTCAATGGACACTCCCACGGAGCTCCAACGCCTTCGTGACTTTCAAATGGACACTCCTGAGAAGTTCCAACGCCTTCGCAACTTCCGATGGAATCCTCATATCTTTGGTTTTGAAAACATACGATACTATATATATATATAGTACTTCATTTGGAATCACATTTATATAAATATCTATTTACATAAAATTTTCAAATCTCATTCCAAGTATGTCAGTCTCATATAAATCTATTATATAAGATTATCAGCTTCACATCAACTATATTTCAAATCAATAATTTTTGAATCTCAGACTTGTATAATTCACAAATATAAGTTTCAAATTTCATATCAAAATATTCGTATATTGGTAATCTTCAAAATTTCCTGCTCAGGATCGGATTAACTTGATTTAAAAATGATTCGAGTATTCAATATTATTTAGAATTTTAAATTCACATTTACAAATTGATGCATTTTTTACATTCATATTCGATTTGGATTTCACATTACGATGCTTAACATTCAATTGAGTCTTTACATTCAATCATTTTCGATCTTAATTTGTTCAGATTGGATATACACGTATATCAAAATAACTAAGTTACATAAAAGTAATTTTGGAAAAATAACTGCTTAATGTAAAATTAACTTGAATAAATAAATAGATTTTTTTAAATGGGTTTGATATATATGTAGATATGTTTTGTAAAATAACTAGCTTGATATACAATAGATTTAAATAAATAGATAGCTTTGGAAAATAAGTTATATGATTTTATAGGTTTTGCAAATGGTTTGAAATAAATGAATGGGATATGGAAAAGTAAGTTTGAAAACAAAGATAATTAGGCAAATAACAAAATAATTTAAATAATATAAATAGATCTAATACCATAATTTCAAATAAAATAGTATTATAATGAATACTACTTTCAAAATAATCTATTTCGAATCAAACCTCCAAAATTCAAAATCTTAATGCTTGTCGGTTCCCATTTTGAGATTAACTCGATTTAACTCCAGATTCAATTCATATACAATTTCGAGTCGGACCCAAGGTTCAAATTAGCCCATTACTTGAGTTTCCATTTTCATTTTCGATTTCAATTAAGTTCGAAACTTAAATTCCAATTTCAATCTTATTCCACATCGAACTAATTTTTCAAATTCTCATTCGTATTCCATTTCCTTTAAGCCTATAAAGATATAACTCAATATTTTAAATTTCTCTTGAAATAATCAAATTTATTCAACAAGTCGAAAAATCGAACTCCTACTCAATTCATTGGAAATTTAAATTCAGTCATTTTCTTCGAGATATTCATTTCGAAATACACATATTATATTATCCCAATGCAATAGGATTTTATTATTTAACTCATACATGAGAATCAATTCCGTACTATATTTCTTTTCCCAATCATTACAAATATATATACATATTCATATATTCAAAAATATTTCAGAATCAAATATTGATTTGAAAAGGTTATACAATTCGAATAATCGAAAAAAATATCTCTCGAAACAAATTACTTCAAGAATATTTTGACACTTCGATTCGCTATACATATCTCCACAGTTTGTTTCTAAATACAAATTCTAAATATTAGAAATTGATTTGAAAATTTGGAAACCAAATTCTCAATTTACATATTTTTCAAAATTCTACTTGTTCAGAAATTTATCAAAGAAAGACAAAAGGAGGGTTCAAGAACAAGGTTTGACAGTTTCAAGATTCGAGCACAATAATCGAATAGGTAGCAAAGATGATGACGAGTCGAAGGAGGCAAAACATATCAACAAGAAGGGAATTTTTTATATTTCAAAACATTCATTATTTGCTCAAATTTTATTCAAATTCTTCCCAATGTCATCTTAATTCGCTTACAATTCAATTTATACATCACAAGCAACGAATATGTCTCTTATTTAAATTTCGCCAATCTATATTTATTTATCAAAATATTTTTCTTTCTATTACAGCAATTTCAATCACTTATGTAATCGGTTTCAAGTATTTCTCAACGTCTAAATCAGAATCATACAGCTATCCCACTTTTGAAACTCAAAAGTAAACTTTTGATGATGATGCATCAATCATCAGAATCATCTCTGGGCGACTAGAGTGTGATTCTATATCTATCTAGTATATATCGGTCTTCACATATACGTTGTTTAGACGAATATTCAAAATTCGTACATACTCTATAGTCCAATCTCGACGGCAAGTAAAATACTCCAAAACTCTTATCAAAAAATATATTTTAAAAATAAATACACTTTTCAAAATGATTTATTTTATTTCAAAATAATTTATAATTTCAAACACGCTCTTTCTACAGCGATTCCGGTGATAATTCCACTCATTATAGAGCATTACTACTCTATCTCTAATGAGTTTTCAAACCCGATAAGCTGAGCTTTGTCGAACCAAAGTTCTGATACCACTTTGTAACGACCTGCCTTTTTGACCGCTCCAAGTCGGTATTTAAACTACTCAGAATGCTCAAAACAACAACTCGTTATTTTAGCTTACAGGGTTTAAATGGAAAAAATACACAGAATCACAGATATGGGAAAAGGGAACAATATCGCACAACGGAAATTTATATACAAAATTTGAGTTTATACAATTTCGATATAACGGAAAAAAATGTATAATATAATGTACAAAATTTTATAAAATAAAGCTTTATGGTTTTTATCAGGTGCACGCGCATATGTGTCTTCACATTCTTCTGCAGTTTGCGAGCTAAATCTTTAAATCTGGGACACATAGGACCTGACCTGAGCGTTCCATGCAAAATATAAAACACTCGAACCAGGATTAAACTTATTTCAAGTTAGTCACTTCGGTTAACACAAAAATATAATTCGTTTTAATCCTAACATCATTTTTAATAATTCGAGTGCAATCATCAATTAACTGCTAAAATATACATACTAAAATGGTCGAAAAGCATGCATCAATAAGAGGTAGTTTCAGCGAAAGAGTGATAAGTGACATGGTAGATTCAAGGTGTAGCATGTATGCAGTTCACGTGTGAGAAAAATGGAAGCATACAACATATTCAAGCAAGGGAATTTAAAGTGCATTTATCCAAAATGCTACAGTCATCCTAAACATTCATATATACACACTTTGCACACACACTCACGTGAACACTATTGGGTTATTAACAATATACTTAATATAAAGTATAGATACGATATGTAACTAAAGCAATGTGCATGATCCTGTAGTATTTCACCTAAACAGTGTCAAAGATGGAAAAATATGCTTTGTTGACAAAAAGAGCTGAAGTAAAACACATGAATGGAAATGTTTATATTATTTTAACTTTGAAGGAAGCAAAATAACCAGTAGAAATTCAAAACAAGGTGAAGTTCCCACTTGAATTTGTTCCATGCGTGACAGTCCTGGGGAAAGGAAGGGAAACTTTCGAAACAAAAGAAAATGAAAACCTGGGAACATTTGTTTTGTGCGTGTGAAGAAAAATAAGGTTGTCTCTTTTTGCATCCATGATGGAAAGTGAACAAATGTCTCCCCCTTAGTTCATGCATACTAACAAGTATATTTATACCCACCCTTACGCACACACTCATTCATGACACACACATGCCACACATATGCATACTTCCTATTGAGGAATTCAGATAATCAGATTGGTATGATTTTGAGGCATGTGATCGCTTTCCATAAAGCAATATCTTCCCCCACTCGGATCGAGTTTGCTAACAGGTTCAGCAGCAGATTGCTTCCCAGGGTACAATAAAATCAGAACTCAGAGACTCGGCAATGTCTGTGAGTTAAACGGGAGTCTGTATTGGAAAGAAAAAGGATAAAACAGAGAGGAGGAAGAGGAGTTATCCGAAGAGAAAAAACAAGGTGCATATATAGCTGCGGAACAGACACAACCGTTGGAAGCAGTTGTACACAAATAGATGTGTCCGTCTGTTCAAATTCAAAAATTACGACTGTTGCCAACTTCCAAGTCACTTCCATACGGTCACGCACGCACCCACATGCCCCAAGTGCCCAAGCGCCTAATCTATGACCCATAATAAATATTTTATAGCCCCAAGCCCATATGCATACCCATCCAAGCCACTACTCAAGCCCAAGTCATTTTAATTCACAATATCATACACAAGGCTTTGTTATATACCTTGGAATAGTCCAAATAACTTGGTGATGTGGGACTTGTTCCCTTCATTAAAACAATCTTCCTCAATAATCCCCCACTAGATTGTTTTATTGATGATGTTCAGTTTTATTTTAGCTAGGAATTGCACATCATAGTGGTATCCATTCGATTAAACCACGTATTAGTTTTAATATTTCAAGACTTTAATGAAGAGTTGGGTGGTCTTAACTTAAACCAAGTCTCCTTGAATTATAAAGTCGGAAATACTACACACGCAATTTCAATTTTCCAATAAATTTCCCTACCTGTGAGCATCGGTATGGTCATGTGCTCCATCCCAGCTTAATGAACTTTTACAAAGTAAACCCTAAAACTCTTGTTTAGAAGCGGCACCACTTCCAAGTTCATAAAGTTAAAGTTCCTTTTCCTTATCAATGTCTCTATTACCAGACTAGCTAGAACTTTATTAAGAGTTATTCAACTCAGCCTCTTTACACTTGTAACATTTTACACTAATTTGACTTAGTGTCTTCCCAATCATATGATAAATTGTTTCTACCCATTAAACCTTAAAATTAAGGTAATTAATATTAAGGTTGGTTTTCCGCTATCATTGATTAAAACAAGGTTTAAGTCCCATTCCAACTGAGGTTGATCTTTCCATTTCCCTAGTCAAAGCTTTTGTGAATGGTCTGCTAAATTATCGCTAGATCTTATGTAGACAATAATGATTATTCCATCATTTATTATTTTTCTAACATACTCATGTCTAAGATTTATATGTCTTGATTTTTTATTGTATATGTTACTATATGCTCGTGACATAGTAGCCTGACTATCACATCGTAATGATATGGATGGCATTGGTTTTGGCTATAGCTTGATATCTAGTAACATATTTCGTAGCCACTCTGCCTATTTTTCGGCGGCAGCAAGTGCTATAAATTCTGATCCCATTGTGGAGTGCGAAATGCAAGTTTGTTTCTTTGATGCCCAAGAAACTGCACCTCCACCTAATGTAAAAATCCAACCCGAAGTAGATTTATTATCACCTGCGCTAGTTATCCCAATTGCATCAGTGTATCCTTCTAATACACTTGGAAATCCATTGTAAACAAGACCTAGATTATTGGTTCTTTTTAGTAACCAAGTAATCTTCCAATTGCTTTCCAGTGATCTATACTAGGATTGCTAGTATGTCGTGCAAGTTTGCATATTGCATATGCTATGTCAGATCTTGTACAACGCATTGCATACATTATACTTCCAATAGCGCAGTTGAGCAATACATCTTCCTTAATTTTTATTGAGATTGATACTCGAGTCTATTGGGGTACTGGCATCTTTAATTTTTAGATGTCCAAACTTCTGGAGCACTTTTTGAATGTAATGTTATTTATTTAGTGCATAGCCTGCATAACTTTACTAACTTTTATACCCAGAATTGTATCAACTTCATTTAAATCTTTAATTTTGAATTTTGAAGTTAAATAATTCTTAGTGTCTTGTATTCCTTTCATGTTAGTACCGAACATTAATAAGTCATCTACATATAAACAAATTATAACTTCATATTCCTTTGTAAACTTGAAGTAGATACATTTGTCTGCACTTTTATATGTGAAGGCATTTTGAAGTATGATCGAGTCAAATTTCTCATACCATTGTTTTGGTGCTTGTTTTAATTTGTATAATGATCTTGTTAGCTTGCAAACTTTTCTCTCATTTCCAGGAAGGATAAAACCCTCTTGTTGTTCCATGTAAACTTCTTCATTAAGTTCACCATTAAGGACGGTTGTTTTGACATCCATTTGGTGGATATGCAACTGATAGGTTGATGATAATGCTATTAGTACTCGAATTGTTGTAATTCTTGCAACCGAAGCATAAGTATCAAAGAAATCAATTCCTTCCTTTTGCCGAAAACCCTTGGCTACTAATCTAGCCTTGAAAGTTTGCACGCTACCATCGTTATTATGTTTTCTTCGAAACACCCATTTGCAACCAATAGGTTTTGACCCTTGAGGCAAATCTACCAACACCCAAGTATTGTTTGATAAAATTGAATCGATTTCATCATTAATTGCCTCCTTCCAAAAAGCAGAATCTCTTGAAGTTATAGCTTCCTTGTATGTTCTTGGATCATCTTCTATATTCAGTACAATAGGAAATATGTTAGTAACTTCATCTCGAGTTCCTTCTACAAGGAATGTTATAGCTTGAGATAATATAAAATCTAGACCAAAAGATTTCTCTTTTCTGATTCTTTGTGTCCTTCTTATTTCTGTCTATTCATTTGTTACTTTCCTTTTATTGCTAGCAGAAGTTGTAGTAACATTCGTTAGTGTTTGAATAATTTCAGGGTTTAATGACCGATTTGTATTTGAATCATCCTTGAATTTATTTTCAATAAACTCAACATCCCTTGATTCAACAATCATGTTTGAGGATAAATCTAGTAGTCTATATGCTTTAGAGTTTTTAGCATATCCTACAAACAAACTTCTCAATGCTCTTGGACCTAGTTTAGTCCGTTTTGGACCAGTCACCCTATAGAAGGCAATACACCCCCATACCTTTAGATACTGCAGATTAGGTTTTCAACCATTCCATGGTTCATAAGGAGAAACTTTAGTTTTCCTTGAAGTGGTCCTATTGTGCAAATGACATGCAGATAACAATGCTTCGCCCCACAAATTAAGTGGTTGTTTAGCATTTAATAACATAGAATTTACCATATCAACTAGAGTTCTATTTTTCCTTTCAGCCAAACCATTTTGCTGTGGTGTGTATGGCACAGTGTGCTGATGAATAATCCTATGTTCTTCATAGAAGTTAGAAAATTCAGTAGAGAAGTATTCTCCTCCTCTGTCACTACGTAGGACCTTCATTTTCCTACCTTTTTGATTTTCAACTTCTGTTTTATAGTGTTTGAACATGTCAAAAGCTTCGTCTTTATTTATGAGCAAATACACACATGTGTATTTTGAAAAATCATCAATAAAGGTAATGAAATACCTTTTTCCGCCTTTGGTTAAAACTCCATTTAATTCACATATATCAGAATGAATTAAATCTTGGATCTCTGAACTTCTTTCAACTGTGGGGAATGGTTTCTTTGTAATATTGGCTTGTATACATATTTCACATTCATCATAATTATCATTAGTAACAGAAATAAGACCATGTTTTTCCATATACTTCAAAGATTTATAATTTAAATGTCCTAAACGTGCACGCCATAATGGTTAAGAACCAACAATATAAGCAGAACATTCCTTTATTCAATTAATATTGAGTTTGAACATTCCATTACATGCATAACCTTTACCCACAAACATACCATTTTTAGACAAAATCAAACTATCAGCCTCCAAGACCGATTTGATGCCATTCTTGCATAAAATTGATGTAGAAACCAAGTTCTTTTTTATATCAGGAACGTGGAGAACATTAGTGAGAGTTATCTTCTTGTTGCAAGTGAAATGAATCTCCACATTTCCTTTTCCCATAACTTTTGCACCATTTCCATTTCCCATGAGAACTTCTTGTTGGTCAACTACCTCTGTATAGGTTTCGAACAGACCTTTGTTGTTGCAAAAATGAACCGTTGTATCAGAATCGAACCACCAATCCAAAGATTTCGTTTCAGCAGTAGCCATATGCAAGTCAGTTATCATGCCAATTTGCAAATCAGAGACCATAGCAATGATTTCCTACATTTCCTGGTTCTCAACCATATTTTTATTTTTAGAGTTCCCCTTTTTCTATTTTGGAGGAGCCCTACATTCAGGCTTAAAGTGCCCAAGTTTACTGCAGCGATAACATGCTTTATTTCTTTTGTCTTTCGGATTAGAGTCGCTCCCTTGCTTACTCTTCTTGTTTTGATTGAAGTTTTGGATCTGATTGCCCTTTCTTTTCTTTCCAGAAACCACGTTGTTCACATCAGTGGAAGGGAAAACATCATCACGAATTCTGCTTTCTTCCTCAATTCATATGTGTTTTCCGATCTTTTCCAATGTTAGTTTCTCAGTCATATGCAAGAGCTTTTTGCGATAATTATTCCAACTTGGTGGAAGTTTAGCAATTATCGCCCCAACTTGAAATGATTCAGGAATCTGCACCATCAAGTCGTTAAGTTTTCTAACCAGAACTTGTAAATTGTTCATTTGATCCATGACAGAAACATCGTCTTTCATTTGGAATCCAAAATATTTTTGAGTAAGAAACTTATCTGTTCCAATTTTATCGGTCTTGTACTTCATTTCCAGTGCATCCCAGAATTCCTTAGGCGACTTCAGTGGAGTGTAAAGATCGTATAAACGATCTGATAAGGTGTTAAGAATATGTCCTCTGCACATCAGTTCATCCTCTTCGCGTTTCAGCCTCTGCTTCTTCAAATCATCGGTGTCTTCATCTGTCAGCGGAGGAAGAGGCGGAAGGTTTTCATCTAGGACGTAGGAGACTTTAAGAGTGGTAAGAAGGAACTTCATTTTATCCTGCCAGCGGGTGAAATTTGTTCCATCAATCTGTCCAGTCTGGCGAAGTCTTGGTTCATAATTTTGAATGCAGAATCCAATTCGTTTTCCATTATAGATATTGCTTTAAGTTTGAGGAATTCAGATAATCAGATTGGTATGATTTTGAGGCGCGAGATTGCTTTCTTTAAAGCAATATTTACCCCCACTCGGATCGAGTTTGCTAACGGGTTCAGCAGCAGATTGCTTCCCAGGATACAACAAAATCAGAACTCAGAGACTCAGCAATGTCCGTGAGTTAAACGGGAGTCTGTATTGGAAAGAAAAAGGATAAAATAGAGAGGAGGAAGAGGAGTTATCTGAAGAGAAAAAACAAGGTGCATATATAGCTGCGGAACAGACACAACCATTGGTAGTAGTTGTACAAAAACAGACGCGTCTGTCTGTTCGAATTCAAAAACTACGACCGTTGCCAACAGCCAAGTCGCTTCCGTACGGTCATGCACGCTCCCACGTGCCCCAAGTGCCCAAATGCCCAATCTTTGACCCATAATAAATATTTTATAGGCCCAAGCCCATATGCATACCCATCCAAGCCACTACTCAAGCCCAAGTCATTTTAATTCACAATATCATACACAAGGCTTTGTTATATACCTTGGAATAGTCCAAATAACTTGGCGATGTAGGACTTGTTCCCTTCATTAAAACAATCTTCCTCAACACTTCCACTATCATAAATATATATGTATAAACATTACTGAACACTTATTTAATATGCAATCACATTCATAAATAATGGAATCAATAGGCAAATTTTATGAAAATTTTCGAGTATCCATAGTTGGCAAGTTTTAACTAGTTGCATGTTACGGACTTAGGGTGGTTCCAGGTTTCACTAAAAATAACCCACCAGTCCAAGCAACTATAACCGAAACAAGGTAGGCAACCAAATGATTTCATATTGATGTAAGTTTTACTAAAATCATATATATTTTCAAAGCTCTATTATGGTTTGCATAGTATGAGATTTTAACCGCATGCAACTAAAATTTGTATGACATTTTACTAAATGAAGGCATCGAGATAAACGCTGATTAATTAGCGAATGCTATCAACCAAGAACATCAGTTCTTGTATTCCGAAAATAATAGTGAGACAACCACGGAATAAACTCATAAGCAAGTTGGAATACACAATCAATACAGTCAACCCCATGACAGGAACAGTAGCAAAGAGAGAACCCCAAACAGTCATACTTATAGAAACCGGAGTAGCAACTTGAAACAAGTCTAGCCGTAAGAAAAACTTACCTTGTGACAGCGATGGGAAGAGCAGAAACAGTGGTGGCACAGTAATAGCACATGGTTTTGAATGCGTTGGGGAGCAATGGCCTGACAGAGGATCGACGGTGTCGGTCTCGAGTCGGCTTCGGTGGAGCGTGGCGGTTTGCGGCGGCGCCTGGTAGTGCTTAGTGGGTGTGCGGTTTTCAAAGGGAGCAGGGATTCACGATGTAGAGCGGAGGACGCAGACAGGAACGGTGCAGGGCAGGCGTGCGATGATGGCGCTGATCTGCAGGCCGACGGTGGCTCAATTCTTAAGGTAATAGCTGGGCGCGGATTTCAAGAACAACGGTTTGGAGTTGTGCTATGCGATGATTGAAGCAAGGGTATGTGAATGGTTGCGGTAGGAGCTACGGGCGGTAGTGATAGAGCCAATTTGGTGGTAGAGGAGGCAATGGAGCCAAGTTATTTTGGTGGCCATGATTTCATTTTGGCAAAATTGGAAAGAAACGACTTGGAGCTAAACACAATTTTGCTGGCAAAGAAGAAAAGGGAACAAAAATAACAAGAAGGATGAGCTGAAAATAAAAAAAGGAGAACGGAAAAGAAAGGACACATGTAAATTTTCAGCATAAGATGAACAAGTGTCCATATTTCAGCACTAATCCAACCAGTGGCAAAGCTAATGAACAATAATTTTATACAAAGTATATACACCATATAAGAATATTTATATATATATCCAAATTTTAATTTAAAACCAAATTCACTAAACAAATTTTATTTAAATTCAACTATAAACCTCTAATTAAATCGAAAGCAAATTCATAACTTCACAAATAATTATTCAATTTGTTTAAAAACATTACTAATGCTTATTTATACATTACTGAATACAAATCTTAATTTGATTTAAATCCAAATAAATAAAATAAATTCTCAAACAAAATATTTATAATTAGTTAAAAATATTACTAATGTTTAATTTTCAAATTTTTTTAGACAAACTATTCAAATTTTTGATAATAAAAATATAAATTTACATATACAAAATTAATTCAAAACACGGTTTAAATAGATCAGATTCAAAATTATAAACAAATATAAATTTCTAAAATACGAAATCCAAATAAATTTCATATTTTAATCGTTAAAATCTTGGTTCTTTACACCCATTGTTTAGTATACTTCTCTAGCAGATCATCGGGGATATTCCAGCTGTCCATATCTATTCAGCTAGCTAATGTTAGAAACTAGACATAGCCAAAATCAATACGACGACATATTTGTATAAACTAGGGTTTCATTATATTAAAGTAAAGAGATTGGTATATCTGAGATTCAATCGATTGAAGATGCTAAAAAGATGGATAATTTATAGTTTGTTTGGACAAAGATTTAGAAATTTTTGGGTTTGACGAAGAGGGAGATTCAGCCATTTTTTAAAGTAAAAGAGGGGTTAAGAGAATGAGGAAATGAGTTGGACAAGAGGGTTGCTGAGTTGTATGATAGGGTAGCAGGTTTAGGTGCAACTTACAATTGCTTCAAATTTTTTCCTCTGAGCGCAAATAATAGTTGCGCCATTACAAATTTGCATCAAAGAATTGCGCTTTAAAAAATTTCTGTTGCTACTTCATTTTGTGCATGTATAAGTTGCACTAGGTAAAATTTAATCACGTTGCGCAACTACAACTTGCACTCTGGAAAAAATTGAAAATTGAACTATGCACAGTTGATAGTTGCGCCCATGGAAGCAATTAAGAAATGCTGAGCTGGCTGCTGAGTTGGCACAAACAGACCCTGTTTAATAATAGGCTTGCAAATCAGCCTTAAACGTGAAATAGCTTTTAGAACAAGCCTTAAAGGAAAATTTGTGATGAACTACAATGTATAACCATAAAGGAAAATTTTGTTAAGCAAGAGAATAAATTCTCCGCAACCAAACAGATACATCAGTAATAGCAACTAATCGAATATGTGATGAACTACAATGTATAACCATAATAAATTTCCAAATCATTTCGAAATCATCGGGTTTTAACCCTTGAAATCCTTTCTGTTTTTTAAAACATTCCCTATCCAAAATTGGAATACATTTCTTTTCACTTAAGATAAATACAACAACTACAGCAACAACAATACAGCCATATATCTCAAACAAGTTGGGGTTGGCTAGATATGGAACCCAAAATAAAAATAAAAATAAAAGAAATAATAATGATAATAATATATATGGGTTTAAAATAACCAAACAGATAAAAAGACATCTGAAAAAGGTTTTTTTTTTAAAATAAAATAAAAATGTTCAATAAAATTGAAATAAAGTCTAAAATAGTAATAAAAAAAAGTAAAAAGGGTCAACAAAAGTGAAATAAAGTCTAAAAAAATCAAACAGATTATAAAAAAAACCTAAGGTTCTGGTACATGGATTGCCAAATTTCATGCACTCCTATCCACTACCAGCTCCTCAGATATACTATAATTACTTAAATCCCTCTTTATTATCTCCTCTCATGTCATTTTAGGTCGAACTCTACCTTTCTTTGGGCCTTCGACGCGGCCTATAATTCCAACGCGCACAGGAGCATCGTGTGGTCTACGTTGGATATGTCCAAACCATCTCAAGCGGTATTGGACTAACTTCTCCTTAATAGGTGCAACTCCAAGTTTTTCCCGAATATCCTCATTTCTAATCCGATCTTGTCTGGTATGCCAACAGCTCCACCGCAGCATCCGCATCTCTGCTACACTTATCTTCTGAACGTGTTGCCTCCTAGTAGGCCAACATTCTGAACCATATAACATTGCAGGCTTGATTGCTGTCCTATAGAATTTTCCTTTAAGCTTCCGAGGAATCTTCCTGTCACAGATAATGCCAAATGCTAGTCGCCATTTCACCCATCCTGCTTGAATTCTAAAACTAACATCCTTATCAATCTCCCCATCAAACTACAACATAGATCCTAAATATCGAAACGATTCCTTCTTGGGTACTACTCTACCGGCCAGGGTGACCTCTTCGTCATCTGAGCTGACACCGCTAAACTCACACTTCATATACTCTGTTTTAGTCCTGCTAAGCCTAAAACCCTTTGATTCCAAGGTCTCCCTCTGCAACTCCAGTTGTCGATTGACCCTTATTCTACTCTCATCAATCAGCACAACATCAACGGCAAAGAGCATACACTAAGGGATCTCCCTTTGTATATCTTTTGAGATTTCATCAATCACTAATGCAAAAATATAGGGGCTCAAAGCCGAACCTTGATGTAACCTTATGTTAATTGGAAAGTCTCTGGTCTCACCATCACATGCCTTGACACTAGTCACAACCCCCTCATACATATCCTTGATAAGGGTAATATACTTTGATGGCACTTTCTTCCTTTCTAGCGCCCACCACATAACCCTCCTTAGCACTCTGTCATAAGCTTTCTCCAAGTCAATAAAAACCATGTGGAGATCTTTCTTTTGCTCCCTGTATCTCTCCGTAAGTTGCCTAACTAAGAAAATTGCCTCAGTGGTTGACCTTCCAGGCATAAAATCAAATTGATTCCCAGAGACACTTGTCAACCTTCTCAAACATTGCTCGCAAACTCTCTCCCAAACCTTCATTGTATGACTCATAAGCTTAATTCCTCTATAGTTTGTGCAACTTTGAATATCTCCCTTATTCTTGAAGATTGGAACTAAAATGCTTCTCCTCCACTCATCTGGCATTTTGTTTGATTTGAAAATTTTATTAAACAACTTAGTTAGCCATGTTATCCCTGCATCTCCAAAGCATCTCCACACCTCAATAGGAATGTTATCAGGCCCTACCGACTTGCCTGATTTCATCCGTTTCAACGCCCCCTTTACCTCAGCTTCTTGAAATCTCCGCACAAAATGTCTATTGGTGTTGTCAGCAAAGTCTTCTTACTCGATCGAAGAGCTATCGCTTTCTTCGTTGAAAAGCTTATGAAAGTATTCTCTCCACCTATTCTTTATCTCATCGTCCTTTACCAAAATTCTATCATTCTCGTCCTTAATGCATTTAACCTGATTAAAGTCCCTTGTCCTCCTCTCGCGTAGTCTAGTTATTCTGTATACGTCCTTTTCACCCACCTTTGTACTTATTCTTTGATACAAATCTTCGTACTCTCGTCCTCTTGCTTCCTCACTTCTCTCTTTGCAGTCTTCTTTGCCACTTTGTACATGTGCATGTTCTCTTCACTTCTATGATGGTGCATGCATTTGTAGCATTCCTTCTTCTCTTTGATAGCCTTTTACACGTCGTCATTCCACCACCACGAATCCTTGGGTTCTCGCTTGCTTCCTCTAGTTATCCCAAATACCTCAGTAGCGACTCTCCGAATGCAAGTTGCCGTCGTATTCCACATGACATTTGCTTCTCCTTTTACATTCCAAGCCCCTTCTCCCATCACTCTATCTTTAAACACCCGTGAAGCATCTCCTTTGAGTTTCCACCATTTCGTCCTGCTAATCCTCGCTCTCTTATCCTTCACCATTAGAAGACGAAACACGCATACCAAGAGTTGGTGTTGTGAGACGACACACTCTCCAGGTATGACCTTACAATCAACACAATCCCATTTACTGTCTCTTCTAGCTAGGACAAAGTCAATTTGGCTAGCCTGTTGTCCGCTATTGAAGGTAATCATATGTGATTGCCTCTTTCTAAAGAAGGTATTAGCAATCATGAGATCAAAAGAGAGAGCGAAATTCAATATATCTTCACCCTTTTGGTTCCTACCGCCAAAGCCAAAACCACCATGCACTCGCTCAAAACCCCTGCTAGATGAGCCAACATGGCCATTGAAGTCTCCTCCTATGAAAAGTTTCTCGCTGGTATGCACATTTCTAACCATGACATCCAAGTCTTCCCAAAATTTCCTCTTGGCTTCTTCACTTAGACCTACCTATGGGGCATATGCACTAATGACATTCAAAACCGCCTCACCGACTACTAGCTTAACTAGGATGATCCTATCCCCTCGTCTTCTGACATCGACCACTTTGTTCTGAAAGTTCTTGTCAATTATTATGCCTACCCCGTTCTTGTTACGTACTTCTCCCGTGTACCACAATATGAAGCTAGTGTTCTCCACCTCCTTCGCCTTTTGACCCACCCATTTAGTCTCTTGAACGCACAAGATGTTAACCCACCTACTAATCATAGAATCTACTATCTCCCTTAATTTTCTTGTTAAGGACCCTACATTCCAACTACCTAACCAAACTCTACTATCGTCGACTAGCTTCTTTACCCCTCGCATCCGCCGAGAAAAATGCGAAGACCCTTGCTCACTTTTCACTACACCGGGGCGTCGATGTAGCGTGCCACTAAGAGAATGGCGGCCAGGCTCTTGCATATTCAACACCATATCCGAGCCTCGATATAGCGCGTCGCTAAGAGGGTTACGCCCCAACGAAATGTCATAAGGTTCCATATCCATAATAGAGGCTAAGTTTTTACATTGGCTCGCCAAGCCTACCACAACCCTCCTCCTTTACCCTGGCTTGGGACAAGCTGCATAGATAACTGCATAGGCGGAGTTATTTTCATTTAAGATAAATATCATTTCAAAATCATTCATTAAATTTGAAATGAACACAATTTGCTAAACACCTTATCGTTAAAATTGTGAAGTGTTTCACAAGGCGTTAGCACACATATATTTCAACCCAGCCCAATGCTAAATGTAAAAGCATGTTCTGCTCATAAACTGGTCGAGCACAATCCAAACAATCAATCACAATCATGAATATCAACAACCAAGTAAATTTTGTTTAATCACATCACGTGTTTTTGGTAAATTCAATTACCATTTATTCATTCACAATCTAATTAAAGATTTATTCAAACTCCAATTGGTTTTAATCCCAAAAATCATTTCTTATTGATTGTTCAAATTTCTAGAAATTAGTCCTGCTTTTACTCGGGTTGAAGAACTAATGTCATTTAAACATAGTTCACGACAAACCCATAATCCAGTTCGATATTAAATACAAGGCTCAGAATAAAAATTATATCGCTTATATTCAATATCAAATTATGAAACCAACGGATATCGTATTGGAATAACGATATTAATATCTTCTAAATTCCCACAACAATATCCGTATAATCACGGAATCCAATATCGAAATATTTCGAAGATTATTTCTACTCAAATCCATTCCAAATTATATATTGGGAATTTCTGGTTATATTAAAACCCTTTTCAAATCCAATTTATTTATTTAAAAATTATTGGATTATTAATCTAGTTAATAACTAGTTCATTTTGATAAAAATATAGCTTTATCTTTTCAAATATGCAATTTTTCATCAAAATTCTTTCCAAATCATTTATAACGATTTTACACAAATTATTAATATTTTTAATAATTTTATCTTGGCCCGTACAGTTGGTTTCCAATAACGGCCACCAAACTGCACTTACAACGACCTTTTCCAAATTTGATTTGGATTCCAAATCCATCCGTTAGATTTCAAATTTATTATATTCATTGGAAAGCACTTTTCGGTACGAACCCAACGGTTCCATTTTAGGAGAATCCGACGGTCGGATCTCCCGTAATGTCAATTCGAAGTCAATGGTCGAAATTCGTGAATGGTTGCGGCGCGGCGCATTCTATTCAGGCCATTAAATATACATAATATATATATTATACATATTTCGTCGATTTCCATTTAAAACGTATTTCATAAATCGTTTTAAAAATGATTTCAACTTCCATTTCAGTTTTAAATCAAAATTGAATATTTCTTTACACGAAAATTTTATACATCTCACATATATGTTTAAAATAATATTTTTAACCAACGAATATTTATTTCATTCACACTTCATATATATATTATTCACATTTCATATATATATTTTATTCACACTTCATATATGTATTATTTTCATTTATATGTATATTTTATTCACACTTCATATGTATATTATTTTCAATTCATATATATATTATTTTCACTTCATATATATATTATTTTCAATTTATATATATATATTATTTTCAATTCATATATATATATATATATATATATATTATTTTCACTTCATATATATATATATATATTATCTTCATTTCATACATATATATTATTTTCACTTTATATATATATTATTCACATTCCATATATATATTTTCTTCACACTTCATATATATTATTTTCAATTCATATATATTTTATTTTCACTTCATATATATATATATATATATATATATTATTTTCACTTCATATATATATTATTTTCAATTCATGTATATATTATTTTCAATTCATATATATATATATATATTATTTTCACTTCATATATATATTATTCACATTCCATATATATTTTATTCACACTTCATATATATTATTTTCAATTCATATATATATATATATATATTACTTTCACTTTATATATATATATATATTATTTTCAATTCATATATATATATATATATATATATATATTATTTTCATTCATATATATATTTTATTCACACTTCATATATATATATATATATATACTATTCTCAATTCATATATACATATATTTTATTTTCACTTCATATATATATTAGTTTCAATTCATATATATATTATTTTCACTTCATATATATATTATTTTCAATTCATATATATATATATATTATTTTCATTTCATATATATTTTATTTTCATTTCAAATATACATTATTCACATTTCAAATATATATATTTTTCATTTCGAATATATATATATATATATATATATATATATATATATATATATATATATTCGTACATCGCAATCAAAATCACAACGCAATCAAATAAATTGTCCATGGTATGTGGACGACAGGGATGTGATCTAATAGAAAATAAATAACTGTACAAGTATTTATAGTGAGAGAAGTTCTCACATTGGGATCCACTCCATCAGTTTTTTTATTTCTGAATTTATTTCTGTTCGGATTTGAATTTGCCTCAATTCTAAGTTGTTGTGTTTTTGTCCATGTCAGTTCCATAGCGAAGCTCTCCTTTCTGTGATTCCAACGGATCCGAAATCGTCGGATTTGGACTTTGTATGACAAAGTTATATTAATTTATATGTTAATTACATCGTTAAAATAATTAGTGAAGTAATTAATTAAAATTAATCACCTAATTGCTTTAACCAATCCATTCCACGTCGTGTTCTTCCCGTAGATAAGCTCTAGGTCTTCATTGTAAAGACCCGGTTTTTTTTTGACGATCTTGGTTATCCGATATACAACACATATTGAACATCCAAGGATCGAAAATAACCGAATGGTTAATGAAAGAAATTAGAGGGTGAGAATAGATAAGATAGAAACTTAGAATAGAAGAAGAAGAAGAAGAAGAACACAACATCAGAGTAACACAAATCTCACAACGGAACAAACAACATATAATAGATAACATATCCTTGAAATAAAAGATTTTACTTGAATATACATATCATTATCAAGTACAGCACTTACAACACAGCGGAAATAAACAATAGCTATATGATCCTGAAGCCTCCTGCTCCAACTCTTCAAGTATATGTAAATCCTGACTACTTGACTGCCCGTACAAAATTGGGCACCTAAGAGTTTAGGGAAACAAAACAAAATAAACTCCGGGTTAGTCATGGGACTGGAATGAGTAAAACTGTTTAAAATAGTTCGAACAAGTAAACGATATCTCATAAGACCACGCCGTATAACGGAACGGGTTTTTCCCTTATGAGAATCCAAAATATCTTTATATCAAAAACCTTTTGATATTAAAATAATGTCTATCAACCACAATATAATAATCATCTAGTAGAAACGATTTCATCTCACATTCTACATATATAGTATACAATCAAAACCACAATCACGTATTGGGTAATGGATTTCCAACTATGACAAGGTATGGAAACCACCTTTCGCTAGTGTACCTCTAGAGAGGAATACACCGGGTTCAACAAGAACATCTTGCAACCCGGCCACACATGACCGACCACTCATTTCACTTGAGTGTATCGAATGTATATCACCAACGGTTGGGATCAACAACCGTTTCCCGAATGGGACAACGTCGACAATAGATTTTTAGAAATAAATGAAACTCTAGATCAGGTGATTATACACCCTAATAGGTGCGACCTACATAGCCATGTTGCCTGCCCAATTTCTGTCATTTCCCGGTTGTGAGGCTAGAAGCTACGATTATCTTTTACATGCCACATCTTCATTCACTTAGAATGTCACATCATTATACCCGCCAAATCACAAATTGATTTATCCAAAAATAACACGGGTATACAGCTAAGAGAAACGAATTCCTCCGCCACCAAACGTGAATACGTTTGAAGAGATCAACTTACGCGATCTATTATATATACTCTGTCAGACCTTCTTCCATACAAGTTGTCCTGCGACTGGACAAACCGAAGGCACTATTCAGTATATCCATCTTAGGCACTGTTATCTAAGATTTATATAACAGCCCTTGCATTTTACTCCGTCTTCAATTATCTTTGGCATATATGATTCACAACACTTATGTCAGTACGGAGTGGTTCTTCGAATAATAATCCAACCGGTCTCTCCATATTAACAACATTAAAATGGTCAAAACTTCAATAGTAGTTGAGTTAACTATCAAAGAAAAACAGGTGTGCAAACAACGATATTATTTCCAAATGGAAATTATATTGATCAATCATCAACCATATATATATATATATTCATATTTCCTTATTTTCTACATTTAGAAAATATATGTTATTAACATTGGAAAACATTTCCATGGCTTAATTACGTATCGCTATTCTTCCACATCTATCAGACTCTAACTATAAACTAACAAGAGAACAACTTCTTAAGTATAAACCCCGAAGGCCGAAACCAACATCAGATCGATACTCAGGAAACCATTCAACTTATTAATCTCTAGTAAGTTTCTAATTTCTGTTTAACTCCATTTTGATTAACTATGTTCGATTCATTTTAATTAGGTTGAGTTGTTAATGGATTATGAGTAGATGATGTGAATTATCATATATGTTGTTGTAAACCCCTTTTGCTATCATGTATATTGTAAATCCAATGTTATGTGATGATGATATCTTATATGTTGTAAATCATGCTATGATGATGTTATGTATGTTGAAAGTTTCTATGCTAAGTTGTGATGAATCATACATGTTAAAAAAGCCATATATCTATCTTTAGATCCTCTGTTTGAATCTTTGTTTCCTTCTTTCTCTGGGGCTCCCGGCTTTCTGGGAGGTAACCTCATCGCGGCATGGTTCTGTAGGCTTGATAAGACTACGACACCGGTCAAAGGGCAAATAAGCGCCCGACTTCCATCTGTAGCCGCAGTAGTCTCACCTACGGCTAATTTTCTTTTGAGCTTTGCAGGATTTTTCGTGCGATGGAGGCCGCTTTCGAGGGACTTGTCAACGTGTTACACTTGGTATCAGAGCCTGTCTTCCTTAAAGCATTAGAAGTCTTTTAAGGACAATGGATGCTGGTGTTTGATGGTTGAGTAGATGGACGATTAGATGGTAGGATATACATTCTTCTTGACTTAGAGATTTCGGGGACGAAATCCTTTAAGGAGGGGAGAATGTAACACCCCGTAATTTTATAACATTAAAATTCACAAATTAAAGTATACTTAATTTTTAGAAAAGAATTAAGTGAAATGGGTTGCGCAGAGAAATATATATATATATTGATATATATATATATATAAATTAAAAATTAAATAAATAAATATGCGAAAAAGTTCAAAACAGCGAATTGGGAGGGGGAATAACCGAACCGGCCCATTTTTGAGGTCGACCCAAGCCCTGCTGGGTCGACTAGGGGTTAATCCAGGGTGTTCGGCTGTCAACCCGTGGGCCGATTCGCTCAAATGGAGATTTTGCATTTGATTGGTTCTCATGGTTCAGGGTTAATCTAATGGTCCTAAATAACTTCCTACACCTATAAATACATCCTAATGCTAACCCTAAACCTAATTAAAATGGAATAGTTACCGTCATACCATCGCCATGGAAATCAATGGAGCCGCCGCCAACTAAGAAAGAAGAAAAGCAAATTCAATTATAATTCCCTCAACCCTAAAGCAAAGAAAAACTCTCTCTTTTCTTCTCTAAATTGTGAGTATGATGATCTTAACAAGATTATTATTATTTTAATTAGATTGAGTTATGAATGGATTATGAGTAGATGATGTGAATTATCATATATGTTGTTGTAAACCCCTTTTTCTATCATGTATATTGTAAATCCAATGTTATGTGATGATGATATCTTATATGTTGTAAATCATGCTACGATGATGTTATGTATGTTGAGATTTTCTATGCTAAGTTGTGATGGATCATACATGTTAAAAAGGCCATGATGTTACCATCTATGCTAGTTAGTTCATATTAATTAAATCATCATGTTTGGGTTATGTTGATCTATATGACAAGTCACATATGCAAGTTAGATTGATTATAAAAGTTATGAACATATGCCATGACATCTATTATGACATCTAGAATTATGCTATGACATATGTGATATCCTATGCTAGTTCACACCATCATTTTGTTGCCTAAAAACCCCATATGCAAGTTTATGTATAGATTTGGGCTATGATCATATCATATAAATTGAGACATTTAACAAGTTGACACCTTTTGATCCTTAACATGTGTAGTTTATGCAAGTTTCACCCCTATTATGATTAGATTTATTTTAATTCTATATGTTGTGATAATTTATCTTTGTGCTAGGTGTTAGACTATACAAGTCTAGCCTATATAATGCGTTGAATAAGCGAACGTATAAACATGGGGTAGGGGTAATATTAAGGATTTAATATTAAAAAGTTGGGGTGCAATTGATATGATTTTGCATGCCATAAGTGGATGGCCGTAATTGAGTCAATTATGGACATCATTAAAAGTTGACTTAATTAATAATTTGAATAGGGAATTATTAAAACTGGGGTAAAAGATTTTAAGTGTTAATCAATGCTTAGGACACGAGGTTGGGCTCGTTTGTGACGTAAACCTGCCCGGACCCGCCCGGCAAATCCAGTGGTCACAAATGTCAGCCCAATGTGAGAGGTCCTAGGCCTAAACTAAAGCATAATGGTTGTAAAGACACGAGGTTAGACTCTTTTATGGTGTAAGATTGCCTGGACCCGCCCGGCAAATCCAGCTGCCATAAATGCCAGTCTAATGTGAGAGGTCTTTATGAGGTTATGGCATGAATGAATTAAGAAATACTTAACCAGATAAACATGTAAGGTGGGACATGGGGGTTAAGTAGGTGCCTTGGGTGGCATGAGGAATCTAGGGGGTGCCCTTAGTGGCATGTGAAATACGATTAGTAAGACTTAACCAAACACACATGTAAATGAACATGACTAAGAGGGTTAAGTGGGATATACTAGTGACAAGCTTAGGTGGGTAGCTTGTGGGAGCCCATTTCGACCAGTATCCCAATCGTATCTTTGTGGGCTCGACCCAAGTCGAGGACGGGACACGCATGCTGGGTTCGACTGTAAGAGGCCAAAACGGGGAGCGGTGGCAACGCAAGTCCAACGGGTTTCGTATGCGTGTGTGGACCCGGGCTGGTAGGTAAGACGTTGTTGCATTGTGTAGGTATAAGCCGTGCATTCTCAAGTTGTATCGGGTTGCCACTTTAGGGGAGTGATACACCCCACTGTGGGGCCAGCACGGGTATCTACGAGTAGGGAGTTGATCGAAAGTGGGTAGTGGGGTACACCTAGTGGAGATAGGGGCAGACGGCACCTATGTAGTCAGCTAGGGGTACGTAAGGCTATTTATAAAGTTTCTGTGTGAAGCAAGTGGGATCAAACAATAGGGTGACTGGTGTGGTGCAGTGTAGTTATGTGCGGTGCAGTGTAGTAATCATTCGTTAGTAATTAGGTGTGCCTTTACCGTTATCTTTAACGTTATCTTAAATGCTATCTTTATCTTCCTAAGAGTTCATAGACATTTACTTGTCTTCCAGCTTATGCCTTAGTCTAGTTATTTTGATAATAGTATTGTTAGAATTATCATACTCGCCAGACTTTATGTCTGACCCCCTCTATTTCTATCCTTTTTCCCCCTCCAGGTCCTCAGGTTGGGCCCAGCTCTAGTGGAGTTTGATTGAATTGCTTCATCTCTCTTTGGAAAGCTTGGACCGTTGAAGTAAAGTCCAGCTTGTTATTTTTTTAATGGCTATTTATGTAATGGGATTATGTATTTTGTTTTTATGAAGATGGATATTGTACTTGGTTATGATCTATGGTTTTATGATGTAACAAACACGTTTAATTTCCGCTGCAATAAAATGAAGTTTTAGATTTCCAAGTACTATTTATTATCCGTCTTGTTGTAATTTTTCTGTTCTATATTCACTTATAACCTCCATGGAAGTTAATGCATTCCCTTTGTGAGTGACATTAATGGACGTGGGGTGTTACACGTGGTATCAGAGCCGGATTTTGCATTAGATAAACAGAACAGAAACATATATTATTATTATCTGTTCATAACTGAAAATCACTGGACTTGCCAGACTTTTATCTGACCCATGTTGTTTCGCCTCCTTTCTTTCATTCCCCCCCCCCCAGGTTTTGTAGAAGGGAATACTCTAGCTTGATCCAGATTTCTTCCGCTTGCAGTGCTTAAAGTATGACTTGTCTTCTTCTGTGGGGATTTTGATTTTAAACTATGCATTCTGAAGTCTTTTGTACAAGACTGATATTTTGTACTTGAATTCTGATATTGTGATTTGAAAGGATGTAACCAAGCTTCTGTTTGAAATAAAGTTAAAAAATTTCAAGTACTGTTTATTTGTCTTGTAGTATTCTGTTTCTGTTTACTAAAATGCTCCACCAAAGTTAAGGCATTCCCTTTGTGAGTGACCTTAATGGAGGTGGGGTGTTACACTTGGTATCAGAGCTGAAGGTTACCAGATTTGATAAAAAGTTTATGAAAAC
The DNA here is from genome assembly GCA_030737875.1 of Allium sativum. Lineage (NCBI taxonomy): Eukaryota > Viridiplantae > Streptophyta > Magnoliopsida > Asparagales > Amaryllidaceae > Allium > Allium sativum. Next base: position 774,854,938 of record CM060912.1, read on the forward strand.
TATGTTTTAAAAAGGAAGAATTTTCAAAAGTAAAGCTTATTTTGAAAAAAAAACATAATCCCCAAAAGCCATATATCTTTCTTTTGATTCTTTATTTCGAGTTCCTTCCTATTTCCCTTTTTGAATCTCTTCCTCCGCGTATAGATGCTTTTTCTAAGATATGTAAGGACTTCCGTGCGATGGGCGGAAAACCGCTTTATGGGACTGAGACGTTGTCGAGGCTATAAGTTGGCTGAACGAAGTGGAGGACTTGTTGGTACCTTTGAGATAGACGATGGGAGGAAGGTTCAACCAGCTTCTTGGTTAATGAAGGATGAAGCTTCATTTTGGTGGAAGGTCACGAATGGAGAACGTACATGGGAGACATGGATAGGACACACGATAAGAAAGTGGATCCAAAGAAGGGCACTTGCTTCAACTGTGGTGAGATGGGACACTTCACTAGAGACTGCCCGAAGAAACGAGGACAAAGGCAGAGGGCAGGACCAACTGCTGGAGGGAAGGCGAACACTCTCGAGGCTAGTGGATAGGATAGGATTAGGAAAACTTTCTGTAGGAGGTTTAATATCTTTATCTGATTGTTGAGTTAAAACTCTTTCTGATTCTGGTATTTTGATTTTGTAATTGATACTCTGCACTTTAATACTAGTATTGTTTCTGGTTCCGTTGTAGACTCAAACCTATAAGGATTATGACTCATCTGTTTATGATAGATTGGGGTTTGAGGGATATCTGTGTTAGACGTCAAGTATGACGCATACATTCTGAGGTTTTGAGGGATATGATTTTATCATGCTTAGCTTCCTAAGAATCATTAGGGAACCTGATCTGTATCAGTAGTCTGTAAATACCTGAATAATTCTGATTTCCAGTTCTGACATTGTCTAAAGAGGGTAATCCTCTGAGTGTCAATCTGATGTTGATTTCGGTCTTCGGGGTTGATACTTAGGGGAATTATTTTCTCAACCAATGTCTAATGGGAACCAAGTCTTCGTTTTATCTGTACTCGCTTCCATCATTCGACTGTATCCTATCGATCGAATCTTCGAACTTTAGGTAGAAACTAATGGGTGTAAACATGTGTTTGAGACATGTTATGTTTGATGGTTGCAAGTGGATGCAAGTGGTTGCTAGTGGTTTCTCGTGGATGCATATACACACACTAGCACTAGATCGGCTCGAAAACACTCTCATACTGCATATGGATGTGTGAGCATTTTCAATTTTTGTGGATGCAAAATGATTGACTCAGCACATGGATGTTGCATTTGGATGAATGGTTATGCACTCATATAGAAATGATGTGTAACAATAGGATTTCTTGCATACATATTTGGACTCATGACACTAACATGATTTGCATTAAGGAGGTCAACTGGATCAGTAGACCGCCTGATTTTGCATTAGATAAGAAACATATACACACACTTTGCATATGTTCATATGGCATTAGAAACCTTTTAAGGATAATGGATGCCTGTGATTGAATGGTTGAGTAGATGGATGTTGGATGTTAGGATACATTCTTCTTAACTTGAAGATTTCAGGGACGAAATCCTTTAAGGAGGGGAGAATGTGACACCCCGTATTTTCTGAGAATATAAAAAAAAATGGTTAATTATGAAGAAGTTATTAAGCGTTGAAGTTTGTATGCATATAAGAGAAATATATATAGATATATATAAAAATTAAATAAATAAACATGCAAAAAAGGTTCAAAACAGCGAATTGGGAGGGGGAGTAACCGAACCGGCCCATTTTTGAGGTCGACCCGAGCCTTGCTGGGTCGACTAGGGGTTAATCCAGGGTGTTTGGCTGTCATCCCGTGGGCCGATTCGCTCAAATGCAGATTTTGAATTTGAATGGTTCTCATGATTCAGGGTTAATCTAATGGTCCTAAATAACTTCCCACACCTATATATACATCCCTAACCTAAACCTAAATCTCATATACAATTCTCTAGCCTCCATTGCTCTCTTCCTCTCTAAAAATAAATAAATCAATGGCATCTCTACTCTGCTAAAACCTAAGCTAGAACTTGTGCTTCTTCTTCCTCCAATTCTGATTAGGATTAAAAGAGAACAGCTACAACACCTTTTTCTTTTAGAATCCAACCAAGGCAAGTGCAGTTATTTTCCGATATAAACTTTAATTATAATTGTGACATGATTGTAAATCTGAATTTGAGATTGCGTATGTTCTGTTCTGATCTATTTTATTCTATATCTCTTTCTTCTTTCTGTTCTATAGCCAGGCTACCCCGAGCCTGTGCCAAATCTCATAAGAGATTAACGCACGAACGTTAAACTTTGGGACAAATAATGAATGATGGCATAATTGGACATGGCTAATCTGTGACTAAAAGGACATAACTTGTAAACTAGATTTAGAACTGTGCATATTCTGTGAATTGGAAGAAGAGGAACCATTGTATATTAACATGTGACTTGAGACATTGGACATAACGCATATTTTTGAATTAAAGATCTGTTATAATTTAAAGTTCTGGATTGTTGGGCATATTGTTTATATAGAGATTCATGATTTGGGATAAAAAGGGAATATGACTTAGGTGTGAAGATTTATGTTAAGATTTGATAACTATTAAATGTGAATAACACCTTAGTGGGAGATTTTTGAATATATGACATGCATTGAAATCGATGGCTATATTTGGTATAATTTATATGTGAATCTTTTGTACTAGGCAAGTTTAACTGAATTTGAGATGTGTGTTATATGGTAAATTATGACCATAATCTGTGCCATGTAAATTCAATGCAAACTTAGGCCAAATTTATAATTAGGCAAGATATGTTTATGAAACTTTAAGGAATGATTAAATCTGTTATATGGCCTAATCTGCTAGTTCTGTTATATTGCATAACTTGCTAGTTCTGTTATATTGCCTAATCTGCTAGTTCTGCTATAATCTGCTATATCTGTTCATAACCAAATCTGTCATCTGCTAAGTCTGCCAAAGATGCCTAAACTGTTATTTGCTAAATCTGCTAAACTGCTTAATCTGCTGAATCCGTTAAGTCGCCTAATCTGCTAAATCTTTTATCCGCCATATCTGTTGAGTTGTTATATTTAGTCTGTTATTGACATAATCTGAATTGGCTATAATTATGAAAATTGACATGTATATTAGGCGTGGGCATAAATGGTAAATTAATAATTAATTGGCCGCAAAGATAAACATGGCTGACTCGAGGTTAGAATGAGTTTGCGGCGTAATCCTGCCCGGAACCGCCCGGCACATCCAGTGGCCGCAAACAATAGGTTCTAATGTGAGAATTAGTCATAACGTGCTTGAAACCCGAGGTTAGACTCAGTTTGCGGCAGAAATCTGCCTGGAACCAACCGGCCTAACCAATAGCCGCAAACTGTCAGTCTAATGTGAGCGGTCTGGGCATTAATATTTAATTAATGAAAATCTGAGATAAATATAATGTCTAAAACGTGTTGGGCGGATAGGGTTAAACCCAATAGACTGATGAGTTTAATAAATCTGTTCCGTGAATTGGTAGGCCCAATTACAAAGTTAGACAAATCTGTAAATCTGTTAAATCCGTATATCTAATCCGTTAGTCTAAAACTTGTCTGACCTGTGAACTAGTTGATCTGAATTCTGTATGTCTGAACTTGTTAATCTGAAATCTGTTAGTCTAGGGACACAAGGATAGGAGGGGAATTACTTGTGTCATCTGTTGTTTGGGACCCATATTAGTCAGTAACCCTTTCTAGTATCAAAACTTTGACCCAACAGTAGGTAGGGTCCGGGCACGCTTACTGAACTAATTATAAGCGGTTCATTCTGATAATGGCGAGGGGTGTTGATGGTGCGTTCCAACCAGGTCATGTGCGTGCATGGATCCCGGTCTGCCTCTGAGGATGTAAGACGCCGTGACATCTGTAAATAGGTCTGTGCCAATTGGTTGTCACTTTAGGGAGTGATACACCCTACTGTGGGGCCGACACAGGATATTTATGTATTAGGGAGCCGATCGCTTGGGGTAGGGTTTTAGGGTAGACTTAGTTCTGTCTGTTTCTGTTGGTACCGTCTATTTCTGTTGGGTGGTAACACCTGTTTGTTTCTGCATGGTACCGTCTGTTCAGGTGGTAAAGGCCCATTACTAGTGTATACCTAATTCTACATTCTGTTTTCGTAGGGATTAATCTGTTTCTGCTTCTGTCTGTTTCTGATCGGGTAGTAAAGGCCCATTATTAGCATTTTGTTTCTGTTAAATTATTTTGTACTCGTTTCTGTTTCAGTTTAGACATTAGGGTGACACCTAATTCGGTTATACTAGTATTAGTGCAGAGAAGTGTAAAGCAATAGCTTATATCATTCTTTTCTTCTGTCATATCTGCTACATCTGTTATAGTTATCTCTCATCCAGTTTTATTTTCATGTCATGTTATTATTATCTGTTTAATAATGGGCCAATAACCCACAGCTCTGATACCAAGTGTAACACCCCACCTCCATTAAGGTCACTCACAAAAGGAATGCCTTAACTTTGGTGGAGCATTTTAGTAAACAGAACAGAAACTTACAAGACAGATAAAATAGTACTTGAAAATTTTATATCTTTATTGCATGCAGAAACCGAAGTAAACTTGGTTACATCCTTTCAAATCACATTATCAGAATTCAAGTACAAAATATCAGTCTTGTACAATAGCCTTCAGAATGCATAGTTTAAAATTATAATCCCCAATCTATCATAAACAGATGAGTCATAACCCTTATAGGTTTGATTCTACAACAGAATCAGAAACAATACTACTATTAAAGTGCAGAGTATCAATTACAAAATCAAAATACCAGAATCAGAAAGAGTCTTAACCCCATAATCAGATAAAGAAATTAAACCTACTATAGGAATTTTCCTACTTCTATCCTAGCCACTAGCCTCAAGAGTGTTCGCCTGCCCTCCTTGTCCTCGTCTCTTCGGGCAGTCCCTAGTGAAGTGTCCCATCTCCCCACAATTGAAGCAAGCACCCTTCCTTTTTCTGCAATCCATGTTCAGATGAGTCGAGCTTCCACAAGTAAAGCACTTTTTCACCTTCTTATCTTCAGACTTCTCATCCTTCCTTTGCGTTTCCTTTTTGGGCCCTGCTTTCTTATTCTGTGGTTCTTCCTTCTTTGTCTCTTTTGGGCCTTTGTCTTCCTCGTGCAGTAGTGCCATGTCCACCAATCTCTCGTAAGTCGCTCCCATGGGTACATGAGTCATGGCTAGGCTGTGCAGTGGCTCGTTCAATCCTTTAACAAAGCGGAGAGCCTTTTTATGCTGAGTGTTGACTAAATCCAATCCGAACCTAGCTAGTTGGTTGAACTGGTTGACGTATTCCTTGACCCTCATACTTCCTTGCTTAAGAGATAAGAACTTTTCCAGTTGTAAACTTCGTTCAACTTGCGAGAGGAATTTTGTCTCAAACCTTGTTCTGAAATCCATCCATGTCTCAACCGGCCTCTCGGCGTTAGTGACTTCCCACCAGTAGGAAGCTTCGTCTTTGAGCAGCCATACCGCCAACTGTGCCTTCTGCCTATCTCCACCTCGAAGATAACGAATAGATCCTCAGTTTCTTTGAGCCAGTTCCTTGCTTCTACGAATGATCCAGTTCCTTTGAAATCCTTCCCACCCATGGCCCTAAAATCTCTACAGATCTTTGAAAAAGTATTTGCACGAGGAGGGGGTGGAGGAGGAGGATCATTTGCTGGACCTGCGGCGGCGGTCCTAGCCTCAAAATATTGACGAAACCAACCGGGTACGTGAACACCCTATGGTATCTCAGATACTTCAGACATGCTGAAACGGAAAAAAAAAAGGAAAGATTCAATACAAAAAAAAGGACTGAAGGAAAGATATATGGTCTTGGGGATCATGTTTTTCAAAATAAGCTTTATTTTTAAAAATACTTCCTTTCAAAACCTTTTTGAAAATAGTTTTTAAAAACTTTACCCAATCTGGTAACCTTCAACTCTGATACCAAGTGTAACACCCCACCTCCATTAAGGTCACTCACAAAGGGAATGCCTTAACTTTGGTGGAGCATTTTAGTAAACAGAACAGAAACTTACAAGACAGATAAAATAGTACTTGAAAAATTTATATCTTTATTGCACGCAGAAACAGAAATAAACTTGGTTACATCCTTTCAATCACATTATCAGAATTCAAGTACAAAATATCAGTCTTGTACAAAAGCCTTCAGAATGCATAGTTTAAAATCATAATCCCCACAGAAGAAGACAAGCCATACTTTAAGCACTGCAAGCATAATAAATCTGGATCAAGCTAGAGTACTCCCTTCTACAAAACCTGGGGGGAGAAACAGAAGAAAGGAGGCGAAACAACAAGTGTCATACAAAAGTTTGGCATGTCCAGTGATTTTCAGTTATGAACAGATAATAATAACATAACATGAAAATAAAACTGGATGAGAGATAACTGTAACAGATGTAGCAGATATGATAGAAGAACAGAATGATATAAGCTATTGCTTTACACTTCTCTGCACAAATACTAGTATAACAGAATTAGGTGTCACCCTAATGTCTAAACTGAAACAGAAACAGGTACAGATTAATTTCCACGCTAGTAATGGGCCTTTACCACCCGATCAGAAACAAACAGAAGTAGAATGTAGCATAAGGTGTACACTAGTAATTGGGCCTTTACCACCCGAACAGACGGTACCACGTAGAAACAGACAGGTGTTGCCACCCAACAGAAACAGACGGTACCAACAGAAGCAGACAGAACTAAGTGTACCCTAAAACCCTACCCCAAGCGATCGGCTCCCTAATACATAAATACCCTGTGCCAGCCCCACCGAAGGGTGTATCATTCCCTAAAGTGGCAACCTTTGAATGACACAGACCTATTTACAGATGTCACGGCGTCTTACATCCTCAGAGGCAGACCGAGATCCATGCACGCACATGACCCGGTTGGAACGCACCATCAACACCCCTCGCCATTATCAGAATGAACCGCTTATAATTAGTTCAGTAAGCGTGCCCGGACCCTACCTACTGTTGGGTCAAAGTTTTGTTACCAGAAAGGGTTACTGACTAATATGGGTCCCAAACAACAGATGACACAAGTAATTCCCCTCCTATCCTTGTGTCCCCAGACTAACAGATTTCGGATTAACAAGTTCAGACATACAGAATTCAGATCAACTAGTTCACAGGTCAGACAAGTTTTAGACTAACCGATTAGATATACGGATTTAACAGATTTACAGATTTGTCTAACTTTGTAATTGGGCCTACCGATTCACGGAACAGATTTATTAAACTCATCAGTCTAGTGGGTTTAACCCTATCCACCCAACACGTTTTAGACAATATATTTATCTCAGATTTTCATTAATTAAATATTAATGCCCATACCTCTCACATTAGACTGACAGTTTGCGGCTACTGGTTAGGCCGGTTGGTCCCGGGCAGATTCCTGCCGCAAACTGAGTCTAACCTCGGGTTTCAAGCAAGTTATGACTAACTTCTCACATTAGAACCTATTGTTTACGGCCATTGGATGTGCTGGGCGGTTCCGGGCAGGATTACGCCGCAAACTCATTCTAACCTCGAGTCAGCCATGTTTATCTTTGCAGCCAATTAATTATTAATTTACCATTTATGCCCACGCCTAATATACATGTCAATTTTTGTGGATGCATATACACACACTAGGCACTAGATCGGCTCAAAAACACTCTCATACTGCATATGGATGTGTGTGCATTTTTCAATTTTTGTGGATGCAGAATGATTGACCCCTCACATGGATGTTGCATTTGGATGAATGGTTATGCACTCATATAGAAATGATGTGTATCAAATAGGATTTCTTGCATACATATCTGGACTCATGGCACTAACATGATTCGGATTAAGGAGGTCAACGGGATCAGTAGACCGCCTGATTTTGCGTTAGATAAGAAACATATACACACACTTTGCATATGTTCATACGGTATTAGAAACCTTTTAAGGACAATGGATGCATGTGGTTGAATGGTTGAGTAGATGGATGTTGGATGTTAGGATACATTCTTCTTAACTTGAAGATTTCGGGGACGAAATCCTTTAAGGAGGGGAGAATGTAACACCCCGTATTTTTTTAGAATATTAAAAAAAATGGTTAATTATGAAGAAGTTATTAAGCCTTGAAGTTTGTATGCATATGAGAGAAATATATATAGATATATATATATAAATTAAATAAATAAACATGCAAAAAAGGTTCAAAACAGCGAATTGGGAGGGGGAATAACCGAACCGGCCCATTTTTGAGGTCGACCCGAGCCTCGCTGGGTCGACTAGGGGTTAATCCAGGGTGTTTGGCTGTCAACCCGTGGGCCGATTCGCTCAAATCCATATTTTGCATTTGAATGGTTCTCATGATTCAGGGTTAATCTAATGGTCCTAAATAACTTCCTACACCTATATATACATCCCTAACCTAAACCTAAATCTCATATACAATTCTCTAGCATCCATTGCTCTCTTCCTCTCTAAAAATAAATAAATCAATGGCGTCTCTACTCTGCTGAAACCTAAGCTAGGACTTGTGCTTCTTCTTCCTCCAAATCTGATTAGGATTAAAAGAGAACAGCAACAACACCTTTTTCTTTTAGAATCCAACCAAGGCAAGTGCAGTTATTTTCCGATATAAACTTTAATTATAATTGTGACATGATTGTAAATCTGAATTTGAGATTGCGTATGTTCTGTTCTGATCTATTTTATTCTATATCTCTTTCTTCTTTCTGTTCTATAGCCAGGCTACCCCGAGCCTGCGCCGAATCTCATAAGAGATTAACGCACGAACGTTAAACTTTGGGAAAAATAATGAATGATGGCATAATTGGACATGGCTAATCTGTGACTAAAAGGACATAGCTTGTAAACTAGATTTAGATCTGTGCATATTCTGTGAATTGGAAGAAGAGGAACCATTGTATATTAACATGTGACTTGAGACATTGGACATAATGCATATTTTTCAATTAAAGATCTGTTATAATTTAAAGTTCTGGATTGTTGGGCATATTGTTTATATACAGATTCATGATTTGGGATAAAAAGGGAATATGACTTAAGTGTGAAGATTTATGTTAAGATTTGATAACTATTAAATGTGAATAACACCTAAGTGGGAGATTTTTGAATATATGACATGCATTGAAATCGATGGCTATATTTGGTATAATTTATATGTGAATCTTTTGTACTAGGAAAGTTTAACTAAATTTGAGACGTGTGTTATATGGTAAATTATGACCATAATCTGTGCCATGTAAATTCAATGCAAACCTGGGGTATATGATCATAATGTGAATCATGACAACTATTTAGGCATGCAAACTTAGGCCAAATTTATAATTAGGCAAGAAATGTTTATGAAACTTTAAGGAATAATTAAATCTATTATATGGCCTAATCTGCTAGCTCTGTTATATTGCCTAATTTGCTAGTTCTGTTATATTGCCTAATCTGCTAGTTCTGCTATAATCTGCTATATCTGTTCATATACCAAATCTGTCATCTGCTAAGTCTGCTGAAGATGCCTAAACTGTTATATGCTAAATCTGCAAAACTGCTTAATCTGCTGAATCCGTTAAGTCGCCTAATCTGCTAAATCTGTTATCTGCCATATCTGTTGAGTTGATATATTTAGTCTGTTATTGACATAATCTGAATTGGCTATAATTATGAAAATAGACATGTATATTAGGCGTGGGCATAAATGGTAAATTAATAATTAATTGGCGGCAAAGATAAACATGGCTGACTCGAGGTTAGAATGAGTTTGCAGCGTAATCCTGCCCGGAACCGCTCGACACATCCAGTGGCCGCAAACAATAGGTTCTAATGTGAGAAGTTAGTCATAAAGTGCTTGAAACCCGAGGTTATACTCAATTTGCGGCAGAAATCTGCCCGGAACCAACCGGCCTAACCAGTAGCCGCAAAATGTTAGTCTAATGTGAGAGGTCTGGGCATTAATATTTAATTAATGAAAATCTGAGATAAATATAATGTCTAAAATGTGTTGGGAGGATAGGGTTAAACCCACTAGACTGATGAGTTTAATAAATCTGTTATGTGAATTGGTAGGCCCAATTACAAAGTTAGACAAATCTGTAAATCTGTTAAATCTGTATATCTGATCCGTTAGTCTAAAACTTGTCTGACCTGTGAACTAGTTGATCTGAATTCTGTATGTCTGAACTTGTTAATCTGAAATCTGCTAGTCTGGGGACACAAGGATAGGAGGGGAATTACTTGTGTCATTTGTTGTTTGGGACCCATATTAGTCAGTAACCCTTTCTGGTATCAAAACTTTGACCCAACAGTAGGTAGGGTCCGGGCACGCTTACTGAACTAATTATAAGCGGTTCATTCTGATAATGGCGAGGGGTGTTGATGGTGCGTTCCAAATGGGTCATGTGCGTGCATGGATCCCGGTCTGCCTTTGAGGATGTAAGACGCCGTGACATCTGTAAATAGGTCTGTGTCATTCAAAGGTTGCCAGTTTAGGGAATGATACACCCTCGGTGGGGCTGGCACAGGGTATTTATGTATTAGGGAGCCGATCGCTTGGGGTAGGGTTTTAGGGTACACTTAGTTCTGTTTGTTTCTGTTGGTACCGTCTGTTTCTGTTGGGTGGTAACACCTGTCTGTTTCTGCGTGGTACCGTCTGTTTGGGTGGTAAAGGCCCATTTACTAGTGTACACCTAATTCTACATTCTGTTTCCGTAGGGATTAATCTGATTGTTTCTGTTCGGGTGGTAAAGGCCCATTATTAATATTCTGTTTCTGTCTTTTTCTGTTCGGGTGGCAAAGGCCCATTATCAGCATTCTGCTTCTGTCTGTTTCTGTTCGGGTGGTAAAGGCCCGTTATCAGCATTCTGCTTCTGTCTGTCTCTGTTGGGGTGGTAAAGGCCCATTACTAACATTCTCTTCTGTGGAAATTATTCTGTACCCGTTTCTGTTTCAGTTTAGACATTAGGGTGACACCTAATCCTGTTATACTAGTATTAGTGCAGAGAAGTGTAAAGCAATAGCTTATATCATTCTGTTCTTCTGTCATATCTGCTACATCTGTTACAGTTATCTCTCATCCAGTTTTATTTTCATGTCATGTTATTATTATCTGTTCATAACTGAAAATCACTGGACTTGCCAGACTTTTGTCTGACCCTTGTTGTTTCGCCTCCTTTCTTCCATTTCCCCCCCCCACAGGTTTTGTAGAAGGGAATACTCTAGCTTGATCCAGATTTCTTCCGCTTGCAGTGCTTAAAGTATGGCTTGTCTTCTTCTGTGGGGATTATGATTTTAAACTATGCATTCTGAAGGCTTTTGTACAAGACTGATATTTTGTACTTGAATTCTGATATTGTGATTTGAAAGGATGTAACCAAGCTTCTGTTGAAATAAAGTTATAAATTTTTCAAGTACTGTTTTATCTGTCTTGTAAGTTTCTGTTCTGTTTACTAAAATGCTCCACCAAAGTTAAGGCATTCCCTTGTGAGTGACCTTAACGTAGGTGGGGTGTTACATCTGGTATCAGAGCTGAAGGTTACCAGATTTGATAAAAAGTTTTGAAAACTATTTTCAAAAAGGATTTAAAAAGGAAGTATTTTCAAAAGTAAAGCTTATTTTTGAAAAAACATAATCTCCAAAAGCCATATATCTATCTTTTGATCCTCTGTTTGAATCCTTGTTTCCTTCTTTCTCCGGGGCTCCCGGCTTTCTGGGAGGTAACCTCATCGCGGCATGGTTCTGTAGGCTTGATAAGACTACGACACCGGTCAAAGGGCAAATAAGCGCCCGACTTCCATCCGTAGCCGCAGTAGTCTCACCTACGGCTAATTTTCTTTCGAGCTTTGTAGGATTTTTCGTGCGATGGAGGCCGCTTTCGAGGGACTTATCAATGTGTTACACACGGATAGTAAAGATGAGAATGAGGGAGTTTGGCTAAGGAGCACAACCCAAGGATGAGAAACTCATGGATATGGAATTGGTTCACAAAGTAGGCAAAAAGGAAACACAAAAGAAGGAAGAAAAGTCTGATGATAAAGGAGGAGAAATGTGCTTTACTTATGGAAGCTTCACTCATCTGAACAAGGATTGCCAAAAGAGGAAGGACACTCACTTCAATTGTGGTGAGATGGGACACTTCACTAGGGACTGCCCGAAGAAACGGGGGCAAGGACAGAGGACATGACCTACTTCAGGAAGGCAGGTGAATGCTCTCATAGTTGGTGGATAGGAAATAAGTAGGAAAATTTCCGTAGAGAGTTTAGTTTCCTTATCTGATTATTGAGTTAGAACTCTTTCCGATTATGGCATTCTGATTCTGTAGTCGAGTCTTTGAACTTTAATACTAGTCTTGTTTCTGATCTGGTTATAGTCTCAAACCCCATAGGGGTTATGACTCATCTGCTGGTGATAGGTTGGGGTTTGAGAGATATCTGTGTTAGGCGTCAAGTAGGACGCATACATTCTGGGTTTTATCATGCATAGTTTTCTATGAATCATTTGGTAATCTGATCTATACTAGTAGTCTGTAAATATCTGAATTTCTCTGATAAGGTTAAGATTTCTAGTTTTGACATTGTCTAAAGAGGGTAATCCTATGAGTGTCAATCTGATATTGATCTCGGTCTTTGGGGTTGATACATAGGGGAATTATTCTCTCAACCAATATCTAATGGGAACCAAGTTTTTGTTTTATCTGTACTCGCTTCCATCGTTTGACTGTATCCTATCGATCGAATCTTCGAACTTTAGGTAGAAACTAATGGGTGTAAACATGTGTTTGAGACATGTTATGTTTGATGGTTGCAAGTGGATTTAAGTGGTTGCTAGTGGTTGCTCGTGGATGCATATACACACACTAGGCACTAGATCGGCTCAAAAACACTCTCATACTGCATATGGATGTGTGTGCATTTTTCAATTTTTGTGGATGCAGAATGATTGACTCCTCACATGGATGTTGCATTTGGATGAATGGTTATGCACTCATATAGAAATCATGTGTATCAAATAGGATTTCTTGCATACATATTTGGACTCATGGCACTAACATGATTCGCATTAAGGTGGTCAACTGGATCAGTAGACCGCCTGATTTGGCATTAGATAAGAAACATATACACACACATTGCATATGTTCATACGGCATTAGAAACCTTTTAAGGACAATGGATGCCTGTGATTGAATGGTTGAGTAGATGGATGTTGGATGTTAGGATACATTCTTCTTAACTTGAAGATTTCGGGGACGAAATCCTTTAAGGAGGGGAGAATGTAACACCCTGTATTTTCTGAGAATATTAAAAATACAAATTAAAGAATAATTAATTTGAAAAAGAGGAATGAGAAAAGAATGATAGCATTGTTCTAAGTTTTGTAAGCAAAAGATTTAGTAGCTCATTTGGTTAGAACATGTGACTTGCATATAAGAGGTACAGAGTTCGTTCCCCGCCAGCGCCATATTTTTGTTTTAGGGGAATGGCTAAAAAGTGGCTTAGTGTGAACGCAGTACAAAGAGTGGTTTAGTGCGAAAATGGTTAATTATGAAGAAGTTTATAAGCCTTGAAGTTTGTATGCATATGAGAGAAATATATATAGATATATATAAAAATTAAATAAATAAACATGCAAAAAAAGGTTCAAAACAGCGAATTGGGAGGGGGAATAACCGAACCGACCCATTTTTGAGGTCGACCCGAGCTTTGCTGGGTCGACTAGGGGTTAATCCAGGGTGTTTGGCTGTCATCCCGTGGGCCGATTCGCTCAAATGCAGATTTTGCATTTGAATGGTTCTCATGATTCAGGGTTAATCTAATGGTCCTAAATAACTTCCTACACATATATATACATCCCTAACCTAAACCTAAATCTCATATACAATTCTCTAGCCTCCATTGCTCTCTTCCTCTCTAAAAATAAATAAATCAATGGCGTCTCTACTCTGCTGAAACCTAAGCTAGGACTTGTGCTTCTTCTTCCTCCAATTCTGATTAGGATTAAAAGAGAACAGCTACAACACCTTTTTCTTTTAGAATCCAACCAAGGCAAGTGCAGTTATTTTCCGATATAAACTTTAATTATAATTGTGACATGATTGTAAATCTGAATTTGAGATTGCGTATGTTCTGTTCTGATCTATTTTATTCTATATCTCTTTCTTCTTTCTGTTCTATAGCCAGGCTACCCCGAGCCTGCGCCAAATCTCATAAGAGATTAACGCACGAATGTTAAACTTTGGGACAAATAATGAATGATGGCATAATTGGACATGGCTAATCTGTGACTAAAAGGACATAGCTTGTAAACTAGATTTAGAACTGTGCATATTCTGTGAATTGGAAGAAGAGGAACCATAGTATATTAACATGTGACTTGAGACATTGGACATAACGCATATTTTTGAATTAAAGATCTGTTATAATTTAAAGTTCTGGATTGTTGGGCATATTGTTTATATAGAGATTCATGATTTGGGATAAAAAGGGAATATGACTTAGGTGTGAAGATTTATGTTAAGATTTGATAACTATTAAATGTGAATAACACCTAAGTGGGAGATTTTTGAATATATGACATGCATTGAAATCGATGGCTATATTTGGTATAATTTATATGTGAATCTTTTGTACTAGGCAAGTTTAACTAAATTTGAGACGTGTGTTATATGGTAAATTATGACCATAACCTGTGCCATGTAAATTCAATGCAAACGTGTGGTATATGATCATAATGTGAATCATGACACTATTTAGGCATGCAAACTTAGGCCAAATTTATATTTAGGCAAGATATGTTTATGAAACTTTAAGGAATGATTAAATCTGTTATATGGCCTAATCTGCTAGTTCTGTTATATTGCCTAATTTGCTAGTTCTGTTATATTGCCTAATCTGCTAGTTCTGCTGTAATCTGCTATATCTGTTCATATACCAAATCTGTCATCTGCTAAGTCTGCTGAAGATGCCTAAACTGTTATATGCTAAATCTGCTAAACTGCTTAATCTATTGAATCCGTTAAGTCACCTAATCTGCTAAATCTGTTATCTGCCATATCTGTTGAGTTGATATATTTAGTCTGTTATTGACATAATCTGAATTGGCTATAATTATGAAAATTGACATGTATATTAGGCGTGGGCATAAATGGTAAATTAATAATTAATTGGCCGCAAAGATAAACATGGCTGACTCGAGGTTAGAATGAGTTTGCAGCGTAATCCTGCCCGGAACCGCCCGACACATCCAGTGGCCGCAAACAATAGGTTCTAATGTGAGAAGTTAGTCATAACGTGCTTGAAACCCGAGGTTAGACTCAGTTTGCGGCAGAAATCTGCCCGGAACCAACCGGCCTAACCAGTAGCCGTAAACTATCACTCTAATGTGAGAGGTCTGGGCATTAATATTTAATTAATGAAAATCTGAGATAAATATAATGTCTAAAACGTGTTGGGCAGATAGGGTTAAACCCACTAGACTGAAGAGTTTAATAAATCTGTTCCGTGAATCGGTAGGCCAAAATACAAAGTTAGACAAATCTGTAAATCTGTAAATCTGTTAAATCCGTATATCTGATCCGTTAGTCTAAAACTTGTCTGACCTGTGAACTAGTTGATCTGAATTCTGTATGTCTGAACTTGTTAATCTTAAATCTGTTAGTCTGGGGACACAAGGATAGGTGGGGAATTACTTGTGTCATCTGTTGTTTGGGACCCATATTAGTCAGTAACCCTTTCTGGTATCAAAACTTTGACCCAACAGAAGGTAGGGTCCGGGCACGCTTACTGAACTAATTATAAGCGGTTCATTCTGATAATGGCGAGGGGTGTTGATGGTGCGTTCCAACCGGGTCATGTGTGTGCATGGATCCCGGTCTGCCTCTGAGGATGTAAGACGCCGTGACATCTGTAAATAGGTCTGTGTCATTCAAAGGTTGCCAGTTTAGAGAATGATACACCCTTCGGTAGGGCTGGCACAGGGTATTTATGTATTAGGGAGCCGATCGCTTGGGGTAGGGTTTTAGGGTACACTTAGTTCTGTCTGTTTCTGTTAGTACCGTCTGTTTCTGTTGGGTGGTAACACCTGTCTGTTTCTGCGTGGTATCGTCTGTTTGGGTGGTAAAGGCCCATTTACTAGTGTACACCTAATTCTACATTCTGTTTCCGTAGGAATTAATCCGACTGTTTCTGTTCGGGTGGTAAAGGCCCATTATTAATATTCTGTTTCTGTCTGTTTCTGTTCGGGTGGTAAAGGCCCATTATCAGCATTCTGCTTCTGTCTGTTTCTGTTCGGGTGGTAAAGGCCCATTATCAGCATTCTGCTTCTGTCTATTTCTGTTGGGGGTGGTAAAGGCCCATTATTAGCATTCTCTTCTGTTGAAATTATTCTGTACCCGTTTCCGTTTCAGTTTAGACATTAGGGTGACACTTAATCCTGTTATACTAGTATTAGTGCAGAGAAGTGTAAAGCAATAGATTATATCATTCTGTTCTTCTGTCATATCTGCTACTTCTGTTACAGTTATCTCTCATCCAGTTTTATTTTCATGTCATGTTATTATTATCTGTTCATAACTGAAAATAACTGGACTTGCCAGACTTTTGTCTGACCCTTGTTGTTTCGCCTCCTTTCTTCCATTTCTCCCCCTAGGTTTTGTAGAAGGGAATACTCTAGCTTGATCCAGATTTCTTCCGCTTGCAGTGCATAAAGTATGGCTTGTCTTCTTCTGCGGGGATTATGATTTTAAACTATGCATTCTGAAGGCTTTTGTACAAGACTGATATTTTGTACTTGAATTCTGATATTGTGATTTGAAAGGATGTAATCAAGCTTCTGTTGAAATAAAGTTATAAATTTTTCAAGTACTGTTTTATCTGTCTTGTAAGTTTCTGTTCTATTTACTAAAATGCTCCACCAAAGTTAAGGCATTCCCTTGTGAGTGACCTTAACGGAGGTGGGGTGTTACAAACTCCTTTCGATTAACTCGATTCGATTAACTCCTTTATTTATTTTCTAAATAAATAATCCTTTATTCTATTTATTTTCTAATAAATAATCCTTTATTCTATTTATTTTCTAAATAAATAATCCTTTATTCTATTTATTTAACAAATAAATATTTCCTTTATAACTCTTTTTATTTTATAATTAATTTCTTTTAAAAAATCCTTTTTCCTTTTATATATAAAATCAACCGATTTTATATAAATAATTTATCTTCAAAATCTACTTTGAAAATCTCCTTTCTATTTCCCAGTATTTCTTACGGTACTTAATATACGAAACCACAAAGATCGATATCATTTAAATGCACATAATCGAACAGATTATATATCACATCATATATTACAATATATGAACAGAACAGTATTATAAATATTGAGGAGTCCAGTTGGACCCCTCCAACCTGTTTCCCTACATCACAGATGTTAACAACACGAATATAAAATATTATGTTAAACAGAATCAATATTTGATTTATGATATATATATATATATATCGTTATCTATGATATCAATCAATACACAAACAATTCAACCAAATAGTTAACACACATCAATCAGTCATCATTTATCAGTTATAAATATATGTTATAAAAAAATAGAACTGTTCAGAGTTGGTAAGTTTTACTCACATTGGCAGTTCATCGTTAAAGAACGATAAACTATTTGTTTGATTTGAATCAAACAATTTATTTCGCCATAAATTCAAACGAGCTTCAATCCACTCCTAGTCAATCCCATTGTGTTGTCGTCGTCCATACGATCCTGTCGGATCTTGTTTCGCCCATTATTTTATTCTGGCCCATTAGAAAAATCGCCAGCCCAAACTACAGTCGCTTCTCCCTCAAACTGTCGAACCCGAATCCACTTCCTCGTCACCATTACTGCAACTTCACGCTATCCATTCTCCTCCATTACATCGCCGTTCCAACAACCGACACTACCATCGAACTCACCATCCTGAGCTCTCCCCATAAACATAACCAACTTCTCTAGTAAAACACAAACCCGCTTACTGCTCAAAGACTCCATCACCAACTTCTAGGCCCAACTGCCTGTTTTCCTTCATTCGGTTAGAAACCTAAACTCCAAATTGTCGTTGCTGCTTCACCTCACTTCACCAATGGTTGGACACAAAAACACAACTCCTCAACCAAGATCTACTACCCTTGCCTCACACTAGAACCCACAACAACTCCACTCATATCTCCCCAAAAAGTTCCGCTTCTGATAATACATACTTCACCATCAAACTCCCTTCAGACTCGAACACCCCTATTAATTCGCAATGACGACCACCAGAGACAAGTCGCCGCCACCTATTCCACTTATCTCCGCCTCAAAACCCATGAATCGAAACACTAGGTCAGCTGCTGAAAACCTCGACTCCAGATAGTGGTGCGAGTTGCACAAAATGGATACCATAATGTGGGGAATCTTCTGAGTAATTCAATGATGTATATTTCATGAATTTATAGAATTTGTATGATTAGTTTTTGATTTTATGAAGCATTGGTTTTTCACATCTCTTTCTTCCTGAAGAAAGAACGGCGAATCCTTTTGACAAAGGGGAATGAGATTTAGGTTAGAGACTTTATAGTATTTTGTTTCGATTTGGTTGGATTTCCCATTTCCACGTTTCTTCTTTTGTTTGTGGCGGTGGAGAAGTTTTAACCGCAGAAAAAGGAACCGAGGTCTTAAGGGAAGAGCATAGAAAATATATATATGTATATATATATTTTTATATAGATTATCATGTAAAATAAATAATCAATCTCTATCCCATTTATCATTTAAAAATACCTATGATCGCATAACATATCCAAAAATCATGAAAATGGACATACAACTAGAGTTTGACATTGGGGTCCTAACGAAACTGGTTTCGTCGAATTCCGACTTCATTTGCTCACACATCGTATATTTAACCATCAAAATACTGACTGTTTTTCACATTAAAATCCCGTACGGCCACATACCGACTACAAATATCACGGAAATTGAAATCTAACAATAATTTGATGTTGCGGATCCAAAAAAATCTGTTTCGTCGAAAACCGAGGTTGTTTGCAAAACTGGCTATTTTTACAACTCTGGATGACCCATTTAAATATATTTAAAAAATTAATATTTAAAAATAAATATTATCGTTTATATTCATAGTGGAATACCATACAGCTCCACTAGGATTTATAACTCGATATTTCGAAATTCCCAGTTATAACGATATTCGATTTATATTAAAAACCCTTTTAAATATAAATAAATCGATATAAATTATAAAGGAATTCCACAACGACTATTCTAAAATTTGATTTGGACATAAATCAAAATCTACACGACGAAATCTTGATTTTTCTCTTCCACTAGAAAAATATACTCTACCAGCTCCATACGTTTCTTGTTTCACAGAAATCCGATTTAAAATGAACCCTGTACACTCAGTTGAAGTTCAAATTGCCAATTAACGAACTACCACGCCATTTTAAGCTCGATTTTAATTATAATATAATTATACGTTCAAACTGTCGTTCAAATAATATATTCGTTATTCTACTTCAATTCTAAACTGAATTAAATATCACAGATGATCCAGTTCACACCATATCGCCATTTCAGCCAATTCTGATTATTTCAGAATTAAATATATTGTTTAATTTATTATTTTAATTAAATAATCACCATTATTTAATTCAACGACTATGAAATTCTTTTAATTACCTTTTAAATAATTAAATAGATTAATTATTATATCGCTGAAAATGCGGGTCATTACATTCTTCCCCACTTAAAATAATTTCATCCTCGAAATTGCTAAGGTAGAAAACAAACCCTATCAACCGGTTAGAACTTATTTGTTCACTTCTTAATTTCAGTTTCAACTAAACCAATTTAATCTCAATTAAAATATTAATTAATTCTTATCAACGAAAATTTTCAAAAATCCTGAAATTTTCTAACTCCCTAAATTTTTGAAATTTTTTGCCAGCACCTCCTTTTTACTGGTCAATAGGTCAAACTCCAACTCGCCTCTCTGGGCCATCTCCAACCCAAAAGAAAATCAAACAACCAAGCGGCTTGCCAATTCAGCTCATCAAAATCTCATACCTAATGAAATATAAACTTGTATGTTTTTGTCGGGCATATCACTATATCCTTTACATCTGCTGTTAATTCAGCATATACCAATGTCATCCCAAATCAGCTCCAATCACTTTTATCTCCAACATAACCATTCGCTTATATCTAAGCCAAATATCATTTCATACTCGAGTTTCATTCTCGATTCCAACTCTTAACTTGATTATCAAATTACACTTCAAATTCGAATCTCACAATCCAATTTGTCTTGATATCATTATAATTCAATTTCAGTTACCACTTAACTGACTTTACTTCAATTCCAATTTTCTTTCACCAATTTCGATTTAATTTGCTTTTAATTCAAACAATCTTTTCTTGGGAGTTTTAAACAATTTACCATATCAAAATCAAACTTCCCTTTCAGGATTCAAAACAACTCATTTTCCCAAAACAATTCGAAATCAATATCTTTGTTAGTAATCCGTCACTTACAAACTCGAAAATGAACACTGATGATGCTACGCAGTCATCATCAAAATTATTTTCCAGCGACCGAAGTGAGTTCAATACTATATCACTTTCAAAACCATCTCTAAACATTTCCACTTTGAAATTCATTTCAAAATATAATTCACACTGCTTGTAAAACAATTGAAAATCTCCCAAAATCTTAAATTTTCCTTTTTTTTATCCAAATCCATATACAACACTTATCCAATTTTCCAGAATTTTAATTCAATTTCTGGTTTAAAGTTCAGATTTAATTCGCTTCGTAACACTTATACGAATTCTACATGGTTATATATATAACCATTTTACTTTTATAATCTTACTCGATTATAATAACAACCAATATATCCAATATATTATAATCATTTCAATATAAATCCTTTATATCAAAATATAATTTGGGTAAAAATATTTCGTTTACCCTCTTTCCAAAACATACCATGACGGTTCATCATATTCGAGTGTTTATAAACTCCTACCGATACAGTGGACCAAACTGATCGACCAGAACCCATAAACAACTCAACCAACAAAGCTCCACAATATAAAATCATTTTAATATTGAATAACAAATACGCGCTCATATATATATATATACACACACACACACACTCAACTCAATCTAGGATATTACTAACCCTATCTCTACCGAGTCACGCCACAGAGCCAAGGTAATTACTTAACCTTAAGCTCTGATACCAACTGTAGCATCCCGATTTTTTTGACGATCTTGGTTATCCGATATACAACACATATCGAACATCCAAAGATCGAAAATAACCGAATGTTTAATGAAAGAAATTAGAGGGTGAGAATAGATAAGATAGAAACTTAGAATAGAAGAAGAAGAAGAACACAACATCAGAGTAACACGAATCTCACAGCGGAACGAATAACATGTAATAGATAACATATCCTTGAAATAAAAGATTTTACTTGAATATACATATCATTATCAAGTACAGCACTTACAACACAGTGGAAATAAACAATAGCTATATGATTCTGAAGCCTCCTGCTCCAGCTCTTCAAGTATCTGTAAATCCTAACTACTTGACTGCTCGTACAAAATTGGGCACCCAAGAGTTTAGGAAAAACAAAACAAAATAAACTCCGTGAAACACCCCACCTCCGTTAGGGTCACTCTCAAAGGGAATGCCCTAATTTTGGTGGAGGTTTATAAGTACAAGTCACAGATATACAAGACAGATATAAGAACACATATTTGTAAACAGCGGAAGAACAACAAATTTTATTTCATAAAGTCAAATACGTGTTACAACAACATCCTTTCCAAAAACATAACATAACACTTTCATAATCTGTCTTGAGTACATTATTTTTAAAGAAGCATAAATAAAACATAGATGAACTGCAAAAGCCCCATAGTGGATTGTCCAAAGCCATAGTTCAAAACAGGAAAGTCCAAGCAATACATTTCTCTTCTCCAAGCTGGATGTTAAGGTTGGTCAAGCTGCTGTGTTCCCTCCCTGTGGACCTGGGGGGGGGGGGGAACGGAAGAAAGAAGACGAAAGAAAAGTAGAGTCAGACATAAAGCCTGAGTAAGTCTAGTACTATTTTGTCTATGAATAAAGAACTGGGTATGATAAGTATAAACAGGAAGTGGGCAAGCACTATAAACTTGGTTAAGTTGTCTAGGGTCGAATATACTATCGTACCCCATGTTAATCTCTGAACCCATATAAACTAGTTTCCAATTTGCACCCCATAATCAGGGTGATGTGATCCATTCAATGACGATCGGCTCCTACTCGCATAGTTACGTGTGTCTTACGGCCCCCGATGTTGTAGTTACCTATGCTGGTCCCACCATGGGGTGTATCAAGTCCCATAGTGGCGGCCCGACACAACCTTAGAATGCACAGGTATGCTACTGGTGTCCAGTGCCTTATTTTCCCGCACCGGAGTGTGTGCACGCCCGCACTCCGTTAGAACCTACACTGCTACACCACCGCCGTCGCTTTGACCTCTTACAATCAGCCCAGTAATCGTGCCCCACCCTGCCTAGTTTCAGGGTATCCTGATACACCTTTTAGGGTTACTGCTGAAAAGGGTCCCCCGTTACTAGGTTTTCTATCTCTAGCCAACATGCTAAGTTGGTTAAGTGTTTCCTACCTAACCCCTACCAGTCCGTTTAGTTTAGCATGTTCCATTCTGATTAAGTCTTTAGTTCACTTAATCCTAACAATCCTGACTCAGCCTTAATTGTCTTATTAAGGCCCTGACCTCTCACATTAGACAGGTATTGTTGTGGCTGCCTGTTGTCGGTTGGTTCCGGGCAGTCTTACGCCACAACTCAGTCTAACCTCGGGTCCTTGCTGGGCTCCATGTTTAACCTCCCACATTGGATAGGTATTGTTGTGACTACTGGACAGCCGGGCGGTTCCGGGCAGGTTTACATCACAACTCAATCCAACCTCGGGTTAAACACATCGTATGTTCTACATTTACATATCTTGTCATTCTCTTTATTTCTTATATGTAAATATTTGCGGCCCATTATTAGGTTAATGGTGTAAAGGTTACACCAATCATGGGCCCAACCCATACTTGAATTTGGGCCCTTCTATTTCATATTTTCATTCATTAATTAATTTTTAACCCAACGTTATTTTCCCCCGTTTTACACGTCCGTTTATATATATTGGGCTTAGCCTTTTAAAACCCAATTTAGCCATGTGAAAAGGGGAGGCTTAAAGCGTGATTACATACACAAAGAGGGAAAGGTGAGCGCATGAACTTGCATATGACGTTGGAAATACATAATAGAAACTGGTGTACTTGCATATATATACTTTGGTCATAAAGCATAGGTGACATGAACCAAACCATGTAAACTTAAGATAAGAATCTAAATTAGGTGTCACATAGTCTTAACTACAACATAGACCTATGTTCTCATTTAGGCATAAACATAAACAAGTCATGTTCATAAGGTTTCTACATGTTTACAAAGGGGATACTTTGTTACTAACACAAAAGCATAGTTCAACTTAATCATGGTTTAAGTCTAATCACATAACGATGGTATAAACATACTTATGCATAAATATTCCTAAACATGGTGTTTGCTTTAAACTTGCAAAAAGGGATTTTTGAGTCTAACCTAGCCATGTCTCACATATGTCATCATATAATTCTTGTAAACAAGATAGACTTAATCATGGATTTCAATTATGCCAAATATCATTCATAGCCTAGCCATATTCATAAGTTTGCAAAAGCATGACTTAATACATGGATTATGGTGTCAAAATTCCAACATAGTTTCTTATGAACTATAACAACCAAACTTGTTTCAATTACTTGCAAATTGATTTATGCACAAAAATATACATCATGATGGCATAATAACAAAGCCCCAAACTTGCATGAATCTCAATCAACTACATACATGTAGCTTCAACATAGATTACATAATTTGCGCAATTTTCCAAACGTATACTTGCATAGAACTACCGCATGTAGTTCTTTATAATGAATAACATAATTTTGCACAAATATGAACTACTTTATTATCCCAATTCAAGCATACAAATCAATACAGTTGTTTATTCATACCAAAGTAATACTCTACTTACAATGGTTGCGGCGAATTCTCTAATTAAGAGATATGATTCCTTTGTTGAATTGATTGGCTTTAGGTTGCTTGAATTGCTTTAGGCTTTAGAACTTTCTTCCTAATTCCCTCTCTAGTTGGCGGCTATTCTTAGTCGTTCCTCAGCAACATGGCGGCTATGTTCTTAATTTTGAATGAATAGATTAGGGTTTAGTCTAGGGTTGTTTATATAGAGGTTAGGAACTGATTAGGACCCTTGATGTTGCTTGGATTGATCATAGCCATTCATTAGGAAGAGAGACCAATTAAAACTTGCCACCTAGCCCTAATGACAAAGCAGACCACAGAGAATCGGCCAAACACAGACCTGGCCAGCCAGGTTGACTGGGCTCGACCAGGTCGACACCCCTGTCGACAGGGCTGTCGACAGCCCTGTCAACATGGGTAGCCCAGGTCGACAGCCCAGTCGACCTGGGTGGCCTAGGCGGGTGTTTATCCGCCCTGGCCCATTGGGCCCGATTTTATTCTGTTTGAATTTTAAATTTAATTCAAAACTTCCGAAGGCCATATCTTCTTCATACGGACTCCGTTTTTCGAAAACTCGGACTCTATTTCGCGTATTTTTCCGAGACGAACGCAATGGCGTATCCCGTTTCCCTTAGTTCTTTGATTAATTATGCTTCAATTTGTTAATTTCACAGTTATAGAATTTTCGGGGTGTTACATTCTCCCCCACTTAAAAGGATTTCGTCCCCGAAATCTTCAAGTTAGGAGGAATGTAAATCCTAACATTCAATCATTCATCTACTCATCCATCAAACATGAGCATCCATTGTCCTTAAAAGACTTCTAATGCTTCATGATCATATGCGAAGTGTGTGTGTACATGTACTTATCTAATGCAAAATCAGGCGGTCTACTGATTCAGTTGACCTCCTTAATGCGAATTATGTAAGTGCCATGAATCCATTATGTATGCAAATTTTCCTATTCTTGATTCTACATGAGTGCACAGACATTCATTACAAATGCAATATCCATATGACAACACATTAATGTTCAACCGTATACGAATGCAAACATATATGCATATGCAATATGAAGTGACTGAGCCGATCTAAAACCTAGATTGTGTGTGTATATGCAACCACGAGCAACCACTAGCAATCACTTGCAACCACTTGCAACCATCATACATAACATGTTTCAACTACATGTTTCCATCCAAAAAGATTCTACCTAAAAGATACGGTCGAGGAAATATACCTAAAAAAAGATGGATAAAAGCGCAACTTAAGGAAAAAGAAAGATCAAGGATGTACCCTCGAACAGAAAAGGGTAGGCAGTACGTATTCTAGCTTCAGTTTCCCAAGTCGCGTCTCCCTCGGCGTCGCTCCACTGAACTTTGACGAGCTTGACTTCGCGGTTGCGTAGCTTCTTCACTTCTGTTCCTAAGATGCGGGTTGGAACTTTTCTTATGGTTGCTTCGCGTTCCACTTCGGCCTCTTCGAGTATATTTGGCTCTACCACTTCAGGAGACTCATGCAGACATTTTTGGAGATGTGAAACGTGAAAAACGTTGTGGATTCCAGCCAACTTCTTGGGTAGCTCTAATCTATAGGCCATTTTCCCAATTTTCTCGATAATAGGGAATGGCCCTACGAACCTTGGTGCTAGTTTTCTTGTGGTTCCAAAACGAACAACGTTCCTTAGCGGTGATACCTTGAGAAAAACTCTGTCTCCAACTTCAAATTCAAGGTCGGTCCTCCTCTTGTCGGCGTAGGACTTTTGTCTGTCTTGGGCCGTCTTCATCCTTCTTCGTATTAAGTCCACTTTCTCTGAAGTCTCTCGGATCATGTCTGGTCCAAGTATGAGCTTATCCGTGGACTCCCACCAACAAGTGGGCGATCGGCACGGTCTTCCATATAAAGCTTCGAAGGGCGCCATTCTGATGGTTGCTTGATAGCTGTTGTTGTAGGCAAACTCCACCAAAGGAAGGTGGTCTTCCCATGTCCCTCCGAAGTCGAGGACGCATAGCCTTAAAAGGTCTTCCAAAACTCTATCCACTCTCTCTGTTTGGCCGTCGGTTTGGGGATGATAGGCTGTGCTCAAGCATAACTGCGTTCCTACTGCTTCTTGCAGACTCCACCAATACTCGCTGGTGAAGATGGGGTCTCGGTCACTAACAATGCTAGATGGTATTCCATGGAGTCGAACGATTTCCTTGAGGTAAAGTGATGCTAGGGATGAGGCAGTTCTTTTACTTTTGACAGGTAAAAAGTGGGCGCTTTTAGTAAGCCTATCCACTATTACCCAAATGCTAGTGTTGCCTCTCCTAGACCTAGGCAGCCCATCGATGAAGTCCATTGAGATACTATCCCACTTCCACTGTGGGACCTCTAGAGGATGTAGTAGTCCGCCAGGCTTTTTCTGTTCCGCTTTAACCTGTTGGCACACCATACACTTAGAAACGAACTTTGCCACGTCCTTTTTCATGCCGTTCCAAAAGAAAGTCCTTTTTATATCTTTGTACATTTTATCTCCGCCTGGGTGTATCGTCATCTTGGAATGATGTGCTTCCTCGAGAACCTTCTTTACTAAATCTTTTGTCTGTGGGACGCATAGTCTTCCGTCTCGCCTTAGTAAACCTTTATCGTCAATGGAGTATCTGTTGAGGTGACTTGAAGTCTCACCCCTAATTAGCCTATCAATTATTTCCACAAGCTGAGGGTCTTCGCGTTGTGCTGCCCCTACTGAATCCACTAAAGTCGGGCGCACTTCGAGAGATGCTAGCAAGCCCGGTACGAAATCGGAGGAAGGCCTAAAGTCGAAGCTGGCTATAAACTCTAGGCTTTGTCTTTCAACAAACAACGGGCTTAGGGTCAATTTCTTTCGGCTCAACGCGTCTGCCACTACGTTGCCTTTGCCCGGAGTATAGGAGATTTCGAAATCGTACGAGGCAAGAAACTCCATCCATCTTTGTTGCCTCAAGTTAAGATCCTTCTGCGAGAAAAGATATTTCAACGATTTATGGTCAGTGTAAAGTTCGAACTTCTCTCCTAGGAGATAGTGTCGCCAAGACTTGAGTGCAAAGACGATGGCGGCTAACTCAAGATCGTGGGTTGGGTAGTTCTTTTCGTGCACCTTCAATTGCCTCCCGCCATAAGCTACTACCCTTCCTTCTTGCATTAAGACGGCGCCTAGCCCTGTCCCACATGCATCCGTATAAACAGTGAACATCTTGCTCCCATCTGGCAGCGTCAAAACTGGGGCTGTTGTGAGAGCCCTTTTTAGTCGTTGGAAAGCAAACTCGCAATCCAAATCCCAATTGAACACTAGATTCTTCTTAGTCAATTTCGTGAGCGGAGCTGAGATTTTCGCAAAATCCCTTATGAACTTTCGATAGAAACCCGCTAGTCCTAGAAAGCTTCGGACCTCAGTCGCATTCCTTGGTGTCTTCCAATCTTGTACCGCAACTACCTTAGCAGGGTCCACTGCTAACCCTTGTTTGGATACTATGTGCCCAAGGAACCTCACCTCTTCTCTCCAAAAGTGGCATTTGGAGAACTTGGCTTTTAGTTGATGGACTCGCAAAGTTTCCATGATTTCCCTTAAGTGCTGAGCATGTTCCTCTTCACTCTTTGAGAAGATAAGGATATCATCTACGAAGACCACTACGAATTTGTTGAGGAAATCTCTAAATACCCTACTCATCAGATCCACGAAGTAAGCAGGTGCATTTGTCAAGCCGAAAGGCATGACAAGCCATTCAAAGAAACCGTCTGGGGTTCTGAACGCCGTTTTATCGATGCTATCTTCAGCAACCCTTAGCTGATGAAAACCGGTTGCTAAATCGAGTTGGGAGAAAACAGACGCCCCTACAAGCTGGTCAAACAAATCGTCAATTCTAGGGAGAGGGTGCCTATTCTTTTTCGTTAGCTTGTTGAGCTCCCTATAGTCAACACATAGACGGAGTGAACCATCCGCCTTTGTAGCGAACACCACTGGAGCGCCCCATTCTGAAATGCTCCTCCTAATGAACCCCTTTTCTAGAAGCTCCTTAATCTGTTTACTGAGCTCTTTCCTTTCTCGTGGAGCCATATGTCTAACGGGCAACGCAACGGGCTTTGCATTATCTACAAGATATATGCGGAAGTCTATTTCCCGCTTCGGAGGCAAGCCCTTCACCTCTTCGAAGACATCCGGATATTCCCGGACCACTCTAACTGATTGCAAATTTTCAACAGAGGCATCTAGCGATTCAAGATAACTAAGCATAACCGCATACGAGGGATTACAAGAAATTTCCAAAGTATTACCGAGCTGGGTTAGGAGCCTAACAACCCTTTTCTCACAATCAAGGATGGCCCCATTACTGGATAGCCAATCCATACCCAAAATCAAACCATACCCCGAAAAGCCCAAAACAAAGGCACTACATAGAAATTCTACACTTAGGATAGAAATTTTCAATCCCACACAGATCATAGACAAATGAGCTGGGCCCCCAATTGGGTTTGAAACAATTAAGGGGTCCTCTACCATACTAGTTTTTAGGTGCAGAGATTCTACTAAAGCAGACGAGATAAAGGAGTGTGATGCGCCAGAATCAAATAAAGTGCGAACGGGGTGATCATAAAGATAAACTACACTTTCTACAGAAGTATTTATACCTCGCTGTTGCAGAGGTGGCGCTTCTAGCACATGGACCTGTGGCCCTGGGGTGGATCCAGCCCTCTGCCCCTGTCCTCGTTTCTTTGGGCAGTCCTTAGCCCTATGGCCCGTCTCACCGCAAGAAAAGCACCCACCATTCTCCCTGGCCTTCTTTTTCCGGCAGTCCTTTACTAAGTGCCCCACTTTGCCACAGAAATTGCACTTCCTCTTCTCCTTGTTGCCTTTCCCGCCTTTCTTAAAGTCTGTCTTTTTAGGCTGCAAACCCTCTTTCTTCCATTGAGAGCTTTCTGCCTTTGTCTCCTTCTTGCCCTTATCCTCTTCATTCAGCAATGCCGTTTGCACCAATCTTTCATACGTGGCTCCCATGGGTATATGGGTCATGGCCAAACTGTGTAATGGCTCATTTAACCCTTTGACGAAACGGAGAGCCTTCTTGTGCGGGGTGTTGACTAGGTCAAGCCCAAACCTAGCCAGCTCATCGAACTGATTCACATATTCTCTGACTGTCTTGTCCCCTTGCTTAAGAAATAAGAATTTTTCCAACTGCAAACTTCTTTCCGCATCTGAGAGAAATTTAGTCTCAAACCTTGCCCTAAAGTCCTCCCATGTCTCCACTGGTCTTTCAGCATTAGTGACTTCCCACCAGTAGGAAGCCTCGCCCTTCAATAGCCACACTGCCAACTGTACTTTTTGTCTATCTTCTACCTCAAAGATGATGAATAGGTCCTCCGTCTCTTTCAGCCAATTTCTAGCTGCTACGAAGGACTCAGTTCCATGGAAATCCCTTCCTCCCATAGCTTTAAAATCTTTACATATCTTAGCAAACGTGTTTCCCCGAGGAGGAGGTGGAGGAAAAGGTGCTGCTGCAGCTGGATGATTTCCTTCCGCTGGGGGAGGAGGAATGGTAGGACCTGGCTGAGTGGCCCTTGCTTCTAAGAACCGTCTAAACCAACCAGGTATTGGTACCCCTTCTGGCAAGTTAAGATCTTCCGACATGCTGAAACAAAAAGGATAGATTCAAAACGAAGGATAAGAGATAGTACCTATGGCTTTGGGGAGTGGACTTTGCCTTTTTAAAATAAAATAACATTTTTCTTTTAAAAATGCTTCTTTAAATTTCCTTTTTGAAAATAATTTTTCAAAACTTTTTATCTTATCTGGTAAACCTATGCTCTGATACCAAGTGAAACACCCCACCTCCGTTAGGGTCACTCTCAAAGGGAATGCCCTAATTTTGGTGGAGGTTTATAAGTACAAGTCACAGATATACAAGACAGATATAAGAACACATATTTGTAAACAGAGGAAGAACAACAAATTTTATTTCATAAAGTCAAATACGTGTTACAACAACATCCTTTCCAAAAACATAACATAACACTTTCATAATCTGTCTTGAGTACATTATTTTTAAAGAAGCATAAATAAAACATAGATGAACTGCAAAAGCCCCATAGTGGATTGTCCAAAGCCATAGTTCAAAACAGGAAAGTCCAAGCAATACATTTCTCTTCTCCAAGCTGGATGTTAAGGTTGGTCAAGCTGCTGTGTTCCCTCCCTGTGGACCTGGGGGGGGGGGGGGAACGGAAGAAAGAAGACGAAAGAAAAGTAGAGTCAGACATAAAGCCTGAGTAAGTCTAGTACTATTTTGTCTATGAATAAAGAACTGGGTATGATAAGTATAAACAGGAAGTGGGCAAGCACTATAAACTTGGTTAAGTTGTCTAGGGTCGAATATACTATCGTACCCCATGTTAATCTCTGAACCCATATAAACTAGTTTCCAATTTGCACCCCATAATCAGGGTGATGTGATCCATTCAATGACGATCGGCTCCTACTCGCATAGTTACGTGTGTCTTACGGCCCCCGATGTTGTAGTTACCTATGCTGGTCCCACCATGGGGTGTATCAAGTCCCATAGTGGCGGCCCGACACAACCTTAGAATGCACAGGTATGCTACTGGTGTCCAGTGCCTTATTTTCCCGCACCGGAGTGTGTGCACGCCCGCACTCCGTTAGAACCTACACTGCTACACCACCGCCGTCGCTTTGACCTCTTACAATCAGCCCAGTAATCGTGCCCCACCCTGCCTAGTTTCAGGGTATCCTGATACACCTTTTAGGGTTACTGCTGAAAAGGGTCCCCCGTTACTAGGTTTTCTATCTCTAGCCAACATGCTAAGTTGGTTAAGTGTTTCCTACCTAACCCCTACCAGTCCGTTTAGTTTAGCATGTTCCATTCTGATTAAGTCTTTAGTTCACTTAATCCTAACAATCCTGACTCAGCCTTAATTGTCTTATTAAGGCCCTGACCTCTCACATTAGACAGGTATTGTTGTGGCTGCCTGTTGCCGGTTGGTTCCGGGCAGTCTTACGCCACAACTCAGTCTAACCTCGGGTCCTTGCTGGGCTCCATGTTTAACCTCCCACATTGGATAGGTATTGTTGTGACTACTGGACAGCCGGGCGGTTCCGGGCAGGTTTACATCACAACTCAATCCAACCTCGGGTTAAACACATCGTATGTTCTACATTTACATATCTTGTCATTATCTTTATTTCTTATATGTAAATATTTGCGGCCCATTATTAGGTTAATGGTGTAAAGGTTACACCAATCATGGGCCCAACCCATACTTGAATTTGGGCCCTTCTATTTCATATTTTCATTCATTAATTAATTTTTAACCCAACGTTATTTTCCCCCGTTTTACACGTCCGTTTATATATATTGGGCTTAGCCTTTTAAAGCCCAATTTAGCCATGCGAAAAGGGGAGGCTTAAAGCGTGATTACATACACAAAGAGGGAAAGGTGAGCGCATGAACTTGCATATGACGTTGGAAATACATAATAGAAACTGGTGTACTTGCATATATATACTTTGGTCATAAAGCATAGGTGACATGAACCAAACCATGTAAACTTAAGATAAGAATCTAAATTAGGTGTCACATAGTCTTAACTACAACATAGACCTATGTTCTCATTTAGGCATAAACATAAACAAGTCATGTTCATAAGGTTTCTACATGTTTACAAAGGGGATACTTTGTTACTAACACAAAAGCATAGTTCAACTTAATCATGGTTTAAGTCTAATCACATAACGATGGTATAAACATACTTATGCATAAATATTCCTAAACATGGTGTTTGCTTTAAACTTGCAAAAAGGGATTTTTGAGTCTAACCTAGCCATGTCTCACATATGTCATCATATAATTCTTGTAAACAAGATAGACTTAATCATGGATTTCAATTATGCCAAATATCATTCATAGCCTAGCCATATTCATAAGTTTGCAAAAGCATGACTTAATACATGGATTATGGTGTCAAAATTCCAACATAGTTTCTTATGAACTATAACAACCAAACTTGTTTCAATTACTTGCAAATTGATTTATGCACAAAAATATACATCATGATGGCATAATAACAAAGCCCTAAACTTGCATGAATCTCAATCAACTACATACATGTAGCTTCAACATAGATTACATAATTTGCGCAATATTCCAAACGTATACTTGCATAGAACTACCGCATGTAGTTCTTTATAATGAATAACATAATTTTGCACAAATATGAACTACTTTATTATCCCAATTCAAGCATACAAATCAATACAGTTGTTTATTCATACCAAAGTAATACTCTACTTACAATGGTTGCGGCGAATTCTCTAATTAAGAGATATGATTCCTTTGTTGAATTGATTGGCTTTAGGTTGCTTGAATTGCTTTAGGCTTTAGAACTTTCTTCCTAATTCCCTCTCTAGTTGGCGGCTATTCTTAGTCGTTCCTCAGCAACATGGCGGCTATGTTCTTAATTTTGAATGAATAGATTAGGGTTTAGTCTAGGGTTGTTTATATAGAGGTTAGGAACTGATAAGGACCCTTGATGTTGCTTGGATTGATCATAGCCATTCATTAGGAAGAGAGACCAATTAAAACTTGCCACCTAGCCCTAATGACAAAGCAGACCACAGAGAATCGGCCAAACACAGACCTGGCCAGCCAGGTTGACTGGGCTCGACCAGGTCGACACCCCTGTCGACAGGGCTGTCGACAGCCCTGTCGACATGGGTAGCCCAGGTCGACAGCCCAGTCGACCTGGGTGGCCTAGGTGGGTGTTTATCCGCCCTGGCCTATTGGGCCCGATTTTATTCTGTTTGAATTTTAAATTTAATTCAAAACTTCCGAAGGCCATATCTTCTTCATACGGACTCCGTTTTTCGAAAACTCGGACTCTATTTCGCGTATTTTTCCGAGACGAACGCAATGGCGTATCCCGTTCCCTTAGTTCTTTGATTAATTATGCTTCAATTTGTTAATTTCACAGTTATAGAATTTTCGGGGTGTTACACTCCGGGTCAGTCATGTGACTGGTATGAGTAAAACAGTTTAAAACAGTTCGAACAAGTAAACGATATCTCATAAGACCACGCCGTATAATGGAACGGGTTTCCCCTTATGAGAATCCAAAATATCTTTATATCAAAAACCTTTTGATATTATAATAATGTCTATCAATCACAATATAATAATCATCTAGTAGAAACGCTTTCATCTCACGTTCTACATATATAGTATACAATCAAAACTGCAAGCACGTATTGGGTAATGGATTTCCAACTATGACAAGGTATGGAACCACCTTTCGCTAGTATACCTCTAGAGAGGAATACACTGGGTTCAACAAGAACATCTTGCAACCCGGCCACACATGACCAACCACTCATTTCCCTTGAGTGTATCAAATGTATATCACCAACGGTTGGGATCAGCAACCGTTTCCCGAATGGGACAACATCGACAATAGATTTTTAGAAATAAATGAAACTCTAGATCAGGTAATTGTATACCCTAATAGGTGCGACCTACATAGCCATGCTGCCTGCCCGATTTCTGTCATTTATCGGTTGTGAGGCTAGAAGCTACGCTTATCTTTTACATGCCACATCTTCATTCACTTAGAATGTCACATCGTCATACCCGCCAAATCACAAATTGATTTATCCAAAAATAACACGGGTATACAACTAAGAGAAACGAATTCCTCCGCCACCAAACGTGAATACGTTTGAAGAGATCAACTTACGCGATCTATTAGATATACTTTGTCAGACCTTCTTCCATACAAGTTGTCCTGGGACTGGACAAACCGAAGGCACTATTCGGTATATCCATCTTGGGCACTGTTATCTAAGATTTATACAACAGCCCTTGCATTTTACTCCGTCTTCAATTATCTTTGGCATATATGATTCGCAACGCTTATGTCAGTACGGAGTGGTTCTTCGGATAATAATCCAACCGGTCTCTCCATATTAACAACGTTAAAATGGTCAAAACTTCGATAGTCGGTGAGTTAACTATCAAAGAAAAACAGGTGTGCAAACAACGATATTATTTCCAAATGGAAATTATATCGATCAATCATCAACCACATATATATATATATATATATATATATTCATATTTCCTTATTTTCTACATTTAGAAAATGTATGTTATTAACACTGGAAAACATTTCCATGGCTTAATTACATATCACTATTCTTCCACATCAATCAGACTCTAACTATAAACTAACAAGAGTACAACTTCCTAAGTTTAAACCCCGAAGGCCGAAACCAACATCAGATCGATACTCAGGAAACCATTCAACTTATTAATCTCTAGTCAGTTTCTAATTTCTGTTTAACTCCATTTTGATAACTATGTTCAATTAACTCATTTCGATTAACTTGATTCGATTAACTCCTTTATTTATTTTCTAAATAAATAATCCTTTATTCTATTTACTTTCTAAATAAATAATCCTTTATTCTATTTATTTAACAAATAAATATTTCCTTTATAACTCTTTTTATTTTATAATTAATTTCTTTTAGAAAATCCTTTTTCCTTTTATATGTAAAATCCATCGATTTTATATAAATAATTTATCTTCAAAATCTACTTTGAAAATCTCCTTTCTATTTCCCAGTATTTCTTACGGTATTTAATATACCAAACCACAAAGATCGATATCATTTAAACGCACATAATCAAACAGATTATATATCACATCATATATTACAATATATGAATAGAACAGTATTATAAATATTGAGGAGTCCAGTTGGACCCCTCCAACCTGTTTCCCTGCATCACAGATGTTAACAACACGAATGTAAAATATTATGTTAAACAGAATCAATATTTGATTTATGATTTATATATATATATCGTTATATATGATTTCAATCAATACACAAACAATTCAACCAAATAGTTAACACACATCAATCAGTCATCATTTATCAATTCTAAATATACGTTATAAAAAAATAGAACTGTTCAGAGTTGGTGAGTTTTACTAACATTGGCAGTTCATCGTTAAAGAACGATAAACTGTTTGTTTGATTTGAATCAAACAATTTATTTCGCCATAAATTCAAATGAGCTTCAATCCACTCCCAGTCAGTCCCATTGTGTTGTCGTCGTCCATACGATCCTGTCGGATCTTGTTTCGCCCATTATTTTATTCCGGCCAATTGGAAAAATCGCCAGCCCAAACTACAGTCTCTTCTCCCTCAAACTGTCGAACCCGACTCCACTTTGTCGTCACCATTACCGCAACTTCATGCTATCCATTCTCCTCCATTACATCGCCGTTCCAACGTCCGACACTACCATCAAACTCACCATCCTGAGCTCTTCCCATAAACATAACCAACTTCTCCAATAAAACACAAACCCGATTACTACTCAAAGACTCCATCACCAACTTCTAGGCCCAACTGCCTGTTCTCCTTCATTCGGTTAGAACCCCAAACTCCAAACTGTTACTGCTGCTTCACCTCGCTTCACCAACGGTTGGACACAAAAACACAACTCCTCAACCAAGATCTGCTACCCTTGCCCCACACTAGAACCTACCGCAACTCCACTCATATCTCCCCAAAAAGTTCCGCTTCCGATAATACATACTTCACCATCAAACTCCCTTCAGACTAGAACACCCCTACTAATTCGCACTGACGACCACCAGAGACAAGTCGCCGCCACCTATTCCACTTATCTCCGCCTCAAAACCCATGAATCGAAACCCTAGGTCAGTTGCTGAAAACCTCGACTCCAGATAGTGGTGCGAGTTGCACAAAATGGATACCATAATGTGGAGAATCTTCTGAGCAATTCAATGATGTATATTTCATGAATTTATAGAATTTGTATGATTTGCTTTTGATTTTATGAAGCACTGGTTTTTCACGTCTCTTTCTTCCTGAAGAAAGAACGGCGGATCCTTTTGACAAAGGGGAATGAGATTTAAGTTAGAGACTTTATAGTATTTTGTTTTGATTTGGTTGGATTTCCCATTTCCACGTTTCTTCTTTTGTTTGTGGCGGTGGAGAAGTTTTAACCACAGAAAAAGGAACCGAGGTCTTAAGGGAAGAGTATAGAAAAAAATACATTTTTATATAGATTATTATGTAAAATAAATAATCAATCTCTATCCCATTTATCATTTAAAAATTCCTATGATCGCATAACATATCCAAAAATCATGAAAATGGACATACTAGAGTTTGACATTGCGGTCCTAACGAAACGGGTTTCGTCGAATTCCGACTTCATTTGCTCACACAGCGTATTTTTAACCATCAAAATACTGAATGTTTTTTCACATTGAAATCCCGTGCGGCCACATACCGACTTCAAAAATCACGGAAATTGGAATCAAACAATAATTTGATGTTACGGATTCAACAAAATTAGTTTCGTCGAAAACCGAGGTCGTTTGCAAAATTGACTATTTTTACAGCTCTGAATGACCCATTTAAATATATTTTAAAAAAATAAATTTAATATTTAAAAATAAATATTATCTTATATATTCACAGTGGAATATCATACGGCTCCACTAGGATTTATAACTCGATATTTCGAAATTCCCAGTTATAGCGATATTCGATTTATATTAAAAACCCTTTTAAATATAAATAAATCGATATAAATTATAAAGGAATTCCATAGCGACTTTTCTAAAATTTGATTTGGACATAAATCAAAATCTACACGACGAAATCTCGATTTTTCTCTTTCACTAGAAAAATATACTCTACCAGCTCCACACGTTTCTTGTTTCACGAAATCCGATTTAAAACGAACCCTGTGCACTCAGTTGAAGTTCAAATCACCAATTAACGAACTGTCACGCCATTTCATGCTCGATTTTAATTATAATACAATTATACGTTCAAACTGTCGTTCAAATAATATATTCGTTATTCTACTTCAATTCTAAAGAGAATTAAATATTACAGATGATCCAGTTCACATCATATCGCCATTTCAGCCAATTCTGATTATTTCAGAATTAAATATATTGTTTAATTTATTATTTTAATTAAATATTCACCATTATTTATTTCAACGACCATGAAATACTTTTAATCACCTTTTAAATAATTAAATAAATTAATTATTATATCGCTGAAAATGCTGGTCATTACATTCATCATCTCCATCATTAGCTCGGGTTTGATATTCCTCCTCTAACATCGCGTCGGAAGATGATCGGACATCATCACTGCCTTCGCCTACGCAACACCTCCTTGCGCCCACCATAGGAGCCAGCTCGGTGGCGCCTCCTCCTCCAAACGTCGGTTCGAACGGCGCCTGTTTGAGGCTAACTTACTCACAAACCAGCACCCTAGAAATGATTAAACCCTTATGATTTAGTAGATCTCACAAATCTCTTTAAAATTCCCTTTGAAAGTAGAGTTTATTTCGAATAATATTTGGAGTTATTAGGCAATCTTTTTCGGAGCTCCTCAGCCTTCGAACGATCGGTGGCGGCTGTGAGTATAGGAGAATAGGGTTTCGAGATTTTCCCTTTATAACCTTATTTTATTTTATTAATATTTAATTTTAACATAACCCGTTTAAGGCTCCGAACTCCAAATGAACTCCAACAGATGTTGTTCCTAACCAATTCTTGTAAACGTTCAAAGAAAGAATGAAAAATTAACTTTGAAAAAATAGAAAGAAGGCAAGCTCATTTTCCACAACACCAATTCTTCTTTCCCCAAATTCAGTGTGCCTCCGTGTCTCAACCAATCAGAGCCCTCTGATTTCCACCTTTTGCACTTAAACACCTAAATTGTTTTTGTACTTGACTGCAAAAAAAGGAAATGAAGAGATTTGATTGGAGGGACATGGAGGGATATAGGAAATTGGTACATAAGAAGTGGTCTTGTTTTCCATAAGGATAAAGTACATTATCTGCAACATTATTAAAATACATAATAAAAAGGGAATACAAGTACAACAGTAAGGGTCCGTTTGATTTTGAACGGGAAGGGGCATTTGGAAGGGGCATTGGAAGGGGAATTGTTGGGAACGGGGAATGTGTTCTTTCTACGGAAGGGGCATTTTGGAAGGGGCAGAGTTATTATTTTATTGTTTTTGTATATATTACTTTTTAATTGTTTGTGTGTGTTTATTGAGGACCAGAATAATAGAACGCAGAATACAAATTGCAGAATTCAAATTGCAGAATACAAATTGCAGAATTTAAAATTGCAGAAATAAAAATACATAATTACGGAATACAAATTGCAGAATTTAAAATGCAAAATATAAAATATAGAATACAATGAAACTTCTTAATGCATTCCCGCAGCAACTAGTTCGTTTTGTACATTGTCTCATACTATCGCCATGGTGGATGTTGTTTCGGTTCTTTGAACGTGTTCTCGATCTCTAATTCTGCGATTTGATATACTATAATATTCGTCGAGGTATTCGTCTGGCACTAAATCAGGGTTGTCATCATACGACATAAAATCTGGATCGCCAGCATTGTATTTTCTGATGTAGTTGTGAATAGCCATTGTTGTAGTTACAATTTGTACTTGAACATGATAGGGATATGTCTGCATGTTACGTAAGATGGCAAATTTTTTCTTCCAAATACCAAATGTTCTTTCAATAGCCATACGCAAACTAGAGTGATAGTAGTTGAAAAATTCATTTTCTGACTTTGGTTCATTCCGTGTGTCATTAAAATCTGGTATGTGATACCTCACGGATCGGTAAGGAGTTATATATCCTTCCATTAGTGGATATCCTGAATCCACCAAATAATACTGTCCAGCTGGAAGATGAGGGAAATTAAGATCCGGATTATTTATAGCTTCCCGAAATACTTTGGCGTCGTGCGCAGTTCCTTCCCATCTCGCTCTTACAAACGTAAAAGTTAAATCAAACGCACAAAAAACCATAATATTTTGTGTAGCAGTTCCTTTCCGTCCTACAAAACGTTACATGTCTTCTTGACCCACGTGAGCCATCACACGTGTCCCATCAATAGCCCTAATACAGTTTTTAAAGAAAGGATAATATCGGGGTGAAGAACGAATTTGTTCTGGGATTCGATTAAAATGGGAATCGGCCGGTCTAATAATATCGACTACCAATAAGAGAACTAAATCCAAAACTTTATGAAAAATAACATTAATCGTACCATTTGATCGTTGAAACCGCTCAACAACCTGCCTTGTAGGGAGGGCCAATGCAATAGTATAAAGGAATACAACCACCATTTCTTTGACTGTTATGTGCATTAAGGGCTCCAATCCGTAATTTTCTAACCGTTCACACAAGGATCTAAAACATAATCGCTTCATTCGAAAATTGCTATGACACCGATCTGCGTGTCCTGCTAGTATTTCATGAACCCAAGCAAGGCCGGTACTTACGGAATGGTGTATTCTGCTCCTTTCTCGTGTTTGAATAGCCATAATTTCTTGAATATCTAGCGCATCTTGCAAATCTTCAAGATCAGATTGGTCACTATCTGCCATAATTGGTTGAAGAAGTAGAGAAAATTGAACAAATATTGTGGTGATGTAGTGGTGATATGAGTAGAATATATATATATATATATATATATATATATATATATATATATATATATATATAGAAAGAGGGAAAAGAGAATGGGCCAGAAATATCTGCCGCGTCGGATGCGTTGGACGCGTCCGACGCGAAAGCTAAATTTTCAGCCGTTTCGCTGGAAGGGGCAAAAGTGTGAGACCCATCGTGGATGCGTCAGACGCAGACGCGAACATTAACTGCCCAATCAACAAATCAAACGCTACCTAAGACACAAACAGCAAGGTAATACACACACCACACACATAACTTTAATGGTACAACAAAGAGGGATAAGAGTAATTATTTGGCTTAAAAATGATATATATTGAATCACTCGCTGTTATCGGCCACGTTGTAAGAAACGGTGCAATCATCCTGAGCGTTTGTGCCAGAAATGAAGCAGCTTTTTCGACCTCTTCTTCATCATCTTCATCAACTTGCTCTTCATCTTCTCCTTTGTAATCCTTTGCATACACCTCTTTCATCTACAGATTTGTTGTTCTCCTCAACCTCGTCTGTATCTCTCTCTCTTGCTTTTGAGACAACCACTTTTTCTCTTGCGGCCTTTTCTCTTGCTTCACGAGCTGCTGTTTTTCTTTTGCATTACCAGCAGCATTCCTCTCCCTCACACTGATGTCCTTCTCAGCCTGGCGTCTCTTCTTTTCTTCAGCCTCTTTAGCTTTTAACTTCTGTTCTAATATCAGCTTCTCTTTTAGCTCCACGACCTCTTTTTCCTTTCTCAATTTTTCTTGCTCAGCGGCTTTTTCTCTTATTCTTTCCTCTTCTTTGGCAGCTTCTTCTCTCGTCAGCTTTTCTTCTTTTCTCTCCTTCTCCTCCCTTTCTTCTACTTCAGGGTCTTCGACCTCCTCTTCATCTTCTGTTTTTTCATCCTTTCCATACACCTCTCTCAATAATTCCCACGAACCTTTCGCGGTTTTCTCTCCATTAATATGATTCCATGCTTTTCCATCAACGTTCTCACTCAACAAAACACGAGCTTGATTATCTCTCCGTCTCAAGCTTACAAATCCTTTACGCTCTTTCTCTATCATGTTTTTAACATCCTTTGGCCATTCGTAGCCACTCTCAACAATCTCTCATAGTCCATTGGAGATCAACTCTTCTTTCTTTCTACTACTCCACTTTTCGAAGTTTTCTTTTGTGAGAACGAACGTTGAGAAGAATAAAAATACCATTGTTTCAACCTAGCTCTGATACCAATTTGTAGAAACTAATTTTGAAGAGGAGGAATTGGATACACAAATAACTTTACTTTTTAGTAACTCAACTTTCCATTACAACAATTTCTTTTTCTTATCCTCACTCGCTTTTTTTTTCTCTTTTCTCTTTTCTTTTCTCTTTTTCACTTCCTCTTTTTCTCTTTCACTCTTTTCTTTTCTCTTACACACAAAATGACCACACCCATATTTATATAGTGGTCTACATTGTTGGAATATAATTTGAAATGGTTTTTTGGCAAGCCATTAAAGATTGAAGATTTTTAGAAAGGTTTTAATGTTGAAAGGATAATTATTCATTAATTAGGAAAAGATAATTATTCATTAATGAGAGGTTTTAATGTTGCAAATCTAGAAAGATGTATTGTATGTTATAAATAAGAGTTTGTCTCATTTGTATGTATGAAGGAAGTATCAAGAAGGATGAATGAAGGAAGAATTAAGAAAAGAAAAGAGTAATAAAGCAATTTAAAAGTTTTCCTCTTTTCCAAATATTCCTTTTTCTCATTAATCTATTCCTCTTCCTCCCCAAAAATTCTAACAAAGTGGTATCAGAGCAATTAAAATAGCTAACAAAGTGGTATCAGAGCCAAGTTAGTGAAAGTGTGATAAAATGTCAAACAGTGGAATGTTTTCCCTCCAATATCCTCGTCTCACAAAAGAAAATTATGAGAAATGGTGTCTTCGAATGAAAGCTATACTTGGCGGACAAGATGTATGGGAGATCGTAGACAAAGGCTATGACAAGCCAGAAAATGAAACTGCGTTATCTCGAGCAGAGAAGGAAGCATTAGCAAACATGAAGGGAAAAGATCAATATGCACTTAGCCTCATCCATCAATGTTTGGATGATTCAATGTTTGAAATAGTAATCGATGCAGCCACTTCAAAAGAAGCCTGGGAAATTTTGGAAAAATCTTTCCAAGGAGTTGACAAAGTGAAGAAAGTTAAGCTTCAATTGCTAAGGAGTGATTTCGAAGCAATGAAGATGAGTGAATCCGAATTGACTTCGGATTACTTTACAAGGGTGAAGGCGAATGTGAATCAGTCAAGAGGCTATGGAGAAAAAATTGCTGATGTTCGAGTGGCGGAGAAGAAGTTAAAAGCTGAAAAGGAGCCAATGAGAGAGAAAGCCGCTAAAGAAGAAATCGAGGAGGAAGTCGTGGAAGAATATGAAGTAGAAGTAGAAGATGACGTAAAAGAAGAGAAAGAAGAAGTCGGCGATCAGAATAAAGCGAATGAAAAACTTATAGATGCGGAGGAGGAAAATGGTGATAAAGTTGCTGATGTAAACCTCAAAGAGGATTTAAAAATTGAGAATGGTGAAAAGAATAAAGACATGATAGATGAATGGATAATCGAAGTGGAAGAGGACGTAAAGGATGGCATGGAGATAAAGGACGTTGAAGAAAGTCACAGTGAAATAAAAGAGGTTGCAGAAACAAAAGACAAAGGAGATAATAAAAATAAGGATATCGAGATGAATGACCCTGACGATGCTGAGGTTGATGATG
Source organism: Allium sativum (assembly GCA_030737875.1). Lineage (NCBI taxonomy): Eukaryota > Viridiplantae > Streptophyta > Magnoliopsida > Asparagales > Amaryllidaceae > Allium > Allium sativum. The sequence goes on from CM060912.1 coordinate 774,897,543, forward strand.
ATTCAATAAAAAGGGATGCTTGGGAAAATGCGAAGAAGGCAGAAGAATGTAAAGGAGGTCCTGATGGTGTTCTTAATGTGATCTCTGGTTTTGGCTCCACAACTAGTGCAGCCTTTGCTAGTCACATGGATGTTAAGGAGCTTGCTCGTTTTGCATTGTTCTTTAATCAGGGACAATATTATTGTGCTGGTTCTCGTACTTTTATGCATGAAAAAATATACGATGAGTTCATGGAAAAGTCAAAAGCTCGTGGTTTGAGTCATGTAGTCGGTGATCCTTTTAAGAAAGGTGATAACAAAAGAGATGGAAATGAAGAAGTCAAAGAAATTCAATATACTGTTAGAGATTTTAAGTACAAGCAAAATTTGGAAGTTATGAAAGAATGGAAAGATGACTTATATGACTCATTCAAGGTTAATGACAATGGAATTAAATGTAAGCTAAAGCACACACTTTTTGGAACATCTTGTGCAAATGAAGGAAAGCAAGATGAACGGAGCACTGCAAAAAAGATTCGTGAAGTCACATCAGAGACCGTGATAATAACGAAGAAGAAGAAAAGGAAAAAGAAAGTTTTGACAATTTATTTGTTCCACCCAAAACACGTGAGATACAAAGGTGCTTGGAGTAAGAAAGGAAATTTCAAATTAGGAGGGAGTGTTGGAATATAATTTGAAATGGTTTTTTGGCAAGCCATTAAAGATTGAAGATTTTTAGAAAGGTTTTAATGTTGAAAGGATAATTATTCATTAATTAGGAAAAGATAATTATTCATTAATGAGAGGTTTTAATGTTGCAAATCTAGAAAGATGTATTGTATGTTATAAATAAGAGTTTGTCTCATTTGTATGTATGAAGGAAGTATCAAGAAGGATGAATGAAGGAAGAATTAAGAAAAGAAAAGAGTAATAAAGCAATTTAAAAGTTTTCCTCTTTTCCAAATATTCCTTTTTCTCATTAATCTATTCCTCTTCCTCCCCAAAAATTCTAACAAAGTGGTATCAGAGCAATTAAAATAGCTAACAAAATGACCACACCCATATTTATATAGTGGTCTACATGACCTTACAACTCCAACAGACACCTTTTCATCAATAGACACGACCTTTCACGAACAAACACAACTCTTGACTAATGGATATGACACTTGACGAACAAACATGACTTTTGACGAACGGACATAACTCTTCACGAACAGACACGACTTTTCACTTTAACGGACATGACTTTTCATTCAACCGACATGACACTTCACTTCAAAGGACATGATATTTAATTAAATAGACGCAACTCTTCATTAAAAGACATAACCATTCATCTCTTTCATTTCCCGCTAATAAAGCATTTATGTTTATCCAACAGAGAAGTCATCAACGGCACCGCTTACACAAGAATCGCAGTCGTCGTAAGATAAATCCGTCGAGCAGCTTGAAGTGAATGAAGATGTTATTTTTCGTAGTAGTATTTGTCGGAAATGCTTGTAAAAAGTTCAAAGAAAGAATGAAAAATTGACTTTGAGAAAATAGAAAGAAGGCAAGCTCGTTTTCCACAAGGATAAAGTACATTATCTGCAACGTTATTACAATACATAATAAAAAAGGAATACAACAATAAGACACAAACAACAAGGTAATACACACACCACACACATAACTTTAATGGTACAACAAAGAGGGATAAAAGTAATTATTTGGCTTAAAAATGATATATATTGAATCACTCGCTGTTCATGGGCACGTTGTAAGAGACGGTGCTCCTGCGCGTTTGTGCCAGAAATGGAGCAACCACATGTGGACGATAGGTCATCGACCGCACCGCTTACACAAGAATCGCAGTCGTTGTACGATAAATCCGTCGAGCAGCTTAAAGTGAATGAAGATGTTATTTTTCGTAGTAGTATATGTCGGAAATGCTTGTAAAAAATTCAAAGAAAGAATGAAAAATTGACTTTGAGAAAATAGAAAGAAGGCAAGCTCGTTTTCCACAAGGATAAAGTACATTATCTGCAACATTATTACAATACATAATAAAAAAGAAATTAGTTCTTTAACCCTGTTAAAGATAAGACTAATTTCTTAAATTCGAATAATCATTAAGTAATGGTTTTTGAGACTAAAACTGAACTAGAGTTTTAATAAATCTTTAGTTAGATTGAAATGTGAATGAGGAGATTAAATTTAACGAATTTATGAAATGATTGAGGATGGAGTACCACCAGCTTTACTCCAAGCGATAGTTAAATCTTTAATTAGATTTGAATGTGAAATGGTAATCAAATTTACCGATAACACCGTGGGTGTTAGATATGGAGTACTACCAGTTTTGCTCCTAGGGATGAATAGATTGGGACTGGGATTAATAAAATAAATGATTACTTTGGTAAGGCTCGTTAATCCCGACAAGTTGATAAACCTTAATTTGGTTTAGAATTGTGAAAAGATAAACTAAAATCTTTTGAAATGAGATCAAAAGGAAGGTTAAAAAGAAAATTTAAAAGAATTTATCTTTGATAAAATTAATGGGAACATTTCCCTAAAAATGTAAACATTTGAATAAAAGAATATTTTGAATAGGAATGAGGCGTATGATGCATTTTTATAGCACTTAATTATAAAATACGCGAGTTATTCGGAAAGACCGGGTTTAACCCATTCTGAATAATGAATACGAAGACTAACAGTCGAAGAGATTTAAGACGATGCAAGACCGACGATCTTCACATCGAATGGATGAGTTGCTACTGATGCCCATGATTGGAGTAGCTACCTTGAAGGGGCTACAGTGGTAGCCGTTCGGACGTACTTGTTGATTGTTCGGATATACGAGGCCTCTCTCCTGTATTGGACATACGGGACGAGGAATAAGGTGACTCCGGTTTCGTTCAGACCCAGAACGGACTTGTAAATGGATGGTATGTCTGACGTTGTATTCATTTATGCTGTATTCATTGATCTCTGCTAAATATATATCTGTTTGGTGACGGAGAATTTATTCTCTTACTTAACACCCTTTTTTGAGACGTACAAGCTTAGAGGTCATATATTGGCAGAAATCAATGGTATGGTATGAATTGACAATGTGGCATGTTGAGATGCATGGGTTAATGCTTTTGTTGAAAAGAAAAGCCTTGTGGATGATGATCAAAGCATAGCTTTAATTAGCATAGCTTTGTGTAGCGTGACTTCGCGAGCCTCACACACCGGTATGATGGTGAACTGATGGTAAGGTCAGTATGCTTTTGATATGAGGATGGATTCGGTCGACCGAGATGAGCTGAGTGTGGTCGCTCCATGCTCAGAGGGATAGGGCACACCCCCTGATTCCTAAATGGACAGAGTAAGCAGCGTTTTCTCATGCATGGGATGTAATCGCGGAGATACTCGATATTCTGGATATAGTGCGGATGTGCATTATAGCGTTTTCTCATGTCTGGGACGTAAGCCATAGGGAATTTCACTATGCGATAGATATTTCGAATCAGGAGCCATCATGATGGAAATCCAACTTTCCAATACGAGCTTCGCGATTTTAATTGTAAACCTATATTGGCGACATGATATATGGTACCCATGCCATCTAAGATTCATACATTTACTTTCGAAATTGATTTCTACACTATACACTTATAGTAATAATAAAAGATAAATTTCGCGTACCAAGCAAATTTGGCTATTATAAGGTAAAACTCTATCCTCCGGCTTGCGTTGCATTGTCTGATGGGACCTGAGTCTCATTATAGCTTCATTTTTCTTTAATTAGCATTGCATTGTTTGTTTTAGGCACTGGTATTCTTGGGGGTAAACCCGTTCCATTTTATATGGCGTGGTCCCTTGATTTACCTTATTTTAAAGTAAAGTTTAAATAATTGTTTTGAGTTCTCACACCAGTCCCATGACTGACCTGGAGTTTATTGTTTTAACCTAAACTTTGGGTGCCCTTATTTTTCACACGGGCAGCTAGTAGTTTTGGTTTTCACAGATATTTCTTTTTTTCAGGATCCTGGATTACAGCTGGAGTTATATTCGGAAAGCTTTCTATCCGTATATCTCTTTTAGTTGTGTTGTAGACGTATTTCCGCTACGCTTTATATTTATACATTTTATTTCCGCTGCTTTGTGTTTTAAACTCTGATATTTTTCTGTGTAATATTTATTCATACTCTAATATATTCTTATATTCTGATGTAATTGTTGTAGTAAACTATGAAATGTTCTGTTATTTGTGTTCTGATCTGTCGTATTCTCAATTCAATATGAGCCTTCCCATGAGGGTGATTTTGGGTCATTTCAATGTTGATTCTTATATGTTTGAAACTTCGCATGTTGGCTTGTTATTTGGGGGAATCAACAATTATCTTGTCCTTGTAATTTTGACTCAGATTATGCAGCGGATATGAATTGTCGGAAGTTGGTATTGAGCTATGCGTCTACATTGACATAGGGCACATTTCATAGAGATCAAAGCTACACTCCATTTTTGCTTTGTCAACTACCGATGCAGACTTAGTTGTTGCTGTGGAGAAGACTAAGGTGGAGATGTATTTGTTGCAGTTACCAGAGGATCTTCATATGACGCAGATAATTGTGGAGATTCACTCAGATGTTCAGAGTGTTATACATCCAGTGAAGAATCGGAATTACAGTGCACATATCAATGTAAATTGATTATTTCTTACTATGGAAGAAGAGCATCAGAAGATAAATTTCGAAAAGTACAATAGAAGATATTATTGGTTTTGGTTTGTCATGGATCGGGAGACGGGCTTGTCCTGTTTTGGTATTAACTTCTTAACTTCTTGGAGTTTTATTGTTATTTGTATTTTTAGCAGAAATCTTAACTTTTTCTACTATCAATTTTGTTCGAGTACATAAGCAACAGTCATTGTAAACTAATACATGATGTATCAGGTAAGGTCATGATAATTATGTCCAAAATATAAAGTTTTAAACAATAGTTCACTAAAGGGAAGACAACTTCAACTTCATAACATATTTGTGCTTTGTACAGCGTATTATATGTCACATAACAGTGATCCAAATGACAGGAAGCTGCAACAGAGTCTGCACATGTCAACTCTATTTCATTCACGCAATCATTAATACATAAAGCACAATCAGCTTCAAAGAGAATTGAGGAACGATTTGAAATTCCCAGTTATGATAGCTGAGAGCTGCTCAGTCATGTGGTAAACTGATAATACCTTAGATAAGCAGCTGGTACTGACCGAATGACTGCAAGTATGTTTTTAATGTTCGCCTCCGTAGCACTATCTGGCTCATATGTTCTCGGGCTGCAACTCGGTTTAACATTATTGCTAAATGCAGCAAACTGGGTAGTCTCTATTGCTAAAATCATTACAGCTAAAGGATTCACCCTTCATGATTTTTTTTCTTCCCCTTTCTGTTACCTCTAGAAGCATATACATGTTTAACTCTATGTTTGATGTTATAAGGATTCAAGGTGTGCCGTTTTGTGATTGATTGATCAAAGCTAGTTTGATGCGTGATAGGTAATTGTCACTATTTGTTTCAGAAAATCCTTGTAATGCATTGCTTAACAAATGGTTGTCTGTATAAATAAATTTCAATTGTGCTGGCTTTGTCAGGTTCATCAGTTAGCAAGCAGAGTTTTTTTTTTCTGAACAATGAGCATATGATCTGGGTTTAGCTCCGTTGCTTTTGAAAATCAAACGTTGCACCCATATATAATTCAATAGTCATGGAAATACCTCAATATTGTATTGTGTGTGATACATTTACTTATGATATTGCGAGTTTTAAGAACTTATCATTGGTTTCTGCTACAGTAGCTTGTCTTGCGGTTCTTTTGTACTTGTACTTACATCTAAGCTGTGTTTTTTTGAAAACGGTTATCTTACCTTGCACTGACAATAAATATAATTGTTTATAAAGTTTTGTTAAAATGTACCCTAATAATACATGTTAAGAATGAAATCTGTTAAAAAATGATGAAATATTATTTCAACTATTTATCTTATCCTTGTATACTTCTAAGATCATTCCCAACACTGGGTTGAGTCTGGTGTCTCATCCGGGTGGGTTGACACTCAACCCAGGCAAGTGGGGGGAAACACAGAAACCCCAACGGGGGTTGATGATTCGTCCTTATTCGGCTTTTAGAAAGCCAGATAAGGATGCTACGTGAATTACAATCCTTCTACCGTAGGATTATAATCCGCGTGACGGTCTGAAATTAAATCTAGACCATCCACTTAGCCGGCTTTGTGAAAGCCTGCTAAGGCAACATAGCCGGCTATAAATAAGCCGATTATGTTGCATTATTTCCTTAAAAAAAAATAACTTCCCTTCCAACCCCCTTCCTCCTCCATGTCCATCGTTAAATGGTCTCCGTCTGAGTTACTTTTACTAGTGGAATCGTATATCAACTTCTACGAAAGACATGATAAAATGCTGCAAGGAGACGAGGGAGTAACCCATGAAATGTATTGGCGGTTGAATAAAAAAACTTACAACGACAACCCAACTGTCCCTCATGGAGGTCTACAGACGAAATTCATAAAAAAATAGTAGCTTTTGGGAAGATTATACCCGATACCGCGATATTATCGAGGAGGTAGAAGTTGAAGATGTATTCAAAGCTACACGTTCCACTTTTGATTCGCGTTACCTAGCTGAATACGGATCGGAATTCATCGGCCATGAAGCTTACAAACTTCAATATAGTTGGCTTACGCGCTACTATTCTGACTAGTTGATGTTAATGCGTGCCTTTTTATGTTGGTTTTATTTCGATGGGGTCAAGTCTCGTGATTTTATATGCGGTGTTTCGTACTTCGTGTCAATAGTGTTTATGTACTTCCTCGCAGTGTCAACTCATGTAAAAAACTATACTAGCCTTTTTAATGCATAATGTGATTTGTATTGTTTGTTTGTTTACTCTGTTGTGATTACGTATTTACTTATCTCATTTGACTCACTAACTAAATAATAGTACATATATACCATAGGAAATAGGAAATGCATAAGATATATGGATTTCAACTTAGTATACAATGGATAAACATACAAATGATCAAATGATCATATATTATTTAAACAACATAAACAAGACCCAACATAACCATGACCCAACACTTGAACATAACTAATACCCAATAATACAACATAACCACGACCCAATACAGCATAACTACGACCCTTAGTTTCAGAATGAACCATAACATCCATGAAGCATTTCATTCTTAATTGCCACATTCATTCTTTCCAAGTGATTAACCTCATCTTGCATATCAAGTGCATACTGGACACCTTTCTCTGTTCGATCCATAAAAAAATTACAACTTTGTAATCCTTGGCGATTCTATGCATCAATATACGCTTTGCAACCATAAAAGCGACGACCTGTATTCGTTTGACTTTTAGAAACAAGCACATTACATTCGACTTCGCAATAGCAAAGGACCGAACGACCCGTCATGCTAAAGCTCGACCGATCGGGATTCTGTCAAGAACTTCTCTCAACTGAGCATTTAGGGATTTTTGAACCGGTCCGATACGCTGGACTGCAACATTTAGTTGCGATGCATGAAAGAGTTCAGACTCGATCTGTGCAACATCTACTTGGACTCTCATTTGCGTTTCGGGCACAAATTTGACATCTTCGATGGGCTGTTTACCACATTCGTACTCCTCGTACATTTGAACCATTGTATCGTCATCTAATTCCTTGTTAGCCATTTTGACGGTGAACTTGATTTTCAAAGCATGTTTGATGCCAAAAGAAATGAAGAGAGGAAGTGAGGTTGGTTGGTCTTTAATAAGGGAGAGAGACTGGTTGGCAGCATTGATCATTTCGTACTCTAATTTAAGGCAACTTTAATAATTAAGCCTTGTCAACTCAGCTTTATTCATTTCGTTTGGACAAGCTCTGTCACATTGTACCAGTTTTGCAGAGCAGAGTGTAGTAACATCATGAGTGCTCTGCTTTATTGATATGTGGACTTGGCATGTTTATCATTACCCATTAAGCTACAATATCCAATGTGACTACTCAACACAAGTCGAAACAGTGACTGATCACATCCTGGCAGGACGTAAAGCAGATTCCCTATAATATTACGTGAGTCGTAATAGTGACCGGTTGAATCATTTTTTGTTTTATTCATTTGTACACTATGTTGTTATATATCTCTGTCAAATTACTCACAACTTACCTCACTCAAACAACTTTGCTTTCAACTACTCTTTGCATTCCCACAACTATGCCTTCTTGGCTATCAGCTACAGACTCCGATGAACAGGCGTACGAACAGATAAAACTTCAGGAGCTTGCGGACAAATTCCAGTTTCTAAACCAAATAAGACCTCAGGATGAACCACCGTATGAACATGGGAACGTACAACCTCCACATGCAGCTCAAGTAACATGTTCAACATTCGTACGAACAGTCAGTCGCTCAACCATGACAAGAAGTAGAGGTATATCGAGTACCACATGTTCAAACTTCTTATGAACAGGAAGTTGATTCTTATCCAGTTTGTTGCTACTGCGGTTATGCGGTTGAAATTTTGGTTTTAGCAGAAGGCAACAATATAGTTGGCGCATGCAGAAATGTCCATCATATCCGAATGGATGCAATTACACAGAATGGATAGATGAAACTTTGTGCCCAAAGGGAATAACATATGCAAACGAACTCGAACAAGAGATTAGACGTCTCCAAAAGGTTATTGAACAGTTGCGGTTCGACCGTAATCGAAGGAGAGATTAGGTGATTATGAATCCCACAAGCTTGAACATGAGATGTAGTTTGGTTGCGAACTAATTTTCCTACTTATCATTTGTTGTAGCCTAAGTTTTAGTACCTACTCTCGTGTTAGCGTATTTTCTATCCTCAGTTTTAATATCTTATTATGTGTTAGTTTCGGTTGCATCCGAAGTTGTAGTACTCTGTGTTAGTTTCTGTTGTAATCAACTATTTTCCTAGTTATCAATTTGTCTTATCAATGCCTGTATTTACGTAAGTCTATTGTACTGAATGCCCACTTTCAATGAAAAAGGGGCCACTTTCATTAAAGTACGTGCCAGCATTAAAGATCGAACCCCCAATAAAGCAAGAGCCTGCAATAAAGAAAGCACTTTCCTCATTAAAGAACGAACTTGCAATAAAGCACGCGTTATCTGCATTAAAAAGAGGGCCATGCGTAAAGCACGAGCTACGTCTAAAGTATACAACAAAAATCAATATTAAGGAGTTAAAAATATGGATCGTCCACGTCTAAAGTATAAAACAAAAATCAATATTAAGGAGTTAAAAATACGGCTCATCCACGTCTACGGTATACAACAAAAATCAATGTTAAAGAGTTAAAAATACGGGTCAGCACTAGGAAAGAGGCAAAAGAATAAAAGCTTGTGTCTATGGTGCCGAGTCAAGTCGACATCGTCTCTAGGAACGAGACAAAAAATCAATGCTACAGGCCAAAATGCATAGTCGAATCGACATCAAAACTACAAATGAGACAGAGAATCAATGCTATAGTAGTATTTATTATCTTCAGAAACTTTAGTGAAGTCCCATTTACTACAAATATTGGTTAGGGCACGTTCATTCTTCGTCTTCATTTCAAAAACCTATTCTGAAATGAACAAACTTAAAAGGTTATGGTGTGGATCTTCATCTTCCTCTTCCTCTTCTGATGATTCGATTCAAACTCGAATTGAACAACATAATGTTATTTCTACGCAAATGCTCAAGTTAATGAATATTGAAAACGAAGAAAGCAATTGTTCGACCCAAGGAGGTAGTGTGTTCAGAAAGCAAAATATTAGATATGGAAGAGATTACGCTGCTGCTCACAACCAACGAATTCATGACTATTTTGTGGAAAATTCAGTCTATGGGCCTTCCGAGGTTCAGAAGGAGTTTTTGCATGTCCAAGAAGTCTTTAATATAGTTCTCGACAAACTAACAGAAACAAATGTCTTTTTTACTCACAGATTAAATGTGATCAACCAATTTGGACTTTCTCCATTACAAAAGGCTACGGCAGCGCTACGGCAGCACTACGGATGCTATTATACGGTGTATCGGGAGATCAGTAGACGACAAAATAAGGATGGGAGATTCAACCGCTATCTTAAGCATGAAAGAATTTAGCAAGACCGTTGTTTTGCAGTTTGGTGAGGAATACCTTAGGACCAAATCCCGCGTGATATTCAAGGATTACTGGCGATGGGAGAACAACGTGGATTTCCAGGTATGTTAGGCAGTTTAAACTGTATGCATTGGAGGTGGAAAAATAGTCCTACTGTATTACAGGGCTAATGCTCGGCACACTTCAAGAAGCCAACTATGGTATTAGAAGTTGTTGCATATTTTGGCTTGTACATTTGACATGCCTTTTTTGGGGCACCTGGTTCCCTAAACAACATAAACGTGTTGCGACAATCTTATTTATTCAATGACTTATACAACGATATAGCACCTCCATGAAACTTCAAATTAGGAGGAGTAGATTATAATATGGGTTATTACTTGGTGGATGTCATTTATCCAAAGTGGAAAACACTCATGCAAGCTTATAAAAGGTGTAACACCCCGCCTCCGCTAGGGTCACTCGCAAAGGAATGCACTAGCTTTAGAGGGGCATTATTGGTAAACATGCACAGAAATATCACAAGACAGAACATATAAAATAGCGGAAATAAAATCGAACTTTCATAAACATTAATAATTAAGGTCTAAAGCCTTTTACATCAGAGTACATCAAAACCTGTCTTGCAATAATAAAGAAGCATAAAGACTTTTTCATAAATTATTCCCCAAGATAAAGCAGTAAAGTAGCCATAGCCAAGGAAAGTCCAAGCCATCCATGATGACCTTCAAGCAGAAGAAGTCCGAACTAAACAACAGTATTTCCTCCCTGTAACCTGGGGGGGAAACGGAAGAAAAGAGGCGAAACAAAACGGGTCAGTCAAAAAGACTGAGTAAGCCCCTCTACTATTAGCATAAAAACTAGTAAAGTTAACTGACATGAGAAACTGAGATGAACATAAGCATGATAACAAGCTAGATAAGCTAAATCAAAATAACAGGATGAACTACTGAACTCAGGTAAACTAAGGTGTCATGATAAATTACGATGTCAAGATAAAACAAGGTATCACATCGTCAGGTTTCTATCAAGTATAATATCCCCAAGATATCTATCACGTATAACATCCCATGTATCTATCCTGTATGCCCGCTCTGCACCTACCGTACTAGTATCCCAACTGTATTACGTGTTATCCGTGAATGACCCTTACTCAAAAGTCGTGTAATGGTCCATGTCAACCTAATATGCCGCATTTATAGGTTACTCAACTCATATGTTTCTTTCCATGTTTAAGTCCAGTCCTTTGCCGTAGGCCGTACGGGCTTTCTCATGTAAACGGTTTATCCTTGGAGTTGTTTTTGACTGCAACCCTTGATCTAGTTGTGTTTCCTTACCATGAACTATCGCGCGTCCACTTAGGATTTATGCCACCTAGGACCGCTAGGGATTATGCTACCTAATGAACGTTTTCGTGTCTCGGTTTGGGTCTTGGCCACCTAGGACCACTAGGGATTACGCCACCCGTCAACCGCGCCCTTGATCCCACGTATGTATCGTGAATCGTTTTCCATGTCTAGATGCACATGTTCCCCAATGTGCCATCCGAGTTCAGTGCCAGGGCAAATCAAGAAATACGGAACTCGGTCGGGAGCTTTAAATCGTCTGCCGATGCAGATATCAAGGTCTGTTTTTGTACCCGTGGCTATGGTCCCACGTGACCCCTCCCTCAACTACTGAAAGGCAATCCAAGAAAAATCATGTATAAGAACCACTCCACGGCCCCACTATAGCCCACTTTCCTACGGGCCAACCTCACCCATGACTCGATAGCAAGCACATGGTCTGTTGGGGGTTCCCTGCCTTTCCGTACGTACAGGATTGACTAAAGATGGTAGGTAGTCGGCGATGTGCTATCCAGGGCAAAAACCAAGAATCGTCGACTCCACGCTAATCCATCCCAGTCTTTAGGTCGCTCGCATAGCAACCAAGGCATACTCTTGGTCCTTCTAACGCAGACCTTAACCTCTCATGGGCCTAGTATAATTACCTGGCAGCCCACAGAGGGATCCCAAGAATATCCTCACGTCCCCCGAAGCTTCCACTTCGGCACCCAGTGCGCTGGAGCTTTTATCAAAGTCAGATAGCTTGCTCCTCCTCGTATACTAAGCGATGACCTACCGTATTAGGTTACTCATCGCTTTGAGAATTAGTCCTATGTCCTTAGCTAAGAATTATTACTTAGTTACCCTTCAACTAAGGTTTATCACTTAGCCTTATTCCCGTTATCCTTGATTAACCACGATTTTCTACCTAGTTCCTCTAACTAGGGTTTGTCTATTGGGTTAAGTGTTATCATCCAAGTCCATGACTTAACCTGCCCACGAATCACGTCAAGATTGGCTAAGTATTTAAGTTCAAGACTTAGCCCTACAAGTTGGTTAAGTGTACCCAGAGGCTCATGACTTAACCCTATCAAGTCAAATTGGTCAAGTACTAGCTTAACTTAATCCTATCGGACTATCTTGCTAGATCGATTAAGCATAGACTATCTTAATCCCATCAAATTATCAAGTCGGATTGGTTAAGTATAGGTTAGCTTAACCCCATCCTCTAATCGTACTACAATGGTTAAGTATATTCTAAGAAGGTCTTGTGACTTAACCTTATCAGGTCCGCGTATTAGATTGGTTAAGTGTGGGTTACTTAACCTCATTGAATTACTAAGTTTAAATTGGTTAAGTGTTTAACTTAACCCCATCGAATTACCGTGTTTAGATTAGTTAAGTGTGGATTACTTAACCCCGTCTAATTACCCAGTCGGATTAGTTAAGTGTAAATTACTTAACCTCATCCCCTAATCATCTTGCATGGTTAAGCGTCATTAAGAAATCAAACCCGATCCCACTTAACCTTACCAAGTTATCGTGTTGGATTGATTAAGTGTTGATTAACTTAACCCCGTCCACTAGTCGTATAAAAATGGTTAAGTGTCATTAGGCAAATCAAGTTACTTAACCTACCCAACCTTGTCATGTTTTGTTAAGTATCATTAGCCTAATCAAATTACTTAACCCACTTGTCCATGTCATATTTGGTTAAGAGTCATTAATCAAATTGTCTTAACCCTATTATGTGGCATTAATTACTTAATGCACCTTCACCTCTCACATTAGACTTTGTTGTGGTTACTAGTTAAGCCGGTCGGTTCCGGGTAGCTTTACACCACAACTTGGTCTAACCTCGGGTTCGAGCACACATGACCAACTTCTCACATTGGGTCCTATTGTTTGCAACTACTAGTTAGGCCGGTCGGTTCCGGGTAGTTTTACGTTGCAAACTCAACCCAACCTCGAGTTGGCCACTTTCATGTTTAGTCTAGTGTCATGTTCATAGTCAAGTTTTCAAGCAATTGGGTAGACCTAACTTAATAGGTAAATTCCCAATGGGTAGACCTAACTTAATAGGTAAATTCCCAAGCTTATGTTTTTATGCATACTTACATGTCAACTTCCATGTTATATTTCAAGTCATGTTTTCAAGTATAAACACATGTCATATTTAACGTTACATGTTGTCATGTTTATACCCATTTACCCAAATCATGTTCATGTCATTATGTTTTCCTCATAATGTGACCCCAACGCTTTTAAACTCGCATATATGTTCGCAAAAACGTAATGGACCAAAAGAAGAGACTTGACAAAGGCATGACAAAAATGGATATTAAGCCACAAGTTAATCATGGTGGCAAATGAGGCACAAATGTGTTCATTAGCTTGCATGTTACATTCTTAAGCCTCAAAACATGCATAAACCCAAACTTGGCACATAAGCGAATCATGGTGACAAAAGACATGGAATGATGACTAGAAACTCGCATATATCATCATATAAGGGTTATGACTTCATATGCAAGTTGACATAATGATTATGAAGATTCTCATGTTGCATAATGCAACATTTCAACATAAAGGTTGTAGCTTTTAGCTCATAAGATCAAGATAATGACTTCATAAACTTGCATGACATAGTAGCATATATCATTCTCAATGATCAAACCCAAACATGAACATTTAACTTCATAGTTAATATCTAAGAGTAGGGAAGGGTTTACATTGCTATGAAGGCCTAAATCGATTAAACTAAAGCTTGTGATGAAGCTTATGCATGCCATCATCCAAAAACCCAAAGATGGATGCCCCAAATCACTAAAAACACCACCTTTATGAACAAAGATCAAAGCTTTTGTCTTGAAATCAACTTGAGAAGCTCTCATACTAACATAAGGACTCTCTAATACTCTCATGATCATGAAACCTCTCATAGAAATGAAGTGGAGGCTAGGATAGTTGAGTGGAGGCCATGAGAGTAGAAATTTGGCCATAGTTTAGTTACATGAGTGAATAATGAGGGTTTAGGGGTAGGTTAGGGGCTTATTTATAGAAGTTTAGGCTAGTTAGGACCCTTAGATTAACCCTAGGACCAACCTGAACCGTCAGATTTCAAACCAGGCCCAAAAACCTAGCCAAGATAGAAAATAGGTGCACCAGACCAGAATCAGCCAACAGGGCAAGTCGACAGCCCTGTCGACTTGCCTGTCGACATGCCTGTCGACTTGCAAGTCGACAGCCCTGTCGACAGCCCAGTCGACTTGTCTGGGCGGGAATTTTCCCGCCTGGCCCCATCTCTGCATGTTTCGAAATTCAAATTTCCCGAAAACTTCTTTGGGCCTTAACCGGGTCATATGGACTCCGATTTACAAAATTTCGGACTCTATTTCGCGTATTTTTCCGAGACGAACGCAATGGCATAGCCCGTTTTGCTTGATTCAGAATTTAAAATTAAATTCTGCCTTGATTCTCGTTTTAACATGTTATCGAAATACGGGTTGTTACATTCTCCCCACCTTTTAGGATTTAGTCCCCGAAATCTCTAAGTTAGGAAGAACATATCCTACCATCCATCATCCATCTACTCAAAACATCATCCACAAGCAACCATTGTCCTTAGATGATTTCTAATGCTGTATGAATATATGCAAAACGTGTGTGTACATGTTCCTTAGCTAATGCTAATGATCAGGCCTGAATAATCTTTCTAATGCAAAAATATGTATAGTGCCATGAATCCAACATGTATGCAAATAGTCCTAGTCATATAAGTACTATATGCGTGCACAAACATTCATCCATATGCATCAACCGCATGACAACACATTCTATTTCATCCATAAAGAAGTATAAATGCTTGTGCATATGCAACATGAAACGTGATCGCTTCAATCTAGTATCTAACGTGTATTCGCGCATCCACGAGCAACCACTTGCAACCATTTGCAACCATATCAATCATAACATGTTCCAAATACATGTTTACATCCATAGGGTTCTACCTAGGATTCCTTGAAACAGAGTCGAGAAGATAAACAAGACAAACTCCTTACGGGGTTTGTAACAGAAAATAGGACCGAGAGGGTGTCCACAAAAGATAGCCTACAAGTAAGCTCTACAGAAAACAGGGGTCAAGGATATACTCCCAAAAAGAGACATCATGCGCGTATTTAGTCTTTGACCATCAAAGTCGTATTTCCTTGAGATCAATTCCATTGTGACTTGACCGTCCTTTAACTTCGCGATTTCTAGCTTCTTATTTCCTGTTTCCATAACATGAGCTGGAACTCATTTCTTCGTCGCCTCTCGTTCCACTCGCACACTTGGTGCGAACATGACTGCGTACTCATGATCTCATGCAAGCTTTCCAAAATTCACTAGTGAATCTCGGACCTCGTACCACAAGGTATTCCACGTAGTAGAACTTTCTCTTGAAAGTAAACAGATGCCAACCGGGTTATCAAGTGCACTTACTAGGGTGATTTCCATAATCCATGCATAAGTGAAATAAACCATCCGTCTCATCGGCGAACACCACTCGATCGGGCTTCAAATTTCTAATAAAGGTATCAAGGGATTCTAGGTAACTAATCATGACCGAACCCAAAAGGTTCCATGAGACTTCGAGGGTATTACCAAGGCTAGTCAAGAGTCTAACTACCCTCCTATCAAAACCGAGAGTGGCACCCCTTACTGGATAACCACTTCATCCCTAGAATCCATCCATAGCTTATAAATATAAGCATTATTTCCAAGCTCAACCCTTGTCATAGGTATTCTCAAATCCAAACAAGTCATGTATAAATGGACTGATTCTCCAATAGGACTTGGAGACAAAAATGGGATTCTCTATTACTCTAGTACTTAAGGTGCAGAGACTCAACTATCGAAGAAGACTTAAATGATACGATGATCAAAACAAAGTCCTAACGGGATGATAGAGAAGAAAAGCTAAACCTTTAACAAGATCGTTACCCTCCTTCCGAGGTACCCTAGGAATGAGAGCATACTATTGCCCTCTCGATGATCTTGTCCTTGTCCCATGATACTTAACTATCCGTCCCGTTCCACCATGCCAAAGGTACTCTCTCGTCATGGGTTTCATTGTTCATCTTTCTTTCTCATTCCGGGTTGAGCCATACCAACAAGTTAAACTCGTATCCTTTATCCTCTTTCTCATTATCCTTTCTTATAAGGCGGCTACTGGTCTCCCGAGAACAACCTCCATCGCATGGAAAGCGCTTTCGTAGATAGAAAAGACTAGTCGCAGTTAAAACCACTGTGACTACAGATGGAGGAAAGAAAGGAAAAGAGATTCAATCAAGGAAACAAGGATAGTGCTAATGGCCTTTGGGGAATAGCCTTTTTCTTTTTAAAAGAAAATTTTCTTGAAAAATGCTTCTTTATAAACGATTTTCAAATAGTTTTTAGAAGGTCTTTAAAAACTTTTGCCCAGTCTGGTAACCTTCTGCTCTGATACCAAATGTAACACCCCGCCTCCGCTAGGGTCACTCACAAAGGAATGCACTAGCTTTAGAGGGGCATTATTGGTAAACATGCACAGAAATATCACAAGACAGAACATATAAAATAGCGGAAATAAAATCGAACTTTCATAAACATTAATAATTAAGGTCTAAAGCCTTTTACATCAGAGTACATCAAAACCTGTCTTGCAATAATAAAGAAGCATAAAGACTTTTTCATAAATTATTCCCCAAGATAAAGCAGTAAAGTAGCCATAGCCAAGGAAAGTCCAAGCCATCCATGATGACCTTCAAGCAGAAGAAGTCCGAACTAAACAACAGTATTTCCTCCCTGTAACCTGGGGGGGGGGGAAACGGAAGAAAAGAGGCAAAACAAAACGGGTCAGTCAAAAAGACTGAGTAAGCCCCTCTACTATTAGCATAAAAACTAGTAAAGTTAACTGACATGAGAAACTGAGATGAACATAAGCATGATAACAAGCTAGATAAGCTAAATCAAAATAACAGGATGAACTACTGAACTCAGGTAAACTAAGGTGTCATGATAAATTACGATGTCAAGATAAAACAAGGTATCACATCGTCAGGTTTCTATCAAGTATAATATCCCCAAGATATCTATCACGTATAACATCCCATGTATCTATCCTATATGCCCGCTCTGCACCTACCGTACTAGTATCCCAACCGTATTACGTGTTATCCGTGAATGACCCTTACTCAAAAGTCGTGTAATGGTCCATGTCAACCTAATATGCCGCATATATAGGTTACTCAACTCATATGTTTCTTTCCATGTTTAAGTCCAGTCCTTTGCCGTAGGCCGTACGGGCTTTCTCATGTAAACGGTTTATCCTTGGAGTTGTTTTGGACTGCAACCCTTGATCTAGTTGTGTTTCCTTACCATGAACTATCGCGCGTCCACTTAGGATTTATGCCACCTAGGACCGCTAGGGATTATGCTACCTAATGAACGTTTTCGTGTCTCGGTTTGGGTCTTGGCCACCTAGGACCACTAGGGATTACGCCACCCGTCAACCGCGCCCTTGATCCCACGTATGTATCGTGAATCGTTTTCCATGTCTAGATGCACATGTTCCCCAATGTGCCATCCGAGTTCCGTGCCAGGGCAAATCAAGAAATACGGAACTCGATCGGGAGCTTTAAATCGTCTGCCGATGCAAATATCAAGGTCTGTTTTTGTACCCGTGGCTATGGTCCCACGTGACCCCTCCCTCAACTACTGAAAGGCAATCCAAGAAAAATCATGTATAAGAACCACTCCACGGCCCCACTATAGCCCACTTTCCTACGGGCCAACCTCACCCATGACTCGATAGCAAGCACATGGTCTGTTGGGGGTTCCCTGCCTTTCCGTACGTACACGATTGACTAAAGATGGTAGGTAGTCGGCGATGTGCTATCCAGGGCAAAAACCAAGAATCGTCGACTCCACGCTAATCCATCCCAGTCTTTAGGTCGCTCGCATAGCAACCAAGGCATACTCTTGGTCCTTCTAACGCAGATCTTAACCTCTCATGGGCCTAGTATAATTACCTGGCAGCCCACAGAGGGATCCCAAGAATATCCTCACGTCCCCCGAAGCTTCCACTTCGGCACCCAGTGCGCTGGAGCTTTTATCAAAGTCAGATAGCTTGCTCCTCCTCGTATACTAAGCGATGACCTACCGTATCAGGTTACTCATCGCTTTGAGAATTAGTCCTATGTCCTTAGCTAAGAATTATTACTTAGTTACACTTCAACTAAGGTTTACCACTTAGCCTTATTCCCGTTATCCTTGATTAACAACGATTTTCTACCTAGTTCCTCTAACTAGGGTTTGTCTATTGGGTTAAGTGTTATCATCCAAGTCCATGACTTAACCAGCCCACGAATCACGTCAAGATTGGCTAAGTATTTAAGTTCAAGACTTAGCCCTACAAGTTGGTTAAGTGTACCCATAGGCTCATGACTTAACCCTATCGAGTCAAATTTGTCAAGTACTAGCTTACCTTAATCCTATCGGACTATCTTGCTAGATCGAATAAGCATAGACTATCTTAATCCCATCAAATTATCGAGTCGGATTGGTTAAGTATAGGTTAGCTTAACCCCATCCTCTAATCGTACTACAATGGTTAAGTATATTCTAAGAAGGTCTTGTGACTTAACCTTATCAGGTCCGCGTATTAGATTGGTTAAGTGTGGGTTACTTAACCTCATTGAATTACCAAGTTTAAATTGGTTAAGTGTTTAACTTAACCCCATCGAATTACCGTGTTTAGATTAGTTAAGTGTGGATTACTTAACCCCATCTAATTACCCAGTCGGATTAGTTAAGTGTAAATTACTTAACCTCATCCCCTAATCATCTTGCATGGTTAAGCGTCATTAAGAAATCAAACCCGATCCCACTTAACCTTACCAAGTTATCGTGTTGGATTGATTAAGTGTTGATTAACTTAACCCCATCCACTAGTCGTATAAAAATGGTTAAGTGTCATTAGGCAAATCAAGTTACTTAACCTACCCAACCTTGTCATGTTTTGTTAAGTATCATTAGCCTAATCAAATTACTTAACCCACTTGTCCATGTCATATTTGGTTAAGAGTCATTAATCAAATTGTCTTAACCCTATTATGTGGCATTAATTACTTAATGCACCTTCACCTCTCACATTAGACTTTGTTGTGGTTACTAGTTAAGCCGGTCGGTTCCGGGTAGCTTTACACCACAACTTGGTCTAACCTCGGGTTCGAGCACACATGACCAACTTCTCACATTGGGTCCTATTGTTTGCAACTACTAGTTAGGCCGGTCGGTTCCGGGTAGTTTTACGTTGCAAACTCAACCCAACCTCGAGTTGGCCACTTTCATGTTTAGCCTAGTGTCATGTTCATAGTCAAGTTTTCAAGCAATTGGGTAGACCTAACTTAATAGGTAAATTCCCAATGGGTAGACCTAACTTAATAGGTAAATTCCCAAGCTTATGTTTTTATGCATACTTACATGTCAACTTCCATGTTATATTTCAAGTCATGTTTTCAAGTATAAACACATGTCATATTTAAAGTTACATGTTGTCATGTTTATACCCATTTACCCAATTCATGTTCATGTCATTATGTTTTCCTCATAATGTGACCCCAACGCTTTTAAACTCGCATATATGTTCGCAAAAACGTAATGGACCAAAAGAAGAGACTTGACAAAGGCATGACAAAAATGGATATTAAGCCACAAGTTAATCATGGTGGCAAATGAGGCACAAATGTGTTCATTAGCTTGCATGTTACATTCTTAAGCCTCAAAACATGCATAAACCCAAACTTGGCACATAAGCGAATCATGGTGACAAAAGACATGGAATGATGACTAGAAACTCGCATATATCATCATATAAGGGTTATGACTTCATATGCAAGTTGACATAATGATTATGAAGATTCTCATGTTGCATAATGCAACATTTCAACATAAAGGTTGTAGCTTTTAGCTCATAAGATCAAGATAATGACTTCATAAACTTGCATGACATAGTAGCATATATCATTCTCAATGATCAAACCCAAACATGAACATTTAACTTCATAGTTAATATCTAAGAGTAGGGAAGGGCTTACATTGCTATGAAGGCCTAAATCGATTAAACTAAAGCTTGTGATGAAGCTTATGCATGCCATCATCCAAAAACCCAAAGATGGATGCCCCAAATCACTAAAAACACCACCTTTATGAACAAAGATCAAAGCTTTTGTCTTGAAATCAACTTGAGAAGCTCTCATACTAACATAAGGACTCTCTAATACTCTCATGATCATGAAACCTCTCATAGAAATGAAGTGGAGGCTAGGATAGTTGAGTGGAGGCCATGAGAGTAGAAATTTGGCCATAGTTTAGTTACATGAGTGAATAATGAGGGTTTAGGGGTAGGTTAGGGGCTTATTTATAGAAGTTTAGGCTAGTTAGGACCCTTAGATTAACCCTAGGACCAACCTGAACCGTCAGATTTCAAACCAGGCCCAAAAACCTAGCCAAGATAGAAAATAGGTGCACCAGACCAGAATCAGCCGACAGGGCAAGTCGACAGCCCTGTCGACTTGCCTGTCGACATGCCTGTCGACTTGCAAGTCGACAGCCCTGTCGACAGCCCAGTCGACTTGTCTGGGCGGGAATTTTCCCGCCTGGCCCCATCTCTGCATGTTTCGAAATTCAAATTTCCCGAAAACTTCTTTGGGCCTTAACCGGGTCATACGGACTCCGATTTACAAAATTTCGGACTCTATTTCGCGTATTTTTCCGAGACGAACGCAATGGCATAGCCCGTTTTGCTTGATTCAGAATTTAAAATTAAATTCTGCCTTGATTCTCGTTTTAACATGTTATCGAAATACGGGTTGTTACAAAAGGCCTAATAATGCTAAACATGCTGTATTCACAAAACAACAAGAAAGATTGAAAAATGATGTTAAACGAGTTTTTGGAGTGCTTCAAGGAAGATTTCATATATTAAGGAAGGACTCACACTACCACGACCCTGCAGTGTTAGCTGACATCATGTATTGTTGTATAGTTTTACACAATATGATTATCGAAGAAGAACATGGTGGATATGAACTTCAACTTTGAAACTATCATGATATTGCTATTGTATTTCAGGAAAAACCATACAAAGACCTTAATACATTTGCTGAGTACATGAAACGAATTGAAGATGTATAGGATTCGCATGCTCATCTTGATCTTAGAGAAAATCCAGTGGAGCATTACTGGAATCATGTTGGAAGTCAATCGTAAACTTGAAGAGAAATTATGCATTTTTGTTTTCTGTTGTTAGGTTTGTATGTTCTCGAATTATGTTGGAAGTCAATGAAATTTGATTTAAAAAGTTGAACTTATTTATGCAAGAAAAATCTCAAAACCGATTAATAACTTGATGATACAAGTATTTATAACTCAAAAATGTAATCAGAATACAGTACAATGGAATTTACAAACACGAATATAGTATAATAGAGTTATAAACACGAGATAGATCAATGAGTTCTGAAATTTCATGGAGATTTCGGTTGGGATGAAGTCACCCTTAACTGGCTTTTATAAAGCCGGCTAACTACACAGCTTTATAAAAGCCGACTAGGGGAAACGGTCAAAATTTGACCGTGACCCCAACCTTAGCCGGCTTTGTGAAAGCCGGCTAAGGTCAAGGTTGTCAAACAACTGAATGGTTGCTCTGGCAACCATGGGGTTGCCAAAGAAACCCCTCGGGCTCCAACTGACCCCCTGTTGGAGGCTGACCCGCTGTTGGAGGTCAGTTGGCTCCCAACCCCACCCAGGGTTGGGAATGCCCTAAAAAGGTGGAATTTATAATGATAATTTTATAACCTTAACATGAGTCATTCTTAATGTTTTCCTTGTTTAAATTCCACTGAGTATAATTTATGTTTTCGGTTGTATTGTTTCTAGTGTGTGTGTACGCAAGTTAGATGGACATAAAGAATGTAAGCATACATGGACAATGCTACAGAGCCCGAAGAAAACCCTGACATTTTATGTGGATAGAAGCAGAATTTACCGTGTTGATTTGAAACATGCAAAGTGCTTTGATAACTATTTCATCCACTGGATACGTTCCAGCCTCTTTTCTATTCTGGGTTTCGAGCTACACAGCTTTATCGAGCATACATATACCAATTTTGTTTGGTGCTCCAAAGAACTAAATCCCAGTTTCCTAAGCAGAAACAGGCTTCATATTCAATGTTTTTTTCTCCAATGTTATTATGAGTCTCTGACTTGTTTAATTAATTCATAATGTAAAATATCGTCTCAATGATTCTTGATGAAATCACTGATTATTTGGTGTTGTTTAGTTATTGAAATGGCTAAGGGTGCGTTTGCAAACGAACCAAAATGGGCATTTGGTAGAGGCATTTGGAAGGTACCGGATAAGGGGCATTTTCACGAATGGGGAATGCGTTTTTTTACGAAAGGGGCAAATTGAAATAGGTATTGTTATTATCTTATTATTTGTTTGTGTTTAATAAAGTAGTAGAATATAAAATACAAATTATAGAATATAATTGCAAAATTCAAATTTCAGAATACAAAAAGTGTAGAATACAAAGTGTAGAAAGTAAAATTAAGAATTAAAAAGTAGAAAATACAAAAACAACACTACAATGCATCTCTCATTAGCCTATCAACAGAATAACAGACACATTTTCTGAGCTGCTCCGGCTTGTCCAGCAGAGAAAGAAAAGGGTTGTGCCCAACGCTCAAAAATCTAGTTTTCATTTTCGTTCCGCTTCCTAAAAATTTTCAGTATTTTGGTTCCGTTTCGGAAATTCTGGGAATTTCGTTCAAATTCCGGTTTGCAAAATCTGGTTAATTTTTTTATGTTTCTTTCAATAACTCTGCCAGTTACATGTG
The DNA here is from genome assembly GCA_030737875.1 of Allium sativum. Lineage (NCBI taxonomy): Eukaryota > Viridiplantae > Streptophyta > Magnoliopsida > Asparagales > Amaryllidaceae > Allium > Allium sativum. The sequence continues at coordinate 774,920,932 of CM060912.1, forward strand.
GAAAACTTGCTTTGATACAAATATGTAGAACATATATCAATTATAACAAATGTCCTTTTCTATAACAATTGATGATACTTGCAAGTAATTGATTGTTAAAGATGTACTGCGCAGAAACATATGATATACACAATCAAAACTCTAGTTTTATAGGACTGAATATGAATTATTGAGTGAAACTCATTTGGGAAGAGACGCTCAAAAGATATCTATACAAAAAAATATTAGCAAGTCTATTTTTTTTCTATTTATTACAAGAGCATCTCTAGCAGAGATGCTGAAATAGGGATTTGCCCCAATACTTTTGCACTCCCTATGCTTCAACAGTGGCATTTTCAGCGTGGAGAATAAATTAAATGGGGATTCTCTCCAGTTTTTGTTGAAGCGGTAGCATGCTTATTAAAAAAGGAAAAAAATATATCAATAGGGATCATTTCCTCGTCTATAGCTTTTTTTAAATTAAAAAAAAATCTTCCCATTCACTGGTGGAGAAGTGGGAACAAGTGACGTTTTCCTCTTCCTTCCCACCTTGAATCCCCGCCGACTGCTAGAGATGCTCTAAGCCTATATTTTATCAAATACTCTGACATCTCTGATGCAATTTCATAACCACCTTCAACGCATCTACTAAGCGCCACACGAGACACATAGCTACCACCAAGAAACGGTCCTTCACATCCGTTCTTGCTTAATACTTTTTTTGCAATTTCCACAAATCAGATAAATATGAGAAACAAAGCCCAAAAGAATGGACCTGATCCAAATAAAAATTACGACACCTGCTTTCCTTCGATTAAACCCTATTCCATCAGCGGTCGCTTCTTTTTTCTTCTTGTGTCACTTCTTTCTCCATCTCAATCTTTAGGTGTCGCTCTATTTTATATTCACATGATCGAGGCTCCATCTATACTATCTCTTCCTTTTTCCTCTCGTCTAGTTATGACTACTTTTTTTTGGGGGGGGGGGGGGGGGGTGGAGGGGGGTTTAACAACCAAAATGGATTATCATTCGAATTCTGGTCCGGTCGCCGCTGAAACCGGATCGGAATGGCCAAAAATACGGCGTGCTGGGAGAAATTTCGAACCATGGTTGTGCCCTCTGTTTTGACACGTCGACACACACACACCGCCACCTCCCAATCCTCATAGTCATCTGTATCGCGAGCAGTAACCATGAATGCCGCGATAATACCGTCCTGTGACATGGCAGGGGGAGTAGAATGAGAAGAACCGACACTCTGCCTAGCATGTTGATGAGCTGGACGGCTAGAGATATCAGTAGTATCGCTCCTAATGAAATCGCCTTAGAGCTGAGCTGCGAATTGCATAGCAACTGGGGATATCGTGGAAGTACAAACTGACACTCTATTGTATTCATGCAACATCCAAAAAGAACGTACAACTCTTTGAATTTGTCGAGAGATGCATTCTTGTACTTGCGGCATTGTGCGGGTACCGTATCGGTGTCCTTCTCATTGTTCCAGTACCCTCCAGATCTTTGTAATAGCCGGTTCTACGAAGACCAGACCCTCTTGAGATTGTCAAACTTGTTCTTTATCTGACTTGCACTGTAGTTAAGGCAAGTGCGCTGGTTGAAAAGCATGGCGACGTCCCAGTATCACTGTGTCACGGAACCTTGACGCTGCAGCAGGATCTCCATGCAAACATTGATAAAAGTGTTGGTACGTTCATCGTTCCAGTCGACGATAGTGCGGGTCGATGACGATTGGTTACCTGACATTCCGAAGGAAAAAAAATAAAAAAATATATATATATATATAATAGATATTGAGATGAAAAACAAAAAAGTAACAATGATTATCTGAAAATGTTGACAACGATTTGCGAAAATTTTTATACAAATTCGAATTTTTGGCTGGGTCGTGAAGGAAATGGAAAAAATGCAGGGAAATATATAGGGGACGAAGGGATACGATCGTTGGAGAATAGTCATTTGACGTCTTGACGCATTCGACGGAAAATGGCTATTCTCTAACGTTCCATTTTGATTGTTGTATAGAGATGGTATGAAGTTATAAGGAAGCTCGGTCCACTATTCCATGCTAAAAGAAATAATGCAACTCACTTCAAGTCTAACAACAAATAAACAAAGGGAGCGGTATGATCAGATAGTATTCATGATTTAAGTATTTTGACCGTCTGTGGTCTACTATTATTTTCCGTAGTACTGTATGTTGGAAATGCTAGTAAACGTTCAAATAAAGAATGAAAAATTAACTTTTGAAAAAAATAGAAAGAAGGCAAGCTCGTTTTCCACAAGGATAAAGTACATTATCTGCAACATTATTAAAATACATAATAAAAAGGGAATACAAGTACAACAATAAGACACAAACAGCAAGGTAATACACACAACACACATAACATTAGTGGTACAACAAAGAAGGGATAAAAGTAATTATTTGGCTTAAAAATGATATATGTATTGAATCACTCGCTGTTCACGGGCACATTGTAAGAGACGGTGCAATCATCCTGCGTGTTTGTGCCAGAAATGGAGCAACCACATGTGGACGATAGGTCATCGACTGCACCGCTTACACAAGAATCGCAGTCGTCGTACGATAAATCCGTGGAGCAGCTTGAAGTTCCAGACACTGCTGGATAGGGAACAAAGGTGGAATATGTGTATCCAGGAGCGTCGGCCGTGTTTGAGGCTATGTTCTCAAGAACTGTGTGAACGTTTTTATCTGCAGGGCTGCTTTGCTGGAATGACCTCTCATCACAGCTGATGTCTGCATTAATTGTGCTGATCACAATTAGCAACGCTATTGTGCATGCTAATGATCTTGAAGCTGCAGATTCCATATTTCTAACTATATGTCTCCTTTCTTCTTGTTGGTGGTTCTTTTTTTTTTTTTTTCCTCCCTCTTTGTTAGTTTACTGAACGACAATTTTACAGTAACCGACTATTTATAGTGCTTACTATGCTGAAGGATAATATTTTTGAGAGCATGGGATTGAAAAATCTTAGGGCTAATTACTGATATTTCATTGGCACCCACGCCCAGTCTTTTACTGGCAACATGGATTCCAAAGTTTATTTTGTTTGTTTTTAGTTTTTACAGAATAATTCTGCAGGCGTCCTGCTTGCTGTTGGTAGCGGACTGAAGTTTATCAACAATCATATTCTGGCTTTTATTTTTCTAAGCAGTGTACAAAAACAAAATATAGGTTCGTGTACACTGCATTTTTCATTCATCACTCATCAGTGAGGATGTATGCCAACTGGGCACCTTTTAGAATTTCACCAGAGAATGCATCCTATTTTGATGACATGTTAATGTAATTTTGCTTAAGACTTAGTTACACGTGGATTTAGCAAGGTCTCTGCTTCCAACCTTAACAATACACTTGGAGAGCTGATCCTCTGTATCCAAAAGTGTGTCTCCCTATATCTAACTAATCATGATACCTAATTTTCATTTTTTTTTTACAGTTAAGTCAAAGAAAAAAAAAAGATTAATTGTAAAAAGATGGAATTCAGAGAGTGCTGATTGGTTGGATATAAAAGGACATACAATTTTGAATACCGGTGATTTTATTTGATACACTTGATCTGCACGACCTGTGTGTCGCATCTTGCATGTTTTAAATTTTATTTTTATATATGTTCAAGGAAAATTGAATTACAAAGTGAATCTGTTAAGAACTTAAGATAATTGAGTTATGCACCAAACTTGTTATTTTTCAGATATATAAATGTTGTTATATTATTTATGTTTTTTATTCCTCTTTTTGTTAGATGGGGCTTATATTGGAAATTGAGTGGGTACGTGAATTAATTGAAAATAGATTCTCACATCACAAGGCATTTGAATCAATAATATTATACATATGAGACTGATGACACCTAACAATATGTTTTCTTTTACTATGACATGTGTTCCGAATACCATATTATATACTCATAGGGAAACAATATTAGATGTTCAATTGGGATATTAATTAGCCCAAGCAACTTCGACCATTAACTTCGGCTAGACATGGTGAAACATATGCGTACGACAACATGGATACAGTAATGTCGAAATCTAACATGCCAGTAGAGGTCCATATGGTTCTGGAGGATCAATATTATGTAGCATGACCAAAGCATAGACTCTATTGGGCCTTAAACATGGGTTGCTCGTCAATGTAAAGATATGGTAGTAAGCAACTTCACCACCTTACTTATGAGAACTCGAAGTAGCAACCACACCTGTAACGACCTGTATTTCGATGTTGGATATTAATCAATAATTATTTCACAGTTCCACAATGTGATTTTTCACATACGCTCAAATCAAGACTCGAAACCACTTCCGATAAGTTCAGGTGGTTTGTTACGTGAGTAAAAGGTATAAATATTGCTATATTTCAAGGTTTGATGTTTCAGAGGCAAAACGATCTCGATACGCGTGAAAATTATCGTTTCGGGGGGCAATATTCGATTATGAAAAAAAATTGTATATTCGAAACTGTGGTAATGAGATAGTGCACGTATATGAGTCTCATTAAGATTGAATTTACTGTTTGGTCGTGTGAGCCAAAACACATTTCAATTTCAATTGTGGAAACTGAATGTTTGGAAAAATTGTTAGGTGTCACAAACGATGGAATTTGGACGTGAGACATTCTATTTCGTTCAAAATGTGTTTTATGTCTAGGTCGACTATCAGTACGTATCATCGAAGTCATAATCCATTTAGCCCATTTTGGACCTTCCACTATAAATAAGGGCGTGCAGCTCGAGAATAATACACAAATAGAATTACAGTGTATTCCAATGCCCATATTCTAACGGCCGCCAACGGTTCATTCGATGGCTTCCAACTACTCGATTTTTAAACAAGCCGTCTAAAGCTGTTGAAAATCGTTGAAATAGGAACCGTTGGAAGTCATTGGTAATTCTCTGAACCCATGACCTTCAGCTCATTGTCTTCCCCAACACGAAAATAACCCTCAAATCTCCATTTCGCCGCCGCTCCAACCACCGATCAAACAACTTCTGACGCCACCTACGATATGCTGCAGCCCTTCTCCACTTTCCATGCTTGCAAAATAGGGCACTTTAGGTTTTATTTATTTATTTAAAGCCTAATTTAGATTATGATTGATTCCTAATTGCTACTATATGTTTATTACATCATATTACCTTCTAATTGCCATTATTATCATCATAATGATCAAACTACTACCAATTGCAAAATTGTCTAATTTAGTATATTGTGTATGTTTAGGATGATTTGGTTAGTATTGAACGTAGATGTGTGATAGAGTTTGCAAATGGTATAATTTATGAAAACACGAAGTATATATTATGTTAGGATTGATATATCGTAGTTTTGGATAATCTGTGCGAATACGAGTTACGAGTTTTGTGCTTATGCGAACACGCGAATTGATTTGGTGTATAATAAATTTTTGATGACTTCAAATGATTTTGATAGGAATCGTCGTAGTTAGAATTCAATAAATTGTAAAAATATATAATTTAGTACATATGTAATAAAAAGGTAAATATAAATAAATTATATATTATAATTTAATATAAACAAATATTTAAATCCCTTAGATTTTATTTGGCCATGTTATATGATCGTTATATGGATATTCGGTTTTTTTCTACAAAACAGACATCCTTATTCATCTCATACAACATTTGTCAATTTGTCCCCATATTGGACAATTTACAAGCACTATAAAGTAATTATGTTTCGTAAATCATATCACTTTAAATGTTTCACAAAATTTCTATGGTATTTCCTTTTCATTCCTTGTGTACACGCATTTGTGTACAATATAAGGAACACGGGGGAAATACTGCCGAAATTTTAATAAACCGTTTAACATGTTATGATTTACGGAATGCAATTACTGTTGTGTTTGTAATGGGAAATAGGATGACAGACCATCGAAGAAGACACAAATGTGTCAATAAACCAATAGTTGTTTATTCAAAATAAAGTTTGTTAAAAATATATATATATATATATAATTTAGTATATGTTTACTGAAGCAGTAATTAAAATATAAACAAAATATAAAACGAATGATTAATGAATTTTTTACTTTTCATCATAGGTTTTAAAGTAAGAAAAATAGTCAATTATTTTATTAATCGGAGCTGGATGTATCAAAGAACAGAAGTTAGTGGCGTAATAAGTGAACATTTTCTAAATAGGGTACATGTGCTCATCGAATTTACTTTAAGTAATATTGAAAACGATGAAGAAATTCATTGTTCATGTAGTAGATGTGAATTGTAGAACTATTTAATACCGAATATGGTTAAGGTTTATTTGAGCCAATACAGTTTCATACCCAATTATTTGTTGTGGGATCGTCATGGAGAAATTGTAGCCCCCTGATAATCAAGAACAGTAAGTGGAGGTCATTGGTGATGAAGTTAGTACGATGAATCTCATAGAACATATGGTCGAAGAAGCAACACGATCAATGTTCCCTACTATTGAAATAGATAACGACGATGTTAACGTCAAAGTGTAACCAAATGTTGGAGTTAAAAATATATTATAATTTATTGGATCATGCTAAAAAGTCCATTTGGAATGGATGTGCAAGTAGCACTCAATTATCTATAACTACATAATACATTGCAATGAAATCAATATACAAGCATACGAAAGCTGGATTTATGGCTGTTGTTCAAGCTGCTAAACGTCATATGTCATCTGATAATTTAATGTACGAAAGTATTACAAAGTAAAAAAATTTTATTTATTGTATCAAAAAATAGATACATGTTTAAATGGTTGCATGTTGTATTGGAAAGAAGATATCAATATTACAAATTGTAAAATATGTAATCGGAAAAGATACAAAACAAGGAAAAAGAATTCCTGCATAAGCGTATGCACTATTTACCCATCACTCCTAGGCTTCAAAGTTTATATGCATCATCTGTAATAGTGCGTCATATGAGATGTTGTAGTTTGAGAACACCTCAAGAAGTTACATTGTCACACCCATCCGATAAAGAAACATGAAAATATTTTGATAAGAAATATCCCGATTTCACAACGGAGAGCCGCAACGTTAGACTAGGTTTATGTATAGATGACTTCTCACCGTTTTCTCAGTTTAGTTCTAAATATTCATTTTGGTCTATAATAATCACACCTTACAATCTACCCACGTGGATGTGCATGAAAATTCCATATATGTTTCTCACAATTGTTGTCCCTGGCCATGATGATCCGGCACATGGCATTGATGTTTACTTGCAACCGTTTATCGATGAGTTGAGAAAATTATGGTATGAAGGAGTTGAAACATACGACATGTCAAAAAAGATTTATTTTTTGGATGTTCGCTTCTTTCTTAGAGATTATTAGCGATTTTTCTGCATATGCAATGCTTTCGAGTAGGGTATGGCTGGTCGTTTTACTTGTCCTTATTGCATGAAAGAAACATAAGCATTTTCCTTACCGCATGAGAAAAAACATTCATGGTTTGATTGTCATCAATGTTTTTCTTCATATAAATCAACATTTTAGAAGAGACCAAAAAAACTTTATGGCTAATAGACACGAGACTCTACGACCACCAACTGTTTGGTCAAGCAAGGATATACATGAACTTGTAAAATGTTATCTAAAGATACACGAAACCGGACAATAAATTGAAATTCAAGGTAAATCGACAGTTCATAATTGGTGCAAACAGAGTATAATGTACGAATTGCCTTGTTGGAAAAATCTCTTAATACATCATAATATTGACGTGATGCATAACGAGAAAAAACATATTTGATAGTGTGCTTAATACAGTTTTGAATATTAAGGGCAAGTCTAAGGAAGATCATAAATCTAGATGTGATATTGAGGAAATATGAAATCGCCTTGAGCTTCATATGAAGCCCAATGACTTAATAAAACCGAAAACATGTTATGAACTAGACAACAACCAAGTGAATGTACTGTTAAAATGATAGAAGGATTATGATTTTCCAATGTAATTTCCTCTAATCTTCTTTAGATGAGTCGATTATACAAATAGAAGATTGAGTGGAATGATAAACCATGATTGAAAATTTGTTACCTATCCCTTTCAAAAAACTGTTAACCGTAAAGGTTTGGAAGGTAATAATAGAACTTTGTTTATTTTACATAGAGCTTTGTTCAGCTACGTTAAAAGTTGATCATCTATTTAAACCTGAAGAAAAAATCTCTATAATACTCTGCAAACTGGAGAAAATGTTTTCTTCAGGTTTCTTTAATGTAATAGAGTATTTACCTGTTCATTTTCCATATGAAGCACATCTTCGAGGTCCTATGCAAAATTGGTAGATGTATCCATTCGAAAGTTATGTTACTATACTAAGTATGCAAATGTTGATTTAATTATAAATAAAAGTTTATATTGAATCAAAATATGTTTTATTAGTTACTTAAATCATTTAAAGAAAAAAGTAAGACAAAAAGCTCAAGTTGAAGGTTCCATTTGCAAATCATATATCGAAGAAGAAGCTTCTTTCTTTTTCTCTCATTATTTTAATGATCATGTGAACTTATCATTTGAATGTGTTATGCGTAATGATGAAACTGTTGAACAAGATTCTTCTTCTAAAGCAATGTTATCTATTTTTAAACAACATGACCGACATGTTAGAAAAAGTATGGAAGTATGGCTAGATGATAGAGATTATCATGTAGGATGTAGCACACCCATATATTCTTCTTAATTGTCCAGAAGTTGCGTCATTTGTTAAATAATTATCACATTACAACTTTCGTCAAATTTAATACTACATGTGTAAATAAAGAATATTACAATATATTATGTTTATGTTTGCAGTATTTATGAATCATAAAATCTAAGTGGCGATTTAAGCAAAGATTTCAGTATTTGGTTTTCGAACTACGTTTCAGATCCCACAAATCATGTACTCAATAAAGGTCTGAAACGTTTGGCTTTTGGACCAAAAAGAAAAAATTAAAACATATCCAATATTTTCCATTATTGGATATAAATTCAACACCAAAGAATACGATGATGAAAAATTAATAAACAATACTGGTGTATTTGTTAAAGGCAATGATGATCCTGATAATCATATAAATGATTTTTATAGTGTGGTAACTCAGATTTTGCAATTGACATATTTTACAAGACCCGCGGAGGATGTTTATTTGTTTAGATGCAACTGGTTCAGCAATGTTCCAGGTTATGATATTAACGTGCATCCAAATTATAATCTTATAGAAATTAAACATACCTCGCTTTATCAAAAGCACGACTCTTTTGTACTAGCCAAACAAGCCATACAAGCTTGTTATTCCCCTTATCCATCTCTTAAAAGGGATAAAGCAGATTGATCTGCGGTATTCAAAACCAAGGAAAAATTTACATGTGATGGAAAAAATATTTCAAATGAACAAGCCAATGAAGCAGATTTGAAGGAAAATATTGAAATGGCAATTATAGACGATCAAACTGATTTCAGACCTTTAAAGATGAGACAAATGTATTATTCGAAGCATTTGAGAGTGTAGGGAAAATCGACATAAAACACGAAAGTGAGTCTGAATCAGAAAATAATAAGGATGGAGTAATATCTACGAATTTTTACAATTATCACATTACATTTTTCTCTGATTAATATTGCATTTATCTAAGTTATACAATTTTAATGACAACAATTATACTCACACACAACACATACACAACATGACACATGTATAGAGCATGTATTACATTTTTTAATGGTTCATCATATCATAATTATTTTGAATTGTATATGTATGTATGTAGCAGGTATTATGTCTAGCTTTCGGTGATGTAGCTTTTCCCAACAGATTTGTGAGAGTAGCGACGAGCCACCAGCTCTTTCAGTGGTTTACTTGCAGCCAAAGGCTAATCATGTGTTTGTATAAAAATTAGCAGCACAACAATTTAATTTTTTTATACATGATATATCTATAATTGTCTGAAGTTCTGTTTTATATTTAACACAGGAGAATCGAGTTGGAGCCATTGGGAGTGGTTCTGAACATTTCCAAGAATGTGTACATGGCTAAGATGAACGATTTCTGGCTTAAGTGGAGCAAGATCCCTGACTCCGTTAGAGATGCTATTTGGTAAGGTTTTCTTGTAAGTTTACGTCGTTTTACAAAATTATTAAGTACAAATATATAGTTAGTAATATATTTTATCATCCCCGACTCCGCTTAACCGTTCACTTTCAGCCAAAATTCTCAACACGAAAGTTGTTTGTATTGTCGATATGAAATCATCCTAGGTTGTTGTTCATTGTTTGGATTAACGGTGTGCACGGAAGTCAATAAAAATGGTGACTCCCCAGTTTTTAGTTTTTAGCCCATTTATACTACATAGTCAAAAATTTGGTCATTGCACTAAAAGGAAACATGTGGAGGATTTAAAAATGAAGAGATTGGTCGGGTTTGAGATTGATTGGAGATCGAATGAGAGTAAAATATGTGATTTGGCATTTTTTTTGTTTTTTTTCTAGTAATCGGAGCAACTACTGGCGAAGACAGAGAGGTTTTGTAACGACCTGTATTCTATGTATCTAAGGGTTGTATAGTATTTATATTATTTGTATATGAGGCGGTATAGATGTATAACTTTGGAAAATGAATAATAGGATCATTTCCTACCTTCACTATTTTCATCGAATTTTAATGTGATCATTATACCCATGCCGAATTTTTTTCACCTATAACTTTTGATTGGTAAGGAATTTGGACCTAAAACCACTTTCATTCGATTCAAATGATGGTTTCCCATCTATGGAGTGGTTACATTGAGCAAACGAACTTACCCTTTGGGAGAAATGACTAAAACAAAGTTTGGAGAGGATTAAACAACTCAAATGGGCTTAAATGGGTTTTTAGTAGGGGGTCCAATGTCTATTTCGGGATTAGTGACTTGTGGGGGCTAAAGTGATAGGAGAACCTTCTCCTATTCATTTCACCGCTCCCAAAATAGGTCCTTGTAACCTTTAATGACATCCACCTCTTAAATAAAAAACAAATCATACTTTAATTAGCCAAAAACCATATTAAGAGGAGATCAAGTCTAATCAACTTCAAATCTAGCAAAAAGACGCTACAGTACATTGGAATCCAAGCCAAATATTCATCAACTTGGATCTAAGAAATTTCGAGCTATTAAGGTGAGTAAATAATATTCTTACTCACTAATTAGGGTGGATTAGTATGTAAACACCTTATAAAAATATGAAAAAATGCTTATAATTCGTTGTTAATATATGATGTATATATAAATCTGAGTTGATTTGGACATGATTTGTGAAACCCAAAATTTAAGGGGCTAAGGGAAATATATGCTTTTGTGTTATTTAATCTTTCTTGCGTGATCTAAATGTTGCTTGATGTGTTTGGCGTGTTAGTATATTGCCTAGGAATGCTATAATCGATGCAAACACTGACGAATTGAGAAATAGGATGGAGAAACATATAGCAATCCAGTTCGGCCATTAAGCCAGATCAGCATGGGTTCATACCTGCATGTTATTCGGTGGGGATGACAAGGACGGTCCCAAGAAGCCTTTGGCGAAGTTTCAAGTCATTTTGGGTTCTTGAGAATAAGTTATGGTCCCTTCAAATCCAGTTCAACATAAATACAGCTCCGGTTTGGCTAGTAGGGAAGTCGAACTTGGTTAAGGAGTGAAGAAGGAAGGAGCCTCCGGTTTGGCATACCGTACTTGATCCGTATCGACATGACCGATCCGAATCTGGATCGGTATACGAACTGAAGTCCAGTTTAGTAGCCGGACTGGATCTCGGTTCGGATGGTACACAAATCTAAATCAGGTCGATCCAGATTGGTGACGACGAAGAAGGGAGCATGGGTTGTAGCTTCGAGTGGTGGAGCATTCATGACATAACACCTCTTCGTGACGACAATTTCGTTCTTTGGACGACAACTCCAATACTGCTAGCCTAAAACCAAGATGCAAGGAAAGTGTAAGTGAGTTGTCGCCACCAAGGTTCCAAATGGGAGCCATCGGGGTGACTTCCAAGTTGGACTTCTCTGCGAGCACGTGTGTAAAGGAATTACTAATATTCACGACTTTGGTATCCCATTGAGAGAGTGACATGAGGATGGATCAGATCCAATGCGGTGTGGAATGATCGGCCAGGGCCCCGGAGCCAATGTGGTTGGGTAGGGTAATTGGCTACAGTGCATGCAGTGGGACATAGAGATAGTTTGGTGGAGCTCATGTGGTCGGGTCTAGTGTCACGATGGATTTGACGACCAAAGTATTAAATGTCATATGCTCAATGCACTGAGTGAGTGAATGTGAGGATGGATGCTATGTTTGAATGTTTACAATTGTTATATCATGCACACTTTTGTTTACAATGGGTATTATGATTACCATTGAGTAGAGTACATGATCATATAGGCTAACTCTATGGATGCAACGATATGTCAGGTATGATTCTCTATACTTATGTTATTACCCTATTTAGTGATTGAGATTACTATCACTCACACCAGACTTTGTCTGACTTAGGGTATTATGCGTTGCTTCTTATTACTTTAGGTGCTCTTAAATGATAAGACTAGAGACAGGTTGGTGTGATCAGGTAGTTAACCGAAGACGAGCAAGAGTCTTCTATGTATTATTACATATACTCTTGTCCCTGTTTATTTCGCTTGATCAATACTTTGGGCATAGTAGTGTATTTTGAGTAGCGATAGTATTGTGGAGATGTATCTATATTTGACTATTTGATACTATATTATAACATGGGTCTATTACTCTGATGTTTGTGATTCATTTCAGCTTATACCGTCCTGCCTGTTTTATTACAGTCTAATGTTGATACTATATTTTATTTCGTGTGTTTAGAGATATACAACGGGTTTTAGGTTACTGTTCTTATTTCAACCTTGATAATTGCCTTGCATTTGCCAACCACCACTATAGGGCACTACTTGGGTGTTGGTAGTGCAAGGCTTTCGTCAAATTTGGTATTGAACCTAGGTTGCATAGTTAATCTAGGTGGAAAGTACCAAGGGAGGGTATTTGTATGAGAGGGCATACTTTTGATATTCTTGTTTTCAAACTATACTTATATATACTATTATTATATACTTAGGGATGAAGTCGCACTACACGCATGCACCACTAAGCTGGATTCCTTGGGATGGATGATTAGTTCTATTCGTTACAGACTGAACGATGAATCGCCATATGAGGAATACTGTTAAGAACTCCACTTCTAGGTGGAAAGTACCAAGGTAGTGGTGCTCTAGTGCAGGTGTCCAGAGCCGACTTTGCTAAGATCAATAAATATTTTACCAATTTGGGTGGTAAACCATTCCAGGGAACACGGTCGTCTATGTAACTTCAGGATTGGCTTGATATCTGTAAATGCATCTCCGAGGATCTTGGACCCGATGATGCCATGAAGAGGAGGCTAGCTTCACGTCAACTTCAAGGCAAAGCTATGAACTAATGTAATGTCATTAATGCTACCACTCCCGAGGATCAGTTTGCTTGGGGTCAGTTCAAGGCTCGTTTCTAGGAGAAGTTCATTCCAACTACTTAGTAGTTGGAATTGTTTCGGAGGTTTGCTGAGCTTAAGCAAGGAGTTTGGATAATTTCTGAATATATTGCTGAATTCAATGCTTTGACAAAATACAAGATGTCCTTCGTTGACGCCATCAAGAAGAACAGAAGTTCATCACTGGGATAGATGATTGCTTGTGAGAGAGGCTTATCAAGCATATCGATGAGGTGCTTGAGTCTATCACAGGATAACTCTGAGATCAGAAAGCCTTTATCCCAAGTAAAGGACAAAGGGTGTTGTTGTTTCAAATGAGGAGCCAAAGCCGCAGGCAAGAAAAATTTTCCTTACAAAAGAAATCCCTTCCAAGCTAACGATGGACAAAAAAATAGGGCTATGTCTGAACTAGCTTGTTGTGGATATTGCAAGAAGGGCCACTATATGAATGACCATAGGTCTAAGATGGGGGTAAAAAAGTGCTTCAATTTTTACAAAGAGGGGCACTTCAAGAAATATTATCTAGAACCCCAAAGGATAAGCAGTTGGTGAGTGCATATGCTATTAGCGATGTTCCTTCTTCGTTGAATGCCATTGGTAGCAATGGAGAAGCGAAATAGTTTCGTTATTCAAGGTATGATTTCTGCTTATGATTATCCTATTTGAATTATGTTTGATACTGGGGCTTCCCATTCCTTCATATCTAGTGACATGGTAGATAAGTTAGAATAGAACTCGAAAATTTTGACCTACCTTTGGTTGTGACAAGCCCAATCGGTGGCCCTACTAACCTTTGCATGATTTGTCATGGGTTGGTCTTATCGAGTCATAGATGCATTTTTTTGTGATTACTTTGTATTAGGTTTTACTAGGTTTGGTATTATCTTGGAGTCGATTAGCATTAGAGATATAGGGTGGTGGTGGACTATGAAAAGTCTTTGATGACAATTGGTGCGTACGATAGCCGAGGAGTGGTATTGGGCTATCTACCTGGTGATAAGGAGATAGCTACTTTACTGTATTCACTTCATATTTCTCACAATGAGTTATTAGGTCTGCCTATTGCTAGCAAGTATTCGACATCTTCAAGGAGGAGACCATACTTTCACCACATACAAAGATTGAGTTTTGCATTGATTTAGTGAAAGATGCCAAACTTATAGTGATGTCCCTTTGATTGATGGCACCAAGAGAGAAATGAGAGCTCAAGGTGAAAGTGGGTGATCTCTTGAGAAAGGGATCTATTCGAAAGAGTATTTCCGAGTAGGGAGCACCAGTGGTCTTTGCCACAAAGGAAGATAGTTCCCTTCATTTTATCTGTATGCTACTATGAGCTGAATAAATTGACAAGAAAGAACAAGTATTCTCTTCCATGAATAGTTGATCTATTTGATCAACTGAATGGAGCACAGATATTTTCCTGGTTAGACCTTGCAACAAGATTTCATCAGCCATGGGTAACAAATGAGAGTGTGCTTAAAACGGCGTCTCAGACACCGTCTGGTTTTTATGAGTGGTTCGTTATGACATTTGGGTTGACCAATGCACCAATGTATCTCGTGGATCTATGAATCATGTTTTTAGGACCAATTAAATAAGTTTGTACTTGTGTTCATCGATGATATTCTTGTCTATTCACGGATAGAAGAAGAACACAAGGAACACTTGAGGATCATATTTGAGGTGTTGAGGAAACATTGGCTTAAAGTTAAATTTTCTAAGTGTCACTTCTAGAGGAGAGAAATGAAGTTCCCAGGCCATGTTGTTTTAGAGATTGGTATTATTGTGGACCCCAAAAAGGTTGCGACAATACAATATTGGTCTACTCCCAAGAATGCAAATGACATGAGTAGTTTCTTGGGGTTAGCTGGATACTAGCGAAAGTTTATCCAGGATTTCTCTAAGATAGCAGCACAGTTAACTCAATTGACTAAGAAAAAATAGGCTTTTGTCTGAGATGCAAGATGCCAACATGCATTTTTGAGTCAAAAGGAAAATTTGACATGTACATAAATGTTAGTTATTTCATCAGAGAATGAAGAAATGACGGTATACGCAGATGCTTGTGGTACCAAACTGGGTGCTGCACTAATGAAAGGGGGTAAGGTCGTCGCCTATGCTAGACAACAATTAAAATCGCACGAGAAAAAGTACCGCAGCTATGATTTAGAAATAGCAATGATTTTATTTTCACTAAAGATTTAGAGGCATAATCTTTAAGGAGAGAAATTCAAGTTGTTTACTGACCATAAATCATTGAAGTATTTATTGTCGCAAAAGGATCTTAACCTCCACCAACAACAATTGTTAGAGTTCTTAGCATCCTATTATTTTGTATACACCGTGGGAAAGGATAATGTGGTCATTGGTGCAATAAGTAGGAGACATGCCGGTTTTGAGGCTATATTCCTATAGTGGAAGCAACTGGAGTATATTGTTGGTTATGACTTCAGGCCTAGATCTGGGATGGAGCCAGAATTGTTAGCAAGCATAAGAATCAAACCTACCTTGATTGAGCGGACCAGTTCTAGTCCAAGAAGCGAGCCAAAATTAGCAGAAATCATTACCAAGGTAGAGAACGATATTGATATTAAGAATATGAGGGTGTACAAACTCGACCGAGATGGTTAGCTTTGGAAGAAAGGACGAATATTGTTCCCCATTTTGACGTTGAGGGATGAAGTGCCCAAGAGTGTCATCATTAGAAGTTGACCATATATTGTAGTGGGAATAAGATATACCACGACATGAAACATGCATATTACTAGGAAGGTATGTAGAAGGACGTAGGGACATTTATCTCTAAAGGTATGAACTTCTAATTAGTTAAGGCTGAACAAAAGAAACCTAGTGGTTTGCTACAACCGCTAGAAGTTCCTGAGTGGAAATAGGAGAAAGTCTCAATGGACTTCATTGATGAATTGTCAACGACATAAATGGGACAAGATAGTATTTGGGTCGTCATGGATCGATTAACCAAGAGTGCTATGTTAAGTCAAGTAGAACGACGACCTAGTTTTGTGTTATTCCAAGGAGTACCGAAACGTATAGTGAGTGACAGAGATCTGTTATTTACTAGTGGATTTTGGAAGAGCTTACAACGAGCTTTGGGATCTTAGTTACATCTCAGTATAGCTTACCATCCTTAAACTGACACTCAAGCCCATAGATTGAATCTCATACTGGAAGATCTCTTACGAGTTTGCATTATGGATTTTGGAAGTTCGTGGGATGATTATTTACATTTGGTTGAGTTTGCCTATAGTAATAGTTATCGGTTTAGCATTAGCAGGCGCCATACGAAGTTTTGTATGGAAGACCATTGATTAACATAGAAATGTGTTTATTTTATTCTCTTATATCTTATCTTTTTTATATAATTAAATATTACTTGGGTATTGTTTTGTCACTTTTACAGATATTCCAACCCAGCCTGCGTGCAACCAGAAAAGTAGAGAAATGGAGATCAGATTGCTGTATATTTACATTTTGAAGAAATGTGGATGAAGATCTCATATCTAGTTGCTGTTGGACAAGAAAATGATTGATAAAAGGCCATGCACACCTCAAATTAAAGGAGGCTTGCAAGAGAAAAGGAAAAAAGCCTAGAACTTGTTCCAAATGAAAAAGGCCTAAAACTTACTTGAAATAGCTTGGCCCATTTATAATTAGGGTTAGGGTTTGGTTATCTCCTATAAATACCCTTGTAATATCATTGTAGCCACCATCCCATTTTCTATTTCTTCTCCATTAATATAGTCCTTCTTCTTCGTTTTATTTTCTGCAATTTTCTATTTCTTATCAATTAGTGCCTTCTAACAATTAGATCTGGTGGAGTACTAGTTGTATTTTACATTTATTTTCATTAGTGATTGACCATCTGATTAGATTCAGCAGTAATCCTATTTTTAATTCCTGTTTGTTATTTCAATTTCTGCAGTTTTAATTTCTGTTCTTTTTATTGCATTCTTAGGTTATATTGGGTTGAATATAGATTTGATTAGATTCAGATCTGTACTCAATTCAGTAATAGTTTTATTGTTTTTTCAAAATCAATCCCCAAGCTTTGTCTAACTCGCCAAGAAATTATTTAAATAATTTGATTTAATTTGCCTCCCTGTGTTCGACCTGTATGCTACACACCTGTGCGCTTGCATAGTTCATAGGAAAGCGACGATCAAGTTTTTGGCGCTGTTGCCAGGGAGTTAACGATTAAATTTTATTATTTATTTAGTTTCTGATTCGTGTTAGTTTTTTTTTTTCCATTTGTTTTCTTGTATATATATAGAAAAAAAATTCTCGATTAGTTGATTTGGTATTGATTGCTAATACTTTAATCATCTAAACAAGAGAAGAAGAAAAAAATTTCTTTTTATTTTCCTTTTATTTCATTCCTGTTTTCAACCTCTTTCCCATTTATTTCATTTATTTGTTTCACTCTTGCAAATTCATTCCTACTTTAGACAAATAATAAAAAATAGAACTTGCCAAATTCTCTTGATTTTTTCCCTTTTCATTTTTGTTTTTCCTTTTATATTTCTTTCCCTCTTCATCTATTCCTTCTTTCCAATTTTTACTTTATTTTTATTGTTCATTATTGTTGTATATTTAATTTGCCAAATTTTCTTTAATTGGTTTCCATCTATTCCTTCCTTCCTTTTACTTCTTTTCAATTGTCAATACACTGGTTTCCATTCTTTTACAACAATAACCGAAAAAAACTTGCTTTTTTTTATTGATTGCTTTCTAATTACAACTCTCTCTCTCACTTCCTCTAATCTTTCTTTCCACCCTTCTACCACCTTGCTGATTTTCACATTTTTTTCTTTTCATTTGTTTCCATCTTTTGTCTATAATTTTCTTTTAAAAAAAAACTTTAGCAATTTCTTCTCTGTCTACTTTGATTTCTTTCTTGTTTTTGTCTGCTTTCATTTCTTTCCTCAATTCCTTCTACCCTTCCTCTCTACTCAAAAAACCTTTCTTTTTTTTCTTATTTCCTTCCTCTTTTCATTTTTTTTTCCTTTTTTGTTTTGCTTTTTCTCATTCATTTCTTTCCCTTTCTTCTTGTTCAAATTTTCAAAAAAAAAATAGCATTCTTTTTTTTATTTATTTCTTTCCAATTGCATTTCTCATTCACCTCCTACAATCTCTCTTTCTATTATTTCATTTATTTCTTTCCAGCTCTCTCCTTCATATTTTTTTTTTCTTTTCTCTCTTTTATTTCTTTTGTTGATTTTGCTACCTTTCTCTCTCTCTCTCAAAAAAAAAGAAGAAGAAGAAGAAGAAGAGGTGAGATACAAATCAAAGGCCAAAGGAAGGAACAGATTCAAGCAACGAACAAGGATTCAAAGGTCAACGGATTTGCAAATTGTGGATTTCAATCATTAATACTGCTCAATTTTTCTTGATAGATTGCCATACACCGCTGTAATATTTTCTAAACTCTACAAGTGCTTTGCTGCAAAGAAAAAAAATATAGAAATTCTATGTAAAAATCTTCTGTAGGAAAGCGGCTTGCCTGTACAATATATTAAATTCCTGCAGTTGTTATTGTCTGATTGTTGTGGTTGGCTGATATCTTTATAACTGATATCTGCATTCTCATTGTTTTCAACAATAAAAATAGACATTGCAAAATAATATAATTGAAAAGTGATGCTTTGTGAAGTTGATTGTCTCGTATAATTGGATCGCGGATATATAGTAGTTCAACTTATTGAACTATTAGCAAAAGAGGTTGCATACTACCCGTAAAACTTGGGTCGTATCCCTTAGTATTTATACTATATGCGAACTTCCGTAAGACCCTCTTCCCCCTTCCAATTGAGTCAGTTAATTAATAGAGCACAACCCATTCTTTTATACTATTTTGAAGTGAGAATAATTTCTATCTTGTCATAACTTCATTCAAATGTCTGATTCAAAAAAAATCCTTGAGAGAATTGTGGGTTAATAATCAGAGTAGACGTCCTCTTGAAGAGTATAAATATGAATTGCAAATCATGAGGCAAAATTTTCCAAAATTTTATAAGCCCAATGTCGACAATTTTCAAAATTTTCCAACTGACCAACATTTTCAAATTCATAGAAATGATCAAAATGGAGATTTCAATTCAAATGTCAATAATTTCGATTATGGGCCACATCCACATCAAAATAGCTTTGAATCCCAATATAGCTTTGATCCACATCAATATGGGGTTGTGAACCAAAATTTCCAAAATTATAGTCCGTATCAACATCTTGAAAATAACCAAAATTGCAGTTTTCACTCGAATTTTAATAGTTTTGGTTACGAACATAATTTCTATGATCAAAATGATTTCCAATATCATTGTCATTCTCCTGAAAATTCAAACAACCACCACATTGGAAATAATATTAATTGTGAAATTGATGTGGACTATAATTTTGAGAATCAAGAAATCCAAAATGAGAGCTCTCAAATCAACGATTCTGAAGAATACCATCTTAACATTATTAGAGAGAGGGTAGAAAATCAAGATAGACAACTTGAGGAAAAAAAAGACAGCTTGATGAACTTCTTTGTTTAATGACGTCTTTTAAGGAACAACTCGAGCAACAAAATCAAATTCAAACATGCGATGAATCAGGAAATAATCCATTCTTTACTGATAGTGAAAATTTTCAAATAATAACTTTGGAAATTGAGAATAACCATCTAAATGAAGTTGTTCACAATTTAGTAAATGATTTGGACTTCGATTCTTTTCAGAAAAAAGATTTAAGCGTAGATTTTGATCTTCCTCTTTTAGGCTGCGAAAAATTTGAAATTCTAGAAATTGAAAAAAAATCAAAATGTTGAATTTTTCAATTCAAATTTGGAAAAGGATTTTAATGAACATGAATTTTTTGGATTGTATGAGGATGAGTTGCCAAATGAGGGTGAAATAGAATCAAGCCATGAATCCAAGTTTCAAAATTTTAACTTTGAAGAAACTTCCAACGAACTTGAAGTTATCAGTGTTGAAAATATGTTGTCCAGTAATAAAATTGAGAAATGTGATCATATAGTCTTGAATAACACTCAGAATTTAAATCTAACGATTGCAACTGAATTTATATATGATCACAAATTTTTGAACAATTACACTAATAAATTTGTTGAACACATGAATTACTTTTGGAATGTTGGCTTGGTTGAAAAACTTCATGTTAGGATGACCCTAGACGTTTATCTTCTGGATTATAAATCTAGGTATAAAGATGAGATGGTTTTCAAAATTCTTTGCTTAATAGAAAACATGCCTAGACATAGCGGGAATCTGATTCATCGGGCTAGAACCAAGTGTGGGGGGGGGGGGGGAGGGGGGGGAGTTGGTGGCATTCGTTGCATCGCATGCATCGTAAACACATATATCATTGTACATATGATCAATTCTTACATATAGTTAGGTTGCATTTCATTCTGCAAATCATTTTGCATCTAATCTATCTATGAGTTTTGTCATTCAAATTTAGGAAACGTGCTACAGTGTGGACACTGTTTTGTCCAAGTGTGGGGGGAGTCTGCATTTCATTCATTCTTGTTTTTTCCCTTTATTTTCTCTTTCATTTCATTTTCAGCCATTTAAATAGGACCATCATGCATTTTAGATTGTAGCATATATTTTTTTGAAAATACGACACATTTTAGATTGATACAACAAAATAAGTTAACGATTGTTAATCAGTTGATAGTATTTTTTTCTCTTAACTAAGATCAAATAAGAAATATGATGAAAAGTTGAATTTTGAGGGATAATAGTGTAACCGGTACATAGGGAGATTCTTAGGTGATGGCCATGAAATTTATTCTAAATTGTAGTCTTTGTTTAATGAGTGGAGGACTTAAAATACTTATATTGGCTTTTCGATTCTTTAAAACTAAGTTGTGTTAAGCTGAATTCGTGTAACTCTCTCTTGTTCTTACATTTCCAATAAAAATAATAACAACCCAAGGGTATCTAACATTGCTTGTATATCTAGCGTTGGTGTGCAAACCCGCCAAGCTCTATCCGACATGTTGTTGACAAAGTCAGCGTTGGAATATCTTGGTCTCATTTTATGAGATTGGACACCTAAGGATTACCGACACATTGTTGACAAAGTCAAAGTCGGTCTGCACAATCCGCCAAGCTCTTTACCCACTCTCCGTTAGTCCGCGAGGCAGTGCATGGGTGGTAAACCTTGGTCTTCTGAGTTAGTTGTATGTAATTAATCGTAAATTTCAATTTTTATAGAGATAGAGAATAAGCGATGATGCCCAAACACTTCTTGACCTTATTGATTTGACTAGCCATACACAAGGAAATTAGAATACCACTTCACAAACTATGACAAGAAAACTGAGAATCTATTTCGTGGCTGCACTATGTTATCGACCGAACCAACTGGCCAAACTAGAGTTTAACATTGAAAACTTGAATTATATCGAAAATTTGTGACAAGTTGAGGTATCTAAAGTACAATTAACTAATTAGAAATTTTTAACTTAATTTGTTGTACCACTTTTCTAAAACAAGTCATGTTGTCATTTTTTTTGTTTTTTTATATATATCCATTTCATTCATGTAGTTGCATTAGATCCACACATACTGCATTTGGATTTTGTGGGTAGTATCCGCTGAAAACCCTCACGAGACACCACTCGTCCTACTAGGGACACCTAGAGGTTTAACGGCTTGTTTCATACGCTCAATGCAATCGTGTTTCCTACGAAAGTGTGACCTATCTAGTTTAGTTTTTCATTTCTTGTTTTACTCGAGGACGAGTAAAAGATAAGTGTGGGGGTATTTGAGTAACATAGAAATGTGTTTATTTTATTCTCTTATATCTTATCTTTTGTATATAATTAAATATTACTTGGGTATTGTTTTGTCACTTTTACAGATGCTCCAACCCAGCCCGTGTGCAACCAGAAAAGTAGAGAAATGGAGATTAATTGCTACATATTTACATTTGAAGAATTGTAGATGAAGATCTCACTTCTAGTTGCTGTTGGACAAGAAAATGATTGATAAAAGGCCATGCACATCTCAAATTAAAGGAGGCTTGCGAGAGAAAAGGAGAAAAGTCCTAGAACTTGTTCCAAATGACAAAAGGCCTAAAACTTACTTGAAACAGCTTGGCCCATTTGTAATTAGGGTTAGGGTTTGGTTATTTCCTATAAATACCCTTATAATATCATTGTAGCCACCATCCCATTTTCTATTTCTTCTCCATTAATATAGTCCTTCTTCTTCATTTTATTTTTTATCATTTTTCTTTTTCTTAGCAATTAGTGTTGTCTTCACAATTAGTTTTGGTAGAATACCAATTGTCATTTACATTTTTTTATTAGTGATTAGTCGTTTGATCAGTTTCAACGACAATGCTAATTTTACTTTTTGTTGTTCTTCTTTTTCTGCAATTTTAATTTCTATTCTTTTTACTGCTTCCCTAGATCAATATTGGATTGGAACAGATTTGATAAGATTTAGATTTGATTCAATTCAATAATAGTTTAATTTCGGTTTCAATTTCATTTGCTTTCAAAACCAACCTCAAAGATTTGTCTAACTCGCCCACGAAATTATATAAATAATTTAATGTAATTTACCTCCCTGTGATTCAACCTGCATACTACACAATCTGTGCGCTTGCAGTATTTATTTCATAAATCGTGCTTTTCTATTTATTAGAAAGCGACGATCAACCATGCAATGCCCCTTCCCGTTGGCTGGAAGTAGGAAAGAAACTGATACATGGGCCAAATATGGTTAGGAAAATCATGGAGAAGATTGAGATCATTTGGCAACGACTGAAAAATGCTTAAGACAAGCAGAAGAGCTATGCCGATAAGAGATGTAGAGATTTAGAATTTTCCATTGGTGTTTTGGTGTTTGTTAAGGTTTCTCCTTTGAGGAGTGTGATTCGGTTTATTAGAATGGGAAAGTTAGCACAAAGATTCACTAGTCTCTTCTCGACCCTTGAGCAGGTTGGATGTTTGTCCCATAAAGTCGATCTACTTCAAAAGATGGCTAGGGTGCACAACATGTTTCATGTTTCTCATTTGAGAAATTCGTACATGATTCCGAAGAAACTATAACACCAGATCAATGTGATGATATCGAGGTGGAATTGGAAGCTACTGGAGTTCGCAAGCCTATTCATATCATCAGAAATGATACAAGGTAACTTAAAAGGAAAGTCCTAATGCTTGACAAGGTCTAGTTAGGAGAAGATGAGGGCGATTGTACTTGGGAAACTGAGGAAAACATGAGGATGTTGTATCCAGAGCTTTCACTTGGTAAGTTTTCAACCCATTGCTCTTAATTCCATTTCGAGATATCATCAATTTTCTTTTGTTTATTATCCGGAATGCTAGGATAGGATAGTATTATCCATTCTCATTGTGATGGCTTTTCATGTATGCTGGATTTTGATGATTGGTATGCATGTAGGATAATATCATCCTGATCAGTCTTCTGGCTACCCTTAACCACAAATGCAGCCAAGGCATACACTCTAAATGGAACTGTACAGACCATGCCTCTATGGGTACAACTTTATTAGGCCTAACACTTAGGGCAATCGTAGAGTGCCATCATGTCCCATAGAAGTCCAACACTTCTTTCCAGTCCCGTTAAGTAATAAGTTTGACATGATCCCACCGTGTCTTCGGACGCCTCTGATGATTTTCCTTGTTGAACTCTTCATCTCCACAAAGTGGACCAAACACATACCGCTATTTCATTAAACACTATGTCTAATTTATAATTACGCATTTTATTTCCTTGTCTTTTTATTGATTAATATCATTCATTAATTTATTTGATCAGAATATTATCTGTTCATCAATTGCCTAGTCACAAAGTCTACCATAGAATCTTAGTCTCGTAACTTACACCTTGTAAACCAATATGTTCGTATTAAAGCCTTAGGCTCATAACTTACTCCTTGTAAATCATTATGTTCATACTAAAGCCTAATGCCTTTTAACAATTTTCTATCATATTCATATTTGCAATTAAACTATGTTCGTTTTATCTTGATTTCCTAATTTCACATTCGTGCAAATATAACTTACGATTGTAGGTGTATAATAAACCGCACATATTCCTTCTTTCTTTCATAACGACTTTCGATTATATTACTCTTTCTTCTTTCTGTTTTTACAGTTTATTCTTTAAGAAGTTAGGAATATTCCCTATTGATTGATTACTAAAACCATATAGAATTTATTCCCATAGTTTTAGGGAATCACGAACAGAAACCGAAAATTACAAGACATTAATTTTCTAAAACCACTCAGTAATCAAATTAGTGTGCAATACGGTTAATTCCGTATTTCACACTAATCCATACCTTTGCATGTTTTCGTGTTTGCAATCATGTTTATTATTTTCCTTATTGACCAAACTATGCAAATATATTTCTCTTTTCTTAACCAATCAATATAGGTTATTCCTAACCATTCATTTTATATATGTATGTTGTTTCCCCTCTTTTTATTTTCAACCTATGTCCCCTTTTTGTTATTGTTTTGGTATCACTATAAGAAAAGTTTAAGATAGCGATAGATAACAGCGATGGAATTTTCCATCATTATATTTGCGATGGTTTTGTGACAGATATGCAAGGGAAAATTTCAATTTTATTTTTTTTGAAATTATCTTTTATTATTGTCGAACCTTATTATATTTGTCTCTAAATCATTGCAAATTGCATCAATTTACAAACGGATAAATTTTGACACTAATTTCCATCATGAATTGAGGCAGATTATGGACGGAAGCATTTTGAAGCTATTTTGCGATGGATTTTCCAAGGAATTTGCAAGGGATGCTTATTTCTTAATTGGAATTTGGGAAGGCTTGTCCAACTTAACTATGATAAATTTTGTAATATATATATTTAATAATCAAAGATTAATGATTAATAATTAAAAAATAATTTTAATAATTAATTTTTATTGTTTACTAATTATTACTAAATAATTGTTAACTAACAATACATATTAAATAATTTCTACAAATAATAATTATTAATAAATAAATAATTACTATTAATGATACATAATTAGTAATAATATTTAATAATACATTTACTAATTAATAATTAAAATTAAATAATTAAAACTAGTTTTCATTATTTAACACTATTTATTATTAATAATTAATGATTAATATGTAGTCTTTAATAATTGAGAAATACTATTTATTATTTAGTATCTAATATTTAATAATTATAATAGATTTTTATTGATCAATAATAATTATCAAATAATTGACAATAGTAACAATAAATATTAAATAATTTCTAGTAATAACAATTAATTAATAATAAAAATTAAACAATATATATTGTTTAGTATTTAGTATTTAATAATTTTGATTAAAATCGTATTTATATGCATTAACTTAATAGAACTAATCTTTGCAAATGTTTTTATTAATTTACGAAATTAATGGTTTTTGCAACTTAGGTCGTTTGAGGCACATTTTTTGCATTGCAATCATATCAAAGTGCTCCCCATAACGGACTGAGTTTGAAATCAATCCGTACAACATACTATTTTCTAATGTCTGTTCAAATCACACTACGTTAGTTTCAAAACTATGGCCTTCTGCGTCAATGTCGAGAAGCCTAACTATAACAACCCGAATTTCCCCGCCCTTCTAACTGGCCGCAAGGTCCGATCCGAAAGTCGGAAATGCTCGGATTATTAACTTTGGGCGCACAACAACATCAAAACAAACATAAGAGACCTTTTATTAACATCATATAAATGTTACACCAGAGTACAGAACATTTCAGAGTACATCAATAATAATAGAGCGGAAGATAAATTACAGTAAATGTAATACAATACAGCGAAAATAAATAAACTAACACAGTGGAATACTATCAATGCTCTGGACATATGTAACAACCCGAAAAATCTGAGCCAATTGGCTATTTTAATGGATTTTAAATATTTAAAATAAAATATTTTAAATAATAACGATAAAAAGTAGGTCTGAATCGATGTTTGAAAATAAATATAATTATTTTAAATTATAAACAAGGCCTGAAACGGCGTGGCAGTTTTGAAATAGGAATTCAAACTTTGACTGACTATACCGGGTGCAAAATAAAATGGATTTTATGAAACCAAAAATATTTAAATCTGTTAGTGAATATCTTTCTAATGAATTTGAAAAATCGAAGTTTCGTAGCGGGAATCATAAGTTATGGCCAAATGAATTTTCAGAAAGGTCGCTATAGAGAATATATAGCCCTTGAAAATGGACATTTTGCAAACGACCTCAGAATTCGTCAAAACCACTTTTATTGGATCCGGGATGTCAAATTATTGCTAGGTTTCAAATTTCATAATTTTTGAAGTTAATATGTGAGCGTAGGAAAGAAAAATGTGTTTGGTGAATTTCTGTTAAATTGGATCGACCAGAAAATGGCTATTTTTCAAACGGTCTCAGAATTCGACGAAACTAGTTTTTTTGGGACCGTATCGTCAAAACATAGCTAGATTTATTTTTCTGGAATTTTTAGAATCAGTATGTGGCCCCGGCAAATTGAAATGTACATTCAAATCGAATATTGAATGTTTTATATTTTAATTTGAAGGAAAACTGACTGAAACAGTCGAATGGGCCTACGAAACATACCCCATTGTGTTCGGGATGGGGGAATTTGGCTAGGAGCGACAGTCGTTGGGTTTGAAAAGGAGTTCCTTTAAGAAAACACTATTTTAAAATTTTAATAAAGCACCGACCAATAGAAATTCTCCTTCATAAATAAAAAATTATAAAAATTCCCCAAAACTCCCTCCCCCCCCCCCCCCCCCCGCCCCCCGCGCCTCCATCTGCTCTCGACGCAAAGCGTTCACCGTCGTTCCCATGCCGATTCCGGCGAATCCCTCGCGAATTACCCCCTCCCCCTTCACAACTTTTTGAAGCTTTCCTCCTCTTCTTCAAATCAACTCCTAGCACTCCCCCTATCGTCGCCTCTACAACGCGCATCACCTCCTGGAAGTTCGCCGCTTCCTTTCGCCTCCGTTCCTCCATCTCGAGCTCGAGTTGGATGAAACCCCTGGCGCCGGAAAGCTCTCTCGGAGCACTACAACGTGGTGAAGTCCGATCGTGCTATAGCATCGCGGATTGATCGAAAAACTAAAACCTAGTTTTGAAGAAAACAGAAAGGTAACGGCTTATTTTATTTTAAACTGATTATAGCACTTCTAAGCGCTACGGTTTTTGATTTCACTGTAAAAATCATATCTTTTTCGTTTCTTTTCGAAATTCAGTGAAATAAGAGACAGTGGACTCGTGTGGACGTCTTCTACATTCTAGAAGAGACCGGATATTTTTCAGAGCCTTCTGCTATTTTTGGTGGAGTGGAACCCAATTTGAGATTTCTAATTTATAAACGATACGGAAAACAACGATGTATAAATTATATAGTCGATGTATGAGTTTTATAAGCATTGTACACCTCATGTATAAGCGTTGTATAAGTTGTATGTTCGATGTATAAGTTATATATGCATTGTAAAAATTATATATGCGTTGAAATGATTGAAATGAAGTGAAATGAAATTGAAATATATTTATATACGAATATATATATATATATATATACACTCCCCTCGTCTACAGACCATGGACAATATATATTGGTTGTGATATTGTTTGGATTATTGGTTGATGTGAAATTTGGTGTAAATCATGAATGATTGATTGTGGTTGAAAAATACCTGTTTGTGGTTGAGAATTATTTTGGATGAAACAACATTGGATTAGTTTGTGGAAAAGAAAAATAAACATGCTCGTCTGCGTACAAATTAGATGCATGAAATCCACATTGTCAAAAACCACGAGGTTTTAAGGTAGAGCGAGGAGCCGTACTAGGGACGGTGCCGGTTTTAACTACCCTACCGTTATGCTGCCGAAATTTTCAATAATATTCATGTGTTAGAATTATTTTCATGTGTTGAAACTATATTCATGTGTTGAATAGAAATTCATGTGTTGAGTAGAAATTCATGTGTTGAATAAATTCTTTGAAATATAAAAATAATATTTTTACCTTATATATGAACTATATAAAATAATCGTGTTTTGAAATAAATTGTTTTACAATAAAAATCACATTTTTATTATATATAAAAACTATAGAAAATATTCATGTGTTGAATAGAAATTCATGTGTTGAATAGAAATTCATGTGTTGAATGAATTCTTTGAAAGATAAAAATAACATCTTTATTATATATATCAACTATAGAAAATATTCATGTGTTGAATAAAGAACTAGAATGATAAAAATCATATTTTTATTGTATGTGTGAAGTAAAAAACATTCATATGTTGAATATATAGATTGAACAATAAAATCTACATTTTTATTGTGAATATGAAGTGCTAAAAATATTTATGTGTTGAATAAATATTTTTGATGATAAAAATATCATTTTTATCAAATATATGAAATGAATGTAGTTTTGAAATCAAAGAAAGAATTACATTTATATATAATTATATAAATATAATTAAAATAAATCGAATAACGAAGCTGCAGTTCGTGTTTTGAAACCGTTATTCAAACGATTAGTGCGGGAGATCCGACTATCGGATTTTCCCGAAACCAAAACCATTGGGTTCTCTTTGGAAATATCTTTCCAACGACACCACTTTGTGAAGATCCAACGGTTGGATTGTGTGGAATGTTTAATTCAAATCTGAAGAAAAGCAACGCCAGAACCGATTATATATATATATATATATATATATATAATTAAATTAAATCGAATAACGATGCTGCATTTCGTATTTTAAAATCGTAATTTCAAACGATTAGTGCGGGAGATCCGACTGTCGGATTTTCCCGAAACTGAAACCGTTGGATTCGTTTTGAAAAGATCTTTCAAATGACATAAAATTTTTGATAATCCAACGGTTAGATTTTCAGATATGTGTAAATCAAATCTGAAGAAAAACAGCGCTACGGCCACGTTATGGCCTGAAGTTTCGTTTGAATAAATTGGCTATTTTTAAACAAATAAAAATAGCGATAAATCGTGATAAAATATTATAAACAATATGGAATGGAAATAAACTGAATTCGCTCGGTTTATGTGATATTTGTTGGTTGAATGTGTTTGGCGTGAAAATTACATTAAAGAACAGAATTAGTGATATCGAATAATTTAACCATTGAAATGAATTGATTTGAAATTCTAAATATACGTGAACTATTTGAAAAGGCCGAGTTAATTCCCATTTCAAATAATTGATCGACGATTAAAAGTCGAAGATATGAAGACGGTGCAAGACTGATGATCTGCACGTCGAATGGAGGGGTGCTACTGATGCTCATGATGGGAGTAGCTACCTTGAAGGGGCTGAAGCAGTAGCCATCCGGACGTACTTGTTGATTGTACGGATATGCGAGGTATTGAATGCCTCCGATTTCGTTCAGACCTAGAACGAACTTGTAAATGGACTGTGTGTCTGACATGGGATTTTTTTTCTGTGCTGATTGATCTCTATTAAATATATATCTATTTGGCGGCAGAGAATTTATTCTCTTGCTTAATGCCCTTTTCTGAGACGTACGAGCTCAGAGGTTATATATTGGTAGAAATCAGTCGTACGGAGTGAATCGCCTCTGTGGCATGCCTAAGTGGCAAAGGATCAAGGCTTCTGTTGAAAAGCAAAGTCTTGTGATTGATGATCAAAGCACGGCCTATGTGGCATAGCTTTGTGTATAACGTGAATTCACGAGCGTCACACCCCTGTATGAACCAGAAACGGGAGGGTCCTCAGGGAGGACATGCGTCTCTTTCTAGCTAGGGTGGTGTCAGTGACCTACCAGCCCTGACATTTATATTATTTTCACCTGTGTGGTTGTTGCTGTTGCGAGGCGCCTCAGATATATCGGTGACTATGTGGAGTCGATGGAGTCGTAGGACTCATTTACGCCCCAAAGGACGCGGAGACGTAGTGTTCAGGCATAATAATCCACATCGGTGGACCGGCCTTGACGATCCAAGGCTTGCCTGCGTGCTTGCCTGAGGCTCGGGCTAGATAGTCTTGAATTTGGTAAGGACTATCTTTTGCCTTGGTTCATGACAGAAATCCAGTTTCCAAATACGACATCGTGCGGTTTTGATTGTATACCTATGTATGGCGACATAGTGGTATGGGGCATTAATGTCGTCTATGATTGATACTTATGATTTGAAATTGTTTTTGAAACATATAAACACTAGTAATAATATCAAATGCTCTTGTTTTATTCGTATCAAGCATATTTTGGCCATTATAAGGTAAAACTCTATCCTCCAGTTTGTGTTGCATGTTGTGATGGGAAATGAGTCTTATAACGGCTTCATCTTTATAAAAAGCATTGCGATGTTTAAAAGATTTATTTGTTTTAAAGCATTGGCAATCCAATGGAGTAAACCCGTTCCGCGAAAGTGGCGTGGTCCTGTGATTGACCATATTATAAGATGTGTTAAGTAGATTTTTCATACTAGTCCCATGACTGATTCGTAGTTTGTTTCACTTGCAAACTCGGGTGCCCCTATTTCTACATGGGCAGCCTTGCATTCAGGTTTTAGCAGGCTCTTTCTGGATAGTTGGAGCTGAAGATGGATTCTATCATTTATCTCTTTTTATGCTGTTCAGCTCCTATTGTACATATTATGTTTGTTTTCCGCTGTAGACATTTATGTATAGCTGAACTGTATTTTGTACTAAGTATGATCTTGTATATTGTGTAACTCTGATGATTATAATTATCCAGTGTATTCTATTGTACATTATCTGGTGTATTTATTTATTTCTGTTCTGCTGTTATCTGTTTATGTGTTATATTCTAAAGATTACCCTTGCCACCGTCTTATGGGGTTTGGGGCCGTCACAAACGTGGTATCGGTGCATTGGTTAAGCTTAGTTCTGGAATATAACATACTAACGAACTCATCAGAGATAGAACTAGTAGAGTTCTTGGACGAATAACTCATTACAGATAGGATCAGTAAGGTCCTAGTATGAGTATAGCAGAATCAGAATAACTCGTTAGAGATGGGGTCAGAAATGCCCCAGAACGAGTTGAGAGTTATATGTTTATAAATAACGTATTTGTGATTATATATTTATATAGTCTGGTTTTAGAAATATGATTTTTGAATATATAAAAGATATAATTTGAAAAGTTAAAAACAAATTGATTGTTGCTTGTGTTGTGTGATTGTGGATTTGATTAATTAAATTATTAGAATGATAGTTACTTTAATCAACAAGAGAATGATGGTAAATTTATTCGATTAAATCACACATTGAACTGATTTAAAAATAGATAGAAAATATATACATGTGCATTATATATGTTTGAACAGGTAAATGGATTAACTGTTGAGTAAAGAATTTATTTGCGTGCCCGAGAAATAGGTAAACCTTAATGAGTTGGATGCGCAATTTTATTATTATATCAACTCATGTGAATGCCATTGGATGCGAATTGCTGGTTGTTCTGTGTGTAATAATAAACGTCACCATATGATAGTAACAATTAGTTTTGGACTACACTACATGGCATACTTCTTGAGGATGGGCATACTTCATCATATACCACATAAGCATGTTGAAACTCGTGTGGGGTTTTTATTTTCATGTGTTAGAATTTGAAAATTTAGTGTGTTAGCCAATTTTTGAAGAATCTGAAAATTCTTAGAAACCAAAAAGTTGAAGAATGGAAGCCAGATTAAAAGTAGAGTTGGTTAATTAAACCACTTTCGACTTTGTTCCTTTTCAGGGACGAAAAGTTTTAAGTGGGGGAGATTGTAACAACCCGGAAAATCTGAGCCAGATTAAAATTTTTAAATTGACTATTTTAGTGGATTTTAAATATTTAAAATAAAATATTTTAAATAATAACATTGAAAAGTAGGTTTGAATAGATGTTTGAAAATAAATATAATTATTTTAAATTATAAACGAGGCCTGAAATGGCACGACAGTTTCGAAATTGGAATTCAAACTTTGACTAACTGTACCGGGTGCAAAATAAAACGAATTTTAGTGAAACCAAAAATATTTAAATCTGTTAGTGAATATCTTTCTAATGAATCTGAAAAATCGAAGTTTCGTAGCGGGAATCAAAAGTTATGGCTAAATGAATTTTCAGAAAGGTCACTATAGAGAATATATAGCCCTTGAAAATTGACATTTTGCAAACGACCTTAGAATTCGACGAAACCACATTTGTTGGATCCGCGACGTCAAATTATTGCTAGGTTTCAAATTTCATAATTTTTGGAGTTAATATGTGAGCGTGGCAAAGGAAAATGTGTTTGGTGAATTTCTATTAAATTGGATCGACCAGAAAATGGCCATTTTTCAAACGATCTCAGAATTCAACGAAACTTGTTTTGTTGGGACCGTATCATCAAAACATAGCTAGATTTATTTTTTTGGAATTTTTAGAATCAGTATGTGACCTCGGCAAATTGAAATGTACGTTCAAATCGAATATTTAATGTTTTATATTTTAATTTGAAGGAAAACTGACTGAAACTATCGAATGGTCCTACGAAACATACCCCATTGTGTTCGGGATAGGGGTATTTAGCAAGGAGCGACAGTCGTTGGGTTTGAAAAGGAGCTCGTTTAAGAAAACACTATTTTAAAATTTACTAAAGCATCGACCAATAGGAATTCTCCTTCATAAATAAAAAATTATAAAAATTCCCCAACACGCCCCCTGCCCCCATCTGCTCTCGACGGAAAGCGTTCACCATCGTTCCCAGGCCAATTCCGGCGAATCCCTCGCGAATTACCCCCTCCCCCTTCACAACTTTTTGAAGCTTTCCTCCTCTTCTTCAAATCAACTCCAACCACTCCCCCTATCGTCGCCTCTACAATGCGCATCACCTTCTGGAAGTTCGCCGCTTCCTTTCGCCGCCGTGCCTTCATCTCGAGCTCGAGTTGGATGAAACCCCAGGCGCCGGAAATCTCTCTCGGAGCACTACAACGTGGTGAAGTCCGATCGTGCTATAGCGTCGCGGATGGATCAAAAAACTAAAACCTAGTTTTGAAGAAAACAGAAAGGTAACGACTTATTTTATTTTAAACTGATTATAGCACTTCCAAGCGCTACGGTTTTTGATATCACAAAAATCATATCTTTTTCGTTTCTCGTCGAAATTCAATGAAACAAGAGACATTGGACTCGTGTGGACGTCTTCTACATTCTAGAAGAGACCGGATATTTTTCTGAGCCTTCTGCTATTTTTGGTGGAGTGGAACCCAATGTGAGATTTCTAATTTGTAAACAATATGGAAAACAATGATGTATAAATTATATAGTCGATGTATGAGTTATATAAGCGTTGTATAAGTTGTATGTTCGATGTATAAGTTATATATGCGTTGTAAAAATTATATATGCGTTGAAATGATTGAAATGAAGTGAAATGAAATTGAAATATATTTATATACGAATATATATATATATATATATATACACACACACACACTCCCCTCGTCCAAAGACCATGGACGATATATATTGGTTGTGATATTGTTTGGATTATTGGTTGATGTGAAATTTGGTGAAAATCATGAATGATCGATTGTGGTTGAAAAATACTTGTTTGTGGTTGAGAATTATTTTGGATGAAATCACATAGGATTAGTTTGCGGAAAAGAAAAATAAACATGCTCGTCTGCGTACAAATTAGATGCATGAAATCCCCATTGTCAAAAACCGCAAGGTTTTAAGGTAGAGCGAGGAGCCATACTAGGGACGGTGCCGGTTTTAACTACCCTGCCGTTATGCTATCGAAATTTTCAATAATATTCATGTGTTAGAATTATTTTCATGTGTTGAAACTATATTCATGTGTTGAATATAAATTCATGTGTTGAGTAGAAATTCATGTGTTGAATAAATTCTTTGAAATATAAAAATAATATTTTTACCTTATATATGAACTATATAAAATAATCGTGTTTTGAAATAAATTGTTTTACAATAAAATCACATTTTTATTATATATATAAACTATAGAAAATATTCATGTGTTGAATAGAAATTCATGTGTTGAATGAAGCTCATGTGTTGAATGAATTCTTTGAAAGATAAAAATAACATTTTTATTATATATATCAACTATAAAAAATATTCATGTGTTGAATAAAGGACTAGAACGATAAAAATCATATTTTTATCGTATGTGTGAAGTCAAAAACATTCATGTGTTGAATATATAAATTGAACAATAAAATCTACATTTTTATTGTGAATATGAAGTGCTAAAAATATTCATATGTCGAATAAATATTTTTGATGATAAAAATATCATTTTTATCAAATATATGAAATGAATGTAGTTTTGAAATCGAAGAAAGAATTATATTTATATATAATTAGATACATATAATTAAAATAAATTGAATAACGAAGCCGTAGTTTGTGTTTTGAAACCGTGATTTCAAACGATTAGTGCGGGAGATCCGACCATCGGATTTTCCCGAAACCGAAACCGTATGTTTCGCTTTGGAAATATCTTTCAACGACATCCACTTTGTGAAGATCCAACGGTTGGATTGTCTGGAATGTTTAATTCAAATCTGAAGAAAAGCAGCGCCAGAATCGATTATATATATATATATATAAATATATAAATATAGTTAAATTAAATCGAATAACGACGCTGCAGTTCGTGTTTTGAAATCGTAACTTCAAACGATTAGTGCCGGAGATCCGACCGTCGGATTTTCCCGAAACTGAAACCGTTGGATTCGTTTTGAAAAGATCTTTCAAATGATATAAAATTTGTGATGATCCAACGGATATATTTTCAGATATGTGTAAATCAAATCTGAAGAAAAATGGCGCCATGGCCGCGTTATGGCCTGAAGCGTCGTTTGAATAAATTGGCTATTTTTAAATAAATAAAAATAGTGATAAATCATGATAAAATATTATAAACGATATGGAATGGAGATAAACTGAATTTGCTCGGTTTATGTGATATTTGTTGGTTGAATGTGTTTGGCGTGAAAATTACCTTAAAGAACAGAATTAGTGATATCGAATAATTTAACCATTGAAATGAATTGATTTGAAATTCTAAATATACGTGAATTATTTGAAAAGGCCGAGATAATTCTCATTTCAAATAATTGATCGAAGATTGAAAGTCGAAGATATGAAGACGGTGCAAGACCGATGATCTGCACGTCGAATGGAGGGGTGCTACTGATGCTCATGATGGGAGTAGCTACCATGAAGGGGCTGAAGTAGTAGCCGTCCGGACATACTTGTTGATTGTACGGATATGCGAGGTATTGAGTGCCTCCGGTTTCGTTCAGATCCAGAACGAACTTGTAAATGGACCGTGTGTCTGACATTGGATTTTGTTCTGTGCTGATTGATCTCTATTAAATATATATCTGTTTGGTGGCGGAGAATTTATTCTCTTGCTTAACGCCCTTCTCTGAGACGTACGAGCTCAGAGGTTATATATCGATAGAAATCAGTCGTATGGAGTGAATTGCCTGTGTGGCATGCCTAAGTGGCAGAGGATCAAGGCTTCTGTTGAAAAGCAAAGTCTTGTGGTTGATGATCGAAGCACTGCCTGTGTGGCATAGCTTTGTGTATAACGTGAATTCGCGAGCCTAACATCCCGGTATGAACCAAAAACAGGAGGGGACCTCAGGGAGGACATGCGTCTCTTTCTAGCTAGGGTGGTGTCAGTGACCTACCAGCCTTGACATTTATATTATTTTCACTTGTGTGGTTGTTACTGTTGCGAGGCGCCTCGGACATATCGGTGACTATGTGGAGCCGATGGAGTCGTAGGACTCATTTACGCCCCAAAGGGCAGGGAGACGTAGTGTTCAGGCATAATAATCCACATCGGTGGACCGACACTGATGATCCAAGGCTTGCCTGCGCGCTTGCCTGAGGCTCGGGTTAGACAGTCTCGAATTCGGTAAGGACTACCTTTTGCCTTGGTTCATGACGGAAATCCAATTTCCAAATACGACATCGTGCGGTTTTGATTGTATACCTATATATGGCGACATAGTGTTATGGGGCATTAATGCCGCCTATGATTGATACTTATGATTTGAAATTGTTTTTGAAACATATAAACACTAGTAATAATATCAAATGCTCTTGTTCTATTCGTATCGAGCATATTTTGGCCATTATAAGGTAAAACTCCATCCTTCGGTTTGTGTTGCATTGTGTGACGGGAACTGAGTCTTATAATGACTTCATCTTTATAAAAAGCATTGCGATGTTTAAAAGATTTATTTGTTTTAAAGCACTGGCAATCCAATGGAGTAAAACCGTTCTGCCAAAGTGGCGTGGTCCTGTGATTGACCATATTATAACATGTGTTAAGTAGATTTCTCATACCCGTCCCATGACTGACTCGTAGTTTGTTTTACTTGCAAACTCGGGTGCCCCTATTTCTACACAGGCAGCCTTGTATTTAGGTTTTAGCAGGCTCTTTCTGGATAGCTGGAGCTGAAGATGGATTCTATCATTTATCTCTTTTTATGCTTTTCAGCTCCTATTGTACATATTATGTTAGTTTTCTGCTGTAGACATTTATGTATAACTGAAATGTATTTTATTCTAAATATGATCCTGTATACTGCGTAACTCTGATGATTATGGTTATCCAGTGTTTTCTATTGTACATTATTTGGTGTATTTATTTATTTCTGTTCTGCTATTATCTGTTTATGTGTTATATTCCAAAGATTACCCTTGCCACCATCTTATGGGGTTTGGGGTCGTCACAACAGAGCTTTAATCCAGAATCCTGCTCAAGATAAGTATTTGGAAAACAAATTACTCGACTGCGCGTGTGGAAAATATGGGCACCCGAGTTTGCAAGGGAAAAACAAACTACGAGTCAGTCATGGTACTGGTATGAGAAACTTTAACTATTATAAGCAACTTATATAAAATAAGGCATATCACGGGACCACGCCGTCTAACATGAAATAGGTTTTCTCCACTAGAATGCCGATGCGCATACAACTACCATAAATAATGAAATCTATGGATCTACAATGCAACAGACAACATGCAATTCCTTAATCTACCCAGTTAGGCTTATCCCCAAACTTAGAGTCAAAATCCAATTCACTTTACAGAAATTATTTCTTTGGACTTTATTCCCGATTTCTTATTTCAAATCATTCGAAATACGTATCTAACTTTCATAGCAAAGTGGATTTCACTTCGGGATCTCAAACCAAATTTTTTGGAAATATGAATTCCAAGATATCACAATGCATACCAACAGTATGCAAGCAAATATTGGGAGGTTTCTCCAGTCAATAAGGAAAAGGGTTTGTTCCTTAGTCATTCGATATATATATGGTGCACCTACAGAAATAGGCATGCACTGACCACTGACCAATCCTTAAGGTCATGGGTCCTCTCTCCCTCATACTTTTAGTCATCAGGGTTACCCAAATCTTTAGGCACATACTAAATATTTTTATATACGCGAAGTGGAAAAATCATTGCAAAATATAATAATCACAAGTACTTTCAAACTATAGTACTTCACATAAGCAATTCACACAAATGATCGGTCACTATTAATCATATAATTTTTGAGCTCGTACGTCTAAAAGAAGGGTGTTAAGCAAGAGAATAAATTCTCCGCCACCAAACAGAGATATCATCAATAGAAATTAATCGGTTATGTGATGAACTATAATGTCAAACATATAATACATCTCTAAATCATTCCGAAACCATCAGGTTTAGCCCACGAAATTCTTTCTGTTTTATAAAACATTTTTTTATAAAACATTCCCTGTCCAAAATCGGGAATAACATTCCTTTTCGCTTAAGAAAATCTCATTTTAAAATCATTCATTAAATTTGAAATGAATCAAACAACATCGCTAAACACCTCATAGTCAAATCAAGAAATAAATCACGAGGTGTTGGCATATAAATATTTCTACCCAACCCAATGCTAAATGTAAAAGCATGCTTGCTCATAAACTGGTCGAGCACAATCCAAACAATCAATCAATCATGATCAATGTCAACAACCAAGTATATTTGGTTTATACCACTTTTGAATCATTTATTATGATTTAATATAACTTTTCTCTATTTCCATTAATATAAAAATAGTCCATATTAATAATCTTTAATTACAGGCCGTTATTGGTTTGGCCCATGTTTTTTTTCAAACTTGAATTTAACATTTCTCAAAACCTAACCGTTGGATCTTAACATATTTATAATCGATGGCAATATCCTTCCGAAACGAATTCAATGGTTCTAATTTCAGGAAAATCCGATGGCCAGATCTTCCAGTATACTCGTTTAAAATTACAAGCTGAAAACGCGAATTATCGCTATGCGATTCGTTTAATTTAATTTATATTTAATGAAATGAACCAAACTTCCATGTAAAAGGAAAGTACGGATTGAATTGAGAACAAGGCTAATCAGAACACAAACAGAAGAACATTTTATTTCTTGTTACAACAGTTCCATCAGAGTACAAGAATATATCAGAGTACGAATAATTATTACACATTGGAAATACAATATCGGAGTTTTAAATTTACATTTTTAAAATACATTGTAGTGAAAAAAAATACAAAATACAACTGAAAGAAATACACGGATACAGAGCCTTCCGAATATCGT
The DNA here is from genome assembly GCA_030737875.1 of Allium sativum. NCBI lineage: Eukaryota > Viridiplantae > Streptophyta > Magnoliopsida > Asparagales > Amaryllidaceae > Allium > Allium sativum. Next base: position 774,960,161 of record CM060912.1, read on the forward strand.
TATAATAGCCAAAAATGCTTGATACGTGAAATTTCATCTTTTGTTATTACTATAAGTGAAGAAATCAACTTCGAATATAAATGTATCAATCATAGGCGGCATGGGTACCATATATCATGTCGCCGTACTAGTTCTACAATCAAAATGCATGATGTCGTATTGGGATTTGGGTTTCCTTCTATGAACCAAGGCAAGGGATCGTCCTTATGAATCCGAGATACTCTTGCCCGTGCCTCATGACTCAGCCGCAACTGCACCTAGGAGCGCAAGGGCCGGTCATCCGTCGATGATTAGTTATACCATAAACTATTTGTTAGCCTGCTCTATGGGGCATAAAATAATCTGGTCAGTAATGTCGACCAGACCACTGTCAATATATATATATATATATATATATATCTGAGGCGCCTCTCTATCCAACAAGTAATAAGCAACATCCACATGAGTAAAATGTCAGGGCTTGTAAACGCTGACACCACTTCTAACTAGAAACTAACATATGTCCATTTCCCTGGGGTCCTTCTCCCGTTTCTGGTTCATAACAAGGTGTGAGGCTCGCGAAGTAACGCTATACACAAAGCTATGCCTAAATAAGCTGTGCTTTGATCATCAACCACGAGGCTCTTCTTTTCAACAAAAGCCTTGATCATTTGCATCTTAGCATGCCACACTGTCAGTCCATACCATGCCATTGATTTCTGCCAATATATAACCTCTGAGCTCGTAAGTCCCAAAGAGGGATGTTAAGCAAGAGAATAAATTCTCCGCCACAAAAAAGATATATATTTAGCAGAGATCAACGAATACAACATAAAGGAATACAATGTCAGACATACATCCATTTATAAGTCCGTTCTGGGTCTGAACAAAACCGGAGGCACCTTATTCCTCATCTCATATGTCCAATACAGGAGAGAGGTCCTCGCATACCCATCGATCTCCAAATACGTTTGGACGATCACCACTTATTACCTTGTCTCGAGTGTACGGCCCAATCAAGACATCAGTAATCATCCAGACGATGTGAAGAACTCCGGTCTTCAACCACCGTCTTCATCTTCGACTCTTAATTGTCGTAAAAATTATTCAGAATGGGTTAAACCAGGTCTTTCCGAATAATTCTCGTATTTTATAACCAAGTGCTTTAAAAACACATCATACGCGTCATTCCAATTCATAATATTCTTTTAATAAAATATTCACATTATTAGGGAAAGGTTCCCATTAATGTTATCAAAGATAAATTCCTTTAAATTTATCCTTTAATCTTCCTGAAATTAACAAGATACATTAAAACACCAATTTGGTTTTAATCTCCAAAAATCATTACTTAATGATTATTCAAATTTAAGAAATTAATCTTATCTTTAACTAGGTTAAAGAACCAATGTCAGTAAAAATACAGTTCACGACCAACCCAAAATTATCTTCCATTTAATATGGAGTCTTCACAAAAATCAGATCAATCAATATATAATCGATATAAATTTCTGTATCACACTAACAATATAAACGGAATAACGACAAGGCCTTTTAAATTCCATATATAGTAAAAGTCTTCTTTTACATAAGCTTATCTTGATTATTACCAAATCGAGTTACGTTCAATTCCAATTTAATATATTAAATTGGAAAACTTTACTTTGGAAAATTTCCATTTAAATCTTAATAAAAGATTTATAAATTCCGTAATTATATTTTCACTGTTCATCGGGTTAAAGAACGAATGTCGTTAAAAACACCATTCTCAATAAAACCAATTCACATATCAATTCAATTCCGATCAAATATTAATTAATTGGTAAAATTTCCTAAATATTAATTAAAAGATTTATTCTTTTCTAAACTGGGTTTAAGAATAGTGTTATTAAAGACACTATTCACGACGAACTAAAATCCAATTTGACACAAATATAAAGTTCCGAATAGAAATTATATCGGCTTATACTCAATATCAAATTTTGAAACCAACAAATATTATATTGGGAATAACGATATATATATCTTCCAAATTCCTCACAATATTTGTATAATAACGGAATCCAATATCGAAATATTCCAACGATAATTTCCATTCAAATCGATTCCAATATATATATGAATATATATTGGAAAATTTTGGTTATTCTAAAAAACCCAATTTATTTATTTCTAAAAATAATTAAATTATTATTCTAGTTAATAACTAGTTCATTTCGATAAAAATATATTTTTATCTTTTTAAACTAGAATTTTTCATCAAAAATCTTTCCAAATCATTTACTATGATTTTACGTAATTTTTCCATATTTTTAATAATTTTATTATCGCCCGTACAATCGGTTTCCAATACGGCCACCGAACTGCATCCATAACGACCTTTTCTGAACTTGATTTGGACATATCTCCAAATCTAACTGTTAGATTTCAAATAACTTACATTCATTGGAAAGATTTTTTCGATACGAACCCAACGGTTCTGGTTTTAGGAGAATCCGACGGTCAGATCTCCCTTTACATCAAATTGAAGTTAATGGTCGAAATTCACGAACGGTCGATGTGCAGCGCGTTCCGTTCAGGCCATTAAATATATACAATATATATTGCATATATATTTCATCGATTTCCATTTAAATCGTATTTTATAAATCGTTTATAAGTTCATTTCAAAATGATTTTAACTTCATTTTTAAATTTTAAATAAAAATTGAATATTCTATATCTTAATCATATTAAAATAATAATATTTTCAAAATATTAAATTTTGAAATCACTTCTTTTCGATATTCACTTTGAATTGAATAAAACTGATCGTTTGCTATTTAATTCGGCTTCATATTTTTATATTTTTGTGTCCATCTGAAGACGGATATCGAAATCATGATTTTATTCTACACTGAATATTATTTTAAAATATTTGTTATTTTGAAATATTCTTAATTTTTAAAGACTCTTTATTTAAGATATTCTTTATTTGAAAATTTTCTTTATATTAAAATGATCTTTTACATTGAAATGTTCTTTTACATATAAATGTTCTTTTTTTTATATAAATGGTTCCTTAAAATAAAATTGTTCTTTTACATAAAAATGGTCTTTTATATATAAATGTTTCTTTAACATAAAAATGTATTATTTATATAAGAATGTTCTTTTATATAAAAATGTTTCTTTAACATAAAAATGTACTATTTACATAAGTCTTTTATATATAAATGTTTCTTTAACATAAAATGATTCCTTTACATAAAAATAATTCTGAACAGTAATGCGACTCAATCAATTACCATATAATTTCAGTTATATGGATTTCATACATCGCGTATATGCAACAATAACGATAAATAATCAACAAACCGTCCATTCACATCCAGAGTGAAATTTACAACTGTGTGAGCATTAAAATAAATAAATAACGCTCATCACAGGCTGTCAATCCATCGATTGACACAAAATTAAATATTGGGATTAGTGTATGTCAAATATCATCCCCATACCCATGTGGGGTTTTCAAACAACAACAGTTTATTTACCCAAATTATTGGTTAATAAATTTAACCAAATTTCACTGTTCAAACTATAAATAAATATTTATAATCTAATTTCAACAACCAAATTTACGTTAACATTATTTAATTATTTCAACATCACAAACAACATACAGTACAGTCAATTTAAATCGTCCATGGTTTGTAGACGAGGGGAGTGATCTAACAAGCACCGTGTACAGTTTATAGTGATTAAACTGATAGAAATCTAAAATGGCAATTCTATATATTTTTTAGTTATTAAAATAAATAAATAACTGTGTATAAATTTTAGTGAGAAGTTCTCACCTTTGGTTTCCACTCCGTCATTCTTTAGCGGACGATTCGGATTTCCATTTTGCTTCCCTTCAGTTCCATAGCAGTCTGTGTCACACAATTTGTATTAAAAAACATATTTTGAATGTTGTTCCATAAATATGGAAAAATCATATTTTTATTCCAAATCTAAATTATAAAAATCATATTTTTATTTACGTTATGTATATATGAAAATCATATTTTTATATTGCAATTTTTATTTTAAAAACAATGCAAATTTTATGATTAAAAAAATGCAATTTTATATTTTTATAAACAATGCCATTATATATTTTATAAGCAACGTCGTTGTATTTACAAAAAAACGTTAATTTTACTTTTTCGAAACAATGTATATTTCATTTTTCAAAACAATGTTTATTTTTCAATTCAAAACAATGTTCATTTTTAATTTCAAAACAATGTCCATTTTTCAAAACAATGCACTTTTTATTTTTAAAATAACGATCTTTTTATTTGTAAAACAACGATCTTTTTGTTCGTAAAACAACGATCTTTTTATTTTTTTTAAACTTTGATCCTTCTATTTAATAAAACTAAGTGATTTTTTATTTTCAAAACCTTGCGATTCTCATTTCCAAAGCATCGCGATTCTTATTTACGAAGCATCGCGATTCTTATTTACAAAACATTGGTATTTCTATTTGTAAAAACAACGTATTTTTATTTATAAAAACAATGTATTTTTGTTTATAAAAACAATGTAATTTTTATTTATAAAAACAATGTAATTTAGTTAATTAATTAAACTAATTTACGCAAGCAAAATCTGGCCGTCCATTCTCATATCAAAGGCCGATGGCCTTCTCCTTCTTCTTCCGCATCTCGCCTAAAACATCTGAACCCATAGTCGATCAAACTCCTTCCATCCTCGCGAGCACCTGAAGCCGCCAGCTCTAGATCAGACCACACCCCATCGTCGGTTGTCGCCCCAACTCCTCGCTCCTCCACCGGCGTGGAGCTTGATGCTTCCCAGGCCCCCATAATCCATCCCGAAGTTCGATGCTTCCTGGTGCTGTTGTGGTCACCACGCACCCCTATAGATCATCTCCACCGTTCAAATTCTAGAGCTCGTCGAGCTCCTCGTTTTGGCCTTTAGATGTTTTGGTTTTTATTAAGTGGATGTGGAGATTAGAGAGGAGAAAGAAGACAGCTTCGCAGCCATTCATTTGAGAAGGAGGCGGCTGAATGTATAACGTGATTAGGGTTTTGAAGGTATACAGAAATATGGGTATTTATATGTGTATTTTTATTTTATTTATTTATTTCCTTTTAAATTTAATATAACTCATGTATCAATCTGAACTCCAAACACACTCCAAATTAAACCCAAAAAGTGATGCCTCTAGCCAAATACCCCTGTTCCGGACACAATGGAACATGTTTCGTAACCCAATTCAGCTGTTAAGAACAGTTTTTACCAAAATTAAAATGTAAAACGATATATATTTAATTTAAACATACATTTTAAATTTCCGGGGCCACATACTAACTCTAAAAATTCCAGAAAAATTATATTTAGCTATATTTTGACGATACGGTCCTAACAAAGCTAATTTCGTCGAATTTGAGGACCTTTTGAAAAATGACCATTTTCTGGTCGTTCCAATTTGACTAAAATTGACAAAACACGTTTTCTTTCGTCATGCATACATATTAATTCCAAAAATTATCAAAATTGGAATCCAGCAATAATTTGACATTCCGGATCCAACAAAAGTGGTTTCATCGAAAACGTTGGTCGTTTGCAAAATGGTTATTTTTAAGGGCCATATATTATATTAAATTCCATAGCGACTATTCTGAATTTTCAACTGTACATAACTTTTTATTCTCGTTACGAAATTTGGATTTTTCACATTCATTGGAAAGATATTTTCAAACAGATTCAAATATTTCTGACTTTACTGAAATCCGATTTTTTTTTTTTAATCCTGTACATTCATTTGAAATTTGAAATCGAATTTTCAAACTACCGCGCCAATTCAGGCTCGTTATATAATTAAAATAAAATTGTTCATTCTAACTTTGATTTAAATAAATTTTTCATCGTTATTATTTAAAATAAATTATATTAGATATTAAAAAACATTAAAATTGTTAAAATAAAATTTTTTAATTGGTTCTGAATTTCAGGGTTGTTACATTTAACATATATAAATATAATTCGTTCAACGGCTTCCAAACTATTTAATTCATCAAATATTTGGCTAGCGCCTTCAATTTTTCGGAAAATTTCGCCATAACTTCCTTTGTACGGAGTGCTCCAAGAAATCGGAAATGGCCAAAAAAGGGCTCCAATAAATCACAGTATATCCATGCAACATGTATACACTGAGAGATGTGTAAAAATAAATCATCTCAATGCCCGTGTGGGAATTAAAAATCATGTGAACAACCATTGTGCCTTACACATTACCCCATGCAGTGTGTACAATTTAATTAACCCGATCCCCATGTACCGTAACTATGCAAGAATAACATGTATATTTTTGCCACTTTCTGACCTGTGTAGGGTTTATTATTAAATCTTGCAAATTTATTTATAGGTTCAATTTAGTCCAACTCATGTCTTCTACCGCATCTGATCAATATGCAGTATACATGACCTCCAGTCATTGTTCTCGTCGTATAGCATCAAATAAATGAATACAATACGGTTCACATCATATAAGCATCAAGCAGCTACAGGCTTATATGGGTATGTCCAGCTATGCTTATGTAGTGCAGTCTGACACCTGCTTTCCATTCTATGATGATGTTTAATTAATCCAGAGTCCATTACTCGCATCCAATGCACACACAAAAATCATAAATAAGTAAGTACTCAACATCCAATGTCATTTAAGGCGCCCCTAGTGTCCATCCACGTTGCATGCCATGCGAGTGTCACATATCCATATAACGCTTCTAATGCAAATGATTTGTGAATGCTTCGAGTGTTGAACTAACAAGATATATATGCATGCATGTATGCAATAACGAACATCAACAAACATGATTAAATATTTTTAATCACCAACTACTCAATCAAATACATCTACTTGCATAATGATTAAAAAAATAATATTTTTACATCATTAGTCACTTACTAAACGTCTTAATACAATTTTATTATCATATTACTTCATAGTTGATTTTATTTATTCCAGTTACAATCTCATGATTTCAATATAGTTCTATTTACATCTCGTGCATGTAAGCTACATCGCATACATTAGTTAAAAATCACATTTTAACTAACTAGAATTTATTCCATGTCATACATTGGCTTAAAATCATATTTTTAACTTGCTAAAAATAATCTAATGTCATGTATTAGTTAAAAATCACATTTTTAACTTGCTAAAAATAATCTCATGTCATACATTAGTTAAAAATCATATTTTTAACTAACTAAAAATCATATCATGTCATACACTAGTTAAAAATCATATTTTTAAATTACTAAAAAGTTTTCATGACATGTACTAGTTAAAAATCATATTTTTAACTTGCTAAAAATATTTACATCTCATGTACTAGTTAAAAATCACATTTCGAACTTGCTAAAAATATTTACATATCATGTACTAGTTAAAAATCACATTTTTAACTTGCTAAAAAATATTCTTAACAATTTTATATACCCATCTAACCCTTGTTAAAGTGAGATAAAATTTCTCACCGAGGTTTCTACTCCGTCAATTCTTTAAATGCGGAAGAATGCGACTACTCCAAGCTCCAACGTGGCTTCACGAAGTTCCGAAGTGCTCAAGCTTCGTTCCTATGCTCTCTAACACTCGATGGAAGGAAATTAAGCACGAATGAAGTGCTCAAACTTCTAATTCTCCGCTGTCCGGAATTAGATCGGAGAAAGGAGAGAGCTTTGCAGGTGGTAGAGAGGTTTAAAGAGCGCATTAGGTGGTTTAGAGGTAGTAGGAGGGTGTATGAAGTTTTAGGAGGAGGAAAGGAGGAATTTTGGGAGGAAGAAAAGGTGCTAGGGCTTGGAGGAAGAAGAGGGAAAAGGGAGGAGGAGGGGCATCGTGCGTAGAGGGGAGGAGGAGGGAAGGAGGAGTGGCGATCTAAAGGGAGGGAGAGAAGAAGGAAGGAGGAAACTAGGGTTTAGGTTTTCATGAGGAGGCCATTGATTTTATGAAAGAGGAAGGTAGAGAGGAATGATAGAAAGTGAGGAAGTAATGAGAGAAAGTGAGTTTATGTAGGAATTTATCTCTCTTTCTTGCCGATTGCCCAACTGTAAACGGTCTTCGTTTTCTCTACAAATTTGGTACGAGATAATACTCGGCCATACGAATCCAACGAAGCAAGTTTCGTCAAATTCCGAGTTCGTTTGACTTTTCGTTTTAATTTTCTCTTTAGCTCAAATAAGATTCAAAAATGTGATTTTTGCGTACCTTTTCGTCTTGCACGTTCACACATTAATTCCCAAAAATATGGTCTTTTGGATATAACCATTATTTGATGATTCGAATCCAAAAAAAAGGTAATCGAATTCTGAGATCGTCTCAGTAATGTTCTTTTGTAAATCGATCGTCAGTTTTAACCTAAACTGTTTTATCACGCACGGCCACACACTAACTCCGTTCAACGCATTTTGAAACTCAACAATGATTTGTCATTAGGAATCCAAAAAAAATTATCTCGTCGAATTCTGAGCTTGCTGTCAAAATTTCACTTTTTAAGGGCTATGCGATGACTTAAAAATCAAAATTTTAAATTCTGACGCATTTTTCCTTAAAATTATATTAAAAATAATTTTAAAATTTGTCCCAAAATCTTAGGGATGTTACTCTAACCATTTGGACAATGGCGCTTGTCATTTTTATATATACTTAATAATTCGTATGTGATAATTTATGATAAATAACTAGTGCTCTCATATGGATTACTATTTTTTCTAGAAATAATTAATAATGAATAATTCATAGATAATAACTTAATATTAATGATTAATATTTTTAGAATAAACGTTTCATTATAGCGATTTATAGATAGTTATAAGTAATAATTTTTGTTTAGCAATTAATAATTTCTAATAGTTATGTCTTTACAATTAGTAAACCAAGATTTTCTCTAAAAATAATGCTACCTACTACATATTAATGCCCGCCTCAACAAGCCGCGCAATTTTCGTTTGTTCCTCTCATAAACCCAAATTCGTACCGAAGTCACCACTAACCCTAAATCCCAAATTGGAAATCATTTTTGCCTCGTCTTTCCGTCCTCTTAGATTTGTCTCCTCTCCTCTCTCCATGCTCTTCCCATTTTCGTCAATTTCTTCTCCTGGAATCCCTTTGCTCCCCGATGATGTGGCCCAGCCCGTGCTCTTCCTTGCCAGCGACGACCCCAGCTACGTCAGCGCTATTAATATGACCGTCGATGGCGGCTTCACCCCAAGCAAGGACTGCTTTCATGCTTTCGACTAATTTGCTCTTTCTTTCTTGTTTGTGATTTTAATATTATATGAAATTAGTTAGCCATTTCTAAACCTTCATGGTTCAGCTTTCGCAATGGCCAGAATCAAGGTCCACTAGTTACATACCAAGTCAAACGTCGATCTTCTGACCCAGCTCAACGAGTTGAAATATGAACTGGCTTTGCTTCGCGTCGCTAAAGTTGCCGGCGGTGCCCCTATTAAACTCTCAGTGATTAAAGTCCCGAGGAAGGGAATAGCCCAGGTATCGACTGTGAATTCTCAGAAGAAAAAGCAAACGTTAAGAGAAGTGTACAAGAAGAAGAAACTGCTGCCGTTGGATTTAAGGCCTAAGAAGACTAAAGCCATTCGGATGAAGCTTACAAAACATCGGGTACACTTTAATTTATTGTTTGTTTGTTTTTCTTTGTGAGTCTCATAGTTAATGTTAAGAAAACATGTCCATGATATCGTTTGATTACGTGGGTCAATTGCAATTATGAAAATAATTTGATAAGCATTGTGCTACAGTCACATGTTAACTTATGTGTGTTGGGCTATCAGCCTGGTGCCTTGTCAGTGGTTAACGGCCGACCAAATGAGGTTTGGTCGGCTGTTGTCTACTGATTGAGGCTCGGTCGGTGGACAACTGCCGATCAGGCACAGGGTAGGTAGCCCCTAACAACCAGTCCGGTTCCCTTAGCAATACACTAACTTATTTATAGTTTGTTTTAGTTGATATAAGTGATTTTGTTACTCTAAATGAATTGGCAACTTAATGTCAGTTTTTTGGTTTTTTTCTATGGATCAAGTTCAATGAAGCATAACACAAGCAAAACACAAAAGTTTCCTATTAGAGTAGACAACTATCATTTCTACCTTAATGCGGCTTCCCCTAGATTCATTATCTGAAGGAATAATGCTATTTTTTAAGAAAAGTTGAATGAAGCTCTAGTGATAACATCACTATAGACAATTATCATGATTATTTTTACATTATAATCATATATGCTAAATTCTTTATGAAAAAATTACCATATCATTGTTAAATATGAAATAGTATGCAATATCATTGTTGAATATGAATTAATATGTAAGTAGTTGCTTGAATTTGACATCTGATGTGTCCTATATTGAAAACAATCACAAGTCTGTTAGAACTATATTTTAGTAATTAATTGTGTTTAGATCTTTGAAATTAGTCTTTGGCCTTTGTTGCTAAAGCATGGTCACCTTTTCATAGTATATGAAAGTTTTCGGTAATTTTCCCTGATAATACCATCGCTATTGTAATTGAATTTGAAAGTTTTCTGAAACAATGTAATATCGAGTGATGTATATATTACTTTAGCACTCAGAGAACTTTGACACGGTGAATAGCACACGATAGTGTTCGAGTCTTTGGAGTTAAATATGTTAATAATAACCACACTACAACAAAATATGATATTTATAACGCCATTTAATAACACGTTATGCTGAAGTGTTATTATTTACATTTAATTATTTGTTTTCCAAGTCATTTTGTTTTAATCATATCATGTAACGCTCACATTTTTTAACCCCTCATTTCGTCTCCCTCCCAACTTCGTGAATTCATTTCCCCCTAGCTCCCAAAGAATTTCGCCTCCCTCCAAAAAGCCATGGTTCATTCCTTTACTTTATGAAACCCTAATCTTCGATTTCGAGTAAGCCGTGGCCAATCCAAAACTCTCCGTATCTCTACTACTGGAATTCAATAGCTTCTTTAACCTACAATTCGATTTCATGGTTAAGGTATCCTTATTTTATTTTTGGTTATTATGAAATTTTATTTATCTTCCACTACGTTATGACTTTTCAGGATGGATGCTTTAAACTTAATTTTAGATCTTTTGAAAAAGTGATGCTTAAACCCATTTTTGAAAAGGAAAAATGGTCTGAGATGTGATTGCATCAGCTGTTGTAGTTGAATTTGGGCCATACTTAATTTTTGTGATACTCAAATGCTAAAGATTGATTTCTCCGAGTACATGTAGAATCACGTTGCTGTAGACATTTGCGATGTTTTTTAACTCTAGCTTGGAGTTTTCTCATGCATATCACCTGTTTGTTAAATTGCCTGTCCATGTTTACTATCGCAATGATTGTAATATGTGTTTAAGCTTGTATGTTCATATGATACTCTTTTGGCATAAGATGTCACTAAAAGTAATTTGCTTTTTTGTTATGACAATTATCCATTAGTTTATAACTAGAAATGATTTTATGGTCATAACTCAACCATTGCTCATATTGTTTTGAACCTTCTGCTTGTAGTCATGTAGTGTGACAAAAAAACTATATGATTTATGATTGATTAACTCCTTGCTGGTCGAACATGGTTTGACTGTTTAACAGGTTATATTTCCAGCACTTGAGAGGTCTGTTAAGAATATTGTACATGCTTATTCTTTGGTGCACAGAGTTGAGAGAACCCTTTTTAGTTGGTTGTTTGGGCTTTTGGCTTCTAGTGCTGATAATGAACCCGATTTTGGAAGAAAGCTTGCTTGTTGCATTGAACTATTAGGACATCGGTTAACCAACATATGTCTAAAGAAGAAAAGTAGGTAATTAATTTTGAATTTGTTTACCTAGTATTATTTGTGGCATTAGTGATGGAAATTCAATATAACTTATGATATGTGTATTACAAATTGGCAAAAATCCCGTCATTGGTGTAGCATGAATCAAGAGAATCAAATATAGATTACATAGGACAATATTATTAAGAGTTGTCTCGCACGTATGAGATGAGAGCGGTTGGTTAAATATAGTCCCATATCTGGAACAAATTGATTGGCATGCTCTATAAATCTGAGTCAGTTGGCATGTAACATCGAGGATTCTTATCGGCCAGCTCACACGTAAGCCATGGGTCATTGTGTCCTTGGATTGGGTCTGACCATGTTGACATTTACTTTGTCGTTACAAAATTATATACTCTATTATAACTTATATGGCATCTCACTTTGTTTGCTTGAGTCCTTTTTCATTGTAGGAGATTCAGATAAGCGTATAGACATGTGTTCTAAAATTCCCGACAATGTGGTAAAAACCTTATTAGAATTGATATTTAATAATATTAGAGGAGAAATTGCTATCAATCAAGATGGAAAAAGTGAAATTTTAGGAACCCCAACTAATAATGCTTTGCTAGAATTTTGTTTATTGCTGAGTGGAAATTTTCAAGCTATAAGAAATTCTTCAAAGCTTGTAAAAGTAGAACCATTTAACTCTGCAAAAAAGAGAATGGGAGTAGTGATTGAACTGCAAGAAGGAGAATACAGAGCTCATTGTAAAGGTGCATCGGAGATTTTATTGGCTTCTTGTGACAAATATTTAGACGCTTCTGATAGTGTTGTACCTCTTAATGAAACGATATGCCAGCAACTAAATGAGACAATTGAAATTTTTGCTAGTGAAGCTCTTAGAACTTTATGCCTTGCCCATATGGATATGGAAAGTAATTTCTTAGCTGTAGATCGATTCCGTTTAATCGGTTTACGTGTATTGGTGTTGTGGGTATAAAAGATCCGGTTCGGCCTGGTGTGCAGGAGTCCATTGCTATGTGCAGATCTGCAGGGATTACTGTACGAATGGTTACTGGAGACAATAAAAATACTACAAAAGTGATTTCCCGTGAATGCGGTATTCTTACCGGGGGAGGTGTTGCTATTGAAGGTCTTGAGTTTAAAGAAAAGAGTTTTGAGGAATTGACTAGGTTGATTCCTAATATACAGGTAATGGCAAGATCGTCACTGCTGGATAAGCATATGTTGGTTCAGCACTTGAGAATTACGCTGGTTAAAGTTGTAGCTGTTACGGGTGATGGAACAAATGATGCACCTGACTTCATGAAGCAGATATCGGGCTTGTTATGGGCATTGCTGGAACTGAGGTAGCTAAACAAAGTGCGGATATCGTAATCCTCGACGACAATTTTTCAACAATCGTAACAGTAGCTAAATAGGGTCGAGAAGTATACGTCAACACACAAAATTTTGTATAGTTTCAGCTTACGGTCAATGTCGTTGCTCTGATCCAATCGTAACAATAGCTAAAGAAAGTGCGGATGTTGTTTTTATCGGGTTTCTTGGCATGGCTATTGCTGCAATGGTGAAGCTGATTCCTGTAGGTTCCAATTCAAAATTTTATTTGTATTTTATAACAATCGTTTGATCTTGTAGTTGTCAAATTTGTTATTGATTAGTCATATTAGTTTTGTACAACTAACGGATTTGATTGAAATTGCTTGTAGCATAGCAATGATTCACCAAAGAAAAAAGTATGTTAAGTTTTTTGGGGATACTGCACTCTTTAGCTTTTGCATTATGTTCTAGCTCACAAGATCCAGTTTAATGTCACTCTTATTTTATTACCACAGAAAACTGTATAACTTTTATAGTTACATTGTGGAAAGCTCAATTTCTGAACCATATGAGAATGTGACCATCAAATACACTATACATCTTATGTCTAAATCTTTTTAAACTTCGTATTTACGAGTTCGTCCATAAAGATCATGCTGAACTATTTTCATTATCGATTTTGTTATGTACTACAATCTACAAATTCATTGAACTGTTTTGATTATCCCAAAATTTGGAGTCTGCAAATGCATCTAACTTTGTTGTTAACATTTTCTATATTATTTCTCGAATAAAACCATTAGTCTCTGCCAAAATCTTATGAAACCTCATGATTGTGATATTCTGATCACGAAAACTACTTTTATTTAGTTCTTGAACAATTCTAGTATTTGAATTTTATAAAAGGTTTCTTTTTATCACTAGTTTCAATCTAATCCGAAGTTTCTTCCATTATTCTTCTATGAATTTTGTTTTATGTTTTTATTTGCCACAATAGTTCCTCACTTCTCCCCATTCTGTATTTTCTTTCTTATACTATTCATGGTTGATATTTGATTTAAATCATGCTAGGTTTTTCCATTGCTTATCCAGAAGTTCTCATTTGAGGAACAAGCTGAGCTGCTTTGGAACTTATACTGTAGCATTCTAGTTAATACAATGGAGGAATTCTTTCCTTGGCTTTCAACCGGTATTTCTCCTTGTGAATATGATGATTTAATGAAATGTCTTTCCAAGACAACATCATAAAATTTGCAAAAACAGGTATTTGAAAGAGATTTCTTTTTTCATATAATAATTTCATTGTGGTGGATAAACCTTGTCATTCAAAGCGTATCATTTGAGTATAGAAGTTTTTTCCTTTCATACTTCAATTTTGAATGTATCTGAAGGTAGCATCCTCATGGATAAAAGGAATAAACACAGGATCTATATGTTTTGAGAGCCAACATGTCAGTTTATGGAGCCAGTAGGCAATCCTAGGCCTGATATATTTTATCTCATCACCATTGCATTATTTCTGTTTGTTTTCCTTGTATGTTCAAAGCTCGGGATGGAATTAGTTGGATAACATGACTTACATGAACAATGCGTGCATTGGAAAAACTGTCCATGCAAGTTCAAAATATTAGTGCAATAAAGTTTGTTATTTCATCTAATGTTTTAAAGCTCTTAATTCTTTATAAATTGTTACCAGCTTCATTCATGTATTTATTTCGATCAGCAATGGAAACTTGCATTAACATTCTATTTACCCACTTTTTCTAGTTCTAATGCCGTTATCTGTCCTTGAAGTTTTATGTAAGATACCTGAAAATCTATTATAGTGTTTTCTTTGAAGACGTTATGATCAGTTAATCTTTTTCATATTTTTATGAATTTAACATCTATGGTGTTTATATTTTACCAGCATCTCTTAATATCGGCTATCCAATAGTTTCTGAAATAAAAAATGGATCAAATGATAAAAAGTCTCACTGCGGAGTGCTAGAATTTACTGCTCAAGAAGGGACAGTATCCTTGCCTCAGTGGGTACGTTTTGCAAGTACAAATACATGCATGGATACATATATACATGTATATCAAATACACACTAGTATTTCTGCTTGCATAACCGACTCATGTATTTTTTAAGTTATAAAATCTCAGATAAAGTCCAGCGTTAGTTTTTAAGCATTCGATGTGTTAGTTTGGAAACCTATATGTATGAAGCAGTGAACCTACATGTTTTGCTTAACAAACCAAACATCATGCATAATGATATGATTGATATCATATACTTTTTTCCTACAGTAATCGAGAATCACTATATGAACAAGTCCATTGGCATGGGAATTGCAAAACGGTTAGATGGAAAGCCCTTGGTTTTATCTGTTGCACGGCTTCCATCTTCTCACGAAGAAGAGGATGAACATGCCTGTTGTGATGCACAAAAGGTATCATTCTTCCAGTTTCCCTTTTTTTAAACAGCTAATGAAGGATTCCAATATTCCATTACTCCTTTTGAATTTGAAAAAAATCCAACCATTTATCAAGGAGGCGGTGGACAGAAGGGATGCAGGAGGCGGTGGGCAGAAGGGACGAGGTTTTGCAAGGGCTAGTTGAACGAAGGGAGAAGAGGAGGCTGACGGGTAAGAGAAGTTGTAATGTGGATAAAGAAAGAAGGAAGAATAACATTCTTGAGGTTTTGTTTGATTTGCAGGAGGGGGATCCAAAAGCATATACAGATGAGATTATCAAAACCTATGATTATGGTGAGCTTTTATTCTATTTTACTTTAAAGCTTCACTGAAGATTATACATTGAAGATTATGAAAATGCAAATGGTGAGTCTTGTTGCTGAGTTTGATATTTGCTTTGATGACATATTTGCCTTATACTTGCAGTCTCTTAGTTTGGGCTTCTGGGTTATTCTATAAGGAATTTTAATTTTACTTTTAGGTTGTCAAGAAGTTCGATGGCTGAAAAGTGAAAAATGTTAAGTTATGCACTAATTTTATTCGCATTTAAAAGATAATCGGTTGCATGTTGCACGTTTATAATATCAGGATAAAGGAATATTCAGAACTGTATATGATGCTATATTAATTTTACTTAGCTGCTAATGACTTTTTGAGGTTGTCACATTCAAACCATACACACACACTTTGCGAAGAATATCATATTTACGCATGAAAACTTTCCAGTTACTACAGAAAAGTCTGGACTATGTGCTCTCATATTGAATATAGTTTTACGCTTGAACAAGCAGTTACAAATAAATTTTAGACATTTAGTTTGAATTAATAGAAATAATAAAACATTCTCAAATCCTTATGGCATGGTATAATACCATAAGTATATACATATTGACTTAGTCAAATGATATGAATTTAATAACTTAAAATATGGAATTCGTTTAAAATTTAATGAGCATATGTATGTTCATTATTTGTGTTTACAATTGGTATTTTTAGCTTTTTTGACATTATTATACTTTTATTCATTTGATTCACTTATAAATTTTGTTATAAATCCAAATCTCTCGGCTCTATATTTATTTTAAATTTGCAGCAAACAAATTTTGGGATTTCAGTAATGACCTCATCAAACAGAAGGACAATATCTTGGATCGAAAGCGATTGTTTGAACAACAGAAGGTTTCATTTTTATAATTATTTAATTTAGTTGATTGAAAATTTTCTTTGCTAAAAAGTTTGGGAAATTATTAACAATAATTAAATATGTAATTTTAGGACTTACGACTCCTTTGTTAGACAGAAAGTCGCTCTAGTTAATCCTGGATAGACTGCACAAAGTAAGTGATGCTCTTATGGTTTCGCTTTAGATTATTTATTAATTCTGATGTGCAGTTGTTGTACCTAATTACAGAAAAGATACTTACGGCGTGCTTTGGGAGTTAGTTGATCCTGATCAGATATAAGTTAAGGTACGTTTCGATTACTCAAGTTTAAATAATTCGACAAAATTGAAATGATGAGATTTACGTTGGTGTATGCAAAATTATCATGTGATCTAATGGATTTTGGAGCTATACGGAAAATTAGAGCTATAGAACTTGGAAGAATTTGAGGTTTGTAACTGTATATATTGTGTAATCTATTAAGCCTTAATATTTCTATTTCTATTTTAAGGCGTTGATGTTATACTCGCTGAGTTTAGTCCAAAACATCACTAAGAGTTTGCTTACGTTGATATATTATTTGTAGTGGATGTATTCGCAGTGGTAGTAAATTTAGATGGATAAAGCTTCAGGATCCGGCTGGTACAGAGAGATTAAGATATCCATGAACTCTTACCAAGTTTTGTTACTTTCTAATGGATGCTTTGAAAGAGAGAGGTGCTAAAATGAAACCATTGATTTGTGCTTGTTTGACAAAGGAAACAGATAAAGTTTTCATTGTTGGAGTATCATCATGGTCTGATTTGGTGTTAGAATAAGGTACCACTCAGAATTTAAAGTTATTCCTACCTTCCCTTTTTGTTTTGCTTGGTACTTGTTTCTATATAGTTTGACTATAGCAGCATGAGCCAGCAACTGATCTTTCATCACCAGAATTTGATTTTAATTAGCCTGAATGGATTTCCAATAACCTGAACTACTTTGAATTTAGTCTCGAACAACACTACATTGTTGCTAATTTTTTCTTCTTGTTATTCATAATAACTCATGATTATGATTTCACTTTGTTTCGCTCTTATTTTTGTTATTATCATAAATTTACCATATTCTGATGATCAAATTTCAGTTACTTTCAAACATATATTGACCATGTTAAACTTAACAAGATTTAAATCATAATCAGACATGTATATTCGGTACTCTTCTAAAAATTTATTTATCTGAAAAGATAAATTACATTGAAAATATGATGTTAGTTTGTTTTTGTGTCACTGCGTGTAGTGTACCAACATTATCCACTATTTGCACTTCCACTAACATTATGATTGTCCTATCATTGTTTAACATTTATCTATTCCCACTTAATTTTTACTCTAATGTTATAGTTAGTTTTTCCGTCAACTCTCATTAACTGCAAGAATTCACTGTTAGTTTTTAATCTGTTCACTGACAGTTTTGGGCATTTGCACTAGATTAACAGTGGATTATTGTTATGTTATTGATTATTAAATTGTTAATTTTATGTTGGATGTTATTCAAATTGTTAGACAGTTAGACGGGCGAGATAGTTTATTCACCAATTTTCTTATGCGTATATTCAGATTAATTCTATTTCTTACATCATTTTTAGTTTTTAGTTATGAATATCAAATTTTGTAGTTCTAATGTTTACTTTGCCTATTTTTTTATTATTGGGTACTCAGTAATTCCCATTTAGAAAGAAAGAAAAGCAGTATCCTAAACTCGATCCGTTATGGCATTTGAACTGGTCCAAAATGAACAAAAGAATTAGGCTGATGATGCATGAGAGCAAATAACAGTAAGGTTGATATCCTTTTAGCAAATATTTTTAATAACTTTAGTATATTATTCTTTTATTGTTTGCTAGGTTTTTTGGAAAACTAATCCGAAAACAAATAGAGTTATATGATAAACATGTGTGGGAAGTACTATTGCATTGGTAGTTAAAGAACTCTGTCAACAGAACATAAATCTAGATGCACTGGTTTTCATATTGAAAACTGAAATCAATTAAGAGTTCAGGTTAAATACTTTATTAGTTGACCCTATATACTTCTGTTTAATACTTGATTTTTGATTTGTAACACTTATTCTCATGAACTTGTACACTAATGTTTCAAGTTTTGAATCCATATTCACTAAATATCACTTGCAGTTTGGAATTACAATTTTATAAAATGTGAGACAACTACTATAAGTATTTATATGCACAACAATGTTTCACTTTTCACTTGCTGTTCTTGGAATGTTGTTAAATTTCATATAGAAACTACTTATCTTGGATTAATTCAAATCATGTAACTTCAAATTAAATAGCACTTATTTTAATAATATAGTTATTTTAAATTATCAAACCAAAATTTAATGTTGGCTCACTTTGCATATATTTGAAGGTTACAAAGCTGTTGTTTTATGTGTTTAGGCAACTGCTTTTTCCTTAACACTTGTTCTTTCCTGTAAATCCGTTCTATGTATTGCCTTCTACCTTTGGTGAAAGGCTTCTAATGTTACAAATTGTTGTTCCAATGGTGCCCTAACAGAAAAATTATTTTTTGGTATTACTGTAGAGCATGGTTTCTCGAACATTTGGGATCATGAAATAATGGTAAATTCTTTTGACTGTTTTTAGAATATAATATTGTATGTTTTAGATTATTAAAAATGCAATACTGGTAGGCATGTATTTGTGGGCCTTGTTAATTTTTTTGACAATCAATATCCATGTTTCCCCGTTTCTGTTTTGATATGTAAATTTGATATTAGTTTGGCAAGAAAGAGCTAGCTGGGCTAAGGGGGGAAGAAAGGACCTCCAGTTATATTTTTTCAGCATGCTTGGACACAGGTAAGCACTGCATTTATTTTATTAAAGTAAATAAAGTAATTTGCTGCTTCTTTACTTAGCTTTTCCTTTGGATTAATCTAGTTCCTTCGTGCCTCCGCTGTTAGTTTGCAACTCTGTTTATTTTTGTGGTAAGAAATATTTGAATGGAAGTAATTAGACGCTCTGTCCCTAGCTAAACAATTCATTATATATTTTTTTATAATCTCAGTGGCCTGCTTGTGTAGAGCACTAGTCAATGTATCAATTTGTTTATACAATCCTACAGTTTGCTTATTAATTGGATTAAAAATCAGATGGTTGCAAGTTCAGCTTAGCTTTTCCTTAGCATGCCGACGCTGTTCAACTCTTTTCTTAGCATGGTGGTCATTCTTTCCCATGTTTTTCCATTTCATTTTATGAAATTTTTTATTTCTACAGACATGCACATTTGGAAGTAAGGTCCTTTATCGCAAGTAGATCAGATCCTTTTGGAACTGGGTGATTGCATGGTATCCATGGACTATTTGATGGAAAAAGACAGGCTTTGAGCAGTTGAAGTTCTTACTGATGCATTTGGAACTTGTAGACTTTAAATATGAACTATGTTGTCTTTTGTGTACTCAAATTGACAATAATACGGAATTGAAAACATATGCATTGAATTTGATAACTCATGGATTGAAATTATTTTTTGTTAGTTGATACTTTATTTTTTTATCATGAATATGCATTATATTTGTTAATTATTATATTTTTTTTGTTCATACATTGCTTTTTAAATTGTTATGAAGATTCATTTTGATTGTTATTATTGAAATGTATGAGCTGTAAAAGGATTTACCAATACTATAACATGTTGATTTAATAGCGTCATATAGCCGCTATCGAATAAATATGTTATAGCGGTTATACTGTGTTATAAATATTATCATTTTCATTGGGGATTTAGATGTATTATAGCGGTGAAGGTGAGCTATTGTATAAGATAGCATAGCGGCAAATATGTGTTGTAAAACCGTGCTCTTTTATAGCGGTTTCTTTGATGTTATAAATATTCAGCAGTTTTTTATAACATGTCGATATATAACGTTTATCAAACCGCTAAAGTATTCATTAATAGCGGCTATATGCCGCTATAAAAGACAATTTCTGTTGTAGTGCCATCAATACACATAGTATGTTAAAGATGCCATATTTACATGTTTTTCCTTTGTCCAAAACTATGTTTTTATGCCTATAGTGGAAATTCGAATTTTATATTTGTGATATGCGCCATGTTCAACATATATTGTTATTTTTATGTCCTGAAGGACCTAATTTGTCCATAGTACGTTCATCCGTTGATATTAGGTTTTGCACAAAGTGAAAGACGCAGAAAGAAATCTACTTTAACTGTTGGAATTGTCCCACATCGGGAATTTCTCTACCTAATCTTCCTTAATATATGAGTAGTTCCCCTTTCACATTTCCAATTGGTTTTGTGATAATTCGGGGTTCTCTAACATGGTATCAGAGCGGGTTTAATTCGTGCGCACAATGCCACACTTATCCACGTTACCTAATAAAGGTCCACGTGTTAGGCTCATGATATGCCACACGTGCGGGGGCGTGTTGAGACAAGTCTCATATTGGGGAATTTGTAAAATGTATCCTGTATAACTATAATGAGTTCACTCTTCATATTGCCAATTGGTTTTGTGATAATATGGGGTTCTCTAACATTAACAAAGACAAGTACATATAATTATCTTTAAGAATTTTCTTTGATTCGGGCCACTTTTGAAAGCTTATAACAAGTGTAGGTCAATTTCAAAACTAATTACAGAAATATACCACTTTTATTCGTGTTAGCATTATCCCAGATAACGCTAGTACAATTGTCTTTTTTATTTCTGAAAGCGTTATCCCAGATAACGCTACTAGGAGAATAACATGTGAGACCTTTTCATATTATTCTAATTTTTTGAAAGCGTTATCTAGGATAACGTCAGGAAGCCAATAACCCCCTTCCTTCCGCTCTCGTTTCCTCTTCCCTTTATTACTTCACAACTCCATCTGTGGAAAAAAAGTTTTCCCCATTTTGTATAACAAGCGTACAACATTAGAATCATATTTTTTTCCTACTTTTTTTGAAGATCACCTCATTAATCGACAAGTTATACATCTCATTTTGTGTTTAAGGTATGTGTATCCTAGATATTACTCAAAAGCGTTATCTCGAAAAACGCTAAGTCAAATTGTCACTGTCCTAAGTAGAAGCAATGGGCATTTTTCGCAGCGTTATTTGGGACAGCGATAACTAACGTTATCGCAGATACCGCTACGAAAAATGCTCATTGGCTCCATAAAGAGGCAGTGAGCATACTCCTCATATCCGAATTACACAAACAACAATAGGACAATAACATATCCGAATTGCAGAACAATAACATACACATATTACAGATTCACATTACATATCCAAATTACATTTTCAAATTACATAACGAACATAGCAACAACATACCCGAATTACATATCGAACATAGCAACAACATACCCAAATTACATAATGAGCTGAAGGTTTTATCTTACTCTCTAGTTAAGAATTTACTGGGTGACCCGCCAGGTGGATGCATTGTAGCTCACGCACCTGGTTCAGGTCTTCATGCTTATTTGATTTATTAGACCAAATAAGCATGAGGACTTGAACCTGCACGTGAACTACAATGCATCCACCTGGCGGGTCACCCAGTAATTCTTAACTAGAAAGTAAGATAAAATTTTCGGCGATCGACCACTTTGACCCGCGGAGTGAAGTCTCACCAAGCTGAAGGCTTGAACTTAGAGAGTTAAAGCCTTCAGCTTGGTGAGACTTCACTGGTGGATCACCCAGTTAATTCTTAACTAGAGAAGATCACATGCATTGATCGTCATCTATACTTGCCATATAATCTGCATTTGAACAATAACGAGTCAGAAGTGGCCCAAATCAAAAATTTATCCTTTGAAAAATAATAAGTCTGGATATACATATACAACACACGCACACACACAGAGCCATATACAACACATACTAAAATTTGAACCTTATTCACTAATTTAAATTTAAACACACATACTAAACCACAGAACATGAAATTATTGATGTAAACTATAATTTGTACACCACAAAACTTAAAAACACATCTATTGCACAAAATAATGGATTAGAGACAAATCCTTAAGCATTGAACCCCTAAATTTCAGAAATTACAAAATTTAATCAATAAAGGAAAGAAAACTTACAAATAGAGGCGGTAGAGAATAAGAGGAGGCCATGTAAGTAAAATTGAAAGGAAAAGTTCAATTTTTGGCCTAGATCTGAAAGGAGGGCAAAAAATTTCGTCAGTGGAAAAAATGAAAGTAATTTGGAAACGACAAGAAAAAGAAAGATCTGGAAGTGTTTATACCTTTCTGGGCGTTATCTGAGATAATGTTATCGTAAAAAAAAGGAAAATGTGAACTAGCGTTATTACAGATAACATTTGTATACAAAAACTGGTCTAAATTTGTAATTAGTTTTAATACTGGCCTATTTCCGTTATAAGATCTAAAAAGTAGTCTAAACTGGCAAATTTTCCTTATTTTTATGTGAGGAATAAAGCAAACGATTAATGAATTGATTGTATGATTATATTAATAGCTCAAGTGATTCATCATTATCCCCAGCATTTATCATATAATTGACAGATAAAACGTTACAATACAAGAAAACATGTTATTTCCGACGGCTCAAAACTGTCAGTGGCCGTCGAAAATAGTTGCAAGCTGTTGGAAATAACCATCGCTTTCACAACTGTCGAAAATTTAAATTTCTGACAGTTTTCGACAGAGCTCGTTGATCAGCTTTCCGATGGGTTTTGGACAGTTTACAACGTATTCCGACGGTTTCCGTTGGTTGTCGAAAACCGTTACACGTGCTTTTTAATAAACAGTCGTTAACCGTCGGAATCCATCTCAAATTTACTTGCCTGTAAACCGTCAGGAACCATCAGAAAGCCTGCAGTTTATTTTTTTTTATAATTCGGCTACTATTTTACCTTCCATCTACATTTCTCTCGCAAACCGCGATCACGGTTATCATACACAATCCCAACATACCATATAGCAAACAATCATCGAAATAAAACCAATTCTAACAAAAAATCAACTAAAATACTATCGCCAAGTTTTTTTGATGCATTGCTTGTCGA
This sequence comes from Allium sativum, assembly GCA_030737875.1. NCBI lineage: Eukaryota > Viridiplantae > Streptophyta > Magnoliopsida > Asparagales > Amaryllidaceae > Allium > Allium sativum. The sequence continues at coordinate 774,983,987 of CM060912.1, forward strand.
TTAAATATTAATGATAATTAACTAAAATTAGTACGCTTACCTTCGCTTAAGCCTATGAGTCGTGGGTCTATGTATCCATCTCGGTCTCTATTTCATGTTAAACAAATTAGTTTGGGTCTAATATGGACAAAATGTAATTGTTTACACCTGTATTAAAATATGTATAGTATATCAGATATTATAAAAATCAAAACGCAAAAATATATATAAGAAAATACGTACTAGCACAACCAAGCCCAAATAGCAAACGCCTGAAGAATCCAGCTGCATGAAGTAACTGTCCCACACAAATCATTACGTCGAAATTCATTTTACAGTTAGCTTACACAAACGATATAAGTTGCTAAATAAATAACTTAAAACAAGCCTAAATAGCAAACCTACATATGACATAAAAGATATGAATAATAATCATAACATTCAAAATTTTAACAAAGTTACATGAATTGCAAAATATACGTCGTATCCTCTATAAGTACATTACAACTAAAAGATAATACTAATCAACTAGCTCAGCCATCATCGTCTTCAGATTCAGAATCGGTCTCAGGTTCTTTGATATCTTCTTCTACACTATCGAATGCGTCTACCAAAGCATTTGATTCATCGATTAGAGGTCCAAAATCTGCACGATTGTCTTCGATTATAACTTCAATGTTTTGCTCGAGATCTGCCTGATAGGCTTCTTCGTTTGGAATACTCTTCCCATCAAAAGTAAATTTGGCCTTTGTTTTAAAAACTATCGACCAGTCTGCTTTACCTCTTTTTAGAGATAGATATGGAGCGTAATAAACTTGAAATGCTTGTTTGGGTAGTACAAAAAGACCATGTTTGTGATAGCGCGATGTATGCTTTATTTCAATCAGATTATAAATTTTTTGCACATTAATCCCAGAACATGAAACACTACTAAACCAATTGCATTTAAATAGAAACTCCTCCTCTGCCGGTCGTGAGAAATATGTTAGTTACAAAATTTGTGTTAACTCACCATAAAAATCATTTATGTGATTTTCTGGATCATCGCTGCCTTTAACGAATACACCTTTATTATTTGTCAATTCCTCAACACCGTATTACATGGTGTTAAATTTATATCCATTAACAAAATATATTGGATGTCTTGACCATTCTTTTTGGACCTAATGCAAGATGTTTCAACCCTTCATCATCAACACAATTTCTAGGTTCGTAAATATAATTTGTAAACCAAGGAGATTTTTTTTTACTAAGATCTCCATTTGGATGTTGACGTTCATAAACGCTGTACATATAAATAAAATATTACATTAGATTATACTAATAGAAATGAATAAAGGGCTAAACGATATTTAAAATTACGTAATAAATGGTGCAACGTCGGGACAATTTAGAGGAACATAAGTGTGTGCTACATGATGATCTTTATCGTTAAGCCACACGTTTACACATTTCCTAGAAGGTCGACCATGTTGTCCAAAAATAGATAACATTGTTGAGATGATTCTTGTTTGTCTCCGTCGTCATTATGAGGAATACTTTCAAATGATGTATTCACATGATCACTAAAATAATGAGAGAAAAAGAACGAAGCTCCTTCTTCGATGTAAGATTTACATATCAAACCTTCAACTCGTGCTTTTTGTCTCACCTTTTTCTTCGAATGATTCAGATATCTGGCAAAAATAATTTCCATTATTTCATTTTTAAAGTGCAATTTAAAGTATTATATAACATGTTTATTCATACCTCTCAAATGGATACATCCATCCATATTGGATGAACCTCGAAGTCGTGCTTTAGTTGGTAGGTGAACAGGTAAATGCTTCATTACATTAAAAAAAGCTGGCGGAAATATTTTCTCTAATTTGCATAGCAATATAGGAATATCTATTTCAAGTTTACGTAAACATTGCATTTTCAAAATACTCGAACAAAGCTCTTTATAAAACATACTAAGCTCTGTTACTACCTTCCAAACTTTTAACGACAGTAGTTCTTTGAACATAACGGAAAATAAATGCTCCATCACAATGTGACAGTCATGACTTTTCATTCCGCTCAATTTACCATTTTCATAGTCAATACATCTATGAAGGTTTGATGAAATCCCATTAGGAAATCTTAATCCTTCAAACCATTTAACAGAACTTTAACTTTATTATCTAATTCATAACATACTTTGGGTTTTTTTACTGTCATTTGGATTCATGTGACACTCAGGGCGTTTGCATAATTCTTCTATATCGCGCCTTGATTTCAAATCATTTTTAATCTTCCGTTTGACATTCAAAATTATGTTAAAGACATTGTCAAAGACATTTTTCTTATTGTGCATCACATCAATATTATAACGAAGTAAAAGATCTTTCCAGTACGACAACTCCCAAAAAATAGATTGTTTGCACCAATTGATTTGCCTTCAATATCTATTTGAGCTCCAGTTTCATGTATCTTTGGATAATCTCTAACGAATTCATATATTTCTTCGCTTGTATATATCGTCGGTGGTTGTCTATTTTCTATTCTATTAGCTAAAAAAAATTCTTGTCTCCTCTGAAAGGATGATTTACATGCAGAAAACATCGATGACAGTCAAACCATGAAATTTTCTTACCATATGGTAAAGAAAACGCTCTTGTTTCTTCCATGCAATACGGACATGCTAAACGGCCAGCAATACTCCATCCCGAAAGCATTGCATAGGTAGGAAAATCACTTATAGTCCACAACAAAGAAGCAAACATACGAAAAAATTTCTTCTTTGAAACATCGTATGTTTCTACTCCTTTGTTCCAAATGCTTTTAATTCATCAACCAGCGGTTGTAAATAAACATCAATTCCTTGTGTCGGATCGTCGGGGCCAGAAACAACAACAGTTAGAAACACGTATTGTTTTTCCATATACATCCACAGAGGTAAATTATAAGGTGTGATGACAATGGGCCATGATGAATATTTAGAACCAAATTGAGAAAATGGTGAAAAACCATCTGCACATAATTCTAGTTTCACACATTACGACTTTCCATTGCAAAATTGTGATACATTTTGTCCAAATGCTTCCATGCTTCCCATCGGCTGGATGAATCAATGTACCTTCTTCTTCTGATCGCACCTTATGACATCTCATATGATTTGCAGTTACCGAAGATGCATATAATCTTTGAAGCCGTGGAGTAATGGGTAAGTAATGCATACGTTTATACGAAACTTTCTTTCCCTTCTTCTTTCTTGGTTTATACCTTTCATGATTACATTTTCTACAATTTCTAAGGTTTACGTCATCTTTCCAAAACAACATGCATTTGTTTACACATGTATCTATTTTCTGATATGGTAAACCAAATGCCGACATAAGTTTCTTAACTTCATAGTGATTTTCACACATTAAGCTATCGGGCGGCATGTGCCTTTTTGCAGCTCGTAAAATAGCCATAAACCTAGCTTTAGTAATGTTATATTTTGACTTCATCGCAATGTATTCTGCGATTACCGACAGCTGAGTGCCACTTTGACAACCATCACAAATAGTTTTTTAGCAGCATCTACTAAATCATAAAAAAATTGGCTTTAATATTCGGTTCTTCAGCGTTTCCATCATCATCGTCAACTACAACCATATGAAGCATTTCCATCATCATCGTCAACTACAACCATATGAAACATTGAGCGTGCTGCACCTTCAACCATATTCTCAATACGGAGCATACTAACATTTTTGTTAACAGCACTTTCTACCTCAGGCTCTACAGAAGTATTTGGCGCTACAACTTCTCCATGACGATCCCAAAAATAATACTCAGGCACGAATCCGTTTTTGCACAAATGAACTTTCACAACATCGGGTATTAAATACTTCAAATGCTTACACTTCCTATAAGGACAACGAATTTCTTGATCGCCTCCATTGTTACTCAAAGCGAATTCAATAAAGACATTTATACCATTAAAAAAATCTTCTTTTATGGAACCTCTCAGTCCTCTTCTTTGGTACATCCAACTTCTCCGGTCAACAAAATAACTAATCATTTTTCCTATCTAAGAAATCTAGTCACAAGTTGAAAAATTAATATTTATTTTCAAGAATACAATTTGAAATTGTTTTCTGTTGTGGTAGTACAACACACGTATATAATGGTTGAAAGCAAATAACAATGTAAAAAAGTAAGAAAACAAATATGACACAATTTTTTTAATGTAACTTTTTTACTAGGCCAAGCATACTACTTCCCATTACAAACACAGTAAACATTTATATTTTGTATATTACTTCATCTCAATGATTCAACAAAATTTCGGTAGCATTTCTCTTTCGTTTCCTGCATTGTACACAAATGCATGTACGTAGAAAACAAAAAGAAAAGCAAAACCAAAATTTTGTAATTAATCGTTTGAAACGAAGTAGTATACAAAATGTAAATGCTTACTGCGTTTATAACTTGTCTAATACAAGGACAAATCCAATAAATATTGTACTAGACGAATATAAACAGTCGTTTTTTAACTTGACAAAAACAACAATGTATATAACGATCATGTACAACACTCGTCGGACAGGGGCAAAAACACTCTAGGGATATAGCTAATCAGATGTGCACAATGTACTATTATTTCTGGCTAGTACATTCAAATTTTTCCTATACCAACGAACGCAATATAAGAATCACATAAATTATACAACAGCAAAAAATTAACTAAATGAGAACATATTCACAAATAACCAAACATTGCACATAAAATTTGCAATTTCACTATATCATGTGAAATATGCATATAATAGGATGGTATTACCCACTACTATGTTATTGAAGCCAATTACAATCAATAAATTACCCTAATTTTCGATTTAGATCATACATAGGTTTAGGTAAACAATTGATTTTTAAGTATATAAAGATATTATACCTCAAATTGCTTGTCCAACATGTTCGAGATGAAGCAAGGGGCGATTATACGTGAAGAAATCGACGTTTGGGGATGAAAAGAAAATCAAAGTTGGGGCTGCTAGGGTTTAGAATTCACTTGCTGAAGATTTTGGAGCAAGTAGGGAAAATGGGGAAGAAAGGGAACGGGCTGGTGGATATCCGATTATAACCGACTTTTTCCAACGGGCGCCGACGGCCCGTCGATAGCCATCGGAAACGCTCCGTCGGAAACCGTCGCACCCTTCTGTCAAAAATAACAATGTTTCTTGTAGTGTTATAATCAGATTTCGGTGCATCATTTTATTTCTATGCAAAAGGTTTTGATCATATCAAATGCACAATTAAAAGTCGTTTTAAATTAGAAGCTGGGCTATTATATATCACATTGTAGAATTCATTTCTAATTTAGACCATAAGATAGTCAATATATATAAAATAATTTAATTCTAAAAAAAGTTATTAATATTTTTAAAATTATAAATTTTAATAAACTTGGTTAACTAGAATGTTGAATTAGGTTCAAATGTAATAAAATAAGATTTCTCGAGTTTTGTCCCCAGTGACAAGCATCTGATAATAAAAAAATAGAGAATGAAATACAGAAAACTCAACTTCAACATGTTCTTTTGCTTTGCATGTCCTTATAATATACACCAGTAGATCAATTTTATGAACACCAGTTCTACTGATTTTGCATGGTTTACTGGATATGGATACATCTTTAGAGTAATTTATTCTATTTTGAGATCTAAACGTTGAGTGAAAAATAAATAAATAAACGCAGATACTCATGATAGCTATATCAATGAACATATCTACTGATGCATTTCATCTACAAATGTTCCTAACAAAACTGTTGAATCCTACAGAAAATGAGTTGAGGTAAAATACGTGCTTTTTACCTGATAGTGTTAAATATGAAATAATTTTTACCATTTACCTTGTAATAACAAAAATCAAGAAGAGCACGATACTCAGCCTTTATGGGAACCTTATCATCTGGGCGGAATATGTATGCTCCTTGTGCCTGCAGTAAGAATGACATTATATCTATTAATTTACTAACACATGAGTGCTACTCCAAATTGCAGCCATATAGTATTTATCGGAGAATCATCGCCAATTCCATTGTTCCAGTGTAATAATTGTATGACTGGTATATTTCACTTTTAACCTGAATTGGAAGAAATCAAGGATAATATGGATTATTTAGCAAAGTGGACAGAAAAATAGTTGTTCCTTTATGCATAATCACAATGCAAACTAGTAATTTTATATCTTACCAAAGTTCTAGAATTAGAATAATGATATCGCCGCCTTCCTTGATTTTCATCAAAAGAAAGTCTCGAGTTCCCTGGTCCAACTTCTATATGTCTTCCTTTTCTTCTTCTTGATGAGTGTAACACAGTTGACTTTTTTTCTGGGCCTAGAATTTTAATGCTGCAAAAAGTGATAAGTTCTTAAGCGGATATGAAAGTGGTTGCTAGCAAAATAAAGAAATAGAACCGACTTGTCTTTTTTGCAGCGGAGACGGAGTACTTATTGAACCAGAGAGGAGGCATATAAACTAGAAAAACCAGCAAATCCTTTGGGGTCACTTTTGGAGATATGCCTATGTTGTAATATGTGATACTATATGATAGATTGAAGTGGTCGAAGATAGCTTCGCATAGGAGAAAATCGTTCGCAAATCGGAGCTCGCATGAGGAAGATATGAGCTGAAATGAGTAAGTTGTTCTATGTACAGTGCGACAGACGTCTGTCGTATGGGACGACAGAAGTCTGAGCTAAGAGTTGGAGCCCAAATAATTCCCTGGGAGGGACAGACGTCTGTCACCTCCCACGACAGACGTCTGAATATTGAATTGGGCTATTTCGAGCTGAAAACCTTGTAAGTTGATTTGTGAAGATACGGGGGCAATTTGGGTAATTGGCCTATCCCTATATAAGCTATTTTCTGAGGTGTTAGTGGGAAGAGCTTGAAGACTTGATTTGGGATCAAGGGTTTATCTCAAGGGGGAATTAGGGTTTATAGCCTAATTCCAATTCTTCAATTCTATTCTCCTCAAACTCTTTTCTATATTGAAATATAGTGATTATTGGATCAATCTCTTGTATTCCTTTCATTGTGGTAATAAAATACTCTCTCCAAAGTGGATGTACACTAACAAGATGTTAGTGGAACCACTATAAATCCTTGTGTGATTTATTTTTACTACTTTGTCATTAGTTTCTTGCTTGAGATTGAGATTTGGATTGTTCATGATTGCTTGATATTGGTTTTGTGACCAGAGTTATTGCTTTGGTTGTTTTTGCAAGTCTAACAATTATCTAGTCTTCCGCTAGCGCTTTGTAGTTTAGATATCGGATTCGATGGTCTTGAATCAGATTAATCACAACGGTTACAACAGTTGGTATCAGAGCTGTTTTGGTGCTTGTTAGGTGTTTGTCAAAATGCCGGAGACGAATAGTAGCACGGTAAGTCCTTCAACCGGAAGTCCGAATAGTGTGGCGCCATATGTACGGGGTTCATATGCGGCATCGGGTTCTCGATTGGTTATTGACAAGTGAAATGGTGATAATGACTTTGAGAAGTGGCAATGGAAAATGAAAGCGGTTCTTAGGCGGAATCAGGTACATCGAGTAGTATTTGATACTCACTTTATCTCGGATTTTGAGAGAGAGGGGATGGAGGAATGAGCTTACACTACTCTTCAACTTGCTATGGGGGAGAATGTGATCTCCGAAATTAGTGGTGAGACTACCGCTAAAGGTATTTGGGACAAGTTGGAAGAACTTTATATGAAGAAGTCGCTCACTAACCGTTTGATCTTGTTGCGAACGTTTTTCACCTTCAGAATGAAAGAGGGTAATTCGCTTAAGGCACATTTGAATGCCTTTGATGACTTGCTCATGAAGATGAAGGCCGTTGATTTAAAGATTGAGTAAGAGCAAAAGGCGATGATATTATTGTGTTCGTTGCCGGACCGCTATATGAGTTTCTCAAATAGTTTGATCTATGGTCGGGATACCTTGACTCTAGATGATGTCAAGACGGGTCTTCTTAGTGAGGAGTTGAGAGATCAAATGAAGGAGATGAGTGAGGGTAGTAGTGGAGCTAGTAGTAGTCATGGGTTGTTTGTGGAGAAAGAAAAGAATGTGAAGAAAGGAAACCGGAGCGTTCTAAATCAAGAAAACCCGGTGGAAGAGGTAAATCGAAAGAGAGAAATGACAAGTGCTTTATTTGCAAGAAACCGGGACAATGGAAGAATGAATGTCAGTACAAAGATAAGAAGGAAGTAGCGTCTTCATCCGTGGCGGTGGAGATTGGGGATGGTGAGGTAGATGAGAATGTGCTGACGGCGGTAGCAACGGGTGTTTCGGGTAATGAATGGATCTCGATTCGGGTGCGTCGTATCATATGATGCCAAATAGAGATTGTTTTTCATCCTTTGAGGTCAAAGAGGGAAATGCTGTTGCTATGGGAAATGGTGTTATTTGCAAGTCGATGGGTAGTGGCTTCGTGCAAATAATGATGTTTGATGGAGTTGTTCGCACGCTCACCAATGTTCGCTATGTTCCGAGACTTAGGATGTCGCTTATATCTTTGGGGGCAATTGGATTCTCCAGGATGCAAGATCACTATCGAGAAGGATTGTTTGATGGTTTCGAAGGGGGCACTTGTGGTTATGAAAGGTGCTAGGACTCATGGTATATATTTGCTTCAAGGTGTGACCGTAGAAGGTGAGACTTGTGTGGGTGTTGATAGTTCTCGTGACTTAGATACGACACGGTTGTGGCATTTGAGATTGGGTCATGTCTCGGAGAGGAGTTTGGATATTCTTCAGAAGCGGGAGATGATTGAGGGTAAGAGCTTCAACGAACTAGAGTTTTGCGAGGAATGTGTCATGGGGAAGCAAACAAGGGTATCATTCGATGAAGGCAAGCATGACTCAAAGGAGGTTCTTGAGTATGTTCATTCGGATGTTTGGGGACCGGCACCGGTTGCTTCTTTGGAAGGAGCAAGGTATTATATCTCTTTCATTAATGATTTGTCTCGCAAGGTATGGGTGTATGTAATGGGGGCCAAGTCAGAGGCATTTGCTGAGTTCAAAGTGTGTAAGGCTCTTGTTGAGAATGAGAGTGGTAAGACTTTGAAGGTGTTAAGGACCGACAATGGCGGCGAATATGTCTCGCGTGAATTCTTATAGTATTGTAAGCATCACGGAATTCGGAGACATTTTACTACACTGAGAGATCCGCAATCTAATGGAGTAGCGGAGAGAATGAACCGAACTCTACTTGAGAAAGCTCGATGCTTGAGATTGACATCGGGTTTGTCTAAGGGATTTTGGGCCGAAGCTTTTTCAACCGCGGTGCATATTGTAAATCAAATTCCGTGCTCGGCCATTGGTAACAAAATTCCGGAGGAAGTGTGGAAAGGGAAGAGTGTGGACTTGAGATATCTTCGTGTGTTTGGTAGCCCAGTTTACGTGCATGATCCGGGGAATGATAAGCTTGGAGCTAGAGCATTCAAAAGGGTCTTGCTTGGTTTCACGGATGACATGAAAGGCTATCGGATTTGTAATCCAAAAAAGAAGAAGGTTGTTAATTCTCATCATGTCACTTTTGATGAGTCGGCTTTATTCAAGGTGAATGAGAGCTCATCGGATGTTCCGGATTTGGTTCATGGTGAATCAAAGGAGGAAGTCATTCCCATATTCCATCCAAGTGGTAGTAGAGTTGAAGAAGCTCGTGGTGTTGAAGCGGTTGATGAAACATCACATATCCACATGGTTCCTCTAGTGATGATGTTGGTGATGTACATGATACTAGAGAAGTTTCGACTCAAGGTGGAGCCGAAAGACGTTTGGGTGATAGTATTGCTACTCGGGTTGGTCGACGTGCAATAAGGCCTCCCGAAAGATATGGTGATTGGAACTACCTTAGCTTTAGTGATCATTTGGACAATGCACTCAATGTAGTCCAAGATGAGCCGATGGACCTTGATGATGTCATGGAGTCGAGAGAGAGCTCGAAGTGGATTTGCACCACGGAGGAAGAGATGCAATCGCTCATGAAGAACCGAACTTGGGAGTTGGTTCCACTTCCTCAAGGAAACCGTGCTATAGGGTGCAAATGGATTTACAAGGTGAAGGATGATGGAAGGTACAAAGCAAGGTTAGTGGCAAAGGGGTTCTCACAAAGGAAAAGAAAGGAGTGTGATGAAATTTTTGCACCGGTGGTTCGTCATACATATATCCGAGTTTTACTAGCGATAGTTGCTATCCATGACTTGGAGTTGGAGCAACTTGATGTGAAAACCGCCTTCTTGCATGGAGACTTGGATGAAGACATCTACATGGAGCAACCGGAAGGGTTTGTTGTAGATGGTAAGTCTAATATGGTGTACAAGTTGAAGAAATCACTAAAGCAATCGCCTAGACAATGGTACAAGAGATTTGATCATTTCATGCTTGAAAGTGGCTTCCATCGAAGCATCAAGGATGCTTGCGTACATTTCAAGAGGTTGGGAAATGATTGTTGGGTGTATTTACTCTTGTATGTGGATGATATGCTCATTACTTCCAATGATCAAAATAAAATCAACAAGTTAAAGATGCTTTTGAAATCGGAATTCGAGATGAAGGATCTTGGAGAAGCAAGAAAAATCTTTAGCATGGAAATAGGAAGGGACCGAAAGCGTTTTGAGTTAAGATTGACTCAAAAGGAATACATTAAGAAAGTGCTTTGCCGATCTAGCATGGAGGATGCAAAGGCGTTAAATACACCTTTACCTTTGCATATGAAGCTTTCGGAGAAGGGATCACCTATCGGGGATAAAGACAAGGCTTATATGGCAAATGTGCCATATGCAAGTGTGGTTGGTAGTTTGATGTACGCAATGGTGTGTACAAGGCCCGATATTGCAAATGTCATCGGGGTGGTTAGTCGGTATATGGTTAATCCGGGGAAATCGCATTAGGAAGCCGTGAAGGCTATTATGAGATACTTGAAATGCATAGCATCTCATGGACTTGTTTTTGGCGATAGTGATGATAGGAGTTGCAAGTTGGTTGGTTATTGTGACTCGGACTACGCCGGTGATAAGGATCGGAGGAAATCAACTTCCGGGTATGTCTTCACACTTGGCGGGACAACCATTAGTTGGAGATCGCGATTGCAAACCATAGTTGCTTTATCCACTACGAAGACGGAGTTGATTGCCGCTATGGAAGCGGCCAAGGAGGCAATCTACTTGAAGCGATTATTGTGTGACTTAGGTTTCGAACATGAGAGTGTTGATGTTCGATGTGATAGCCAAAGTGTTATCAATTTGACGGAGAATTTGACGTTTAGCTCACAGACCAAGCATATTGAGGTGAGGGAGTCATTTCTTGTAGCCATGGATGAGGGTAAGCTAGTATACCTTCGGAAAGTGCACACAAAGGATAATGCGGTGGATATGTTTACAAAAGCATTGCCGTATGAGAAGTTCGAGCATTGCTCAAACTTAATACGCTTGTTGAGTTGCTAGGTGCCACGAGATGGCATGAGGTGGAGAGAGAGATTTTGTGTTTGATGGAAAAGGAATAGCGGTGAGAGATTGGAAATCTATCTTCATGGTAAATACTCGTTACACTCCCGAGTACATTGTCTTTTGGTGAGACGGTTTTTGGTTTGAATGATTTCAACACTACATTGACGGGTGGGGGCTTTGCCTGAACTCGTTGGTGTAGTGCAATGAGCGGTGGCCATGCCGGAGCTCATTGGGGAAACATTCAAATTTGCTTGGTCGAAGGCAGAAGGAAATGCTTGGGTGCATTGGAGTTTGGAGTTGAGATGGTTATAGTATTGAGGTGGAGTGTTGTAATATGTGATACTATATGGTAGACTGAAGTGGTCGAAGATAGCTTCGCATAGGAGAAAATCGTTCGCAAATCGGAGTTCGCAGGAGGAAGATATGAGCTGAAATGAGTAAGCTGTTCTATGTACAGTGCGACAGACGTCTGTCGTATGGGACGACAGACGTCTGTCACTACAGGGGGATTTCTCGAAAGTTTCCACAGACGTCTGTCATCTCCACGACAGACGTCTGAGAGGGGGACAGACGTCTGTCATGGATGCGACAAACGTCTGAGGTGAGAGCTGGAGCCCAAATAATTCCCTTGGAGGGACAGACGTCTGTCACCTCCCACGACAGACGTCTGAATATTGAATTGGGCTATTTCGGGCTGAAAACCTTGTAAGTTGGTTTGTGAAGATACGGGGGCAATTTGGGTAATTGGTCTATCCCTACATAAGCTATTTTCTGAGGAGTTAGTGGGAAGAGCTTGAAGACTTGATTTGGGATCAAGGGTTTATTCTCAAGGGAGAATTATGGTTTATAGCCTAATTCCAACTCTTCGATTCTATTCTCCTCAAACTCTTTTCTATATTGAAATATAGTGATTATTGGATCAATCTCTTGTATTCTTTTCATCGTGGTAATAAAATACTCTCTCCAAAGTGGATGTACACTAACAAGATGTTAGTGGAACCACTTTAAATCCTTGTGTGATTTATTTTTGCTACTTTGTCATTAGTTTCTTGCTTGTGATTGAGATTTGGATTGTTCGTGATTGGTTGATATTGGTTTTATGACTAGAGTTATTGCTTTGGTTGTTTTTACAAGTCTAACAACGATCTAGTCTTCCGCTAGCGCTTTGTGGTTTAGATATCGGATTTGAGTGGTCTTGAATCGGATTAATCATAACAGTTACAACAGCCTAAATATTCTTAACATAGCGATTTCTTAATTTAAGTGAAGCTAAATGTCTTTAGTTATTTTTAGATCAGAACTACCCCTTATGTCACAATTATATGTTGAACCACTAGTCTACCTCTAGAACAGCAGAAAAACCAGTAGTTTAATTGTATAGTATCAAAGGAAAATATAATAATTATGAATTAAATGAAAATTCAACTCCAAAATAATATATTAGTGAGTAATGTAGATTAAAATAAGTTCTTTTATTCATATCGTTCCTATCACCTTACATTAATAGTCAAAAAATTATATTGAAAGCAATATACATCATATTTTTTGGACAACTATGATTCAAATTTCAGGGACAAATATTGTTCCAGTCTCATAATTTAAAGCAAAGCGGATCTAATAATGAATGGACCTTGAATTGTAAATGATTATTAATAACACAAACATTGACTACAGACATGATAGCATCAGCAATGAGCTTTGCATGATAATAACTTATAAATCAAGAATAATAAAAACCCATATTTCTCTGTTTTGTAACATGGTAGGGATCCAGTTTAAAAATAAAAAAAATTCATCTCCATTTGACATGACATATTATTGTGTTAAATGTTTATAACAATGATTTAGTGAATTTAAATTTTGAAGCGCTACGGTAGAGAAGGCGATCTCTCTTAGTGAGACGTGTTGTTCAATGAGATATGAAATATGGTGCAAGGCTTCATTAGCAGTGTCAAGGCAGCAAATCATGACAATAAGAGAACTAGCAAATATAACACGAGAGAAGGGAGTAGTACGTAACTATTTATTTGTGTATAGGTTATATGGCTTTATCGCCATTTTGAATGTAAGTACTTCTGAAAGTAATCTTAGTGTCCACACTCAGCAAACTTATAGCAGAGCAAAAATTGGAATTCTTCCTTGACTACGCACAAAATATTACTGTATAATTATTGCATGTTACAAAGTTATGCATAAACAAATGTATCTCACATATCAAGATTCAAGAATGATTAAATAAGCATGAACTGGTCGAGCTAATCCAGATATCAAAAATACAGAATCGTAATTAACAATCAACAACAAAAATTGCAGCTCAATAATTCAGGAAATACAAAATTTGAGAAAAAACTAAAACAAAAGATCTAAGATGAGTGCCTATTATCAGTGAAGAACCTAGAGCATGAGCTCGGTGGGCAGTTGCCCACCCCAAGATTTCCTTGGAAATATGTGAAGAGGTAAAAGATTGAAAAAAGTACAAATTCGTAAGATCCTTATTGTTTTATTTTTAGTGTTTTTTTGGGCAAAGCAATTACTTTAATTAAATTTTTGCAAATAAGTTTACCAAATCAGTGATGCTATGCAACTAATCAAACTTTATTGTTTTAATGTGTCAAATTTTACTACAATAAAGAACTTCGGTTGAATCTTGATTTTTCTGTCGTATAATTGATTATTTATATAACTCTGCCCAGCGCAAAACAAAATCCTGGTTTCGTCGCTGCCTATCATGGTTAGCAACACTGTAGTAATGAAAGTTAACATAGAGATTCAATTAACAAAAAGCGCGACGATCATCCAAAAATCAAACTATTATATTAAATCTCTAATGAGACTTCATCAAAAATAATTTTAATCAACTTAGGTAGAAAACACAAATAGCGTTGAATATAAGCATACCTGTTACAATAGAGCTAGTAAGAAAACTATTATGTTATACTACATCAACCCTGTTTCTCCAACACCTTCATCCGCCTAACACCTTTCTCTGTAACTTAATGGTTCAACTAGATCAAGCCTCCTTTTTAGAATCTTGCTGCCTCACTTTACACCTTTTGCTAAGAAACTGTAGGAAAGAAAATATGGCATTAACAATACATTGAATGTTTGTATTAAGTTTTAAAATAATTAATTTGTACAAGAGAATGACATAAATACAACGATAGCATCACATTGTAATCACTTGTTCAAGTAGCAATGACATACAACTTCTTATTTTCTTATAGAACTTCAAGCTAGCTACAATCTTCCTTGTAATTTGTAAAATGGTTAACATTGTGAAGATGATTAATAATTATAAACAACGTATTTTTTTGCATTAAATTGTTAACTCACTAAATGAGTTACATTATATGAGCAATTTAGCAATACATAAATAAGTAAATAATGTCACAAGTAACCATGCCAAATCAATAAATGTGCATCATTAACGAGTTTATTTTATTGAAACTAATTGAGCTCACCGTCTTTGTTTCTAAAGTTTGCTAATATTGATGAAAACATATAGCATCAGTTTATTAACCTGCATAACACCATGAAGCATGGTTCATTAGTAAGTTAGAACATATCAGGAGAATGACTAAACGTAGTACTAAAAAAATTCAACTATCCAAGAATATGTAGAGAAAAATCCATCTCAGCGTAACATTCAATGAGAAATAAAGATGAAATATAAGGAGAATGACTAAACGTAGTACCCAAAAAAAATTCCACTATCCAAGAATATGTAGAGAAAAATCCATCTCAGTGTAACATTCAATGAGAAATAAAGACGAAATATAAGTAATGAAAACTCAAACCGTATAAGAAAATACCATATAAATACCAAATCTTCTTGCATAATCACCATGTCCCCAAATCAAATAAGAAAACCGAATAAGAAACTCGCATATCAATAAATCATCCTGGATGCAGCGGAAGTGGAGATATTCTTTTCCTTGATCGCTTGAGTGATGGACGCGACTGAATCTCTTAAAAAGTTGTATTAGATTGGGATTTAAAGTTTCATATCCTTTAATTTCATCGGAATCGAGGTCAAGACTAAGTGAGAAACTGAGAAATCAGATAGCATTTAAGGTTGGAGACCATGTTGAATTTTAGGATTCAATTTTTCTTTGGTAAATTCTATTTCAGTCCTGATTCTTAGGTACTGGCCCCAAAAAGTAAAAAAACATGTGCACCCATTTAATTAGTATATAATTAGTTAGTAACCCCAATTTTTTTCAGTTTTGCCCTTCACTTCACTTCTCGCTGCTCCTCAACTCCCTTTCTCACAACGCGATTCATTTCAACATCACGCAAGTTTAGATCTGAAGATTTCTACCGCAATTCATTACTCTTTCACGCAAAATCGGTCGCACGCATCAACTAAGGGAAGACAGGTAAGCACGAATCAGAAAAAATAGTAACTGATCAAGTTCTGAAAACTTGCGTGGAATATAAGAAATCCACGTATTGGTTCTACGTGGTTAACTCATATACCACGTACAATGATTCTGTGGTTCCTATGTCTTCCTAGTAGGAATACAACGTGGTTTTATGAAAATCCCCTCAAATCGTTGTGCATCGCCTGTATTTGAAAAGTAAAAAAAAAAAACCTCAATTTTTTTTTTATTTTTCTCCGATTACCTGATGTGATTGCGATGAGGAATCATATTCTTCTCCAAAATCTGTTGTATTTTTGTTTGCAAATGAATTTTTCCATCAATGATTTTAAATCTAGGGTTTTCAAGTGTGTATGTTTTCATAGACTGTTTATTTCTATGATGTAATGAGAATAGATGAGAAGATAACTCCTTAAGGGTACTTTTGTCGTTATTTTTTTTTATTTTTTTGGGGGCTACTAACTAAAAAATCGGGTTGAAATAGAATTTGTCCTTTTCTTTTTGGTTTGGAAGCGGGAGTGGAGAAAAGATTTTGGAATAGAAAAGGGAAATGAATTCAAGAATAGGTGGCCAACGAAAATAATCTGGGAGTTTCATGCTTTACCAGCTAATTTCAATTCTAAATAAGGCAAATTAAGAAAATAATAAGATAATTCAAAAAGGTGGTACTATCTGTTACCGTTATATTAAGTTGCTTTTCTTGCAGTGTCATGTTCTATAATAGTGAAAGTGCAAACAATCAAGTAACCAATTGAACTGGATAAACAATCGAATGGGTCCATACTCGTATAGTTCACTATATTTCTTTATATACTATTCCAGTAGTTCACCCTTTATAGTTTTACACACACTTACCCTACATAACACTATAACTTTTATATTGTTTATTTCTCTTTAGTATCAATCGTGTTAGTAATTATACATTTCACCTAACTTTATGTCTGACCTACTCCTCTTTCTTTCTTTTTTGCCGCAATAGGCTCACAGGATATTAGCAGCTTGGGATGATTAGTGTCGAAGATATTAAATTATTTATGTTGATGTATCGAATTTCTTTTCATGTTAATTTATTTGTTACTGTCCAGATTTGTACTTGAGAGCGAACTTTATTTGTATACTTTGATTTAAGATGAGATTATGAAAGACATATGTTTTGTATTACAACTTATTTTATGTAAAGGGTTATTTTGAAATAACATCTTGTTGTAAAATAAATGTTTCCACATTTTTTGTTTTATGTCTTGCGAACCTTGGTCTCTGTGATTTGTTTCTTTATACCTACAAC
This sequence comes from Allium sativum, assembly GCA_030737875.1. Taxonomy (NCBI): domain Eukaryota; kingdom Viridiplantae; phylum Streptophyta; class Magnoliopsida; order Asparagales; family Amaryllidaceae; genus Allium; species Allium sativum. Next base: position 775,001,103 of record CM060912.1, read on the forward strand.
GCTATGCATTTCTTGGTATGAACCTTGGTTTTACATAAAGCGCCTGACAGATATCATGCTTGATTGCTCTGCTTAAATTCTTCGAATGTCATCAACAACCCTACATGACACAATATGATTTCTCAATTAAATGCAAAAGGAAAATATATGAAACGTGTTAAATTTGGTGATACAAAATCACAAATTGATTGGAACAAATTTGCAAAGAATGGAAAGTAAATATTTTTATAATGGGAATGCATTGATTGCATTTGATGAGGTGGTAGAGAAATAAATGAAGGGATTAATTTCTTCCATCTATGCTAAAGAAACGGATTGATTTACTTCCTATGTTTGCACATTTGTTGTTATGGTAATTTGCCTTCATTATATTATTACCATATGTTGGTAATTTAATTGATGACTCACATAGATTTGCACTGGCTATATATTGAGGGGTAGATTTTAGTGTAAACCCATCCTGACCTGGAGCCAGTGATCCCCAATGGTGTCTCTTCTTGTTAAACCTGATTGAGGTTTGGATATGTAAACTCTTATTTTGTAACCTCTTGTAATTCTCTCATGTGGAATAAAATCTCTCTCTGTTGGACTGGGCGTACATTATCTCGAGGATAGTGGAACCAGTATAAATATTGTGTGTCTTTTTGTTTCTCTGTTATACTTATTTACTATGTTGTTGATGTAATAGAATAATTGCTATCAGATTAGATTGGTGTTCAATTGGCACATCTAGATCCTATTTATTACGCTTCCGCATATGCTCAATTTTTGCATAACAGTTTGGTATCAGAACGAGGCGATTTGTTTTAAATTGTGCATCAATTATTTCTACAAAAGTTGGTAGATTCAGTGGTGATTATGTTATTACTATTTTGGAGAAAAGGAGACTTTGGTGGAGGAGATTATGTTGAGAGTGAGGAGCGTTCCAATCTGGAAACTTTGACGTGATATGGAGTTACTGTGTTGAAGGGGATATGGATTTGGTAAGTTTTGATTATGTTTCTGACAGGGGTCTTCATGTTGATGATGCTCGAGGGATCCATGATGATCAGGAAAGGAGCTCAAGTCAAGTGATAGACGGGTGTCGAGACAGAGATCATTGTGGTTTAGACAGGGATCTTCACGTTGATGATGCTTGAGGGATCCAAAGTGATCGAAGTATGAGCTCAGGTCAAGTGGTAGACGGGTGTCGATGTGTATTGCAAGCACTTTTAGAACGTTGGTTTATGCGTGGTGCAGCTCATGGTGGTAGATGCGTCTTTTGCAAGCGGTGCGTGAAGCTTGTAATGGTTTTGATTAAGTGGCAGGAGAGAGATTTTTTGGCGATTGAGAGAATTATTTTTTAGTCTTGGCGGTGTTGAGATTATGTAACGACCCGCATTTTCAGCAACAGAATAATTAATTAATTTAATTATTTGAATAGTGATTTAGAGAATTAAAGGATCGTTGAATTGAATTTTAGTGAATATTTAATTAAATTAAATAAGGGAATAATATATTTATTTCTGAAATAGACAGAAATAGTGGAATTCACAATATTGTGTGAATGGGCAATATAAAATATATATAATTCAGTTTATATGGAATTATATTGACGAATATGTTCATAAACGACAGTTTGAACGAATAATTTATATTATAATTATAATAGAGCTCGAAATGGCGCTGCAGTTCGCTATTTGGCGATTCGAACTTCAACTGGATATACAGGGTTCGTTTTAACTCGGATTTCTGTGAAACAAGAAACGTGTGGAGCTGGTGGAGTATATCTTCCTAGTGGAAGAGAGAAATCAGGATTTCGTCGTGTAGATTTTGTTTTATGTCCAAATCAAATTTTAAAATAGTCGCTATGAAATTCCTTTATATTTTGCAACGCTTTATTTGCGTTATAAATGGATTTTCAATATAGATTGAATATCGAATTAACACTGGAAATTGAATATCGATTTATAAACTCTGAGATGATATTTTAGAGCTGTGGTATATCATATGTGAATATATGCGATAATATTTATTTTTAATATTAAATTTAATTGTTTTTAAATATATTTATATATTTAAAAGGGCTATTTAGGACTTTAAAAATAGCCACTTTTGCAAACGAAGTCGGATTTCAACGAAACTAATTTTGTTGGATCCGCAGCATCAAATTATTGTTAGATCCCAAGTTTGGTGATTTTTAGAAGCAGTGTGTGGCCGTACGGATTTTTGAAGTGAAAAACAGTCAATTTTCGACGGTTAAAAATACGCTGTGTGAGCAAACGGAGTCGGAATTCGATGAAACAAGTTTTGTTAGGTCCGTAATGTCGAGCTGGAGGTGCTTGTCAGTTTTCGTGATTTTTGGGTATTGTATGTGATCACAGGAATTTTAGAGGACATAGGAAAATAGCGTTGGCTTAAAAATAAATAAAATAATCGAATAAAAAAATATTATTTCCATTCTATATAATACTTTTACCTTTCCTAACCCTAACCCGTTTTCATTCTCAGCCAAAAAAACATGCGCCGCCACCACAGGAAAATAAAAACGTGAAATCCCAGTCTTCAAAAATCAAGAAAAAATCAAAGAAATTCCTTTAAATCGAAATATATATATGTATGGACTCCATTCGGGTTCCTCTTCATTTTCGTATGAGAATCATCAAGTTCGATCATTGTTCTGTGTTCGGTGTTCGTACAGCGAACGCCTAGGGCTGATGAATTCGGCAAATTGAGGCACTGATTCAATTCTTTGTGGTTGTATGTTGAATCATAGCGTCGAATGGAGCCTGTAGGATTTTTCTGGGATTAAATCGAAGAAAAAAATGTCGAACTTGGTTTTTGCGGTACGGTTGAAGACCAGAGAACGGAATATTCTCCGTGTGTGCGAGTTGAGCAAGAAGGGGTGGAGGAGGAAGAGGACCGAACGAGATGAACGGTGGTCGTATTCTTTTTGTAGTTCGTGATCTGCAGAAGGAGAACGAGGTGATCAAACGTTAGGAAATGGAGTTGGATTTTACCTGGTGCGGTTTCATGTTTCGGAGAAGAAGGATTATACGGGTCGGGTATTTCAATTGGTGAGTGGGCCGTATAAAATTGGTAAAGCCCAACTTCGAAAATAGGTTTAAGTTTGTTTCTATTTAAAAATAGTATAATCTTGAAAATTGAATATCTTGGTCGTACGATATCAGATTGACGAACTGTAAGTTGCGTTGGGACCGTATGGACGAGCACTTCACAATGGAACTGACCGCAAGTGAATTAGAGCTCGTTTGGATTTATGGCGAAATTAAACGCCTGAACCAAATCAGTGACCAATTATCGTTGTTCAACGATAAACCGTCCAAGGTGAGTAAATCTCACTAACTCTGAACAATTTATATTTTTATAATGCATTTTTAGAAGTGATAAATATTGGTTGAATTGTTGTGTGTTGACTGTTTGGTTGAACTGCTAGTCAGTTGGTTGAAATTATCGATAACGATATATATAAATCGTATCGAAATATTGATTCTGTTTATCAGAATACTTTATACTCATGTATTTATGTTGACTGACATCGGTGGATGCAGGGAAACAGGTCGGAGGAATCCAACTGGATTCCTCAACATTTATTTTTCTATTTTTCATATATTCTGATATATGATGTGTCGTATCGTCTGATATTGATTCTGTGTGTTTGGATGATGGTTGATCACTTTGATTGGGTGTTTTAAATATCATATGAAATACGGGAGGTGAAAAAGGGATTTTCAAAGTTTATTTTGAAAATAAATTATTTATATAAAATCCAGATTTTATATATATAAAAGAAAAAGAATTTCATAAAAGGAAATAATTATAGGATCAAAGAATTTGGTTAAAAGGAGAATATTTATGAAATCCAATGTAAAGGGAAATATTTGTGAAATCAAATGTAAAGGAAAATATTTGGGGAAATAAATATAGAAAGGAAATATTTGTAAATCTTTTACAAATAGAATAGGATAGGGAATAATTGTAAAACATTTTCAAGTGAAATAGAAAAGGAAATGCTTATCTAGAAAGTAACTGAGTTATAAAAGGAATTATTTATTTTGGAAATAAATAGAATAATGCAATACTTGAAAATGGATAAAAGTGTAATAAAGGAGAATTTTACACTAAGGAGAGTTTAGACCCGTGCTTCGCACACGGGTAAACAGAATATGAATTCAAAGTGAGAATTTAAGAGAGATCCGTTTTAACAGATAAAGTGAGAAGGTTAATTTATAAATAAAGTTTTATAAATTAATTTAGTTATTTATCCTTGGATAAATAGAGTATATAAGTCAAGACTTATATAGAGAAGTAAAAATCGATTTCCACATCGATGTTTGAAACTGAATAAGGACAAAGGAGAATTTATCGAATAAGAGTTATTCGAAGTGAAGTTATCGAATATCAGTTTATTCGAAAGGAAATTTATCGAACATTAGTTGTTCGAAAAGGGGTTAATCCAATAGGGTTGATTCAATAGAGTTAAACAGGGAAGTTAAACCATTGGAGTAAACATTTAGAGTTAGTTAGTTAGAGTTAACCAATTAAAGTTAATTAGTTAGAGTTAATCGATTAGAGTCTAATCGAACTAGAGTTATCCAAATATAGTAATCGAATGAGGGATGATGGAATATTAGTTGATCAATTAGATTTGCTCGAATTTAGTTATTCGAGATAGAGTTAAACAGAAGTAGTCATTTAAGATAAGCTACCAGTGAGCACGACTGCTAGCGTAATTCGCAGGGCTGCAGATAGCCTAAGGCGGTCGGATGTTTCCTGAGGGAATCAGGCGTAACCATTGTGATCGCTGCGATCTAGAGTCGAGCGAATGGTGTCAAGTCAAATATTAGTTAATTGATAAAAGTAATTTAGTCGAGTTAATTAAGCTAAGTTAGTCCAGTTGAACTGATCAAGTAAGTGGGTCAAAATGAGTAAATCAGACCGAGTTATCTGAATAAGGGTTAGTCCAGTAAGAGTTAAATAGAATAAGAGTAAATTGAATAAGAGTTACAACTTAGAGTTAACCGAGTATGAGTTAATGATTTAGTTCGTTATTTATTCGAGTTAGAAAATCAAAGTATTTATAAAGTCATTATAATTCGGATGCAGGGAATTATAACACTATTGTTATAATCAAGTGTTTTTCCGTACGAGAAGCGGATTGGTAAATAAAATCCGAGGATGTCGTAAAGAAGTGTTAAAGATTTAGAAGGATGAACTTTGCCTATTTCGAAGTTAGAAATGTTGTTCAATTAAGGTCTGAGAGGTAACTATACCCCAACTTGATTGACTTTGTTTTTAACTAAGAAATGGTTAAGATTCGATGGTGAAAAGTGGTTAAGTGGAAACCAAATGAAGGAGATTTGGCATAGTGATGTTTATTCAAACATCTGTTTAATCAAATGAAAGAGATTTGGAAATGTTTTCCAAATGAGAAGCAGAATTGTTTTCTGAATATAGAAACAAGAGATGAATATGTTTCCAATGACAATGATATATATTTTCTAAATATAGTGAATAAGAAACATTAAACAACAGGAATAGGGAAACGAACGAATGTATGGAATGATGATTGATCGATAGAATTTCCATGGGAAATAATATCGTTGTTTACACACCGACATGTTTTCGTTTGATAGTTAACTCACCGACTATCAAAGTTTTGACCATTTTACGTTGTTAATATGGAGAGACCGGTTGGATTATTATCCCGAGAACCACTCCGTATTGGCATAAGCGTTGCGAATCAAGTATGCTGAATATATTGAAGACGGAGTTGTGCAAGGGCTATCTTGTTTACAGAATAGTGCCTTCGGTTTGTCCAGTCCCAGGACAAACGTATATGGAAGGATGTCTGACAGAGTATATTCAAAGGATCGCGCAAGTTGATCTCTTCAAACGTACTTACGTTTGGTGGCGGAGGAATTCGTTTCTCTTAGCTTTATACCTGTGGTATTTTTGGTGAAATCAATTTGTGATTTGGCGGGTATGACGATGTGGCATTCAAAGTAATGGAGGTGTGATCTGTCAAAAGATACGTTATGACTTCAAGCCTCATCAACCAGGAAAGGACAAAAATCGGGCAGGCAGCATGGCTAAGTCGGTCGCTCCGAAGTAGGGTGTATGATCACCTATCTAGAGAAATTCCTTTTGTTCTTAAATCTATCGATGCTGTCCCATTTCGGGAGGCGGTTGCTGATCCCAACCGTCGGTGATATACATTCGATACACTCAAGCGAAATGAGTGGTCGGTCATGTGTGGGCCGGGTTGCAAGATGTTCTTGTTGAACCCAGTGTATTTGCCTCTAGAGATACACGTTCGAAAGGTGGTCCCATACCTTGTCAAGTTGGAATCCAATCTCCAATAAGTGCCTGCGAGTTTGATTATACACTATATATGTGGAGCGTGAGATGCAAGCGTTCTGCTAGATTGCTAATTACTTGTGATTAGACATTATTATAATATCAGATAATATATGATTCCCACAAGTGTTTTGGGTCATCGTAAGATAAAAACCGTCCGTGTTTATGTGTGGATCGGTCTTACGATTATCTTTTCTTTTGAAAAGGATTTTGAAAAGTTAAACCAAATGATTTGAGTTTACTCACACCAGTCCCATGACTGACCCAGAGTTTATTTTGTTTTGTTTTCCCTAAACTCTTGGGTGCCCAAATTTGTACGGGCAGTCAAGTAGTCAGGATTTTACAGATATACTTGGAGAGCTTGGAGCAGGAGGCTTCAGAACTTATGTAGCTATTGTTTATTCCGCTGTATTGTAAGTGTTGTACTCTGATAATGGTATTATATACATATACTGCTTTTGATTTCAAGTTATGTTGTATATTATATTTTATTCGTTCCGCTGTGAGATTCGTGTTACTCTGATGTTGTTGTCTTCTTCTTCTTCTTCTATTCTATTAGTTCTATCTTATCTATCCTCATCCTCTAATTTCTTTCTTGGACTATCCGGTAATTTCGACTTTTGATTGTTCGATAGGTGTTATATATCGGATAACCAAGGTCGCTTTTTCCCGGGTCGTTACAGTGGTATCAGAGCTGAAGGTTAAGTATTACCTTGGCTCTGTGGCGTGATTCAGTAGAGATGGGGTTAGTAATACCCTAGACTGAGTTTGAGTGTATATATACGAGTGAACGTACTTGTTATTTGATATAAAATGGTTTTATATTGTGGAGATTTATTGGTTGAGTTGTTTATGAATTCTGGTCGATCAGTTTGATCCACTGTATCGATAGGGGTTACTAAACGCTTGAATACGATGGACCGACACAGTATGTTTTGAAAAAGGGTGAATGAAATAATTTTACCCAAATTATATTTTGATATAAACAAAGTATAGTTATTTGAAATATTATCATATATTGGATGTGTTGGTTGTTATTATAATCGAATAAGATTATGAAATGTGAAATGGTTATATAAATAACCAAATAGAATTCATATAAGTGAAATATATGAAATCAGATGAATTAAATCTGAATTTAAATCAGAATTGAAATTATAATTTTGGAAATGTGGAAAAAGTGTGTAAAATGAATCTAGGTTAAATATAAGAGAATTTTAAAATCCTGGGAGATTTTAAATTGGTTACAGGCTTTGAAAGGGATATTTTGAAATAATTTCAAAATGAAAGTGTTTAGAAATGGTTTTGAAAGTAACATAGTATTGAACTCACTTCAATAGCAGGAAAATAGATTCCGACGATGATCCGGACATCATCGGTGTTCATTTTCGAGTTTGTAAGTGACGGATTACTACCAAAGAGTTTGTTTTTGAATTGTTTTGAGAAAACAAGTTGTTTGATATTCCAAATAAATATTTGATTTTTGGAAAAGGCTAAGCTGTTTAAAACTCCCAGAAACAGATTATTGAAATAAACACAAATTAAATAGAAATTTGTGAAAGCAAATTCGAATTTGAACTGAAATTGAATTAGAATGGTATCAAGTAGAATTGGGATGGATTAGAGATAATCTGGAATAGAAATGAATTATTGAGTAAGATATTTGAATTGAGATTGGAATTGCAGTTTGGTTGGAATTTTGCTTGGATAAGCGAATGGGTGTGTTGAAGATAAAAGTGATTTGAGTTTGACTGGGATGACAGTTGCATATGTTAGATTGGCAGCAGATGGAGGTGATATAATGATATGCCCGACAAAAAGGTACACATTTATATTCATATGAGTTGATGAGATTTATGAGCCTGTGTGGCAAGCCGCTTGGCTGTTTGATTTTCTTTTGGATTGGAGAGGCCTGTGTGGCGGTTTGGGGATTTTCCCGATGCTCCCGGTACAAAGGAGGTGCTGGCGAAATTTTTTGGAAATTTCGGGTGTTAGAAAATTTTCAGGAGTTTTGAAAAAATTCGTTTATAGAAATGAAGTAATAATTTAATTGAAATAAATAAATTCAGTTGAAACTGAAATTAAAGAAGTAAACGAATAATTCGAAACTAGTTAATAGGGTTATTCTCTACCTTAGCAATTTCGAGGACGAAATTATTTTAAGGGGGGAAGAATGTAACGACCCGCATTTTCAGCAACAGAATAATTAATTAATTTAATTATTTGAATAGTGATTTAGAGAATTAAAGGATCGTTGAATTGAATTTTAGTGAATATTTAATTAAATTAAATAAGGGAATAATATATTTATTTCTGAAATAGACAGAAATAGTGGAATTCACAATATTGTGTGAATGGGCAATATAAAATATATATAATTCAGTTTATATGGAATTATATTGACGAATATGTTCATAAACGACAGTTTGAACGAATAATTTATATTATAATTATAATAGAGCTCGAAATGGCGCTGCAGTTCGCTATTTGGCGATTCGAACTTCAACTGGATATACAGGGTTCGTTTTAACTCGGATTTCTGTGAAACAAGAAACGTGTGGAGCTGGTGGAGTATATCTTCCTAGTGGAAGAGAGAAATCAGGATTTCGTCGTGTAGATTTTGTTTTATGTCCAAATCAAATTTTAAAATAGTCGCTATGAAATTCCTTTATATTTTGCAACGCTTTATTTGCGTTATAAATGGATTTTCAATATAGATTGAATATCGAATTAACACTGGAAATTGAATATCGATTTATAAACTCTGAGATGATATTTTAGAGCTGTGGTATATCATATGTGAATATATGCGATAATATTTATTTTTAATATTAAATTTAATTGTTTTTAAATATATTTATATATTTAAAAGGGCTATTTAGGACTTTAAAAATAGCCACTTTTGCAAACGAAGTCGGATTTCAACGAAACTAATTTTGTTGGATCCGCAGCATCAAATTATTGTTAGATCCCAAGTTTGGTGATTTTTAGAAGCAGTGTGTGGCCGTACGGATTTTTGAAGTGAAAAACAGTCAATTTTCGACGGTTAAAAATACGCTGTGTGAGCAAACGGAGTCGGAATTCGATGAAACAAGTTTTGTTAGGTCCGTAATGTCGAGCTGGAGGTGCTTGTCAGTTTTCGTGATTTTTGGGTATTGTATGTGATCACAGGAATTTTAGAGGACATAGGAAAATAGCGTTGGCTTAAAAATAAATAAAATAATCGAATAAAAAAATATTATTTCCATTCTATATAATACTTTTACCTTTCCTAACCCTAACCCGTTTTCATTCTCAGCCAAAAAAACATGCGCCGCCACCACAGGAAAATAAAAACATGAAATCCCAGTCTTCAAAAATCAAGAAAAAATCAAAGAAATTCCTTTAAATCGAAATATATATATGTATGGACTCCATTCGGGTTCCTCTTCATTTTCGTATGAGAATCATCAAGTTCGATCATTGTTCTGTGTTCGGTGTTCGTACAGCGAACGCCTAGGGCTGATGAATTCGGCAAATTGAGGCACCGATTCAATTCTTTGTGGTTGTATGTTGAATCATAGCGTCGAATGGAGCCTGTAGGATTTTTCTGGGATTAAATCGAAGAAAAAAATGTCGAACTTGGTTTTTGCGGTACGGTTGAAGACCAGAGAACGGAATATTCTCCGTGTGTGCGAGTTGAGCAAGAAGGGGTGGAGGAGGAAGAGGACCGAACGAGATGAACGGTGGTCGTATTCTTTTTGTAGTTCGTGATCTGCAGAAGGAGAACGAGGTGATCAAACGTTAGGAAATGGAGTTGGATTTTACCTGGTGCGGTTTCATGTTTCGGAGAAGAAGGATTATACGGGTCGGGTATTTCAATTGGTGAGTGGGCCGTATAAAATTGGTAAAGCCCAACTTCGAAAATAGGTTTAAGTTTGTTTCTATTTAAAAATAGTATAATCTTGAAAATTGAATATCTTGGTCGTACGATATCAGATTGACGAACTGTAAGTTGCGTTGGGACCGTATGGACGAGCACTTCACAATGGAACTGACCGCAAGTGAATTAGAGCTCGTTTGGATTTATGGCGAAATTAAACGCCTGAACCAAATCAGTGACCAATTATCGTTGTTCAACGATAAACCGTCCAAGGTGAGTAAATCTCACTAACTCTGAACAATTTATATTTTTATAATGCATTTTTAGAAGTGATAAATATTGGTTGAATTGTTGTGTGTTGACTGTTTGGTTGAACTGCTAGTCAGTTGGTTGAAATTATCGATAACGATATATATAAATCGTATCGAAATATTGATTCTGTTTATCAGAATACTTTATACTCATGTATTTATGTTGACTGACATCGGTGGATGCAGGGAAACAGGTCGGAGGAATCCAACTGGATTCCTCAACATTTATTTTTCTATTTTTCATATATTCTGATATATGATGTGTCGTATCGTCTGATATTGATTCTGTGTGTTTGGATGATGGTTGATCACTTTGATTGGGTGTTTTAAATATCATATGAAATACGGGAGGTGAAAAAGGGATTTTCAAAGTTTATTTTGAAAATAAATTATTTATATAAAATCCAGATTTTATATATATAAAAGAAAAAGAATTTCATAAAAGGAAATAATTATAGGATCAAAGAATTTGGTTAAAAGGAGAATATTTATGAAATCCAATGTAAAGGGAAATATTTGTGAAATCAAATGTAAAGGAAAATATTTGGGGAAATAAATATAGAAAGGAAATATTTGTAAATCTTTTACAAATAGAATAGGATAGGGAATAATTGTAAAACATTTTCAAGTGAAATAGAAAAGGAAATGCTTATCTAGAAAGTAACTGAGTTATAAAAGGAATTATTTATTTTGGAAATAAATAGAATAATGCAATACTTGAAAATGGATAAAAGTGTAATAAAGGAGAATTTTACACTAAGGAGAGTTTAGACCCGTGCTTCGCACACGGGTAAACAGAATATGAATTCAAAGTGAGAATTTAAGAGAGATCCGTTTTAACAGATAAAGTGAGAAGGTTAATTTATAAATAAAGTTTTATAAATTAATTTAGTTATTTATCCTTGGATAAATAGAGTATATAAGTCAAGACTTATATAGAGAAGTAAAAATCGATTTCCACATCGATGTTTGAAACTGAATAAGGACAAAGGAGAATTTATCGAATAAGAGTTATTCGAAGTGAAGTTATCGAATATCAGTTTATTCGAAAGGAAATTTATCGAACATTAGTTGTTCGAAAAGGGGTTAATCCAATAGGGTTGATTCAATAGAGTTAAACAGGGAAGTTAAACCATTGGAGTAAACATTTAGAGTTAGTTAGTTAGAGTTAACCAATTAAAGTTAATTAGTTAGAGTTAATCGATTAGAGTCTAATCGAACTAGAGTTATCCAAATATAGTAATCGAATGAGGGATGATGGAATATTAGTTGATCAATTAGATTTGCTCGAATTTAGTTATTCGAGATAGAGTTAAACAGAAGTAGTCATTTAAGATAAGCTACCAGTGAGCACGACTGCTAGCGTAATTCGCAGGGCTGCAGATAGCCTAAGGCGGTCGGATGTTTCCTGAGGGAATCAGGCGTAACCATTGTGATCGCTGCGATCTAGAGTCGAGCGAATGGTGTCAAGTCAAATATTAGTTAATTGATAAAAGTAATTTAGTCGAGTTAATTAAGCTAAGTTAGTCCAGTTGAACTGATCAAGTAAGTGGGTCAAAATGAGTAAATCAGACCGAGTTATCTGAATAAGGGTTAGTCCAGTAAGAGTTAAATAGAATAAGAGTAAATTGAATAAGAGTTACAACTTAGAGTTAACCGAGTATGAGTTAATGATTTAGTTCGTTATTTATTCGAGTTAGAAAATCAAAGTATTTATAAAGTCATTATAATTCGGATGCAGGGAATTATAACACTATTGTTATAATCAAGTGTTTTTCCGTACGAGAAGCGGATTGGTAAATAAAATCCGAGGATGTCGTAAAGAAGTGTTAAAGATTTAGAAGGATGAACTTTGCCTATTTCGAAGTTAGAAATGTTGTTCAATTAAGGTCTGAGAGGTAACTATACCCCAACTTGATTGACTTTGTTTTTAACTAAGAAATGGTTAAGATTCGATGGTGAAAAGTGGTTAAGTGGAAACCAAATGAAGGAGATTTGGCATAGTGATGTTTATTCAAACATCTGTTTAATCAAATGAAAGAGATTTGGAAATGTTTTCCAAATGAGAAGCAGAATTGTTTTCTGAATATAGAAACAAGAGATGAATATGTTTCCAATGACAATGATATATATTTTCTAAATATAGTGAATAAGAAACATTAAACAACAGGAATAGGGAAACGAACGAATGTATGGAATGATGATTGATCGATAGAATTTCCATGGGAAATAATATCGTTGTTTACACACCGACATGTTTTCGTTTGATAGTTAACTCACCGACTATCAAAGTTTTGACCATTTTACGTTGTTAATATGGAGAGACCGGTTGGATTATTATCCCGAGAACCACTCCGTATTGGCATAAGCGTTGCGAATCAAGTATGCTGAATATATTGAAGACGGAGTTGTGCAAGGGCTATCTTGTTTACAGAATAGTGCCTTCGGTTTGTCCAGTCCCAGGACAAACGTATATGGAAGGATGTCTGACAGAGTATATTCAAAGGATCGCGCAAGTTGATCTCTTCAAACGTACTTACGTTTGGTGGCGGAGGAATTCGTTTCTCTTAGCTTTATACCTGTGGTATTTTTGGTGAAATCAATTTGTGATTTGGCGGGTATGACGATGTGGCATTCAAAGTAATGGAGGTGTGATCTGTCAAAAGATACGTTATGACTTCAAGCCTCATCAACCAGGAAAGGACAAAAATCGGGCAGGCAGCATGGCTAAGTCGGTCGCTCCGAAGTAGGGTGTATGATCACCTATCTAGAGAAATTCCTTTTGTTCTTAAATCTATCGATGCTGTCCCATTTCGGGAGGCGGTTGCTGATCCCAACCGTCGGTGATATACATTCGATACACTCAAGCGAAATGAGTGGTCGGTCATGTGTGGGCCGGGTTGCAAGATGTTCTTGTTGAACCCAGTGTATTTGCCTCTAGAGATACACGTTCGAAAGGTGGTCCCATACCTTGTCAAGTTGGAATCCAATCTCCAATAAGTGCCTGCGAGTTTGATTATACACTATATATGTGGAGCGTGAGATGCAAGCGTTCTGCTAGATTGCTAATTACTTGTGATTAGACATTATTATAATATCAGATAATATATGATTCCCACAAGTGTTTTGGGTCATCGTAAGATAAAAACCGTCCGTGTTTATGTGTGGATCGGTCTTACGATTATCTTTTCTTTTGAAAAGGATTTTGAAAAGTTAAACCAAATGATTTGAGTTTACTCACACCAGTCCCATGACTGACCCAGAGTTTATTTTGTTTTGTTTTCCCTAAACTCTTGGGTGCCCAAATTTGTACGGGCAGTCAAGTAGTCAGGATTTTACAGATATACTTGGAGAGCTTGGAGCAGGAGGCTTCAGAACTTATGTAGCTATTGTTTATTCCGCTGTATTGTAAGTGTTGTACTCTGATAATGGTATTATATACATATACTGCTTTTGATTTCAAGTTATGTTGTATATTATATTTTATTCGTTCCGCTGTGAGATTCGTGTTACTCTGATGTTGTTGTCTTCTTCTTCTTCTTCTATTCTATTAGTTCTATCTTATCTATCCTCATCCTCTAATTTCTTTCTTGGACTATCCGGTAATTTCGACTTTTGATTGTTCGATAGGTGTTATATATCGGATAACCAAGGTCGCTTTTTCCCGGGTCGTTACAGATTACTTTGGTGTCTGTTGGCGGACGGGGACGTAGTCTGAGCTCGTTAACAATTGTGTGATGGGGGTGGCTTTGCTGGAACCCATTTGGTAAATATTCATGTTTTTGGTGTATCTCGTTGTGAGCTTTTGATTGAAGGTAGAGTTTTGTTGAAGAGTTTTATGATGATAAGAGAATTTGACTCAAGGTGGGGTGCTGTAGATATGTGATTTAGCATCAAGGTGGAGTGTTAAATTTGGTGATACAAAATCACAAATTGATTGGAACAAATTTGCAAAGAATGGAAAGTAAATATTTTTATAATAGGAATGCATTGATTGCATTTGATGAGGTGGTAGAGAAATAAATGAAGGGATTAATTTCTTCCATCTATGCTAAAGAAACGGATTGATTTACTTCCTATGTTTGCACATTTGTTGTTATGGTAATTTGCCTCCATTATATTATTACCATATGTTGGTAATTTAATTGATGACTCACATAGATTTGCACTGGCTATATATTGAGGGGTAGACTTTAGTGTAAACTCATCCTGACCTGGAGCCAGTGATCCCCAATGGCGTCTCTTCTTGTTAAACCTGATTGAGGTTTGGATATGTAAACTCTTATTTTGTAACCTCTTGTAATTCTCTCATATGGAATAAAATCTCTCTCTGTTGGACTGGACGTACACTATCTCGAGGATAGTGGAACCAGTATAAATATTGTGTGTCTTTTTGTTTCTCTGTTATACTTATTTACTATGTTGTTGATGTAATAGAATAATTGCTATCAGATTAGATTGGTGTTCAATTGGCAAATCTAGATGCTGCTTATTGTTCTTCCGCACATGCTCAATTTTCATAACAGTTGAACAAGAGAAACACGAGGGAAAAGGTAGAAGTCGAGCTGTCAATCGGTGTTTCTATAGTTTGACGTTAATATATTCTAGTTACTTTTTGGATATTTTATAATAGCAAGTTGTTCTCTTTTAGTAGTAGTTTGTTTCTTATTTGTATTTGAGTGCTTTACTCATTTGTTAAAAGGATCGCTAAGGAGTATAGAATGGCTTTTTAGTATCAGATTTGTGTAATATTCTTACCATTTTTTGTTCACGCAACTCCCTTTAATTGTTAATTTTTTTTCTTATTTGTATATATATAAAGTACCTTTTTCAAAAAATCAATGCATGTGCATGAACAAACGTTCTTACCTCAAATCCTATGAAAAAGAAAACATCTAAACTAATTTCTTTAAATCGCAAGGTTCATTAGCAATTTTTCACATAATCAATTTAATTAATAATTAATTTGATAGTTTTATGCATCAAATTATTAAATTGCATTATCAATTTTATATATTACTATTACACATTCTATTAAATTTTCCAGAATAAAACATCTTTTATCGAGGACGATTAGAAAATTTACACTTCTACAATGAAAAAACTATCATAAAAAAATTTAATTAATATTTTCATCAAATAGTAAGAAATAATTGTTTCTAAATGTTAATATATTAATTATAATTAGTTAAAATGTACATTAATAGAAATAATTTTACAAAAAAGTACTAATAAGATCAATATCATTCTCATGGTGTTGACCCGCCTTTTGGTAAGGCCGTCAAAAATGTATTAATCTCAACTGAAGTGCTGCCCGAGCCAGATTGCTGATATCGAGGATCTTATATGATTGGGCCATCTTCGTTCGGCTCAACGAATGATCAGATCAATTAGTGAAAAGCTCGATTCGGGTCTTCTTTGTATAAGGCAATCTAACATGTAAAGCTACGGGGTTGGATCACTTTTGGACCGATCAACAAAAACCAAGCATGTTTATGCACCAAATATTCTCCTAAATATTTGTTCCTATTCCCATTTTACCGCTTCCCCCTATTCATAAAGATCGGATCAGCCGCCACTTACAGATTAATGGACAAATCCTGCGGAAAGAATGCTTTTCCGCCTTCTCATACGGACCGGGAACAGATGATACGCGTCCTAGACAATTTGAACACTGTAGCATCTATAAATAGAACTTCGGGACTCTGAAGAAAGTATCTTTTGGTGAATCTCTTATAAAAACTTTGTTGTGACAAAACTCTGTATTATAATCTTTACATATATAAGAGATTATAAAGTGGACGTAAGCTCAATAATGCCGAACCACTATAAATTTGTGTGTAATCATATTTACTTTCATTTTTTTTCATTGAATTATCTTCAATTTTCATTTTCTACATTTCTATTTCTTGGTTGTTGTACCATTTTTTTGGTGTTAACACTTTGGTGCTTTCACTGGGAACTTGATATTCTCAGTATTCAAAGGATTTTGCTTTACTGTTAGATTGCCAAATCTGAAACAAGATCCTGAGTTCCTTTTAACGTCATTGAACCATGGTTTCCAAAATTTCGGCACGTGCTTCCAGAAAACAACAACAGCCGCAGCTACAGTACCTACCGAGACGGCCAGAGGATCGGTCTTTCCAGGATCTCAGACCAACCGACGTCGTCACCTTCGAGAAAACCACATGCGTCGGATCAGGCTCCTCCCTTAGCATTTTCCACTCGTGATGACTTTTGACTGTTATCACACAACTATGAGAGACAACGATGACATTAGATGCCCAGGTAAGGGAGAATGTTGCGATGTGACAAGAAATGAGTCATATGACGAGGCAGTATTAAGAATTCAAAAAATAGCAGTCTTCATATCATCCCCTGGACCAATATTCAGAAAGCTCATCGTCATCTGGGGGAAACAGGAATCGACCTCGGCCACATCACCCGCTTGAAAGACCAAAGAGTGTGCGACAGTTACAAGTGGAAGGGCATGCAAGCCAGATTGACATGGTTGATCAAACCCGGGTCGATACGGCCAAAACAGGAGACATCGACCCCTTGACCCCACAGAACTAGAATACTTCTCCTACTGTCTGTCGCGACACCGCATGAATGACCCAAGCTCCTGTTCTTCCTCCCGAGCATCCCGTGAACGTCCGCGACAATTGGGGTCAAGGAGGTTCTACCCGGACAGTGACTTGGGAAAATTTCCTCGAAGTGGGAGTAGGGGGTTCGATCGGTCGAAGACACCGATCGGTATGCATTTAACACTCCAGATCTGACCGCTATGTTACGACATATCATGAATGATAGTAGGGGCTACAAGAATAAGGACTCGGGGATTGATCATAGCCATACCCCATTTATAGATGATGTCTTACAGGCGGAACTTCGAGGAGGTTTAACATAACCCAGATAAGCCATTATACGGGCACGACCGATCGACAACAACATCTAATGAGATATTTATGGCATATGGATGTAGTTGTAGCCCTAAACGCAATCAAATGCAAATCCTTTCCAATCTTCCTAGGCGGGGTTGCACTCATGTGGTTCACACGACTTCCTCCAAGATCAGTTCCGGATTTCAAAGACCTGAGAGAGAGATTCTTAAATCGATTCCGCCTCCATGTTTCCAAGTCGAAATATATCATAACCCTCTCGGCAATGAACAAGCAAGAGGAGAATCTCTGAGGGATCACCTTAGTCGATTTAACAGGGTTGTTACTAAAGCAAGAAATCCCAACCATGAGACGGTCCTAATGGCCATAATCGATGGGTCGACAAAAGGACAGAGATAGGGAAATATCTGATCGAGAAGGCTAACATTCGGCTAAGACATGAAGATGCATAGTTAGATGAGAAAGATGGGAAACTCTAGAAAGGTAGAGGTGAACATTGGAAACTGGTATAAGCGAAATGACAGCCAACAGAGAGGCTCTAATGGGAACTCTCATCAAAAGGGGAATATTAGGAAAAGATCTCGATTTCAAGTACTCTGGAGCTATACCGCATTGACTGACACGCTTGAAAATATTCATCTTGATACATGCAGTACAGTTCAATATAAGAAGTCGCCTTTACGGGAATCTACAGTGAAAGAGCGAGCGGCCGGAAAGTTTTGTCTGTTCCATAAGATTTACGGGCACACGATTAATGAACGTCATTACCTTAGAGACATCGTTGAGAAGCTGATTAGAGAAGGAAAACTTGATTTGTACAAGGTGATCCTAAGAGATAAGGGGTAAGGATCGTCAGCCCCTTAGCCAAGTCAAGTGACGCCTAGAGCCACTACCCAAGAAAAGGCTAAAGGGATAGTGATTAATAACACTATCAAAGGACCTCATCCAACCTGACATAGCGTTCGAACTATGGAACGATGTGTAAACTCCGCAAAACATCTCATTGTTAGGGAGACCAGCATCCCTAAAGTTGCGAGTCTCGTAAATCAAAGAAAGATGATGTCCGACGACATCATCTTCCATGATCGAGAGTCGATTGGAATAGAGGCCCCAAGCATCGGCCCATCGGTAATCACAGCCATTATCGGCCCAGCCACAGTATGAAAGGTTCTAGTGACAGTGGAAGTCCGGTAAACATTCTGTTCAAATAGGCCTATGACCAAATGAAGTTGGAATTGAGAGGCCTGAAGCCATGCATGGACCAGATAAGCGGCTTTAATGGGTCTTCCACTGAACCAGACGGACTGGTCGATCTATCGGTAGAATATGGAGATGGAGACCGAAGAAGAGTACAGATCCTGTCATTGCTGTGATGAATATAAACTCCTAGTACAACACATTTTTAGGGCAGCCAGGCCTAGCAGAGTTTAGAGCTTGTATTGCTCCTTGGTGCCTACTCTTGAAATTCCCTATAGATTGAGGGATTGGAACCGTACGTGGGGATCAAGTGAAAGGGCGAATGTATTACTCAGTAGAGTGGAAAGAACTGTGAAACAAAGATAACATGGAGTCAAAAGATAATCCTCCCCCGTAGAGGGGAAGGAAGCATATCGAATAAAGAAAACATCCCGGCCAGGACCTTCCATTTTCCAGCTCAAAGATATCAATCCAAGATAGGACGAAGAGCCAGGACATAGGAAAGAAGCCCCAAATGAGACTACGGTGGAGATTTCAATCGACGACGATGACTTGACTAGGGTTTTGAAGAACGGAGCCCACCTTGACCCTCTCTGGACGAGGGATTTGACCAAATTCCTTGTTGGTAATCCTGAAGTGTTTGCCTGGACCTAGATTGACATGTGTAGGGTCTCTCCTTCCATCATGACTCACTCCCTTAGCATCGATCCAAAGTATAACACTATGACGCAGAAAAGGTGGATGCTCGGCCCAGAGAGGTCTGCAGCTTTGAAGGACGAAATCAGGAAACTTCAGGCTAATGGATTCATTCGAGAAGCGACCTATCCCAAGTGGCATATTCCTTGTCATTTCTAATTCCATCTTTCCTACCAATCAGATCATATTTATTAAAATTGCACTAAGCCCTAAAATTTTTGAAACACGAATAAATTAAAATTTGAAAACCATGTTTTTATAAAACCAGGCCTTTAGAAACCATTTTTTCCGAAATCGTATTTCAAAATTTTGAAACCCAATTCTATATTCTCCAAATAGTTTTAAAAAATAATTTCCTCGAATACAAGGCCAAGAACTCAATTATATGTTTCAGTATAAGTAGATTCAGAAATTCAACGAAGTGACAAATGGATATATCTCATAGTTATATTTCCGAAATAGATACGATATACCAATGTGAAATTTTCCTATTTTAGATCGAGCAATAGTTTTAACTGGAACTACTAACAAAACTAAAAATCAGAAATCGCGACTAACTCGGTTGTAGTTAAATTTTTATATTATATATATTACTCCAGTCTCCTAACTAGAATCACCGGAATCCACTATATGTCATCCTCGTGCTCTTCATGACAGATCGCCAACGTACTTTGGGGTAAGATAAAATTGGCTTGAAACCCGAACTCAACATATTTCAACTCTTAGTCGTTTAAAGCCCCTTTTTATTATTATGCCCATGACTAATTCATCGTCGAAATAAATTTAGGTCGAGTAAGGAAGACGAAGAAAAACAGAATAGAAAATTGAATTGTGTTCTCTCACGAGTCCTAATTTAACTAATTCTTTTGATGATCAAACCTAAGCTCAGATACCAAATGTAACACCCTACACTTTTCTGATCCCAAATTTTGACAAAAATCGAAACTTGAACACATCCAAGCATGGAGCGTATAAATCTGGTACCTGCAAGTAAATGAGCATGAGCATAATCAGAGTACGATAAGATAACTCACAGCGGAAACATAACAGGATAAACTAGTATTAACTCAAGTATCTACTTTTTAAAGTAGGACACTTTACCAATACTGAGCATGAGATAGAACGAGAACTGAAAGCCAAACTTAAATACCTGTGAGAACCCAACCTTCTCTAGAAAACCTGGGTTGTTGTAATGAGGTGGAGGGGTAGGAATAACAAGATTCTGGTGAACAGAAAATGTACAACACAGATTATAATACACAAATGTATCCCGTTTGGTTCAACCCAAGATGTATGCCTACCAAGGTTAGTGATTCTAGCCTAACCTTGTAAATGTTTACGCACGACCCTACTACTCTCCCCAAAGTAGTATTTCCCAAAGTATAAAACCGAGATAGAACGTTTACGCACATACTTAGGAAGCTTTTGTACCAGAACATGGCTGGTTATTTAATCGAGAGAGGACCTCTAATTATGGAGTTCTATATATATCCTCGTTCACTATCCTTTATTATTTAATGCCTCACTATCAATGATAGATAGGGTGGATCCTCCCTGATCACGTAAGACCGTAGGCGGACCTATTGGTCACTTATTATTCCTCGATAATATATTGAGCATTAACATAAACTAGAGGGCATTGACTACGGGCCCTACTAATTTAGGCTTCCATCATTCATGCATATACCCTTGCCCCGTGTAAGGTGAATGGTGGTATTTTATCGTTCGCTACACCATCTAGTTGACATTATTGGATAACTTTCTTAGTCTCTTATTACTTGTCGTAGGATAGATAGACATATCTGACATTTTAAGTTTCCAGGTTTGGGCAGGAAATACATACACATGTCGTTTAATACTCCTAAACTGAATGACCTACTCCCAGGTGGACTCTTTAACCCTATCCTCTTAAGACCCAAGAAGCGAACTATGCGCGAAGGTTATTAAGTTCATACCCCCATTATCCTTTAATACCTTTCCCTATTGGGATAAAGTGGGCTACGTCATTAAGTCCTTCCTTTTTAGTTTCTCTTCACAGAAATACTATATGCACACGATTCATTTTCGTCACGGGTTCTTATGGTTAATAATTATTTTACATCATTAACCTATTAAGCCCAACTTCAACTTTTAATTATAAGTTCTATATTCATCTATATAAATAAGGTAAGTTATATCCTCCTTACCCTAGGATATTTATTTGATTATTTCCCTAATTGGACTAAGTATTTAAACAACAATCAATATCCATTAATCCCCTTTTTACACCCATTGCTACTATCCTTAAGTTTATTTCCATTTATGACCCTAAAGATCATATTTCCCTAAGGTAACCATTTATCAGCCCTGAAGTATCTATTTGTTGCACCCCAACAGACAATTACTATTCTTATTTATTTGTTTGTTGCTTGTTTTATATATATATATATATATATATATATATATATATATATACACACACACACACACAGACATCTCACATTAAGTTGACCACTTGTGGATGCTGGATTTACCGGTTGGTTCCGGGCAGACTTCTACCATAAGTTAAACTTAACCTCTAGCCTTGTTACATTTATATTTACGCATTAGACCCCTCACATTAAGCATGCCACTTGTGGATGTTGGATTTGTCGGGCGGTTCCGGGTATACTTCTACCATAAGTTGAGCTTAACCTCGTGTCTATATGCGGTTATAATTCAAATTCCCTAATTGGGGTTTACAACATTAATCCTAATTAATATTGGGATTGTAACCATTAGCCTATTATATTCACTTTCCTCAATCAACATTGGTTACAATTGTTATTTATTGATTTGTGGCTCTATTTATAACAATTAATTATTTTAATTGCTAAAATGGTCACTACAAATATATTAATTCAATATGGATTACATTATCATATATAATTCCGTAATTGAATATTGTTCAAACATTCAATACAAAGTATATTTTACCGTTTTACGTAGATTTGGACGAATAATATGTAATACTTATTTTTTTTCGCGCGGTAAATGTAGTTATCTTTCTTTATTATTATTATTATTAAATTTAATTATTTGGTTTAATCAATATCCAAACATTCCCTTTTGCATTCAATCTTGCCATAAGGTTCCAAATCTTAACAAAAAAAGATCGTTAACTGTAATTATTAAATTACGCCTGATTAGCGGAATAGACATATTTCAAATTCACAGAAAGTATATATGCATATATATTTTCTGGAATAGCCGATGCAGACTACGCACAAGTATGTATGTTTATATTTAGTGAATATTAGGCTCACATCCCTATTTTGAAACTTAATTAGGCTTACATCCAGTGATAAACTTATTATAAATTAGGTCCCTATTTTTCCAAAAGTAGCGAAAAAAATGGAAAAAAATGGAAAAAAAAACGAAAATTATTATCTAAATAAATTATGCATTCGACAAAAAATTTGCCCAAAAAAATAAAAAAAAGTCCACTAAAAATAAAAAACGTCGAAAATATGCAGTTACGTGCATAATATTATGCAACAATTCCTATTTCTGTCATATATATGTGCATAATTTCCACTGTTGCATCTCCTTTTGATTTTTCTGCACATATATGTGTAACTATTACACCATTCTTGCATAAAAACATGCATTATTTCGTAACACTGCAACTCAGTTCATTTTTTACCTTTATGCAATAATGGCATATATGTATGCAAGTATTGGCAATATTTGCATACATATATGCAACTATTTTTTTTCTTGTCGTGGACTTCTGGGATTATTTCCAGATTTTAGAATTTTTTTTTTTTAAAAGAGCCGCACTTTTTTCTGGAGAAAAAACGAAGGAAGCAAAGTAAAAAGGAGGAGCAGGCGGAACTACAAAAGAGGAAGCGGATCCACTAAAATAGCATGCGGCAATTCAAAAGTAGGGGGCGGAAACGTATGTGAAACTATAACCGGGTTTTTTTTTTTTTTTTTTTTTTTTTGAAACTTAATAGGGACCTCTAAAAAAGGCACCCTTACATTTATACTTACATTTGCACCACTTTTCCCCTTTTTCAATCTTTTTGTCATATCCCTTGCGAATTCAAAATTATGTCTTTTTTTTCAAAAAGAGGAAAACGACATATTTACAATAATTAAACCAAAACCCCAACAACATCGAACGCAAATAGGTATAGTCCTTTTAAATTAAAATCACATGATTCACCAACTTACACTGAAACTAGGCATTTGGAAGAAAATTACATCTAAACAGTGTTATTGCGACTGATTTCCAAATCCTCACTGTTTTATAACAACTATAATACATTTTACAACATAATTGTAGGAAATATTATAAAATAAAATTTAAGAATCCTATAATTAATATTATTACTAACTACAATTCACAATTTAAAAGTTTTAACAATATTTACAATCAGATCTGATAGATGTCAATTCAATTACAAAAATATTATGAACATATCTGATGAAAACAAGCATATACTTTGAGATCTAATTCGAACGAGATAAATTGGCTATTATAACTATATATGTAAATTTCGCACTCAATTGAAACCATCCAAATCTGAAGTTTAAACAATCTTTTAGGCCTACAATTCCCAAATTCATATAAATCTACAATTTATCTTAAAAGCGGATACTTTCAGATCTGTAGATATGAAAGAAAATAGGAAGAGAGGAGAGAATATGATATAGAGGGCCAATTCACATTCTTTTTCAATGAATCTGATAATCCTCTCAATTCTATATGATTTGTGTTTGACTTGTTGTATATGAATATACAATTTTAATTAAGAAATTAGGTTCGAAGAGGGAGGAAAATGGCAGAGCTTCGCTGGTGCCTACAGATTTGTGTGGAAAAGAATGAGGCCTTACCCGTTATTTATAGGAGTGAAATTGGCTATGAACCGTTAGATTTGATTTATTAAACATCCTTCTAACTATATATATATATATATATATATATATATATATATATATTATTATATAGCTAAAACCCTAGCTGTCACTGCTTGGCTCAACCAAGCGGTCGCAGCCAACGGTCAACCGCTTGGTCGACCTGGAAGTGAGGTGGCTAGGGGATTATTAATTTTTATATATATAATATTTTGTTTTATTTAATTTTTATCCGTTATCGCATTTCGTCTGTAAATTTTTCATGCGAACTACGTTCGCTAAACTCCAAACATGAATGTTGACCAGAATTCCGAGACGAACGCATCGGTTAAAGTTTCATGGTCAAATTCAATCATTTGCATAAATTCCTATTTTTGAAATTCGATTAATTAATTCTTATTGCCAAAATCTCGGGTTGTTACATATACCATCCAGCAAGACCAGCTTTACAGGATGGGCTTCTCAATTCTAATGCTTCGATGTGTGGCCAATGATGATGTTAAGAGAATATGGAGAGAAGTACATGAGGGTGAATGTGGCGCTCATACAGGAGGACAAACCCTGGCAAAGAAAGTTTTGCGGTACGGATACCTCTGGTCGACCGTTAGCAAAGATGCGGCCAACTATTCTAGGAAATGTGACAGATGCTAAAAATTTGCTCAGATCCCGTGGGCTCCACCAACGGAAGTCACCCAAATGGTCGGCGCTTGTCCATTTTCTTTCTGGGGAATATATATCGAAAGTCTACCAATCTCGAAAGGGAGGGCAAAGTATGCAATCATAGCTGTAGACTACTTTACAAAGTGCGCGAAAACTGAACAGTTGACCACAATCACCACAAAATGAGTCATCAATTTTGTTGTCAAGAATATCATATGCCGATTTAGACTGCCTCGGACTATCATCACTGATAATGGGAATCAATTTGATAGCTCAAAATTCAGAGATTTCTAAAAATGATATCATATCGAGAAGAAGTACACGGCAATCGCGCACCCGTAGTCCAATGGACAAGTTGAAGCTGTCAAATTTTTTATCAAGTCTATCTTGAAGAAACTACTAGAACAAGCCATAGGCAAATGGGTTGATGAATTGCCTTTAGCCCTCTGGGCATATCGAACAACCCATAAAACTGCCATAGGTCATACTCCTTTCGCTTTGTCTTAGGCTCTTAAGCAGTCATTCCTATAGAGCTTGAAGTTCCTTCCCACAGAACTACATACTATGACTCGCTATCGAACAAAGGCATTCTTTTGGAATCATTAGACATGATTGATGAATAAAGGGAGGAAGCTAACCTCCACGATGAGGCTCATCGGCGTCGGGTCGCCCGATACTACAACAAGAAGGTCTTGCCCAAGACCTTCGAGGTTGGCGACCTTGTTTTAAAATGGGGCTTCTCGACTCCCGTTCATATGGACCTTAAGTGGGAAGGGCCTTACGTCATCCAACAGAGGCTTGATAATGGAACCTTCAGGCTAGCGACTATTGACAGTGAACTCGTTCAAAGAGAATGGAATGTTGAGCATTTACGATGTTATCTCTCTTAGAACTTTTATTTATTTAAGTATTGTAATAAGGTCTGTCTTGCCACCCATTTGTTGTCTATAAATAAAATCTCCTTTCCTGCTCTGACTTACTACTCTAATGACTGTAACCATGTGATGCGACTCAACCGACATAGTTCAAACTTTAAGGCTAGGGGAAAAGCCTACTCCCCAACCCTATTTATCGATCCATATCTAAACAATACAATCTCGCTTGGGACCAAAAGAATGTATGGGTCGACTAACCTCGAGTTTGATATCGACGCTTGAACCATCGAATCACACTTTGCAGACCAAAAGTGAGGATGACGTCGACGCAAACAACATGACTGCCTGTTTAAATAATTCTGACTCTTACGACTTGAGAAGTTGTATAAAGTTATGGACGAGTGTGAAAGGTGCACCCAGGGTAAAGACCACTCGATCCTTGAAACTCTAACCTTTGATGACTAAGGGGATAGTATAAAAGGACTTACATATATCCACCCGAGATCATTCGATTCTTAGTCCGTATCGGATCGATCTCGGAAGATTATAAGAGGACCTGATGTCCAAACTGATCCCCTGCGACATTGGGGGCATGAGGAAAAACAGGTGAGCCGACTACATGCTTCACTCGAGCAATCCTCAGAGTTTGAAACAGACCAGGGGCACTTATGTCATTCCCCAACTTCTTAGTCACATTTTGACCCTTTAAACGTGTTAGTAATAATTCGAAGACTTGGAGACAAATAACTTTATTTACATTAACATAAACTTCATTTACAAAATACGGGACTAAAAAAACGCAAGAGTCGCACTCGCAACAACATCCAAAAGGCCTATGACAACATGAGACAAGAAAATTCACTGGGCTTGTGGTGGTATACCACCGGACCTCTTGACTTCCTCAATTTATTTTTCTTTTATCATCTCCAGGGCTTCCTCAGTAGACAGAAAATGCCTTTGCATCTTAGGCTTGCTGCCAAAAAGAATAGAGTAACTAGACACTGTTGCATCATTTTTCCTCTTACCACGATCGGTCGAGACTGGGGAAAGAGTTCCTTTGACAGATGTAATTATAGTGGGAGGAATATCTTGGAGAGGAGGAATATCGAGTGGATCGGTAGATGGTTCAGCTTTAAGGAAGGAGACCTTCCCCTCATCTTTGACCTTCATCTCAGCAATGGTTAGAAAAAAAATCTTCCTAATCTCCCCTATGATCACCACATCATCCTTGTCTGACTGAGCGTTTATAGTTTCTGGTTCCTTCAAAGCATCAGTTGCTTCTTCATATTTGCTTAGTGCGGTAACAGGATCCTTTTCCGGTACTTTGGTTTCTGACTGGTAACAGTCTTCCCTTTTTGTGTACATATGATAGGAAGTCTAACAGTTAAACTTGGGAGAATGAATATTTTCTATAATTAAGAAGGAAGTAACATTCTACCATCAACCTGGGAATGTTACGGCTTTACAGATGTCTTTGCTTCAGAAGCAGGAGCAGCTGGAACCTTTTGGAATAGAGGAAGAGGGGGATCATCGGGACTATACTCCTCTATTTCTCCCGAGTACTGATTTGTGGGAGAAGGAATGGAGGACGAGCCAACGACAACATTGCAGGTGTGATGAGGAAGAGATGTTTTCTCCTTACTCGCACCAATCTCCCCCTCCAGGATCAACTTTCTTTTCGCCTTGTATCGTTTGGCATCTCTTGATTCACTTAATATTCTTTTCCCCTCACCAATACCTCTTGCTCACCACCATGCAAAAATTGGGTTATTAAAGCCTCTTCATTCGCGGGTTGTCCCTTCGCAGCCTCAACCTCTTCTTTTATAAACACTTCCCAAGCATCAGCTAATATCCGCTGGTAGTTGTCCATCCAAGACAGGTCTCTATAGCTGACGACTCGAACAAAGAACAATAGTTCATTGTCACCAAATTTAGGTGTGCCTCTCTTCTATCTTCGCCGCATGCTCGACTTTTATTGTTGGGATCTCAATATCATGTTGAAGTCGAGAGTTACTAGTGTTCTCAATCACAGCCTCGACATTATCCTCGGCCTATTTTCTGGCCACCTCTGAAAAAGCGAGTTGGGCTTTGAGGCTCTGCACCTCCTGATCCAGACACTCCTCATCATTCTTCAAGATCTCATTTTCGGTTCTAAGAGATGCACACTCCTGATCCATTGACTTTACCCGGGTCTCTAGATCCTTCATGGTTTTCCCATACTTTTCTTTAAGAACAACTACTTGATCCTCACATTCCTCCATTTATTTATTCACTGTCTCGAGAGCTTTCTAGTCAGAATCTTGCTTCATCCGCATACATTTATTTTCCATCTCTATTCCCCCAACAACTTAGCATTTGTGCCTTGCGTATGTGTACATAGCCTCGTATTGAGACAAATCAAAGTTAACCCCGGACCTGACATGATCACGAGCACTTGGGGAAACGGTTGAATATCAGGGGCGAACTTAATTCCAGCAAACGAAGGCGAGGGAAAAGCTCCTCCATTTCTTTGATTTGTTTGGCGGGTGTCATTTCTTGAGCCAAAGAGATCGAGATCTGAGGACCTTTCCTAGGACGCCTGGGGGGAGGATCGGTTGACTATGTCTTGGGAAGAGGATCGGATGAAGATTTGGAATGGGGGAGAGCAATTTGAGAATGTTCACTAGCTGTCTTGTTGTCACCCCTGGGAGTCCTGTCCCGAGAACGAGACAAAGACAGGCGCTTGGGAGTTTTGTGCTCCTCATTTCTTTTCTTGGGATTTGTCCTTTCTGTTCCCTTCTTGTCTTTGTCACTCTTCCTCTTTTCATAGTCTTCCATCTCTTGTCTCTCTCGTTCTTTTCTTTCCCTATCCTTTCTCTCTCCCCTTTCTCTCACGATCATCGTCTTCATGTGCCCGAGCTTGCCTATCATCATCTTCTCTATCGCACCTACCTTGCTGCGGGGCCGATTCAGCATGTCCAGCTTTTTTCAAGAGAGAACCGAAATTATTGTGGTAATACCTGCTATTATAGCACCTGCATCACAACAAAGAAAATTTAATCAATATACACAAGAGAAGATAGGGTTGTGACGTGCAATGCTTGTGCTATGTATGTCCTAAGCGATTACCCAAGACAGACCCGAGCCTGGGACGTGGCTCGTCTCCACAACGTTTTTTGGGTCGACATATACAATATCTTCCCCGGAGTAGAGGAAGAAAGAAGCTAAATCCAAGTTTTGAGAATATATAAGTTCTCAGGGATCTCCAAATTATGTAAGTCATGATAGGGAGAATCTAATTCTTCTTCTTGTGGATCCTGAGTGAAAGAAGGATCCTCTACAATAGCAAAATCTTTTGATAGACGATCACGAGGCTCCTCCTCAATCATCCCCTTTGAGGGTTTTCTTCGAAGCACTTGCAACTGAGCTCTCTGCATTCCTAATCAGTCAGCCTCTAGAATAAGTCTTTTCCTAGTCGGTCTCTTCCCCATCTCCCGGGGACGACGGTTGCTTTCTCCCCGGTCGAGGGTTGGACGGACGGCCACCCGACCAGGGGCCTGTTCCTAACAAAGGCCAATGATTTTTGAGTTGGGGCGCATAAGTTTGAGTAAAAGGAAAGAGAGAAACTCGACCGCATGGGGATCTTAATGTTCTCTTCGCATTCAGAAGATGGTATCGATCTAAATATGCATCGGTCAAACATATTTTGATACTTCCACCCTTCAGGCTAAGACAAGCCAGTGTATCGAAGCGTTCCTGAAAATCTCCCCCGGTGGGCTTTTCTGGCTCACCCCCTGCATAGAAAGGGTTCATGTAAGAAACTTCTTTATAGAACGATCGATCAAAATGCAAGACTTACTTCTTTGGAGCTAGTAATGGGAACATCCTGATTATTGAGGGACATAGAACCAATCGTGTCTAATATCTCCTAGCATGTGGGAATGTCCTCAATAATTTTTCGCCTACCTATAGCCCCAAAGAAGATAAAAGAGGGAGAATAATCATCTAGATGTATCTAAAATTTAAGAAAAAGACTATGTCGTCAAATGTTAGAGGTTGGTGCAGATACTTCATGTATAAGACATATAATGATAACAGGTTGGCTTATGCAATGGAGTGAAGTTGCATCAGTGACAAGTTTATCCACCTTAGAAAATCGACTATGAATGGAGGAAATGGAGGAATGGCCCCTGCAATACATATTGGGCAGGTCAATGCCATGAGCCCGTTAGGAAGATTGTGAGGACGATCATCTCTTTGAGGGATGTGGACATCGTCCCATGGAATATTGTATTTAATGCTTGGCCTTTTCAGCTGTCTCTCACTCATTGTGCAAGGCCAAGTGTCCAGAAGATTTCTCAGAAATATAGCACCAGGAAGAGTGTCGGGTGCATCGATCACAGCTGCCACCCTTCTTGTCTCTCTTGTTTCCATGACAAGAGGCAGGTTTATCAGTCGGGTCTGAATTTTAGTATTAAGGCTGGGATCGGGGTCGGTTCTAGATTCGGAAAAGGTGTCACTCTCTGAATCCATACGGATGGATATATTATTGCCTCTTCCTGCTCCAGAGCCACGAGTTTTGTTTCTTCTAGTCATTTTTTATGTTATTCATAAGAAACTATTTTTCAGAATATAGAGATCGTGACCCCCCTCCCCTAGTCTGTGTGCAAGTGCATGAGTGAATGGTGGAATGACGG
Source organism: Allium sativum (assembly GCA_030737875.1). Taxonomy (NCBI): domain Eukaryota; kingdom Viridiplantae; phylum Streptophyta; class Magnoliopsida; order Asparagales; family Amaryllidaceae; genus Allium; species Allium sativum. The sequence goes on from CM060912.1 coordinate 775,031,523, forward strand.
TACAGATGAGAAATTATAGTAAAAGACTTGTTCAAGATCATGATGCCCTATCCCAACTTCCTGATGTGCGCAAGTAATTATTCCATAAAGATTTATGGGTATCCCCAAGTATCGGGCCTATCATTCTTGGATCGGGATGAGTATGGATTGAACACTTCTCGAATAATCAACCATTTTACTATTCAATCCCCGAGGAATTGACCCGTATTTTTACCAACCCAAGACCGGAGACTATTTCCATAAATCTCAAAGACAGTCACCATCGCCAATCGAGCCTATAGTCAATAGTGTGCTTTCTTTTAGTTGAAAATTTGGATACTCCGATCCTTTGGATATCGGACCACCCGTTCCGTAACATAAGTTCATAAGCATCAGTTTTAGAATCATTTTTGTCTTTTTCTACCTATCTACATCAAGCGCCTACATCATTATCTGACCACACCCATCCCATAGCGCCTTCTTTCTTTACTGCATGTCCTCAGAATTAATGGCGCCTCGAAATTTGAAATTCTTTGAAAAACGATATGCCATTTTATCTCCTTGTCTCTTCCCAAAAAACATTCCACTCCCTTTACTGGCCATCGCCTCTCTGCTACAAGCGCCATCGGTGACCACCGCTTCGTCGTCCTGTTACTATTCTGACGAACTCTACAGTGGCGATTCAACTGAAGAATAACATCGGATACAGATAAAAGAAAAAAAAGGGAAGAATTCATATGTGAAACCATGCAAGAATATGCTTCAAAATCTGGAAAAAAACTCCTACATGTGGAGTAATTGGAGTAGACGATCTTGTTCTTCGAAAGAAAGAAATTGTTTTAATCTTTTGGAAAATTATGAGTTCGGCCGCAGTGAAAAGTAAAAAATAAAATAATGAGAGTGGGCCAGCCTTTTATAGTGAAATAAGTGGGACTCTTCGTGTTCCTTTTGACATGACTGCCAACTATGACTATTGGACTGACTTGTCCACTCAACACCTCACTGGCCCGGAATGAACCAGCGTGCAACTACAAAATATTATCTCTTCAGGAACTGACATCGATCCCGAGTGATCAATAGCCAAATTGTTAACTTACAATTTTGGTGATTCATGGAAGAATCTACAAACCAACTTGCACACAACTTTCTAGTGCCTCGATTGCAGCAATTCGCAGTCCTTTAGATGACAATATAAAATAATTCACGAACCAAAACTTCAAAGCATGACGCGTCCTTAACACGACATACTTTGGAGGGCAAAGTGTTAACCCACCTTTTTATAAGGCCGTCAAAAATTTATTAATCTCAACTAAAGTACTACCCGACCCAGATTTCTTATATCGAGGATCTTATACGATTGGGCCATCTTCATTCAGCTCGGTGAACAATTAGATCGATTAGTGAAAAGCTCGATTCAAGTCTTCTCTGTATAAAGTAGTCTAACATGTAAAGCTATTGGGTTGAATCACTTTTGGACCGATCAACAAAAACCAAGCCTGTTTATGCGTCAGATATTCTTCATATTTGACCGCTTCTCCCTATTAATAAAGATCGGATTAGCCGTCACTCGTCATATTAATGGACGAATACTATGGAAAGACCTCTTTTCCGCCTTCTCCTATGGACTAGGAATAGATGACACACGTCCTGTCCAATTTGAACATTGTAGCATCTATAAATAGACCTTCTAGACTCTGAAGAAAGGATCTTTTGGCGAATCTCTTATAAAAACCTTGTTTTGATGAAACTCTGTAATATAATCTTTACATATATAAGAGATTATAAAGTCGATGTAGGCTCATTAACGCCGAACCATTATAAATTCGTGTGTGATCGTATTGCTTTTAATTTTTTTCGTTGAATTGTCTTCATTTTCGTTCCCTACATTTTTATTTCTTGGGTGTTGTACCATTTTTTGGTGTCAACACGTGGCCTGACCATTCGAAACACTATAACTTTGACCTTGCACTAAAATGGTTCAACTCATGAGCCGATCTTTGAAACTATGAATAAAATATACATAATCTTAATTATTATCATAGTCGGCAAAGCTAGGAATTCGATAGTAAGGGAGGAGGGACCAATTTTTTCTCTTTTTTAAATTTATTTGTTTTAAATATTTCACAACAAAATGAATAGCCTAAAAACAATTCAATTAGTTCATAATTTTGAATAAACTTCATCTCGACTTGACTAGAATATTTCACAATGAAAATAACGACAAATTAATTGACTAAGTAACCAAGATTTTGAACCTGACTAACCTCCATAGTACATACATAAAATCATCAACCAATTAGCGTATAATTTTTTATTCTTTCTAAGGCTCTCAAGCCATTTAAGTTACACCTAAAAAAGAAAACCAATTTAATAAAAAAAATGATTTTAAAAATCAAGAGGGGTTGTCATCTTTCATGCTTAACTCCTTCATAACTTTATCCCTGAGCATAATAATAGCCAGATGAATAATTTTTAGATTTAAGTGCATATCCTTTTTTATATATGGGTGTTGACCATTGAGGTTTTCATAAGCACAAAAATAAAATAAAAAATAATAATAATAAATTCTTATCCTTTGATTTTGATTGCCCTGGTTGAAGCACATGGACGAAATTAATAAATAGACTGGTTCTTGTGCCCATATTGCTATTTACTAACAACATCATAAAAAAAGATAGGCTTCATTCCAATTTGTAATTTATGTAGTTAATTACTTTGACACATGCCTTTGGACCGGGCCTATGTGTCACCCAAATTGTAAGAGTGGGTGCGTTGATTAAAAAATAACCATGTCTTACCCTGCTAGTTTAGATGGAACAATAATGGAGTACGTGAATTAGTCTATGCCATTTTTTGCCAAAAAAATGTATTTCAAAGTTAATTTTTGTTCATATGTGTTTAAAAATAAAACAAGTGAAGTGTTCAAATCCGAATTTGATAACATATTTGAAGCATATAAGCGGGTCGAATCACTGAAGCCTGAACTGACGTTAAAGCTTATTGGACAAGCAACTCAAATACAAAAACCCAACAACAGTACATGATATAGATACCTATGTAAATTGAGTTGTAAATTCTAATTCGAAATATTTTTTTCTTGCATTTATTCTATAATTATTTTCTGTAAGCATTTCATTATTTATCTAATCAACTCATTGATAAAGGATTACAAAAAATTCTTTTATGGTACCAGAGCTAAACTACTTAACAACTCAGCATTCTATCCAATCAAAAGAGAAAATTCTCCAAAGACCCATCAGAGTATTTTCATCACTTGGGTCTGCCTCTCATATGAATTGAACTCATAGTTATAGAGTTAACTTGAAAATTCAGATCAGTGCCTCGCCAGTAAAGAAACTGGCTGCATCTAAACCTGAACCATCAAGCTCGAGCAGAATCATAACTCATAAAATCAAAATCATGTCTCCAAGAAATCAATTCAAGAGGCTGCCTTACCAGTGCTTTTCATCAGAAATCCAGCCATCATTTGGAAAACTTTAGGTTGTAGTAACTTACCTGAATTGATTTCTCTCCTTTCGGCATTTTGAAGATTTGTTCGTTGAATTAAGTTCTTCTCGCTAGTCTATGTCATTCCCACTAAATATTTTGCACCACGGGTGATGCTAAACCAACAACTGAGTCTGCAGCCTCTCAAAATCAGCCAACAATCATCACATCTGCAGTTGATCAATTAGTTAAAATTATAAATATGTGGTTGTAGTTGGAGTGCAAAAAGAGTGCCACGAAAGAGGAGTGCCATATAACCCCCTTATATATATATTTATTAATAATTGTAATACCTTTACTGTCATAATTTTTTGATTTCACACTTTTTGATGTCAATGTAAGTTGCAAAAATGCCCTTTAAAAATGTCAAATCTAACATTATGTTATAGTAAGATCTAACAAATTAAACTACGATACCAATTCAAAACGTCTCTCTGCTAATGTCACTAAACATTGGTAACATAAAAACAAAATCTAACAAATAAACTTCCTTTATTTATTCAAAATGCCAGTCTATAAAATTATAATTTTTTAAAAAGTATTCAAAAATATCATCTAAGAAATAAAGTTTACTTACTAATTAATTATAGAAATAGAAATTCAAGCCAACAAAGCATTATTTTGCAAATTAAAAATAAAAATTAGAACCACATGATTTAAATGCAAAAAATATGGTTGAATATATTTTTGTAAATCATTTTCGCTTGAATACATTAAACAAGTAAAATTTATAGAAAAACTAATCATGTGTGAAGCATGTGTCGAAACGATGGTCGACAAGCTTCTTTCTCTTAATTATTCTTCCATTCTCCCTTTGGATAGTAAGAACTTTCATTCTCATTCATCGTCATCGCTGCTTATTTATGCATTCTCCATTTGTGATGAAGGAAAGAAACAACTAGGTATGGTCCCAGTTCACCGGGATGGAGCACGGTTCGCCAAAATTGGCGTTTGGTTGTACATATATATATACACTGTTATGCAAAAATTGTGCCTTTGCGGAAGAACAATAAGCAGGATCTAGATTTGCCAATTGAACACCAATCTAATCTGATAGCAATTATTCTATTACATCAACAAAATAGTAAATAACTATAACTGAGAAATAAAGAGACACACAATATTTATACTGGTTCCACTATCATCATAGTGTACGTCCAGTCCAAAAGAGAGAGATTTTATATCACATTAGAGAATTACAAGAGATTACAAAATAAGAGTTTACATATCCAAACCTCAATCAGGTTTAACAAGAAGAGACACCATTGGGGATCACTGGCTCCAGACCAGGATGGGTTTACACTAAAGTCTACCCCTCAATATATAGCCAGTGCAAATTTATGTTAATCATCAATTAAATTACCAACATATGGTAATAATATAATGGACGCAAATTACCATAACAACAAATGTGCAAACGTAGGAAGTAAATCAATCCGTTTCTTTAGCACAGATGGAAGAAATTAATCCCTTCATTTATTTCTCTACCACCTCATCAAATGCAATCAATGCATTCCCATTATAAAAATATTTACTTTCCATTCTTTGCAAATTTGTTCCAATCAATTTGTGATTTTGTATCACCAAATTTAACACTCCACCTTGACGCAAAATCACTTATCTGCAACACCCTATCTCCAATCAAATTCTCTTCTCATCATAAAACTCTTCAATAGAACTCCACCTTCAATCAAAATCTCACAATGAGATAGAAACCAAAAATGAATATTTGTCTAATGGGTTCCAGCAAAGCTACCCCCCATCACACCATTGTTAACGAGCTCAGACTACGTCCCCGCCCGCCAACAAACTATTGCAAATATCCAAAATAACAAAGAAGGCAGACATCAAAGTAATCTCAATACCGCCAAGGCCAAAATTTAATTCTCTCAGTTAAAACCAACCTCGATTTCAGGGCAACGAGATACACCCAATCGATTTGAAAGGACTACGACCACACCTCAATTACAAGAACAACCCATCGCCAGCAAAAGATGCATCTACCACCTGAGCTGCACCGTGCATACACCAACGGTCTAAAAAAATGCTTGCAATAACATTAACACCCGTCTACCACTTGATCTGAGCTCCTTCCTCGATCACTCTGGATCCCTCGAGCATCATCAACGTGAAGATCCCCGTCTAAACCACAATGATCTCTGTCTCGACACCCATCTATCACTTAACCTGAGCTCCTTTCCTGATCATCTTGGATCCCTCGAGCATCATCAACATGAAAACCCCTGTCAGAAACATGATCAAAACTTCTCAAATCCAATAGCCTTTTCAACATGGTAAACTCCATATCACGTCAAAGTTCCTAGATTGGAACGCTCTTCACTCTCAACATAATCTCCTCCACCAAAGTCTTCCGTTTCTCCCAAAATAGTAATAGCATAATCACCACTGAATCTACCAAACTTTGTAGAAATAATTGATGCACAATTTAAAACAAATTGCCTTGCTCTGATACCAATCTGTTATGCAAAAATTGCGCCTTTGCGGAAGAACAATAAGCAGGATCTAGATTTTCCAATTGAACACCAATCTAATCTGATAGCAATTATTCTATTACATCAAAAAAATAGTAAATAACTATAACAGAGAAATAAAGAGACACACAATATTTATACTGGTTCCACTATCATCGTAGTGTATGTCCAGTCCAAAAGAGAGAGATTTTATATCACATGAGAGAATTACAAGAGATTACAAAATAAGAGTTTACATATCCAAACCTCAATCAGGTTTAACAAGAAGAGACACCATTGGGGATCACTGGCTCCAGGCTAGGATGGGTTTACACTAAAGTCTACCCCTCAATATATAGCCAGTGCAAATTTATGTTAGTCATCAATTAAATTACCAACATATGGTAATAATATAATGGAGGCAAATTACCATAACAACAAATGTGCAAACATAGGAAGTATATCAATCCGTTTCTTTAGCATAGATGGAAGAAATTAATCCCTTGATTTATTTCTCTACCACCTCATCAAATGCAATCAATGCATTCCCATTATAAAAATATTTTCTTTCCATTCTTTGCAAATTTGTTCCAATCAATTTGTGATTTTGTATCACCAAATTTAACACACACACACACACACACACACATATATATATATATATATATATATATATGTGTGTGTGTGTGTGTGTGTGTGTGTGTGTGTGTGTGTGTGTATGAGGAGCATTCTAGGGCATCCCTGTTTTACAGCACCCCTTTAGCATGCACAACCTACCGTGAGCTACACTAATCCAAATCATCTATATGGTACTTTACAAATACCACCAAATTTATCACTGGTCAAGAAAACAGAATAGTTATCAATGAGGAGTACACTAAGTTTCATAGGCAAATTAGACTGATTAGTGCATGACTTCTATCAACAATAATATGTTATCTCAAGTTATAGGATGCAATACTTCAAATGAAATATGGTTAAACGTTAAAAGAATTTTAATTCTCGGTCCTCAGCAAAACTCATGCACTATAGAAGACAATTTTATAACTCAAGAAAAGAAGATAATAGCACAGGGGAGTACTTGGCCGAGGTTAAAACAATAGGTGATCAACTAGAGGCAGCAAGGCACAAAGTTCAAGAATCAGAACAAGTTATAACTATTCTAAATGAGCTTAGCAGTGAGTATGAAGTTGTTGAAAAAATCATCTCACCACAAAAGGTTACACCACCCATGGAAGTAATCTTTATAGTACTGGCACATGAAACAAGCCTAGAAAGTAAAAGGCATCAAGAAACAAAGTTAACCATCAACTATGCTAGCACTAATAAAAATAAAGATTCATGAATAAGTTGTCAAACTCAAAGAGGTGGTTGTAGTGGAAGATTAAGCAGAAGAGGCAGAAATAACAACAGTGGCAACAGACCCAAATGTCAAATATGTGAAAGAATTGGTCATATAATATTCAAATTCTATTTTAGGTTTGATCAAAACTTCACACCTAATAAGCCTAGGATCAATCAAAGAAACATCAACCCAAATGCAAATGTGGCTCATGTGCAACAAGATAAAAACAAGCAAAATGACTAGTAAATCAAACAATCAGTTAGAAATTGCAAGATTGGATCACATAAATGATGAAAGCTAGTATCCAGATTCAGCAGCAACAAACCATCTAACAAACAACTTGGATAACTTAAATCTGGGTTGCAAAGAGTACATAGGCAATCAGTCTGTGTGCATGGAAAATGGTAAACCTACAAACATTACTCATACAAGCAGTGGTTATCTTAATGTAAATAAGAAATTAATCTTAAATAAGTTATTAAGAGTCCCTGATATTAAAAAAATCTTTTAAGTTTGTCTCAATTTTCTCATGATAATGAAATATACTTTGAATTTTATCCAAAATATTGCTTGGTTATGGACATACTAACTAAGAACATTTCACTACAGGGTAATGAGGTGAAGGGATTGTACAAGTTCACTCAAAACAACTGCAACAACATTATGAAGAGAAATATGATATATAATCTCAGTGAAAACAATTTAGAAAAAGAAAGCAATGTTTTCAATCTGTGGTACAACAAACTAGGTCAACCTAGTACTAGTATCGTAAAACGAGTTCTTGTAGAAAACAATATTAAATTGATGATATATCAATGCCACTTGTTTGTACTTACTGCCAAATGGGTAAGAGTCATAAGTTACCTTCGAATGATTCAAATATTGAATACATAGAACCCCTAAGTTTGATAGCTACTGATTTGTGGGGTGCTGCACCAATCAGTTCAGATTATGGACATAAATACTACATATCATTTATGGTGCATATAGTAGATTTACATGGATATACTTTATGAAATCCAAATCTGAAACTCATGACATAGCAATACACTTTACAGCACAAGCTGAAAAGCAAACAAACTCACAGGTAAAGATCATTCAGTCTGAAGGAGGTGCTGAATATAAATCTTGAAAAGAATATTTTCTTAAAAACGGAATAGTTCATATGACCACATGCCCATATACTTTTAAGCAGAATCTTCTTGTAGAAAGAAAACATGGACATGTGGTTGAATATCATTTAACGCTGTTAGCTCACGCCAAAATGGCACTTAAATTCTGGCCTGAATCCTTTAGTACAATAGTTTATTTGATAAATAAATTGCCAACAAAAGTACTTAAATGAATTAGTCCACATTTGAGTGTTATTCACCAGACTACAGTCACTTAAAAATCTTTGGATGTTTGTGATATACATATTTAAGACCATGTAATAGATATAAGTTTGAATTTAGATCAAAACCTTGTACCTTTATAGGATATGCAACAATTAAAAAAGGTTACAAATGTTTAGATGATAGTGGAAGAGTTTTCATAAGCAGACATGTTATATCTAATGAAAAAGTTTTTCCCTATCAATCTGAAAGTATTAAAACATCAAATAAAGTATATGATAAAAAGTTTCTATACCACCATTACCAATATATTTAGATATGTTAAGTGCAGGTGAGACTGTGAGAACTCATGACAGTACAACATCGCTACTTGATGATACTGTTTAATTATCCAGACAACGCAGAACAACACATGAAATACAAAGCCAAGAACAAACTGTCAACAATCAACATGATTCAAGACAAAGTGATGACAATCAAAGCTCAAGTAAAAAAAGAACAACCTTGCACTCAACCACAAATCACATCCACTCACCCAATGATTACTAAAGTTAAAAGTTGAATTTTCAAACCTAAATTATATATTGCTGTTACCATAGAGCAAGAGCCAGCTAGCTATGATAAAGCTAAACTAATAGCAACTGGAGAACAACCATGGATGTCGAAAATCAAGCTCTCATACAAAATCAAACAGGGGAATTAGTCAAACCACCAAAAACAAAATTGCGATTGGGTGTAAGTGGACATGTTGAATTAAGAAGATACCAGATGGTACAATAGACAGATACAAAGCAAGATTAGTGTAACAACCCTGAATTTTGGGGTAAATTTAAAATTTTATTTTAAGTAATTTTGATGGGTTTTGATATTTAAAACAATTTATTTAAAATAATAATGATTAAAAATTGATTCAAATTGAAGTTAGAATGAATAATTTAATTTTAATTATAAAAGGAGTTAGAAATAGCGCGGTAGGTTGAAAAGTCAAACTTGAACTTTGACTGACCGTACGGGATGCAAAATTTAACGGATTTTAGTGCCAAAAATATTGAAATCTATTTAAAAATATCTTTCTAATGAATCCGAAAAATTGAAATTTCATAGCGGGAATCAAAAGTTATGCCCAAATTAAAATTTAGAAAGGTCGCTATGAAATTTATAAAGGTCAAAAATGCCACTTTTTGCATATGAAGGAATTTGGACTCGAAACCACTTCCATTGAGTTCAGAATGACGTTTCTGCATTTAAAAACAGTAAACACTTATATATTTCGAGTTTCGGAAATTATTTGTTTAAAAATGTATTTTTAGTATTTAATATATGGCCCGTAAAATAGCCATTTTTCAAATGACCTCTATTTTCGACGAAACCACTTTTGTTGGATTCGGAATGTCAAAATATAGTTAAGCTTAATTTTTCATAATTTTTAGAATTAATTTGTGGCCGTGGCAAAAAGATTTCAGTTTTGTCAATTTTAATCGACTTGAAAATAGTCATTTTTCAAATAGGCTCAGAATTCAACGAAAATAATTTTGTTGGATTCGTATCATCAAAACATAGCAAAAAATATTTTTTCGAGAATTTTTAGAGTTCGTATGTGGCCCCGGCATATTCAAATGTACGGTGGAAATTAAATTATTAATTTAATATTGTAATTTTAATAAAACACGCAATAAACATCAGAATTGGGCCAAGGGGCATAGCCCATCGCGTTCAGAAGGGATCAAAACTGTAACAACCCGAATTTTTAATAACATGTTAAAACAAGATATCAGGGCAGAATTAAATCATAAGTTAAGAATCAATGGGAACGAGTTACACCATTGCGTTCGTCTTGAAATTCTGCTTGAAAACGAGTCCGAAATTTCGTAAATCGGAGTCCGTATGACCAAGTTATGGCACATAGAAGATTTCAGAAAATTCAAAATCCAGCCTGAAATTCAAATCCAGCCAGAAAGAGATTGGGCGGGAAATTTTCCCGCCCTACCCCAGGTCGACTGGGGTGTCGACCTGGGGGTCGACCTCCCTGGTCGGACCCTGCGGGTCAGGTGCACCAGTTTGCTCCTTTGATCAGGTTTACTTAGCCTGTGACGGGATTTGATGGTTCAGATCTAAACTAGGGTTAATCCTATGGCCAAACTAGTCTCTACACCTATAGAAACACCCTAATACCTAGCCTAAACCATCACAAATCATCCTAACACCTAAATTCTGCCAAAATCCTCCCTAAGCATGGCCTCCATCTTCATCTTGAGAGCTTCTAAGGCAAAAAGGAGTAAGCTTTCTTCTTTCTATCAAAGGAGCTACTTATTCTCAAGGCTATTTGTGTTGCTACATCATTCCTAGAGCTTCTACAACATCTCTATCTTGTCCTATTTGGTTCTAGTTCTCATAGCCACGCTTTGTAAGCCCCACTCTACTCTTAGATTTAAACTATGAAGTTAATATGATCATGTAGCAAGTTGAAATGGGACTTTTGGTATAATACTTGTCTTGGGGCTATATTTGTGTACATAGATCCATTTATGACTCTTTTGATCTATGATTGTGGCACTATCATGAACCTAGTACCATTTACCTTGATTTTTTGGTAGAAAGCTATGAGCTTTATTTGGTGGTTATGCATAATGCAACATAGAATTTGGTGGTTATGCATAATGCAACCTAGAACCCTTCATAACCTTGATGTAAACTTGCCTATGATGTTGAACCACATGCTACCCATAAGCTTATCACCCTATGTCAACTATTATCACGTTTCACTTTTGCATATGATGATTAAACTACATGCTACCTACAAGTTTATTTGCTAAGTTTGATGTCATGCATGTTTTGAGGCCAATAATCATATATGCTAGTTGTGATGAACACATTTACCTCAAATATCATCATGTTTACTTATGACCAATCTTTACCACCTTATGCCCATCTTGGTCATATTCTTATGTTTCTTGATTCACTTGTGTTGATGCGAGTTTACGTGCGAATGGGAATACGTTATGGGTAGTTAGGCAAACTTGAAATGACATGAAAACATGACTTGAAAATAGCATGAAAAACACGACTTGAAAATATGACATGAAACTTGATTATGCTTGAAACTTGAATGTGGGCATGACATGTAGAAAACCATAAAGTGGCCAACTCGAGGTTGGGTTGAGTTTGTAGCGTAAATCTGCCCGGAACCGCCCGGCAAATCCAGTGGCTACAAACAATAGGACCCAATGTGAGAAGTTGGTCATATCGCGCTTGAAACCCGAGGTTAGACTAGGTTGTGGTGTAAAGCTGCCCGGACCTGCCCGGCATATTCAGTAACCACAACAAAGTCTAATGTGAGAGGTTGGGTGCATTAAATTAATTAATGCCACATGTTAGGGTTAAGTCATGAACCACTTGGAAACACTTAACCAACTTGATACATGATTGGATGGGGTTAAGTCATGAACCACTTGGGTACACTTAACCAACTTGATACATGATTGGATAGGGTTAACCACACTTAACCCGTTAGAAACCCTAGTTACGTGGTCCTTTTCAACAGTAACCCTCTTGGATGTATCAATGGTACCCTAGGGACTAGGCTAGGGTGGGGCACGATTACTGGGCTGATTGTAAGCGACCAAAATGACGGCAGAGTTTGGTGCGCCATAGTAGGTTCAGGCGGACTATAGTCGTGCACGTAGTCCGGAGTTGAAAAAGCAGACGTGGGCACCAGTAGTTATACACTGTGCGTGCTTGGAATGGTGTCAGTGTTGACACCCTAGGGCTTGATACACCCTAGGGTGGACCTAGCATAGAGTAGCTACATTCGTGATTGGGCCGTATGACACCCGACACACAACGAGTTAGGCTTATAGGGAGCCGATCGACTAGACCGTGTAGTTGGACCCCGACTTGGGTCATCTCATGATATTGGGCCAAGGGATCATTTCTTGTTTATACTTGACATGGGCTGGATTACTAGTACTTTTGGTGCAAAAACTAAACCTTGTATATGCGATGCCACACTTGATCTACCTTGATTATCTATTTATCATGCTAGTTAGTTACCACCTACCTTTATGTTTCATCTCAGTTTCTCATGTTTAGTTAACTTCATTAGTTTTCATACTAATAGTAGGTAGGACTAACCAGTCTTTATGACTGACCCTTTTTCTTTCGTCCCCCCCCCCCCCCGGTTCTCAGGGAGGTAACACCAGTGCTTAGCTTGGACATTTGGCTTGCTTTCTTGACAGCTCATGTACGGTTTGGACTTGATCTTGCCATGGCTTCACCTATCTTGGGGATAGTTTACTTTATGTTATTTTCAGTTTATGTTTTCTAGACTTGTGGTAGTTGGAAAATAATGACTAAGTACTTTGATGTAAGTTGACTATTTGGTTTTGAAATGGTTATCTATGGTTTTTAAATTTCTACCGCTGCTTTACTTATTTATTTATCTATGTTCTGTCTTGTGATATCTCTGTGCATGTTTACCTAGACAACGCCCCTCCAAAGCTAGTGCCAGCACTCGTGAGTGTGGCCCTGGCGGAGGTGGGGTGTTACATTTGGTATCAGAGCATAAGGTTTTGCTAGACCGGACAAAAGTTTTATAAAACCTTTTTGAAAAACTATTTTCAAAACCAATTAAGTATTTTTCCAAGAAAAGTCTAGTTTATTTTAAAAGGCTATTCCCCAAAAGCCATTTGCACTATCCTTCGTTTCCTCGTTCTAAATCTATCTTTTACTTTTTCTGCATGGCCGATCTTAACCTTCCCGAGGGAGTACCCATTCCCGGATGGTTCCGAAGGTACTTGGAAGCTAGGGCCAACGATCCGGGCCCAGCAAATACTCCCACTCCTCCTCCCGTACCTGAGGTTCCTACTCCTCCTCCTCAGCGTCCACAAGCGGATTTTGCAAAGATTTGCAAAGACTTTAAGGCGATGGGTGGCAGGAATTTTGTTGGGACAGAGACTTATGTTGAGGCAAGAAACTGGTTAAAGGAAACTGAAGACCTTTTTGCTATCTTTGATGTGGAAGACCGTAGGAAAGTTCTGTTGGCAGTATGGCTATTGAAAGAGGAAGCTGCTTATTGGTGGGAAGTCACCAACGCTACTAGGCCTATAGAGACTTGGGCCGACTTTAGGATGAGGTTTGGGCTTAAGTTTCTATCATCGGCTGAGGAGAATCTGCAATTGGAGAGGTTTATATCTTTGAAGCAAGGGGACATGACTGTGAGGGAGTATGTGAATAAGTTTAACCAGCTTGCTCGATTCGGTTTAGACATGGTTAACACACCTCAGAAGAAGGCTCTACGCTTTGCTCGAGGATTGAATGAGCCATTGCATAGTTTGGCCATGTCTCATATGCCCATGGGGGCCACTTTTGAGAGCTTAGTGGATATGTCCTTGCTTCAAGGAGAGGATAAGAATGGCAAGAAAGAAGTTAAGCCTAATGAGACTCAAACCAAGAAGGCGGACTCCAAGTGGGGAGGCAATCAGAACAATCAGAGCAACCAGAACAACAAGAACAACAAGAATAACAAGGGCAACAAGGCCAACAACAACAAGGCAAGGGAGACAAGGAAGTGCAACTTCTGTGGGATCACTGGACACATAGCTAAAGATTGTAGGAAGAAGAAGAGGAAGTTGGGAGAGTGCTTTCATTGCGGAGAGTCTGGACACTACAGTAAGGATTGACCAAAGAAGCAAGGGCAAGGACAGACTCAGCGGGCATGACTTTCTGGAGGGCAGATGCATGCTCTCAACACTACTCCAGCTCCGGATCGAGGTAGTATTTCTGTAGAAAGCCTTGTTTACATTTTTGGTTTTCCTGTTCGAACTTTATTTGATTCTGGCGCATCGCATACCTTTATTTCTTCTGACATTGTTGAAAGTTTGCACCTAAGTACTAGTCTAGTTGAGGATCCCGTTAGTGTTTCAAATCCAATCAGGGGTACCGCCCATCTATCTATGATTTGTATGGATTTGAGGATTTCTATCTTGACCATAGAATTCACATGTAATGCTTATGTTCTCGGGTTCATGGGATACGGGTTGATTTTGGGCATGGATTGGTTGTCCAGTTATGGAGCCATTCTCGATTGTGAGCATAGGGTAGTGAGGCTTATGACTCGCCTTGGCAATACCCTAGAGATTTCTTGTAACCCTCTGGATCCCGTCATGTTATGTTATCTTGAATCCCTCGACTCTTCTATTGACAATCTTCAATCTGTGAGGGTGGTCCGAGAATATCCTGATGTTTTTGATGAGGTGAAGGGGTTACCCCCTAAACGAGAGATAGACTTCCGTATTTATCTTGTTGATAATGCCAAGCCAGTTTCATTGCCTGTTAGGCACATGGCCCCCGCGAGAAAGAAGAGAGCTTAGCAAGCAAGTCAAGGAGTTGCTTGAGAAAAATTTCATTAGGCGAAGCATTTCTGAATGGGGTGCTCCTATGGTATTCGCTACTAAGGCGGAGGGTTCGCTTCGTCTATGTGTTGATTATCGTGAGTTAAACAAGCTGACAAAGAAGAATAGGCACCCGTTGCCGAGGATTGATGATCTCTTTGACCAGCTTGTTGGTGCTTCTGTTTTCTCTCAACTCGATCTAGCCACCGGATTCCATCAGCTTAGAGTGGCTGAGGATAGTATTGACAAGACTACGTTTAGGGCTCCAGATGGATTCTTTGAATGGCTCGTCATGCCATTCGGCTTGACTAATGCACCCGCATACTTCGTTGATTTGATGAGTAGGGTGTTTAGGGAGTTCCTTAACAAGTTTGTGGTTGTCTTCGTGGATGATATTCTGATCTTCTCTAAGGACGAGGAAGAGCATGCTACACACCTCAAGGAGGTTATGGATACACTTAGAGCTCATCAGTTGAAAGCCAAGTTCTCTAAATGCCATTTCTGGAGAAGAGAAGTTCGGTTCCTTGGGCATATAGTTTCTAAGCAAGGCATAGTTGTGGATCCCGCTAAAGTAGTGGCGGTACAAGACTGGAAAGTTCCGAAGAATGCAACTGAAGTGAGAAGCTTTCTCGGTCTGGCAGGATTTTATAGGAAGTTCATTAAGGACTTCGCTAAGATTTCAGCCCCTCTTACTAAGTTAACGAAGAAGAACTTAGTCTTTGCGTGGTACTTAGAGTGTGAGCTTTCTTTTCAAAGGCTCAAGAGAGCCCTCACCACAGCTCCAGTTCTAGCATTACCCAATGGAGGGAAGATCTTTACCGTGTACACCGATGCATGTGGCACGGGATTAGGCGTTGTCCTGATGTAGGAAGGGAGAGTGATATGCTTTGTGGGTAGGCAACTCAAAGCTCATGAGAAGAACTACCCCACTCATGATTTGGAGTTGGCGGCGATTGTCTTTGCACTCAAATCTTGGCGCCATTATCTTCTAGGCGAAAGGTTTGAGTTATATACTGATCACAAGTCGCTCAAGTACCTCTTCTCGCAGAAAGATTTGAATCTAAGGCAGCAAAGGTGGATGGAATTCTTGGCATCATATGACTTCGATATAGTTTATACCCCTGGCAAGGGTAATGTTGTGGCGGATGCGCTAAGTAGAAGAAGGTTGACTTTGAGTCCCTTGTTTGTTGAGATGAAGAGCCTAGAGTTCTTGGCAACCTTTGATTTTACACCTGCTGTTGAGTCGATGACTGGTTTGTTAGCATCCCTTGAGCTTAGACCTACACTTCTTGATCAAGTTGGGGCTTCATAGAGGGAAGACCCGCAGATAGTCGAGATCATGGACAAGTTGATTCGGGGTGAGACGTCAAGTCACCTCGCCAGATATACTATTGATGACAAGGGATGGCTAAGGCGTGATGGAAGACTATGTGTCCCACGAGTGGGAGACTTAGTACATAAAGTTCTTGAGGAGGCGCATCACTCGAGGATGACCATACATCCCGGAGGGGATAAGATGTACTAGGACATGAAGCGCATTTTCTTTTGGGATGAGATGAAAAAGGATGTCGCAGAGTTTGTTTCTAGATGCATTGTTTGCCAACAAGTAAAGGCCGAGTCAAAGAAGCCCGGTGGGCTACTGCATCCATTGGAGGTCCCGCTATGGAAGTGGGAAAGTATCTCTATGGATTTTGTGGATGGATTGTCGAGATCAAGGAAGGGGAATACTAACATATGTGTCATAGTGGATAGACTCACGAAGAGCGCTCATTTCATTCCAGTAAAGAGCAAAAGGACCGCATCAGGGCTAGCATCTGTTTATCTTCGAGAGATAGTGCGATTGCATGGAGTTCCATCTAGCATAGTTAGCGATCGTGACCCAATCTTCACTAGCCAATTTTGGAATAGTTTGCAAGAAGCGATGGGTACGCGATTGAATTTAAGTACAGCCTATCACCCACAGACTGATGGTCAGACCGAAAGGGTGAATAGGGTACAAGAAGATCTGTTGAGGCTATGCATTCTTGACTTTGGTGGCACTTGGGAAGACCACCTTCCTCTTGTAGAGTTTGCTTATAATAACAGCTACCAAGCAAGCATAGGGATGGCACCATTCGAAGCTCTGTATGGGAGGCCGTGGA
Source organism: Allium sativum (assembly GCA_030737875.1). Taxonomy (NCBI): domain Eukaryota; kingdom Viridiplantae; phylum Streptophyta; class Magnoliopsida; order Asparagales; family Amaryllidaceae; genus Allium; species Allium sativum. The sequence continues at coordinate 775,048,689 of CM060912.1, forward strand.
AGTCACCAACATGTTGGTGGGAGACGATAGATAAGCTTATACTTGGGCCCGACATGATAAGGGACACATCCGAGAAAGTTGAGTTGATTCGAAGGCGGATGAAGACGGCCCAAGACAGACAGAAATCCTATGCAGACAAGCGAAGGACAGACTTAGAGTTTGAAGTTGGAGATATGGTCTTTGTGAAGGTTTCTCCTTTGCGAAACATGGTTCGTTTTGGAGCAGTTGGGAAGCTAGCACCAAGGTTCGTAGGACCCTTCCCTATCATCGAGAAGATTAGGCAAATGGCTTATAGAGTGGAATTGCCCGAGAAGCTGGCTGGAGTGCACAATGTTTTTCATGTCTCGCATCTCCGAAAATGCCTACATGAATCAGCCGAAGTAGTTGAGCCTAGCATTCTTGAAGACGTGGAGGTAGAGAAAGAGGCAACCCTGAGGCGAGCTCCGATTCGCATCTTGGGAACGGAGATCAAGAAGCTGAGGAATCGAGAAGTCAAGTTAGTAAAGGTTCAGTGGAGTGAAGCCGATGAAGATGCAACTTGGGAAACCGAGGAGAAGATGCATGGGCTTTATCCATTTCTTTTTGAGGGTACATTCTCGATCTCTTTTCCTAGTCAACATATCTTTCTTTTACTATCCATGTTTATCTTGTTATCTCGTTAATCTTGTCATGAGAACCTTAGGTAGAAACCCTTTGGATGAAACATGTATTTGAAACATGTTATGCTTGATGGTTGCAAATGGTTGCAAGTGTTTGCAAGTGGTTACTCGTGGATGCATGATACACGTTAGGCACTAAGATCGGCTCACACACTTTCATATTACATATGCATGAGTGTTTATGCTTATTCATGGATGAAACTTGTTATGCTATCACGTAGATGTTGCATATGGATGAATGTTATGTGCACTCATGTAGAGATTTTAAATTATGTTTGGAATTTGCATACATTTGGACTCATTCACTAACATATTCTGCATTAAGGAGGTTTACTGAATCAGTAACCGCCTGATTTTCGCATTAGTTAGGTGCATATACAGACACTTTTGCATATTTTCATACAGCATTAGAAATCTCTTAAGGACAATGATTACTTGTGGATGATGTTTGAGTAGATGGATGATGGATGGTAGGATTCGTTCTTCTTAACTTGGAGATTTCGGGGACGAAATCCTTTAAGGTGGGGAGAATGTAACAACCCGAATTTTTAATAACATGTTAAAACAAGAAATCAGGGCAGAATTAAATCATAAGTTAAGAATAAATGGGAATAGGTTGCGCCATTGCGTTCGTCTCGAAATTCTGCTTGAAAACGAGTCTGAAATTTCGTAAATCGGAGTCCGTATGACCAAGTTATGGCCTATAGAAGATTTCAGAAAATTCAAAATTCAGCCTGAAATTCAAATCCAGCCAGAAAGAGATTGGGCGGGAAATTTTCCCGCCCTACCCCAGGTCGACTGGGGGGTCGACTGGAGTGTCGACCTGCCCCCCCCCCCTCCAGGTCGACTGGGGAGTCGACCTAGGTGTCGACCTCCCTGGTCGGACCCTGCTGGTCAGGTGCACCAGTTTGCTCCTTTGATCTGGTTTACTTAGCCTGTGACGGGATTTGATGGTTCAGATCTAAACTAGGGTTAATCCTATGGCCTAAACTAGTCTCTACACCTATAAAAACACCCTAATACCTGGCCTAAACCATCACAAATCATCCTAACACCTAAATTCTGCCAAAATGCTCCCTAATCATGGCCTCCATCTTCATTTTGAGAGCTTTTAAGGCAAAAAGGAGCAAGCTTTCTTCTTTCTATCAAAGGAGCTACTTATTCTCAAGGCTATTTGTGTTGCTACATCATTCATAGAGCTTCTACAACGTCTCTATCTTGTCCTATTTGGTTCTAGTTCTCATAGCCACGCTTTGTAAGCCCCACTCTACTCTTAGATTTAAACTATGAAGTTAATATGATCATGTAGCAAGTTGAAATGGGACTTTGGGTATAATACTTGTCTTGGGGCTATATTTGTATGCATAGATCCATTTATGACTCTTTTGATCTATGATTGTGGCATTATCATGAACCTAGTACCATTTACCTTGATTTTTGGGTAGAAAGCTATGAGCTTTATTTGGTGGTTATGCATAATACAACATAGAATTTGGTGGTTATGCATAATGCAACCTAGAACCCTTCATAACCTTGATGTAAACTTGCCTATGATGTTGAACCACATGCTACCCATAAGCTTATCACCGTATGTCAGCTATTATCACATTTCACTTTTGTATATGATGATTAAACAACATGCTACCTACAAGTTTATTTGCTAAGTTTGATGTCATGCATGTTTTGAGGCCAATAATCCTATATGCTAGTTGTGATGAACACCTTTGCCTCAAATATCATCATGTTTTCTTGTGACCAATCTTTACCACCTTATGCCCATCTTGGTCATATTCTTATGTTCCTTGATTCACTTGTGTTGATGCGAGTTTACGTGCGAATGGGAATACGTTATGGGTAGTTAGGCAAACTTGAAATGACATGAAAACATGACTTGAAAATAGCATGAAAAACACAACTTGAAAATATGACATGAAACTTGATTATGCTTGAAACTAGAATGTGGGCATGACATGTAGAAAACCATAAAGTGGCCTACTCGAGGTTGGGTTGAGTTTGTAGCGTAAATCTTCCCGGAACCGCCTGACAAATCCAATGGCTACAAACAATAGGACCCAATGTGAGAAGTTGGTCATATCGCGCTTGAAACCCGAGGTTAGACTAGGTTGTGGTGTAAAGCTGCCCGGACCCGCCTGGCATATCCAGTAACCACAACAAAGTCTAATGTGAGAGGTTGGGTGCATTAAATTAATTAATGCCACATGTTAGGGTTAAGTCATGAACCACTTGGAAACACTTAACCAACTTGATACATGATTGGATGGGGTTAAGTCATGAACCACTTGGGTACACTTAACCAACTTGATACATGATTGGATAGGGTTAACCACACTTAACCCGTTAGAAACCCTAGTTACGTGGTCCTTTTCAGCAATAACCCTCTTGGATGTATCAACGGTACCCTAGGGACTAGGCTAGGGTGGGGACGATTACTGGGCTGATTGTAAGCGACCAAAATGACGGCAGAGTTTGGTGCGCCATAGTAGGTTCAAACGAACTATGGTCGTGCACGTAGTCCGGAGTTGAAAAAGCAGACAAGGGCAGTAGTAGTTGTACACTGTCCGTGCTTGGAATGGTGTCAGTGGTTGACACCCTAGGGTTTGATACACCCTAGGGTCGACCTAGCACAGAGTAGCTACATTCGTGATTGGGCCGTAAGACACCCGACACACAACGAGTTAGGCTTATAGGGAGCCGATCGACTAGACCGTGTAGTTGGACCCCGACTTGGGTCATCTCATGATATTGGGCCAAGGGATCAATTCTTGTTTATACTTGACATGGGCTGGATTACTAGTACTTTTGGTGCAAAAACTAAACCTTGTATATGCGATGCCACACTTGATCTACCTTGATTATCTATTTATCATGACAGTTAGTTACCACCTTTATGTTTCATCTCAGTTTCTCATGTTTAGTTAACTTCATTAGTTTTCATACTAATAGTAGGTAAGACTTACCAGTCTTTATGACTGACCCTTTTTCTTTCGCCTCTTTTCTTCGGTCCCCCCCCAAGGTTCTCAGGGAGGGAACACCAGTGCTTAGCTTGGACATTTGGCTTGCTTTCTTGACAGCTCATGTACGGTTTGGACTTGAGCTTGCCATGGCTTCACCTATCTTGGGGATAGTTTACTTTATGTTATTTTCAGTTTATGTTTTCTAGACTTGTGGTAGTTGGAAAATAATGACTAAGTACTTTGATGTAAGTTGACTATTTGGTTTTGAAATGGTTATCTATGGTTTTTAAATTTCTACCGCTGCTTTACTTATTTATTTATCTATGTTCTGTCTTGTGATATCTCTGTGCATGTTTACCTAGACAACGCCCCTCCAAAGCTAGTGCCAGCACTCGTGAGTGTAGCCCTGGCGGAGGTGGGGTGTTACAAAAACCTTAAGTTTGACACTAACTGGGCCTGATTTGGTGACAGTCCGAAATTCCACCTTTTAAGCACGAAAATCAAGATTTATTATTAAAATAATAAAAATAAAACCCTAAAAAGGGCAGCTGCCATTTTCATTCGATGGCCACGAACATTCAAAACTTCCCGACTCAATATCTTGCAATCCGTTCAATGAAATTCAACATATTATATACCAAATTGAAGCTCTTGGAGAGATCTACAGATCCATACAGTTAAGATCGGGTTTTAGTTCACGGATTTCGCGAATTCTCAGCCTGAAGTTGGCGGGTTCAGGTCCAAATTGGGGCGTGGATGGGAGGCCGAGTTGGCTCATGTTGGTGGCGCTAGGAGGAGGTGGTCGGCGGCGTTTGGGTGGTGGGTCCTGATCGGAGTATGGTGGTCCGGTCTGAGGTGCGTGCAGAAGCTTTCACGGTTGAGTTGGGTTTTGTTTCATGACGAGGAGGACGTCAGGTAGAAGAAAGATGGGTATAATATATTTTATTTATTTAATTAATTTAATATTTAATTTTGCAAATCTTTAAACGTGCATAACTTCTTCATACGAGGTTCGTTTTGCGAACCGATTGTTGCGTTGCATTCGTCTTTTCGAGATCTTCGCGATGGCGCTGTCCAGATCTGAAATAGAGACAGCAGAATTTTCAGCCAAATTGGTGAGAATTCTGATTTATTTGATAATTAAAATTTAATTATTTCTACTGTTATTTAAATCCAAGTCTGTACGATTTAATTCAGATTCGCGATGCTAGTTATTTAGAATTTGCTGATTTGTGTTATTCATGATTTGTTGCGTTGATTGATATTGTATGTTGATATGTTAATTTGATACTTATTGTGTTATAATAAAATGTTGACATGTCTTATTTGATTCGAAATAATAGTTTTGTTATGAAAGGTTATGTAAGGATTAAAATATCGTTTTTATTTTAAAATGAAATGTTAGACAAACATAACATGTTTAGTTAAAATATTTTTGTGTAAACAAAAATCACAATTTTAGTTAGAATATTTTCGGTGTAGACAAAATTTACATTCTAGTTTAAAATGTCACATTGGTATAAAATTGGAATTTTAATTTTTAAAGTGTCAATATTAGGAAAGAACACCATTTTATTTATAAAATGTGAGAATATAATAAAAGTACATTTTATGTATGAAGTGTTAAAATAGAACAAGAATACATTTTTGTTATAAATTGTCAAAATAGAATATAAACACCGGTTGTGTTATAAATTGTCACATTAGAAACAAAAACACCATTTTTGTTAAGAATATGCTATGTAATTAAACATGACATTTTGTTAAGATTATGTTACGAAAATAAAAATAACATTTCTGTTAGAAATGACATGTTAGTATAAAAAATACCATTTATGTTATAAGAAATGTCACTTTTTATTTTATTAGAATCAACGATTTTAGAAATAACATTTTTATGAAATGATAGCAATGTTAGAAGTATCATTTTATGAAATGTTAATGATGTTAGAAATATCATTTTTATGAAATGATAGTAATGTTAGAAGTATCATTTTATGAAATGTTAGCGATGTTAGAATTAAAAATAACATTTTTATATAGAAATGTTAGATTAGATAAAAAGCGACATTTTATATTAGAAATGTTACGTTAGATGGAAAAATAACATTTTATATTAGAAAGGTTAAATTAGATAAAAAGACCACTTATATTAGAAATGTTAAATTGGAACAAAAATATCACTTTTGTTAGTAATGAAATATTGGCATATAAAGATGTCTTTTTAGTTAGAATGTTAAAATATCATTTTTGTTATAAATGTTAGGTTAGATTGAAGGTGTCATTTTTGGTAAAATAATGTTTTACAAGAAATGATTATTTAAAATAAAAAGATCATCTTTATTAGGAATGTTTAAATTGGATTGTTATGTGAACAAGTTATTCTTTTTATTTGTCATATGAAATTAGAAATTTGTGTACAAATAAGGATCAATTTTATTTGTCAAGTTAAATTAGAGAAGTCTGTTACAAATAAAAAATCCCTTTCTTATTTGCCATTAGAATAGTAGAAAACATGTTATAAATAAAGTTATTCTTTTATTTGCCATCAGCAATATTGAATATGTTATTAAGAATGTTTAAACATGAAAATTCACATTTTTTAGTGTATGTTTTCTTCATTAAAAATGTTCATTTGTAGTATAATATGTTAAAACAATAAAAATCAAATTTTTATTGTATAATTGATTCATGAAAAAGAAGCATGTTTTAAATAAAGTGTTAAAACATGAAATGTGACATTTCCATTGTATGTTTAATTCATTTAAAAGGATCATGTTTTAAATAAAAGGTTTACACATGAAAAGCTACGTTTGTATTGAATATATGATTCACTAAAAATGTACATGTTTTGAAATATGGTTGTATGTGTTAAAAATATAATTTTTAACATAAGCATGAAGTGTACAAAATCACACGTAAAATATAAATGGTCGTTTTTTTGAATTAGAATCAACAAAATAAAAATTGTCATTTTGTTGGAATTAAGATGGTTGAAACAAAAAGGACATTTTTGTTAAATAAAAGAATTAAGCACAAATAGCATTTTTTATTAACTAGATTTGTGTTATAACAAATGTTCATTTTGTTAAAATGAAATAGACGTGATTTTCACCGTCATTTGTTAAAATGAAATAGACATGATTTTTACCGTCATTTGTTAAAATGAAATAGACATTATTTTGCACCGTCATGTGCTAATAATGATATGAATATTTTCACTGTCATGTTTGTTATAAAAGAATGAAACTTAATGAAGCAATATTATTTACATTTCTATTGTAATTAAAGGGAAGTAATTAAAAGAATGAAAACTTATGTTTTTTTTTATGAAAAATGGAATTTTAAGTTTATGTTTAAATGAATTAAAAAGAATGAAGTCATGTTACATTTTTAATGTAATAAGAAAAAGTAAATTTTATACGGTAATCTTAATTTCATCTTTAATGTAATAAAAAAAGAAATATTTTGACATTGTAAAGGTAAAAGTTACATTTTTAATGTAAATTAGACAAAAGAGAAAGGTTACATTTTTAAAGTAAAAAGAAAGTTTACATTTATAATGTGAATAAGGTTGAAAAGAAAATTTTATATTTTAATGTAATTAAGATTTAAAGAGAAGAAAAATTACATTTTTCATGTGAATAGAATTTAAAGAAGAAAAATTATGTTCCATGTAAATGGGACGTAAGGAAGGAAATTTACATTTTAATGATTTGAATTTTCATCAAAGAAAGATAGCGGTATGAAATTTACATTTTTATGTAAATGGATTTTCACTGAAAATTATAACGATGGAAATGTAGTTTTTAAATGAAATAGATTTCATTAAAAGATTAACAAAGTTATTATTTTGTTACATTGGAATTATACAAACAAAAATATTTTCATTTTTGTAGAATTGAGGTTGACACTAAAATATGTTGCATTTTTGTTGAAATTGAAATGAAACACAAAAATGCTCATTTTTGTTGGAATTGGAATGGTAAACAAAATATGGATTTTGTGTAATTTGAAAGATGAAACAAGAAAAATATACATTGTTGTGTATAAGATGTGTATGTGAACTAAATTAAAATAAAAATTATTGTGTGTTATGTTATATACCTTTACTTGTCACGATTATCGTAATAATGAAATGGCCAAAGAAATTGTGTATATATCCGATTTATATATATATATATATATATATATATATATATAAACAAATTTTAATTTAACGAATCAAGCGTGGTAGTTTGCGTTTTGGAATTGTATTTTTAAACTGTTATACTGAAATTTCCGATCGTCGGATTTTCCCAAATCTATAACCGTTAGGTTCGCCTTGAGAAGATCTTTCCAACGTTATAAATTGTGTTAAATTCCAACAGTTAGATTTAGAGAAATGGGTAAAACAAATTTGGATGAGAACAGCGCCAAAGTCGTCCTTTTGACTTGGAGCGTCGTTAAATGGAATTTAATTATTTTTATATAAATAAAAATAAAGGTTGATCGTTATAAATTAATATCAACGATATGAAATGATTTTTAAATATATATATATATATATATATATACGCGAGAATCATTTGAAAAGTCTGAGTTCAATCTCGTTTCAAATGATCATACGACGAATGAAAGTCGAAGAGTTGAAGACGGTGATTGAAGACCGACGATCTTCACATCGAATGGACGACAACTGCTGATGCCCGTGATTGGAGTAGCTACCTTGAAGGGGCTACAGTGGTGGCCGTCCGGACGTAGTGTTGATTAGTACGGATTTGGCTTTCACTCAGACCTAGAGCATAAGCTTATAAATGGAATGTGTGTCTGACATTGTACTCCTTTTTATTGTATTTATTGATTTTCTGTCGAATGTATGAATGTTTGGTGGCGGAGAATTTATTCTCTTGCTTAACACCCTTTTATATATCTCGGCAAAGGATTGGTAGTGTGATATGGAGTGATGATGTGGCATGCTAAGATGCATATGATCAAGGCTTTGTTGAAAAGCAGGCCTTGTGAGATGATCAAAGCATAGCCTATTTAGGCATGGCTTTGTGTATAGCGTGACTTCGCAAGCCTCACACACCGGCGGAGCCGGAGTCTAAAACGGGAGAAGGGAACGCAGGGAGAGCAACACGTTTCTTTCTAGCTAGAAGTACTGTTTGGGCTTTAACACGGCCCGACATTTTACTTATGTGGATGATGGAAGGAGGCGCCTCGGATGTTAGGTCCTATAGGACCGGGAAACGTGTGTTCAGGAATAACTAATCCACGAAGCTGTATGTGTGGACCGGCCATGCAGCTATCCAAGGGTTCACTGCGGGGGATCCTGAGACATTAGCTAGAGTGTCTCGAATCGGAAAGAAGCTCCTCCCTAGCCTTGACTCATGATGGAAAACCAATTTCCAATACGACCTCATGCGGATTTGATTGTATTACTAGTATGGAAGCATAGTATTATGGTATCTATGTGTCCTAGGATTGATACATTATGATTGAACTATTTTTGAAACTTATATACACTATAATAATATCAAACCCGTTTTTATCGTATCAAGCATTTTTAACCATTATAAGGTAAAACCCTATCCTTCGGTTTGCGTTGCATTGTGTGATGGGACTTGGGTCTTATAATGGTTTCATTTTTTCAAAAAGCATTGCGTTGTTTTACGATTTACTTTTAATCATGCACGACAATCCATTGGAGTAAACCCATTCCGCATTAGCGGCGTGGTCCTTGGATTTGTCTTATTACTATTAGTTAAATTAGTTAAGAATTCTCACACCAATCCCATGACTGACCCGTTGTTTGTTTCCACCTTTGCAAACTCGGGTGCCCTCTTTTCCACATGGGCAGTCGAGTAGTTTGTCTACAGGTCCTTATCTCGAGCAGGATTCTGGATTGAAGCTTAAAGCTGTGTCCAGAGCATAGAAAGTCTTCCGCTGTATTGTATTAAAATATTGTAATTTATCTTCCGCTGTAATTTTATTCCAATGTACTCTGATATTCTGTACTCTGATGTAACATTATTGTAATGTAATAAAAGTCTGTTGTTGTTGTTCTGATGTGTTGTAGCCCAAAGTAAGCGTATCCGGCGATTTCCCGCAAGGGTGATTTTTGGGTCGTTTTATTTTGGTATCAGAGCTTTGGTTAGCTCAAATCTTTGGGATACAACTCGTTAGAACTGAACAAAAGACTCATCAGAGATTAGATTAGTAATATCCAATAAGAATACTCATTAGAGATATAATCAGCAGTATCCTAGAATGAGAAAACTCATTAGAGATGGGGTTAGTAATAATGCCCTAGAATGAGTTGAGAGTGCCCAGTTTATAATTAACGTACTTGTGATTATATATAATCTATTTTAGAAAATATGATTTATGAATATATAAGAGTTATATATTTAAAAAGTTAATCACCTAATAAAATTATTGAAATCAACAAAAAAGAGAAAGATGAGTTAATTAATTAAACACTTTTAGCTTCATTCCTTTTCGAGGACGAAAAGATTTTAAGTGGGGGAGTCTGTAACAACCCTGAATTTTGGGGTAAATTTAAAATTTTATTTTAAGTAATTTTGATGGGTTTTGATATTTAAAACAATTTATTTAAAATAATAATGATTAAAAATTGATTTAAATTGAAGTTAGAATGAAAAATTTAATTTTAATTATAAAAGGAGTTAGAAATAGCGCGGTAGGTTGAAAAGTCAAACTTGAACTTTGACTGACCGTACGGGATGCAAAATTTAACGGATTTTAGTGAAACCAAAAATATTGAAATCTATTTAAAAATATCTTTCTAACGAATCCGAAAAATTGAAATCTCATAGCGGGAATCAAAAGTTATGCCCAAATTAAAATTTAGAAAGGTCGCTATGAAATTTATAAAGTTCAAAAATGCTACTTTTTGCCTATGAAGAAATTTGGACTCGAAATCACTTCTATTGAGTTCAGAATGACGTTTCTGCATTTAAAAACAGTAAACACTTATACATTTCGAGTTTCAGAAATTATTTGTTTAAAAATGTATTTTTAGTATTTAATATATAGCCCTTAAAAATAGCCATTTTTCAAACGACCTCTGTTTTCGACGAAACCACTTTTGTTGGATTCGGAATGTCAAAATAAAGTTAAGTTTATTTTTTCATAATTTTTAGAATTAATTTGCGGCCGTGGCAAAAAGATTTCAGTTTTGTCAATTTCGGTCAATTTTAATCGACTTGAAAATAGTCATTTTTCAAATAGGCTCAGAATTCAATGAAAATAATTTTTTTGGATTCGTATCGTCAAAACATAGTCAAAAATATTTTTTCGGGAATTTTTAGAGTTCGTATGTGGCCCGACATTTTTAAATGTATGGTGGAAATTAAATTATTAATTTAATATTGTAATTTTAATAAAATACGCAACAGACTTCAGAATTGGGCCACGGGGCATAGCCCATCGCGTTCAGAAGGCGTCAAAACCTTAAGTTTGACACTAACTGGGCCTGATTTGGTGACAGTCCGAAATTCCACCTTTTAAGCACGAAAATCGAGATTTATTATTAAAATAATAAAAATAAAACCCTAAAAAGGGCAGCCGCCATTTTCATTCGATGGCCACGAACATTCAAAACTTCCCGACTCAATTTCTTGCAATCCGTTCAATGAAATTCAACATATTATATACCAAATCGAAGCTCTTGGTGAGATCTACAGATCCATACGGTTAAGATCTGGTTTTAGTTCACGGATTTCGCGAATTCTCAGCCTGAAGTTGGCGGGTTCGGGTCCAAATTGGGGCGTGGATGGGAGGCCGAGTTGGCTCATGCTGGTGGCTCTAGGAGGAGGTGGTCGACGGCGTTTGGGTGGTGGGTCCTGATCGGAGTATGGTGGTCCGGTCTGAGGTGCGTGCAGAAGCTTTCACGGTGGAGTTGGGTTTTGTTTCACGACGAGGAGGACGCCGGGTAGAAGAAAGATGGGTATAATATATTTTATTTATTTAATTAATTTAATATTTAATTTTTCAAATCTTTAAACGTGCATAACTTCTTCATACGAGGTCCATTTTGCGAACCGTTTGTTGCGTTGGATTCGTCTTTCCGAGATCTTCGCGATGGCGCTGTCCAGATCTGAAATAGAGACAGTAGAATTTTCAGTCAAATTGGTGAGAATTCTGATTTATTTGATAATTAAAATTTAATTATTTCTACTGTTATTTAAATCCTAGTCAGTACGATTTAATTCAGATTCGCGATGCTAGTTATTTAGAATTTGCTGATTTGTGTTATTCATGATTTGTTGCGTTGATTGATATTGTATGTTGATATGTTAATTTGATACCTATTGTGTTATAATAAAATGTTGACATGTCTTATTAGATTTGAAATAATAGTTTTGTTATGAAAGGTTATGTAAGGATTAAAATATCGTTTTTATTTTAAAATGAAATGTTAGACAAACATAACATGTTTAGTTAAAATATTTTGTGTAAACAAAAATCACAATTTTAGTTAGAATATTTTCGGTGTAGACAAAATTTACATTCTAGTTTAAAATGTCACATTGGTATAAAATTGGAATTTTAATTTTTAAAGTGTCAATATTAGGAAAGAACACCATTTTATTTATAAAATGTGAGAATATAATAAATGTACATTTTATGTATGAAGTGTTAAAATAGGACAAAAATACATTTTTGTTATAAATTGTCAAAATAGAATATAAAAACCGGTTGTGTTATAAATTATCACATTAGAAACAAAAACACCATTTTTGTTAAGAGTATGCTATGTAATTAAACATGACATTTTGTTAAGATTATGTTATGAAAATAAAAATAACATTTCTGTTAGAAATGACATGTTAGTATAAAAAATACCATTTATGTTATAAGAAATGTCACTTTTTATTTTATTAGAATCAACGATGTTAGAAATATCATTTTTATGAAATGATAGCAATGTTAGAAGTATCATTTTATGAAATGTTAATGATGTTAGAAATATCATTTTTATGAAATGATAGTAATGTTAGAAGTATCATTTTATGAAATGTTAGCGATGTTAGAATTAAAAATAACATTTTTATATATAAATGTTAGATTAGATAAAAAGCGACATTTTATATTAGAAATGTTACGTTAGATGGAAAAATAACATTTTATATTAGAAAGGTTAAATTAGATAAAAAGGCCACTTTTATTAGAAATGTTAAATTAGAACAAAAATATCACTTTTGTTAGTAATGAAATATTAGCATATAAAGATGTCTTTTTAATTAGAATGTTAAAATATCATTTTTGTTATAAATGTTAGGTTAGATTGAAGGTGTCATTTTTGGTAAAATAATGTTTTACAAGAAATGATTATTTAAAATAAAAAGATCATCTTTATTAGGAATGTTTAAATAGGATTGTTATGTGAACAAGTTATTCTTTTTATTGGTCATATGAAATTAGAAATTTGTGTACAAATAAGGATCAATTTTATTTGTCAAGTTAAATTAGAGATGTTTGTTACAAATAAAAAAATCCCTTTCTTATTTGCCATTAGAATAGTAGAAAACAAGTTATAAATGAAGTTATTCTTTTATTTGCCATCAGCAATATTGAATATGTTATTAAGAATGTTTAAAATGAAAATTCACATTTTTTAGTGTATGTTTTCTTCATTAAAAATGTTCATTTGTAGTATAATATGTTAATACAATAAAAATCAAATTTTTATTGTATAATTGATTCATGAAAAAGAAGCATGTTTTAAATAAAGTGTTAAAACACGAAATGCGACGTTTCCATTGTATGTTTAATTCATTTAAAAGGGTCATGTTTTAAATAAAAGGTTTACACATGAAAAGCTACGTTTATATTGAATATATTATTCACCAAAAATGTACATGTTTTGAAATATGGTTGTATGTGTTAAAAATATAATTTTTAACATAAGTATGAAGTGTACAAAATTCACACGTAAAATATAAAAGGTCGTTTTGTTGAATTAGAATCAACAAAATATAAATTATCATTTTGTTGGAATTAAGATGGTTGAAACAAAAAGGACATTTTTGTAAAATAAAAGAATTAATCACAAATAGCATTTTTATTAACTAGATTTGTGTTATAACAAATGTTCATTTTGTTAAAATGAAATAGACGTGATTTTAACCGTCATTTGTTAAAATGAAATAGACATGATTTTCACCGTCATTTGTTAAAATGAAATAGACATGATTTTTACCGTCATTTGTTAAAATGAAATAGACATTATTTTGCACCGTCATGTGTTAATAATGATATGAATATTTTCATTGTTATGTTTGTTATAAAAGAATGAAACTTAATGAAGCAATATTATTTACATTTCTATTGTAGATAAAGGGAAGTAATTAAAAGAATGAAAGCTTATGTTTTTTTTATGAAAAATGGAATTTTAAGTTTATGTTTGAATGAATTAAAAAGAATGAAGTCATGTTACATTTTTAATGTAATAAGAAGAAGTAGATTTTATACGATAATCTTAATTTCATCTTTAATGTAATAAAAAAAGAAATATTTTGACATTGTAAAGGGAGAAGTTACATTTTTAATGTAAATTAGACAAAAGAGAAAGGTTACATTTTTAAAGTAAAAATAAAGTTTACATTTTTAATATGAATAAGGTTGAAAAGAAAATTTTATATTTTAATGTAATTAAGATTTAAAGCGAAGAAAAAATACATTTTTCATGTGAATAGAATTTAAACAAGAAAAATTATATTCCATGTAAATGGGACGTAAGGTAGGAAATTTACATTTTAATGATTTGAATTTTCATCAAAGAAAGAAAGCGGTATGAAATTTACATTTTTATGTAAATGGATTTTCAGTGAAAATTATAACGATGGAAATGTAGTTTTTAAATGAATTAGATTTCATTAAAAGATTAACAAAGTTATTATTTTGTTACATTGGAATTATACAAACAAAAATATTTTCATTTTTGTAGAATTGAGGTTGACACCAAAATATGTTGCATTTTTGTTGAAATTGAAATGAAACACAAAAATGCTCATTTTTGTTGGAATTGGTATGATAAACAAAATATGCATTTTGTGTAATTTGAAAGATGAAAGAAGAAAAATATACATTGTTGTATATAAGATGTGTATGTGAACTAAATAAAAATAAAAATTATTGTGTGTTATGTTATATGCCTTTACTTGTCACGATTATCGCAATAATGAAATGGCCGAAGAAATTGTGTATATATCCGATTATATATATATATATATATATAAACAAATTTTAATTTAACGAATCAAGCGTGGTAGTTTGCGTTTTGGAATTGTATTTTTAAACGGTTATACCGAAATTTCCGACCGTCGGATTTTCCCAAATCTGTAACCGTTAGGTTCGCTTTGGGAAGATCTTTCCAACGTTATGAATTGTGTTAAATTCCAACAGTTAGATTTAGAGAAATGGGTAAAACAAATTTGGATGAGAACAACGCCAAAGTCGTCCTTTTGACTTGGAGCGTCGTTAAATGGAATTTAATTATTTTTATATAAATAAAAATAAAGGTTGATCGTTATAAATTAATATCAACGATATGAAATGATTTTTAAATATATATATATATATATATATATATATATATATGCGAGGATCATTTGAAAAGTCCGAGTTCAATCTCATTTCAAATGATCATACGACGAATGAAAGTCGAAGAGTTGAAGACGGTGATTGAAGACTGGCGATCTTCACATCGAATGGACGACAACTGCTGATGCCCGTGATTGGAGTAGCTACCTTGAAGGGGCTACAGTGGTGGCCGTCCGGACGTAGTGTTGATTAGTTCGGATTTGGTTTTCGCTCAGACCCAGAGTATAAGCATATAAATGGAATGTGTGTCTGACATTGAACTCCTTTATATTGTATTTATTGATTTTCTGTCGAATGTATGAATGTTTGGTGGCGGAGAATTTATTCTCTTGCTTAACACCATTTCATATATTTCGGCAAAGGACTGGTAGTGTGATATGGAGTGACGATGTGGCATGCTAAGATGCATATGATCAAGGCTTTGTTGAAAAGCAGGCCTTGTGGGATATTCAAAGCATAGCCTGTTTAGGCATAGCTTTGTGTATAGCGTGACTTCGCAAGCCTCACACACCGACGGAGTCTAAAACGGGAGAAGGGAAAGCAGGGAGAGCAGCACGTTTCTTTCTAGCTAGAAGTGGTGTTTGGGCTTTAACACGGCCCGACATTTTACTTATGTGGATGATGGAATGAGGCGCCTCGGATATTAGGTCCTATAGGACCGGGAAACGTATGTTTAGGAATAACTAATCCACGAAGCTGTATGTGTGGACCGGCCATGCAGCTATCCAAGGGTTCACTGCGGGGGATCCTGAGACATTAGCTCGAGTTTCTCGAATCGGTAAGAAGCTCCTCCCTAGCCTTGACTCATGATGGAAACCCAATTTCCAATACGACCTCATGCGGATTTGATTGTATTACTAGTATGGAAGCATAGTATTATGGTATCTATGTGTCCTAGGATTGATACATTATGATTGAACCGTTTTTGAAACTTATATACACTATAATAATATCAAACCCGTTTTTATCGTATCAAGCATTTTTAACCATTATAAGGTAAAACCCTATCCTCCGGTTTGCGTTGCATTGTGTGATGGGACTTGGGTCTTATAATGGTTTCATTTTTTCAAAAAGCATTGCGTTGTTTTATGATTTACTTTTAATCATGCACGGCTATCCATTGGAGTAAACCCGCTCCGCGTTAGCCGCGTGGTCGTTGGATTTGTCTTATTATTATTAGTTAAATTAGTTAAGAATTCTCACACCAGTCCCATGACTGACCCGTTGTTTGTTTCCACCTTTGCAAATTGGGTGCCCTCTTTTCCACACGGGCAGTCGAGTAGTTTGTCTACAGGTCCTTATCTCGAGCAGGATTCTGGATTGAAGCTTAAAGTTGTGTCCAGAGCATAGAAAGTCTTCTGCTGTATTATATTAAAATATTGTAATTTATCTTCCGCTGTAATTTTATTTCAATGTACTCTGATATTCTGTACTCTGATGAAACATTATTGTAATGTAATAAAAATATGCTGTTGTTGTTCTGATGTGTTGTAGCCCAAAGTAAGCGTATTCGGCGATTTCCCGCAAGGGCGATTTTCGGGTCGTTTCAATTAGTGGCAAAATGATTCTCTCAACAACAAGACTTTGATTATAAAGAAACATTCTCCCCAGTTGTAAAACCCTTAACAGTCAGATTGGTCCTCACTATTGCAGTGAGCAAAGGATGACAACTTAGACAATTGGATGTCAACAATGCATTTTTAAATAAGATACTGAAGGAATATATATATATATATGGATCAACCATAAGGCTACAATCATCAACCAGAATATGTTTGCAAGCTTAATAAAGCCATATACGACTTAAAGCAAGCCCCTTAGATTATTGGTTGAAAGGAAAAACACATTGTATACAATGGGTTTTCTGTTGGGAAACAATGGCTGAGTCGCGGACCAGGTCGCTCTCTTGATGACGATTCAGCGATCTGGTCGGTGGTGCAAAACCAGTTCGTACTTCCGCTGCCGCCTCTAGGATAAAACAACCTCTCTAAAATGAATAACCGATTTGCTTTGCACGAACAAATAAGTGCAGATTTGCACTTTCGAATTTAACTGCTCGAAGATTTCTGAAAGAATAATTTTTTTAATTGCGGAGGAAGAGAAAAAACAGTTTTTTTTTCTGTATATATCAATCTCGTCTACAACTGATGATAATATATAGACGGAATCAGGGCTGAACGAAAATACTGGCCAGTGGAGGAAAATAGGATCTGCGAAATACTTGGTCAATAGTTTACCGCTTCATGGGAAAGTCGGCTCAGAAAAAATCTCCCGTTTAAAATTCAGTTCGAAAAAAAAAACAATTTTTTTTTCTGGTTCAAAAATATAAGTGTCTACACCACATAGCCAAGGCCCAAGGCCCAAGCCCAATCCCGAACCGAACCGAGCCGGGCCGGGTCGAATCGGTCGGTCGGTCGCGCGCGCGTGTGTGATGGTCATGATGCATGGTCTCCCTCCTCACAAAAAAGCATGCATTGGAAGCCCAAGGTCCCAACAAGATTTCTTAGAAACAAGTATAAATACTTCCATCTTTCTTATAATCCTATGATGTGGGACTATTCACATATAGGAGCCATCATACACTTATTTCTATATTTTAAATAATTCACATAAATTTCCAACAATCCCCCACTTGAATTTTTTAAAATATTATCGAGCAGTTTCTAAAAACATAAGATTGTGCATAAACAAAGGTGTCATCCGACTTGAACCTTTGCATAGTAGTAAGATTCAGTTTTTACTAGAGTGACACGTAGTCTTGAACTCTATTCGTGACATCAAACCACACACAACCTTTTCTATAGTGCAATCAAATAAGCCCGTGCGTTTATGGCCATGCACGTCTATCCCAGTTTAGTGAACGCTCTAGAAGTTCTGCCCAAAACTCCATAGGAAACGACCACATTTCCACATTCACACAGGTGAGTCTATCAAGAGTACTCCTGAAGGTAGGTACTCCACTCCAAATAGAGTATAGATCTCATTAAGAGTTTCTATTAACTCATCCTCTAATCACTTCAGGAATACATGCTTCTTAGTTTATTAAATAGCATGTTCTACTTCTATCACTACACAACTTGTTTTTACCCATTGAACCTATTTCTTGGGATCTCCAGTCATTTAGGTCGGGTTACCATTGTGAGTGATTCCACAATCTCAGGGCAATAGTCTCATTCTTTTAGAATTATTAAGGACTTTCTTTCTGGTCAGTCCTTTCGTCAAAGGATCTGCCAAATTATCATCACTTCATATGTGATGTCCTCTAACAATACTGTGCATACGACTGTCATTTCTTACCGTTGTATTATCGGTTCTGTTTTTCTTTCAATAGTCGTCAAATCTTTCATCACTATATATGTGATGTTCTTTTACAGTATTGTGCTTACGACGTCGTTTTCTACCGTTGTTATAACGACTCTATACTTTTTGTAATAGCCGCGGAACTATCACAATCGATTACACCACTGGTGTCTATTTTTCCTTTATAGGGATCTCAAATAGCAGATTTCTTTAGTTCTCTGCTTCTTAACTAGCTGTAGCTAGTGCTATTATCTCAGTCACTATAGTATACTGAGTCAAGATATTCTGTTTCTTAGATTTCCAAGAAACAGTTCTTCCAGCAATGCTAAATATATAGCCACTGGTCGCAATAGAATCATCAGATAAAATATTCCAGTCAGCATCGGAATATCCTTCAAGTACAGCTTGAAACTTTTCATAATGTAATCCAAGGTTCATGGTTCGTTTAAGGTATCTCATGACCCTTTCAATATCATGTCAATGCTTTATACTAGGTCTACTGGTAAACCTGCATAATAATCCCACGACATAGGCAATGTCGGGTCTAGTACATTCAGTGGCATACCGTAGGCTGCCAATGATGCTCGCAAAATCAGACTGTCTTACTCTTTTATCAGTGTTCTTAAATAACTTTACACTGAGACCATACGGTGTACATGCAGGTTTACAGTCAAAATAATTGTATTTCTTTAGAGTATTCTCAATTTAATGAGATTGATCCAAAGAAAATCCCCTTTTTGACCCAGTAATCTTAATACCAAGGATTACACTCGCCTTACCTAGATCTTTCATATCAAAATTGGCACTTAATAAAGATTTGACTAAATTTATGGCATGAATGTTTGACCCAAAGATGAGTAGGTCATCTACATAAGGCATATAATAGTGCAAATGTTATTCTCAGATTTGTAATAAATGCATTTGTCACTTTCATTAACTTTAAAACCATGTGAAATGACTAAAGTTCTCAAATTTTTCATGCCATTGTTAAAGTTCTTGTTTTAAACCATATAATGATTTATCTAATTTGCATACTTTATGTTCTTCACCATGTACTACAAATCCTTCAGGCTAGTCCATATAAATTTCTTCATCTAATTCACCGTTTAAAAAGACGGTTTTAACATCCATTTGGTGTATTCATAAATTATGAATGGAAGCAAGTGAGATTAATACCCGAATGGATGTTATTCTAGTTACATGTGAGAAATTGTCGAAGAAGTTTATATTTTCTTTTTGTTTAAAAACCTTTAGCTACTGATCGTGCCTTATATTTATTAACAGTGCCATCAAGTTTTAATTTTCCTTTAAGTACTCATTTACAGCCTATAGATTTACAACCAGAAGGTAAATCTGTCAAATGCCAAGTCCTATTGGATTCCAGAGAATCCATCTCATCATTTATAGCCTCTCACCAAAAATCGGCGTCTAAATAAGATAAGGCCTCTTGGAGGTTTAAGTGATCCTCCTCTATAGTAAAAGCACAAAAATCTGAACCAAATCTTTTACGGTTCTCGCTCTTTTACTTCTTCTAGGTTCAACTTCAGAACTTTTATTAAGTTCTGTTCTAATAGGCATACTTGTTGTGCCCCCACTATTCCTTAAATTAAAAGGAAATTTCGTTTCAAAAAAAATTGGCATCATTTGATTCAAATTATATTATGTGTATTTAGGTCATAAATTCGGTATGCTTTGCTATTAACAGCATAGCTTATAAATACACATTCGTATGATTTTCTTTGCCAATTTTATTCTCTTAGGGTCTGGAATGCGAATATATGCTAAACACCCCCAAGTTCTAAAGTATGATATATTGTATTTATATTTCTTTAAAATTTCATAATGCGAAATTTTATTCTTGGATTTGGGGATTCTATTCAGAACATAGCATACAGTCTATAAAATATCCCCCCACTAATGCTTTGCTACACCAAAATTTAATAAAAATGACAATTATTAATTCGGTAAAGATCCTAATTTTCTTTCAACTTTACCGTTCATTCCAAGTGTATAAGGTGCAGTTCTATCATGTACAATATCATGTCATTTATAAAAAAATCATAATAAACTGGATTCATATTCTGTTTCTCTATCACTATAAATCCTCTTAATTTTCCTATTTGCTTGATTTCAATTTTTAATGTTTCAAACATATCAAATGCATCACATCTTTAAGAATCAATGTATTTCCAATCATATGCTTTATTTTCATATTACCAGTCTCTACAGCTTAAGTGGTGCGAAGATCTCACAACACACTTTCTGATCGTCAGCAACCGTGTATATTGTGAATATGTCACGATCATAGCAAACATGGAGAGAAACACCAATGTCTACCCACCAACCCTCTGATCCACCAACAGGTGAATCTCAGTAATTATAACCATTAGAGGCTCCTCAGTCAGGTTTGCCTGCGGTGCATGGCTTAGCCTGTTCAAATACATTCGTGTCATATGATCTGGTTTTCTACAGTTGTAACATAGAAACAACTGTCCAGAATCATTCTTTTGGGTTGGTTGTTGCTGTCATTTATGGTTTCCTTGCAGATTCCATTCTGTTATTTACTGGCCGGTTGTTGATGCTTACTATTTTGAATGTCAATATGTTTGAAAAAATTATATTTTTCCTATAGAAAAATATATCCAATCTCATAGACTAACATAGGTTATTCACATGTATGCAACAAAAATGATTTATATTCTATCTTTTCACTTGTATGCATATAAACTATATCAATTTATTTGATGCAAAAAACCTATTCATCCAATTAATGTCTATTCTTAATGACATTATCAAATAACATACACATTCTATTAATGTCAAATTTTTAGTGACATTTCTCAATATTAAATGTGTTCTATTAATGTCAATTTTAATGACATTTCCATATAATCATATGCATTTCACTAATGCCAAAATTTTAATGACATTTTCCAAATAAGTATGCACTTAATTATTGTCAATTTATAATAAAGACATTTTCAAAAGTTTGCATTCAAATTGTGCCTACACATCACAGACCTACTAAGTTCTTAAAACGCATAAAACTAGATTCACCAGTTTGACTTACATTAAGCTTAGATCGCTTGCTCTTCAAGGCTTTGAGGTATAACATTTTTAGGTCATTCAAAGTTCCAAATTTTACACAAATAAGCTATCAGTGATTATTTCAAAAAATTCTACTGCTAACAAATTCAGTAAAAGTGACCTCAACCTCATCAGTATATATACTATAGCCACTATTCGACATATCTGGGTTGGAAGAAATAAGCAAGCATTCAAAAAATACGCATGTTACTGTGAGGTCTGAGGTTCTATGCACAAAAATTGATATCCTATTTCTGCGAGATTAGAATCAATAATCAAAAGAAAAATACTTATCTTTGCGTTTGTTATAGAACCGTCCTTTGCCTCATTTTTTCAATCGACTCATTGCCTTTGGATCTACCAGCGTGCAATCAAGGCTGCGCAATATCTGATTTGATCTGCCATTATTCCATCGATTTATGGCAAGTTTGGAATTGTCCTTTGGAATCAATTGATTGTGAAAGAGGGGACGGTTCATGTAACGACCCAGATTTTCAGCCGTTGAACTCTGAATATTTAAATTGGTTTAAATATTTTAATTGAATTATATAAAGGATTTTATAAGGAATTTATTTATTAAAAACGAAGTTTGAACGTTAATTTATAATATAATTATAAAACGAGCTCGAAATCGCGCGGTAGTTCGTAATATAGAGTTTTGAACTTCAACTGAGTATACAGAATTCGTTATAAGTCGGATTTCTGTGAAACAAGACACGTTGGAACCGTATTGATTATAATTTTCATATGAAAGAGAAAAATCTAGATTTCGTGCTATAAATAGAAAGTTATGGCCAAATCAAATTTTGAAATAGTCGCTGTGGAAAATCGTTATACGCGTTAAAATAGCCGTTTTGCAAACGGACTCTGTTTTCGACGAAATCAGTTTCATGGGGACCGTATCGTTAAATTATTGTATGGTGTTGAATTGCGTGTCAAACCGATGTCGTATGTAACCACGGTAGCCGTAAACGCTCGTTCAGTGCAATTAAATTAATTCAACTGAATAAAGAGATATTCGAGTGTAACTTGAACAAACGATCAAATCAGGCCACGAAACCAGTTCCGTTGAGTTCGTATCGTCGATTAGAGTCAGGATAGCTATATAGTTTGTTAATTTTAAAGACCGGATAATTTGGCGTTAAAAATGGCATTGCGGTACACCTAAAAATAGCCTACCGGGGCGACAGTCTCAGAATGCGGCGAAACTAGTGCCGTTGGGTTCGTATCGAAAAGTTATTGTCGGTGTTCGCAGTTTCAAGTTGTTTTGATTTATCTGGTGATCGTGAAAAATTTAAACGCGTGTTCATTTCTGGTTTTATAAAGGAAAAATTTTCAAACGATGTCGGTTTGCGATGAAACTTGTCCCATTTGGTTCAGAATACCTTTTTACACCAAGATTAGCTTTTTCATCAGTAAACAGAAGTCGACTGTGGTTAGTTTTGCTGGATACTTCACAGCTAAGTTTCGTATAATATAAAAAGATAAAATAAAATGCCACTCTATATTTAAAAAAAGTACAGACCAAACATTTGCTGACCTACGGACTGTGAGATGACACTACAAGCCAACCTATCCACAGCTATTATCTGATTCCTTTGTCGCCCAGATTTAGAGCCGTGGAGACAAAGTAACCGTGGCCTCCAAGTTGTTTCAGTTCCGTGCTCCACACGGTCCTTCCTCTTTAAATACCCTATATATTTTCTTCCCTCAAACTGAATACACTACTGCCAATAAAAAAAAAAACAATCAAATCGAAAACTAAACCAAAAGTATCTCCTAATCCTTCGAGCACGCAAGCATCAGCGGCACCTAGTTAGTTTGGATTCGATCGCTGGAAGTTCAAACGCGAGGCGGGTGGATTGGAAGCTTGCGTGGGGTCAGCAGGGAAGTGGGGCCGCCGTTGAAGCTCGATGGTGGAAAATGGTCGAAAATAAAGGCGATGGTGGAGGGAGTTCTAGGGTGCGGACTGATGTAGAGACACTGAAAAGGGAGGGGGTCTTCCATGGTAGTTGCGGGCAAGACAAAATGGTTGTAGGAAGGAGAGTCTTTGAAAGAGGAGCATGGCTTTTTCTGCAATGCGTGAAATGAGGGGTTTAAGGGTCATTTTGGTTTCAAAATAAATGGTTGGAAATGGGATTAATACTGTTGCGGTGGTTTTATTTGAAGGGGAGGTTCGGGCTGATGAACGCCTTAGAATGGGACGGTGGTGTAGAAGAAGGGATTGAGGAAGTATTTGACAGACGGGTTGGAAGGGATGACTGAAAGTTGATACAGTGGTTAGTGAAACTGGCATCCATTCAACGGCTTAGTTTAAGGTTAAGTTCCGCAAATTTTCCTTAGCAGTGCATGATCCATGACGTTGAGTGGGTATCCAAGTTTAAGGTATATTTCTTTTATGTAATACCAAATGAACTGAAAACCATACTTGAGATTTGGGTTTGATACTCGGACCATTACAAAATTGTGTTCTAATTATATTACTGTTGCTTTGCTTCAATAGTTTTTAATTGAAATATCTACGGTAACTGAACAAAATTATGATCCTAATATCACCTTTCATAGTTTATTAATCATTGAATACAACTTAAAAACTAAACCACACTGTTTTATGATTATATTATTTAATTATCTGCATTAACGCACCGTTTAAGAATATAATTGGTTTCATTTATAACTAAATAAATGATAATTAGATTTTATATTATACGTTAAAACTTGTAACACATATAATTGGTTTCATTCGTAAACAGAATCCGATGAAATTGGTCGTGTTGAAATCGTGTCGACAAGGCCTACGTTGTGGAGCTAATATCACTAAGAAATGAACTGCTGGAATTTCGTGACGAAATAAAATGCCTGGTGATGTAAACGAAACCGAAGTAGAACCGTCAACTACAAAACAAGGTGAGTAAACTCACTCGTTTAAAATTATTTTATAATGTGAAATGGTTGCTTGATTGAATAGTTGATAAATTGGTTGATATAATCACATCGTTGATTGATTTTTCATTAATGCGATATTTTTGATGTTACTAACATCAGTGGATGCAGGGAAACAGGTTGGAGGGATCCAACTGGATCCCTCAACATTTTATTTACTGTTTTATTTGATGATGATATATGTTATGCTACATTGTCCATGGTTGAATTTGTGTGTTAGGTTTACCCTGGCCTTAGGAACCTGGTATTCTAGATACCGTCAAATATCATCGAATGTGAAAAAGGAAATAAAAATTTAAAAGCAGAGTTTATTTCAAAATTAGAAATAATTTCTTTTCCATTGAGTCGCAAATGGAAACCTATTCCATTGGGTAAACCGAGAAAAATGTTATAAATAAAGATATAAATCAAGTGGATCATTAACCATTGGATAAATTAAAGGTAAGTTCAAATATGAATGTATATTTGAAAGTGAGTATCGGTTTTGAAACCAATATTTGAAATAAATTTGAATTTGGCAAAGTATAGAGAAAGTTTAAAGAAGGATTTTCAAATGCTTTAAATTAAAAGAATAAATAGTTTAAACAAGGAAATATTTTGCAAATAAAATGTATATAAAAAGGGGATTTATAGAAATCGAATTAAGTGGTTAGAAGTTTATAAATATAGTTAAAGGAGAACTTGAATTGTTAAAAATAAACAGAGTTTATAAATGAACAACGGAAGCGTGTGCGGCGCACACGGTATTTTATTCAAAACAACAATCATAGCGCTGTTGTTATAATAGATGTGGTTAATATATATACAGCAATTTTAGACGCTGCTGTTATAATAAATGTCTTGGTAAATCCAAATAGAAATTTTAACGCTGCCATTATAATAACTGTTTTAATAGCAATCTTAATGCTATGGTTATGATAAGTGTTCTATAATGCTAGACAGCGGTTTTAACGCTGTTGTTGAAAACAATGTTTTATAAACCAAACATTTGAAGACAGCGATTATAACGCTACCGTTATAATCAATATTTTTATAAAGAAGATGTGTTCGTAGATCAAATCCGAGAGTTGCGTAAGAAATGTTTGGTTTAAAAATTGTGGGCTCTGACTATTTCAAAGTTAAGAATGTCGTCCGGTTAAGGTCTGAGAGGTAATTATACCCCAACTTGACTAACTGCATTTTTGACGGAGAAATGGTTAAGGCTCGATAGCAAGGGTTGGTTAGTGATATCGTTAGTTAACGAATGATTTATGATTTGAGTTATAATAACGATGTTTATAACATCAGTTAATTCAAAGGATTAGAAATGTTTTCTAACTGGAGAAAAAGATATTTTCTCAAGAAAGGAATTATAATATTGGAAATGTTTCCAATGATCGAGAGGGAAAATAGTGCTTTGAAAGAACACGAAAGATGGGAAATGGTAATGAGAAATGATAATGAAATAAAGAACTAATATAAAATGGGCCCAGTGTTGAATGATGTTTGGTCGATAGAATTTCCTCCTGGAAATAATATCATTGTTTGCACACCGACATGTTTCCATTTGATAGTTAAATCACCGACTATCAAAGTTTTGACCATTTTAACGTTGTTAATATGGAGAGACCGGTTGGATTATTATCCAGAGAACCACTCCGTATTGGCATAAGCGTTGCGTATCAAGTATGCTGAATAAATTGAAGACGGAATTATGCAAGGGCTATCCTGTTTACGGGATAGTGCCTTCGGTTTGTCCAGACCCAGGACAACTTGTATGGACGAGTGTCTGACAGAGTATTTCCAAAGGGAGTTACGTACGTTGATTCCTTCAAACGTACGAAGTTGGTGGCATAGAAGGGAAACTTCTTTAGCCTAACAATCTGAGTATTTTTGTGGGAATCAATTAGTGATTTCCGATGGATCTGACGATGTGGCATTCAAAGTGAATGGTGGCCAGATGTGCTGGAAGGTAATTCAAACCTCAAGCCTCATCAACCCGGAAGTGGACAAAAATCGGGCAGGCAGCATGGCTATGTGGGTCGCACCCATTAGGATGTATGATCACCTATCTAGAGAAATTCCTTTTGTTCTTAAATATATCGATGCTGTCCCTTATCGGGAGACGGTTGCTGATCCCAACCGTTGGTGGTATACATTCGATACACTCAAGCGAAATGAGGGGTCGGTCATGTGTGGGCCGGGTTGCAAGATGTTCTTGTTGAACCCAGTGTATCTGCCTCTAGAGATACACATTCGGAAGGTGGTCCCATACCTTGTCAAGTTGGAATCCAATCTCCAATAAGCGCCTGCGAGTTTGATTGTATATTATATATGTAGAGCGTGAGATGCAAGCGTTCTACTAGATTTTAATTACTTGTGATTAGACATTATTATAATATCAGATAATATATGATTTCCAAAAATGATTTGGGTTATCGTAAGGTAAAAACCATCCGTGTTTATGTGTGGATTGGTCTTACGATTATCATTTCTTTTGAAAGGATTTTTGAAAGTTAAACCAATGATTGGAGTTTACTCACACCAGTCCCATGACTGACCCAGAGTTTATTTTGTTTGTTTTCCCTAAACTCTTGGGTGCCTAAATTTGTACGGGCAGTCAAGTAGTCGGGATTTTTCAGATTCACTTGGAGGAGCTTGAAGCAGGAGGCTTCACCAGTTAGCTATAGACTATCATATTTTCCGCTGTGTATTTTGTTGTATCTGGAAACAGGTGATTTTAACTGTTCCAGAGATAACTGCTGTGCTCTGATGATGGTATGTATATATACAGTTACTGCTTTGTATTTCAAAAGTTATGTTATTTAATATATTTCATTCGTTCCGCTGTGAGTTTGTGATCTTCGTTTTCTTCTATTCTAATAATTCTTTCTTTCTATTTCTCACCCTCTAACTTCTTTCTAAAAATGATACGTATTTCTGTGCAATTTGAGTTGGACGTGTGGTATTATTAGTCGACTCAAAGGGTACGGATTTGCGGGTCGTTTCATTTGGTATCAGAGCTGAAGGTTAAGTGATTACCTTGGCTCTGTGGCGTGACTCAATAGAGATGGGGTTAGTAATACCCTAGATTGAGTGTGAGTGTATACATATGAGCGCGTATTTGTAGATTTGATATAAAAATTGTTTTATATTGTGTTGACTGGTTTGTTGAGTGGTTTATGAATTCTGGTCGATACAGGAAGTACAACCGTATCGATAGGTGTTTCTAAACTCTCGAACAGAACAAATCGACTCAGTATTGTTTTAAAATGGGTAAGTGATACAATTTGCCCAAAAGTTATGTTGATATAAAGGGATAATTTTCTGAAATTATCGAATGTGTTGATTGTTATTACAATCAAAGGAAATTATAAAATATTGAAATGGTTGTATAAAACCAAATCGAATTTGTATAAGAATAGGATATACAATTAAGCTGAACTGAAATTTAATTCAAACCATAATTTGAATTTAAATCCCGGAAGTTTTGAAATATTCTTTGAAGTATATTAAAGGTAATATAGCATTGGTTTGAAGAGATTTTTGAATTAGAATGTTTTAAATGGATTTTAAAAGCGATTAAGCATTGAAATCACTTCAGTGGCGAGAAAATAGTACTGATAATGGGTCGCGACATTATCGGTATTCATTTTCAAGTTTCTGAGTGACGGATTGCTACCATAGAAATTTGGAAATGAAAATATGTTTAAAAAGGACAAGTTGTTTTAGAAATTCAAATGTTTTGAATTGATTTGATTATAAATATATGTACAAACTAGTTGAAATAAAACCCGGGAATTTGAATTCTAAAGATTTAAAATTTAACTTGTCTAAGTTAAATAAGTTGAAATGGTAAAAATGTATCAAATGGATGGAAATTTAACTTAAGTTAAATGGAAATTGAAACTCAAACCGAATAAGTGGATTGATTCTGAAATGGAGATCAAGTGGAATCGATAGAATGGATGTGAACTGATCAGAAATTGATTAGAGTTGGAAGTTGTATTGATTTGAGACCAAGTGGAAATGATATATGTATGCTGAGCAGATATTGAGTGGAAGCAAATGCAAGAGATAGAGTTATGCCCGACAAAAGGTACATGTTTACAATATTGTTTGGGTTGATGATTTTATGAACCTATAAGGCAAGCCACTTGGCTTTTTGATTTTCTTTTGGATTGGAGAAGGCCTAGAAAGGCGAGTTGTGTTTGTACCGATTGAGCCGTGCAGAGGAGATGCTGCCGAAATTTTCAGAATTTAAAGTGTTAGGAAATTTTTAGAATTCTTGAAAATGTTCGTTAGTAAGAATAAATAAATATTTTTAATTGAAATAAATTGGTCCAATTGAACTGAAGTCAAGAATTGAACGAAAAGAAATTTTGGACCTAGTTAATAGTGTATGTAACATCTTTTCCTACCATTAGCAATTTCGAGGACGAAATTATTTTAAGGGGTAAGGAATGTAACGACCCAGATTTTCAGCCGTTGAACTCTGAATATTTAAATTGGTTTAAATATTTTAATTGAATTATATAAAGGATTTTATAAGGAATTTATTTATTAAAAACGAAGTTTGAACGTTAATTTATAATATAATTATAAAACGAGCTCGAAATCGCGCGGTAGTTCGTAATATAGAGTTTTGAACTTCAACTGAGTATACAGAATTCGTTATAAGTCGGATTTCTGTGAAACAAGACACGTTGGAACCGTATTGATTATAATTTTCATATGAAAGAGAAAAATCTAGATTTCGTGCTATAAATAGAAAGTTATGGCCAAATCAAATTTTGAAATAGTCGCTGTGGAAAATCGTTATACGCGTTAAAATAGCCGTTTTGCAAACGGACTCTGTTTTCGACGAAATCAGTTTCATGGGGACCGTATCGTTAAATTATTGTATGGTGTTGAATTGCGTGTCAAACCGATGTCGTATGTAACCACGGTAGCCGTAAACGCTCGTTCAGTGCAATTAAATTAATTCAACTGAATAAAGAGATATTCGAGTGTAACTTGAACAAACGATCAAATCAGGCCACGAAACCAGTTCCGTTGAGTTCGTATCGTCGATTAGAGTCAGGATAGCTATATAGTTTGTTAATTTTAAAGACCGGATAATTTGGCGTTAAAAATGGCATTGCGGTACACCTAAAAATAGCCTACCGGGGCGACAGTCTCAGAATGCGGCGAAACTAGTGCCGTTGGGTTCGTATCGAAAAGTTATTGTCGGTGTTCGCAGTTTCAAGTTGTTTTGATTTATCTGGTGATCATGAAAAATTTAAACGCGTGTTCATTTCTGGTTTTATAAAGGAAAAATTTTCAAACGATGTCGGTTTGCGATGAAACTTGTCCCATTTGGTTCAGAATACCTTTTTACACCAAGATTAGCTTTTTCATCAGTAAACAGAAGTCGACTGTGGTTAGTTTTGCTGGATACTTCACAGCTAAGTTTCGTATAATATAAAAAGATAAAATAAAATGCCACTCTATATTTAAAAAAAGTACAGACCAAACATTTGCTGACCTACGGACTGTGAGATGACACTACAAGCCAACCTATCCACAGCTATTATCTGATTCCTTTGTCGCCCAGATTTAGAGCCGTGGAGACAAAGTAACCGTGGCCTCCAAGTTGTTTCAGTTCCGTGCTCCACACGGTCCTTCCTCTTTAAATACCCTATATATTTTCTTCCCTCAAACTGAATACACTACTGCCAATAAAAAAAAAAAACAATCAAATCGAAAACTAAACCAAAAGTATCTCCTAATCCTTCGAGCACGCAAGCATCAGCGGCACCTAGTTAGTTTGGATTCGATCGCTGGAAGTTCAAACGCGAGGCGGGTGGATTGGAAGCTTGCGTGGGGTCAGCAGGGAAGTGGGGCCGCCGTTGAAGCTCGATGGTGGAAAATGGTCAAAAATAAAGGCGATGGTGGAGGGAGTTCTAGGGTGCGGACTGATGTAGAGACACTGAAAAGGGAGGGGGTCTTCCATGGTAGTTGCGGGCAAGACAAAATGGTTGTAGGAAGGAGAGTCTTTGAAAGAGGAGCATGGCTTTTTCTGCAATGCGTGAAATGAGGGGTTTAAGGGTCATTTTGGTTTCAAAATAAATGGTTGGAAATGGGATTAATACTGTTGCGGTGGTTTTATTTGAAGGGGAGGTTCGGGCTGATGAACGCCTTAGAATGGGACGGTGGTGTAGAAGAAGGGATTGAGGAAGTATTTGACAGACGGGTTGGAAGGGATGACTGAAAGTTGATACAGTGGTTAGTGAAACTGGCATCCATTCAACGGCTTAGTTTAAGGTTAAGTTCCGCAAATTTTCCTTAGCAGTGCATGATCCATGACGTTGAGTGGGTATCCAAGTTTAAGGTATATTTCTTTTATGTAATACCAAATGAACTGAAAACCATACTTGAGATTTGGGTTTGATACTCGGACCATTACAAAATTGTGTTCTAATTATATTACTGTTGCTTTGCTTCAATAGTTTTTAATTGAAATATCTACGGTAACTGAACAAAATTATGATCCTAATATCACCTTTCATAGTTTATTAATCATTGAATACAACTTAAAAACTAAACCACACTGTTTTATGATTATATTATTTAATTATCTGCATTAACGCACCGTTTAAGAATATAATTGGTTTCATTTATAACTAAATAAATGATAATTAGATTTTATATTATACGTTAAAACTTGTAACACATATAATTGGTTTCATTCGTAAACAGAATCCGATGAAATTGGTCGTGTTGAAATCGTGTCGACAAGGCCTACGTTGTGGAGCTAATATCACTAAGAAATGAACTGCTGGAATTTCGTGACGAAATAAAATGCCTGGTGATGTAAACGAAACCGAAGTAGAACCGTCAACTACAAAACAAGGTGAGTAAACTCACTCGTTTAAAATTATTTTATAATGTGAAATGGTTGCTTGATTGAATAGTTGATAAATTGGTTGATATAATCACATCGTTGATTGATTTTTCATTAATGCGATATTTTTGATGTTACTAACATCAGTGGATGCAGGGAAACAGGTTGGAGGGATCCAACTGGATCCCTCAACATTTTATTTACTGTTTTATTTGATGATGATATATGTTATGCTACATTGTCCATGGTTGAATTTGTGTGTTAGGTTTACCCTGGCCTTAGGAACCTGGTATTCTAGATACCGTCAAATATCATCGAATGTGAAAAAGGAAATAAAAATTTA
Organism: Allium sativum; assembly: GCA_030737875.1. Taxonomy (NCBI): domain Eukaryota; kingdom Viridiplantae; phylum Streptophyta; class Magnoliopsida; order Asparagales; family Amaryllidaceae; genus Allium; species Allium sativum. The sequence continues at coordinate 775,080,474 of CM060912.1, forward strand.
AAAGCAGAGTTTATTTCAAAATTAGAAATAATTTCTTTTCCATTGAGTCGCAAATGGAAACCTATTCCATTGGGTAAACCGAGAAAAATGTTATAAATAAAGATATAAATCAAGTGGATCATTAACCATTGGATAAATTAAAGGTAAGTTCAAATATGAATGTATATTTGAAAGTGAGTATCGGTTTTGAAACCAATATTTGAAATAAATTTGAATTTGGCAAAGTATAGAGAAAGTTTAAAGAAGGATTTTCAAATGCTTTAAATTAAAAGAATAAATAGTTTAAACAAGGAAATATTTTGCAAATAAAATGTATATAAAAAGGGGATTTATAGAAATCGAATTAAGTGGTTAGAAGTTTATAAATATAGTTAAAGGAGAACTTGAATTGTTAAAAATAAACAGAGTTTATAAATGAACAACGGAAGCGTGTGCGGCGCACACGGTATTTTATTCAAAACAACAATCATAGCGCTGTTGTTATAATAGATGTGGTTAATATATATACAGCAATTTTAGACGCTGCTGTTATAATAAATGTCTTGGTAAATCCAAATAGAAATTTTAACGCTGCCATTATAATAACTGTTTTAATAGCAATCTTAATGCTATGGTTATGATAAGTGTTCTATAATGCTAGACAGCGGTTTTAACGCTGTTGTTGAAAACAATGTTTTATAAACCAAACATTTGAAGACAGCGATTATAACGCTACCGTTATAATCAATATTTTTATAAAGAAGATGTGTTCGTAGATCAAATCCGAGAGTTGCGTAAGAAATGTTTGGTTTAAAAATTGTGGGCTCTGACTATTTCAAAGTTAAGAATGTCGTCCGGTTAAGGTCTGAGAGGTAATTATACCCCAACTTGACTAACTGCATTTTTGACGGAGAAATGGTTAAGGCTCGATAGCAAGGGTTGGTTAGTGATATCGTTAGTTAACGAATGATTTATGATTTGAGTTATAATAACGATGTTTATAACATCAGTTAATTCAAAGGATTAGAAATGTTTTCTAACTGGAGAAAAAGATATTTTCTCAAGAAAGGAATTATAATATTGGAAATGTTTCCAATGATCGAGAGGGAAAATAGTGCTTTGAAAGAACACGAAAGATGGGAAATGGTAATGAGAAATGATAATGAAATAAAGAACTAATATAAAATGGGCCCAGTGTTGAATGATGTTTGGTCGATAGAATTTCCTCCTGGAAATAATATCATTGTTTGCACACCGACATGTTTCCATTTGATAGTTAAATCACCGACTATCAAAGTTTTGACCATTTTAACGTTGTTAATATGGAGAGACCGGTTGGATTATTATCCAGAGAACCACTCCGTATTGGCATAAGCGTTGCGTATCAAGTATGCTGAATAAATTGAAGACGGAATTATGCAAGGGCTATCCTGTTTACGGGATAGTGCCTTCGGTTTGTCCAGACCCAGGACAACTTGTATGGACGAGTGTCTGACAGAGTATTTCCAAAGGGAGTTACGTACGTTGATTCCTTCAAACGTACGAAGTTGGTGGCATAGAAGGGAAACTTCTTTAGCCTAACAATCTGAGTATTTTTGTGGGAATCAATTAGTGATTTCCGATGGATCTGACGATGTGGCATTCAAAGTGAATGGTGGCCAGATGTGCTGGAAGGTAATTCAAACCTCAAGCCTCATCAACCCGGAAGTGGACAAAAATCGGGCAGGCAGCATGGCTATGTGGGTCGCACCCATTAGGATGTATGATCACCTATCTAGAGAAATTCCTTTTGTTCTTAAATATATCGATGCTGTCCCTTATCGGGAGACGGTTGCTGATCCCAACCGTTGGTGGTATACATTCGATACACTCAAGCGAAATGAGGGGTCGGTCATGTGTGGGCCGGGTTGCAAGATGTTCTTGTTGAACCCAGTGTATCTGCCTCTAGAGATACACATTCGGAAGGTGGTCCCATACCTTGTCAAGTTGGAATCCAATCTCCAATAAGCGCCTGCGAGTTTGATTGTATATTATATATGTAGAGCGTGAGATGCAAGCGTTCTACTAGATTTTAATTACTTGTGATTAGACATTATTATAATATCAGATAATATATGATTTCCAAAAATGATTTGGGTTATCGTAAGGTAAAAACCATCCGTGTTTATGTGTGGATTGGTCTTACGATTATCATTTCTTTTGAAAGGATTTTTGAAAGTTAAACCAATGATTGGAGTTTACTCACACCAGTCCCATGACTGACCCAGAGTTTATTTTGTTTGTTTTCCCTAAACTCTTGGGTGCCTAAATTTGTACGGGCAGTCAAGTAGTCGGGATTTTTCAGATTCACTTGGAGGAGCTTGAAGCAGGAGGCTTCACCAGTTAGCTATAGACTATCATATTTTCCGCTGTGTATTTTGTTGCATCTGGAAACAGGTGATTTTAACTGTTCCAGAGATAACTGCTGTGCTCTGATGATGGTATGTATATATACAGTTACTGCTTTGTATTTCAAAAGTTATGTTATTTAATATATTTCATTCGTTCCGCTGTGAGTTTGTGATCTTCGTTTTCTTCTATTCTAATAATTCTTTCTTTCTATTTCTCACCCTCTAACTTCTTTCTAAAAATGATACGTATTTCTGTGCAATTTGAGTTGGACGTGTGGTATTATTAGTCGACTCAAAGGGTACGGATTTGCGGGTCGTTTCAGTTCATCTAGGGTTGCATAAGCCATTGCTTCGAAATCGTCTTCAAATTGTTGGGAAACAATGGCTGAGTCGCGGATCAGGTCGCTCTCTTGAAGACGATTCGGCGATCTGGTCGGTGGTGCAAAACCAGTTCGTATTTCCTCCGCCGCCTCTAGGATAAAACAGCCTCTCTAAAATGAATAACCGGTTTGCTTTGCACGAACAAATCAGTGCAGATTTGCACTTTCGAATTTAACTGCTCGAAGATTTCTGAAAGAATAATTTTTTTAATTGCGGAGGAAGAGAAAAAACAGTTTTTTTCTGTATATATCAATCTCATCTACAACTGATGATAATATATAGACGGGATCAGGGCTGAACGAAAATACTGGTCAGTGGAGGAAAATAGGATCTGCGAAATACTTGGTCAACAGTTACCGCTTCATGGGAAAGTCGGCTCAGAAAACATCTCCCGTTTAAAATTCAATTCGAAAAAAAACAATTTTTTTTTCTGGTTCAAAAATATAAGTGTTTACACCACATAGCCAAGGCCCAAGGCCCAAGCCCGAACCGAACCGGGTCGAGTCGGTCGGTCGGTCGCGCGTGCGTGTGTGGTGGTCATGATGCATGGTCTCTCTCCTCACAACAAAGCATGCATTGGGAGCCTAAGGCCCCAACAAGATTACTTAGAAACAAGTATAAATACTTGCATCTTTCTTATAATCCTATGATGTGGGACTATTCACATATAGGAGCCATCATACACTTATTTCTATATTTTAAATAATTCACATAAATTTCCAACATTTTCCATCTGCCAAATTGTATAACTCTTCACTCATTGAAATCAGCAAGCATTCTATTATATACATTCTAATTTATGTTGATGATCTTGTCATCTATTAAATAATAGTAAAGCAGAAGAATTTCTAGCTCTCTCCTTGATTCTCTCAATTCTCTCAATTCCCCTTAATTCTCTCAATTCTTTCAATTCTCCTTAAATCTCTAAAGATACTTTTATTTAAGTTCTCAATTCTCTCAATACTCCTTGAAAAACTAAGATACTTTTATTAAATCAACACAACATAGTAAGTATTAAATCTTTTCTAATTTTCCCCGATGGAAACATTCTTTCCACTTCGTTGCTTATCCCAATCTTAAAAACCAGCAGTTGTGTTTCCCTAATCTAAAATATTCGTAGCTAATAGATTCTTCAGCTCCTGCCTCCCATTATCGTTCGGTTAGGTCTACAGAGTGCTTCGTCGCCGGCCTCCAGTTATCCCCGCTACATCGCAGATTGGATGCTTTCACATGCAGCCCCTTCCTCCTACTTCAATTTTGAATCCATTACCTAAATCGTCTTTCTAATCCTCCGATGTATTGACACACACTAGAACCACAGTTAAATTAGAATGAAGCATGAACGTCACCATCTTAAAAAACTACGGCCTCAACTTTCTACCTCTAGAAACCTTCGCAAGGGAAGTTCTGTTCCGATGAAAGCTTCTGGGGCATGAGAACAAAAATTGGTGCTTGAGGTTTGAATGTCGATTCGTTTCCAAACGGAACAAAAATTGGAGAATGATTTAATTTTAGATCTCACTTTTGAAGGATTAGGAAAAGCCACATCTGTACAAAGTTAAGACCGAAGTATCTGTGGTTCTCTCTATGGCCTTATTATTTATTGAAATTAGGCATATGCTTAGTCATGTAGAAAGAACATTTTTGTAGTTGTTGATAATATTATGGATGATTTTGATATTTGTTTGTGAAGTTAAGAGCAATAGGAAGATTCCATATTATTATGTACATATCAAAGTTTGAAATTTAATTAACTGAACATTTGTTTGGAAGAAATGCAATGCAGGTCAATCCATGATATGAGATATACCTTGAAGTTATATACAACACTTTACTAATGTTGTAAATTCAATCTCATATCCATGAATATAAGAAAATAACTAATTTGATTACATTTTGGCCATATATTTTAACAACATTTTCCTGCATTGTTCTCATTTATTATGAAAGGAAACATATGCCTTTGTGGATTTCCAAATATGTACATTTTCAGCATCTACTTCTGTAAATTGGAAGTGGTTTAGTTAGTACTTTTGACATTTCCAAACAGAAGTTGGAACAATTCTTCCTACCTTCAAAAAGATGGTGATTGTTACATGTTCATTAATTCTTTTGCATATGCATTTCCTATCGATTTTATCTATTTTTTACTTTTTTTTTAAAACATCTGTGTATCAATGTGGATAATGTGGATAATGCCGATAACTGAGACATGAATCCATGCTAAATGAATTAAAACCATGACATATATCCTGCAAAAATTCCATTATTGGCATCGAATGCACATATTGTTCACCCATATATTCCTTTTATCTTTTAATTAATTTTTTTTCATTCTTGAAATTTTAATAAAATGTTGTATGTTAGCACAAGCACGCTTGGAAGATATTTCTGTTGCAAGTGAGCAAGTTTTCAGAATGAACAGAAGAAAAAAGTATTCATTCTATTTTGATATTCCATTGTTACCAAATATATTTTTCTGGAAGCAAATATCACTCATGCAAATTTGGATATTACAACGTGCTAAAATAAAGCAGTGCATGCAACATAAATTTTAGTCTCTCTTGCATATTTATCTGTTATTATTCTTTTTCTTTAAAAAAAATTCTTAAATGGACCAACTTTACTTATACTTAGCAAGGGTTAACTTCTTATGTAACTGGATGACAGGTCAGGCCTTAAGGCGCAGAGAGCTAAAGCTTGGAAACACACAATGTGCAAGTATGGAACATAAGTAAACGCAGCGAATAAGGCATAGGGATAAGCACATGCACTGGGGAGTAAAGGACCAACGAAAGGGAGTGTGCGTTCTGCATGAAAAGTGCAATGAGGGAACTGGAAACAGAGCCATGAAGGGAAAAAGAATTAGAACATACGGTACGTTTGATGGACGCATACTGACAATGTAATGTCCATTTGTACATGTATTTTTGATTTTCGGCAAATTATAAACAAGAAATTAGAGTATACAAATATGTTACTTCAGACTGTAAACTTGCTCATATGTTATTTCCATTTTTTTAATCTTTGGGACTGCTGAAAATTACTTTTGTCTCAAAACAATGCTAAATGTTGTCTTCATTTGAAATTTGTTAAGAAGATTTTTTTTTTTTTTTTTTTTTTTTTTTGGGTTCTAAATTAACTCTAAAGTTGAAGATTTAATGAAAAAAGGTGATTTGGTTTACCAGAATTGTTTACCAGAGAGTCATTGTTTCTACATACATTTGTTATACCAGAATTGACGCTTAAAATGATTTGAAACCTCCAAGTTTATAGTGTGTATGAAAGTGCACAGTTTGGCACCAGGTTGTTGTGATTATCGATGGTTTGTGCCTGCACTGTAGTGGTGATGGTTAGAGGCTGGTTTCTTTGGTGATGTAGCATTTTTTTTTGAATTGTGAAGTTATGAGTTATGGATGGTAGTGTGTTTGAATGTGCACTGTTTGGCGCAATGTAGTTGCGATTTGAGGTGGTTTGTGCCTATGCTGCGAGGGTGATGGCTCGAAGCAGTGCAAGTGATTTAAGCTTTTATTGGTTTGTGAATGTTTGAAGAGATTGTTTTATCTTGAACTGTTTGGTTTTTCGTTCCGAAAATTAAAAAATTAGCATAGCGTCCACCACCATAAAACTCAAATCTTAATAAATAAATAACTTTAGAGTTTATCTAAGTGATCGTCGCTCGCATCTCAGGTAATGTCTGTTTTATCTCCACTAACATTTTTTATGTCGTTATTTTTCATATAAGTTTATGAACCTGCAGTTTGTGTAATTAGGTTTGTTGGGATGGATTTATAAGCTTGAATTTCAACTGAAAATCGATGGAAATAATTTATGTTACGTTGAACAGAGATAGGTTTGCTAAACTATCTCAATTATTTCCTAATATTTTATATTACTTCATATTAGAGTTAATCAAGAATCTTAAAACTATAATTAAAATTAGTAAACTATTAGTTGTTATGTGTCAAATAAATCACAAAAATACGAAAAATTCAACATTTGTACAATATTCATATTAACAAAAAAAGGTACAAAATTCATTTGGATATACAAATGCATCGGTAACATAACATAATTATATATGTAAGGCATGATTGCAAATTTAATTTGTAATTCATCTATATCGATACATTGATGCATTATATTGTAAAATTATTATTTTCACTGAAGTGCCTACATTTTGATTTTTCCATGGTTGCTTACAAAACTCACCTCGATGTCATAAATTTTTTTACATTTACATCAATATATTTTTAATCAAGCATGTAATCTTGGTTTCAATTTATTAGAATAAATTTAATTAATAAATATTCATTAATTCATCTAATAAATTCTTAAATGTGAATGTTTCAATTTGTGTGTCACAATGATGTCGAAAACAGCAGTTGAATAGATTTTTCATTTAAATATAAAGATATATAATTCAAATATCATAAATATTTTACACAAGTAACGTTAACAAAATTAATTTATTATTCATTTATCTCAATAAATTTATTTGCATTGTTGATTTCTGTTTTTAACTTCAGAAAATACATGTTTTGACATTTCCATAGTTATGTCCAACTTCAGTTGTGTATGTACACACACATACTAATAAAAAAACAAAAAATTTGTGTTATAGATATATAGGTCACATACGTATATTTGTGTACATAGATAATAATAACAAAGTTAATTTGTAAATTAATTATAATCATTTATGTGCATAAACAATAAATTTATTATACACAACATTAAAAAAAAATTAACTTCATATAACTCCACATTAGAATCTATATAATCTTTTTACAATATCATTCTCAATTTATTCATATTGTTTTTCATAAGTAGGTATATTTTAACTAATTACATAATCTCAAATTTAACATATATAAAAGAAATAAGTTAAATAATATTTGTTAACTTATCTAAAATTATTAAATATGGCCCTACAAAAAAATTATTATAATATGTTAATTTCAAAAAGAATACTTATTCATAATAGTAAGAATAATAAAATTGCTATATTGTTCCAAAGAAATATAAACACATACCATGTATAAACAACAACAATAATTTATATTATCGAATCCATCGTATATTGTATAATAAAGTTTCAATTTTAACATTAAAATTTTCAAATCTATATTTTATAATATTATCGTGAGCAACGCACGGGTTACACACTCGTTACAAGGAATAACACTACAGAAATCAACATATTTGTCAAGCAACTGGACAAACAATTCCCTGTAAAAGATCTGGGACAGTTAAACCATTTCCTGGGTATAGAAGTGAATACAAGATCATCAACAGAGATTCTTCTTTCTCAAAGAAAATATATAGCAGAATTGCTGGCAAAAACACAAAAGAGTGATGCAAAGGGGCAATCAACACCTATGATTAGAAGTCAACACTATTCCAGAAAACAGGAGAGAATCCATATATAATGCAAAATAATATAGAAGTGTAGTTGGTGCTTTGCAGTACACAACTACCACTAGACCAGATATAATGTTCAGTGTTAACAAAGTTTATCAATTTATGCAGGCACTACTAAATACACATTGGAGAGTAGTGAAGAGAATACTAAGATACTTAAAAGCTACAATGTACTATGGTCTTTCAATCAAAGAAACAACAACTTCAACATTACTGGGTTCACTGATAATGACTGGGCATCTGACCCAGATGATAGAAAGTTAACTATAAGATACTGCCTATACATTGGGAATAACATAGTATCATGGTGCTGTAAGAAATAGTCAACAATATCTACAGAGGTAGAGTACAGAAGTATTGTTAATGCGACTATAGAAATAACGTGGCTAAAGTCCTTACTATGTGAATTAAACATTGCAACAGACAAATCAATATTATTGCGTGATAATCAGATTGCGGTGTACATTTCATCAAATCCTATACTTTACTCAAGGACTAAGCATTGTGAGAGAGCAAGTTCGAAAATGAGATCTAGAAGCAAAGCACGTACCTGCTACTTACCAATGTGTAGACACTCTCACTAAAGCACTGTTATGCCAAAACTCTGCAAGATTTCGAGATGATCTCAAAGTAAAGAAGATTGATGACAACATCGCTCAATCAAAGCCTACCAAAACTAGTTCAAGCACTCAACAGTCAAAGAAGCCACAAAAAGACACAAGCTTCAAACCTGAGCTTCAAAAATCACTGAGTATCGACAATAATTCACTCAGAATTCCAGATCTAAGTCGAACCAAGCTAAGAAAAGAAGACAGTTTGTCAATTCAATCATCAATTCTGGTATATAGGAGATAGAAGCGAAAGATCGCCTCAAAAGCAACCATTGTAGACCTAACCCTGATATCGATTTGAGGGAGAAAAAAATAAATCAAACAAACAAACGAAGGGGTTAGATCCGAATATGATATTATTTATGAAGCAAATAAGCGAGCGAATCGAATCACTAAAGTCTAAATTGCAACTTAAAGCTTACAAGACCAACAACTCAAATACAAAAGCCCAACAACAGTATAGACCATAAATACTTGTGTAAAGTGAGTTGTAAATTCTAATTCAAACATTATTTTCTTCTGCATTTATTCTGTAATCATTCGCTGTAAACATTTCATTCTTTATCTCACCAGTCCATCAATAAAAGATTACAGCAAATTCTTTTATTTAATCTGTTAGTGAAATCACTTATCATAATTAATGTGTTCAAAATTTTAAATCCTGCAAAACTGGAAGTAAATACGAACCTCCCAAAGTATTTATATTAATTTGTACAAATGATTTTGTTACAAATGAATCACATACAAATGTATAAATAGTTGTAAGTGCGGACTATTGTTGTTTTACAATTCGAGTCTGCATAATTCAACTAAGGAAGTAACATGCATTGGTTTTTCAACTGCATGAAAGGAAAATATTCATAAGAAACACGAGGTGCAACAAAAGCTTAAGAAACTAAAACTAAAAATTGAATTTAGATATCTCAATTCCTTAACCGGAATGTTTTGAAACATGATACAAGACATGAAAACATATCAATGCAAAGCATTAGTACTTTTATTCAAGATAAGATGCATATATCAACGAATCACTCGATAACTAAGGGGCATTGTAGAATACGTTGCAGTCATCCTGATCGTTCAAACCAGAAACTGAGAAAGGGCATGCGTCAGCGAGGTCATCAACAGCATCGCCGATGCATGAATTGCAATCGTCGGTGGATAAGTCCGTGGAGCAGCTTGACGATCCAAAGACATAAGGTCCTACAACGGTGGTTGTGTAGCTGTACTCTGGGGCAACAGATGTTAGTGCAGCCATGTTTCCTAAAACTGTCTTCACATTTCGCTCTGTAGCTGAACCTGGCATAAATGAATTGTCATTGCAGCTTGGATCCGCATTAATGCACGCCGCGATTAGCAGAGAAACCACCATCACTGACATGCTGATCATATTTGTACATCCCATTGTTTATTTCTTGCCTTGTTATGCAACTTAAATTGTGAATGTCTGAATGAATATTAATGCATTTCTCCCCTTGCATTTTATATACGCATGCACTAGCCTATTGTTTCTGATTATCCAACGTATGTTTTTAACCTTACATGTGCCGTCTTGAAAATCTTGATATTATCGGTTAACCATTCCGTAACTGTAATTAAGTGATTGTAGTATTTAGACAAAGCCGCCTGCTCTCCTCCGGCTGTTGTCTATATATTTTATAATCGATCGTACATCTAAGAGACACTTTTCCAACTATCCATTTGACAAAATTTCTTTCAGCCAAATATAACTCGCTTTAACCATGCATGAAATTTATCTCGCTATCCAGATAACAGTTAAACCATATTAGACTGTAATTTATTCCTACTCCAAATTCTAGACTTACGTGCACTTCCCATCAAATCAACCTATTGCATTCATGTATACATTTTAAATGCAATTAAGATATTCTATTCCCTCATCTAAATCATTAATATTCATATTAGCCTTCTTTTTCTTACCTCTACCCTTATTCTTCAAAGAATTGTTAACTGGAGGCTCATTATCTTCAGCATCTTCCCAAAACTTACCAGTAAGTTTAGATGTAGATGCCAAACCACTCTAAGATGAAGAGCAAGGTGGAGGAGGTGGAGGCAGAACAATATGAGCAGGAAGACATAAATGAGAATAAGAAGAAGCAGAATTAATATCAGGAAATGTCAAATCTGCACCCGAAACAGTCTTCAATTCTGAAGAATGCGAAGCATTCATGGATGACATGGCAGGTAAACTAGAACTGATAGAAAATGAACATGATATAGTTGAAGAAGTGCTAGCAGACAAGGTGCTAGCAGACATGATACTAATGGTACTACTAGTAGAGAAGGTGCTATTAGCAGACAAGGTGCTAGCAAAAGAGTTCCTTATTGCCGGAACTGATGAACCAAAAGTTGAAGAACATGAAGCAGTAACTGAAGAAGACCTTGCTATCACACTAGAAATAGCATCAGTTGAAGAAAAACTGGAGGTACAAGAAGACGAAACCACATTGACTGAAGTTGCATTATTAGGAGATGAACCCTTATCACCATCAGCATTTTCCGCAAATATATTGCGAAGTAGAGAATCATCCTCAGAATCATCAATAGAGGAATTATTCAGTCCAAATTGATCATTAAAAATAGAAGTATCCGCATACACAGAAGCCTTACCACCAACAGAAACGTTGTCATTCTCAAATTCTTTCCCTAAACCAGCATCATCATTTAACGCATCAGTGTTTAAAACATCTAACTAGTTAGCCTTCTTTGCATTCAAATCTGCAGCATTATTTTTATTCAATTATTATCAAAACCAAGTTTCCTTCTCCATTCCAACTTTGATTTGGGATGTACATATGTCCATGTGCTGTTATTTACAGTAACATGGATATTCTTATTATTCCTATTAGTATCTACAAAATCATTAACATGAAGATTCTCTTCAAAAAACTGATCATCTTCTCTCACTTTATTATTAGAATTCCCTTCACAATACATAGTATCATGCCCGAAGACCTTACAAGTAGTACAAAGTTTGAGCTTCCAATCGTAAGAAACATTCACTGAGGGACACTTATCACCCAAATCATCGATCACTATTGTATCAGGAAGCTCATAATTTGGAGAAACTTCAACAAGAGCTTTAGCGTATCTAAATCTATTCAATCTCTCCATACTAATATCATAACAAATCAATCGACCAATATGATTTACAAGCCAATTAATACCAATCAAGGTCCATAGAATCATAGGTATTCTATACAAGTGGATCCACATAGGAACTTTCCTAATCTGATTGATAGAATTACCTATAGATGGATCTCAGATAGTAATGACAAACATTCGTCCACGAATGAAAATAGGATCGGAATGTAAAATTTTCTCACGATCAGACTCATTGGAGAATTTGAAAAAGAACATATAATCATCAGATTTAATGTCTACATCCCCTAATAATCTCCAACGACTTTTAAGAAAGTTAGAAACAACAAAGAACGAAAATGTACCATCAAGAAAGAATCCAACCAAATAGCTGCTCCAATAATTGATCCCTTCTGCTTTCACCAGATCTGGAATCAATCACTTCGATCCATCCTTAGGAATATCAAGTTGACGAGGCTGATAAGCTCCTGCATTGCATGGTTGTGAATTGAACAAAGAGGCATAGTCGCATTTGACAAAAGAAGGAAAAGATGCTTTCAATGGATGCTCCACGTTGATAACAGAAGGATTTTGTTGCTGAGGAGAAGGAATATCACTCAGAGGTGGAGGATCTGGAGGTTTAGAAGGAGAAGGTCGTGATGGAAGAGGTGGAAAGATGCAATCGAAGGCTGAGGAGGTGGATGAGGAAGGAAAAGAGGATTTCGATGTCGCCATTACTTTTTCTCAAACCCCTTTTGACTAGTTCTCTGTTCACTCGGATCTATTCTATAATCATTTGTTGTAAACATTATTTCATTCTTTATCTCATCAGTTCATCAATAAAAGATTACAGTAAATTCTTTTATTTAATATGATGGTGAAATTCACTTATCGCAAACTTGTTCAAAAATTCAAGTACTCCTGTCAAAACTGAAAGTAAACATGAACTTCCAAAAGTATTTATATTAATTGTACAAATAATTTTGTTACAAATGAATCACATACATATGCATATATGGTTGTAAGTGTGGACTATTGTTGTTTTACAATTGCAGTCTGCATAATTCAATTAAGGAAGTAATAAGCATCCGGTTTTCGTCGGCATGAATGGAAAATATTCCTGAGAAACACGAGATGCAACAAAGGCATAAGAGACTAAAAATAAAAATAATAATTGAATTCAGATATCACAATTTCTTAACAGGAATGTTTTAAAACAGGACATGAAAACATATCTATGCGAAGCATTAGTTTTATTCAAGATAAGATGCATATATCAATTAGGAAGCACTTGATAACTAATTAAGGGGCATTGTAGAATGCGCCGCAGTCATCCTGAACGTTCAAACCAGAAACTGAGAACAGACAAGCATCAGCGAGGTCATCAACAGCATCGCCGATGCATGAATCGCAATCGTCGGTGGATAAGTCCGTGGAGCAGATTGACGATCCAAAGACATAAGGTCCTTCAATGGTGTGTAGCTATACCCTGGGGCAACAGATGTTAGTGCAGCCATGTTTCCTAAAACTGTCTTCACATTTCGCTCGGTAGCTGAACCTGGCATAAATGAATTGTCATTGCAGCTTGGATCCGCATTAATGCACGCCGCGATTAGCAGAGAAATCACAATCACTGACATGCTGATCATATTTGTACATCCGCATTAATGAAGTGGAAGTTTACGGTTTAGATGTTGGAACAGTTACGATATTTTGAACTATTTCAGTTGTTGTTTTTTAAAACAATACAAAATATGAAATGATCAGAGAAAATTACACAATGAGAAGTAGGAAAAAACAAAAAATTGTGGTTTAATCCTGTAAAATTGAAGATTGTACCGCTGGTTTGAAAGTCGGACCAGGGTTCATGCATGAATGATATCTGATTGAGTTCTACGCCATGATGGTCCAAGGTTCATAGTTATTCGAGGTCGGACCGTGGCAAGATCGGTTCATGAAAACACTGGTTAAACCGTATTAGACTGTTATTTATTCCTACTCCAAATTCTAGACTTACCTGCACTTCCCATCAAATCAACCTATTGCATTCATGTATACATTTTAAATGCAAGCAAGTTTATTAAAACACATGTACATATTCAAATACGTGAACCGTGTTTTCTATTATTGGGCCCATACAACTTCAAAGTTACACGTGTATTCCATATATAAACGCCGGGTGCATGCGCTATTTTTCCTTTGGTACTTGAGCTAATTATGTTCATCATTTTTGCAATAAGCATTGACATACATCTAGTTTTAGAAAAAGGAATATATATATATATATATATATATATATATATATATATATATATATATATATATATATAACGTACTCCGTGAATAAAACTAAGAAATATAGTAGGCCTTTCCATTTGGTACTTGTTAGTCTGCTTTGTGGCCAGACTACCCAAAGCAAAGATCATGTTGACACACCTCTGGGTAAATGTTGTCTCATATGGAATTTCTGGATAACATCGCTCTCTGGCATTGGAAGCATCGTCAGAAGACACAAGGCAGTTTGGTCAAAATCACAATAACAGTATAAACTGGCCCGAAATCCCTATCAAATGACCTCATTTGGATCTATTCACATCATATACTTGTAGCCCTTTGAATTAGCTTCAATTTGAGCTTTGGTTTGGCTCAATCGGACTTACGGTTTGAAAGTTACGCCCATTTCTGTGAACGGGTGTAAGCTGGCATATGACCGCGATCCGATCCGCCCTTGCCTACGCAATCCGATCCGACCTATGACCGCGATCCGACCCATGATCCGATCCGACCCATGACCGCGATCCGACCATATGACCGCGATCCGACCTTCGGACTTGTTCACACGCAGCTTGTTTTGACCTATTTTCAAGGCTACCGGCTCTCCTATTTTTCTGGATCGCCTGCCACGTACCGCATCACGAACCAGTCCTCCCAGGAGCTTTCCTACAGCTATAAATACACCTTTAGAGGGCATTTTCAAGGGACTTTTGGCATCTCCTCGTCCATGGCTGCCATGGCTAACACTTCTCCATGAATAACTATCATCTTCCTCAATAAAAATTCAATGAATTCGGAGAGAATATTCATTGTAATTGTAATCCATGAATGAAATGAGAAAATATGAAGTGGACGTAGGCTCGTTAACGTCGAACCACTATAAAAATCTTGTTGTCTCACTTTTTCTATATTTTTTCATTTATTTCTTCATATCCTATGCTCAAAATACGACGATTTGGGTGTTAGGACCATTTTTTGGTCTAACATTTTGGTGCTTTCACTGAGAACCGAATTCTCAACCTATCGGATTGTTATTCTACTATTTGGATTTGAAAGTTCGAAGAAAACAGTCCGCGTTTCTACCATTTTTGAATATTTCGTTGATTTCAGAAAATCAGAGCTTCATGCCTTCGAAAAAAAAGCTAAGGGTTCACAAGCTTCACGACCAAACGAGGATAATAAAGAAAATGCACAGGAGCAGGTTAGAGCAGGTGGCCGGTTCTCGGTTCGCGGTTCGCGGATTGCAGGGGGTATCACGAACTGGCTCGCGGTTCGCGGAACGACCTCCACGAACGGAGCCCAAAGAGCCATCACGATCCGATTCGTAGCTCGCGGAACGACCTCCACGAACGGAGCCCAAAGAGCCATCACGATCCGATTCGTAGCTCGCAGAACGACCTCCATGACCTGGGCCCAGAGTGACCTTCACGACCCGACCTGGTGTAGGATCCGCGACCCGATCCGAAGACGTTGATTAATTGACGATCTGAGCCACGAACCAGACGACAGTAGCGAACCGCGACTCAGAAAAGTGATGACGAACAAGGGCCGCGAGCCGACCCAAAAAAGTGACATTTTTTGGAAAAAATGCAATTTTCAAATCATTTTAGAAAAGGCTCTATCTTCCAAAATCGAAAAAATCGTGCAGTGCCCCGGACCCCCGCCGGCGCTGCGCCCGGACCCGCTGACGGCCTCGCCTTCGGCTCGGAGCACGGCTCGCCTTCGGCTCGGAGCACGGCTCGCCTTCGGCTCGGAGTACATTTTGACCCACAATTATCACAAATGCTTATCGACCAAGATTCGGTAGGTATTCTGAGGATTCTTTCTAGAGCCATAACACTTAATACTGATGTTATTCAATGTGAGGAGCTATTGGAAAGATTCGGCACGCTGGCTATGACGGTATACGAGATAATGATTTTCTCTTGGCAACCTCCTCTTCCAAAGCTCCAATGGTATGCATATTTCCCAAATGCAACTGATGATGCTCCTGAACGAATAGTGATCACCTAGTTTACGTGACTTAAACCTGTCCTACAGGCGAAATCCCAGATGACATTGACATAGAGCAATCCGGATACTATTCTGAGGATGACTCAAAAGATCCCAATGACCATGATTCTCAATAATGGGATACCCGACGGCAAGTAAGGATCCTAGCACTACAAAGTTACCCTTCGCTTGAATGCCGTGGTGAAAAACGTATGTCCTACGGTTTACCTATTTGTCGTCAACCGCATCGAGATAGATTGATTTCCACGTGTCCAAGGGTTAGATCGATGTACTTTGGTCCCCAGAGTTAGGAACCAATTGAACCTCCGCAGGCCGTGATTGGATATATGGATCATTGCTGGGATGATAATAACTTGACTGCTCACCAGCCACCATATGACATTGGTCAAGAAATGAGAATTTGAGATCAATGAAAATATGAATCAACCATTAGCTCTCCACTTCATACAATAGTCGTGATAGAATTTGTGAACACTACTTTAAGCCTTGCAAGCCACGCTATCGCAGTCAAACTTATCTGATTAAGGTCTAGACTGACCAGCTCTACCTAGCACTTTGGTGTCTACTACTAAATATCCCAACCGAAGATGTAGTGAGAATGTTCTATGGTGACCGAGTTATTGAAGAAGCCGACTATTTGGCTGGATGGAATGTGCTATGCAACACAGATGGCGTGAAACCCAAAGACACTTCCCCCTAGATGAAATGGAGTGTGAAGGAGGTGTCAATATTGCGAATAAAGGAAGCATCACAAAAGGAATTGCCCGATGATCTGCTCGAAGACATAAACCCCAGAGAGGATGGTGATTCGGGATGCAGAAGGGTGACATCTAATGACACAACTACACATGTTCTATTGGTGATGCCGTCCTGACTAAGGTCTTGAAGTCGGATCTTATTTATACCTATTCCGAGCAAGGGAACTTACATGCTTTCTACAGGCGAGCCTGGATATGATCGATTGGACCTATGCTAATATTCGCAGGATTTTACCATAAATTATGATCGAGTATAAACCTAAATTGTGCTCCTGTCAAGCAAATAGGACATATGCTCGGTCCAGGGAGAGCATCTGCCTTGAAAGAAGAACTCAGAAGGCTAAAAGGCAATGGTTTTATATGAGGCGCCACACATCCCGCTTGGGTATCAAATCCCGTCCTCGTCAAGAACGCTAATGGAAAATGGCGCACACGCATTGATTACTTAGATTTGAACAAAGTTCGCCCAAAAGGAAGCTTCCCGTCAATCAGAATTGACCAGCTTGTGGATTCAATGACTAGACGTGAATGTATCCCTCTCATGGACGTGTGCGCAGCTTACAACCAAATTCTTATGCATGTGCCTGATCATGAATAAACATGTTTTATCATTGACCTCGAACTGTACTGTTATATGGAATTGGCATTCGGACTGAAGGATGCCGAGGCAACTTACCAGCGCTTACTGAATTGTATGGTCCACAACCAAAGTGCAAGGCCCATGGAAGTCCATGCAGGTGATAGTCTTATGGAGTCCGAGCGGTCAACCTACCACGTTTCGAATCTGACAGAGATGTTCAATATCTGGAATGAACCTAAAGGCCTCATAGTTAGCCATGAACAACAAAGAATTAATGGCGTCTGAAGCTTGGCATGAAAGTTGGCACCACTTGTGTGTAAGGAGGATAAGGTTTGGAAACTAGTCAATAATGTGAGCAAGAAAGTAGTCGTGGTATACCCAAAGATTGATAAACTCGTCTACAGCTTGCTGATTGCTCTAAGAAAGCTCCCCCATTACTTCCAAGTTCATCCGATGGTATGTACCCTCACTAACTGCTACGACAGGTCCTGCAACGACCTGAGGCATCTGGAAAATTGCTTGATCGAGACATAGAGCTAAATCAGTTTGATCTCAACTCCCTCTTAAAGAAGTCCATACGAGGGCAAGCATTAACCAACTACATCGCGGAATGTACCACTCCCGAAGAGGATGTGGCATATGTAGAAGATGCACCTGGAAGATGTAATCAGACGATGAAAAGAATGATTGACTGTCCGACGCCGGTGCCTTATTAATAACCCCTAAAGGGCGGTCAATTTACTATGCCTTGCGGTTGAAATTCTCCGCTACTGAGAACGGCTCCGAAGACGACACCCTGATTATCGAATTGAAACTCGCTAAGGAGTTGGGAATAATGGCATTGAACATATTTTCTGACTTTCACATTGTTGTTCGCCAGGCTCGAAAGGAATTCCAGATGAAGGAACCACCACTCGCAGCTTACCTAGAACCGGAAGAAGGGTTGTTGGTTGTATTAGAACGTTACAACATATCTCATGTCCTGCGAGCAGAAGATCAAAAGGCAGATAATCTGACCAAGTTAGAAGGGTCCAACAATCTAGAAAAGATAGAGATGATCCCCATCAAGACACTATGAAATATAACTATTGATAAAATGGAAGTTGATCCAACGTTGGAGACCAAACCCGGAAGAGAGTCATGGTTAACTCCATGATAAACTTCCTACAGCACAGAATGCATCTACCAAGGTGAAGTGAAAGGCGTGCAATCGTTCTTTATGCCTCGAGATATGACATGCAATTCGACATTGCCTATTTCTCTTGGAAGGTTGTCCCAAAACAAACACCAACGAATGCAATTGCCAAATTCACCGCCTTGAATGATTCGACCAAATCACCAGTCAGCCACCCATTAGATGAGAGATGTACATGAATGAAACTTCTGGTGAACGGCGTTCTGAAGTTAGAAAGTGAAGACTCATACTTCCACTCTTTTCATCGATTATCTTCCAAATGACTCACTCCCCTAAGGCTGGGGGCAACTACAGATTTGAGCATAAATTGCTCGAGATTACATCATCTAATTCAGAGCTGATACATCAAGAATTTGCCTGGCCAATTGACTTAGTCTTGCCTGAAAGTTAGCGAGTTGAAGATCTAGAACGCTTACGCATGAATGCTGGTTGATTGTCGGCGCACCAACCCTTGTCCCCGATATGGGATCGAGGGTATATCAGCAAATTTATGTGATATGATTATCCCACCAGCAGTAATATCCTATTTCCTAGCATGGAAAGTGCAAAAATTTCTATAAGCATGAATCCATTGTTCTCATGCTAATTTACAACCTAACACCAATGCAAAGATGTGCTACCATTAGCAATCCAGTCATGACTTCCTGACACTCTATCCTTACCCTTAGAAAAGGGGGAAAAGAGGCGATTCAAAAAGAGATGCGACCTCGTCACTCGCTTATAGTACCTACTTAGCCGCCTTTGCCATCTCAAAACCCTGATCAAGGTCTATTCATTTTTTGGGACTGCCGCCCCCATGATAATTTGAAAAAGGATTCCTCATCAACTAAAACACTTTGGCAGCCCTTCATTGGCAGAGATAGGGCGAAGCAAAATGGACCTGCAATGAATATGCAACGCCATTTTTCACTCAGAATGATACTCATTCCTTTAACAAGATTATTCTATAACCATGACTCTTATATTTGCATCCTTTATGAGTTATTGATGTAATTAACTCAGATGAAATAATATGTGGATGGTGTAGGTACCTTGGATCTGGTATCGATCATACTTTTAACACCCGCATGCAGAATTATGGAGCACTGCCATAACGGGCCCGACTGAACTGCTCGCTAGCAAAGTCATGCCCCCCGTCTAAAGAAAGTCATATAGCTCAAGGTGGATTCGGAATGATCATCCAATCCTTGGCTTACACGTGGCAGACCGTAAGACAATTGTACATAAATCATTGAATCGCAAAGTCGTAGTCCAACTCCAGATGAACGCGGTGTGACCGCCTACATGGCTCGATCCTATGCTCGACGCCACCGGATTACATGAATTCAAATAAAGGAGGCAATACTGCCCCTTGATATGCTCACTTTTCAATCATGCAATTTACTTTCATATGCTTTCCTAGTTATTGACATGACTAACTCGTGTGATATGAATGACGCAGGTACCCGAAGTTTGGTGCCAACCAATCCTCCCAAAGACTGTTCGGAGGAACGCAGAGCCTTGGCAAACGTTTTCCAACTGTTTGTCTGTCTGACTTTAATCCTCAAAGCTTGGATTAAAATATAAACCTTGGATGAGTTTGAAGGGCGTGCCTGATTGAAGACCACTCGATCCATGACTCTAACTCTCATGATTCGAGAGAGAGTATAAAGGACGTGAAGATGACATTCACAAGGCGTGAAGGTGCACCATGATAGGAACCGCCTCGACAACACTCTAACTCTCCAGAGCAGAGAGAGAGTATAAAAGCGTCTCCGATTGAGCGCTGAGAAAGAGCTCTTACCCCGCTGAAGGATCAGGGAGCGATAGAACTGCTGAGCTCGAACTCTAACCTCGGCGACTGCCAGGAGAGTATAAAAGCGTCCCTGATTGTGCGCTGAGAAAGAACTCTTACCCCGCTGAAGGATCGGGGAGCGACAGAACAGCTGAGTTCGAACTCTAACCTTGGCGACCGCCAGGAGAGTATAAAAGCGTCTATGATTAAGCGCTGAGAAAGGTGCTGGAGACTCAGCACCCCCCATAATTTCTGCTCCGCTAAAGGATCGTTGAGCATATCATGAAACAAGCTAGAACTCCTACCCCGCTGAAGGATTGGGGAGCAGATTGAAAGCTGAGTTCGAACTCCAGAGAAAGTATAAAGGCGCTAGAGACTTAGCGCCACAAGGGCTCCTACCCCGCCAGAGTGTCGCGGGACTGACTGAACTCCGAGCCCGGATCCTCCATGTCCGGACATGGGGGCAAAACAGTTAAGGTCCTAATCAATCCTCAACAAAGCCCTGGCCAGGCACTAAGTTAATGATTGATTGGGAGCATACCTATACACACATACTACTTAAGTGCATTTTCATTTATAATTGCATTGACTACTTATAACGCTTCATGACTTATTTGCCCATTCGCAGGTACAAGACAATGCGAAAGGAACAAAATTTTTATTACTAAACGCAGGTTTACAAAAGATAACTAGTCAAGAACGTGAGGGCCTCACTCGCAGTGATGGCAACGTGCTAATGGAAAACGAACAAAGGGTCGCGTACAGAAGGATGATGCAGGCCCCTTGAAGACCAGAAAGCAGATGCAAAGAGAACGTCCATCTGCTGATCCCAACTTACTTCCAGAATGGGAAGCTCAGATAAGGCTGGATATATCCCACGTAATAATTGAACATGATGCAACCATTTCATCCCCGACCTTTCCCTTGATGCAAAGAGCAAACGGGAGCACTCGAGGCGACTACAATCTGACCCTTCACCGCTTGATTTCTATCCTCGGAGCTTGGATGGGAGACTAGGGCTTAGCATGGGCTGAATACCAACAATTCATTTTTGCAATCAACTCCGGCTCTTGATGCGAGAAGTGAACATGAATCCAGAGAAGACATGAATTCGAAGTGTACTGCTCAACAAAACCCCCTGTGGATAGGGGGCACATGGTACGAGCCTTGAGCAGCATAGTTCAGTTACTCGATGCCTCCGTTCCCAGCCGAATGACAAAAGCCTGACTGACGACTAATGCTCGTGTAGAATCAAGAAGCCCGAGGCCGACCTTCACCTATTTCAGGAATGAACTGGAAGGTCGAGCAACAATCATCAATTCGCTGGAAATGATAAAATTGAAGTTCAGGTAGTGACGAACTTGGCACAGTCAGATATCAACCATCAGCTTGGGTTGAACACAAACCAATCAGCAGGCGCGCAACATGCAGTTTCGATTCCCTACGTCATGGATGGAAACACGGGCAATGGAACAGCTACCTGCAACATCCTAGATGAGAATGCAAGAATTGTGACAAACTCAGATCATGCACGACCAGTTTTAACTCCAACTCGAATGAATACTCGAGCGACATTTCATACTCAGCTCTAAGAAAGAACGCAACAATTCGAAAAACAGGAACCCGGTCAGGTCGAATGACTCGAACCATGACCCGGGGGCAATATCGACGTGGAAACAAGAAATCAGCAAAGACCCCCTTTGTAATCTCAGATTCGATGCTGGGGGCACCAGCCAGGATCTTGATAATGTGCATCAATTCTTTGATGGCAACCTGCTCGCTAGTCTGATTCGGCGCCTCTCGAGAGGCGGCACTTCTCGAGATGATATGGATAACAACAATTACAGCCCTCACACGTGGGACGTCAGGATCCCCTGTTATTCCCCCGGACTTTAAATTTTCTCTCTAATGAGAGTTGTTTAGAAGCTTTGATGAATTCAACCCTGAGGTGGACATACTTCTATGATAAGAAGGTGTTAATGTCGAGATAGAAAATCTCAATGCTTTTATGAGAAAGGATGGAGCATCATCCGACTCCCGAACTGATAAGGACAAAGGAAAAGCCCTGGAAAACAATGACAAGAATGTGCAATTCCAAAGTGAATCTATACCACTTATTGAGCCCATGATCTTATTTGTCAAGCACAATTGAACCGAGCATGAGAAAGAGACTCAATAAGACCGTGATAACCATTTCGGACTAGGCTAAAGCATAAACGGTGGGGCCCAACTAACTTCATAACGACATTTATTCACTCGCATTCAACAACCTTACTTGACTCCGCAACCGATCTGATGAGAGTAACCGAAGTCGTTGATGCCCGATGAGGCAATCCTCACTATCTGACTAAAGAGAAGAGATGATATCAAAGCAAATGTGGTTCAACCATTCGCATATACAATTCTGATTTTTGCTAAATTGAGAAACAGTACAGAATGATCTGGGTCGACTAAGATTGCTGAACTTGCAACTCTTACTAGATGCAATGACAGGAAGTATAAAATCTTCAAGATTAAATGCCTTATTGACTCAACTCAACCCCCATCGATACTGGGGGCATAAGTACTGACCTCGCTTGTCCTCCGATGGCACTGAGAGCACAATGTCGGTTCATAGACTAACTTTGAAGATAATCCTGGCATGAAATGGGATTCAAAACATCTATGTCATGCCTCCGGAGTACAATCTTACTCATCTTTGCCGACCAAGCGAGCTAGCTTGTGGATCGAATGTGAACTTAAAGACTCAAACTACACCAAATGGAAGGTGTGACAAACCTATCTACTGCCTCGCGATGGTGACGATCCTATAGGCACTGGTCCACATAATTTTAACAACATCCCTTACTGACTACTTCATATGTGAATATTGGATTAAGAAATGATCCGTAACAATTGTGGATTCTCTCGACTACGATCCAGAGTGATCATGGCTTTTGAATTCCTTACTGTTACGATTCAATGCGATTTTAAGATCCTGGATTAATATCAAGATATCAAGATAGTTCGAACTTGAGTACAAATGACAAATTCATATGTTGATTCTGATGTGCTTTATCCCAATAGTCCAGTTGTTAGCTTAGAGCCCAAAGATTCTTACATCGCCCCATGATTTGGGTGGCTACTTCATTTATTGACTCATATTTAAAAGAAAGTCCAACCCTACCACGCGCTTGGCTTGCATAGAATGATGATGTTGTTTGGCAACGACCTATGTATGTAGAATCACGCTCGGGAGCCAACGATTTAGCATGACATCTGACAGATGAATTAGATCTTTTGATCCGACAAGGTTTAAATGATTTCTTGATCATCTCGAATACTCCTTCCGTGGAACTTGGCCTGACTAGCTCCCAGGGAAGCAATGAAATACTTGGATAAAGCCTTCTCAAGGATAAATGAAGTTCCAGAGAGATTTAGCTCAACATATTCAAAGCACATCTCATCTTCGATAAGATGTACTTTGGGGGGCAAAATGTTAGCCTGCTTTGTGGCCAGGCTACCCAAAGCAAAGATCATGTTGACACACCTCTGGGTAAATGTTGTCTCATATGGAATCTCTAGATAACATCGCTCTCTGGCATTGGAAGCATCGTCAGAAGACACAAGGCAGTTTGGTCAAAATCACAACATCAGTATAAACTGGCCCGAAATCCCTATCAAATGACCTCATTTGGATCTATTCACATAATATACTTATAGCCCTTTGAATTAGCTTCAATTTGAACTTTGGTTTGGCTTAATCGGACTTACGGTTTGAAAGTTACGCCCATTTCCGTGAACGGGTGTAAGCTGGCATATGACCGCGATCCGATCCGCCCTTGCCTACGCGATCCGATCCGACCTATGACCGCGATCTGACCCATGACCGCGATCCGACCCATGATCCGATCCTACCTATGACCGCGATTCGACCCATGACCGCGATCCGACCTATGACCGCGATCCGACCCATGACCGCGATCCGACCATATGACCGCGATCCGACCTTCGGACCTGTTCACACGCAGCTTGTTTTGACCTATTCTCAAGGCTACTGGCTCTCCTATTTTTCTGGATCGCCTGCCACGTACCCCATCACGAAACAGTCCTCCCAGGAGCTTTCTACAGATATAAAAACACCTTCAGAGGGCATTTTCAAGGGACTTTTGGCATCTCCTCGTCCATGGCTGCCATGGCTAACACTTCTCCATGAATAACTATCATCTTCCTCAATAAAAATTCAATGAATTCGGAGAGAATATTCATTGTAATTGTAATCCATGAATGAAATGAGAAAATATGAAGTGGACGTAGGCTCGTTAACGCCGAACCACTATAAAAATCTTGTTGTCTCACTTTTTCTATATTTTTTCATTTATTTCTTCATATCCTATGCTCAAAATACGACGATTTGGGTGTTAGGACCATTTTTTGGTCTAACAGTACTCTGGTTGATTCTGTTCATTATTTTTGCAATAAGCATATAGACATACATCTAGTTTCAGAAATCTTTTTAATAACCCGACTCCAGGAATAAAACTACCAGATTTAGTTAGTCCACTGCATCCAACCCACCATTAAGACAATCCAGTAAACAACATCAATTCTTCAAACATTCAAGTTTTTTTAAAAGATAATCACTTCACGTTTTTAGTGACTCGTTGGGATCGACCAAAATAAATTGCTTTCTCACTTTTTAAAACAAAAACTAATTCATTTTTATTCGGATTGTCTTGCATGTTGTTAATATATAGGAATGATGGTTTAAATAAATAGTCTCACATCATGTAATAAATTGAAAAAATGACGGTACAAATATGAGTTGATAGACACGTAACATTAAAGATACATTTTGTTACAAGCACGTTTGTGCTAACTCATATGTGTGCGGCCTATGCTGGAAGGATGTGAGACTTTGTTCCGACCATCGTTACATAATAATTTCGGTTTTTATAAAGTCAAAAAGCAACTTATATAAACAATCCAAATGGAGCACAAGGGTTATAAAGTGCATAATTACTGGAACTCATATTCGTCATCCCAAGAAGCTTTGTTTTATTATTGCGAGGCTGCCCAGACCAACTGCATCCATTTTATAAAGGATTAATTGACATAAATAATCCGAAGTTTAACCCATCCGCCGATATTAATCTCAAGTTTGGATTATTTATAAATAATCCCAAGTTTAGGAGGTGTCTTCCCAAATTGATCCCACTTACCCGATGACTTGTTATAACCGGTGGCTTTTCTTAATGAGTAATTATTTCTCTCGTCAAAATCAGTTCTACCCCCAAATCTTCGTTCACTACAAATAAATAATTATTTCCAGCCTTCGTTCTTCGAATTTCGATTCTTTTCAAAAATTTCTAAACCCCAAATCGCACGAAACTCTCGCTTGCTCTCAGCGATTCCTTATCGCGATTTCAAGTAAAGAAGGTTGCTGTAGTGGTTTAGATCTCTCATTGCGATTTCAAGTAATCGAATTTCGAATTTTGATTTGGGGGTGCGCTTGATTGTACGGGCTTCCGATCTATTTTTGGTTGCTGTAGCGGTTTAGATGTAAGCGATTTGTTGTGGGAGTAGAAGATCTGCTGCAGGTGGTTGAGGGGGCTCATACAACGAACAGCTATTCACTGCTGTAGCTGATATTCTATGGAAAATTGGTGAAGATGCTATGATTGTTCAAGATTTTATACAGGTTGGAGTTAAAGTAAAAGCTGCGGCTTCTGAAGCAATGGATGCTGAGGCCATTCTTGGTGATATACCCAATGAATTTTTGGATCCAATTCAGTGTACATTAATGAAATAAAAGCTGCGACTTCTAACTCAAGACATGCTCATATTAGCAGACAATTTCTTGAGTTTTCCATGTGGCTCTGTACAACTTTGATCGATGCAGTAGGATTTTTGGTCAGGTGATGAACTACATGCTGTGCTAGTTGTGTTTGGATGGCGTTGTAAGGCATGTCGTCTTGTTTGTGTTTGTGGCTGCGTTGTGTGCTTGTGGAGGCCGATGCAAATTCAAGAGATGGAGTTCTGTTTCCATGGTATATGGATGTTTTTTTTTTGCCTGTGCTGTGGATCTTCTGGTTCTTCTGTTACATCTTGGTTTCCTTTTTTGATGTCGATCACGTTATTTTTTTGTTTCCTGTTTTGAATTCGTTTTTTTCCTGTTTTGATCTTGGTTTCCAGTTAATTGTTGTTGCCTTATCATGTATTATGTTTTGGTAGCATCTTTAATTCTCCCTTTGTAATGAGTTCAATTAAAACGGGTTTATTAACTGAACAAAAGTTATTAATTAACAAAAGTTATTAATTAGCAAATGATTTAGACTTGAAACCTGTTATACCAGGTCATCGAGTAAGTGGGATCAATTTGGGAAGACACCCCCTAAACTTGGGATTATTTCTAATTAATCCAAACTTGGGATTAATATCGGCGGATGGGTTAAACTTCGGATTATTTATGTCAATTAATCCTTTTATAAACGATATTTTTTTCCACTATGATGTACTAACTAATACTCGTTGATAAAATGTAGATATAGAAAATTTTAGAGTTTTTCAACCATAGGGGAAAACCAAAAGAGGCACTCCACCTTTAAATAAAGAATGTTATTTTCTAGAAAAGAAAATTATTGGAAAGAATAGGAAAATGTAAAGAAAAGTTCGATTTATTATTTATGAAAGTTGAAATACAAATTGTGCAAACATGATCGATATTTATTGCCTTGTAAAACATAACGGTCATAAACTAATAGCAATGAAAAGACTGTAATGCCCCTACAACCTGAAGTAAATTATATACGGCAAAACCCGCAGTTTCCTTAATGCCTGCGACAAAATTAGCTAGGGTTTCCTTCTACTGCTCATGGCTTTCGCAGCTTCCCTCCAAAATGCTTTCACCGTTAGAAATTTTCAATTCTGACTTGAATCTTTTGAAATTTTTCCTTGAGAGGGCTTCGTTAAGAAGTCTGCTCTCTGAAAGGCTACTGAAAGATAGTTGATTTCAAATTTCTCTTCGCTTACTCTCTCTCTCTCTCTCTTACGAAATACAAATCCAATTCTATATGCTTTGTTCTGGAGTGAAGAACTGGATTTGCAGACAAATACATGATGTTAAGTTTATCACATAATATGATTGGTTTTCCTAGTTGCTTGATTCCAATCTCTTCATGCAGTGACTCGATCCAGATGATTTCAGCTGTGGTGCTGGCGATGCATCTGTATTCGACTTCCGTATCTTGATACTGTGGGCTGTTTCTTAGAGCTCCAGAAAATGAGATTTTCTCCAAGATAAATTACCTAGCCTAATGTGGATCTTCGATCATCATGATCAGAGGCCCAATTAGCGTTAGCATAACCTCTAATCTTAATATCCTTTCCTTTTTTTAGTTGCATTCCTTGATTTAGGGTTCTATTTAGATATCGTAGGATGTGTTTCACTGCTTTTCAATGTTCTTCACTTGGATTGTGCATGAATTGTGACACTTTGTTTACACTAAATGTTATATCTAGCCTTGTGATGGTAGCATATTGTAAGACTTCGACTATGCTACTATACGTCTTTGCATCTGAAAGTGACTCCCCATTATACCTGGATAAGTGTAGGTTGCTCATCATAGGATGTGGTAATGAATTTTCTTGATTCAATTTTGCTTTTGTAAGATTTTTGTGATGTATTCTTCTGACATAGTATCATTTCTGATTCTGATTTTCTTAATAAACTTCAGTACCTAAGAATAAGTTTAATTCTCCTAGGTCTTTGATGGAGTAGGTGGTATCTAGTCTGATTGATTTTCTCACTGTTATTTCCAGTAACTATTAGGTCATCTACATATACAGTATATATGTGATGCACCTTTCTTTGATCTTCATGTACAGGGAGCTATCTGATTTTTTTTGCTTTATATCCAAGAGTGTTTAGAGTGTATTTTAGATTTTCATACCAGGCCATGAGGGCTTGCATGAGCCCATATATGGCTTTGTGAAGCTTACACGCAACATTGTTGTCTTGATATTGATATCCCTGTGGTTAATCCATGTATACTTCTTCAGTCAGTTCTCTATTTAGAAATGCATTGTTTACGTTTAATTGTCATATTTTCCAGATGTAGTGTAGGGCTAAGCTCTACAAAACTCTTATTGTAGTTGGTTTAACCACAGGCGTGAATGTTTCCTTGAAGTCAAAGCCATATTGTTGTGTGTAACCTGTTAGGGATAGCGGAATGGATCGTTTAGGCAAAACAAATATTAGAGGGGGGTGAATAGTATTTTTGAGAATTTAAACAAAATCTAAGACTTATGTGAACTACTATATGGATCAAACACCACAAACACAATCATAAACACAGATTCAATCGCAAACACAAAAATAAACAGAAAGAAAAATGCAGGAAAGGAAAGAACACACCGGATTTTATACTGGTTCGGAATTGCTCCTACGTCCAGTCCTGCACAACGATGGATTTTGCAGAGTTTTATTAATATATCAATATTCAATTACAACCTCCTTGATTTCACGGCTATAAGGGATACCACCAATTCCAACCTCCTTGATTTCACGGCTACAAGGGATACCACCGATTACCCGTCCTTGATTTCACGGCTACAAGGGATACCACCGATTACTTTACTCAACCCAAACAATTACAAACAGCCCTATAACTCTTCAATAGCACTTGATTCAGAGACTAATGAGTAGAGAGAAGAAGGTTAATGAAAACAAAATTAAATTCGGTAGAGTATAGGTGTAGAAATTATATAAATGATAAGCAATAATGGTGTAATGAAAGAGAGTGAAAGTGGAGAAGAAGAAGTAGTTAAAAATTCAAAATCAGCCCCTTTTTATAGTGTATGAAATGTTGCAATGCTTCAGAACCGTTACAAATAAAGAAAAGACACTTCCTTTCAATTTTGAAAAAATGACAATTATATGTCGATATGGGGTTATTTGTATGTCAACATACCCTTAGTACAAAATTGATTTTTGAGCATTTTTCAAGTGTTTTGATATATATATATATATATATATATATAATTCTGGAAATTCTTGAATTGAAGTATAGTGTTATAAATATATATTGTAATGTAAAAAATCATATAGAAACATAAATATAAGCTTATTTATAAAATTATAAAGTTTAAAACTATATAAATACAAAGTATATGAAGTATAAATATATAAAACTTATAAAGTATAAACTTATAAAACTCAAGTTTAAAATTAAAATAGAAAGTAAAATAGAGAAGATAAAGATTGAAAATGGAATTTGAAAACATAATTTGAAATCAGAAAGAAATTGAAATTATTTTGAATTTGAACCTGGAGTGTTATTCAAAGTCTTACATAATCTACACTTCATAATTATATTTGTCTTGAACTCTTGAAATTTTGAATACTCACAAGTCTTGAAATATCTCTGAATTCTGAATCTCTAACATCTTTAAAACTATACGGTCTTCAGTAATAATTCTTGTATATAAATCATGCATATGTATATATATATATATATATATATATATATATATATTCTAGATAAAGAT
Organism: Allium sativum; assembly: GCA_030737875.1. Classification (NCBI taxonomy): domain Eukaryota; kingdom Viridiplantae; phylum Streptophyta; class Magnoliopsida; order Asparagales; family Amaryllidaceae; genus Allium; species Allium sativum. The sequence goes on from CM060912.1 coordinate 775,110,483, forward strand.
GTTAGAATATATTTTATAATCAATTAATATTGAAATAAGGTTGTTGACAATAAAACTCCATTCTCCAACAGTCTCCCTCTTTTGTTGATGACAACCTTAGTTTATAAATATTATACCTGTATATTCCTGTTGATGATGATCCTTCAAATACTCCCCTTGTCTATATGAATCCTATAAACTATGTCTATATTTTATAATTTCTTCCTCTTTAGCTTTATCAAAAAGAAATTCTAAAACTACTCCCCCTAAATCGTATAACTTCCTGAGTAAAATTTATAAGTAACTAAGTAACTTCTAACCCAAAGTAGAATACTCCCCCTAAGTGAAATGCTTCTACAATAAATCTTATACTCCCCCTTAATTTTATAGCCGTATTACTTTATGCTAAGATGATACTACTTAACATAAACACAATCAACTATTATATTAAACTAGAATTTGTACAAGCGATGATACACGGATTTTTACAAGCATGATACATTGTAAGAACGAAAAACAAAAGGAAACCTTAAATTCTAATTATTCTTAACAATGGGAGATTTGTGAATTTGACAATTCGGATAATGGAGACAAAAATCCCCATTCTGTTCAATCACATTCCCATATTGGTCGAAAAAGAGTTATCCTACACATTCAACTTTATCGTCATCTTCCATAATCGTTTGTGGAGTCTCTTGATGTTCTTCTTCCTCCATTATTTCTTCTTCCTCTTCTGGTTCTTCCTCCTCTTCCATGGCTTGATTACCATCATCGATGATAATCGGATTAGCCTGATTATCAATTATGAATTTAAGAATACTCCTTATTACTTTCCCTTGCCTATTTTGCTCTTGGCTCATCCTAATCCATAGTACTTCTATTTCGGCCATCATTTGCAGAGCATACTCCATCTTTTCCTCGATTTTGATGACTCGAGATAACCTAGATTGTTGAAAAGGACCCTCGGATGGTCTAGTGGATGAATTGGGATTAATTTGGATGTTTAAATTAGTGGAGGCCATTGTTTATTTAGGTTTAGAATATTTACAAAGAAGGGAAATGAAAATGAAGAAAAAAGTCGAAGCAGAATGTTTAAATAATTGATATAACCAACTTTTGGTGGGAATTAAATTTAAAATTTTGGTAGTTATATGTCGACATATGCATAAATGTATGTCAACATACTTATGTTTTAAATTTTACTTTTCTAATTTTTATGTTATTTTTATATATAATAGTATATTTAATTACTCTAACTCACTTAACGAACATATGCCTAATTCTCTTCTAAATTTAGTAAATGTTGCTTCGTTTAGTGGTTTTGTTAATATATCCGCTATTTGTTTATCTGTTTCTATAAGTTCAAGTGAATTTTTCTCTTTACTTACAATATTTCTTGGAAAATGATGTCTTATATCAATATGTTTAGTTCTAGAATGATGAGTTGGGTTTTTAGAAATATTTATGGCACTCGTATTATCGCACTATATCAGAGATTTATTTATTTGTAATCCAAAATCATTTAGAGTCTGTTGCATATGTGTTACTTGTGAACAAACCAAATCAGCAGAGATATATTCTGCTCCAGTTGTTGACAAAGATACAGCATTTCGCTTTTTACTGAACCATGAGACCAATGAATGTCCTAAAAAGTGACATTTTCCACTAGTACTCTTGCGATCAGATCTACATCTTGCGTAGACAGCGTCATAGTAAGAAACTAAATTGAATGAATTATCCTTAGGGTAAAATAATCCAAAATCTGATGTATGCTTCATATACCTTAAAATATGTTTTACGACTTTTAAATGTGTTTCCTTCGGTTGCGATCGATATCTCGCACAGAGACATACACTATGCATTATATCCGGTCTACTAGCAATTATATATAATAACAATCCTATCATTCCTCTATATAGTTTCGATCCACACCTTTAGATGTATCATCGTTACATAATGCTATATTGGTCGTCATAGGTGTAATCCTAGAATATTGCATTTTTCTTGATATCTTGTGTATTTTTCTTGATAAATAAATATTGCATTTTTTAATTGACGAATTTGTAATCCTAGAAAGAACGGTAGTTCTCACATATGAATCATTTCAAATTCTTGTTTCATAATATATGAGAATTCTTTGTTCGTCTTATCGTTTGTTGATCCGAAAAATATATCGTCAACATATATTTGTACTAATTGAATATCCTTTTTATTTTTCTTAATGAACAAAGTATTATCTAATTTTCCTATCTCAAAATTTGATTATAACAAATAATTTTTTAATCTATCATACCAAGCCCTAGGAGCCTGTTTAAATCCGTGTAATGCTTTCTTTAATTTATATACATGATCTGGTAATTTTCATCTTCAAATAGAGGTGGGTTCCTCTACATATACATCTTCTTTAACAAATCCATTTAGAAAAGCACTTTTGACATCCATTTGATCGAATTTGAAATTATTATGGTTTGTAAAGGCTAGTAAAATCCTAATATCTTCTGGTCTTGCTATGGGGGCATAAGTTTCATCATAATATATTCCTTCTTCTTGAGTATATCCATGTGCTACTAGTCGTGCCTTATTTCTTACGATCTCATCGTGTTCATTCATTTTAGTTTTATAAACCCATTTTGTTCCTATTATAGTCTTATCCTTTGTCTTAGTAACAAGTTCCCATACATCATTGCTTATAAACTGATTCATTTCTTATTGCATAGCAAGTATCCATGAATCATCGGAAGATGCTTCATTTAGATTTTAGGTTAAATAGTTGAAATAAATGCAGTATCACTCATATTATTTAATTGATTACGGGTTCTAACAATAGATTCTATATCTCCTAATATATTTTCTACAAGATGGTCTCTAAGTAATCTAATTTGTTTATTTAGTTGATTATCTTCATGATTTATTTCATTAATTTCATTTTCACATTCATCTTCATTGTTTTGAGTTATATTTTTATAGTTTTCATTGAAAGATACATTTAATGCTTCTTCTATGGTATTGGTTCGTGTATTGAAAACTCTATATGCTTTACTTCTTTATGAATATCCAATAAATATTCCTTTATCGGATTTCGAGTCAAACTTGTCTAAATTATCTTTAGTATTAAGTATAAAACATTTACTTCCAAATATTTTAAAATATTATACTTTTGGTTTCTTATTATACAAAAGTTCATATGGGGTTTTATGAGTTAAAGGTCTAATTGAAATTCTTTTTATAGTATAGCAAGCTGTTGCAACTGCTTCAGCCTAAAAATTTCTTGGTAAATTACTATCAGATAACATAGTTCTCCATACTCTTATGTCGTCCTATTTTTATGTTCAACTACCCAATTTTATTGAGGCGTTGTTGGAATTAAAAATTTATGGGTTAGTCCCTTTTTATTACAATAATTTTCAAAATTTTCGTTTTTGAATTCTCCACCATGATCACTTCGTATTGTTTTGATTTTTAGTGATAATAAAATTTGAATTCTTTTAGAAAATGTTTTAAATTGATCGAAAGCATCACTTTTATTTTTAAGAAATAAAGTCCTAGTAAATCTAGAAAAATCATCGACTATTATGTAAACATATCTATTATGATTTATTGATTGAATTGAGATGGACCAAATAAATTCATGTCAATTAACTCTAATGGTTTTGATGTAGTGATTTCCTCTTTTGATTTAAATGAACTTTTCTTTAGTTTCCGAGTTAACATGCGTTACATAAATTATTTACTTTAAATTTCATCTTGGGTATTCCTCTGATTGAATCTAATTTAGAAATCTTAGAAATATGTTTGAAATTTATATTACCAAATCCCTTATGTCAGATCCAGGGATCAATTATATTGGCCATAAAGCATAGGTTATCGCTAGAGATTTTCATACTCAATATATAAATATTTTTCTTTCTACCTCCTTCGAATATTACTTTTGAATTCCTGTCTTCTATAAAATATTTATTCTTTTCAAAGTTTAGTTTATTACCCTTATCGCAGAGTTGACTTGTAATTAGCAAGTTGTGTTTTAAATTCCTAACTAATAAAGCATCAGAAACAGTAGGAGTTTCAGAATTACCGACATTACCGATTCAAATAATGTATCCAGTAGAGTTATCTCTGAAGTTCACCATTCCACCATCTTCATATTTCAGATTATTGAATAGTTGTGGATTTTTCGTCATATGTCTCGAACAGCCACTATCCAGTACCCATTTGTCCTTTTTCATTTCCACCAATTGCTTTCCAGAATTTGAATTCTCAACAGCCATGTAACACACCAGTTCGGCATTTGAATTTCCACCAGCCACCTTTTTAGATTTTGAATTTCCAAAAGCCACTTTACCCATCTTTTCAACTTTTGAATTTTCAAAAGTCATTGAACACATCTTTCCTTGAATTGAAAAGTATTTCAGTAGATCACACACTTTTTCAACATGATTATATGCAGACTCTTTCAACATTGATACAATGCATGAATTGACACTGGTGTTAACAAAAATTTCAGAATTTGCCCTTTTTTTTTTTTCAAAAATTAGGTTATGAACTTTTTGAAAGATCTTGCTCCGATACCAATTATTAGGGATAGCGGAATAGATCGTTAAGGCAAAACAAACACTAGAAAAGTGGGGTAAATAGTGTTTTTGAGAATTTAAACAAAATCTAAGACTTATGTGAACTACTATATAAATCAAACACCACAATCACAGGCACAGATTCAATCACAAATACACAGAAAAGGAAAGAACTCGCCGGATTTTATACTGGTTCGGAATTGCTCCTACGTCCAGTCCCGCACAACACTGGATTGTGGAGAGTTTTATTATTATATCAATATCGAATTACAACCTCCTTGATTTCACGGCTACAAGGGATACCACTGATTCCAACCTCCGTGATTTCACGGCTACAAGGGATACCCCCGATTACCCGTCCTTGATTTCACGCCTACAACGGATAGCACCGATTACTTTACTTAACCCAAACAATTACAAATAGCCCTATAACTCTTCAATAGCACTTGATTCAGAGAGTAATGAGTAGAGAGTGTAGAGAGAAGAAGATTAATGAAAACAGAATTGAATTCGGTAGAGTATAGGTGTAGAAATCATAAGTATGATAAGAAATAATGGTGTAATGAAAGTGAGTGAAAGTGGAGAAGAAGTAGTTAAAAATTTGAAATCGGCCCCTTTTTATAGTGTGTGAAAGATTGCAATGCTTCAGAACCATCACAAATAGTGAAAAAACACTTCCTTGTGCATTTTTCAAGTGTTTTGATATATATATATATATATAATTCTAGAAATTCTTGAATTAAAATATAGTGTTATAAATAAATATTGTAAAGTAGAAAATCATATAGAAACATAAATATAAACTATACAAACATATTTATGAAATTATAAAGTTTAAAACTATAAATATATAGTATATAAGGTATAAATATATAAAACTTAAAAAACTCAAGTTTAAATTTAAAATAGAAAGTAAAGTAGAGAAGATAAAGATTAAAAATAGAATTTGAAAATAGAAATTGAAAAACAGAGTTTGAAATTATTTCGAATTTGAATTACCTGGAGTGCTATTCAGAGTCTTACATAATCTAGACTCTTTAACGATATTTGTCTTGAAATCTTGAATACTCACGAGTTTTGAAATATCTCTAAATTATGAATCTCTAACATCTTTAAAACTATACAGTCTTCAGTAATAATTCATGTATATAAATCTTGCGTATGTATATATAATCTAGAGAAAGGTGTTAGTATATATTTTATAATCAATTAATATTGAAATATGGTTGTTGTCATCAAAACTTCATTCTCCAACATAACCTTTAGCTACAAGTCTTCCCTTGTATTATGATATAGTTCCATCTGGATTTTTCTTTATTCTCTATGTCCATCTACTACCAATGATGCTTTTTTTGTCAAGCCTTGGTACTAAGCTCTAAGTTTAATTTCTTCATCCATTGCTAATTTCAAATTCCGACTTTTGATGGCTTCTCCAAATGTTGTTGGTTCATCATGCTCAAATGTGACATTGTAGATTTTTGGCTTAAATATTACTTTCTTGAATCTTGTGATCATGTGATGCCCTGTGTTTGCTGGTTCTCGATTTGAACTAGTTCCACCTGTGATTGAGTTTTGATTTTTAGTTTCTGTTGCATTGTTTGTTGAATTTGAGTTGCTTTGATCTCCAAATTGATTGTGATTTGAATCATTGCTCACAGTCTGACTCGGCCTTGCACTGGATAATGTTAGTTGAAGCAGTTGCTCACTTTGACCTGATCCAATGTTTGATACTATGAGTTGGACTGGGGATGATTCATTTTCATTGACTGGTTATTGGTAGATTGAGTTGGATGGGATATATTTCTTGACATTGTAGACTTTTTCAGTTGTTCTGACTTCAGTCCTAGCAAAAGAGTTAATGTTCTGATTGATGGCAACATGTCTTGATATGATTATCTTCCCTTTACTAGTGAGACATTTGTACGCTTTTTGATTTTAAGCATATCCTAAGAATGTGCATAGTTCTGATCTAAAGATTAGTTTGGGAGTGTTGAAGAGTCTTAGATTTGGGAAACACAGAAACCCAAAACTTCTGAGAAATTTATAGTCTGGTTTTATACTGAATAGATTTCCTATTGGACTGATATGCTTCAACACATTTGTAGGTGGCCTGTTGATCAAGAAGACTGCAGTGTCAAAGGAGTCTTGGCCAAAATTTCATTGGTAGAGAGGCATGAGCTAGAAGTGTTAGGCCAGTTTCAACTATGTTTATGTGCTTTCTTTCGACAAATCCATTTTGTTCTAAGATAGGTGAGCAGGTTGTCCTATGCGGAATTCCTTTTTTGACGAAATATTGTTTCAGTGGTTTGGACTTTGTTCTTCCATCAGTTTGAATGATCTTTACTTGATGATTTGTTTTCTTTTCAACCAAAGTTATAAACTGAATAATTAAATCACCTTTCTCTACCTTTGACTTAAGAAAGTAGATCCAAGTAAATCTTGAATAGGAATCAACAAATGATATATAGTAGTTAAATTTGATAGTCAGAGCTGACTAGGGCATGACCCCATAGATCCACTACTACCAGTTCCAGTTGTTTACTGCAAATGGTTTGAGAGTTTGAGAATAGCAGTTTGTGACATTACCCACTTGACGAGCAGAGCATATATGAATCAGATATATTTTTTAAAATCAATATTATAACTTTTTACAACATATTTTACAATATTCAGACTTGGGTGTCCCAATTTACAATATCATAGATCTAGTACATTTGATTTACTGCTACTGCTAGTATTAAAAAGTTCAGTCATGATTTGTATTATTCTTCGCCGAGTTAAAGGCATATAGACAATTGTGCTTGTCACCCGGTAATAAAATTTCTTTGTTGGTCATGTCTTTTACAAGGCAGTGATCAGGGAAGAATTCAAAGTGAACATGATTATCTCTAGTAAATTGTGATACACTAATCAAATTCTTTTTTATTCTGGGTACTCTAAGTAATTTGTTTAAATATCGCTTTCTTTTTCCCATTAATAGTGCTTATGCTAGTACTGTGTGAGATATTAATAGATGTGTCATTGCTTACATAAACAGATTGCATACCTTTATACTCCATGTTCCCTAAGTTTAGATTGTTTAAATTGTTGGTTATGTGATTAGAAGCTCCTGAGTTTGGAAACCATTCTTCATTCCTCATCTCTCCAGATCTGGTAAGTGTGTCCTCAGTTTGACTCCTTGATGTATCATTTAAGCTTCTTCCATCCGAATTGGTGTGAGTAACAATGGCACTAGGGTAGTTGTTTCTTTGTCTGTTATTTCCTTGTTGGCTGATAGAGACATTCTGGTCAAATCTGAAGTAGCACTTATTCGCCACATGGCCGATTTTTTTTTTGCAGATTTGACATTTGATTCTATTGGAGTTGTTCCATCTTCCTCTGCCTCTATAATTTGGATTTCCTCTTTAATTATTTCTGAAGTATTGTGGTTTTTTCTGATTATACTGAGGCTTTTCCTAGTTTTTTTTATGTGGTGGCATAGTTAATTGACATTTCTGGTCTGAGCCTCCTCGCAACGATTCTTCCTTCATGTGCAATCAATGTTGAGTGTACATGTTGCAGTGTTAGTGTAGTGGCTTGAGAAGAGTGACGATGGACTTGTATTCATCATCAAACCCATTCAGAATTGTTAGTTTGTTCAGCATCCGATACTTTATAGCTCCCTACTTCAAGTAAGTCGCACGGTGTTTTGATCTTGTTTAAATATTCACTCATGGTCATTGAGTATTTTGCTATAGTATTAAATTTCCTTCTGTAATGCATGATTTGAGCAGTAAATTGTGTGTTAAACACCTGTTCCACAGTGTCCTAGATCTCTTAGGCACTTTTACACCCTATAAGTTGAGATAAAAGTTTGGCACTGATTGACAAAAATAGGAAAGAGCATAGTAAATTATCCTGTCTTTTATAGTGAGTATATTCCTCATTGATTATCAAATATCCACTTGAGTTAGTGCACATCTTTGATGGGAAAAATAGTGTTCCATTGATGTATTCATCTAATCCATACCCTGTAAGGGCAGTATTAACTTGAAACTTCCATAGCATGTAGTTTTCTTCATATAATTGTATTGAAATTTAGTGACTCTTCGGGTTGATCACGTTTTTTTGTCTCTAACCCATTGTTTTGAATATTACCTACAGAGTATGATACGTTATCTCCTGCTGGTGTGGCGCTTGACACGATAGTGTCATTGTTGGTCATGATGATTGTTACTACCAAAATCAACTTCAAAACAAGATGACGGTGAAGGGGCATCGGGTGACCGCAAGCACATACGAATTCATAAGAAAACCAGATTCGAACACTAAAAGGAACTCAAAAGCTACAGAGTGCCAACAGAGTCTATCCGGCAAGGGAACCAGCAGAGTTAATTCAGCAGGGGGATCCTATAGCGAAAGGTCATCTAGGCCGGAAGCCGAGGAAGAGGGAGGCAAGAGCTCCACCAATTGAAACCCAGAAGGACGGAAGGGCTATAGACATTAACCTACTTAAATACCGATACATCAGGAGGCGAAGACATCAAGGGTATTAAGCTAGAAGCACATAGAGATTTTCTGGAATGGGCTTCCTAAACATCTACTACATAAACACCGAAAGGATATATTGATAGACAATAGACAAATCGCCCGAAGCAACCTTCCGGAAGAACAGGCTATACCAGGAAACTCCCCCGGGAGGTAAACCGGAACCCCAAAAAGGATACAAGCTCTCTGTACTACTCTTCTTGGCACATACACCGACAGGGGTTCCGAACCAGCGGTTATCTACATACATCATGAGGGCAAGCTCCTTTAAGTATTCACGAGAAAACCAAAAGCCTACATCCGGAAGCTTATAGCCGAGAGCATAAAGCCAAGAGCTCATATCAATCTCAAAAGAAGTTCCAACTGATTAGAACCTTCATTACGGAAGTTATGATCAACATCATAAAGTGGCCGGAAGATAAAACACCCGATACCAAGGGAAAAAGCGGTCGACAGAGGCTCCTGCAGGCCCAATGGCCCAACAACAGAAAGGCCCTGATTTCTCTATAAATAAGACTCCAGGGGTCACATTTTATGGACGATTTTTCTTATTCTGATTCTTGTACTCTTTTCTTTAGAGTAAACCCCAATCTTTCAATCAATTTGAGGATTTATCTTATTCTATTCTTGTATTCTGAAACAAAGATCAATAAAGAGTGAATCAATACTTATCATATTTCTTTATGTGTTTGCTGTGTTATTTCCTAATTATGGTTGCTGCACCTTACTGTTTGTTTCTTACAAATGTATAAACCTTCAACCAAGCCTTTCCACAGGTCAACTGAAGCACACCTTCCCACAAGCTTAGACCATTTAACAAGCTTAGCGCATAACCCTTTCCTACTATCTGTTAAGTCCTGATCAAGGGTTGTGTTTAGAAATTCATCCTCCTGGGGTAACTATTGGTTCTTGAATCACTTAAGTGTGAAATTCAATTCATCCTATTTAGGGAAGAGTAACTATTCTTTCGGATTCTAGACCTTGATACCCAGGAAATGATGTGCTAACTCAAATTTGCAAAGGCTAAACAACCTATTTTCCCCTTAGGTCCACTTCCATTGGCCTATCTCCGTTGTTGACAAAAAATATCATTAATATATTGGCACTAGAAGGAGGGCTTGAACCTCCAATTTCTATTCTTAACTTTAACCCTTTAGGTAACTTTGCCACGTTTCTAACTGTGTTATTCCGTCTCAGGTTGGACTAACACTTTGAAGAAGCAAAGTTATAGGAAAGAAGTCCCAACAAAAGCCTTCTAGATTTCAAATGGATAAGTCAAAAATTACCGACCCAAGATTAACAGAAGAACGAAGGTTGAGAGTGCGGATAATAAAGCGGAAAAGAGATGTAGAACAATATGCTTCCGACGCTAGGGATTATAGCCTTTCCCACATAGGACAAACCCTAGCACCCCCTCTAAATAGCTCTACATCAAAGGACATTAACATTTTCTCTCACATAAGGAAAACTCTCCTTAAATCAGAGGAACGGTGCTTGAACAAGAAGTAATGAATGATTTTTACCACTTCACCAACAAATGGTCTAAAAGGATAACACCTCAACCTCCGCATATTCCGGAAAGTAGGAACAAAAATATAGGTAAGACCACAAAACAGGGTCACAAAAGGGTTAAATCCTAGCGACAAGGAGAGAAGCTTACTCCAGGATTACCTAAGGGATACTACCTCACCACTTCGATGGAAAATGTTTACTTCCTAACTAAACACGAACTCAACTATTGGTCGTTCCCAAAGAAAAAGCCCAAATACGAAAGGAAAACAAGAGGACTCTATTGTCATTACCACATGATGAATGGACATGAAACTAACCATTGCAGAATCCTTGAGGTAACGGTCATCCAATTCATCAACCAAGGATAATTACAAGAGTTTATAAAAGGATCAAATTAAGTTCAATAAAAGTCCTTAGGAAAAGGATTATCAAATACGATCGTGGGTATGGAAAACCCTCCTTTCGAAGTTTAAAGAAATCCAAAAGTGGTCAAACCACGAATGGATCAAATCCCTTGTCATCACCAAATTGGTCAGGGAAAGGCACCCCTGAAGGGGGGGGGGTGGTGAGTTAGTCTTTTTCCATGCCCAAATCAAAGGGGGCTCGGTTAAAGCATCAAAAGCGTAAGCCTTTGTTTCACAACAGAAATGGTCATGGTGGCGCATCTAACTTTAGCATGCCCTGCCTCTGCTCGTAGAAAAGTACGCCCTGCCTCTGTTACGAACTAAGCATGTCCTACCTCTTCTCACAGAAGAGCATGTCCTACCTCTGCTTATGTTCCGCGTTACCCGCAGAAGGGAACGCCAACCCCTATCATCGCCTACGATGGTCAGGATAAGGTACTCCTTGGACGTGGGTGGTGTGTAAGCCTCTATCAGTACCTACGATGGTCAGTATATAGCATCAAAAGAGTAAACCTTAATTCTATGTCTACAATGGCCCGGTTTAAGTTTTTAAGACCATATCATTACCTACGACAGTCAGGATAAGGCGCCTCCTGGAGGGAGGTCAGGTAAGTCCTTAGGCCCTGCTTGTGGATAAGCTAGCCAAGCGCACCGGATGCACATGCCCAAAGAGTGGCCAGCAAAGCACATGCATCCTCTGCTTTAACATCGAAAGCCCAAAGAGAGTCTCAGGAAGCACGTACAGCCTCTACTTCACATATCAAATCCAAAAGGGATACCAAAACGTTAATACCAAAGGTAGAACTCTGGCACTCAATCTCTAGTTACCTGAACAAAGGTTAGTTCGGGTCTTCTATATTAATAACCCAAATCTGGGTTGGGTCAAATCTACACAACTACTGAAAAAGAGGACTTCTGGACTCCTTCATTAATACCTAAATCTGGGTTGATTCGGTTCTTCATAAATGCCAGAAGGGAATTTCTACTCTTCAAATCTTTAATTGCTTGAAGAAGGATTGGTTTAGGTCTTCTTTATTAAATAACTCAAACCTGGGTTGGTTCAGGCCTTCACAAATACCGAAAGGGAAGCCCAATCTTATCTCAACGTCGAATCCAGGTTGATTCAACTTTCAACAAAGGCCAGAACCGAATTCTTAGTCTTCTATCTTAATGCCCAAATCTAGGTCGATTCAGGTGCTAGTCACAACTGGAGGTAGGGTTCCGGTCTCGTCACAAATATCCAAATTTCAATCGCTTCATAATATTAAATCTAAACAAGAAGGAGCTGTCCTGCCTTCTCATAGCCTAAATATGTCTTGGAACAAAACTTCTACTATTACTATAGATGAACTCGTTGGCCTTCTCACCTACTCAGGGAAGCATCCTTAACTTATATGTTCATCAATTTATTATTTAATATACCAGTTGCTTACATAGTACCAGCGGTAGCATCACATCGAAACATCAGTTCGGGAAAAAACCAGGGAAAAGACCCAAACATTTCTAAAGGGGTCCTATAGCTCGGACTAGCTCTTTCTAAGGAAATCTTAGAGCAGGGGTGCCCCAAACATACTTGTTACATGAGGAAGTTTTACTAACACTTGACACGACTAAGTCTTCTGTTGATTGCAACATCCTATGTCATGATAGCATTGTTTCCAACAAAAAGAAATAAATCATATAAATCACGCAATACATAGGCATGCCCACTAGAAGTCACAACATAAACTGTCACACAAACATAATTGTTGTCTTAAAAGGGTGTACATTACAAACATGCAATAAAAGCCTATCATTTTGAGTCAGGGTTTTGTAAGGAAAATTCCAGATAATCGTAATTCTCCTTAGATTTCTTTAGTTCATTTTCCAACTTGTCAATTTGTTGGTATAGCCTACCTACCTCCATGTCAGAATTATCAGAGGATTTTGTCGCTAGCCTACGTTGCAAATTATAGATAATCTCACCCTTCTCCTGTAGTCGTTTCTCCAAATAGTACACCGGTTCCCAGAGATTTGCGACAACTACTTTTGACGATAATACATCTTTTTATAGCCCGAAAGGGGAGCTCTCTCAAAAATATCTTTGTAACCAACAATGTTCGAAGTTTCCTCTCTAAACTATGAAGGGGGGGGGGTCTGGAATTGGTCCTCCTTGTCGTGGATAAAATGAAACATCATAATACATATAAAACAAACATCAAGTATGCATTAGTAACATCATACATTCCAAGGAAAGATGACCACATGACCTTTATCACTCATACACACATACATATAATGTCCACACTAACATATTAACACTACATCACAAACCACCAAATGTCATAAGATCAACACTATTCGTAGATAAATTAAAAATATTTTGTACATTAATACTTGTAACCCTCTTCTAGATAATTTTTTAAAGGACAAATTCCTTGGAAAATTCTTCATGGTTTCAAACACGGAGTCTAAAATGATACAGTAGCTTACATCTTTGGGGAAGCAGAGAACTGCCGCAACATGAAAAGACCGGTTATTAACAAAATTTAAGAAAAAGGAAAATATTTCGAGAGCGAAAGCCATACCTGAGTAACATCAACATCAGACTGGTCAAAGCCCTCGTTATTCTTAGAATCCAAAGAGCCATACCCTTTGGAGGGTAGTGCAACTAGACTCTTGGTAAGTGAAATGCTCGCAGAACCAGTAATATTCCTTAAATCATCAGGTAACCCCTCTGTTGCTGAGGAGGATATTCCGTCACCCTTTTCATATCCACCTTGCCGATCCATGTCCTCTCCTGTTTCCCCTTCTGCTATAGTTTCCTCCTTCACCTTTTCCTCATAGTCCTCGAAAAACTCTTCAATGGATAAGAGGGATGCGGGATTTACCTTGTCCATTGAAGGAACCTTATGTTCTCGCCTCACCTGCTCAATTTTTTCTAAAACTCTCCTCAGACGGAAGGTTCGATTGAAGAAAAATCAAATTCCGAAAGCCTCTTATAATTATCGGAAAAGGCGAGGATGAGGGCATCCTCATAATATTCCATAACTATTTTATTAAGATGGACTTTCAAGAAATTGGAAATTCTATCACTGGTCTCGTAAATTATTCTTTTTGCGATAGAAAGATGGGTGTTTAACCTGTCCAACTCAATAGCACGATCAACCTCTATCCCAAACTTTTCTTCTTTAAGATCTTCCACTTGCTTTGCCAATACACCTTTGGCCTTTCTGTCCTCTTCCAGTGAGCTTGTCAACTCATTACATTCCTTGTCACTCTCTGCCTTCTCCCGCAACAAAATATTAACCTTATCCGCCAGTGCCCTGTTCTCTTCTTTGAGGGCATTAGCCTCCGCCGCTGAAGAAAAGGCTACCCCTCTGGATGTATACCAAGTTTTCATCACCTAAGGAAAAGAAATAGGTTGAGTCTCCTGCAGAAACAATGTAAGAAAAAAAGCATTAGAAAAGATAAATCAATACTTAAAGTTGATCTCTGATTTGTTACCAGTGGAAATATTCTGAATCCAAGGGTAAAGAGGTCGGAGAAATACTAGTGACTTCAGGAGATGAGAGAGAAAGACACCGAGGGACCACACCTTTCCCCGCCTAATTCACCAAAAGTGTCAGAGAGGGCAGGGCTACATACAGACTTACCTTTCGAAGAAGTGTTTGGAGAGGCATCAACATCAACCACCAGGTTATCATCAATAGTAGCGGGGTCAAAAGTCGGCCTTGCTTTCGGGGTAACAGCAATGTCTTCTAAAAACAAACTGGCTTATCATGCCTGGACTTCTTTAACGGTGATTCGATGTTGGTCTGAGCAAGCCTCTTCCTAGCTCTAACACTGGACCAGTTAAAGGCTGCGAGAGCAGATGCATCCTGGGAGGTCGAAGATCCTAAATAAAGAATAGTTAAATTAGGAAAAATAAGAGCAAGGGGATGAGAAAAGTGCCTGAAAAGATATGATCTCATCTAAATCACCTTAAAAGATGGGAGAGCCTACTTGAATGTGCTAGAACTCAATGGCAGTCCTTTAGAACTTGAGAATTGGATGAGGGTTGCCCTCAGATCTTCTGCCCTAGGGGAAGCAAATCATATTCACGGAGCCTGTCGGCGGTTAAGAGGAATGATCGACACATATGCTCCACCGGCGCTTTAAAAGATAGCCTCAACAACTTGAGTTTCCTCCGCCGTCAAAATCATATCTTTAGAAGGGGTCCTGTAATAAAAGAAGAATACAATGAAAAAAAGTCACAAACATAAAACAATTACTTTCTGACGTAAGAAGCTTACCATAGTCAAAAAAAATTCCTAATATGCCAGGAGGGCATTTAACGAGAAAAGTTGATCTTCCCACAATTTAATTTTGTTAATGCTCTCACTAGAACATGTTATACTCGGAAACTCCCCCGGGAGGTAAACGGAACCCCGTAAAGGATACGAGCTATCCGTATGAGTCTACTTAGCCCAGACGCCGACAGGGGTTCCGAACCGGCGGTTATCTACATACATCATGAGGGGAAGCTCCTTTAAGTATTCACGGGAAAACCAAAAGCCTACATCCGGAAGCTTATAGCCGAGAGCATAAAACCAAGAGCTCATATCAATCTCAAAAGAATCTCCAACTGACCAGAACCTTCATTACGGAAGTTATGATCAGCATCATAAAGTGGCCGAAAGATAAAACACCCGATACCAAGGGAAAAACGACTGACAGAGGCTCCTGCTGGCCCAACGGCCCAACAGCAGAAAGGCCCCGATTTCTCTATAAATAAGACCCTAGGGGTCACATTTTGAGGATGATTTTTCTCATTCTGATTCTTGTACTCTTTTCTTTAGAGTGAACCCTAATCCTTAAATTAATTTGGGGATTTTTCTTATTCTATTCTTGTATTCTGAAACAAAGATTAATAAAGAGCGAATCGATAATTATGATATTTCTTTTTGTGTTTGTTGTGTTATTTCATAGTTATGGTTGCTACAGCTTACTGTTTGTTTCTTACGTATGTATAAACCTTCGACCAAACCTTTCCACATGTTAATTGAAGCACCCCTTCCCACAAGCTTAGACCATTCAACAAGCTTAGCGCAGAACCCTTTCCTACTATCCGTTAAGTCCTTATCAAGGGTTGTGTTTAGAAATGCATCCTCCTGGGGTAACAATTGGTTGTTGAATCGCTTAATTGTGATACTCACCCCATTGAGGGAAGAGTAACCATTCTTTCGGATTCTAGACCTTGATACCCAGGAAACGATGTGCTAACTCAGACTTGCATAGGCTAAACAACCTATTTTCCCCTAAGGTCCACTTCCATAGAAATAACTTCGGGGTTAACGAAAAATATCGTTAACAATGATAATAAAGGATAGATCATATAAGGCCGACGTTGATGATCTTCTAGTGTGATGCAACTAGGTAGTTCGAAATTTATTAGCCTTGGACGACATAACCAGTTTTATGATCGAATAGATATCTTGAGCAAATCAAGGCTCATGCTTGATCTCGAGAAGTGTATCTCCTCGATGATGAATACTAAAATTAAGAGGAAAAAAACAACCACCAACAAATCAGTGGAGAAAGCCTTGGGGAAGAAGATGATGCCGTTAGGCATGATTATGCTCCGATATCACACTGGAAAGAATACGACAGCGTAAAGAAAAGTTTGAATTATTATTATGAAAGTTGTAATACAAATCATGTAAACACAACCGATATTTATAGTTTGTAAAATGTAATGATCATAAGAAAATAGCAATGAAATGACTGTAATCCCCCTGTGACCCTAGATAAATTATATATGGTAAAAACCCAAAGTTTCCTTAATTTAAATTTTATTCACGTTCGTATTATTATTCTTTTCATCCATCTGGCTTTTGTATCTAAGACACTACAACAAAATGACCCTATTACAACGGTGGAACACCGTTGTAATAGGGTTTTTACAACGGTGGGCAAACCGTCGTGTCTTAAGAAGTTGTAATAACCTAATATCTTTTACAACTTTTCTGCACTGTTGCAAGACCGTTGTAATATGTATATTTTACAACTTTTTTCCACCGTTGTAATAAGTTTATTACAACAGTTATGCACCGTTGTTGTTTTAATTTTTACATTTTATTACAATTTTTATATTTTACAATTGTAATATATCCACAAATTATATACATATTACTAATAAAAGAATTCATTGCAGAACATATTATCTACAAAACTGAAAATATCAAACAAACTTAAACCATGAACCAAAACAATATATTATTAATTTCAAACTCATCAATTTTTTTACATAATACATTGACAAAACTGAAGATACAAAGGCTTTATAACAGTTCTAACTTTCTTCTGCTCCTGTTAATCTCCTTGTGCTCCTTTTTCTCCTTAATATCCGTTCCTAAGAAAGAAATTATCAAACTGTTAGTGCTGCAGTATAGATTTATGCATATAACAAAAATTGGAAAAATGTGAGTGCACAAAATAAACAGCTAATACAATGCATTCAAACCATTATATACGTAAATAACCTGACCATTATATACAATGCATGTAACGTTGGATGATTCATTTTGTTATATACAATGCACTGAAAAGCTTTGCCGTGGCAAAGCTATGCAGTGCAATCACTTTGCCGCGGCAAAGCTTTGCAGTGCAAAGCTTGTTGCGGCAAAGCTTTGCACTGCTACTTGCAGTGCAAAGATTTGCTGCAGCAAAGCTTTGCACAGCAAAGCTTTGCACAGTGTGCAAAGCTTTGCCGCAACAAAGCTTTGCACTGTAAATAGCAGTGCAAAGCTTTGCCGCGGCAAGCTTTGCACTGCAAAGCATTGCCGCGGCAAAGCTATGCACTGCAAAGCTTTGCCGCGGCAAAGCTATGCAGTGCAATCACTGCATAGCTTTGCACTGCAAAGCTTTGCCGCAGCAAAGCTTTGGCAAAGCTTTTACATAGCAAAGCTTTGCATTGCAAATAGCAGTGCAAAGCTTTGCCGCAGCAAAGCTTTGGCAAAGCTTTGCCGCAGCAAAGCTTTGGCAAAGCTTTTGCACAGCAAAGCTTTGCACTGCAAATAGCAGTGCAAAGCTTTGCAATGCAAAGCTTTGCAAGCTTAGGCAAAGCTTTGCAGTGCAATCACTGCATAGCTATGCCGCAGCAAAGCTTTTTTGCATATTCATCAAGTTTATAAGCAAAATAGCCACCTGTGCCTAGAATTAGAACACAAAATGCACAGACAAACCAAAATAAAACTTGCAAGAACAGATCACAATAATCCCAAGCAGCAAAACCATAGAACCACAAGGCTGCAAAACCATAGAACCACAACAAACACTTCGAAACTTCCTCAAAACCAACAACCAACTAATAGTTCCTCAAATTCCTCGATAACTCAATAAACCAATTCCAAAATCCACTCAACAAGCAAAGAACCCATCGAAAAAAGCAAAATAGACATACCGTAGCAGTTTCGAAATATAGATCTAACCCAAATTAAACAAACAAAATATTACAGCTAATTTAAAACGACTAAAAAGGAGAAACTTAGCTTAATTCGAGATCGCTCGTCGTGAAGGCTCGGGGGTTGGCTGGCGATGGCCGAACTGGTGGTCTGTGGGGGTTTAGGGTTGATGGCGAATCATTGAGGAGGTCGAAGGGGTAGTTGCGAAGTCGGTTATCTCGTGTTACGGAGGAAGAAAAGGGGATCTAGGGTTTTTCTTCAATTCGGTTTTGAGAAATTTGTGAGGCAGCTTGAGTGAATGAAGGGGGTTACGATGGAATTAGGGTTATAAGGGATGGCGGGTCGGGTACGTTTGGTTGGGCCGACGGATCATAAGGGTAAATATACTTATTAATAGTATTAGATATTACTTTTTGTTATTAGTTATTACCTATTAATGTTACATATTAAATATTACTTATAAATGAAATGTTAAATGTTAAATATTGATCATCAAACATTTGATGTTAAATATTAAATTATAAATAATGACGTGTATAAGTTATTATCAAGAAAAACCAATTATAAAAACCCTTTATTACAAATGTCGAGAAAAATCAATTTTTATAAATTTGTTATTGCAATTGTCGTCTATCGAACGTTGCAAATATTTAGTTAATTGTAATATGGTGATTAATTTTGAATTATTAAATATATTGTTACATATTGATTATTTATTAAATTTATTTTTTATAGTTATTATTAGTTAATAATTATTAAATTAAAAAATTACGTTCATCATAGATTATAAACTAATTGGTACATCTTAAAAAAAACATACTTGAACCTCACATGCAAATACATGTGAACTCCACACAGATGAATTATTTGTAAATTATTAATTAATTAAGTAATATTTATTTGTTTACTTATTATTGATTATTAATTATTACTTACTAATTAGTTATTAATTAAATGTTAATTATTAATTAGGATTATTTCATATTAACAATAGTTATTATTTAACTTTTACTTATTTCTACTTAGTTATAATCGAGTAATAACTATTAAAAGCTTATAATGTATATGTCACCTAAATATTAATTAATAAGCAGTTAACATTAACTATTAAACATTAATTACCACTTATTAACTATTAATTATTTAATAAATATTATTGATTCCTAAGTTTATTATTAATTATTAATTATTATTAAATATTAATATAATTAGTTATTAAATATAGATATTATAAACATGAAGTTTGTAATGGGCATCTATTACAACTAACAAAACAAAAATTTGTTAAAAATATGTTTATTACAACTTTAGGGAATGCCACCATTGTAAAAAACCATTTATTACAACGGTGCTTTTACCACCGTTGTAAAAAACCATTTATTACAACGGTGTCTTTACCATCGTTGTAAAAAACCATTTATTACAACGGTGCGTTTACCACCGTTGTAAAAAACCATTTATTACAACGGTGCTTTTACCACCGTTGTAAAATTAAAGTTGTAATATGGTGTTTTTGTTGTAGTGAGATTAACTTAATGTTTAATTAAAAATCAATTATTTAATCCACGTATTAGTCATGTTCTTTATATTAATCATATTCTCTTTTCACAATAGCTCCTTTTTCAAATTTCGCTCGGTTATAATTTCAATGGCTATGGAAGTTAGTGTTGGATATTTTCAAGTTTTCCTTCATTGTTTTTCTTTTTGAAGAGAGAACAAGAGGAAAGAAAAGAAGAATAATCCTACATCTTGAAAAATGAGAGACCATATTTGTTTAAATCTCAGTTCCACATGAGAAGGCCGATTACTTTGAGCATCCAAATATGTGCTTTATTGTGAGGGAAGTCATGCATGCATAACCATCACACACAACCGTCTACAATAGTTTTTGACCGTTGGAATCTGAAGAGACATGACAGTTGACAATAAATGGATGTAACGACCCGGATTTTCGGAGACTTTGGTTATCGACATAAGCTCGATGCCGATAACCAAAACATCGAAAAATCCTGGTAATTAATGAAAGAAATTAGAGGGTGAGAATAGATAAGATAGAAACTTAGAATAGAAGAAGAAGAAGAACACAACATCAGAGTAACACGAACCTCACAGCGGAACGAATAACATATAATAGATAACATAACTTTGAAATATAACAGTTATGTATACAATAGCACTTATCAGAGTACAGCACTTACAACACAGCGGAAATAAACTATAGATATATGATCCAGAAGCCTCCTGCTCCAGCTCTTCAAGTATATCTGTAAATCCCGACTACTTGACTGCCCGTACAAATTTAGGCACCCAAGAGTTTAGGGAAAACAACAAAGTAAACTCCGGGTCAGTCATGGGACTGGTATGAGTAAAACAGTTTAAACAGGTATATGAACAAGTAAACGATATCTCATAAGACCACGCCGCAGAACGGAACGGGTTTTTCCCTTATGAGAATCCAAAATATCTTTATATCAAAAACCTTTTGATATTATAATAATGTCTATGTACAAATAGATATCAACTAGCAGAAACGCTTTCATCTCACGTTCTACATATATAGTATACAATC
Source organism: Allium sativum (assembly GCA_030737875.1). NCBI lineage: Eukaryota > Viridiplantae > Streptophyta > Magnoliopsida > Asparagales > Amaryllidaceae > Allium > Allium sativum. The sequence continues at coordinate 775,131,466 of CM060912.1, forward strand.
AAAATCGTAAGCACGTATTGGGTAATGGATTTCCAACTATGACAAGGTATGGAACCACCTTCCGATCAGTGTACTCTAGGAACGATACACTGGAGTTCAACAAGAACATCTTGTAACTCAGCCACACATGACCGACCACTCATTTCGCTTGAGTGTATTGAATGTACATCTCCAACGGTTGGGATCAGCAACCGTTCCCGTATATATATATGACATCATTGATAGATTTAAGAAGCAAATGAATATTCTCTAGATAGGTGATTATACACCCTACTTCGGTGCGACCGACTTAGCCATGCTGCCTGCCCGATTTCTGTCATTTACTGGTTGATGAGGCTAGAAGCTACGCTTTACCATCACATCAGATTCACTTCGAATGCCACATTGTTAGGTCCATCGGAAATCACTAATTGACGTCTACAACCATACATTACGTGTCAGATAAAAGAAGTTTCCTTCTCCGCTTCCATTCTTGGTACGGTTGAAGAAATCAATGTACGTGGCCTTTCTGGAAATACTCTGTCAGACATTCATTCATACAAGTCATCCTCATTCACTTAGAATGTCACATCGTCATACCCGCCAAATCACAAATTGACTTATCCAAAAATAACACGGGTATACAGCTAAGAGAAACGAATTCCTCCGCCACCAAACGTGAATACGTTTGAACAGATCAACTTACGCGATCCATTGGATATACTCTGTCAGACCTTCGTCCATACAAGTTGTCCTGGGACTGGACAAACCGAAGGCACTATTCCGTATATCCATCTTAGTCACTGTTATCTAAGACTTATACAACAGCCCTTGCATTTTACTCCGTCTTCAATTATCTTTGGCATATATGATTCGCGACGCTTATGCCAATACAGAGTGGTTCTATGGATAATAATCCAACCAGTCTCTCCATGTTAACAACGTTAAAATGGTCAAAACTTCGATAGTCGGTGAATTAACTATCAAAGAAAAACAAGTGTGCAAACAACGATATTATTTCCAAATGGAAATTATATCGAACAAACATCATTTAACATAAATCTCTTTAGTTCATTTATTTACTTATCGACTGTTTCCCTATATTCTAAATTCTTATTTTTTTCTTTTATCAGAAAACATTTCTGATTCTCGTTTGGAAAACATTTCCAAAACTCCTTTACGATCAAACCTTACCATTTTTTAGTCAAGAAGGAAGTCACTCAAGTTGGAGTATAATTACCTCTCAGACCTTAACTGAACAACGTTATAACTTCGAAATGGTCAAAGTTTATCTTTTAATCTTTAACAACTTCTTTACGCCTTTCTCGGATTCAATTTTACTAATCCACTTCTATATTTAAAACATTGGTTATAACGATAACATTGCAATCCCTCCTTTCGAATTTTCTAACTTTAATTATAACTTCTATTCTTATTAGTGAATAATTAACCTAACACTTATTTATTTATAAATAAATAAATCTCTATTTAAACACTGGAAAGTATAAGTACTTTCCCGAATTCGATATAATCGAATTTGCCGATTAACTCTCTTCGAGAAATCTCTATTTGATTAACTCTTCTTCGAATAACCAATATTCGATTAACTCCTTCTCAAATAAACGATATTCGATAACCTTTCTTCGAATAACTAATATTCGATAACTCTTCCTTTTCAAATATCTCATATTTGAAAATCTCACTTCGATTAAACTATAATCGATAACTCCCTTCGATGAAACTAACATCGATAACTCCTTTCGATGAAACTAACATCGATAACTCCTTTCGATGAAACTAACATCGATAACTCCTTTCGATGAAACTAACATCGATAACTCCTTTCGATGAAACTAACATCGATAACTCCTTTCGATGAAACTAACATCGATAACTCCTTTCGATGAAACTAACATCGATATATTTAACTCGACGAACTTAACTTGACTAACTTAACTTGACTCGACTAACTCGACTTACTTGGTTCGACCAATTCGATTCGATTAACTAGGCTCGACTAACTTGACTAACTTAACTCGACTTACTTGGTTCGACCAATTCGATTCGATTAACTAGGCTCGACTCACTTGACTAACTTAACTCGACTTACTTGGTTCGACCAATTCGATTCGATTAACTAGGCTCGACTCACTTGACTAACTTAACTCGACTTACTTGGTTCGACCAATTCGATTCGATTAACTAGGCTCGACTAACTTGACTAACTTAACTCGACTTACTTGGTTCGACCAATTCGATTCGATTAACTAGGCTCGACTCACTTGACTAACTTAACTCGAATTACTTGGTTCGACCAATTCGATTCGATTAACTAGGCTCGACTCACTTGACTAACTTAACTCGACTTACTTGGTTCGACTAATTCGATTCGATTAACTAGGCTCGACTAACTTGACTAACTTAACTCGACTTACTTGGTTCGACCAATTCGATTCGATTAACTAGGATCGACTAACTTGACTAACTTAACTCGACTTACTTGGTTCGACCAATTCGATTCGATTAACGAGGCTCGACTCACTTGACTAACTTAACTCAACTTACTTGGTTCGACCAATTCGATTCGATTAACTAGGCTCGACTCACTTGACTAACTTAACTCGACTTACTTGGTTCGACCAATTCGATTCGATTAACTAGGCTCGACTAACTTGACTAACTTAACTCGACTTGTTTAACTTAACTTATTTCTCAACTCGATCAACTCGATTAACTCCTATCGAATAACTAATATTCGATTAAACTCCATTCGCTTTACTCTAGATCGCAGCGATCACAATGGTTACGCCTGACTCCCTCAGGAAACATCCGACCGCCGTAGGCTATTTACAGCCCTGCGAATTACGCTAGCAGTCGTACAAGATGGCAACTTCCCCTGAATACTATGTTTGACTAACTCTGTCTCAAATAACTATATTTGATTAACTCTAGTTCGTTTTAACTCTAATCGATTAACTCTAACTAATTAACTTCAACTGGTTAACTCTAACTGATTAACTCTAACTGGTTAACTCTATTTGACTAACCCGACTTGACTAACCCCTTTCGAATAACATATTCGATTAACTAACTTTCGAATACCATATTCGATTAACTAACTTTCGAATAACACATTTGATTTACTCCCTTCGAATACCATATTCGATTTAACTCCTTTCGAATGTCTATATTCGATTAACTTTATTCACTTTATAAAGATTTCCTTTTTAACAACATTTTATTCATTTGAAAAGATTTACTTTTAAATAACGGTTCTACACTTTAAAAATGATTTCCTTTTTATAATGTTCCCTTTCCAATTCTATTTGTAAATGGTTTACAAATATTTCCTTTTCAAATTTATTCTTGAAATATTCTAACTCCTTAAATTCCCGGGAAAATTCGCCATAACCTCCTTTGTATCGGGAGCATCGGGAAAATCCCCAAACTCGCCACACAGGCCTTTCCATTCAAAAAGAAATGTTTTGAATTTATTTCCTTTTCAAATATCTCCTATTTATAAATATTCCAATTTATAAACATTTCTTATTTATAAATATTCCACTTTATAAATATCTCTTATTTATAAATATTCCATTTTATAAATATCTCTTATTTATAAATATTCCATTTTATAAATATTCTATTTTCAATATCACTTTGAAAATTCCCTTATCAACATTCCGGCATGTTATGGTATTCAATCATATCAAATCACGATGTTCAATATCGTCCAAGTACATATAATCGCCCACAGTTTTTATATCACATCATATAACAATATATGAAAAACAATAAAATAACTGTTGAGGAATCCAGTCGGATTCCTCCAACCTGTTTCCCTGCATCACAGATGTTAGACAATAGAATAACATCGATTTCACTTCACTGTTAAATATTCTGATAAACAGAATCGACATATAGATATTTAACAGTTTATATATATATATACATACATATATATATATATATATATATAATATTTCTACTAACTGACTAGCAGTTCAATCAATCAACCAACACACAGCAATCAGACAATTTTAACAGTTCAAAAAAATACAACATGAAAATATAAACTGTTCAGAGTTGGTGAGTTTTACTCACATTGGCGCGTTAATCGTTAAATAACGGTTTGCGTTATTTGACTGCGACGGGCAATTTATTTCGCCATAATTTGTAACTAGCTCGGATTCACTCCCAGTTAGTCTCATGTTGTAGCTGACGTCCATACGATCTCGACGCAATTTACGGTTAATCAAACTGATTACGTATGAGAGAGATATGAAATTTTCGAAGTTAATACATATTTAATATAAAATAAACTTGGAAATTAAATTCCTAAATGGGCCTCACCCCTTTGTTTCTCACTTGGCCCACTACCAATTTAACCCGACCGCAAGTGCTTCTCTGCCAAACTAAACCAGAGAACGCGAGCTCCAGGTTCTGGCCATTTCCGATTTTCAATACATCTCAAACCTCCCCATCTCTTCACCGATTCTCAAATAAATGCCACCATTTCTCCTCTCTAACACTCCTCCTTCTACCCTTATCACCCGTATAGAACTCGAACTCCACCCCTCAGTGACGTTCGAACAGCTTGCGGATGCTACCAGCAATTTCGAGCGAACCTTTTTGAGTTCGGAATCCACAATAAAATGCATACAAGCTCGATTTCATCAGCTCACTCCAAATCTAACAACCAATTCGTTGTTCGATGCTTACATCTCTCCAAACATGGAACCCTAGGCGACGCTAGAAAAATTCCAACACCCAGAACTAACGCCGAACCCTTTAAAATGGGTATAGAACTGAAGCATATATCCATACAAACTCATATACATATATAATTTGATTTATGAGAATTTTTTTGTATTTCTCCTTGATTTTTCGAAGATTCAAAATTTCCTGCAAAAAAGAATGTTACGGCGGAAATTCATCTGTTGACTTTGAATGGGAAATTAGGTTTAGAAAAATATAGAGGGGTATTTATAGTGCTTTCGAAATATCTAGATATTTTACAAAGGGAATATTCCCGGTATATTCCTTTTTTGATAATTTGTTTTACCTTCTAAAAATTGCTGTGATCACACACAGTATTCAAAAATCACGAAACTGGACATGTATCTAGAGTTCGACATTACGGTCCCAACGAAACTGGTTTCGTCGAATTCCGACTCCGTATGCTCACACAGCGTATTTTTAACTGTCAAAATACTGACTGTTTTACACTCTAAAAATCCGTACGACCACACAGTGACTCTAAAAATCACGAAACTTGACACCTAACAATAATTTGACAATGCGGATCCAACAAAACTAATTTCGTCGAATTTCGACTCCGTTTGCAAAACTGGCTATTTTTAAAGCTCTGGATGACCCATTTAAATATATAAATATATTTAAATATAATTAAATTAAATACTTTAAAATAAATATTATCGTCTCTATTCACAGTGGAATACCATACAGCTCTAGAATATTCCTCTATGAATTTCTAGCTTGATATTTCAAATCTGGGTCAACCCGATATTCGATTTATATTGAATTTCCTTTTTTAAAAATATAAATAATTCCTTTATAAATAATAAAGGAATTCTACAGCGACTTTTCTGAAATTTGATTTGGACATATCTCAAAATCTACACGACGAAATCCCGATTTTTCTCTTCCACTAGAAAGATATACTCCACCAGCTCCACACGTTTCTTGTTTCACAGAAATCCGATTTAAAACGAACCCTGTACATTCAGTTGAAGTTCAAATCGCCAAATCGCGAACTGCAGCGCCATTTCAAGCTCGATTTTAATTATATTATAATTATACGTTCAAACTGAAGTCGATTGAATATATTCGTCAATATAATTCAACTCTAAGCTAAATTAAATCTCGGGGATGACCCAGTTTACATTATATTGTCAATTCCAATATTTTTGATTATTTCTGAATTAAATATATTATTTAATTTATTATTTTAATTTAAATATTCCCAGTTATTTAATTCCACGACCATTTAATTCACTATATCACTATATATATAATTAAATAAATTAATTATAACACCTCTGATAATGCGGGTCATTACAATGGAGGTGGTTGTTAGTGATGAGTCTGAATCATTGGAAAAGACGCGATGATCCTTTCTCTTACTATTCTCTATTTCCAAATCTTACATCATTAGAATCAAAAACAAAGTGTTCTTGACTAGATCAAGATCGTATAAACCTTAATTCTGCTTATGTTTTTCCAATACTTCATTGGATCTTGAAGTCAGTAGAATAATCCATTTATATCTATTGGGTTTGACTATTGTCTGAAAGAATCTATTCTTTAAATCCCAAAAGTTAGAAGTATGACATTAATATTCACTACAACAAAAGTCAACTTTCTTAGCAGGGGCCTACGGCGTTTTTTAACTTGTTTCTGTAAACGCTCCACGTTCCCATAAAATAATTTAAGTTTCATCTCCACCGCTGTTAATAATTAGCGCGCTGAACTATTTTCATTTCCCTCCATTTCATATGTTTTCCCCCAAAATTTTCATACATTTTCCCCCAAATTTCTTCATATGCCTTTGCCCACCGAGAAAAGCAACGTACCTAATTTCTTCGTCCAGTTCAAATTTCCACCTTCGCATTGGTCTCCGTTGTTCTATCCTCTGTTGCTGGTGAAAGTAAGCGTTCGACCTATCCTTTGTTGAAAGCTCCATAAGATCAACAACCAATTTTCGAGTTTACTTTTTATACATGAAAACAATGTAGGAGATTTCTAATTGGAACTCAGAATTGAAGTTTCAGCTTTCAATTTAGGATAATTTGTATTTTATTTCTTACATGACTTAGAAACTGTGTATAAATTAATTTTTCTGAATTCATGTTAGACGAACAACATCTGCGCAGCCATAGAAGGGGATCTCAAGCAACATAGAAGAACATAGCTAGTGAAATTGTTCTTTCCTGATTCAGTGGGTTAAGTCCTTGTGTTATCAATTGGTTGGGGAAGTAAGCTGAATTCAGAAAAGGTATATTCTTGACCAATCATCTTTGAACTGTCTATTGTAAGTTGATTAAGTAGGTCTTACAATCAAATATGATGTCATGAGCCTGATTTTGATAGGAGTTTCAGCATCGTTACGTTCACACCATGTATGCCACATTGTCACTGTAATTGCCACACTGAGCTGCCTGTACATTTGATTAGTTAGTCTAAGATTATCTAGGTCAGCAACAATTTGATTGAGAATAGGACTACTGATCTTTGTCACTCTTAGTTTATTTTTTATTTTGTGCCAAAAGTTGAGCGAATATTGATAGTTAAAAAAAAATGCGCTCTGTCTTCATTGTGCTGGTTGCAAAGCTTACAGGTAGGATCAATAGTGTTGTTCCGCTTGCTAACTATATATTTTGTATTTTGTTTTACGTACATTCAAGTAGAGTGTTTATGGACATTTTAGGGGCGCAAAACTAGTTCCAAATCATCTTACACCAGCTTAGCTCCACTGATCTACTTCTCACATGCTCCCAAGCAGACTTAAAATCAAAATCTCCACTTGAATTAGGAAGTCAGTGCCAAAAATCCGCTTTGGCCTGAGGAAACATATTGATGTTTTTAATGTCCTGAATGTTGCTAGTAGGCAGACCATCCATGTTATTCTTCCATCTATGATTGTTAAGAAGCGTAAAAACCGTTTTTTCTGGGACTATCCTCCAAGCATAAATAAAAACTATAACTTTCTAAAATCAAAATCGCATTAAAAAAGTCTTTATTAATTTATAGCGAAATTCATTTACTTTCCCTAAATGCATTCAAAATTCGGTAACTCTTCATTTCCTTTTTGTTTTTTTTATTGATATTTCAAGATGGTTGTTTTTGTAGATATATTACAACTACTTTTATTTATTTTCAATTAAAAACTTGATTGCTAAGTCTGGTTGTTCAATAGAGGGCATGATGGATTATGTTGATAATAGTTTGGTTCTTTCTCATGAAAATAGTTGGTAATTTGATTAGGTTGCCTGATATTAAAAGTATTTATTCCTGCAACCATGTCCATCATAAAGTTGTACACAATGAGTTTTACTTTAGTGTACCCAATACTGTTGGCTTTAGTGTTGACAGGATCTATGGTTTATTTATGATGTATGTGGCTACGGACGGTGTCACCTGGTGTAAGAACGCGATCACCTTCATTTGAGAGTTAGTTCAGTTATTTTTTTCAGAGGTCATTAAAAATTAAGGCTTCTTTTTGGTCCACAACAACGAGGTAGGTAAATCCTAGATATCCGTAGAGAGCCACAATATTACAAAATAACATATTTACAAAAATATTCAACAAAAATCTCAAAATTTTATATTATGGTATATTAATATTTATTTTTTATAATGCATAATATTTACCATTGAAGTAAAACGAGGATTGCTTGTCAGTTCGATGTTTTGTGAATAATTACTGCATTTTGAATATTTGAATGTCTTTATACTAAGACTTCTTATGCTTTATACGAAGGACTCACATACCCTAAAACAAAATTTTCCCTGCCCTTAAGGGGAACTCAGCAGACCTAAATGGGTCCATTCTCTCTAAGAGCAGGGATAATTTTGTTGTAGCGATCAATCCTTCATTGGTGCAATGCCTACGGTATATGTTTTTTGAATGTTTACACCACAATCCATAATTTTTCAGCCTAGATATCAACATTTAAATATTTCTTTTTGTCATGTCATCTCAAAATGCATCATTTTCCTCTTAAAAAATTACATTTTTGGACAATTAGCAAGGCTTAACCTTACAAATTGGCATTGGCCAGTCAATGTTTACCAACTAGGCTTAAGATCAAATATAATACGAGAAGGACGTGTTGAATACTTTTCGCTATGTAAATTAAAATAGGGATTAAGGTGTTCACAAATGCGTGAGGACATGAACTAATACAACTATGTCGGTCCTAAGTAGGCCGGACGGCAGTAGGTTTTATGCCTTGCAGAGCTATATAGCTATTTATGTGCAAGAAATAAGAGCAAGAGCAGCAGCAATGGGAATGGAAGAAATGGTTTTGAAAATTGAATAACTAAAGAATGATATTAAAAATACCGACACAGCGACCACAAACCACATTACAACACACCCCTCCCCGCATGTAGTTGGGGAAGGGGGTGCACGGGGGTGGGGGGTACAACCCAGCCAAAGGGGAAAACAAAAACTGACAGCTCAAAATTAAATATGATTCAGATCAAACCTTAGCATGCTTATCAAATAATATATCCATGATTGGACAGGAAAATAGTGTATGGCACAAAGCGACTGAAAGGAAATAAATTCAGGCTCTTGATTTAAAAGCTTAAAAATTAGACAATTGAAACAAATAACTGCCTCATGGAATCTATTCCGGTATCCAAATAATGTAGGCATGTGTTCAGAGTTAACAAGCCAAATTAGCAGGCCATTTTAGTACGAAATATATAAACAGTGCTGACAATAGGTAAACCTGTATAGTGAGAGGGATTAAGTCAAGATCACTCATGCTTATGTCCATCCTCTCATCCATCCGTAACTTTCCACTATTCACACCAAGCAATCTTGTAAACAAATTTGGTTAGTTTGATAGTACAAAAAATATTAATATACGTTAGCGTAAGACTCTTGATAACCTCGATGTTGGAGACAAAAATTGACTCTTGATAACCTGAATGCCTCCAACAATTGCTTTTTGAAAATCTGCATAATGACTAACTTTGAACTGGTATGAAATAGCATCCAACTATATGTATATATAATAATAATAAAAAATAACAAGACAACCAGACTTTATACTAGGCCAAAAAAATCCAACATGAGTTCAAGGCTGATAAGACATTCAATATTTTCTTATTTCATTTATGGTTACGCATTTATATAGTTAAAATTCCACCTGTAAAAAGTATTAAGTGAATGTATTCAGTAATAATGTCGTATTTGGACTAAAAATGCATGCCTAGATTATTTCTCATAGAGGAAATATAAAACATATTAAATGATATCAAGAATATATTTTGATATTCGAGTTACTGTCTCTACCGCTAATGAAAAGTAAATTGTTTTAGCTACCAAATGTACGTGATGCGGTTTTTAATAGTATACAATATCATATTTGAACTAAAAACGCATGCTTAGGCTATTTTTCAAAGAGGAAATAAAAATATATTAAACATATACATATATATTACAATTTTTTTAACGACGTCCATATTTTTTAATTTTCATTAAACATATAACGTGTGATGTATGTTTATTTAGTGAAATAAACATATTAAACATATACATAGAAGAAATTGATGTTTATTGGTTCTAACTGGCCGGTGCAACAGATAAGATTAAATAAACCATACGTTGAGATCCATGTAGTACAGGTATGCGCACAATTAAATTTCATGCAACAATTTATATACGTAATTTTGTAATATATTTTATATATAATCGTCATAAGCTAACCATGAATGTTGATGTGAATATAGCTATGCGGGTATACAGCAGCCTTATGCAGGGGTTTTAAGCACAAAGTATTTTGTGGAACACAACTCATTAATTTTTTCGTCAGGTTAACGATCACAGAAAAAAATAAAAAAAAGGGCATTTTGTTCGGCCCAACGAGTTAGAAGCCCATAAAGAAACGATGCATAAAATATTTGGGTTGAGAATTAATTTAAAAAACAACTGCATAGATTAACTGATATATATGTATACGTATATACACATATACATATACATATATGTGTGTATGTGTGTGTGTATGTATATATATATATATATTCCTTATCAAATAAGAAATATTTGGAAGTGTACTGGCAAATTCAGAAGTGCATTTATGTGAAGTCTTCACTTGTAATCTGCTGCTTTTTCCAACACAAGCGTTGATCATAATTTCAAATAAATAACACAAGGTTGCAAGATTATGATATATGGCCACTCTTGTTGGTATGTACATGAAAGTTGGTAGTATAACTCGAAGAACGCTATCAGTTTCTGTTTTGGAAGAAAAAAAGTTAACATGTTTATTTAATGGGTGCGTCCATGTATTAACCTCATCAATATAATACTTATAGACTGCATGCATCTGTTTTCATTTACCAATTGGTCACTGTAAAGGTAGGGCCTTGCTAGCGGATACTTCGACCACAACACTCTACACATCTTACCTATTTTATTTACTTTGAATGCAAGCTTTTGTCCGGATTGCTCAAAATCACAGTTTCAAAATGCTGCAATTTTCAGGATCCAACTCAAAAACACTTTAATCTCTCTGGTAAGACGGTGTGACTAAAGTTCTAGTAGTTTATTTTTCTTCAATATGTTTTTCAGTAATATTTTTAGCAGTGTAACTTACCTTTTTTATTGGCATACTGAACTAGTATACATTGTCAACAAACCAAATAAAACCTGACAAAAACTGTTTCTCTTGTATAACTTCTTTCTTTTTACATAACCTTTTAATTTTGGAGGCGAGATTTAAATTAAACGAAGAATGGCAAGAAGTGTCTATATTTTGCTCAAATGGGATGCATTTTTCGATCTTCAAAAAGCATATTAGTTCGCAAACTAGTTAAGGCAAAAAACGAAGAGGAGAGACTTCAACTGAAACCAGATAACATCAAAACCACGACGGAGTGGAAGAAGTTTATTAAGCTGAAAACAAATCCGGAATTTAAGGTGAACCATTCAAAATATATTTTTGTCTTTATGATTTTTTTTGTGTATGTGATCCACTTTCAATTCAGTTTTAGCTATTAATGAAATGCAAACATTCACAGTTACAAAATATTGGCTTACACTAGTTTATAAATAGTGATGTTAATTCTTTGTATAATCTTTTATTTGTTTTTGAATATTTCAGATGGTAAGTGATAAACTCAAAGCCCTTCAACAAAATCAGATGCCACATACAAGCAGCCGTAGAGGTATGGCTCGATTGGCTGAAGATTTAGTAACAAGAAATAATTAATTTACCATAATATTTATTAAGTAAGTAGCTAATATGATTTGTTTTTTTAAATGATCGTTTGAATGTAGAAAGAGGAGAGCAACGATTCTCCGGTCTCTAGGGTTGATGTGTGGGTCAAATCTCATATTAGAAAAGATGGCAAACCAGTGAACGTCGTTGTTGCTGATAAAATTTTAAGCACTTTTTTTTAATAATAATGTGATAGTTTGATGTTAGTGCATACAATACCAATGTTAATCTCTATAGGAAAAAATTAATAGTGTTGCCGATGGATCACATTCGGGCTCAATAATCGGTTACAAAGGCGATGCGCTATCTCAAGTGCTTGGACCCAATAGACCCGGACGATTAAGAGGAATGGAAAGAGGCATGACCGCCACCAAGGCAATTTTGTCACATGCTAGGGATAAACAGACAATCCAAATGCAAAATCAAATTTCAGAATTAAAGGCGATGGTTCAAGCGTTAATGAAAAATCAGGTAAATGCACCAATTCCTCTTTCATTTCTTGATTTGGAGTTCAGACCATTCATTCAACAGAGGCAGAAACTGCACAAATCTCTCTCTGTTTTGTATGCATGGTTAGACAAGCAAATAAAATAAAATCTTTTATAGAACTTACAGTTAGTTATAAACATTGGTCTAAGCACATTAATTATCGTCTGTGTATGGATGAACTTTTAATGATGTTGACCAACTTAATTTGTATCCTCACTACTGTGCATTGGTTCATTTTTTTTCCAATACTGTCGCGTTCCTCCTATACAATCATTTATATAGTATCAATTACTCTACAGTCCACTGTCTCTGCATTTTGTTTTAACTGTCAGTTTGTAAGGTTGTTTAAGTTGTTTTACCTGTCAGTTTTTAAGGGGAAGAACAATACATGTGCAATTGGAAAAAGAAATATGAATAATGATAAATACCCAACAATCAAGGCTTGGGTGCGAATCTAGACTAGTTCTTAAGAACCTCCTTAGTACCAATATGAAAAGCCTTAGTCAGGACATTGTCGGGCACAGGCGGTGTCCCTGCCAAATGACTATTGAAAGAAGCAATCACAGCAGCATGCACGACCCCGTTATTCTTCTAAAAATGAACTGGGCCCTTTGGAAAAGCTAACACTTCCCCTTTGACAGTGGTATTTGCCACGAGCTTGTTAGCAGTGGCGAAGAACCTTACATCCAAGGAGTCTTGTAAAACGTAGACGATCTCAGTCGCACGTGGGTGGGTGTGAGGTAGGTTGATGCCCCCTATTGCATAGTCTATTCTTGCCATGGACACTCCCAGTGTGTTCAGTCCTGGTATCTGAAGCACATTGGTGGTTGTGACCAGTCAACCAAACATGTTGCTTGTGTTCCCTGCTCTGGCTATGCCCATGAACGAGAAGTCCGCCCCTGTTACGTTCACCACGGGCTTGCATACAAACCCATTTATCTTTATACCTATAATTTCACGAGCTTGTTAGCAGTGGTGATCAACAATAACATTAAAACGATATATGTATTTTGTTCAGTTTGAATTTAAAATAATGTAACTATAATGTTTGATTTTTCTTTTAAGTTTCTAAAAATTTATGTTAAAGAAATTATTTCAAATAGTATTCAGCTTTATGAAAATTGAACATGGCAAACTGATGCCAACAGTATGTGATTCAACCACCACTAGACAAATATGTTGGGAACATGGTTAGTAAATTATTTATTCATGGTCAGTTGAGAATTACTAAAGTTTTTATTCATGGTTAATGTATATTTTTATTCATGTTGGCAAACCCATGGTCTCTAGAGCGTATGTCTAGACTCTAGAGTGTTTGATAGCGAGTTCTCCTTAACGAAAAATAGAAATATTATTATAATTTTTTTTTGTACAATATGTAAGCATACTTTATTCAAGCTGTTCATTTTGATGTCTTGAGAGTTAGAACTTATAACCTCTTCAACCTCAGTCCAAAGCGTTGTAACACTAGTCAATCGGAAAAAAGTACCCTACTTTTTCTTTAAAAAAATGTTACCAGCGGGAATGTAAAGACAGGGCCCTTGGAATGAGATCGACCTGAAGGATTCGTGCTCTCGCTTGTTCGGTAGGATGAGCAAACTCGATTTTGCGATCTAATCGACCAGCTCTTATTAGAGAAGGATCAAGTATGTCAGCTCTATTAGTTGCTGCTATGACCTGAAAATAAAGTAACGAGAGAAGGATACACAGAACATTATACCATGAAGGAGTCCAAATGAATCCTCTAATTTGTTATTTTAATTGAATTTTGAATTAGATTTCGTGAATTGAATCAACTCATAATTTGAGAGATCAAATTTTAAAGGGGGTCCAAATCATATGACTTATGTTATCTCTAGACACATATCAGGCTCAATTTGAAACTGGTACAAGCTGTATAAAATTTCTAACCAATATACATTTAAATCTTCAACCTATTTTGTTGCATCATTGATCTATAATACAGGAGAGATACAGCTTTCTTGTAACATAAAAAGTTACACAAATAGCAAAAGGCGGATATCACATGATCTCTGTTTAAAGGAGAGAACAAAAACACACCAAACAAAGAACAGAAAATTGTATCTTCATACAACGGTACATGAATTTTTTTGAAATTTATAACGTTAGGCGGTAATCCATTCAGCAATTTTTCTTGCTTTGCTTCTCCATAGTCTGCTATATGGTGAACCTGGAGAAGCCATTTGTTCATTTTGCTGGAATAAGCTTTAAACATATTAGCTAACCATGTCTCATGTTCTTGTCAGTACAGCAGTATGATGGGAACAATAAATTTATATAATGCCACAAGCATGTGGATACTGGTGTAAAAGAGTTGGACTTTGGCCTGATGCAAAGACAAAGACAACTAACTGCCACAAATTTATCACTCAGTAAATCAAGATAATAGCAATGCCAACCATGGCTATTTTCTTATGAGTTCAGTTTTAACAAATTAAAAATTATTTACTCCACCTTAGAACCATGGCTTTTCTGTGGTGGTTTCTGACTGCAGTTTCCTCTCTTTGCAATATCTAGCTTGTTGCATCATTGTGACTCAGTAAATAACATTCTCATAACATCGTCACAGATGAATAAAAGCATATGCATTTATATAGCATAGTTTTCTAATGCAAAAGCATGCAAAACTTGAACAAATTCCATTGAATTTAGACTTGCATGTATAGACATTGATTAAGCAGTAAAACATCATTCTTTGGAAATAGCATTATTCCATTGATCTATGAGTACAGAATACAAGTAATTTTCAAAATGTTTTGCTGGCAAAAAGAATGGCAACAAACACAAACAGATTTACTCAGCTCGTAACAGTTAACAAGTGTAATCCCTTTTTTGCATGTTAATTTTACTTCTTTTTATGCTGCTTTGAACCTGTTTACCATTGGGTTTGCTTTATCTTGCTCTAAGCCTTTTTGCTATTGTTGAATTCACTCTTGTTATAACCATAATCATTTTGGCTCCTACTTATATCTCTTGTTTTTCCTTCAACCTTATTATAATCATGAAGCCGTTCTGGTACACCAAAACTTTGTACTCGTATCATTAACGTTATCCATTAAACAAAATCTCCTGCAACTATTCCTGCAGCTCTTTTACTAAATACAAGTAATATCAATTAATTTGTTAAGGAAATTGGGTTTTGGTTGATAAAATCTGCACATTTCTTCTTTGTTCTGTTTGTAAAGCTTCATTTGTAATATACTCCAGAAACAATGTTAGCTTAAAATGTTGAACAAGATGGATGGATAATTTTGAACTAGCAATTTTTACAGGAACTTTTACTTGTATAGGATCTTTTGTGCCATCTGCAGAGTATATATTATCCGATGCTTTCACTTTCACAGGAGCTTTTGCAATTTTTGATTAAAAAAATTCTATGCTGAATCGCATCTTGTCTAATTGGAGTTTCAATATAACTAGCAATTTTTGACATGTTCCCGTGCATTTTGGAAGCTACCAACTGTTTTTTATGATTAACTTAGCTTTTGAACGTACTAACAATATTGAATTTTTTCGCTTTACAGATGCATGGACGATGATGTTGATGGAAAACTATATGGGCCGAAGTTAATCATGTGCGAAGACTTTATTTTGGTTTGTAAGAATATTTTGATTTGTAAGACTATATGTAGTACTATATTTTGGTCGCTACTACTTATGTATATGTGTATTTTTGGTATAACACTACTATTTTATGAACTATTGTGGACCTATTGTGTGTTATTGATGTAAGAATACTGCATGTTTTAGTTATAAAATTTTATTTGTTGGTTACGAATTATGTGATCAAAATAAAATATGCTATCAGAATGACATGGTAATTTTGAATTGGGGCATCTATGTAATATGCAGAATTTAAATTGGTATAAGCAGCTAGGTTGATTTTATGACTTTTTACGGCGTTTTTTCAACGTCATTGAAAATTTTCATGGCGTTTTTTTCAATGGCGTTTATAAAACGCCATAAAAAGTTTTTTTAAAATTTGACGTGAAAACAATTACAACAAATCATAATCGCTGTAAAAAAAAATATCACAACAAAAAAAAATGCTATAGATTCTTTTAACAAAATGTAAGGAACGCTGATAATTTTTTTTTAGCATTATAAAACCGCTGCGAAATATATTTATTGGCATTCAAAAACCGCTAGAAAAAAGTTATACAAAATTAACATAAACGCCATGAAATGTATTAACAGCACAGTGAAAACGCTGTCATTTCTTCTTTTCATGGCGTTTATTTACATCCATGGTTTTCTACTTACTTTTAACTACATGTCGATACACAAAGTCCTCAAAAACGCTATGAATTTTTTTATGGCGTTTTTTAAACGCCATCAAAAGCCTTTTTTGTTGTAGTGATTTTATTCTTCTTCATCTCAAACCGCAAATTTTTTAATTGAATTTCAGAAAATATCTTTTACCATGAAAGGTTCGAGCATCCTGTAAGTCATGAATCAATACTTAACTCGAATGGAGCATTTTGATGAAGATAATTTGACTCATGGGAAAGAGATGATGATTCTTTTTCCTAATTACCATCAAATTGTACTACATTTTGGAAGATGGATTGAAAGTAATATCATAGAAACCTAACAAAGGATGATGTTGCTCTAACGAAAAAACATGCAAAGTACACAGAGGATGATTATCTACGTAGGGGGAACCGTTTAAAGTCATTGTCGATTCCTAACTACAACACACATAGGACCTTCAAATCTGCAAAGGCGCTTTGGATTATATTGAAAAGAAAATACTGTATATCTATGGCAATTAGCGAGAAATTTCTTGTTTGTAATTTTATCAGTTTCAAATTGGTTGCCAATAAGTCCGTATTAGAACAAGTAAGCAAAATCTTATTATTGATAAATTAACTTAAGATGCTAAAATAGGTCTCCTTAACTCTTTTACTGTTTTAGTTATAATTTCAAGACTCCATAATTATTGGAATGGTTACAAAAAAATTGAAGCATGTAGAAATAAATTATAATTTAGACTATTTACGGCGTCATCTTCGTATTGAAGAGGACTCTCGTAAACGAGAACTAGATGATAATCTTCAAACTGATACCCATTATAAGGAGGATAATGTTGAAATAAAAAACAAATTGAAGGCTAAGAAAGAGATATAGTTTAAAAAGAAAAATTATTCCAAGAAAAAGAAAGAAAGGTGCTTTTATTTCTATAATAAGTCCAACCACTATGTCCACGACTCCCGTCTACAAAATAAATAACAAAAATGAATGTGATCAGAAACTCTCTTGTGGTTGTAGTGCAAGACGCAAACTATGTTAGTGGCATAGACAATGACTAAAGGCTTGATATTGAAGCAACCATTCGCATTTGAAAAGACCGTAGTCTGCTTAAGACTTACAAAGAAAATAATAGAGAAACTAACAAAGTTACTAGAGCAAATAAGGTACCAAGCATAGTTATGAGAAAAGGCATTACAGAACTTCCGTTCAACACAGGAATACTTTCTTTTTACATTAGTCTATTTTATGTACCAGATTTACAAAAGAATTTGGTCACTGAATACCTTAACAAAGGAGGATTTAAGATGGTGTATGATACGGATAAATTAGTGTTGTCTAAGAATATAAAATTCATTAGATAGGGATACTCTTGTAACGACATGATTAAGTTGAATTTAATAAAGAGATATTTTATTTATTTATTTAGGTGATTACGTTAGTTTATGACATAGAAGACTAGGACATGTTAGTTATAATTTCCTTTAGAAAATGCATAAATTAATGGTTTCTTCTTCAATGCGAAGATTTCTTTGAATCTGTTCTATTGTGAAATCCTCCGTAGAATGCATAAGCTTCTTTTGATAATCACTCTACTTACTAGGGAATTTATCCATCACAGCCCCAACTTGCAAAGCCTCAGCGATGGTGATCTTAACATCCCTTAATCTGTTGAATATCACTTGCAGCTCATGTACTTGGTTTAGAACAAAGACATTATCAAGCATTTTAAATTCAAAGAATTCAAAATTTAAAAACTTATCTGCTTCGTGCTTCTCATTACTGTATTTCGTCTCCAATGCTATCCATATTTCCCAAGGCGATTTAACAGAAGTAAAGAGATCATATGTACGATCAGATAGTGTATTGAAAATATATCCCCTACAGACGATTTCATCTTCTTCTCTTTTATTTCATTGTGCAATTAGTTCTTTGGTATCCTTATCAGTAGGCCACTAAAAGAAAGATTATTATTTTCGACAACTTGGGGAGATGGCTTTTGACAACCTATTTTCGACGGCTTTCGACGGGCCGTCTACAGCCGTCGGAAACCGTCGATTGTATCGAATATCGTGGCAACCGAGAGCTTTCTTCCTCATCCCTCTTCCCCACTTCGCAATTCCAGCTTGGGTTCTAAAACCCTATATCCCCATTTTCTTGATTTCTGGCCTCCAAACACTAATTTTTTCATGTCGAATCCTTCTCAGCTTCTAATCAAACCTCCATCAAGTTCAATTTCAGGTATTATCTCACGTTTTGCTTAAAAATTCAATTTACACATATATCCTATATTTGTTCAAATTAGAAAATTAGGGTTATTTGTTGAGTGCAATTGTTTTTAATGGTGTTGTAGTATGTTATAGCATCGTATTATATGTGTATTTCATGCGTTACATTGACATTGAAAATTTTGTGTGTAATATTTGATTGTAAATCAACGACAATGACATATGTTGATGTGCTAATAAATTTGTAGGTAGATCTATGAATTATTGTTTAGACGAATTGAGGAATCAAAAATTAGTTATTTATTTGTTGCATTTTTGTGGTAAAAAGTTTCAAGTAGGTAGTATTATTAGAAAGTGCTTTCATCATGGATGAATTTCGAACATGGATTATTACTTCCAATTGGGCAATTTATTATGATTACTTTGATTTCAAAGTTATGGCACTATCGGATTTCATTTTTAGCAATTTAGGATATCTGTGTGTATGTGCCCCATTGTGCGCTTGTCATTCTTGTATATGTGTTAGTTGACATACGAAAAAATGAATGGATGAACTAGGAATAGTACATCGTGCAAATTTTGACTTATGCACAAAAAAGCATGAGTCCAAATTCTAGTCGAGTCTATTGAAACGAAGATAATAGTAAATTGACTTTAAGTTGATTAAAATGTCAAGCAGACGTGATAATTAAAATATTTTTGTGTTGTAGTACAACTGTATTTTTATAGTAAAATGCGCACTTCTAATTGACTAATATCCCCTAGAGTGTATTCGGCCCCGTCCGACGAGTGTTGTACATGATCGTTATATAAATAGTCGTTTTTGTCAAATTAAAAAACGACATTTTATATTCATCTGGTGCAATATTTGTTGGATTTGTCCGTATATTGGACAAGTTATAAACGCAGTAAGCATCTACATTTTGTATACTACTTGGTTTCAAAAGATTCACAAAATTTCAGTTCAATTTTTCTTTTTGTTTCCTGCGTACATGTGTACAATGCAGGAAACAAAAGGAAAATGCCGCCGAAATTTTATTGAATCATTTAAGACGAAGTAGTATACAATTGTAAACATTTACTGCGTTTATAATGAGAAGTAGGATGCCTAACCACGTAAATGAGTTGCATTAAAAAAATGCCAGATTGGAATTTTTTTAACTAAATGAAAATGTTATTTGCTATCAACCATTATATATACGTGCATTTTACAACCATAAAAACAAGTTTTTTTGAATTTGTATTGTTGTATATAAATATTAATTTTTGAACTTATGACTAAATTTCTCAAACAGGAAAAATGATTGATTGTTTTGTTGATCGAAGGAGTTGGATGTACCAAAGAAGAGGACAGAGAGGTTCAACAAAAGAAGTTTTTTATAATGGTATAAATGTCTTTGTTGAATTCGCTTTAAGTAATAACAGAAGCAATCCTGAAATTCGTTGTCTGTGTAGCAAGAATAAACATTTGAAATATCTGTTATCCGATGTTGTGAAAGTCCATTTGTGCAAAAACAGATTCGTACCCAAGTATTATTTTTCGGATCGTCATGAAGAAGTTGTATGAAGTATCATTTAGAGACTGAGGTAGAAACCGCTGTTGATGAAAATGTTAGTACGACCCGTATTGAAGATATGGTCAAAGATGTCGCACGATCAATGTTTCCTATGGTTGCAGTTGACGACGATGATGGAAATGATGAAGAACGAATATTGAAGCTGAGAAAATTTATGATTTGTTGGATAATGCTAAGTAACCTATTTGGTATGGTTGTAAAAGCTGCATCAGCTATCGATAATCGAAAAATACATTGCGATGAAGTCAAAATGCAACATCATTGAAGCTGGGTTTACGACTATTGTACAAGCTACAAAAAGGCACATGCCGCCGAATAATCTAATGTGTGAAAATTATTATGGAGTTAAAAGACTTATGTCGGCATTTGGTTTACCTTATCAGGAAATAGACACATGTTTAAAAGGAAGCATGTTGTTTTGGAAAGATGAGTAAACCTTAGAAATTGTAAAATATGTAATCATGAAAAATATAAACCAAGAAAGAAGAAGGGAAAGGAAGTTCCATACAAACGTATGCACTACTTACCCATTACTCTAAGGCTTCAAAGATTATATGTGTTAGATCCAAAAGTGGCTCTAACACCCAAATTATCTGAATTAGCAGAGATTTATATCTAGAAATGCAAGAAAACGCAGAAAACACACATGATTTATAGTGGTTCGGCTTTAACGAGCATACGTCCACTTTATATCTATGATTATATGTAAGATTTAAGTACAATCAATGATTTTTCTCTCAATCTCAATTGTACAATGATGATTCACTCAATAATTTCGAGCTAAGACTGATAAGAAATTATAAAATAACAGTAATGGTGGAAATAGCACTTGAAACTGCCAAAAGATCCTGAAAAATGCCATGTGCTAGGCTATTTATAGGTGATTTCTTCAGGAGGATCGCGATCATACATGACACAAATCTCGAGGATCTCGGACTGGTTCGGAGAGGATGAAGAAATGGTCAAAATGGCCGTTATGGATAGATGTCATGAGATCCGAGCCTTTCGGGTCGTGGTAGACTAGTTCATTGCCTTCATTTGCGGGCCACACTGATCGGATCGTGGAGCACTAGCAAGGGTGGATCAGATTTCGGAAGGTGGTCACGATCGGGGTCGTGCAAACAGCATCACGATCCGTCGAAAGGAA
This sequence comes from Allium sativum, assembly GCA_030737875.1. Lineage (NCBI taxonomy): Eukaryota > Viridiplantae > Streptophyta > Magnoliopsida > Asparagales > Amaryllidaceae > Allium > Allium sativum. The sequence continues at coordinate 775,153,139 of CM060912.1, forward strand.
GGTGATCACGATCGTGTTCCTAAGGGTTTTGACGTGTGAAACTCTATATTTTCCATGTGTGTGAACCCTGGTGGCTTGGTCAAAAAGCTAGCCAACATTTTCCCCCCTCGAAGTATGTTTTATCAAGGATGGAACATGCTTCGAAATTACCGAGCCATCTTCTCATGAAGCGATGCGAATCAAAAGTGGTGTCTGCCTGAAATGTCGTATTGCTTCAGGAAGTTATGTTCTTTGACTGGTATAAATACCAGGTTAAATCATCAATCATTTCTTTGTTCATCGAGTGATTTTCATCTCTTAAGTTTCTGGAGATGTTGCTATTAAATCTCCAGGTAAGTTTTAAGACTTTTTGTAAGAAGCAACATTTAATAACTTTCGTGCTTCTGTAAATACGGAATTCTGCCTTTCCGATCCATTGGTCATGTTTGGGCTCGGATCGCCACTTCGAGCCACGGGCCATGGTGGACTATCCCACACCTTCGAGTAGAAACGTCCCATAGGCCCGAGCGTTCATGGCCTAGTAAGCTCGATGGGACGGGCCAAATCACGAATCATTGTGAACGTTCACGGCCCGCGAGCCTCCCAAGACCTGTATGAGACAAAAAAATGAGAAACCAAGGGCCACCGTTACACCTATATAAGCTGGCCCACCATCCACCTTTTCCCTTCTTCTTCTTTTCACTTTACTGCTGCTACTTCAAAAAAGATTTGGTGGAAACTTTAATTTTTCAACTCCTCTTTGTTTTCTCGAATTCCAATAGGTAAATTAACCGCTATTTTTACTTATGGTAATTTAGAATTTACCATCGGCCTCCTCTCCCCATTCCATATTTTCTTCTTAGCCTTCTCTGATCGTCAACCACTATGGCGATGGGGGACCTCGAGTTGGTGACTTGAAACTGGGCGATGGGTTCGATTACATCGATTTGTGGGCGAAGGAGAGAAACGACGATGGAGGAAATGTGAAGAAGCAGGTCGTCTTGTTGAAAAAAGTTACGACTCGAGTCATGATGATAGTGGGATGGAGGAGAGCAAGATGGAGTTGGTGTTAATCTAGGCAACGGATCGGGTCGGGGTAGTGGGCATTGGCTCGTGGAGACAGAAAGCGAAACGAATCGAGGGTCCTTTCCACGAGTCATTCGGTTAAAGGAAAATTGTTACGAATTGGTTCATTCCGCGATCTACAACATAGTTCACAGGTCGGTGCTCCTTACTGGCGTATCTTTTCAGCGATCCGATCCCCACGATCTTATCCCTATCCCAAGCACTGGCATCTATACTACAACCCGATCTCTAAGACTTCAACAAACTAACTTTATTAACGATCACACGCATATATTAACTAAAGAACACTGTGCGATGTATATCAATGGATAGTTAGGTTAGATCCTTCAAGATGAACTTTCCGGATTGAACAAAATCGTGACTTTACGACATACTTACTACGTTTATCCAATTTACTTTGTGACTTTTCTTTTTCAGTGTTATACACGCTTGCACACACTAGCACTTGCACACGCACAGGGTTCACGGGTAACTGCATCCTAATCTTTCATGTTTACTCGCCAAAACAGCAATGTTAGATATACGCTCCTTGATAATATCCAAAAGGAGAGCGGATCTAGAGTCTTTGCAACTTCACAATCCTGACGTGCTCCCATCAGGCTCAGATTGGAGTAATTCTGACTCTGAGTATGAGACAAATACAGAATCAGATCCTTCCGAGAGCACATCGCTCAAGGAAGAAGAAGAAGAAGACGACCGAGCTCCGAACGAGATCCCAAGTGTTGAGGAAATTGAGGAAAAGAAACTCACTGATTCTCTAGCTTCCAAATTAGACGATATAAAGCTTAAGAAAATATGCTTGAGGCACGGTATCTCTTGGGATGACGTGAAAACTCCAGGAGGTGAGGATAGGCCTCATTCTGCCCTAAAAGGGTACATGACCGTCAATAGGCTCATGTGTTTGGTAGGCGCTATTCCTCCATTTCCACCGATTGTTGTTGAGACCTTAAGGCGACTACGCATTTCTCTCATGCAACTTCATCCTAACGCGTATGTGGCTTTATACACTCTATGTATTGTGTATGCGGAGATTCTACAGACTGAGCTCACTTTCAAGGATTTGAAATTCTATTATCTCTTCAAACACCGTTCCACAGTGACTCCAAACTTCACTTTCTTTGAATCAGTGGCCAACAGGAAGGTTTTGTCGGAGGGTCACTCAACATAGGGGATCCCAAAGCTGATTGGTTTTACATAAAACACCAAGTCGGGTGTGCGAGGAAGTGGCTAAAGTCAAGTAAGCCTTAAGTCTCTTGATGCATGATCTAGTTGCATAATCAAGGTGCTAACATGTTACCTTTTTCTGTGTAGATCACATTTTTCCAAAAACAGAAGGTTCAATATACAAAGATCGACTGTCCTGCCTTCTCAAAAGCACATCTGATTTCTTAAAAATCAAGAAATGTATCATCGATGAGAATATTCACAAACACCGTCTTTTGGACATAAGATATGGGCTTGGCTTAGGTGGTAGGCCTTACAAGTATGTGCCCCCTATTGGTGGGGAGTCTAGCAGCAGACCCCAGGCTGGGGGAGAGGGGACCAGAAAAGCCGCAAAGGTGGTTAAGATCCCTAAAACTCCTTCACCTCTAATTGACCAAGATGACGAGGATCTCAATGTGTATAAGGGAGGCGAAACTTGAATTAGCGAGCCGGAAGACAACCCTTCTTCTAAAGGACAGTCTCCCGCGAAGACTCCACCACCAACCGAACCCTCGTTGACAGATGAGCAAATACGTGAGGGTTTAGAAAAGATTCTCTTACCAGATGACCTCTATACCTCCAGAGATTTTGAAGGGGAACAATTTTTCCCTACCTCCGAGAGAGAAACTTCTCCAGTTAAAGATAAAGAAACCATGCAGACAAGCCAGACTTCTGGCCCTGGTCTGTTTAGAGGATTACACGGGCATACACACCTACCACATGCACCACTTATCACGACACCTTTACACTAATCGTATCTGTAACTCTGATCTCCATTTGTTATTTTCTGCAGGAAGCATGCCTCATTGCCATTCCTACTCCTACCGCGCTCTCCACGAGAATACTCCCTGGCTTTTTTCCATGTCCGAGCATGACCGCAGCAACAGTCATAGGAGGATAGTCAAAGACGTTCTGATTCCTATCAACCTCATTCCCCACGCTCTCGCTCTCCTTTTAAGCAAGATCTTGGTAAATCCCACAATCGCCACATACTGGGGGTAAGGAGATTCCTAGGGCGCCAATTCCTCCAAAGGGCTTACCTCCGCACAACAAATCTTCTAAAAAGCCTCATGATCCCAAGGGCAAACAAAAGGAACCAAGAAAAGGTAAAGAGAAAGAGAAAGCAGCTCTCGTTTCTTTAGGTCAACAACATTTAGAGTCCTATACTACACAAGAAGTGGCCCTGACTCTTGAAAATAAGGCAAAACTGGAGCGCTTGCAGAAGCAATTTCCCGAAATCTATTTTGAGAGAATGGTCTTCGTCCTAGACCTAGAGCCGGTTCCTGAGGATTGGGATGACGAAGTTGTGGGACGCGTCGCCCATATAGCCAAGAAATATAGGATGATGAAAAAACATGCCAAGAATCTTTCGGATGTTATCTATACCTTAGAGACGGATGCGGCTAGGGAGAGGGTAAAAATTGATAATGATACCAGGGCCAGGAATAAGGCAATAAAAGATCTTAAGGATACATAGGCCCTTCTTGCGATAGCTCAGCGGGATGCTAACAACTTTAAGACTGGGCTAGAGAATGCCACAAAGTGCTTCCACCTCGAACTTGATTCAAATAGTCAAGAGCACGTGGCCTTGAATAAGGAGGAGGAGGACCTAAAGTTTGCTAATGCTGAACTGAAAGCTGCACAAGATCGATTTGCTACAGAAAGGGTTGCTTGGGTAGAGGAGAGAACAAGCCTGAACGATAGATGTAACAACCTGTATTTTCAATAACCTGTTATAACATAAATCGAGGCAGAATTTAATTCTAAAATCTGAATCAAAGGAAACGGGCTACGCCATTGCGTTCGTCTCGGAAAAATACGCGAAATAGAGTCCGAGTTTTCGAAAATCGGAGTCCGTATGACCCAGTTAAGGCCCATTGAAGTTTTCAGAAATTTCCATGTCAAAAACAGATTTGAATTTCAAGTTCAAAGTTGGGAATTAGGGCAAACTGGCGCAGGCGGGAAATCTCCCGCCAGGACCCCCATGTCGACAGGCATGTCGACAGGGTCCCCAGGGTGTCGACAGCCCTGTCGACACAGGGTGGCCGGGCAGTTTTGCCTGGCGCACCATTTTGGGTCTTGGTCTGGTCTTGTGGCTTGGTTCTAGAGAATTCCGAAATCTGACGGACCTAAACTAACCTAGGGTTAATCCTAGGGCTAAAAACACTCTAATCTTCTATAAATAAGACCCTAATCCTACCCTAAAACCCCATTATTCATTCTAGCAACCAAACTATGCCAAATTGATTTCTCAAATGGCCTCCACTTAAAAACCCTAGCCTCTACCCTCTTCATAAATCATTCCTATGAAGATTTTGATGTTCATACAAGCATTTCTAAGTTGTATGAATTATCATTAGCTTGCATACATCATCAAGTTGCAAGCTTTATTTGCTAAGCTAGAGTTTTTGGGATTTTTGTTAATTGGAGCTTTGTTTTGGGTTTTTATATGCTTGCATAAAAGGGCTTCTCAATCTTTATTAGTAGATTTGTGTCTTCATAATATTGGTAAGCCCTCTTACCTTCATTTTAGAAACTCTAAAGTTAATATGTGATGCAAGTTGGGATTTGCAAGTTTATTGAGTTATGCATGTTTATGCAAGTTCACTATGCCATGATTTGCAAGTTTATTTAGTTACGCATGTTTATGCAAGTTCACTATGCCATGATTTGCAAGTTTATTGAGTTATGCATGTTTATGCAAGTTCACTATGCCATGATTTGCAAGTTTATTGAGTTATGCATGTTTATGCAAGTTCACTATGCCATGATTTGCAAGTTTATTGAGTTATGCATGTTTATGCAAGTTCACTATGCCATGTTATGCATGTTTAATAAGTTATGCATACTTATGCAAGTTCACTATGTCATGTTATGCATGTTTAATAAGTTATGCATACTTATGCAAGTTCACTATGCCATGTTATGCATGTTTAATAAGTTATGCATACTTATGCAAGTTCGCTATGCCATGTTATGCATGTTTAATAAGTTATGCGTACTTATGCAAGTTCACTATGCCATGTTATGCATGTTTAATAAGTTATGCATACTTATGCAAGTTCACTATGCCATGTTATGCATGTTTAATAAGTTATGCATGCTTATGCAAGTTCACAATGACATGTTATGCATGTTTGACAAGTTATGCATGTTTATGCAAGTTCATCATGTATGTTATGCCAAGTTCCCTCTTCCTATCCTTTATGCGTTATTATGAATATGTAAGCGATAGAATGACGTTGGGGGGTTTGGGTAAACTTAAAATACATGAAAATATAAGATTGGGAATTTACCTATTAAGTTAGGTCTACCCCTTGGGAATTTACCTATTAAGTTAGGTCTACCCAAGTATTTGTTGACTTGTAATTATGTTTTGAAATAAAGTGGACATGACACTTAGAAAACATAAGTGTGGCCAACTTGAGGTTGGGTTGAGTTTGTAGCGTAATTCTACCCGGAACCTACCGGCTTAACTAGTGGCTACAAACAATAGGACCCAATGTGAGAAGTTGGTCATGTGGTGCCAAGACCTGAGGTTAGACCAAGTTGTGGTGTAAATCTACCCGGAACCCACCGGCTTAACTAGGTAACCACAACGAAGTCTAATGTGAGAGGTTAAGGTGCATTAAACTAATTAATGCCTCATGATTAGGGTTAAGTCAGGGTCCACTTATACTTAACCAATTTGGGGATTCGAGGGATTGAAATGGGGTTAAGCAGTGAACTGTCAGTTACACTTAACCAATTTAATCCATTTGGGGGTTTGAGGGATTGAAATGGGGTTAAGTTGTGGACTGTCGGTTACACTTAACCAATTTAATCCATGATTAGTGAAGGGTTAAATCGCACTTAACCCTCTTAGGAAACCCTAGCAACGTGGTCTGTTCCAGCAGTAATCCCAGTTTGGTATCATCACAACCCTAGAGGCTGGGCTAGGGCGGGGCACGATTACTGGACTTATGTAAGCGACCAAAGCGACGGCTGAGTGGTACAGCGGTGCGGGTCCAGGCGGGCTACGGACGTGCACGTAATCCGGTATTGGACAAACTCGAGGCACGGGTACCAGTAGGTTTAGACTGTGCATTATTTCTTCAGTGTCTGGGGTTGACACCCGAGGGCTTGATACACCCGAAGGTGGACCCAGCACAGTCTGACTACATCCATATGTGGGCCGTATGGACACCAACACTTGACGTGTTAGGCTTATAGGGAGCCGATCGACTAGACCGTTTGGTTGGACCTTATATTAAGGTCACTTCATGTTATTGGGTCAAAGCTTGGGCCAAGGGATCAATACCTGTTATGTTGGTTTGCTAGTACACCGTGGTGCAGAACTTAACCTTGTTTATGCGATGACACCTCTATCTATCTTGTAGTTAATTTACCATTACAGTATGTTGTTATATATGATCATCTCAGTTTCCATCATGCTGTTAACTTTATTAGTTTATAGACTGATCGTAGCAGGGCTTACTCAGTCTTTTTGACTGACCTGTTTTCTTTCGCCTCTTTTCTTCCGTTCCCCCCCCTAGGTTCTCAGGGAGGGAATACAGGAGCCTAGCTTGGATCTTAGCTGCTTTCTTGGATAGCTCATGTATGCTTTGGACTTGAGCTCGCTATGGTTTTTCCACTTTGGGGATAGCTACTTTTATGTTTTCCTTTTCAGTTTCAGATGATGTTATTTTATGTACTAGACTTGTTTATTTGGGAAATTGACATTATGATGTAGCAGACTTGTTTTTGAAATGGTTTAAATTCTTCCGCTGTTTTATCTATCTACTTACTCTGTTTATTTACATATATATATGTCATGTCCTGCCTTGTTATATCATTATGCATGTTTACCTTGTTTTAAAAACGCCCCACCAAAGTCAGAGTTGCTTGCAAGAGCCACCCTGGCGGAGGTGGTGTGTTACATTTGGTATCAGAGCATATGGTTTACGAGAAGGGATAAAAAGGTTTTTAAAAATTTTGAAAAACTATTTTCAAAACCAAGTATAAAGTATTTTCCAAAGAAAAGTCTAGTTATTTTTAAAGGCTATTCCCCAAAAGCCATTAGCACTATCCTTTGACCCCTCGTTTGAACTCTTTTCTTTTCGTTTCCAGCATGTCTGATAATCTCATCTTGCCCGAAGGAGTAACAATACCCGATTGGTTTCGTCGGTACTTGGAAGTCACAGCACCGGTCCCGGGTGTCTCTAATGTTGTCTTTCCAGTCAAGGCCGCTGTTCCTCCTCCTCCTTCCGTAGCTGATGTTCCTCTTCTCCCTCAGCCTCCACAAGCGGATTTTGCGGAAACTTGTAAGAACTTTAAGATGATGGGTGGCAAGAATTTTAGTGGAACAGAGACTTTTGTAGAGGCAAGGAATTGGTTGAAAGAGACCGAAGATCTTTTAGCCACCTTTGATATAGGCGACCGCAGGAAGGTTTTTTTAGCAATATGGTGGCTAAAGGAAGAAGCTGCACGTTGGTTGGTAGTCACCACCGCTACTAGGCCAATTGAGACTTGGGATGATTTTAGAGGAAGGTTTGGACTGAGGTTCTTATCACTGAAGCAAGGGGACATGACTATTAGGGAATACATAGATAAGTTTAATCAACTGGCTCGGGTCGATTAAGACTCGGTTAATACAGCTCAGAAGAAGGCCCTACACTTTGCTCTAGGATTAAATGAGCCATTACATGGTTTGGCCATGTCTCATATACCCTTGGGGGCGACTTTCGAGAATTTGGTGAGTACGGCCCTACTTCAAGAAGAAGATAACAGTGACAAGAAAGAGGTCAAGGCGAATGAGTCTCAAGGCAAGAGGGTAAATTCCGGGAAACGAGGCAAGAATAACAACAACCGCAAGGACAAGCCAAGAGAAAATAGGAAATGCAACTTCTGTGGTAAAGTTGGACATATATCCAGGGAATGTAGGAAGAAGAAGAGAAAGCGGGGCGAATGCTTTCATTGTGGTGAGTTTGGACATCTCAGCAAGGATTGCCCAAAGAAAACAAGGGCAAGGTCAGACTCAGTGTACGAGACTATCTGGAGGGCGAGTTCATCCCCTCAACACCGTTCTTCCAGCTCATGATAGAGGTAGTGTTTCTGTTGAAAGACTTGTTTACATTTTCTGATTTTCCCTGTTCGTACTTTGTTTGATTCTGGCACATCGCATAGTTTTATTTCATCTGACCTAATTGAAAGTTTGCACCTAAGTACTAGCCTAGTTGATGATCCCGTATGTGTTTCAAATCCAATTGGGGGATTCCGCCCAATTTTCTGTGGTCTGGGTGGATTTGAAAATTTCTATCTTGAGTATAGAATTTTCGTGGGATGTTTATATTCTCGGTTTCAGGGGATATGGGTTGGTTTTGGGCATGGAATGGTTGTCCTGTTTTGGAGCCATTCTTGGTTTTTGTGCATAGGGTTGTGAGGCTCATGATCCGCCTCGGTAATACCCTAGAAATTTCTAGTAACCATATGGATCCCGTCATGTTATGTTATCTTGAAATCCCTCGACTCGTCTATCGATAGTTTGCAATCTGTGAGGGTGGTCCGAGAATATCCTGATATCTTGGGGGAAGTAAAGGGGTTACCCCTAGACGTGGGATAGATTTCCGCGTTATCTGGTTGGTAATACCAAGCCAGTTTCGTGGCCGGTTAGGCGCATGACCTCGCGAGATGAGAGTTGAGAAAGCAAGTCAAGGAGTTGCTTGAGAAGAACTTCCTGAGACGAAGTATTTTCGAGTAGGGTGCTCCAGTAGCATTCGTTACTAATGTGGACAGTCTGCTTCGCTTGTGTGTTGATTATCGTGAGACAACCGTTACCAAGGATCGATGATTTGTTTGATCAGCTTGTAGGAGCATCTGTTTTCTTTTGATCTAGCTACCGGATTCCATCAGCTTAGGATGGCTGAGGATGGAATTGACAAGACTGCGTTTAGGACTCTAGATGGATTTTTAGAATGGCTAGTCATGCTACTTGGTTTGACTAATGCACCCGCATATTACGTGAACTTGATGTGTAGGGTGTTTAGGGAGTCCTTGAACAAGTTTGTCGTGGTCGTCGTAGACGATATTTTGATCTCCTTAAAAGAACGAGGAAGAGCATGCTAGACATCTCAAGGAGGTGATGGATACGCTTAGAGCCACCAGTTGAAGGTCAAGTTCTCCAAATGTCACTTTGGAGGAAAGAAGTTGGATTTCTTGGGCACATAGTTCCTAAGTAAGGCTTAGCGGTGGATTCCGCTAAAGTGGTTGCGGTTTAAGACCGGAAAACCCTGAGGAGGGCAATTGAAGTAAGAAGCTTTCTCCGTTTGGCTAGTTAGTTAGCATTCCCTGAGCTTAGACTTACTCTTCTGGATCAAGAAGGGGGTTTCACAGGAAGAAGACCCGCAGTTAGTCAAGAACATGGACCAGTTGATTCGAGGCGAGATGTTAAGTCACCTCGCTAGAGATATTATAGATGACAAGGGATGACTAAGGCGCGATGAGAGCTTATGCGTTCCTCGAGTGGAAGACTTGGTAAAGAAGGTTCTTGAAGATGCACATCACTCGAGGAGGTGGCCGAGTTGGTCTCAGGATGCATGTTGTGCCACCAGGTTAAGGCCAAGTCATAGAAGCCCGGCGGGCCATTACCTCCATTGGAGGTTCCGCAAGGGAAGTGTGAAAACATCTCGATAGATTATGTGGACAGATTACCTAGATCAAAGAAAGGGAATACGGGTAGGTGGGTCATAATAGGTAGACTCACGAAGAGTGCTCATTTCAGTCCGGTGAAGAGCGAGAGGACTGCATCATGGTTAGCAACGGTTTACCCTCAAGAAGTTGGCCAGTTTTGAAATAGCCTACAGGAAGCCATGGGTAGGCAACTGAATCTAGGTAGGGCCTATCACTCATAGGCGGATGGTTCATTTCGATTAAGCATGAGTTATAGAAAATCACGTTTGAAAGGGCAATTGGCAACGTGGATTGGTATTTTCAAGAAAAGTTCTGCTGCGTGAAATACTTTATAGTAAGTAGACGAGATCCAGGATTCACTAGTGAATTTTGGAGAGCTTGCATGAAATCATGAGGTTACAGTTATGTTTAAGCCAAGTATACAGAGAGAAGAATAAGAGGAAAAGGAAGACGAGAGGCGATAATGAAATGAGTTCCAACTCGAATTTGGGAAATAGGAGTTAGGAAGCCAAGAAATTATGAAGTAAAAGACGGTCAAAGCACAGTGGAGTTAAGCTCAAGGAAACGTGACTAAGAAGAGTGAAGACTAGATACACGCATCATATCTCTTTGTAAGAGTGCATCCTTGATCCTTGTTTTCCTGTGGAGCTTGCTTGCAAGTTATCTTTTGTATATATATCCTCTCGGTCCCATTCTCGATCTTATTTCTGTTGTAAACTCCATAAGGGGGATATGACTCATCGGTTAGTACTATATGTCAGAGTTTGAATGGATTTCTTGTAATCCAAAAAGGAGTTTATCTTGCTTATCTTCTAAGACCTCTTTTTAGCATATCTCTCTGTCCATGTTTATCTAGTTTATCGTGTTTATCTTGTCATGAGAACCTTAGGTAGAAACCCTTTGGATGAAACATGTATTTGAAACATGTTATGCTTGATGTTTGCAAGTGGTTGCAAGTGTTTGCAAGTGGTTACTCGTGGATGCATTATACACATTAGGCACTAGATCGGCTCACACACTCTTCATGTTGCATATGCATGAGTGCTTACACTTATTCATGGTTGAAACTTGTTGTGCTACCACATGGATGTTGCATATGGATGAATGTTATGTGCACTCATATAGACACTATGAATTATGTTAGGAATTTGCATACATATGGATTCATTTCACTGACATACATATGCATTAAGGAGGTTTAGTGTATCAAGTAACCGCCTGATCTTTGCATTAGATAAGTACATATACACACACTTTTGCATATGTTCATACCACATTTAGAATCTTGTAAGGACAATGATTGCTCATGGATGATGCTTTGAGTAGATGGATGATTGGATGGTAGGATACGTTCTTCCTAACTTGAAGATTTCGGGGACGAAATCCTTTAAGGAGGGGAGAATGTAACAATCCGTATTTTCAATAACCTGTTATAACATAAATCGAGGCAGAATTTAATTCTAAAATCTGAATCAAGGGAAACGGGCTACGCCATTGCGTTCGTCTCGGAAAAATACGCGAAATAGAGTCCGAGTTTTCGAAAATCGGAGTCCGGATGACCCAGTTAAGGCCCATTGAAGTTTTCAGAAATTTCCATGTCAAAAACAGATTTGAATTTCAAGTTCAAAGTTGGGAATTAGGGCAAACTGGCGCAGGCGGGAAATCTCCCGCCAGGACCCCCATGTCGACAGGCATGTCGACAGGGTCCCCAGGGTGACGACAGCCCTGTCGACACAGGGTGGCCGGGAAGTTTTGCCTGGCGCACCATTTTGGGTCTTGGTCTGGTCTTGTGGCTTGGTTCTAGAGAATTCCGAAATCTGACGGGCCTAAACTAACCTAGGGTTAATCCTAGGGCTAAAAACACTCTAATCTTCTATAAATAAGACCCTAATCCTACCCTAAAACCCCATTATTCATTCTAGCAACCAAACTATGCCAAATTGATTTCTCAAATGGCCTCCACTTAAAAACCCTAGCCTCTACCCTCTTCATAAATCATTCCTATGAAGATTTTGATGTTCATACAAGCATTTCTAAGTTGTATGAATGATCATTAGCATGCATACATCATCAAGTTGCAAGCTTTATTTGCTAAGCTAGAGTTTTTGGGATTTTTGTTAATTGGAGCTTTGTTTTGGGTTTTTATATGCTTGCATAAAAGGGCTTCTCAATCTTTATTAGTAGATTTGTGTCTTCATAATATTGGTAAGCCCTCTTACCTTCATTTTAGAAACTCTAAAGTTAATATGTGATGCAAGTTGGGATTTGCAAGTTTATTGAGTTATGCATGTTTATGCAAGTTCACTATGCCATGATTTGCAAGTTTATTTAGTTATGCATGTTTATGCAAGTTCACTATGCCATGATTTGCAAGTTTATTTAGTTATGCATGTTTATGCAAGTTCACTATGCCATGATTTGCAAGTTTATTGAGTTATGCATGTTTATGCAAGTTCACTATGCCATGATTTGCAAGTTTATTGAGTTATGCATGTTTATGCAAGTTCACTATGCCATGTTATGCATGTTTAATAAGTTATGCATACTTATGCAAGTTCACTATGCCATGTTATGCATGTTTAATAAGTTATGCATACTTATGCAAGTTCACTATGCCATGTTATGCATGTTTAATAAGTTATGCATACTTATGCAAGTTCACTATGCCATGTTATGCATGTTTAATAAGTTATGCATGCTTATGCAAGTTCACAATGACATGTTATGCATGTTTGACAAGTTATGCATGTTTATGCAAGTTCATCATGTATGTTATGCCAAGTTCCCTCTTCCTATCCTTTACGCGTTATTACGAATATGTAAGCGATAGAATGACGTTGGGGGGTTTGGGTAAACTTAAAATACATGAAAATATAAGATTGGGAATTTACCTATTAAGTTAGGTCTACCCCTTGGGAATTTACCTATTAAGTTAGGTCTACCCAAGTATTTGTTGACTTGTAATTATGTTTTGAAATAAAGTGGACATGACACTTAGAAAACATAAGCGTGGCCAACTCGAGGTTGGGTTGAGTTTGTAGCGTAATTCTACCCGGAACCTACCGGCTTAACTAGTGGCTACAAACAATAGGACCCAATGTGAGAAGTTGGTCATGTGGTGCCAAGACCCGAGGTTAGACCAAGTTGTGGTGTAAATCTACCCGGAACCCACCGGCTTAACTAGGTAACCACAACGAAGTCTAATGTGAGAGGTTAAGGTGCATTAAACTAATTAATGCCTCATGATTAGGGTTAAGTCAGGGTCCACTAATACTTAACCAATTTGGGGATTCGAGGGATTGAAATGGGGTTAAGCTGTGAACTGTCGGTTACACTTAACCAATTTAATCCATTTGGGGGTTTGAGGGATTGAAATGGGGTTAAGTTGTGGACTGTCGGTTACACTTAACCAATTTAATCCATGATTAGTGAAGGGTTAAATCGCACTTAACCCTCTTAGGAAACCCTAGCAATGTGGTCTGTTCCAGCAGTAATCCCAGTTTGGTATCATCACAACCCTAGAGGCTGGGCTAGGGCGGGGCACGATTACTGGACTGATGTAAGCGACCAAAGCGACGGCTGAGTGGTACAGCGGTGCGGGTCCAGGCGGGCTACGGATGTGCACGTAATCCGGTATTGGACAAACTCGAGGCACGGTACCAGTAGGTTTAGACTGTGCATTATTGCTTCAGTGTCTGGGGTTGACACCCGAGGGCTTGATACACCCGAAGGTGGACCCAGCACAGTCTGACTACATCCATATGTGGGCCGTATGGACACCAACACTTGACGTGTTAGGCTTATAGGGAGCCGATCGACTAGACCGTTTGGTTGGACCTTATATTAAGGTCACTTCATGTTATTGGGTCAAAGCTTGGGCCAAGGGATCAATACCTGTTATGTTGGTTTGCTAGTACACCGTTGTGTAGAACTTAACCTTGTTTATGCGATGACACCTCTATCTATCTTGTAGTTAATTTACCATGCCAGTATGTTGTTATCTATGATCATCTCAGTTTCCATCATGCTGTTAACTTTATTATTTTATAGACTGATCGTAGCAGGGCTTACTCAGTCTTTTTGACTGACCTGTTTTCTTTCGCCTCTTTTCTTCCGTTCCCCCCCCCCCCAGGTTCTCAGGGAGGGAATACATGAGCCTAGCTTGGATCTTAGCTGCTTTCTTGGATAGCTCATGTATGCTTTGGACTTGAGCTCGCTATGGTTTTTCCACTTTGGGGATAGCTACTTTTATGTTTTCCTTTTCAGTTTCAGATGATGTTATTTTATGTACTAGACTTGTTTATTTGGGAAATTGACATTATGATGTAGCAGACTTGTTTTTGAAATGGTTTAAAATTCTTCCGCTGTTTTATCTATCTACTTACTCTGTTTATTTACATATATATATGTCATGTCCTGCCTTGTTATATCATTATGCATGTTTACCTTGTTTTAAAAACGCCCCACCAAAGTCAGAGTTGCTTGCAAGAGCCACCCTGGCGGAGGTGGGGTGTTACAATAGACTCGCCCATGCCGAAGAATGGGCAGCTCTCGCCGAGAGTAATACCAATGCTGCTCTTGAGTCGGCTTCCACTGCCACTACTCGCCTTGCTGCAGCCGAGGAGGAGATTGAAGGGTTTGAGGAGCTGCTTATGGACTTTTTTCCCAGGTTATCCACACCCGAGACATTTCTTGGATCAAAGATTATAACACCACTCTGGCTAATGTTTGGGATATGATAGTCGATGGAGAGAAGCAGCGGCTAGGGGTTAATGAGATCGACGAAAGCAAACTTATGTAAACTTTCCTTAAGGGTGGAGAGGCTGAGGCCTTGGCAGAAGGTAGATGTACGATTCGAGAGGCCATGGATAAAGAAAAAACCGATCTCAAGGGAAAAACCAAAATCAATGAGGGATCCAGTTCAACACCGGAGCCTAAAACTTCTGAAGTTGAGGAATATAGCACCGACGATCCCTTGATCTCTGGAATTCCTGTCCCTCCTGTCGTTGGGGCTTCCACTGCGGCTTCGGCTGAAGGATCAACGGAAGGTATCTCCACATATTCTCCACAGTTTGTCAAAGCCGTCATAACTTGTCGTCATGATACAGAGCAGTCAATTGGGATGACCATACTTTCTCCTGAACTAATAGCTATTGCTTCTCATACTATAGGTGTTAGGTCTATCGAGGTGGTTACAGAGAAGCCAGCGGATGTCGAGAACGTTGGTGTGCCTCCAGTCACTGAGGTGACTCCTGAAGATCCAAAGCAGCCCGAAACTGAGATAACTAAGGAAACCATTGAAGCTTCCAGCAGGGGTGCCCCAAAGGATGCTGAAATTATTAGGGCCTTGGATGATACTGATGACGACCACCAGGATGAAGAAGAGGAGATAAACATCATGGGAGAAACCAAAGATCCTGAGTGTGAGACTTTGGACGAGATGAAACGAGGAGGGATAATCAGTTGGCTTTGAAAATAGAGGAACAAGAGCCTCTAAAAGTGCCTCTTATCACTGATGCTGATCCCAAAACGGGGTTGATCATAGAGTTCCCCTCTAAGTCGATAACTTCGCAGCTTGCAAGCCAGTCTAACAACCTTCCAGTGGATCCTCCTTCCGACAAAAAGAAGAGGAAAAAGCATGATAAAGCCGATGTTGAAAAGGAGGAGGAGACGGGGAAGAAAAAGAAAGGGAAGAGGCTGAGGTCGTCCTCGTAGCCCAAGTAGTGCTAGTTTAATTATGCCTTTCTTTTTAGTATTTTCACTAGCCTTAGGATCTAGCCGCGAGTATGGCCCTCGCCTTTTGCTTAGCTTCATTTTGTAATTCCGCACTTAGTAAATGAAAATCTCTTTCTTTTATATCTTCGCATACCTGCAAGTTTATAATATCTGCAAAGTTTATCATTCTAAATCACAGACATTAAATGTAGTCATAAGTAATGTAGACAATCACAACTAGCGTTGAAGTAATAGATGATAATTATTGAAAAGTTCGTGTGCTAAGTAAATGTGAAGTATACACAAATGCGAAGTGTTTTATGAATATGACCCCAATCAGTCATCATTATAATGCCTGGCCAGGGCTTATTGAGGATTGATTAGAGTCACACTTTGGTTGCCCCTCATGTCCGGAAATGAGAGGGTCGGGCTCAGCTTTCATCCTCATTCTCGATCCTGCAGCGGGATAGGAGCCCTTAAGCGGCGTTTAGTTGAAATGCCTTTATACTCTCCTGTCGTACTCCCAGGATAGAGTTCGAACTCAGCTTTCAGCTTGTTCCCCGATCCTTCAGGGGGGTAGGAGTTCTTTTTCGGCGTCGAATCTCCAGCGCCTTTATACTCTCCCATCGAATACCAAGAGTAGAGTGTTAGTCGAGACGGTCTTAAAAATCATGGTGCACCTTCACGTCTCGCAGACAATTTGTTTCCTTGTCCTATGTACTTCTTCTCAGGTCTTGAGAAGTAGAGCTTCGATGATTGTGTCCTTTACTTTATTGCCTTCTCGATACACTGCATATTGTTAGTAATTACATAGTTTATGATAATTCATGAGTAATAATATAGTAAGTAAAGGTGCAATAAAAGTAAATGACACACGATATTTTATGGTGGTTCGGTCGAATCATGACCTACGTCCACTTTATAATCTTTTGTTCATATAACTGGACTGTTCTAGGCAAGTCAATCCTTATTACATGTCCTACAAACAAAAGAATAAGAATGACAATTTTTATGTCAAATAGTGCTGCAAATGCTGGCCATTCCACACTCTAGGGATTTCAATTCTGTCCATGGTCGTTAGCTTGAAGGATCCATTATCAAGCCTCCGTAGGATGGCATAGGGTCCTACGCACTTTGGTCCCAAATGCACTGGGGGTGGAAAGGCATGCTTTAGAACCAAGTCTCCGGGTTCAAAGGTTTGAGCTTGGACTCTTTTGTTGTAATACCGAGCAACTTGCTGCTTGTGCCTCAAGGCACGTAAGTCCGCTTCGTCTCTCTTTTCCTCTTCCATATCTAGGATTCGAGAAGCAGCTTGTTATTAGTCATTGGGTCGTAATAAGTGACCCTATGGGATGGTACTTCTAGCTCTACAGGGATGACTGCTTCCGCCCCGAAGACAAGGGAGAAAGGAGTATGCCCAGTAGCTGTTTTGAAAGTTGTTTGGTAGGTCCACAGAGCCAAAGGTAGATCATCGACCCACATGTCCTTGGCCCGCTTCAGTCGCTTCTTCAAAATGGACTTGATTACTTTGTTTGCCGCTTCTACCTGCCCATTTGACTGTGGGTGTGCCATAGCCGTGAACCTCTTCTCGATATGGTATCTTTGACAAAAATCTCGGAACTCAGAGCTGTCGAACCGGGTTCCATTATCAGTTATGATAACTTTTGGGATTCCAAACCAACATATGATATTTCTTACAACGAAGTTGATCACCTTCTTTGTTGATATCGTTGTCAGCGCTTCCGCTTCAACCCATTTCGTAAAGTAATTAATGGCCACTATAGCAAACTTTGCTCCACCCTTCGCTAGGGGGAGACTTCCGATGATATAAACTCCCCACACCACGAAAGCCCACGGACTCAACATTGTCTTTAATTGGTTAGGAGGTTCCCTGAAGACCTTTGAGAATTTCTGGCATGCGTCGCAGTGTCGAGCATACTTAGCTGCATCCTTATTTACTATGGGCCAATAATACCCATATCGTAGTATCTTCTTTGCCAGTGTTCGTCCTCCAGTGTGGTCGCCGCATTCTCCTTCGTGAACTTATTTTAATACCCTTTCTATATCTTTATGGGCTATACACCGGAGGAGCGGCATTGAGAATCCTTACCGATATAGAACTTCACCTTGCATGACATAACGCAAAGCTTTCCGAATCACGGCACGTCTCTCACTTTTCTTGATTGGGAGTGTCCCATTGACTAAGAAATTCTTCAATGGTGTCATCCATGACTCCCTTTCCGGCTCAGTCTCCAGCACATGATCAATTTCCATCTGTTCGATGCTTCGAGTCTGAAGTATTTCTACCGAGACCATCTATGTGTCCTCAGGGTTATCAGAACTAGCCATTTTGGCTAGCTTATTGGCCCTCTGATTCTCCGATCGAGCGATGTGTGTAATGCTATAATGTTCTAAGCTACTCAGGATTTCCTTTACTCTCTTTAGATATGACACCAGTCTCAGTCCTTTAGCTTGGAATTCCCCAATGACCTGATTCACAACTATCTTCGAATCACAGAAGATACCCAGCTTTGTTATTCCCAACTCCTTGGTAAGCCTAAGCCCAGCGATCAGGGCTTCATATTCCGAATCATTATTCGTGGCGTGGAACTCCAACCTCAGAGCATAATATATTGATCGTTTTTCGGGGGTTTCTAATACAATTCCTGCACCTGATCTTCTATCATTCCTGTCTCCGTCGGTATATAGTCTCCATGCTTTAGGGTCAAGGAGTTGTTTTGGGGTATCAATTCCTTCACTCACTTCATTATCTTTAGGAATGGTAAATTTTTCTATAAAGTCTGCTAGTACTTGCCCCCTTATCGATCTTTGGGGCTGGAAGTTTAGGTTAAACTGACTCAATTCAATATTCCATTTCAATAGCCTTCCCGATGCCTCGGGTTTTTGCAATACTTGTCTTAGCGGATGATCCGTATATACTGTAATGGGATGAGCCTGAAAATAGTGACGAAGTTTCCTTCATGCGATTAGCAGGCTATATGCAAGCTTTTTAATCTTTGGATAATTTCGCTCTGCGACTGCTAATTTCTTGCTTATGTAATACACGGGCCTTTGAACTTTTTCCTTTTCTCTTACCAAGGCTGAACTTATGGCGTGGGACGATACTGCCAAGTATACGAACAAATCCTCTTGATCCACTGGCTTAGACAGTATCGGTTTTTTTTCCAAATGATCCAATAGGTTCTGAAATGCTTCCACACAATCAGGAGTCCATTTAAAGTTGTGCTTTCCTCGGTTGATCAGATCAAAGAATGGGATGCATTTATCTGTAGCTTTGGAGATGAATCTACTCAACGTAGCTACTTTTCCAGCGAGACTCTACACATCTTTGATTTGCCTTGGTTCCTGAATGCTTCAAATTGCTGTAATCTGATCTGGATTGATCTCAATTCCACAAGAACTAACAATAAAACCTAAAAACTTCCCAAAACTAACTCCCAACGAACACTTCAAAGGGTTGAGCTTCATTCCATATCGCCTGAGTATATCGAACATTTCAGCTAAATCAGCAGTGTGATTCATTGACTGTCTAGACTTTCTAGCATATCATCTATGTATACCTCCATCGTCTTCCTGATCTGGTTATAAAACATTCTATTTACCAGCCTTTAATAAGTCGCTCTAGCGTTCTTTAGGCCGAAAGGCATCACCACTTAACAGTATAATCCCAAATCTGTGATAAAGCTGGTATGTTCCTGATGCAGAACATGCATGGGGATTTGGTTATATCCAGAATAAGCATCCATAAAGGATAAGAGCTCGTGAACTGCTGTTGAATCCACCAATTGGTCAATTCTGGGAAGTGGAAAGCTATTCTTCGGGCAAACCTTGTTCAAGTCGGAGAAATCGATACATGTATGCTATTTTCCGTTGGCCTTTTTTACCAAAACAGGGTTTGAAATCCAATCTGGGTAAGTTGAGTCTCTGACAAACCCGTTGCTCCTCAACTTCTCAACTTCTTCTTTTAAGGCAGCCGACCTCTCTGGGCCTAGCTTTCGCCTTTTCTGCTTGACAGGTGGATGCTTCGGATTAATACTTAGTGAATGGCACATGATTGACGGAGATATGCCACACATATCAGCGTGAGTCCTGGCAAACACATACAGGTTGGCCTTCAGAAAGTTGGTCAGTTCCTTTGCACGAACATGGTCCAACTGGGACTCGATCTTTAAGACCTTCGCTAGGTCATTATCATCGATTGGAACGTCCTCATTTGTTTCGTTAGGAGTCGCCATTCTGCCCTTGGGTTCCTCATCCTCTCTGGGATCTATATCCTCGGGTTGTTTCTTTGGCGGCTTCCTTGGAACTATCTTTAGTTTCTATGTCATATTCTCCTTTGTAGGCGGAGAAGTATCCTTTGGGTCGATATTTAATCCCTTGAGTAAAAAGTTCAATACTGCTATATAGTAAGCTCTTCCTGTGACTTGATTGCCCCTGAATACTCCCACTCTCGCATTTGTCGGGAATTTTAACAATAGGCACCAGGGCGCGATACAGGCCCTGAATTCTGCTAGGGCCGGTCGATTCAGGAAAACGTTATACGGCGACTCAATATCCAACACTACAAATGTGAGGATTCTCACTCTCTGGCGATCTCCCTCTCCTAGAGTGACTGGTAAATTTACATATCCGATGGGGGATGTTGAGGCTCCGTTGATGCCGCATATCCATCCATCACAAGGCTTCAAATCTTTCGCTTCCAACTGCATCTGGTCGAACGCCTTTTTGAATAGTATGTTCACTGAACATCCATTATCCACAAAGACTTTGTGGACTAACGCGGGGCCAATGTTTGCTGTGATCACCAGAGGGTCCTCGGTGGGGGAATGAATTCCAACACTGTCTCTGTCGCGAAAGATGACATCATCAGACATAGTTTTTTGCTGTTTCACCAGGGCTACAACTTCAGGATTATTGCACTCCCCTACTTCAAGATGTTTGGCTGCATTCACATATTGATCCATTGTCCTAAAGCTGTGTCCAGCAGGATGAGGTCCTCTTACTATAGAGTTAATGACAATGTTCTTTCCTTTCTTTTGAGCGGTAGGTTTGGTGGCAGGTTGATTATGATTTGGGGGTTGTCCAGCTTGCCCCCTGTCTCTCGGCGTAATCTTATACTCGTCCAACTTTTCCTCACGAAGTAACTTCTCAACAACATCCCTCAAATGTTGGCATTCATTGGTGAGTGCCCGTGGGTTTGATGGAAAAGACAGAACTTCCCCGATTCTCGTTCTTTCTCTGTAGAATCCCTAGGTGGGGGCCTCTTATACTAGAGGATGTTGTAAGTATCCATAAAGATAATTTCTAAGGTATCATTTAATGGGGTGAAACTCTCGAATGGCCGGTATCGAGGCCTCTTCTGTGAGTTATTTCCTTGATTCCTCCTCTTGTTACCGTTCCCAGATTGACGGCCTTTCCCCTGGTTTTTATTCCCTACGTTCACTTCCACCTTTCTAGAGTTGTCCCCAGTTTGTTTGATAGCCACATTACTCTGTATATCTTCCTTGTCAATGGCCTTCCTCTTTTGGTTGGCGTAGATTTCTTCTTGACGCAGGCAGATGTTGGCTTTTTCATAAAATATTTCCCTGGTCAACGGTGGCTTGCTAGCCAAGTATCTTTCAAACTCTATATCCTTATCCACTCCGTCGATCAAGGCCATCAAAACAGTTTGTTCGTGGGGATCCCTAACCTCTGTGACTGCTAGATTAAAGCGATCTAGATGGGAACTCAAAGATTCGTCTGGGCGTTGCTTAATGAGGGATAATTCGATGACATTCTTAGATCTCTGGGTATGCAACCAGAACTAATTCACGAACTGTTCACCTAATTCCATGAAACTGGAGATCGATCGCGCTGGCAAACGAGTAAACCACATTAACGCCGTATCCTCCAGAAATATCGGGAATGCCTTACACTTTAAAGCATCGGAGGTGGCAACTGCATTCACGTACCATGAATATCTCATTAGGTGCTGGACTGGATCCGCCCTTCCTGCATAATGGTTCATAGGTGGCTAAATTTCCTTGGGAATTGAGCCTCCAATATGTCATCCGTAAAGGGCATATGGCTGCGGCCTATACCCCAAGCTTCATTCCTTTGTCCGCAACTTTCTGCCATCATTTGTCTGACCATGGCTTCGACATCTGCATGGGTCAGGGTAGTTTCAGGATCAGCAATTCTTGCACTACGGGCCCCTCCGACTTTTCTTTGGCATGCTGCTGTAAAGTCTAGGGCCTGAGGAGAACTCCCTTGCCCCCTATTTCCACGGTCAAGCATGCAACGAGCGGGAGGTATGGGTTGATTCTGAGCAGGGTCAACGATGTCTCCATTCCTAGGTGGTAGAGCGGGCCCATTTAAATTATGGTTATTAGTTCCCTGATTAAGCGCCTCTTCTTCTAGAGTAGGAAGTGACCCAAATCAAAGCTGCTCTATGTTCTCAGCCCTTTCTAATAGGGGCCATCGTCAGTTTCTTTGAGGATCTTCGAATGAGGATGAGTGTCCTGTGGTAAAAGGATGGACTGGTGGGGGTGTTCCCTGCCTTTGGAGATCACCAATACGCTTGTCCAAGGCAGTGATATTCTATTGCAACAAGGAGCTTTCTTGTCTTTGTGCTACCAACTCATCATTCGTCCTATCCAACATTTCAATGATGCGAGAGAGATCTTCTTCAGTAGTTGGGGCAGTGGGGTTGAACTGGTCATCAACATCCTTTCTTGTACGCAAGGAACCCGGGCCAGGTCGAGCAGAAGTACCAGCACGAGCAGAACGAGCCATAATTTCCTTCCTAGGTCGAGTAGTGGTCTGATTGTCATTTTGAATTGTGGACACCCTAGGATGATGGCTCATGGTACCCTCCTGGCGTTGGCTCGTGGTGGTCCCCTAGGGTCAGATCGTGGGAGCATTAGCAGGAAGGAGGGTGAAGTTATATTAAGAACAGGTCGTGACGCCTTCAACCACTCGGGTCGTGACAACCTCTCCGGCTCGGATCGCCCCCCCCCCCCATCTCCACGATTCGGAGAATCAACCTCGAACCTCTCCTGAACATGTCTTCATGAGCTTCGTTTGTGACATCATCGGCTTGCGAAGCTCATACATCCTTGGCCTTCTTTCCAGCCATTATACTTTGGATTTGTTGAGTTCTTCAAAAATCAAAACAGTGAAGGTTCGGACTATCTTCTTCGGACTTGAGTATCCAAACAGTAGAGCGATAACCTGATATGCCGGGACTTCAATTCTCAGTGAAAGTACCAAAATGTTAGATCCACAAGTGGCTCTAACACCCAATTTATCTGAATTAGCAGAGATTTATATCTAGAAATGCAAGAAAACGCAGAAAACACACAAGATTTATAGTAGTTCGGCGTTAACGAGCCTATGTCCACTTTATATCTATGATTATATGTAAGATTCAAGTAAAATCAATGATTTTTATCTCAATCTTACTTGTACAATGATGATTCACTCAATAATTTCAAGCTAAGACTGATAAGAAATTATAAGGTAACAGTAATGGTGGAAACAGCACTTGAAACTGCCAAAAGATCATGAAAAATGCCAAGTGCTAGGCTATTTATAGGTGATTTCTTCAGGCGGATCGAGGTCATACGTGGCACAAATGCCGAGGATCTCGGATTGGTTCGTGAGAGGATGAAGAAATGGTCAAAATGGCCATTATGGACAGATGTCATGAGATCCGAGCCTTTTGGGTCGTGGTAGACTAGTTCTTTGCCTTCATTTGCGGGCCACACTGATCGGATCGTGGAGCACTAGCAAGGGTGGATTGGGTTTTGGAAGGTGGTCATGATCGGGATCGTGGAAACAGCATCATGATCCGTCGAAAGGAAGGTGATCACGATCGTGTTCCTAAGGGTTTTGACGTGTGAAACTCTATATTTTCCATGTGTGTGAACCCTGGTGGCTTGGTCATAAAGCTAGCCAACAATATGCATCTTCTGTAACTGCATCTCATATAAGATGGCATAAGGTGAGATCAAAGGAAGAAGGTACGTTGACCCATCCGGCCGATGGGGAAACATGAAAGCATTTCGATAAAACTTATCCTAATTTTGCAGCGGAGAGTCGTAATATCAGACTAGGATTATGTATGGATGGTTTATCACCATTTTCTCAATTTGGTCCAAAATATTCATCATGACCCATTATCATCACACCTTGTAATTTACCTCCATGGATGTATATGAAAACCAACATAAGTTTTTACTGCTCTTGTTCCTGGCCCCGGTGATTCGGCACAAGGAATTAATGTTTAATTACAACTGTTAATTGAAGAATCAAGAACATTGTGGAATGAAGGAGTAGAAACATGCAATGTTTCAAAGAAGAAAATTTTCCGTATGTTTGCTTCTTTGTTGTAGACTATAAGTGATTTTCCTACATATGCAATGCTTTCAGGATGGAGTACTGCTAGTTGTTTATCATGTCCATATTGCATGGAAGAGACACGAGCGTTTTCCTTACTGCATGGTAAGAAAATTTCATGATTTGACTGCCATCGATGTTTTCTCCTAGTAAATCATCCTTTTACAGTAGACAGGAAAAACTTTTTGGCTAATCGAGTAGAAACCAGACAACCTCCAATGGTATGGTCTAGCGAAGAAATATATGAACTGATTAAAGATTATCCAAAGATACATGAAACTGGAGTTCAAATAGAAATTGAAGGAAAATTGATTTATCACAATTGGTGCAAACAGTCTGTTTTTTGGGAGTTGCCATATTGGAAATATCTTCTGCTTCGTTATAATATTGATGTGATGCACAATGAGAAATATTTATTTGATAATGTCTTTAATACAGCTTTGAATGTTAAAGGAAAAACTAAAGATGATTTAAAATCAAGGCGCGATAAAGAAGAATTATGCAAATGTCCGGAGCTTCATATGAAACCAAATGATAGTAAAAAAAACCCAAAGCATGTTATGAATTAGATAATAATCAGGTTAAAGTTGTGTTAAAATGGGTTGAAGGGTTAATATTTCCTAATGGAATTTCATCAAACCTTCATAGATGTGTTGACTTCAAAAACTGTAAATTGGGCGGAATGAAAAGTCACGATTGTCACATTATGATGGGGCATTTATCTCCCGTTATGTTCAAAGAATTACTGTCGTTAAAAGTTTGGAAGGCAGTAACAGAGCTTAGTTTGTTTTACAAAGAGCATTGTTCGACTACTTTAAAAATGGAACACATACGTAAATTTGAAGTAGATATTCCAATATTGATTTGCAAATTGGAGAAAATATTCCCGCTAGGTTTTTTAGATGTAATGGAGCATTTACCTGTTCAACTTCCAACTGAAGCACGACTTCGAGGTCCTGTCCAATATAGACGGATATATCCATTTGAGAGTTAAATATAAACATGTTACCTATTAATTTAATTTCACTTAAAATATGAAATAATGCAAATTAATTTTGCATTGATATTTGAATCATTTGAAGAAAAAAGTGAGACAAAAAGCACGAGTTGAAGGTTCGATATGTAAATGTTACATCGAAGAAGAAGCTTTCTCTCACTATTTCAGTGATCATGTGAATATATCATTTGAAAGTATTTCTTGAAACAATGAAGGAGATGAACAAGAATTGACTGAAACAATGTTTTCTATTTTTAGACAATATGGTCGACGTTCTGGGAAATGTGCGGATGTATGGCTGGACGATAAAGATCTCTATGTAGCACACACTTATATTCTTCTAAATTGTGCCGAAGTTGCACCGTTTGTTAGGTAATCAGAAATATCAATTAGTGCTTTATTCGTTTCTGCATTTTTGCATGTGTATGATCTAATGTAAAATTTTATTTATATTTACAGCATTTATGAACATGAACACCCAAATGGAGATATCAGTAAAGAATTTTCTGCTTGGTTTACAAATTATTTTTGTGAACCCAAAAATTGTGTTGTTGATGAAGGATTGAAATATCTTGCAATGGGACCAAAAAGATTGGTCACGACATATCCAATATACTTTGTTAATGGATATAAATTTAACACCACAGAATACGGTGCTAAAAAATTAATGAATAGTATAGGTATATTTGTTAAGGCAGTGACGATCCTGAAAATCACATTAATGATTTTTATGGCATTTTAACAAAAATTTTGCAACTGTCATATTTCTCACGACCCGCGGAGGAGGTGTTTCTATGTAAATGCAATTAGTTTAGTAGTGTTCCAAGATCTGGGATTAATGCGCATAAGGATTATAATCTAATTGAAATAAGGCATACATCGCACTATTATAAGTATGACCCTTTTATACTAGCCAAACAAGTGTTTCAAGTTTGTTACGCTCCCTACCCGTCTTTCAAAAGAGATAAAGCAGATTGGTTGGCAGTTTTTAAAATAAAGGCCAGATTTACGTTTGACGGGATGAGTATTCCAGATGAAGAAGCCTATCAGGCAGAACTCGAACAGAGCAATGAAATAATAATTAAAGACGATCATGCAGATTTCGGACCTCTAATCGATGAGACAAATGTTTTGGTTGAAGCGTTCGAGAGTGCAGAGGAAGATATATTAGAATCCGAGTCCAAATCTGAAACAGAAGAAGATGATGACTGATGTAGATGATGAGTATTCTCTTTCTAATTGTAATGTAATTATGGAGTATACGTCGCATGTTTTGCAATCATGTAACTCTGTTAATTTTTTTATATTATGATCATTTTTTACATCTTCTATGTCATATGCAGTTTTTCCTATTCATTTATCTTAAATCTGCAATGTAATATGTTACTCCTTGGAATATGAGACCCAATCAAATACAGGTATAAACAATTTCATTATGTTTTATGTCAATTATTTAGCAGCTTATATCGTTTGTGTAAGGTAGCTGTGTAAAGTAAACTTGAATATGATGTTATTATTATCTTTCAAAATGATTTGTATGTAACAGGTATGTCATCTAGAGGGAATTCTTCAGGCGAGGGTTCTGGATCGCAACCCTTTAAGCGTCCAGTCGTCTCCTTGGTCTCTACGAGTACAGGGTAAAAATTAAACTTTACGTAGCATGTTAATTATTTTTTGCTATACACTAATGTATGTTAAATTTAATGCAGGGTTTTCGATCTTCAACCATCGAAGGTTATTTTGGACGTTTCATGAGCAATATATAGGGCTCGGATGTCGGGATGTTGGCCTAAATGGGATCTGATCCCACCTCACATACAGGAGATCATTTGGAAGGATGTGCTAGTAAGTATTTTCTTATATATTTTCTTACATATTAATTTCTTTTAATCACTGATATATTGTACATCTTTTATTAGTAATGTTTGTTTAACGTGAAATACAGGCTGAGGTGGATATACAGACGCATGATTTACAGCAGGCTCGGACGTATTAGATGCAGAAAATGAGGAAAAATTACAAAGATTACATATCATCAATGAAGAAAAGCATGAAAAAACCTCCATGGATGGGAGCAACTGCTCGGGAAAGATATTTGAAGTATTAGAATAATGACGAAGCGAAGGTTAGTGTACTATTTTTTTTTTAAATATAAAAAATATTTACTTGATAAGTAATATATTAAATTTTGAATGAACAGGCGGAGTAAAAAAGAAACACTACAAATCGAAATAAAAATCCAGTCACGCATCGAGGAGGATCGAAGTCATTTCTACAGTATCGGCATGAGTCGGTAAATTTTTTTAATGCGACTTATACAAACATTAATTTGCTATACAATTTTGAAAATGCAATAATTGAGTGTAATAATCAAATTCAGGAGGCTGAGGGGTAGGGTTCAGTCACCTATATGGACGTGTTCACCCGTACGCATGCCATCGAGCATGTCGATAAAGATGGGAACATCGCATACACATGGCGTGACGACAAATCCAGGAAGAGTCACGTAAGATTTCATTATATGTAGAAATATTTGTAATAATTGTTAAATTATAATAAAATAATATATCATGGTAATAGTTTTAGATACCTTCTTATTTGGTCTTGCAGGAGAAGTTTATGGAGCACCGTCAGAGGCGTCTAGCTGAGCCTAGAGCTAAGAAGCTCACGACCGACGAGGAGGACATCATCTTTCAGTAAGTGATGGATCCAGCAACGCGAAATAGACGTTATGCATTCGAAAATCAAGTGGTAAAGGATGTTTACCTTAATTTAATTTTCAGTTTAGAAATAAAATAATTTTTACGAGTTACTGGTTATTAATATAACCGTACATGATTAAAAGATTTTTAACTAATTGTTACAGTCCACCAGTCAGCAGACACAGAGCAGACATATTAGAGCTGCCATAAACGCCGCAAAGATCGAGTAGTTGAGAGCTAGGGTGGCACAGCATGAGGAACATATTCGTCGTCAAGCCATTGAGACGACTAAGCTTCTCGATCGACGCTTACAGAGTTTGCGCAACAGTATGGGCGCTTCCCCTCATCAGCTGGATCTGCAGAAGATGACGATGCAGGAGATGAGTGATTGATGGGTGGATAGGAATGTTTTTTGCTTAGGGCATGTAAATATGACTGAGTTTCTATGACTACATTATGGGTGTATGACTTTGGTTTAACATTTTATATGTATTATGACGGTAGACATGTTTTGGTACGGTTGACGTGGTAGACTTTATGTATTTTGTGTTGATGTGATGGTAGACTTGATGTATTTGTACGTGTTTATGTTGTTTTTTGATTTTTCATGTTTTTTTGGTTGATATGTTGTGTTTTAGAAGAATTTTTGTGTGTTGGGCTTTTAGACTCATAGTCTGGTATGAAAGGTTTGATATGAGTGTGTGCGGGAGGGCTAGATAGTAGCAGAAATAAAAAAGGATGCAAGCTTTCCGACGACTTTCAGGTACACGAATAAGCCATGATTTCCGACGACTTCGGACGAATTATTGTGTCATGTACGTAACGGTTTCCGATGGCCATCGGACGACACCAGCTGACTCAAGCCGTAGTAAACAAGAATGACTGGATGTGTCGAGAGCCTCGAAAACCCTATTTCTCAATGCCTTAAATTGCTATGGGGATTTCCGACAGCTGCCGACCGATTCTGACGACCGCCGACGGTTCACAACTGTTGGAAATTCGTATGGTTTTGTAGTGGGGTCGTAGATCGGAATCTAACACATACGCTATCACTACAAGAAAAACTGCATATAGCAGCGGCAGAATCCGCTTCTAATCTGTCGCTAAACAGGCCTTAGCGACGGATTTCCTACATAAAGGTGTGGTCGCTAAAAACCATGACGGTATTTGTGTCAGATTTAGTGACGGAATTTAGCATGAGTTTTCTGACATTTTTCCGTCATTTTACTAATTTTATAATAAAAATAAAATTTTATTTATTAATTTAATTTTAATTTATTTATCGACTATTTACCGACGGATAATTAATTTATAATAAAATATTATTTATAAAAAACGTTGGTAAATTCTTACTAATTACCAAGGGATTAGCGACGAAAATTAAATTAAGGTAAACTTAATGTAACAACCCGTATTTCGATAACATGTTAAAACGAGAATCAAGGCAGAATTTAATTTTAAATTCTGAATCAAGTAAAACGGGCTATGCCATTGTGTTCGTCTCGGAAAAATACGCGAAATAGAGTCCGAAATTTTGTAAATCGGAGTCCGTATGACCCAGTTAAGGCCCAAAGAAATTTTCGGGAAATTTGAATTTCGAAACATGCAGAAATGGGGCCAGGCGGGAAAACTCCCGCGCAGACAAGTCGACAGGGCTGTCGACTTGCAAGTCGACAGGGCTATCGACTTGCAAGTCGACAGGCATGTCGACAGGCAAGTCGATAGGGCTGTCGACTTGCCCTGTCGGCTGATTCTGTTCTGGTGCACCTATTTTCTATCTTGGCTAGGTTTTTGGGCCTGGTTTGAAATCTGACGGTTCAGGTTGGTCCTAGGGTTAATCTAAGGGCCTAAAACTATCCTAATCTCTATAAAAAGACCCTAAACCTAACCTAAATCCCTAAAAATCAAACCTAGCAACTAAGTGCTGCCAAAATCAATTTTGATCATGGCCTCCATCTCCAATCCCTAGAGCCTATGCATTCAAATCGGGTTCAAATCAAAAGGTGCAAGCTTGCTACACCAAATAGAGGCCAAATCAACGTTGCTATGCGAGTTTCATGACGGATCTTCATCAAAGGAGCCACCTTTCTTCGTCAAAACGATTCATGCTCCTAGTCCTCTTGCCACGCTATGTAAGTTCTAGCTACTTGTAGATTTAAACGATGATCTTGATGTGGCATGGGATAAAATGCAAAGTAACATGAGTATGTTAGCCTATGGGAACCTAGTTTGCCCCTTTAGCATGAACATATGACTTTGGGTTATGTTGTAGCGACTAAACCATGCTATTCATGTTACATTGGACCTAGTTTGCCATGCAAGATTGGACCTTTGCTTGTGGTATGTTAGCATGCACACTTGAAACCACTTTGACTCATGAAACATGTGCATGAATGTGACTTTGAGGCTATGCAAGTATATGAACCCGAAATCCCTTATGATAATATGCAAGTTTACCTTTTTATCACATGAGTAACATGGGCATGTTCATCCCTTCATGATAGGTTTATGACATGAACACTTATGCAAGTAATCCCCTTTTATGCTATGCATGTTTGTGGCCAAATCCCCTTGAGATACTATGCATGTTTGTGGCCAAATCACCTTATGACACTATGCATGTTTTTGGCCAAGGTTGTGCATGTGGAAGCCAATCCCTTTTTGGCATCATGCATGTTTTGAGGCCAATATGTGACGTAGTATCCTTACTATGTTGACTCGCTTTTGCTTGCGTTGGAAAACACGACTTTGGGGGTAGTTAGATAAACATGAACATGACGCGAAATCTTGACTTGAATATGACATGAAAACTTGACTTGAGGTTACATGTGAACACGACATGTAAGTTGAACCAAAATGGGGGCATGACACGTGGGGTAAACTTGGGACTTGAAATTAGACACGTATGGGTTGTAAGTGTAATATAACACTAGACCAAACATGGAAGTGGCCAACTCGAGGTTGGGTTGAGTTTGTAGCATAAATCTACCCGGACCCGCCCGGCTTAACTAGTAGCTACAAACAATAGGATCAAATGTGAGAAGTTGGTCATGTCGCGCTTAAGACCCGAGGTTAGACTAGGTTGTGGTGTAAATCTACCCGGACCCGCCCGGCTTAACTAGTAACCACAACAAGGTCTAATGTGAGAGGTTGAGGGTGCATTAATTAAATTAATGCCACATGATAAGGTTAAGTAAATTTGACTAATGACACTTAACCGATATGACACGAATGGGTAGGTTAAGTGGGACCGGACTTGATTTCTTAATGACACTTAACCATGCAAGATGATTAGGGGATGAGGTTAAGTAATTTACACTTAACTAATCCGACTTGGTAATTAGATGGGGTTAAGTAATTAAGACTTAACTAATCTAAACACGGTAATTAGATGGGGTTAAGTAATTGACGCTTAACTAATCTAAACACGGTAATTAGATGGGGTTAAGTAATCCACACTTAACTAATCTAAACACGGTAATTCGATGGGGTTAAGTTAAACACTTAACCAACTTAAACTTGGTAATTCAATGAGGTTAAGTAACCAATACTTAACCAACTTAACGTGATAATTTAATGGGGTTAAGCAACTTACACTTAACCAATTATACATGATGATTTGATGGGGTTAAGTAACCTACACTTAACCAATCTAATATGCGGACCTGATAAGGTTAAGTCACAAGACCTTTTTAGAATATACTTAACCATTGTAGTACGATTAGAGGATGGGGTTAAGCCCACCTATACTTAACCAATCCGACTCGATAATTTGATGGGATTAAGATAATCCATGCTTAATCGATCTAGCAAGATAATCTGATAGGATTAAGGTAAGCTAGTACTTGACCGATTTGACTTGATAGGGTTAAGTCATGAGCCTCTGGGTACACTTAACCAACTTGTAGGGCTAAGTCTTGAACTTAAATACTTAGCCAATCTTGACGTGATTCGTGGGCGGGTTAAGGCATGGACTTGAATGATAACACTTAACCCAATAAGACAAACCCTAGTTAGAGGAACTAGGTATAGAATCGTGGTTAATCAAGGACAACGGGAAAGGAAGCTAAGTGGTAAACCTTAGTTAAGGGTAACTAAGTAATAATTCTTAGCTAAGGACATAGGATTAATTCGCAAAGCGATGAGTAACCTGATACGGTAGGTCATCGCTTAGTATACGAGGAGGAGCAAGTTATCTGACTTGGATAAAAGCTCCAGCGCACTGGGTGCCGAAGTGGAAGCTTCGGGGGACGTGAGGATATTCTTGGGATCCCTCTGTGGGCTGCCAGGTAATTATACTAGGCCCATGAGAGGTTAAGGTCTGCGTTAGAAGGACCAAGAGTATGCCTTGGTTGCTATGCGAGCGACCTAAAGACTGGGATGGATTAGCGTGGAGTCGACGATTCTTGGTTTTTGCCCTGGATAGCACATCGCCGACTACCTACCATCTTTAGTCAATCGTGTACGTACGGAAAGGCAGAGAACCCCCAACAGACCATGTGCTTGCTATCGAGTCATGGGTGAGGTTGGCCCGTAGGAAAGTGGGGCTATAGTGGGGCCGTGGAGTGGTTCTTATACATGATTTTTCTTGGATTGCCTTTCAGTAGTTGAGGGAGGGGTCACGTGGGACCATAGCCACGGGTACAAAAAACAGACCTTGATATCTGCATCAGCAGACGATTTAAAGCTCCCGACCGAGTTCCGTATTTCTTGATTTGCCCTGGCACGGAACTCGGATGGCACATTGGGGAACATGTGCATCTAGACATGGAAAACGATTCACGATACATACGTGGGATCAAGGGCGCGGTTGACGGGTGGCGTAATCCCTAGTGGTCCTAGGTGGCCAAGACCCAAACCGAGACACGAAAACGTTCATTAGGTAGCATAATCCCTAGCGGTCCTAGGTGGCATAAATCCTAAGTAGACGCGCGATAGTTCATGGTAAGGAAACACAAGTAGATCAAGGGTTGCAGTCCAAAACAACTTCAAGGATAAAACGTTTACATAGAAAAGCCCGTATGGCCTACGGCAAAGGACTGAACTTATACATGGAAAGAAACATACGAGTTGGGAAAACCTACATATGCTATATGTTAGGATGACATGGACCATTTCATGACATGGGGCAAGGGACATTCATGGTTAACACATGACGCGGGGAGGGATACTAGTACGAGAGGTGCAGAGCAGATATACATGTTAGAACCAGGAAAAATATACATAATAGATACCGTGGGATATTAGACGGGGTAGATACCTTGGGATAGTATACTTGATAGAAACCTGACAATGTGATACCTTGATTTATCATGACACCGTGGTTTATCACGATACCTTAGTTTAGCTTGCTACAGTAGTTCAGCCTGTTACCCTGGTTTAGTTTATCTATCTTGTAGTCATCCTTATGTTTACTTTCAGTTTATGCATGTCATGTTACCTTTACCTGTTTTTATACTGGAAGTAGATAGGACTTACCAGTCTTTATGACTGACCCCGTTTTCTTTCGCCTCTTTGTCTTCCGTTTCCCCCCCAGGTTTCAGGGAGGAAATGATGTCGTTTAGTTCGGACTTCTTCTGTTGAAGGTCATCATGCATGGCTTGATGTATAGCTTGGTCTTCTCTTGGCTATGGCTGCCTCACCGCTTTACTTTGGGGAATAATTTATGAAAAGGTTTTTATGCTTCTTTATTATTGCAAGACAGGTTTTGATGTACTCTGATGTAAAAGGCTTTAGACCTTAATTATTAATGTTTATGAAAGTTCGATTTTACTTCCGCTATTTTATATGTTCTGTCTTGTGATATTTCTGTGCATGTTTACCAATAATGCCCCTCTAAAGCTAGTGCATTCCTTTGCGAGTGACCCTAGCGGAGGCGGGGTGTTACATTTGGTATCAGAGCAGAAGGTTACCAGACTAGGCAAAAGTTTTTAAAGACCTTCTGAAAACTATTTGAAAAACCGTTTATAAAGAAGCATTTTTCAAGAAAAGTTTGTTTTAAAGGCTATTCCCCAAAAGCCATTAGCACCATCCTTTGATTCCTTGATTAAATCTCGTTTCCTTTCTTTTCTCCATCCATGGTCACAGTAGTTCTCACTGTGACTAATCTTGGTCTAGCCACGTAGGTGTTTCCCGTACGATGGAGGTGGTTCTCGAGAGACCCATTGCCGTGTTACAAGAAAGGATAATAAGAGTAAGGATAAAGGATACCAGCTTAAGGATAAGCAACTGTTGTTAAGGCTTGGTCCATCAAGGAGGACTAGGACAAGATCAGCGGAGAGGGAAATAGTACGCTCCCACTTCTGGGGTGCCTAAAAGAAATGGTACCATTTCTATTAGAGGTTCAGCCTTCCTTTTCTATCATCCCGTCCAGACTTTGTTTTGATCATCGTATCACTTAAGTGTTCTTAGATAGTTGAGTCTCTGCACCTTAGTACTAGCATGGTAGAGGATCCCAGTTTTGTCCCAAAAATATGGTTGGAGAGTTGGTCCATTCCTTCATGACTTGTTGGATTTGAGAATGACATGTCTCAACTACGGATAGATTCTAAGGATAAAGTGGTCACCCAATAAGGGGTGCCATTCTCGGTTTTGGAAAGAGGGTAGTTAGGCTCTCGACTCATCTAGGTGATACCCTCGAAGTCTCGTGTAACCCTTTTGGGTTCTGTCATGGTTAGTTTCCTAGAATCTCTTGATGAGTTTATCGGGGATCTCTGATCCGTTCGAATAGAATTCGCCGCTAAGGCGGATGGTTCGTTTCGATTATGCATGAGTTATGGGAATCACCCTAGTAAGAACTCTGGGCAACATGGATTGGCATTGGAAAACGAGATCCAGAATTCACTAGTGAATTTTGGGAGAGCTTGCATGAGTACGCAGATATGTTTGAGCCAAGCATACTAGGGAAAGGATAAGTGAAACGGGAGGCAACAGTGAAATGAGTTCCACTCACACCTTGGAAATAGGAATCAAGAAGCTACGAAATCATGAAGTCAAAGGCGGTCAAGGCATGATGGAATTAAGCTCATGGAAATACGGATTGGACACGCGCATCACGTCTCTTTTTAAGAGTATATCTTTGATCCTTGGTTCACCTGTAAAGCTTACTTGCATGCTATCGCTTGGTGGATATCCTCTCGGTTCTGTTTCTGTTACAAACCCCATAAGGAGTTTGTCTTGTTTATCTTCTCGATCTTATCTTGGGAACCTTAGGTAGAACGCTATGGATGTAAACATGTATTTGAGACATGTTATGGTTGATATGGTTGCAATTGGTTGCAAGTGGTTGCTCGTGGATGCGCGAATACACATTAGATACTAGCTCGACTCGGTCACATTTCATATTGCATATGCACGAGTATTTATACTTGTTTATAGATGAAATCGAATGTGTTATCATGCGGTTGTTGCATATGAGTGAATGATTGTGCACACATATAGTATCTATATGACTAGGACTATTTGCATACATATTGGATTCATGGCACTATACATATTTTTGCATTAGAAAGATTATTCAGGCCTGATCATTAGCATTAGCTAAGGAACATGTACACACACGTTTTGCATATATTCATACAGCATTAGAAATCATCTAAGGACAATGGTTGCTTGTGGATGATGTTTTGAGTAGATGGATGATGGATGGTAGGATATGTTCTTCCTAACTTAGAGATTTCGGGGACGAAATCCTAAAAGGTGGGGAGAATGTAACAACCCGTATTTCGATAACATGTTAAAACGAGAATTAAGGCAGAATTTAATTTTAAATTCTGAATCAAGTAAAATGGGCTATGCCATTGCGTTCGTCTCGGAAAAATACGCGAAATAGAGTCCGAAATTTTGTAAATCGGAGTCCGTATGACCCGGTTAAGGCCCAAAGAAGTTTTCGGGAAATTTGAATTTCGAAACATGCAGAAATGGGGCCAGGCGGGAAAATTCCCGCCCAGACAAGTCGACTGGGCTGTCGACAGGGCTGTCAACTTGCAAGTCGACAGGCATGTCGACAGGCAAGTCGACAGGGCTGTCGACTTGCCCTGTCGGCTGATTCTGGTCTGGTGCACCTATTTTCTATCTTGGCTAGGTTTTTGGGCCTGGTTTGAAATCTGACGGTTCAGGTTGGTCCTAGGGTTAATCTAAGGGCCTAAAACTATCCTAATCTCTATAAAAAGACCCTAAACCTAACCTAAATCCCTAAAAATCAAACCTAGCAACTAACTGCTGCCAAAATCAATTTTGATCATGGCCTCCATCTCCAATCCCTAGAGCCTATGCATTCAAATCGGGTTCAAATCAAAAGGTGCAAGCTTGCTACACCAAATAGAGGCCAAATCAACGTTGCTATGCGAGTTTCATGACGGATCTTCATCAAAGGAGCCACCTTTCTTCGTCAAAACGATTCATGATCCTAGTCCTCTTGCCACGCTATGTAAGTTCTAGCTACGTGTAGATTTAAACGATGATCTTGATGTGACATGGGATAAAATGCAAAGTAACATGAGTATGTTAGCCTATGGGAACCTAGTTTGCCCCTTTAGCATGAACATATGACTTTGGGTTATGTTGTAGCGACTAAACCATGCTATTCATGTTACATTGGACCTAGTTTTCCATGCAAGATTGGAACTTTGCTTGTGGTATGTTAGCATGCACACTTGAAACCACTTTGACTCATGAAACATGTGCATGAATGTGACTTTGAGGCTATGCAAGTATATGAACCCGAAATCCCTTATGATAATATGCAAGTTTACCTTTTTATCACATGAGTAACATGGGCATGTTCATCCCTTCATGATAGGTTTATGACATGAACACTTATGCAAGTAATCCCCTTTTATGCTATGCATGTTTGTGGCCAAATCCCCTTGAGATACTATGCATGTTTGTGGCCAAATCACCTTATGACACTATGCATGTTTTTGGCCAAGGTTGTGCATGTGGAAGCCAATCCCTTTTTGGCATCATGCATGTTTTGAGGCCAATATGTGACGTAGTATCCTTACTATGTTGACTCGCTTTTGCTTGCGTTGGAAAACACGACTTTGGGGGTAGTTAGATAAACATGAACATGACGCGAAATCTTGACTTGAATATGACATGAAAACTTGACTTGAGGTTACATGTGAACACGACATGTAAGTTGAACCAAAATGGGGGCATGACACGTGGGGTAAACTTGGGACTTGAAATTAGACACGTATGGGTTGTAAGTGTAATATAACACTAGACCAAACATGGAAGTGGCCAACTCGAGGTTGGGTTGAGTTTGTAGCATAAATCTACCCGGACCCGCCCGGCTTAACTAGTAGCTACAAACAATAGGATCAAATGTGAGAAGTTGGTCATGTCGCGCTTAAGACCCGAGGTTAGACTAGGTTGTGGTGTAAATCTACCCGGACCCGCCCGGCTTAACTAGTAACCACAACAAGGTCTAATGTGAGAGGTTGAGGGTGCATTAATTAAATTAATGCCACATGATAAGGTTAAGTAAATTTGACTAATGACACTTAACCGATATGACACGAATGGGTAGGTTAAGTGGGACCGGACTTGATTTCTTAATGACACTTAACCATGCAAGATGATTAGGGGATGAGGTTAAGTAATTTACACTTAACTAATCCGACTTGGTAATTAGATGGGGTTAAGTAATTAAGACTTAACTAATCTAAACACGGTAATTAGATGGGGTTAAGTAATTGACGCTTAACTAATCTAAACACGGTAATTAGATGGGGTTAAGTAATCCACACTTAACTAATCTAAACACGGTAATTCGATGGGGTTAAGTTAAACACTTAACCAACTTAAACTTGGTAATTCAATGAGGTTAAGTAACCAATACTTAACCAACTTAACGTGATAATTTAATGGGGTTAAGCAACTTACACTTAACCAATTATACATGATGATTTGATGGGGTTAAGTAACCTACACTTAACCAATCTAATACGCGGACCTGATAAGGTTAAGTCACAAGACCTTTTTAGAATATACTTAACCATTGTAGTACGATTAGAGGATGGGGTTAAGCCCACCTATAATTAACCAATCCGACTCGATAATTTGATGGGATTAAGATAATCTATGCTTAATCGATCTAGCAAGATAATCCGATAGGATTAAGGTAAGCTAGTACTTGACCGATTTGACTTGATAGGGTTAAGTCATGAGCCTCTGGGTACACTTAACCAACTTGTAGGGCTAAGTCTTGAACTTAAATACTTAGCCAATCTTGACGTGATTCGTGGGCGGGTTAAGGCATGGACTTGAATGATAACACTTAACCCAATAAGACAAACCCTAGTTAGAGGAACTAGGTATAGAATCGTGGTTAATCAAGGACAACGGGAAAGGAAGCTAAGTGGTAAACCTTAGTTAAGGGTAACTAAGTAATAATTCTTAGCTAAGGACATAGGATTAATTCACAAAGCGATGAGTAACCTGATACGGTAGGTCATCGCTTAGTATACGAGGAGGAGCAAGTTATCTGACTTGGATAAAAGCTCCAGCGCACTGGGTGCCGAAGTGGAAGCTTCGGGGGACGTGAGGATATTCTTGGGATCCCTCTGTGGGCTGCCAGGTAATTATACTAGGCCCATGAGAGGTTAAGGTCTGCGTTAGAAGGACCAAGAGTATGCCTTGGTTGCTATGCGAGCGACCTAAAGACTGGGATGGATTAGCGTGGAGTCGACGATTCTTGGTTTTTGCCCTGGATAGCACATCGCCGACTACCTACAATCTTTAGTCAATCGTGTACGTACGGAAAGGCAGAGAACCCCCAACAGACCATGTGCTTGCTATCGAGTCATGGGTGAGGTTGGCCCGTAGGAAAGTGGGGCTATAGTGGGGCCGTGGAGTGGTTCTTATACATGATTTTTCTTGGATTGCCTTTCAGTAGTTGAGGGAGGGGTCACGTGGGACCATAGCCACGGGTACAAAAAACAGACCTTGATATCTGCATCAGCAGACGATTTAAAGCTCCCGACCGAGTTCCGTATTTCTTGATTTGCCCTGGCACTGAACTCGGATGGCACATTGGGGAACATGTGCATCTAGACATGGAAAACGATTCACGATACATACGTGGGATCAAGGGCGCGGTTGACGGGTGGCGTAATCCCTAGTGGTCCTAGGTGGCCAAGACCCAAACCGAGACACGAAAACGTTCATTAGGTAGCATAATCCCTAGCGGTCCTAGGTGGCATAAATCCTAAGTGGACGCGCGATAGTTCATGGTAAGGAAACACAAGTAGATCAAGGGTTGCAGTCCAAAACAACTTCAAGGATAAAACGTTTACATAGAAAAGCCCGTATGGCCTACGGCAAAGGACTGAACTTATACATGGAAAGAAACATACGAGTTGGGAAAACCTACATATGCTATATGTTAGGATGACATGGACCATTTCATGACATGGGGCAAGGGACATTCATGGTTAACACATGACGCGGGGAGGGATACTAGTACGAGAGGTGCAGAGCAGATATACATGTTAGAACCAGGAAAAATATACATAATAGATACCGTGGGATATTAGACGGGGTAGATACCTTGGGATAGTATACTTGATAGAAACCTGACAATGTGATACCTTGATTTATCATGACACCGTGGTTTATCACGATACCTTAGTTTAGCTTGCTACAGTAGTTCAGCCTGTTACCCTGGTTTAGTTTATCTATCTTGTAGTCATCCTTATGTTTACTTTCAGTTTATGCATGTCATGTTACCTTTACCTGTTTTTATACTGGAAGTAGATAGGACTTACCAGTCTTTATGACTGACCCCGTTTTCTTTCGCCTCTTTGTCTTCCGTTTCCCCCCCAGGTTTCAGGGAGGAAATGATGTCGTTTAGTTCGGACTTCTTCTGTTGAAGGTCATCATGCATGGCTTGATGTATAGCTTGGTCTTCTCTTGGCTATGGCTGCCTCACCGCTTTACTTTGGGGAATAATTTATGAAAAGGTATTTATGCTTCTTTATTATTGCAAGACAGGTTTTGATGTACTCTGATGTAAAAGGCTTTAGACCTTAATTATTAATGTTTATGAAAGTTCGATTTTACTTCCGCTATTTTATATGTTCTGTCTTGTGATATTTCTGTGCATGTTTACCAATAATGCCCCTCTAAAGCTAGTGCATTCCTTTGCGAGTGACCCTAGCGGAGGCGGGGTGTTACACTAAACCTCCCTTTTTTTGTTGGTAATCCGCTGCTATTCCCCTTCTGATGTGTGTGTGTTTGTGTGTGTGTGTGTGTGTGTGTGTATAGACACACATAGTCACCACACACATAATTTGTGTTCCATTCAATACACAATTCCTAATATAAATACAGCACAACTAATATCAACACACACATCTCATAATCAATGTATTGTATTAATCACTCATCTTATAATCAACATTCAATATTACATTTTTTTCAAATAGAATATTTTCTAATCTTATTCTACTCTCGTTAATTTACATATGTTATAACAAGAAAATCAATATCATCAATTCATTAGAACAAATCTATTGCTTCACTATTCACAACCTTCCTTCACCTCAAACTCATTCCTTGCAATCCCTACCATTTCTTTTCGACCATCCACGAATATACTTGCTTTTTTCAGGGATATACTTCACTCACCGTAAATTAGCATCTGCTATTTCTTTAAGAGATTGTTCCAAATCATCCAAGAGCTGAAGAGGATCAGGAACTGGCTAGCTTGGGATACAAGCGCAGTTAATCTTTTTCCAGATCCACTTCCATCAAGACGTCTCCTAGTCTACAAGGTAAAAGTAGCATATGTAAATAAACAAAGATATAAAATAGTACTCAATACAATAAAAAATTCAAATGATGATTAAAACTTCAGCAAATGCCGACTTAATAAAGTAATAATACATTTCAGGTCATCTCTAAAGTTACCCACACTTATTTATTAAACAATAATCACATATCATCACCATCACGAAATATTTCCAAATTCTGCCTCAACTTTCCCAACACAACTCAACTCGCCCACTTACTAAATTCATCCAATACAAGCAGTCAAAAAATTAAAACAAAAAATGAACCCCATACCCTTGATATTTCTATGCGCTATAACTCTTATATTACCAGCATTAACTTATGGAGACAAAGAAAGCAAAAAGGGATGTAGCAGCATACAGGTTATCGACGCAGAGTAAGGTGCAGGCTACCATACTTTCCATGCTGCCACATGGTCTCCAACTTGTGCCCTCATACTTGCCCTTACATCTGCTTCATGGACTGCTCCCTTTGCATGCCTGTTTGCCAACCACTTTCCTTTTTAAAAAATTAATCTAGGCGCCCTTCTTAAATAATATATGATAAAAGTATGTTCATTTTCAAATGTATCATGTACAACATACAGGTTTCAATATGACAGGGGCACTTGATTAAGTCAGCATACAGGTTTCAACATTAAATAATATATCCTAATTTCTCCTTCATGTTAAGCATGTAAGTTTCGTTGAAAACTGTTGCAGCATCATTGAGAAGTGAACTGTAAATTGCTAGCACTTGAAAAAACGTATCAA
The DNA here is from genome assembly GCA_030737875.1 of Allium sativum. NCBI lineage: Eukaryota > Viridiplantae > Streptophyta > Magnoliopsida > Asparagales > Amaryllidaceae > Allium > Allium sativum. Next base: position 775,194,442 of record CM060912.1, read on the forward strand.
TTGGTAACAACGTCTTCTAGTCATCAGTAACTTCACAGTGCTGATGAACATACAATTACTGGTGTCTAGAATCAAAACATGAACACCATGGCAGTTTTTTCTTCAGTTGTTACTGCACTATGATTTTGTGTAATGACCGTAGGCTCTAAAAGACCAGGTACAAGTTTATGAATACAGAATCGTAATTGAAATAGATTAAAACTCCTATTTACGAACGGATTGAATCAACCATATCATTTTACAGTTGAAAAGGGGGACCGAAAGGTTCAAACTTGAATCTTTTTTAAACCAAATAACCAACTTAATCAGATCTCAAACTTCAAACTATCAAAAAATCTTCTAAATCTAAGAATACCAGAATTCAGCGACAACCCCAATAACCTCTGTAGACATTAGAAAAAATCGATTTTGAAATACCTGGAGAATCGGTTATGGGAACTGTGTTTGAATTAGATTGTTGAAGAAGGAGCGATTTGATTTCGTGGTGAAGGCGGCCATGAATTTTAGGCAAATTAGGGTGCTTGTGATTTGGTAGAAGGGGAACGTAATTGACGTAATTTTTTTTTTGAAGGACGAGGCCATTAAAATGCGAAGGGGTAATTTTGATTTTGGGGAAAAAAGATTTGCAGCGTTAGTTTTGAGTGTGGAAGGTGAAACTATTTCGTTTCTGGAGCCAATTATTTTGGCCCTTTCCGCCTAAACTTAAGTAAAAATCTGAAATTTGAAATTTGAACTTGGAGCTAAAAGCATTAACTAGCATCAAACAAAAATTAAAGTATAGATTATTATTATTATGTCTAATTTACTAACTATTCATAACTAACTATAATAAAATATTAAATTTAAATTTACTTAGTGATTATAAACAATAATTATGAATTATAAATTATTTATTTGTAATCATTTATTATAATTTATGGATAATTAACCCTTCTAAGTTTGCAATTATAAATTATTAATTATCGTTTAAAAATTAATTAACCGTATACTTAATATTTGTTATTAACTATAAGTTGTTTGTTACTATAAGAAATAATAAATATTTTTAATCGTTTTACCACAAACATATGTAAAAAGTAAAATTACTTCTAAACAATTCATGGTAACTTATTATTTAATTGGAACCAATGTTTTTTATGACCTTTTGAATAGAGATTACAAGGTTAGTAGGTAATTATTAGGAATAAATGTTGTCAAAACTTGCTGCTTTAGTTTGTTATATGAAAAAGTTTGTTATCATGAACAAGCAGAAAGTCATTGATTATCAAAATAAATTCAATTAAACAGTGAATATTAATATATTTATTAATTATTACCTTTTATTTATATTTTATAGTAATTAATAATTAATCAATACTAACTATTTAATATTATTTACTTTTAATAGTAATTATTTACTACTATAACAACATAACGGTGGGAAAACCGACATCTAGAGATTATGAGTTTGAACTATTAAGGCTTGAATTGAATGCTCAGCTTCTATAAAGTATCACATTTGCTATTAAAATAAATGCCAAATTTATGTACTAATAAATTTAGTAGAGTATTTAACCTTCTTTTTTTGTTTCGGCTACCAATGCTAAATTAAAGAATTTTCTATTTCCATTTTGAGGTTTCTGTTTCCTAAGACAACCATTCATGAATCTTAAAACATATGATAATAATCAAGCATTTGCACAATTCCTATAGTTAACTTATATGATCAATATTTGAGTTTGGGAAGTTTTTATGATACATTTATACACTAATAGTAATTTATTCATACTATTACTATAGCGGTTCAAAAAGAAAAACGTTAAAAATAGAAAATATAACTCACAATAAATTGGAACATCTAATGTTGGATCAATAATATTGCGTTTAATAGCATTTACAAAATATTCTTATGTTTTTCCTTATTCTACAAATATAAATTAAATCAAAATAATTTTACAATCGATGACTTACTAAAACTAAATTCATAGTCATATAAAATAATCAGACGCTAGAATTAGTAAGTTAATTTAAAGCAATTACAAACGGGCAACAAATGATAAATTTGTGGAAAAGAATTCGTAAAATGCCAAAAAAGACAATTGTAATTACACACTAATTAAAACTGGTCATAAATGCACATAAAGAAAGACAATACAAGGAACTGATATATAAGGCTTGTCATGATTATTCAATAGACATTGTAATTAATGCATCATACAAAGGAGGACAAAATGGGTACTGTAAAAAAGCTTCAGACGGACGGAAGTTATCAAACGCTCAGTATAATTAAGAAAAACTGACAAAGTCGGTTTGATTATTTATTACTAATATATTATTAACATTAATTATTTAAAATTTATATTTACTTATTAAAGAGAGCGATGAAAATGAAATGAGAGCGGGATCTAAAATTTTAGGATGCCACTTTTTTTTGGTAGCAGGCAGGTTTTCATACTTTTTACGTAGAACTGTGTTTATTAAGTTTTAGGAATTTATGTTTAGCAATAGGTGGTTTTTGTAACAAATACTAAAATATATAGTTACAAAACTTATATTTCCATTTTTTTCTAACATTTTTGAATTCTACACAAATTTGAATATTACATGTAATTTAAAATTATCTAAAACTTTGATTTTTTTCAATATTGAATTAGATTTTGATTTTGATATTAAAAATTATTTGTAAAAAATATTTTTATTCCAACCGGTAAAAAATGAAGTCTGTTAAAAGTTTGTTTATTGCAAATAGAGGAAACTCATTGTTCTTAAAAATGTGTTTGTTACAACTTTATATTTATTCCAAAATTATGAAAACTTCAAAAGTTTATATTTAAACTTTATATTTATTTTAGAAAAAATGGAAGTTTTAATTTTTGAATTAATACGATTAAACATAATTATCAATTATAATTATTGAATTTTAGACACTTGATAACAAATTTTACTTGTTAATTAGTAAAACTTATTAATCATTGATTATTAGAAATTACTTATTAATCTATATTATTAATTATTATTAATTCTTAATTATTTAGTAATTATTAACATTAATTATTTAAAATTTATTTTTACTTATCAATTACTTAGTAAAGACATAAAAGTAAAACATTTTATAAATAATAAGCATATCAATCCCTTGAAAACCTGCTGCAAAATAGCGTCAAAAAATACATGACGGTAAACTGTCACAAATTGCGATGCAATTCTGAGACGAAAATATGACGACCCTAAACCGTTGCAATTTGCTATGGTTTAGCGACAAAAAAAAGAAATCGACAGTAATATTTTAAAATAAGTTGAAATAAAATTCTTAAATAATATCCCTTACAGATTCCTCGAAAATCCGCCGCTAACTAGCGACGGAATTTTGCCGCTGCTAAAAATCTGTCGCTAATCTCATTTTTTCTTGTAGTGTAACTTCAGAGTTGTGAGAAGGAATAACATCCACTAATTTGCAGATAAAGTGGGGGTAAGAGTCCTTTTAATCCAAGCCACTTTGCCCATCTTCGAATCCAAGTTGTTTTGTTTTACAATATTGTATTCCAACTAGTGATATATGTTAGGCACAGCGGAGTGATATATGGAGAGATAGATAAAAGATTGAATTTGATTTAATACTTTATTTCATTCCATCAGTAAAAGAGATACAATTGTCTTATATAATGAAATACATTCTCTAGAGTATTCCTGACAATACCTTATCTAGAATACTCTAATATGTCATATATAGGAATTATTTATTCTTAAATTATTCCTTACATTAATAGCAAGGTAAATTTGTAAATGCAATTAATTATTGCCTGATAACAAAATTACAATAATTGCTTCTTGAACTTTTCAAACTTCTCCAATGTGACTGCTTTAGTAAGGAAATCCGTTGGCTGGTCTTTTGTGCTGATGAAGTCCATAACAATCTCCTCCTTGCTAATCAATTCTCGGATAAAATGATAACGTATCTCAATATGCTTTGTGCGAGCATGAAACACTGGATTTTTCGTCATTGCCACAGCCGACATATTGTCACAGTAGATTTTTGTTGGCTTGTCTTGAGTTTTCTTCATATCATTTAGAATTCTCCGCAGCCACACCGCTTCACAGGTTGCCTCTGTAGCTGCCATGTACTCAGCTTCAGCTGAAGATAAAGCTACGGTCTTTTGCTTCCTTGAACTCCATGAGATTACGTTGGAACTGAGACAAAATACATAGCCTGATGTGCTTTTCCGATCATCCAATGCTCCTGCCCAATCCCTATCAATGAAACCGACTAACTTGCATTCGTCCTCTTTGACATATTGAAGCCCACATTCTTTTGTTCCTCTCAGATATCGTAAAATTCTTTTTGCTGCAATCAAGTGATTGTTACTTGGATTTTGCATGAATCTTGAAAGTATACTTACCGTATGACAAATATCAGGCCTTGTATGAGTGAGAAAAATTAGCGAACCAACCAAGCTTCTAAATATCTTTCCATCCGCCTTCTTTGCTCCATCCTGTTGCTTTAATTTTTCATTTAGCATCATTGGTGTGTTAACTGGTTTGCAATCTGCCATGTGAAATTTTTTGAGAATGTCTTCAATGTATTTCTCTTGTGAAATGAAGATTTTGCCCCTTGCTTGTTTGACTTGCATGCCTAGAAAATACTTCATCAGACCGAGGTCCGTCATCTCAAAGTCCGTCATCATTCTTTCCTTAAATTCCTTAACAAGATTGTTGCTTGTACCGAAATAGATTAGATCGTCAACATATAGACATACAACTAGAAATTCTTCTCCTTGATTTTTCACATAAAGGGCAGGTTCGTTCTTGCTTCTTTGGAAACCATTTTGAATGAAGTAGTTATCAATCTTTCAATTCCATGCTCGAGGTGCCTGCTTCAGCCCATAACGCGCCTTTTGAAGCTTATAGACTTTATTTTCTTTTCCTCTTATCACAAAGCCTTCTGGCTGCTCAACATATTGTAAAGACCCGCAACTTCCCCGTAAAGGAAAGTGTCGGATAGTTCGAGAACAAACCACAACAGAATTCATACAGAAGAACATTTCATTGTATATTACAACAATACATCAGATTACAAGAATATACAGAGTATAAATGAATATTACAAAGAAATATCAGAGATTTAAATTACATTTAACTACATAGCAGCGGAAAATAATACAATATACAACTAGAAGTAGATATACGGATACAAAGCTTTCCGGATATCGTTCCAGCTGTAAACCAGGATCCTGTGAATATAAATCTGCAAAACCAAAACTACTAGCTGCCCGTGTCGAAAATAAGGGCACCCAGAGTTTAGGTTAAAACAATAAACTCCAGGTCAGTCATGTGACTGGTGTGAGAACTAAAACAGTTATTATTCTTTATTTTAAAAGTTAGGTAAATCAAGGGACCACGCCGTATAACACGGAACGGGTTTCCTCCCAAGAATACCAGTGCATAAACAAACAGCGCAATGCTAAATAAAGAAAAATGAAGCTGTTATAAGACCCAGGTCCTATCACACAATGCAACGCAAGCCGGGGGATAGGGTTTTCCCTTATAACAGCCAAAGAATGCTTGATACGTTTAAAACAAATCATTTGATACTATTATAAGTGCATAGTGTATAAAACACTTCAAATCATAAGTATCAATCATAGGCGGCATGGGTACCATATATCATGTCGCCATATATAGGTTTACAAATAAAACCGCAAATGTCACGTATTTGGAAATTGGATTTCCGTCTATGAACCGAGGCAAAAGATAGTCCTCAACCGATTCGAGACAATCTAGCCCATGTCTCAGGCAAGCGCGCAGGAAAGCCTTGGATCGTCAGGGCCGGTCCACACGGAGTGGATTATTATGCCTGAACAATACGTCTCCCCACCCTATGGGGTGTAAGTCTGGTCCGTCAGCCGACCAGAATGCATTCGGCCGAAACCGATATAACCGAGGCGCCTCGCAACCGCAACAACCACATAAGTCAAACTCGTCAGGGCGTGTAAAACCACTGACGCCACTTCTAGCTAGAAAGAAACGCAAGTCCTCCCTGAGGTCCGTCTCCCGTTTTTGGTTCATACCGGGTGTGAAACACGCGAGGTAAACGTTACACAAAGCTACGCCACAAAGGCCGTGCTTTGATCATCACCACGAGACTTTGCTTTTCAACAGAAGCCTCGATCATTTGCATCTTAGCATGCCACACAGGCAAACCACTCTATGCAACCGATATCAGTCACACAGAATGAAATCCAATGTCAGACACACAGTCCATTTACAAGTTCGTTCTGGGTCTGAACGAAACCGGAGGCACCTAGTACCCCGCATATCCATCGATCTCCAAGTACGTCTGGACGATCACCAACTGTTTCCATCTTCTTGGGTGTACAGCCCAATCAAGATCATTAGTTATCACCCAAACGACGTGAAGACCCTCCGGTCTTCGACCATCGTCTTCATCTTCGACTTATCGTCGTATCAGTTATTCAGAATGGGATAAACCCGGTCTTTCCGAATAACTCGCGTATATTTTAAATAAGTGTTACACAAACACAACATACGCCTCATTCCAATTCATTAGTCACTAACCGTAAATTAATCAAGAGAATAATTCCCCAAATATTAACCCCGAAGGCCGAAACCAACATCAGATCAATATCTAGAAAACCATTTTGCTTGGCTAACCGACAGTTAGTTTCTAAATTTCACGTTCAAATCTAATTAAAGATTTAACTATCGCCTGGAGCAAAACTGGTGATACTCCATTCTCGATCTTTTCAATCTAATTAAAGATTCATTAAAACTCCACTTAGTTTTAATCATTATCTGGGTTAAAGAATCAGTGTCATTTAAAACACGATTCACGATAAACCCAAAATCCCATTCCATTAATTATCGGGTTAAAGAACAAGTGTTATTTAAAACACTGTTCACGATAAACCCAAAAATCAATACCAATTCAATTCCAATTAAATATCATTTAATTGGTACACTTCATTAAATCTAAATAAAAAGATTTAATCTTTTCTCAACTGGGTTCAAGAACAGTGTTAGTGAAGACACCATTCACGACAAACCCAAATCACATTCGATTAATTATCGGGTTAAAGAACAAGTGTTATTTAAAACACTGTTCACGATAAACCCAAAAATCAATACCAATTCAATTCCAATTAAATATCATTTAATTGGTACACTTCATTAAATCTAAATAAAAAGATTTAATCTTTTCTCAACTGGGTTCAAGAACAGTGTTAGTGAAGACACCATTCACGACAAACCCAAATCACATTCGATATTCAATACAAGGCTCTGAATAGAAAATATATCGGCTTATATTCAATATCGAATTCTACGACTAACAAATGTCGTATTGGAAATAACGATATAAATATATATCTTTCAAATTTCCATAACAACACCTGTATAATCACGAATTCCAACATCGAAATATTCCGAAGACAATTTCGATTCAAATCCACTCCAATGCAATCATTGGAAATTTTGGTTATTTTCAAAACCATTTCAAATTCAATTTATTTATTTAAAAATAAATAGAATTATAATTCTAGTTCAAAACTAGTTCCTTTCGATAAAAATCTATTTTTATCTTTTCAAATATGGAGTTTTTCATCCCAAACTTTCACAAATCATTTCTTATGATTTTACACAAATTATTACTATTTTTAATAATTTTATCAAGGCCCGTACAGTCGATTTCCAACAACGGCCATCGAACTGCACTTACAGCGACCTTTTTCGAATTTGATTTGGACGTATCTCCAAATCCAACCGTTAGATTTCAAATTTCTAACATTCATTAGAAAGCTCTTTTCGATACGAACCCAACGGTTCCGGTTTTAGGAGAATCCGACGGTCGGATCTCCCGCAATGTCCGTTTGAAATAAATGGTCGAAATTCACGAACTGCCGCGGCGCGGCGCGTTCTATTCAGGCCATTATATTATATATATAATATATATAATATATACTTCGTCGATTTCTATTTAAAACGAATTATATAAATAGTTTTGAATTCGTTTCAAAAACATTTTTCAACTTCCATTTCAATTCAAATCAAAATTGAATTCTTCTTTATAAATTCGTTTCAAAATTCATTTCTATTCAATTCAATTTGAATTCGTTTTCAATTCAATTCATTTTGAATTCGTTTTCAATTCAATTCATTTTGAATTCGTTTTCAATTCAATTCATTTCGAAATCACTTTCAATTCAATTCACTTCGAAATCACTTTCAATTCAATTCACTTCGAAATCGTTTTCAATTCAATTCATTTCGAAATCGTTTTCAATTCAATTCATTTCGAAATCGTTTTCAATTCAATTCATTTCGAAATCGTTTAAAATCGATATAAATATCGTTCACGTCAAAATGGCGTCAAACTAATCAACACGGCTTCATAAATTTCTATTTTCAAATATTCTATTTCAAATATTTCTATTTCAAATATTTCTTTTTCGAAACTGGAATGAGGCCCAATCAATTACCATTTAATGTTAATTATATGGATTTTCTACAACACATGTATATATCAACAACGATGAATAATCAACCATCATCCAAAGTGCATTACACTGTATAAGCATCAAATATAGATATTCAACGCTTATAACAGCCTGTCAATCAATCGATCGACATATTTAATCAATCAGGATGAGTGAAATTCAAATTTCATCCCAACACCCGTGTGGGGTTTCAAACAATCAAACACCTATTTTATTTGTGCTGTTGGGCGATGTGTAAAATTTATCGACCCAATCAATATCAGTCAAATCAGTGTACATAAACAAACCGTCTGGTTTGTAAATGAATATTTTATTTATTCACATTCACTAGATTCATATTCACGTTAAAAATTATATTTTTAACGATAAAACATTTTATTCCAACATATGAATTTCTATTCAGTTCATTCTTTAAATAAAATGATATTTTTATTTTTCTAATATGTTTTAGAAAATTTCGGCGGCATAACGGCACGATACTAGAAACGGGACAAGGCCTAGCCTAATCCCCGGTCTAGTGAAGGCCCACGCCATTCACACATCAATCGAATTCACTTTCGTTATGCAAACCACAAAATTTGGAGTAAGGGTCTAACCTAGCCTTACTCCTTCGCCTTATAACGGCGCACGTCTAATCCTAACCAATTTATCGATTCGATTTTTTCACACCACAAACCACATTCAAATCAAATCATATAACTAACTACACAACCAAACAATTTAACAAACAAGCCATCCATGGTCTGTGGATGACGGGTGTCGGGTGCTACTAAGCACCGTCTGCATCCTAGTATATATATATAACTAGAAAAGAAATAGAAAGGTGAGAAATTCTCACATATAGCTATCCTAGCTCCACGGCTCTTCTTTTGCAGAAGTCTTCATCGTTTCGCCTTTTTGTCACCTTCGTTGCTGCTTTCACTACATATGTAAAAATCGAATTTTTACATCGCTATTCAATATATAAAAATCGAATTTTTATTTCAAAGTTCAATATATAAAAATCGAATTTTTACTTTGCTTTTCAATATATAAAAATATGATTTTTCTTTTGACTTTCAATATATAAAAATGTGATTTTTACCTTTTTAAAGAAATCAGTTTTCAATACCTTTTAAAAATCAGTTTTCATATCTTTTAAAAATCAGTTTTCATATCTTTTAAAAATCAGTTTTTTTTATTCTTCTAAAAAAAATCTGCTTTTATTCTTTTTAAAAAAAATCTGCTTTTATTGTTTTTAAAAAAAACTGCTTTTATTCTTTTTTAAAAAAAACTGCTTTTATTCTTTTAAAAAAAATCTGGGTTTATTCTTCTAAAAAAAAATCTGGTTTTATTCTTCTATTATAAAAGTCAGTTTTTTACTTTTTTAAAAACCAAATCAGTTTCTAATTTTTTTAAAAATAAAAATCAGTTTTTAATTCTTACATAAAATCAGTATTTCAATTCTTTTAAAAAAAAAAATCGGTTTTCAATTCTTTTTAATACTCAGTTTTTAAACCTTTTTAAACATAAAACAGTTTTTAAAAATTCAGAATTAAAATAAAATAAAATAAATAAATAAAGTAAAACTTACAGAGGAGGGGGGGGGGGAGTCTTCGCAGCCGTCGGAGGTGGCTTCATCGAGGGTTCGGAGGATGGCGCAACGAGGAGGAGGGCGTCAGCAGGTTGGGCGGCGCAGTCTGGAAGGGGGCGATGGAAGAAAGGGGGAGCGGTTCAGCTATGGGGTTCGATGGTGTGGGATAGGGGTTCAGCGATGGAGGAGAGGGATCGATATCTAGGTGCGGGGTGGAACGGTGGAGGCGAAGGCGGAGGGAGGCGTGGTGGTCGGTCGCCGACCGCCATTTTTTTTTTTTTTTTGTATTCCTGAACGATTTCGATCTGTTGAATAGGGGGGGCCTGAGCGGGTTTAAGGGCGGGGGGGGGGAGATTTTCTTTTTATATATTTTTTTTTTTAATATTTAATTATTAAAAAGTTGACTTTCACATACGACCTCTATACGAGGTCCACCGCCTGTCGCCCATAGCGTTTCACCCCCATTCCGAACACAATGGGATATGTACCGCAAGCTGATTCGATCGTTACAATCAGTTCCCGTTGAATTTACATTTAAATCACTATATTGAATTTTAAACGTACATTTCAAATTACCGGGGTCACATACTAACTAGAAAAATTCCAGAAAAATATTTTCTAGCTTCGTATTGACGATACGGTCCTAACAAAACTAGTTTCGTCGAATTCCGAGACCGTTTGAAAAATGGCCAATTTCCAGTCGATTAAAATCAACTGAAACTGGTCAAACGCGTTTTCCTTTGCCATGCTCACATATTGAATCGAAAAATTATGAAATTTGAAACCTAGCAATAACTTGACATCACGGACCCAACAAAACTGGTTTCGTCGAAATCCGAGGTCGTTTGCAAAATATCCATTTTTAAGGGCCTGAATTCCATAGCGACTATTCAGAATTTTCAACTGGACATATCTTTCGATTCCGGCTATCAAATTTCGATTGGTCGGATTCGTTAGAAAGATATTCACAATTAGATCCTAATGTTTTTGGTTTCACTAAAATCCGGATTGTTTTGCACCTGGTACATTCAATTGAAGTTTGAAATCGAATTATCGAACTACCGCGCCATTTTCAATTCTATTTATAATTATATATAAATATTTATATATTCTAACGACGACGCGTATAATATATTCGTTCTAATTCCATTCAAAATAAATTTCTCGTCGATTTTATTTAAAATAATTCATTTTAAATAATCAAAATTCGCCAAAATTGCCAAAATAAAAATTTTAAACTGGCCCAGATTTTACGGGTTGTTACAATCTCCCCCACTTAAAACTTTTCGTCCCCGAAAAGGAACAAAGTCGAAAGTGGTTTGATTAATCAACTCTACGTTCGATCGGGCTTCCATTCTCCAACTCTTTAGTTTCTGAGAATTTTCAAAATTTCAAAAATTTGGCTAACACCCTAAATTTTTGAAAAATTTCGCCATAACCTCCCCTGCACCGGGAGCATCGGGGAATTTCAAATAGCTTCCCCGGTCCTTCAGATCTCAAAAAGAAAAAGAAAAAGCCAAGCGGCTGGCCAATAGGCTCACAAAATCATCATCACCCAAACAAAACAGGAAATTATGTAGTAAACATGTACCTATTTGTCGGGCAAACAAATTTTATTCTCTGCTCTAGCCTCCTTGCTATGACCTGTTCAATATAAGCATATGTATATGCAAGCAAATGCGACCAATTTTCAATACAATTCAATATTTGGTTCCATTAGGCTAAATGGCTAAAAATTAGCAAACAAATAAACAAACAACACAAACATCAATCAATTAGTGAATTAGAGTTTCAAATTGATAACTTTGATACATAGTCAAAAAATCAGGTTCTTGATGCCAAATCACAACAATAGGCCCTATCTAATTTTTGGTTCTCACACCAGTCTAATGGAAATATATAGATATCACACCTTCGTTACTCGAACATGAATACTAATGACGACTAGTCAATCATCAGAATCATCTTCGGGCCACTAGAGTATGATTCTATATCTATCCAGTATATTAAAAATTCGAATACACGCGGATCAGACGTATACGCAAAATCTGTATATACTGGATTGTCCACATCAATATAAATAGATAATCAAATACGAATAATTGATTTTAAATTTTCAAAACAAAAATTTGTTTTCATTTTCAAAAATATACTCTTCACACTCGTTCTAGGATACTACTGATCCCATCTCTAACGAGTCATTCCCATTGGATTTTACTAACCCAATATCTGATGAATTCTTTCGTATGGTTCTAATGTGCCTTGTTCTCTAGCTTTGTAAACCAAAGCTCTGATACCACGTGTAAAGACCCGCAACTTCCCCGTAAAGGAAAGTGTCGGATAGTTCGAGAACAAACCACAACAGAATTCATACAGAAGAACATTTCATTGTATATTACAACAATACATCAGATTACAAGAATATACAGAGTATAAATGAATATTACAAAGAAATATCAGAGATTTAAATTACATTTAACTACATAGCAGCGGAAAATAATACAATATACAACTAGAAGTAGATATACGGATACAAAGCTTTCCGGATATCGTTCCAGCTGTAAACCAGGATCCTGTGAATATAAATCTGCAAAACCAAAACTACTAGCTGCCCGTGTCGAAAATAAGGGCACCCAGAGTTTAGGTTAAAACAATAAACTCCAGGTCAGTCATGTGACTGGTGTGAGAACTAAAACAGTTATTATTCTTTATTTTAAAAGTTAGGTAAATCAAGGGACCACGCCGTATAACACGGAACGGGTTTCCTCCCAAGAATACCAGTGCATAAACAAACAGCGCAATGCTAAATAAAGAAAAATGAAGCTGTTATAAGACCCAGGTCCTATCACACAATGCAACGCAAGCCGGGGGATAGGGTTTTCCCTTATAACAGCCAAAGAATGCTTGATACGTTTAAAACAAATCATTTGATACTATTATAAGTGCATAGTGTATAAAACACTTCAAATCATAAGTATCAATCATAGGCGGCATGGGTACCATATATCATGTCGCCATATATAGGTTTACAAATAAAACCGCAAATGTCACGTATTTGGAAATTGGATTTCCGTCTATGAACCGAGGCAAAAGATAGTCCTCAACCGATTCGAGACAATCTAGCCCATGTCTCAGGCAAGCGCGCAGGCAAGCCTTGGATCGTCAGGGCCGGTCCACACGGAGTGGATTATTATGCCTGAACAATACGTCTCCCCACCCTATGGGGTGTAAGTCTGGTCCGTCAGCCGACCAGAATGCATTCGGCCGAAACCGATATAACCGAGGCGCCTCGCAACCGCAACAACCACATAAGTCAAACTCGTCAGGGCGTGTAAAACCACTGACGCCACTTCTAGCTAGAAAGAAACGCAAGTCCTCCCTGAGGTCCGTCTCCCGTTTTTGGTTCATACCGGGTGTGAAACACGCGAGGTAAACGTTACACAAAGCTACGCCACAAAGGCCGTGCTTTGATCATCACCACGAGACTTTGCTTTTCAACAGAAGCCTCGATCATTTGCATCTTAGCATGCCACACAGGCAAACCACTCTATGCAACCGATATCAGTCACACAGAATGAAATCCAATGTCAGACACACAGTCCATTTACAAGTTCGTTCTGGGTCTGAACGAAACCGGAGGCACCTAGTACCCCGCATATCCATCGATCTCCAAGTACGTCTGGACGATCACCAACTGTTTCCATCTTCTTGGGTGTACAGCCCAATCAAGATCATCAGTTATCACCCAAACGACGTGAAGACCTCCGGTCTTCGACCATCGTCTTCATCTTCGACTTATCGTCGTATCAGTTATTCAGAATGGGATAAACCCGGTCTTTCCGAATAACTCGCGTATATTTTAAATAAGTGTTACACAAACACAACATACGCCTCATTCCAATTCATTAGTCACTAACCGTAAATTAATCAAGAGAATAATTCCCCAAATATTAACCCCGAAGGCCGAAACCAACATCAGATCAATATCCAGAAAACCATTCTGCTTGGCTAACCGACAGTTAGTTTCTAAATTTCATGTTCAAATCTAATTAAAGATTTAACTATCGCCTGGAGCAAAACTGGTGATACTCCATTCTCGATCTTTTCAATCTAATTAAAGATTCATTAAAACTCCACTTAGTTTTAATCATTATCTGGGTTAAAGAATCAGTGTCATTTAAAACACGATTCACGATAAACCCAAAATCCCATTCCATTAATTATCGGGTTAAAGAACAAGTGTTATTTAAAACACTGTTCACGATAAACCCAAAAATCAATACCAATTCAATTCCAATTAAATATCATTTAATTGGTACACTTCATTAAATCTAAATAAAAAGATTTAATCTTTTCTCAACTGGGTTCAAGAACAGTGTTAGTGAAGACACCATTCACGACAAACCCAAATCACATTCGATTAATTATCGGGTTAAAGAACAAGTGTTATTTAAAACACTGTTCACGATAAACCCAAAAATCAATACCAATTCAATTCCAATTAAATATCATTTAATTGGTACACTTCATTAAATCTAAATAAAAAGATTTAATCTTTTCTCAACTGGGTTCAAGAACAGTGTTAGTGAAGACACCATTCACGACAAACCCAAATCACATTCGATATTCAATACAAGGCTCTGAATAGAAAATATATCGGCTTATATTCAATATCGAATTCTACGACTAACAAATGTCGTATTGGAAATAACGATATAAATATATATCTTTCAAATTTCCATAACAACACCTGTATAATCACGAATTCCAACATCGAAATATTCCGAAGACAATTTCGATTCAAATCCACTCCAATGCAATCATTGGAAATTTTGGTTATTTTCAAAACCATTTCAAATTCAATTTATTTATTTAAAAATAAATAGAATTATAATTCTAGTTCAAAACTAGTTCCTTTCGATAAAAATCTATTTTTATCTTTTCAAATATGGAGTTTTTCATCCCAAACTTTCACAAATCATTTCTTATGATTTTACACAAATTATTACTATTTTTAATAATTTTATCAAGGCCCGTACAGTCGATTTCCAACAACGGCCATCGAACTGCACTTACAGCGACCTTTTTCGAATTTGATTTGGACGTATCTCCAAATCCAACCGTTAGATTTCAAATTTCTAACATTCATTAGAAAGCTCTTTTCGATACGAACCCAACGGTTCCGGTTTTAGGAGAATCCGACGGTCGGATCTCCCGCAATGTCCGTTTGAAATAAATGGTCGAAATTCACGAACTGCCGCGGCGCGGCGCGTTCTATTCAGGCCATTATATAATATATATAATATATATAATATATACTTCGTCGATTTCTATTTAAAACGAATTATATAAATAGTTTTGAATTCGTTTCAAAAACATTTTTCAACTTCCATTTCAATTCAAATCAAAATTGAATTCTTCTTTATAAATTCGTTTCAAAATTCATTTCTATTCAATTCAATTTGAATTCGTTTTCAATTCAATTCATTTTGAATTCGTTTTCAATTCAATTCATTTTGAATTCGTTTTCAATTCAATTCATTTCGAAATCACTTTCAATTCAATTCACTTCGAAATCACTTTCAATTCAATTCACTTCGAAATCGTTTTCAATTCAATTCATTTCGAAATCGTTTTCAATTCAATTCATTTCGAAATCGTTTTCAATTCAATTCATTTCGAAATCGTTTAAAATCGATATAAATATCGTTCACGTCAAAATGGCGTCAAACTAATCAACACGGCTTCATAAATTTCTATTTTCAAATATTCTATTTCAAATATTTCTATTTCAAATATTTCTATTTCAAATATTTCTTTTTCGAAACTGGAATGAGGCCCAATCAATTACCATATAATGTTAATTATATGGATTTTCTACAACACATGTATATATCAACAACGGTGAATAATCAACCATCATCCAAAGTGCATTACACTGTATAAGCATCAAATATAGATATTCAACGCTTATAACAGCCTGTCAATCAATCGATCGACATATTTAATCAATCAGGATGAGTGAACTTCAAATTTCATCCCAACACCCGTGTGGGGTTTCAAACAATCAAACACCTATTTTATTTGTGCTGTTGGGCGATGTGTAAAATTTATCGACCCAATCAATATCAGTCAAATCAGTGTACATAAACAAACCGTCTGGTTTGTAAATGAATATTTTATTTATTCACATTCACTAGATTCATATTCACGTTAAAAATTATATTTTTAACGATAAAACATTTTATTCCAACATATGAATTTCTATTCAGTTCATTCTTTAAATAAAATGATATTTTTATTTTTCTAATATGTTTTAGAAAATTTCGGCGGCATAACGGCACGATACTAGAAACGGGACAAGGCCTAGCCTAATCCCCGGTCTAGTGAAGGCCCACGCCATTCACACATCAATCGAATTCACTTTCGTTATGCAAACCACAAAATTTGGAGTAAGGGTCTAACCTAGCCTTACTCCTTCGCCTTATAACGGCGCACGTCTAATCCTAACCAATTTATCGATTCGATTTTTTCACACCACAAACCACATTCAAATCAAATCATATAACTAACTACACAACCAAACAATTTAACAAACAAGCCATCCATGGTCTGTGGATGACGGGTGTCGGGTGCTACTAAGCACCGTCTGCATCCTAGTATATATATATAACTAGAAAAGAAATAGAAAGGTGAGAAATTCTCACATATAGCTATCCTAGCTCCACGGCTCTTCTTTTGCAGAAGTCTTCATCGTTTCGCCTTTTTGTCACCTTCGTTGCTGCTTTCACTACATATGTAAAAATCGAATTTTTACATCGCTATTCAATATATAAAAATCGAATTTTTATTTCAAAGTTCAATATATAAAAATCGAATTTTTACTTTGCTTTTCAATATATAAAAATATGATTTTTCTTTTGACTTTCAATATATAAAAATGTGATTTTTACCTTTTTAAAGAAATCAGTTTTCAATACCTTTTAAAAATCAGTTTTCATATCTTTTAAAAATCAGTTTTCATATCTTTTAAAAATCAGTTTTTTTTATTCTTCTAAAAAAAAATCTGCTTTTATTCTTTTTAAAAAAAATCTGCTTTTATTGTTTTTAAAAAAAACTGCTTTTATTCTTTTTTAAAAAAAACTGCTTTTATTCTTTTAAAAAAAATCTGGTTTTATTCTTCTAAAAAAAAATCTGGTTTTATTCTTCTATTATAAAAGTCAGTTTTTTACTTTTTTAAAAACCAAATCAGTTTCTAATTTTTTTAAAAATAAAAATCAGTTTTTAATTCTTACATAAAATCAGTATTTCAATTCTTTTAAAAAAAAAAATCGGTTTTCAATTCTTTTTAATACTCAGTTTTTAAACCTTTTTAAACATAAAACAGTTTTTAAAAATTCAGAATTAAAATAAAATAAAATAAATAAAGTAAAACTTACAGAGGAGGGGGGGGGGGAGTCTTCGCAGCCGTCGGAGGTGGCTTCATCGAGGGTTCGGAGGATGGCGCAACGAGGAGGAGGGCGTCAGCAGGTTGGGCGGCGCAGTCTGGAAGGGGGCGATGGAAGAAAGGGGGAGCGGTTCAGCTATGGGGTTCGATGGTGTGGGATAGGGGTTCAGCGATGGAGGAGAGGGATCGATATCTAGGTGCGGGGTGGAACGGTGGAGGCGAAGGCGGAGGGAGGCGTGGTGGTCGGTCGCCGACCGCCATTTTTTTTTTTTTTATTCCTGAACGATTTCGATCTGTTGAATAGGGGGGGCCTGAGCGGGTTTAAGGGCGGGGGGGGGGGGGGGGGGGGGGGAGATTTTCTTTTTATATATATATTTTTTTTTTTAATATTTAATTATTAAAAAGTTGACTTTCACATACGACCTCTATACGAGGTCCACCGCCTGTCGCCCATAGCGTTTCACCCCCATTCCGAACACAATGGGATATGTACCGCAAGCTGATTCGATCGTTACAATCAGTTCCCGTTGAATTTACATTTAAATCACTATATTGAATTTTAAACGTACATTTCAAATTACCGGGGTCACATACTAACTAGAAAAATTCCAGAAAAATATTTTCTAGCTTCGTATTGACGATACGGTCCTAACAAAACTAGTTTCGTCGAATTCCGAGACCGTTTGAAAAATGGCCAATTTCCAGTCGATTAAAATCAACTGAAACTGGTCAAACGCGTTTTCCTTTGCCATGCTCACATATTGAATCGAAAAATTATGAAATTTGAAACCTAGCAATAACTTGACATCACGGACCCAACAAAACTGGTTTCGTCGAAATCCGAGGTCGTTTGCAAAATATCCATTTTTAAGGGCCTGAATTCCATAGCGACTATTCAGAATTTTCAACTGGACATATCTTTCGATTCCGGCTATCAAATTTCGATTGGTCGGATTCGTTAGAAAGATATTCACAATTAGATCCTAATGTTTTTGGTTTCACTAAAATCCGGATTGTTTTGCACCTGGTACATTCAATTGAAGTTTGAAATCGAATTATCGAACTACCGCGCCATTTTCAATTCTATTTATAATTATATATAAATATTTATATATTCTAACGACGACGCGTATAATATATTCGTTCGAATTCCATTCAAAATAAATTTCTCGTCGATTTTATTTAAAATAATTCATTTTAAATAATCAAAATTCGCCAAAATTGCCAAAATAAAAATTTTAAACTGGCCCAGATTTTACGGGTTGTTACACATATACCTCTTCCTTAAGCTCGCCATTAAGAAAAGCAAACTTCACATTAAGTTGGAAAACTTTAAGATCTAATTGCGCTGCCACTGCAAGAGCTGTTCTAATGGTTTCCATTCGAATTACTGGAGCAAATGTCTCATTAAAGTCAATTCCGGGCTGCTACGAATATCCCTTTGCAACCAGCCGTGCTTTGTGTCTTGTTATAGAACCATCTTCGCCATATTTTGTCTTATAAACCCATTTTAGGCCAATGACTTCTTTATCTTTTGGCAAGTCAACTAACTGCCATGTTTTATTTTTCTCAATGGTTGTTATTTCTTCTTTCATTGCTTCAATCCACACATCTTCTTTGCTTGCATCTTCAAATAATTGCGGTTCACAAGAAAAAAGAACAACATTGCTTGAGTCATAAATATCTTGTAAAGAACGCACCTTTCGAATAGGAGAGTCCAAGTCTTCATATTCATTTTCATCATTTGAGCCGTAACAAGGAGCATTATCTACATGGATACTTTGCTGAGAACTGTCAGGTTGTGAGCCATTATTTTGAGATCTTTTAGGCACCATAGAATTTGATTTTTGGTAGCCATCATGATCCCACGGCCATGCTGCCATTTCATCAAAGACAACATCTCTTGAGATAATGAGTTGATCATTTTTGGGATTTAATAGCCGATATCCCTTCGACTCTTCGCTGTAACCAACAAAGACACATTTCTCTCCTTTCTTCTCAAATTTATCTTTGTTTGGGCTCTGGTTCAATGCATACGCTACACTTCCAAATACTTTCATGTGACCTACTTTGGGCTTTCTTTTATGCCAGGCTTCAAATGGTGTCATATTTCTAACAGCTTTAGTTGGCGAACGATTCAGACAGCCGTGTTGACAGCTTCAGCCCATAACTTCTTTGGCATGGATTTTCCTTCCAGCATACTTCGAGTCATTTCAACAATTGTTCGATTTTTCCTTTCTGCGACGCCGTTTTGCTGCGGTGTATATCGCACAGTAAGCTGCCTTGCAATCCCTTCTTTCTTGCAATGATTCATGAACTCGCTGTAAATAAACTCTCCTCCACGATCAATTCGAAGAGTTTTTATTAAGTGTCCACTTTGGCGTTCTACAAGAGCTTTAAACCGTAGGAAACATGAGAAAGCTTCTGATTTTTCACTTAAAAAATAAATCCACATCATACGAGTGTAATCATCAACAAAAAGAATGAAATATCTCTTGTTATTTAGTGAAAGATCCTTGTAGGACCAAAAATATCAACATGTATCAACTCCAAAGGAGCTTTTGCTCGCCATGAAGTTTTCGGAAAAGGAAATCTATGCATTTTGCCAAAAATACAACCTTCACACACCTTATTTTCTTTCATGATGATAGGAAGTCCAATGACCATATTATTTGATTTCAGCAAATGCAACCCCTTGTTGCTTAAGTGGCCATATCTCAAATGCCATAAACGAGACACATTAGAATTTTCAGATTTGAATGCACAATTCTCATTTAGAGACATAAATAGGCGGAAAATTTTATTTGGAGTCATGTCAATATTTGCCACTTTTAAATTACTTTTCTTATCAATGATCTTGCAAGAATTATCATCAAAATTCACCGCATAACCTTTTTGAACAAGTTGTCCAACACTTAAGAGATTTTGAGCTAAATTTGACACGTAAAGCACATCATGAATAAATTTCTTACCTTTTTTAGCGTGGACTGCAATGGTCCCCTTTCCTTCAACTTTTTGCGCCTTTCCATCTCCAAGCTTTATCTCTGATGAAAAACTTGCATCAAGTTCTACAAAAGTGTCTTTGTTGTCGGTCATGTGGTTGCTACAACCACTGTCAATATATCAAGCATCTTGTGATTCATTTTCAGCGGATAAACAAGAGTAGAAAACATGCTCTTCATTTTCTTCACTTGTAAATTTTGCTTTGTCCTTCTCTTTTTTATTTTGATACCAACAATCTCTTTGGGAATGATTAGGAATTCGACATCTCGTGCATTTGAAGTGACAATTTTCAGAATTATGATTTGATTTATTGCAAATAATGCAATAAGTGGCAGAATTACCTTGTATTTTCTGCTGTTCTCGTCTTTGTTCTCCTTTGCCTTGATAATTTCTTTCGTTGCCCTTTCTTTGATTTTGATTTTGCTTCTGAAATAAGCCCTTCTTTGAGTTGTAATAACTTCGTTTCTTTGCTGAAAAACTGAGATTGGATTGGAATGCTTGCTCCAATGAATTTGCTGATGTTCTATTAATTCTTTGTTCATGAGCTTGAAGTGAACTCATTAGCTCATGTGTTGACATCTTGCCAAGGTCCTTTGATTCCTCTATTGCAGCGACGCAATGATCGAACTTTGGAGGAAGACATCTCAATATCTTCTCTACCACCTTCTTTTCTTGAATGTTATCTCCAAGGCATTGAATTTGATTTACAATTTCAGAGACTCTGGAGAAGAAATCTCTGATATTTTCAGATTCATTCATTTCCAGGTTGTCAAAATCTCTCCATAAAGATTGAAGTTTAATGGAGATAACTTTGTCATTGCCTCGAAATTCTTTTTGCAAAACTTCCAATGCATCCTTTGCTTTTCTTTTATTGAAAATTCTTGGATAGATAGATTTACTCACTGCTTGTTTGATATACCTAAGTGCAGTGGCATCTTTCTTTTGATTTTCTTTGTACAACTTCTCTTGTGCAACCATCCATCTTGTGGAATCTCCATCTTCAGGTGGCTCCGGATAATCTTTTTCGATGACATCCCATAAATCATGAGAGATGAAGAAGTCCATCATCTCACTGCTCCAATAGTCATAATGCTCGCCTTCGAATATTGGCACTTCACTTGGAGAGTACTTGAATATTGTAGGGACTGCCGCCATTGCTTTTAAGTGACTGATTAATGAAGTTGACAAGGCTCTGATACCAAATTTGTTAGGCACAGCAGAGTGATATATGGAGAGATAGATAAAAGATTGAATTTGATTTAATACTTTATTTCATTCCATCAGTAAAAGAGATACAATTGTCTTATATAATGAAATACATTCTCTAGAGTATTCCTGACAATACCTTATCTAGAATACTCTAATATGTCATATATAGGAATTATTTATTCTTAAATTATTCCTTACATTAATAGCAAGGTAAATTTGTAAATGCAATTAATTGTTGCCTAATTACAAATTAACTTTTAACAATATATAGGATGAGATGGTTCGTAATATTTGACGCTGAGGGACAAATACTTATTGCAATTTTCCTAATAGCAACTTCAGGCACCGGCGTTAAATCAACATTTTGCAAGTTCCAGTAATGAGTAAATTGAAGCATTGAACGTGCAAAACCCTCTGTCATGCCAAGTATTGGTGATAATAAAAAACTATAAATTTGATTCCACAAAGCAGAAGTACAACTGAACTACTTATACCTGAAACCAAATTGTGAAGCGTGGAGCGCACATCTGAGAGAAGAGGAGGTAAGAGGCAAGGAAGAAATTTTGATATAATCGCATGAATTACGCATATGCGTCCGTGGACTGTCAGGCGGTGGTAAAGCAGGTTAAAATAAATACTACATATCCAACGATGTTACACTGGGGAGAAAGTTGGGTATCTTACGGACTAAACAGTGGAGCAAAACATAATAGTTGATCATTAAACCAAATACCAATCAATGATTCCGTTCCCTGACGTGTTCAAAAATTAACCCCATAATAGTTGATCCAGATTGCACAGCATTGATTTATCCATTTGCTGATATACATACTTGTAGTGACAACTCCTTTGAACATGCTTAAAATTAACAACGATATATTTCAGAAGATGTAATGACGGTCTTTCATATGAGACCAAACAATGAAGGAACCGAGAGCAACTCAGACGGTACATACAACACACGATTCAAGGGAATTCACGATAGAAGACATCGCATATGCCTGAGCTGGATCCTCCTGTGGTCAGAGGACATGTCGATGCTATGACATCCAAAGCATCGCTAATGCACAAATCACAACCTTCATCCGACATATCTTCCGGGCAAGCCGACATTCCTATGACGTTAGGGTTCTCCAGTGATACAGCGTACACATGATTCTCTGCTGAAGAAGTCGAAGCTCGTATGCTTCCAATGACCGATAGAACGTTTGCTTCCGAGGCGCTTCCAGGCTTGTAAGTGTTTGGAGAACAGCCTATATCGGCTTTCGTCGTAAGAAGCAGAATCGACACCGTAGCTTGGAAGATAATCGCTGGTAAATATGCCATTTAGGAAGTGATATTGAGTGGTTCTTCAGGGTAATTATTTTTGGGTACTTATGTAGACGTTTTTGAGTTTCTGAAGCCGAATTTTGTTTCTTGATTGGTAGTGGAATCTTAGGGATTGCCTGTCGTTGTTGAGTTGCTGCTGAAGATGAATATTATCTCCGTAGGATTCGTTATTCCATTGTGATTACTTTACTAGGCCGATTGTTTTTATGTTGTTGGCTTGGCAAGGAGGATATGGTGTCGCTGTTTTAGATTATTTTCCTTGTATTTCGTTGTTCCTATGTAACACCTATGTCCTATGCGTAACGAAAACATGCAGTACTTTTTAATCTTAAACAAAAACATGAAGTATCGTACTACCTTTAATCTTAATTAATGCGTGTGTGTGTGTGTTATTGAGGAGAAGTATATTATTGGAGAAGAAGAATATGTTGGAAATATCTACTGTATTTATTTCATTTGTTTTAAGAATGGGATGTGCTCCTGCTCGATGGTGTACAACTATCTGCAGGGTGTAGCCAGAACGCAAGTGACGTGGGGTTATTTTAGTGCGGTGTTTAAGTGGGACATTTAGAAGTTAAACCGTACATATCATATGTCTTCAAGAGAGCATTTAACCAAGCATTTAAGTGGTGTGTTTTAAATCATGATTTTTAATTTAATTGTTTCATAGTTAATTAATTATTTATTATGTTGTGTAATATGCGAATGAACTGAAACAAACAACAGTATAAAAATTGAAATACATACATATTAATTATTAATTATGATACATTAATAATATATTTGATAAAATGCTGGAATAATTAATATAGGGATATTATTTTATAACAATCCTATTTGTTCACACTAACACACTGAATCGAAAAAGATTAGTAGTTTGTGCGCACACACTCGAGATATATGTCAACAACAACTAGTCCTTAACATCATCGTCATTAATCATATTGAATAAATCTGTATTATTCCTAACCATGCGTAACAAACATCAGCAAAATAAAATCTACTTCTTCTACTATGTGAGCAACAATATTAGAGTAGCTTAAAAAACTATAAATCTTCATTGTCTGAATCAATTTGTCTAGTATGATCCAAACAAGCACCTGTTTCATTATTTAAACTTTGTCATTTGACCCACTCCCTTTTAAAACTTCATATTTGTGCCGAACTTTAGTGTCCGCAACCAATTTTAAAAAATTATTATGTCTTTCCATATTGACTTCCTCCGCCGTCTGATAAAAATTTTCAGCTATGGTGTTGTGCAGATCCTTCTTAATCCCACAGCATTTAACAAAAGTGGATATAGCAATTTGCAATAGAAGCTGGGCACATTCCCGAAACTAATGGCTTCTTTTAATAACTAGTAAGAACCCGTGCTTCGCACACGAGTATCACGTAAAACTAGATTAATTCTTTTAATGATAACCTAAATGTTGAATGAGATGCTTTGATAATATGTTTGTTTACAAGTTTCCATTAGTGTCAATGATGAAAATTTAGAACCACATAACCATTGTTCAATTTGTAGTTACAACCACTAACAATTCTAAAAAAAAAAATGTATGAAAGAAAGACACTGTTATATAGAGAACATATCCTAATAACAGTACAAAATACAGGACAAATGTGTAACATTAAAATAACAAAAGTGTATAAAGTGCATACCCGGTTTATCAGTTGAAAATAAAAGATGTACCTACATCTATATCACACCAGTACGTCTCTACTTAACAAATTAATGGTCAAACGTAAATATTAAATAAATCCATGCAAAAACTGATATCATTATAGGGCCTGTTGGACAAATTATTATTTTTTAGAAAATTGGTACCTTATTAATATATATATATATATATATATATATATATATATATATATATTGTACAATTTCAAATAAGTGACAGACTACTCATTCTGAAAGCTCACTCATACGGAAATATCCTTCACAAATTAAAGATGTAAAACATAATGTGACGACCTTGATTCCTGGTCAATTAATTCTGAATATTTAATATTTATTTTAAATATTTATTTGAGAATATAAATGAATTTTTATATTTAGTTATCGATTTAAAAATCGATAATATGATTTATTTCAATATATATATTTATCAAAATACGAAATTGGATTAATTCGAATTCAAAGGCAACACTGAATTAGAAACAGTTCAGATAATCAGTTCAAACTCCTGTTTGAATTAGAATAATAATATTAATTTATTATTGAAGAATTTATCGGTTTGAAATTTATTTATATCAGTTTAAATTAATATCTCCTTCAGATGATAAAACTAGACTTCGTAACTCATTCCAGTGTGTCCGGAAGATTGGAATAACCCTAAAAATGTCGGTTGTTCGGTTCAGAAAGGAGTTTAAAATCAAATTGATAATTTAATTTAAAGGATCCAGTTAAAAGTCAAATTTAAATAAAATAGAATATCATAGTTTGTGTGGACCAAAATAAAACAGCAAGGAGGAAATAAAATAGCCGTTGTCTTCTTTCCTTCCACAGATCAAAACATCACGGTGCCTTCTTTCCTTTTACAAAACCAAAACAAACCGTGCCTTCCTGTAATCCACAAATTTACTTTATTAATCCATTATCGTTCTCCCAATTCATTAAATCAAATCGCAACCTTCAGAAAATGGCCGCTCCTCCCATCTCAATATTTAAATCAAATCATGTTCGAGCAGATTAAACCGTGGATTCGATAGTAGATGAAGACACGTGGGATTCAGGCGTGAGGGAGTATCGTCGGAACAGGAAAGTCGCGAGTGGTTTTCTTTGCTCGACATCAGAAGTCGCGATTTTAGGGATGAAGGAACTGTTGCGTTCTCGAAGGATTTCAACTGATGTAGTGGTGCGAAGGGACTCGGTTGTATTAGGGGTGTGTTTGTGACCAACGATGCGCAGAAGCTTCGCACCTCTAAGCGTGCTACAGGATTGTCGAAATCGCGAATTTGCCAGGTGAGCCTGGAGCACTGTCGCGATGTAAGAAGAGGGGTACGAAATCGAGTTTGAGATGGAGGCGTTCGTTTATGGTTTCAGTAGACATCGAGGTGGATAGGAAGGAGATTTGGGTTCTTCAAGTCAGCTATGGTTTCATGTAGCAGGTTAGATGTTGAAAATGAATGCGAGGATGGGTTTTGCTCACTGCTGTTCATAGAATGGAAGGAGAATCGATTTCTTCGTAGGGGCGTAGGCTACAATATATGATTGATCTGGAGTGCTTAAAAGCCTTCTGGGATTTTTGTCTAATTTTAAACATCTTGTTTAAAATTAGATAAAACAAGGATAAATCATCAATTAAAAATCTCGATGAGTAAATCTCACTCACCTTCATTTAGAATTATTTTTATCAGTTAAAAATAATTGTCGGTTGATTGTTTGGTTGTATATAAATATTCATGTGGCTGCTTAAATATATATTAGTTATTTAGGATTGACTATTATAATATATATTGGGTTGATGATTGGATTGTTCCCGCAGTATAATTAGCGGATGCCCGCGGTGCCATTAGCGGATGATTTCCCTATGTGCCCCACAAATATATATTAGTGGATGACCTTAATACCGCGATATCCGGCCTTGAAGCATGATGGTATTATTTATGTGCTACGTCTGTGGATCCCGGAAAACAGGTTGGAGGAATCCAACTGGATTCCTCAAAAATATATTATCTGTTTGTTTATTTGTTTGCATATATATAGTCATATATGATGTGTTAGAAAATCTGAAATAAATAATTGGTTGTTTAGTGTTTAAATATCACTAGGCCTAAGTGTTAATATTTAAAAATATCATAAAAAGGATATTTGAGATTTAAAAGGGAAAATTCTATTTTTCTAAATAGAATTTGAATTTCGAACGGACTAGAAATGTTAAATAATTAAAACAAGTAGTTTATTTATAGACGAAGTTTATAAATGAAATGAAATGAATTATCATTGGAAAATTCAGGAAATATAAATACAAGTGTGAATTTGAAAAGGGAAATATATTTTTCTAAAGAAGAAATATTTTATTTGAAAGCAAAACTTGTTTAATAATGGTGTTTCTAAATAGAAAGGTGAAAATTATCATTTGGATAATTTAAACATTTAAATTCAAAAGTGAATTTAAAGTGAGAAATTAGAATCGGTTTGAATAATATACGATTAACTTTAATCCGATATTTGGAATATAAATGAAGTTGAATAAATTCTTAGGATTTATGTTTGAATTCGACTATGTCGGATTTATGAAAATAAATTATTCCCAAATAGAATTAACCAAGTTAATGGATAAATAGATAATCGAGTTTGGAAATCGAGTTGACTTTGAATAAGTAAATTAAACTTGTGAATTCATATTCAAATCGAATATGAAACCTGAGTTGGAAAATAGAATTTGATTAGTTTATAAGTAAGTTAAAATATATTTTAACATGTTATATTCAAATATGAAGGTAAAATAGGCAAAACGGTTAATTAGCAAATCAATTAACGAGTTGAGTTAAAACAAGTGTATTAAGTTGAAATGAATTAGAAATGTATGGATATACATCAGATAGGTCTGGAATAAAGTATTAGAAGAGATATAAATAGAATGCACGTTAGAAAGGTATATATTTAATTTGAATATGAGATTTTATGCGCCGTATCAGCAAGTCGCTTGGCTTTTTAATTTT
This sequence comes from Allium sativum, assembly GCA_030737875.1. Taxonomy (NCBI): domain Eukaryota; kingdom Viridiplantae; phylum Streptophyta; class Magnoliopsida; order Asparagales; family Amaryllidaceae; genus Allium; species Allium sativum. Next base: position 775,222,160 of record CM060912.1, read on the forward strand.
CTTTTTGAATAGAGAGGCCTGTGTGGCGGTTTGGGGATTTTCCAGATGCTCTCGGTACAAAGGAGGTTATGGCGAATATTTCTGGGAATTTAAGGAGTTAGAATATTTTTAAGAAGATTTGATAAACTAGAAATCGATATATCAGTATATATAGAATTCAATAATGAAACGAACTTAAAATAGAATATTATAAATGAAAAGGGATTTTATAAATAAAATCCTGGGAGGTATATGTTTTAAAGTGAACGATGATTTAAAAGAAATAGAGTTAAAGAAATAGAATTAAGCAAAATTAGAAACTGACTAGAGATTTATTAAGTTGAATAGTTTTCTGAGTATTGATCTGATGTTGGTTTCGGCCTTCGGGGTTTATACTTAGGAAGTTGTTCTGTTACAAGTTTAAAGTTAGAGTCTGATAGATGTGGAAGAATAGTGATATGTAAATATGCAATGGGAAGGTTTTCCAGAGTTAATAACATATATTTTTTAAAGATAGAAAATAAGGAAATATGAATATATATATATATATATATGTTTGATTATGTAACATCCCAGAACCTTTACTAAGTTGATTTGGATTTTAATAAATAAATTTGGATTTTACTGAATATAAATTGAATTTTGTAAGGTTTTAATATGAATTTTTATTTTTGAATAAGTATCTTGTTTAATTTTATATGATTTTGTATAAGAAAAACTTATTTTAAAAAGTTATATTTAATTTATAAGATTTCTTGTAAGTAATGATATTTTCTGTTTTGATAATATTGATTTGGCAAAGGATAATTTATTTTATGATTTTATAAGAAGGATTATTAGTATTATTTTATTTATTTTGATAAAGTATAATGGTATTTATAAATTTTATAAAGATTGTTATGTATTATTTGAGACCATTTTAAAGATTTTTGAGGATTTCCATATTTAAGTATTTACTTTCAACCATTTGTTAATATAGAATTTTTATAAATTATATGTACATATATTTGGTAAGTATTTTGGAATAATTAATTTAAAATATGATAACTTATGATTTTTGATATTGGTAGGATCTATTATTGTTGCATTTATGAGTATAACCAAATTTAACCACATTTATAGGTATTACAACTTATTTACTAAATCAAATAAATTAAATTCGGGTTTAAAAGTAAGGTCCTCTTAGTTGCCATAATGCATGGAGAGGAATTCAACATAAAGCCAAGTGTTCCTCTTAGGTGGAATTCATGCATGTAGTAAGACTCATGAACAAGACATGTGTCCTTGATGAGTGGACTAAAATACCCTTGCATCATCCTATATACAGTGGACCAAAGACCCATTTTCCCTTCACACTTCACCATTTATCACATTACGGGCAAAATTCTTCACGGCATATTTTCTCTTCTTCTGGTTTCAATATTTACTATTCCAGTAAATGAAATTTTACATTTCATCCATTCAAAAATCAATATCTCTCAAACCGTTCAGTTTTTGCTGAAATGATCTACGCGAATATTGTTCGTATCTTCGTTTGTGATTTTTAAAAATTGACGGATTGGAATTTCGTTGATAAACGAAAGAGAAATCGCGGATTTACAGAGAATGTGAAGAATGTGTTCAAAAATTCGAAAAATAATATCTCTCAATCCGTGAAGAAATAGATCTCGCCGTCAGCGCCATTGCGATCAGCAAGGAAGTTAGTATTTTTGGTGCGAAAATGGTTCGTTTCCGTGATGATGATTTGAAAAGTTCAAAACTAGGTTTGGGAATTGGCGGAGAATGGAGCGACGATTTGCGAATCCAAACATGGAGTGGTGATGAGGGAAGAGAGGGCTTCGATGTGGTGTAATTTGGTGAGTTTCAGAGAAAATTTGTTTCGATCTTTTTAGTTGTGGCGTGCGACTGTTTTCTTCCAGGCGTTGGGTTCAGGTGCGGATTTTTAAAGGAGGGGGCTAAGGTCATGGCGAGATGGTGCAAATTGAAGAGGAGAGGAAGAGAAACTTGAGGGTGCTTTTGGATTGAAGATCGGTTGAGTATTTGGGTTGTGTATGTGCACACTATATACGCAAGAAATGGGTTCCAGTATTTGAAGAATTGGAGCGTGGAAGGGAGAGGAAGAAGAAGAGGGAAGGGAGGTTGGGCTGATCGGATATGGTGCTTTGATGGGCTTCGGGCCTAAAGGCTTTGGGTATGCTCATTTATTTAGTTTTTCAAAACTTTAAACCCTTATATCTCGTTCGTTTTAAATCTGATTCGCTTGCCGTCAGAAGCGTTAGAACCGTATCTGAAAGTAGAACGCAATAATTTATAGTATGATAATTTTTGTTAGACATAAATTAAAAAAAAAGTCGTTCTATATAAATATAACGAAGATCATTATTAACTGAATTATATATATATATATATAATTAGTAGAAAATCCCCAACTGCTAATGGAAGTGAACTGAAACCAGTACAAGTAGCGGTGGCAGTATTCGTTGGTCCGTCCGCTCTGGTAATGAAGATGTTGGAGCTAGTATGGTGAGAACTTCTCATTTAAATTATTTGTTTAAATTATTTAATTATAATTAGCTGAGACAATTATAATTTGTTGATGATGATTGTGTGATGGATGTTATTATGTGAATGTAGTTAGATAACACACTGAACACTGGAAGCGTTATTGACAGTAATGCTTGTGCACAACTGAACTGTTTGTTGTTGATGATAACGATAATTCATTATCATCTGATGTATATGGTTGATTTATTTTATTTGTATGATGCACACACTATACCATGATTATAGGATTTTACAGGTGATCGATTTTATTCCCCTTCCATATAAATAAAGTTTGATTTTCTAATATTAAAATATTATCATGTTCAGTTTATTTCAAAATAAGATTTTTAAAATTTGAATATGGTTTTATATGTTTTTGAAAACATAATATGATAATATATAGACACCAGAACGTTCTAGGATGACATAGAGGATGGTGTCTAGGCTTGGGTCTGGAAATACAGTTTCCTGCTCTCCCTGGCTATCCCTAACTGGTCCGACTATGGGATGGTAAATTCGAAATCTAATTTGAATATAATTTGAACCTATTTTTCAAATGATTTGGAAATATAAATTAAATTGAAAGGGGTGTGAATAATTTATAATCGTTATATGGTTTGAATAGAACGCACTATGATGCGACAATTCATAAATATCGATTTCAAGTTTTGAATGGTTTTAACTTGATTATTTGAAAATTAATTCGACTTGAAATAAGGAACGTTGAATTACAAATGATAACTGTTTTGAATAGTAAAGGAAATTTCAAATTTTCAACGGATGATTTTAAGTATAACAAATTTGTAAGATCGTTATGCTTGCAGTCAGCAATCATAACACAAGTTTATTAAATTGGAGAAATTTATGATAATTCCTATTTATAAAGGCGAATAGAATTTGGAATATTTGAATTTCAAATAAAGTTTTAAATCTATTTGATTTAAATGGATATTTTAACAGCAGTGCTTTTGGTAACACTCCCAAATATTGTTATTGGTTTTGAAATTTATAAGCATGAACTATTAGTTGACTATAAGAATAGTTTTGAATATTTTTTTTTAGTATTGGAAATATTTATGTGGAATTGAAATGGGTTTTCCAGAGTTAAAAAAAAATCGATATGGTTAGAGATAAATCTTCAGATGTTTGATACTAATTGGTAAATGAGAACTCTTATTATCTGAGTAATTTAAAAGGTAATTCACCGTTATTCCACTTATAATATGAGTTGGATACGGAGATTAATATCGAAGATAAGTTGATGGTATCTCTATCCAGATCAAAATATCAAAGAATTGGATAAATCTTTTAATTAGGATATGGGTTTCTCCACCTGATTGAAATAATTTAGATAGAAATAATCTTCGATATTTGGTATAAAATTTCATCGTGTAAATGAATACTATCTGGGGAATTTGGAAGATATTATTATATCGTTATTCAACTTATAGTATTCGTCGATTATGAGAAGTTATATCAAATATAAGTGGATAAAATTTTTGGGTAATTTATGATCCAATATCGATTGATTTGGGTTTTGCCGTGAATCGCATCTTCAATTATATCATTCTTGAAACCCAATGAGATTGAATGGTGGAAATTCATATCGTAATTTGGGATTTAATCAAACCATTGAATCGAGGGAATTAAAGGTAAGAAATGGAAGCGAAGGTATAATCTTTGATTTCAAGGAAGAGATAAGATGATAACAAGCTGTATGAAATATATAGTAATTCAAATCTTGAGTCGTAAATGAATTTATAACTATTTGGAAGGTGATTTGAATTGAAAGCTTGTGTAAACCCTAGCTACTATTTTAAGCGCGCTTGTTACTTGGAAAGACCGGGATTGAGTACATGTTCGAAACCATTCCAAGTAATAATACGACGTTGTGAAGCAATTCAAGACTCGGTAAACGACTAATGAAGACCGGGAATATTTGAAATTGTTTAGATTGATTGTTGATAAATGCCTCAGTTGGGTAGGCCGCTCGATACGAGGTATGAGTTACATGAGACCTGAACATATTTAAGTATTTTCAGGTTGTTGTTCTGTTCAGACCCAGAACGGATTTGTATGGATGTTATGTATGACATTGAAATTGACCACATAGCGCTGATTTCTGTTAATGTATATCGGATTTGTGGCAATATATTATCCTCATCTCTAAGTCATATGAATTTAGAGGGTATGCATTGGTTGAAATCAGTGACATGTCGTGAATTGTCAATGTGGCATACCCGAGCTATGAAACGCGCTAGTGATGATCAAAGAATGGCTTATTGAAGTATAGCTTTGTGTATGACGTGACATCGACAAACCTCACACCCCGGATTGATGAGAAACTGGCGATTAGGTTTTATACTTATATATGAATTGATGATGAAGCTGTGCAGCAGTGTGAAACCACTTATGAACCTGGGGAAGTTTGGTGTGTTCGGGGGGCCGTGTCTGGTCGAAAACCGTTGATCTGACCTGACGATGTGTAGTTGGTGTCCGCGAATGGATGAAAATTCCGTGAGGCACTTCGTTTTGTATCCCTGATTGAGCTTTCGTGTCATGAATCATCAAGTTGGAAACCCAAATCTCCAATACGAGCCATATGACTTTGATTGTATATATATATATGGCGACATAATATTATGGGTATTACACCATCTAGGATTAATACATTTATTTGCGAAATTGTTTTCCACACTATATGATAGTATTAGAAGAGGATTTTCACGTATAAAAGCATGTTTGGTTATCATAAGGTAAAACTCGCCCATCTGGTGTGCGCTTGCATTGTGTGATATGGGACGAGCTTATGATAGCTTCATTTTTTCCAAAGTAATTGCGAATTCATATGCACGGGTATTCACATGGAGTAAACCCGTTCCGCGTTAGCGGCGTGGTCCGGTGAATTTCCCAACTTTAAAATAAAACCTAAAAATAACTTTTTTTGAGTTCTCACACCAGTCCCACGACTGACCTGGAGTTTATTGTTCCTTTCTAAACTCTGGGTGCCCATTAATTTCCACACGGGCATCCAGTAGTTTAGTTTTGCAGTTATAGATCGTTGGACCAGAATTCGGAGCGCTTTTAGAGTTGGAGTCCACGCTAGAGTTTGGAGCTTCCGCTATATCATACAGTTTCATCCGCTGAGAGTATATTTCTTTCCTTCCGCTGTATGTGTTGTAACTCTGATATTCCATGTAACTCTGATGTAACATTGTATTTTGCAATGAAAAGTTCGATTATTTTGTTCAATATATGTATGTACCCATAATAATTCGTCTTTGTGAACGGTTTAAGTCGGTTCAATTACCGGTGAGAACTGGGCAAAAAGGCGGGTCGTTACAGTTGGTATCTGAGCTTTTGTTTATACAAAGCTATGGGGTACGTACATATTTGGACAAAAGAATAGGACTCCTTAGAGTTATATTATCTCATTCGAGATAGGGTTAGAAATGCCCTAGAATGAGATTTTGGAATATTATGTTGAGTGAGTGTATTTTTGAAACCTATATAAGGTATTTTTGAGAAAGTAAATCATTTTGAAAACGATGATTATTTGAAATATATTTTCGAAATATAATTGGAAATAAGGATTTCAAGTGTTTTATTCGACGTCACAATTGGACTATCGAGTATATGAGGAATTTTGAATATACGCCTAGCTAATGTATATACGAAGTCCAATGTATACTAGGTAGATATAGGGTCACACTCTAGTCGCTCGAGGATGATTTTTCTGATGACCATGGCACCATCAGTAGTTATTTTCGAGTTTCGAAAGTAGGATGACTATATGGTTTCAATTAAGATGTCGAGGAATACTTGAACCATTTCGATATGTTAGAAATATTAAAAGGGATATACTGTAAGGACAATGTGTTATAGATGTAAAACAACCTATTTTGATAATAACAATAGTGGGATATTGTAGAAGTAAACTATACTTAAGAATTAGAAAGGACACGTAAGTGTGAAAAACCATTAAGAAATTATATCATTACCACCCCTTAAGGAATCTGAAGATGATTTAGACTTAAGTTAAGATTTTTTTTAAAGAGATGATTTGACTTAAGAACGAGTTTAAAAAGTTAATATAAATCGTAACAAACATCGAAGTAGGAAAATTTTGGATCTTTGAAATATTAAATTTGAAGAAGTGAGTTCTGAAATGTTAAGATTAATATTTGGAAACAACCCTAGCTTGAACATGATCAGAGTGCGCAGAGGAAGCGTGATGGTAATTTAAATAAAACTATTTTAAGAGATTTTCCGGCTACTTGAGTAAGAATTCTAAACAAGATTGATATGCAAACAAGAATGAAAAAAAGCTATATATATTTTGAGTTTCAAAGTGGATTTAGAAAATTGTTATTCGATTAGGTGAATATGACGACTAAAATATGAATATTTAATGAGTATAAATTTAACATACAAATGAGTTAATATGAGATGGGAAATGATTGGAATAAAAATTTGAAATAGAATGAGTGTTTCGGAAATATAATTCTATCTCTTCCCTTGTCGTTGGGTTTTGCTCAACCCATTGTCATCTTTTGAATATCACCCCAAATTGCCGTGCTTGAAATTTAACTGTCCAACTTTAAATCTGAATTCTTCCTTTTGCCCTGCTCTGATAAAGTCATGGACAAATGAATTAATTTGAATATGGAACCAGTATTTTGAATTACCACTTAAATTGAATTTGAATTTGTATTGAGAGCAATAGAATTTCTAATACTGAATTTAGCCAAGATGGTATTGTGCAAGATAATTGAATGATTAGGGAAAGGATTATTTGAGAATTTAGATTTGAATTTCTAATTTATGCACTTAGTCTTATAATTGATAAACAAATCATGGGATCCGTGAGAGTAAGTTAGAAAGATTGCCAAACTTTAAAATTTTCTTAGGGTCGTAGACCTCTATGTACTAGATAGTATCTATTCTAGTTTCTCCTTAGTGGTAGAGGTAGCAGCTCTGAGTCTAACTCAGAGAATTGATTTTAAACAAGACCCGTAACAACCCTAGTAATCATGAGATTATAGAAGTTTCCATAGACTCTACCTTTAGTAAGAATTAGATAGAGTACCTTGAGGATGATATGAGCCTTGGTTGTGACCATTACATTTTCGATATGTTAAGAGAGAAATTGGAATTTAAAATGCGTAAAGGAGTTTAAATTTACTCGACTTCCTTTTCGAGGATGAAAAGTTTCTAAGGGGGGATGAATGTAACATCCCAGAATCTTTACTAAGTTGATTTCGATTTTAATATATAAATTTGGATTTTACTGAATATAAATTGATTTTTATAAGGTTTGAATATGGATTTTTATTTTTGAATAAGTATCTTATTTTATTTTATATGATTTTGTATAAGAAAAACTTATTTTAAAAAGTTATATTTAATTTTTAAGATTTTTTGTAAGTAATGATATTTTCTGTTTTGATAATATTGATTTGTAAAATATGAATTTGGTAAAGGATAATTTATTTTATGATTTTACAAGAAGGAATATTATTATTTTATTTATTTTGATAAAGTATAATGGTATTTATAAATTTTATAAAGATTGTTATGTATTATTTGAGACCATTTTTAAGATTTTTGAGGATATCCATATTTAAGTATTTACTTTCAGCCATTTGTTAATATAGAATTTTTATAAATTATATGTACATATATTTGATAAGTGTTTTGGAATAATTAATTTAAAATATGATAACTTATGATTTTTGATATAGATAGGATCTATTAATGTTGCATTTATGAGTATAACCAAATTTGACCACATTTATAAGTATTACAACTTATGTCTCTAAATCAAATAAATTAAATTTGGGTTTAAAAGTAAGGTCCTCTTAATTGTCTTAATGCATGGAGAGGAATTCAACATAAAGCCAAGTGTTCCCCTTAGGTGGAATTCATGCATGTAGTAAAACTCATGAACAAGACATGTTTCCTTGATGAATGGACTAAAATACCCTTGCATTATCCTACATAAAGTGGACCAAAGACCCATTTTCCCTTCACACTTCACCATTTATCACTTCACGGGAAAATTCTTCACGGTATATATTCTCTTCTTCTGGTTTCAATATTTACTATTCCAGTAAATGAAATGTTACATTTCCATCCATTCAAAAATCAATATCTCTCAAATCATTCAGTTTTTGCTGAAATGATCTGCACGAATATTGTTCGTATCATTGTTTGTGATTTTTAAAAGTTGATGGATTGGAATTTCGTTGATAAACGAAAGAGAAATCGCAGATTTACAAAGAATGTGAAGAATGTGTTCAAAAATTCAAAAAATAATATCTCTCAATCCGTGAAGAAATAGATCTCGCCGTCAGCGCCATTGCGATCATCAAGGAAGGTAGTATTTTTGGTGCGAAAATGGTTCGTTTCCGTGATGATGATTTGAAAAGTTCAGAACTAGGTTTGGGAATTGGCGGAGAATGGAGCAATGATTTGCGAATCCGAACATGGAGTGGTAATGAGGGAAGAGAGGGCTTCGATGTGGTGTAATTTGGTGAGTTTCGGAGAAATTTTATGTCGATCTTTTTAGTTGTGGAGTGCGACTGTTTTCTTCCAGGCGTTGGGTTCAGGTGCGGATTTTTGAAGGAGGGGGCTGAGGTCGTGACGAGATGGTGCAAATTGAAGAGGAGAGGAAGAGATACTTGCGGGTGCTTTCAGATTGAAGATCGGTTGAGTATTTGGGTTATGTATGTGCACACTATACACGCAAGAAATGGGTTCCAGTATTTGAAGAATTGGAGCAAGGTAGGGAGAGGAAGAAGAAGAGGGAAGGGAGGTTGGGCTGATCGAATATGGTGCTTTGATGGGCTTTGGGCCTAAAGGCTTTGGGTATGCTCATTTATTTAGTTTTTCAAAACTTTAAACCTTTATATCTCATTTGTTTCAAATTCGATTCGCTCGCCGTCAGAAGCGTTAGAACCGTATCTAAAAGTAGAACGCAGTAATATATAGTATATGTAATTTTTGTTAGATATAAATTTAAAAAAAAATCGTTATATATAAATATAACGAAGATTGTTATTAATTGAATTATATATATAATTAGCAGAAAATCCCCAGTTGCTAATGGAAGTGAACTGAAAGTAGTACAAGTAGCGGTGGTAGTATTCGTTGGTCCGTTCGCTCTGGTAATGAAGATATTGGAGTTAGTATGGTGAGAACTTCTAATTTAAATTATTTTTTTAAATTAGTTATTATAATTAGCTGAGATAATTATAATTTGTTGATGATGATTGTGTGATGGATGTTATTATGTGAATGGATGTGCATGTAGTTAGATAACACATTGAACACTGGAAGCGTTATCGACAATAACGCTTGTGCACAACTGAATTGTTTGTTGTTGATGATAACGATAATTCATTATCATCTGATGTATATGGTTGATTTATTCTGTTTGTATGATGCACACACAATACCATGATTATGGGATTTTAAAGGTGATCGATTTTATTCCCCTTCCATATAAATAAAGTTTGATTTTCTAATATTAAAATATTATCATGTTCAGTTTATTTCAAAATAAGATTTTTAAAATTTGAATATGGTTTTATATGTTTTTGAAAACATAATATGATAATATATAGACACCAGAACGTTCTAAGATGACAGAGAGGATGGTGTCTAGGCTTGGGTCTGGAAATACAGTTCCTTGCTCTCCCTGGCTATCCCTAACTGATCCGACAACGGGATGGTAAATTCGAAATCTAATTTGAACCTGTTTTTCAAATGATTTGGAAATATAAATTAGATTGAAAGAGGTGTGAATAATTTATAATCGTTACATGGTTTAAATAGAACGCACTATGATGCGACAATTCGTAAATATCGATTTCAAGTTTTGAATGGTTTTAGCTTGATTATTTGAAAATTAATTCGACTTGAAATAAGGAACGTTGAATTACAAATGATAACAGATTTGAATAGGAAAGGAATTTCAAATTTTCAACGGATGATTTTAAGTATAACAAATTTGTAAGATCGTTATGCTTGCAGTCAGCAATCATAACACAAGTTAATTATATTGGAAAAATTTATGATAATTCCTATTTATGAAGGTGAATAGAATTTGGAATATTTGAATTTCGAATAAAATTTTAAATCTATTTGATTTAAACGGATATTTTAACAGCAGTGCTTTTGGTAACACTCCCAAATGTTGTTATTGGTTTTGAAATTTATAAGCGTGAACTATTAGTTGACTATAAGAATAGTTTTGAAGATTTTTTTTAGTATTGGAAATATTTATGTGGAATTGAAATGAGTTTTCCAAAGTTAAAAAAAATTCGATATGGTTAGAGATAAATCTTCGGATGTTTGATATTAATTGGTAAATGAGAACTCTTATTGTCTAAGGAATTTAAAAGGTAATTCTCCGTTATTCCGCTTATAATATGAGTTGGATACGGAGATTAATATCGAAGATAAGTTGATGGTATCTCTATCCAGATCAAAATATCAAAGAGTTGGATAAATCTTTTAATTAAGATATGGGTTTCTCCACCTGATTGAAATAAGTTAGATAGAAATAATCTTCGATATTTGGTATAAAATTTCATGGTGTAAATGAATACTATCTGGGGAATTTGTAAGATATTATTGTATCGTTATTCCACTTATAGTATTCGTTGATTATGAGAAGTTATATCAAATATAAGTGGATAAAATTTTTGCGTAATTTATGATCCAATATCGATTGATTTGGGTTTTGTCGTGAATCGCATCTTCAATAATATCACTCTTGAAACCCGATGAGATTTGAATGGTGGAAATTCATATCGTAATTTGGGATTTAATCAAACCTTTGATTTGAGGGAATTAAAGGTAAGAAATGGAAGCGAAGGTATAATCTTTGATTTCAAAGAACAGATAAGATGATAACGAGCTGTATGAAATATATAGTAATTCAAATCTTGAGTCGTAAATGAATTTATAACTATTTGGAAGGTGATTTGAATTGAAAGCCTGTGTAAACACTAGCTACTATTTTAAGCGCGCTTGTTACTTGGAAAGACTGGGATTGAGTATATGTTCGAAACCATTCCAAGTAATAATACGACATTATGAAGCAATTCAAGACTCGGTAAACGACGAATGAAGACCGGGAATATTTGAAATTGTTTAGATTGATTGTTGATGAATGTCTCGGTTGGGTAGGCCGCTCGATACGAGGTATGAGTTACATGAGACCCGAACATATTTAAGTATTTTCGGGTTGTTCCGTTCAGACCCAGAACGGATTTGTATGGATGGTATATCTGACATTGAAATTGACCGCATAGCACTGATTTTTGTTAATGTATATCGGATTTGTAGCAATATATTATCCTCATCTCTAAGTCATATGAATTTAGAGGGTATGCATTGGTTGAAATCAGTGATATGTCGTGAATTGTCAAGGTGACATACCCGAGTTATGAAACGCACTAGTGATGATCAAAGAAAGGCTTATCGAAGCATAGCTTTGTGTATGACGTGACATCGACAAACCTCACACCTCGGATTGATGAGAAACTGGTGGTTAGGTTTTATACTTATATATGAATTGATGATGAAGCTATGCAGCAGTGGGAAACCACTTATGAACCTGGGTAAGTTGGGTATGTTCGGGGGGGGGGGGGCGTGTCTGGTCGAAAACCGTTAATCTGCCTTGACGATGTATAGTTGGTGTCCGCAAATGGACGAAAAAGCCGTGAGGCACATCGTTTTGTATCCATGATTGATATTTTGTGTCAGGAATCATCAAGTTGGGAACCCAAATCTCCAATACGAGCCATACGATTTTGATTGTATATATATATGGCAACATAATTTTATGGGTATTACGCCATCTAGGATTAATACATTAATTTGCGAAATATTTTTCCACACTATATGACAGTATTAGAAGACGATTTTCACGTATAAAAGCATGTTTGGTTATCATAAGGTAAAACTCGCCCATCTAATGTGCCCTTGTATTGTGTGATATGGGACGAGCTTATGATAGCTTCATTTTTCCCAAAGTCATTGCGAATTCATATGCACGGGTATTTACATGGAGTAAATCCGTTCCGCGTTAGCGGCGTGGTCCGGTGAATTTCCCAACTTTAAAATAAAACCTAAAAATAACTGTTTTGAGTTCTTACACCGGTCCCACGACTGACCTGGAGTTTATCGTTCCTTTCTAAACTATGGGTTCCCATTGATTTCCACACGGGAAGCCAGTAGTTTAGTTTTGCAGTTATAGATTGTTGGAGCAGAATTCGGAGTGCTTTTAGAGTTGGAGTCCACGCTAGAGTTTGGAGCTTCCGCTATATTACACGGTTTCATCCGCTGAGAGTATATTTCTTTCCTTCCGCTGTATGTGTTGTAACTCCGATATTCTATGTAACTCTGATGTAACATTGTATTTTGCAATGAAAAGTTCGATTATTTTGTTCAATATATGTATGTACCCATAACAATTCGTCTTTGTGAACGGTTTAAGTCGGTTTAATTATCAGTGAGAACTGGGCAAAAAGGCGGGTCATTACAGATGATTTGATCGATAATTCCATTTGGAAATAAGATCGTTGTGTGTACACGGACATTTTTCATTTGATAGTTAAATCACCAACTATCAAAGTTTTGACCATTTTAACGTTGTTAATATGGAGAGACCGGTTGGACTATTATCCCAAGAACCACTCCGTATTGGCATAAGCGTTGCAAACCAAGTATGCTGAATATATTGAAGACGGAGTAAAGTGCAAGGGCTGTTGTATGAGTCCTAGGTAGAGATTTCCTAGGATGGATGTATGGAATAGTGCCTTCGGTTTCGTTCAGTCCCAGAACGAACGTATATGGACGAACGTATGACAACATATTTCCAATGATCGCATATGTTGGACTGTACAAATATATATGGTGCCAACAGATTTATTCCCTTAGCATAATATCCAAAATATTTGTGTAAACTAAATTAGTGATTAACGGATCTGATAATGTAGCATTCAAAGTGATTGTGTTATCAATGAATGGAAAGTAATCGTAGCCTCAGGCCTAAACAACCGAGAAATGCAAAAATCGGGCAGGTAGCATGGCTCTGTGGTTAGCTCCTATTAGGGTGTATCATTGCCTATCTAGAGATTCATTTGATTCCTTATTCTATTCGATGATGTCCCATTCGGGAAATGGTTGCTGATCCCAACCGTTGGTGATATACATTCGATACACTCAAGCGAAATAAGTGGTCGGTCATGTGTGGCTGAGTTGCAAGATGTTCTTGTTGAACTCGGTATATTCTCCTCTAAAGATACACCAGCGGCATGTGGTTCCATACCTTATCATAGTTGGAATTTCATTACCCAGTAAGTGCTTGCGGTTTTGATTGTATATTATATATATGGAACATGAGATGCAAACGTTCCACTAGATTGTTATTTATTTGATTTAGACACAATTATAATATCAAAAGAGTTTTGATATAAAGTTTATCCTTTTCTTTCAAAAGTATTTGAAAGTTAAATCAAGTGGTTTGGATTCTCTAAGGGAAAAACCCGTTCTGTGTTATACGGCTAGGTCTTATGAGATATCATTTAGTTTCTGAAACTGTTTTAAATTGTTTACTCATACCAGTCCCATGACTGTCCCGGAGTTTATTTTGTTTTGTTTTACCTAAACTCTTGGGTGCCTAAATTTGTACGGGTAATCAAGTAGTTCAGGATTTTACAGATTTATCTGAAGGGGCTCAGAGCGGGAGGCTTCAGTATTAGTTATATATAGTTTTGTTCCGCTGTGTTGTAAGTACTGTACACTGATAATGATATGTGTATACAGTAAAAAAATTTGTATTTCAAAAGTTATGATATATGATATTTTGTTCCGCTGCGATGTGAGATTCTGTGTTGTTGTTTCTGTTCTTCTTCTACCTTTTTCTTCAAAAAAAATGATTTGTATTTTCGTGATACTTGGGTTGGATGTATGGTGTATGTAGTCAACTCTTATATTATGGATTTGCGGGCCGTTACAGTTGGTATCAGAACTTAGGTTGAGCGAATACCTAGGCTTATTGGTATGTGCTCATTAGAGATAGTGTCAGTAGTACCCTAGAATGAGTTGAGTGTATATATACGAGAGAGCGTATTTGTTAGTTGTTATAAAGTTTGTTTTATATTGTGTTGGCTAGTCTGTTGAGTGGTTTATGAATTCTGATCGAATTGTGGGACGCCACGAAGTCGATAGGAATCTCTAAACACTTGAACAGAGAAATTCAACACAGTATTGTTTTAAAATAGGTAAATGAAATAATTTTACCCAAAATTCTATATTGATATGGAAATAATAATTTTCCCAAATTATTATAATATATGGATGTGTTGGTTGTTGATATTATGATTCAGTGAGATAAAAATTGGAAATGGTTATATATAACCGAATAAAATTTGTATATGAATTAAATATACAAATGAGAAGAATTAAAATTTAATTATGACTAGAATTTGGAAATTAAATCCTGGGAAGTTGGAAAATATTTTCTGAAGTATATTAAAGTAATATAGCATTACTTTGAAAGGATTTAAATAAAAATCATTTTAGATGGATTTTGAAAGCGGTAAAGCACTGAACTCACTTCAGTGGCTGAAAAATAGTTCTGATGAGAATTACAACATCATAAGTGTTCATTGTCGAGTTCTAAGTGATGGATTGCTACCTTAGAAAAGTTTTTAAGGAAAACAAGTTTGTTTAAAATTCAAATGTTTTGAATTGAAAATAAATATAGGTCTATATGTATGGGATTTCAAAAGGGCTTGAAATGAAAACCCGGGTATTTGAATTCTGGAAATTAAATTTAACTTAAGACGTTAAATAAATCGAAGTAAAAGAGTTGATTGTAAATCATTTGGATTAATTGAAACCAAAGTTTTGGTAAAACAAAAATTGTTGAAATATAAAGTGTAGAGTTACAACATAAGTGAGTTTCGAAAAGTAAATGGGGTTGTAGCATTTTTCCTACCTTACTAATTTCGGGGACGAAATTCTTTTAAGAGGGGAAGAATGTAACGACCCGGATTCCTAGTCAATTAATTTTAAATATTTAATATTTATTTTAAATATTTATTTGATAATATAAATGAATTTTAATATTTAGTCATCGATTTAAAAATCGATAATATGATTTATTTCAATATATATATTTATCAAAATATGAAATTGGATTTATTCGAATTCAAAGGCAACACTGAATTAGAAACAGTTCAGATAATCAGTTCAAACTCCTGTTTGTATTAGAATAATAATTTTAATTTATTATTGAAGAATTAATCGGTTTGAAATTTATTTATATCGGTTTAAATTAATATCTCCTTCAAATGATAAAACTAGACTTCGTAACTCGTTCCAATGTGTCCGGAATAGTGGAATAACCCTAAAATTGTCGGTTGTTCGGTTCAGAAAGGAGTTTGAAATCAAATTGATAATTTAATTTAAAGGATCCAGTTAAAAATCAAATTTAAATAAAACAGAATATAATAGTTTGTGTGGACCGAAATAAAACAGCAAGGAGGAAATAAAATAGCCGCTGTCTTCTTTCCTTCCACGAATCAAAACATCACGGTGCCTTCTTTCCTTCCACAAAACCAAAACAAACTGTGCCTTCCTGTAATCCACAAATTTACTTTATAAATCCACTATCATTCTCCCAATTCATTAAATCAAATCGCAACCTTCAGAAAATGGCCGCTTCTCTAATCTCAGTATTTAAATCAAATCATATTCGAGTAAATTAAACCGTGGGTTCGATAGTAGATGATGACGCGTGGGATTCAGGCATGAGGGAGTATCGTTGGAGCAGGAAAGTCGCGAGTGGTTTTCTTTGCTCGACATCAGAAGTCACGATTTCAGGGATGACGGAACTGCTGTGGTGGCGTTCTCGAAGGATTTCAACTGATGTAGTGGTGCGAAGGGACTCGGTTGTAGTAGGGGTCTGTTTGTGACCATCGATGTGCAGAAGCTTCGCACCTCTAAGCATGCTACAGGATTGTCGAAATCGTGAATTTGTCAGGTGAGCATGGAGCACTGTCGCGATGTAAGAAGAGGGGTAGGAAATTGAATTTGAGATGGAGTCATTCGTTTATGGTTTCAGTAGACACCAAGGTGGATAGGAAGGAGATTTGGGTTCTTCAAGCCAGCTATGGTTTCATGTAGCATGTTAGATGTTGAAAATGAATGCGAGGGTGGGTTTTGATCACTGCTGTTCAGAGAATGGAAGGATAATCAATTTCTTCGTAGGGGCGTAGGCTACAATATATGATTGATCTGGAGTGCTTTAAAGCCTTCTGGGATTTTTGTCTAATTTTAAACAACTTGTTTAAAATTAGTTAAAACGAAGATAAATCATTAATTAAAAATCTTAGTGAGTAAATCTCACTCACCTTCATTTAGAATTATTTTTATCAGTTAAAAATAATTGCCAGTTGATTGTTTGGTTGCATTTAAATATTCATGTGGCTGCTTAAATATATATTAGTTATTTAGGATTGACTATTATAGTATATATTGGGTTGATGATTGGATTGTTCCTACAGTATAATTAGCGGATGCCCGCGGTACCATTAGCGGAAGATTTCCCTATGCGCCCAACAAATATATATTAGTGGATGACCTTCATTCCGCGATATCCTGCCGTGAAGTAGGATGGTATTATTTATGTGCTAATGTTTTTAGATGCAAGAAAACAGGTTGGAGGAATCCAACTGGATTCCTTAAAAATATATTATCTGTTTGTTTATTTGTTTGCATATATATTGTCATATATGATGTGTTAGAAAACCTAAAATAAATAATTGGTTGTTTAGTGTTTAAATATCACTAGGCCTAAGTGTTGATATTTAAAAAATATCATAAAAAGGATATTTGAGATTTAAAAGGGAAAATTCTATTTTTCTAAATAGAATTTGAATTTCGAATGGACAAGAAATATTAAATAATTAAAACAAGTAGTTCATTTATAAACGAATTTTATAAATGAAATGAATTATCATTGGAAAATTCAGGAAATATAAATACAAGTGTGAATTTGAAAAGGGAAATGTATTTTTCCAAAGAAGAAATATTTTATTTGAAAGCGAAACTTGTTTAATAATGGTGTTTGTAAATAGAAAGGTGAAAAATTATCATTTGGATAATTTAAACATTTAAATTCAAAAGTGAATTTAAAGTGAGAACTTAGAATCGGTTTGAATAATATACGATTAACTCTATTCCGATATTTGGAATATAAATGAAGTTGAATAAATCCTTAGGATTTATGTTTGAATTCGACTATGTCGGATTTAAAAAAATAAATTATTCCCAAATAGAATTAACCAAGTTAAAGGATAAATAGATAATCGAGTTTGGAAATCGAGTTGACTTTGAATAAGTAAATTAAACTTGTGAATTCATATTCAAATCGAATATGAAACCCGAGTTCGAATATAGAATTTGATTAGTTTATAAGTAAGTTAAAATATATTTGAACATGTCAAATATGAAGGTGAAATAGGCAAAATAGTTAATTAGCAAATCAATTAACGAGTCGAGTTAAAACAAGTGTATTAAGTTGAAATGAATTAGAAATGAATGGATATACATGAGACAGGTTTGGAATAAAGTATTAGAAGAGATATAAATAGAATACTCAACAAAAAGGTATGTATTCAATTTGAATATGAGATTTTATGCGCGTATCGGCAAGCCGCTTGGCTTTTTGATTTTCTTTTTGAATAGAGAGGCCTGTGTGGCAGTATGGGGATTTTCCCGATGCTCCCGGTACAAAGGAGGTTATGGCGAATTTTTCCGGGAATTTAAGGAGTTAGAATATTTTTAAGAAGATTTGATAAACTAGAAATTGATATATCAATATATATATATAGAATTCGATAATGAAACGAACTTAAAATAGAATATTATAAACGAAAATGAATTTTATAAATAAAATCCTAGGAGGTGTACGTTTTAATGTGAACGATGATTTAAAAGAAATAGAGTTAATCAAATAGAGTTAAAGAAATAGAGTTAAGCAAAATTAGAAACTAACTATAGATTTATTAAGTTGAATAGTTTTTTGAGTATCGATCTAATGTTGGTTTCGGCCTTCAGGGTTTATACTTAGGAAGTTGTTCTCTTACTAGTTTACATAGAGTCTGATAGATGTGGAAGAATAGTGATATGTAAATATGCAGTGGGAATGTTTTCACGAGTTAATAACATATATTTTTTAAACATGGAAAGTAAGGAAATATGAATATATATATATATATATATGTTTGATGATTTGATCAATAATTCCATTTGGAAATAAGATCGTTGTGTGTACACGGACATTTTTCATTTGATGGTTAAATCACCAACTATCAAAGTTTTGACCATTTTAACGTTGTTAATGTGGAGAGACCGGTTGGATTATTATCTGAAGAACCACTCCATATTGGCATAAGCGTTGCAAACCAAGTATGCTGAATATATTGAAGACGAAGTAAAGTGCAAGGGCTGTTGTATAAGTCCTAGGTAGAGATTGCCTAGGATGGGTGTACGCAATAGTGCCTTCGGTTTCGTTCAGCCCCAGAACGAACGTATATGGACGAATGTATGACAAAATATTTCCAATGATCGCATATGTTGGACTATACAAATAAATATGGTGGCAACGGATTTATTCCCTTTGCATAATATCCAGAATATTTGTGTAAACTCAATTAGTGATTAACGGATCTGATAAAGTGGTTTGGATTCTTATAAGGAAAAAACCTATTCCGTGTTATATGGCGTGGTCTTATGAGATATCATTTAATTTCTGAAACTGTTTTAAATTGTCTACTCATACCAGTCCCATGACTGACCCATAGTTTATTTTGTTTTGTTTTACCTAAACTCATGGGTGCCTAAATTTGTACGAGCAGTCAAGTAGTTCAGGATTTTAAAGATTTATCTGAAGGAGCTTGGAGCAGGAGGCTTCAGTATTAGTTATATAGAGTTTTGTTCCGCTGTGCTGTAAATACTATACGCTGATAATGATATGTGTATACAGTAAAAAAAATTGTATTTCAAAAGTTATGATATATGATATTTTGTTCCATTGCGATGTGAGATTCTGTGTTGTTGTTTCTGTTCTTCTTCTACCTTTTTCTTCTAAAAAAATGATTTGTATTTTCGTGATATTTGGGTTGGATGTATGGTGTATGTAGTCAATTCTTATATTACGGATTTGCGAGCCGTTACACATAATGACAACTATTGACATGAATAGGACTAAAAAAGATCAAACTAAATGACAAACCGAAGAATATAACAGAATATATTTCCTTCTAGATTGTGAACTACTTACTGCTATCCAAAAGACGCACCCTGCCCAAAACAGGACAACGTCTCAAATTTCCAAAACTTCTCCACCTTTTTTTCTTTTTCTTTTGGTCCTTTATTTTAGTAACTAAAGCATTCCAAGCAGGATTGTCAATAACTCCAGAATCAGAAGTTGCCTGAAGTTCAAAGGTTTCTTCGTCAAAACTGACTTTTCTTACGGCCTTATGTCTGGATGCACGCTGACTTGAGGTAGAATTGTCCTAGGTAGTGTCATTATGAATCTCCATCACCTCTTCTGTATCCACCCCTTTTTCAGTAGCTAAAGAAGTAATGTCATCTAGTGCCTGATCATACAGGGGACCCTGAGGGGATGTCAGTTGCGTCTGTAACTCCTTATTCTTCTCTTGAGTTGAATTCCTATCTTCAGTACTTTGTTGGTTTATGTTTTTATCGTCCTGTACCTACATTGTATAATTACTCTGATCTTGGCATGTGGATGGCCGCGATCCCAAGTCAACATCCATAGTCTGTCTATTGCTACTTTGGGGATCTGGCTGCTTAGGGATTCAAACTTTTGGGGATAGACATATACTACTTGTGTGACCAAAACTATACCTACATTGTATAATTACTCTGATCCTGGCATGTGGACGGCCGCGATCCCAAGTCAACATCCATAGTTTGTCTATTGCTACTTTGGGGATCTGGCTGCTTAGGGATCCGAACTTTTGGGGATAGACATATACTATTTGTGTGACCAAAACTCTTATAGTTCGCACACACATGAGGTCTCCATCCATATTCGACATCTTGGATAATTAACTGTTCAATCTCAATTAAAATTGGAATTTTGTTAGGAAAGGACGACGAGCTGGAAATTTTGGCAAGGATTCGTGCATATTCAATTTTCTCCATTCCTTCAGTCACCTTTTCAAGCTTTATTGGAATGCCAATAACAGACGCTATTCTACTGATTGCCTCATCGATCTAAAGTTCTAAAGGCAATCCATGAAATTTAACTCAAATTGGCACTGAATTCAACATGTACTTGTTAAGTTTTGTGCCTATTGACCATCGATAATTTCCTGTCATAAAAATACAGTTCTTCCCCCAGGTTTTTATCACAGTCTTCTTGCCTCTCAAATCTGATGATATAAATCCCTCCTTCTTTAGAATAAAATTTAAAATTATCCACAGGCTGCCAAATAGGCTTTAAAAAATGGATAATGGGGTCTGGAGCCCACGACATAAATAAGTATGGGATGTTCCCAAGGCGGAAGTACTCCTGGGTGAGATGGGGCCAAGGCCCTACCACATTTTCTATAATTCATATGCAAATTACACTAGACAAGCAAATTACCCCACCTAAAACCTATCTTATGCCCTATTTCATAGCCATTGGCGGCTCCGCCACTGGATGTTCCCATTGTTGTCTACCCCTATGATGTAAGTCGGAATTAACATCAGCGCATTTCATGCTTTGATGGTCCACAGGTTGATAAAAAAGAAGAGAATTAGAAGTTGGAAGCTGATTGTTGGCTACCACCTCCTTCCATGGTCTATTAGAAGTTGGAACCTGACTGTCGGCTACCACATCCTTCCAGGGTCGATTATAAGTTATTGAGAAGCTCCTTCCATCGTTAAAGTGAAGTGATCTACAGATGGAGAATTTGATGACGTAAGAAGTAGAGGTTGTTTCATAGAAGATGACGACCGGAGAACTTCTAATCTGCTATTACTTATTGGTGAATGTAGACCTTTATCTTTCCTGTTGCTTCCTAGAGAAGGTATGACATGTCATTCCTTGGTCATGGGGATCAAAGCTGTTGTCATGCATGTTGACGACATGTGAGCCCTAACTTGATTCAAATTTGGTTGTTGGCTTGTAGTTGTGTTTTTCCTTTCGCCTTCAACGCTCTAACCTAATGCTTTGAGAGTACCAGCTGGAAACCGTACTCATCGATTTCTGGTGGGATAGGGACAAAGGAATTGGGATGCTCGGCCAAAACTGGAGGGTTTGGAGACATTGCCTTCGACATCGGTGATGAAGTATTACCATTTATAAAATTTCTTCCTTCCTTGATTACATCTTCATGAACCACTTCCGCATCAACTGGAGGTAGGTCTGGCGATTGGTAAGAGTTCATTCCTGGTGCATGTGCAAATGCCAGGCGGTTGTCACTTGCTAGGATCGACAAACCTAGGGTTTGGTTTGGGGATGTCGAGAGCAATAATTGATTGACGATGTGGATTCAACTAGTCTTTATTGGGGTTGGGAGGTAGTGGAGAAGGCGGCGGCGGAGTTGGAGGCAGAAATGGGGGATGGAATGTGGGAAAGTCCTTGGAATTGGTTTTTCAGGCGAAGTCGCGAGAGGATGCCATCATTGACTATTATTAATGGATGTTGCACAAATTAGTATAGCGCGCTGCTATTTACACCCCTATTTATACTACTGGCCACCTTTAAAAAATTAATAGATTGTATTATTTTTGACCTACTTCCTACCGCCACTTTATTTCTTTTCACTCAGTCAATAACAGCCATATTGTCTCTTCTCTTCTCAAACAAAGTAAACTCTCAGATATCAAACTCTAAACATAAGGAAAAAAATTTGGCTGAGCAGAGGATGGAAGATTAAGACAAAAAATAAGTTATGAAGAACCATTCACACCGATTTGTAAACTTCAACTATCAACGATTTCAAACCCATCGCTAAGCCTATAGCTAGCATCGATTTCAGAAGAAAACAAAATCAGGGTTTGAATCTTACTCTACTTAGATGATTTCTTCCCTCTTGTCATCGTGGCAGGAACGTTATCAGCTGATTGGACGATTGAAATTGCGTTGGTAATTTAGGTAAATCTTCAAGCTTGTAGAGCAATGCAGAAAATTTCAGGAAGTAAGACGTTTTTTTTGGAGTGTTAAAGAAATAAAAGCAGAGGTGGTAGCCAATTAGAAATTAAATAATTTAGGTGGTGTAAAGGAGTAGAGAGGCATAAAAAAGAGGTGGCCTTTAATATAGGCGGCCAGCAGTCCAAATGAGGGTGTGAATAGCAGCACACTTATTATATTCATGGTTATAAGATATTTAATTACTCCACTCAATTTCTCTTATCAGTTAACAACCCCAACACAAACTTGCATGCCACTTGTGACAAATTAGCAAATCCTACCAGCAACTTTAAAAATAAAATGAAATCTTAGCCTGCTTGCAACCTAAAAATGGTAATGATAGGATTGGTAGGATTGCTTGCAACCAGCAACTTCATATTTGATCATAGTATAATCATTTGATTATGTCATCATATATTAATAGGATTGGTAGCTCGTAAAAAATAAGAATCAAAATCTATTGTTTTATTTTATCAATTGATAAATCACAATAAGTAACTCCAAAATCGAACATAGTAAGATTTAGGAAATCAAGTATGTTCTTAGTACCATTCTATTTGAGTAGTCGAAGGAGAACTCTTTACTGACGTATTGCATGCATTTTTATTGAATATAGAATATTATTTTTCTAAACCATTTTCATGTAAAATTATTTTTAGTAAGCCACACAATATGTATATCATTTAGAAGTCACTGTATGGCGCTATGCTCACTCTGTCACTTTTAGAATTCAACCTCTTTGGTGAATCCATTTGCATGCTAAGCATTCTATTTGAACATTTGATTTTTCTTTTCTGCAATTTACCTTAAAAAAATTAAACATATTGATATTTTTAAAAGACATTTCCCAAATAAGTAAAATATCCGAAATTTTACTATATTTTTGCAGTTTATAACAAACAAAATTTTATAACAAAGTAATTTTTGTGATATTGTAGATTATTATATTATTATTTTTTGAAAGGCATGTGAAATTTTTTATTCACAACTTCAAGAGTTACAATCAAACTCCTCCTAAACTAAAACATACTTTTGACAATTTCTAGCCTAAGAGTTCACAACAGACACTACAAAACAATTCTGAGCCAATTTGGCGTAGGGATGACGTAGGAAAACGAAATTCCTTATGCCATCCCTACGCCAAAAACGAAGTCGGAAAACAACTCGTCGCAAATATTTCCCTGCGCCATAACTACGCCAAGTTCCCTACGCTATACCTACGCCAAGTTCCCTACGCCATCCCTACGCCAAAAACGAAGTCGGAAAATAGCTCATCGCAAATATTTCCCTACGCCATACCTACCGCAAGTTCCCTACGCCATACCTACACCAAGTTCCATACGCCATCCCTACGCCAAATTTCCTACGCCAAGTTCTATATGCCGTCCCTACGCCAAATTCCCTACGCCAAGTTTAATATGCATCCTTACCCCTTCCCTACGCATTCCCTACGCATCCGTACACCAAAAATCAATATGGTTGTTTTATATTTGTCTTCGTCTACCACAAATCATAATAAAACTGAACATATGCAAAATCAGCAATATATATCAATAAAAACATTGATGTAAAACAAATATCATGGTCGAATTACCATAAACTTGCTATAAATATATTTAAAACAAATCATGTCCAACAAACAATAAAATAAAGTTGCTACATAACTCAAACATGATCGTTTCATCTAATTCAAACATCGTGTAATGTACCTTACACAAATAGAACATCAAACCCACTACCAAAATAAGATTAATATATAAAGTACGTCATATCTGCGGTTCTTGCTCTCGCCGTATCCCTTGTATAAACTCTTGCACAGAACTCATTTGTTCTTGTAGTTGGTTAATAGTGACACTCATTTCTTGATTTTTATCCCTTAGCTCTTCTACTTCCTTCACAAGCTTCTCTGTATCATCTGGAACTCCAATCTTGACGGTGTATTTATTGTCTTTGTATATCTACATATAAATTTTTTAGTCCAATTAGTACAACGAATACATTTCATATTGCAATTAAGTAAAATGGTCAGTTTTGCGGAGCCTTAAGGCTCAGTTCCGTAATCCAAATAATTTCATATTGCAGTTAAGTAAAATGGTCGGTTTCGTTGAGCCTTAAGGCTCAGCGAAACTGATCTGAAGGCCCAGTTTCAGTTGAGCCATAAAGCTCAGCAAAACTGAGCCAAAGCGGCTTAGTTTCGTTGAGCCTTAAGGCTCAGCGGAATTGGTCTTAAGGCTCAGTTTCAGCTGAACCCTAAGGCTCAGCGAAACTGAGCCGAAATGGCTCAGTTTCCGCAGCGGAAACTGAGCCATTTCAGCTCAGGTTGCGCAGCGGAAACTGAGCGGTTTCCGCTCAGCTTTCGCTGCAGAAATTGAGCAGTTTCGGCTCAGTTTCCACAGTGAAAACTGAGCAATTTCGGCTCAGTTTCCGTAGCAAGTTACTGTGCAACTTCAGGTTGCACAAACCTGAAGTTTCACAGCAACTTCTGGCTGTTGTGCAACCTGAGGTTGCACAACAACTTCAGGCTACTGTGCAACCTAAGGTTGCACAGCAACTTCAGATTGCTGTACAACCTGAGGTTGCACAGCAGCCTCAGTTTCCACTGCGAAAACTGAGCCATTTCGACTCAGTTTCCGCAGCGGAAACTGAGCCGAAATGGCTCAGTTTCATTGAGCCTTAAAGGCTCAGCTGAAACTGAGCCTTAAGGCCAGTTCCGTTGAGCCTTAAGGCTCGGCGGAACTGAGTACAATGCATTTACTGTAAATCCACATAAGTATACTTTCCATTTGTAAACTCCCGTTTCATATAATAACCTTTATAAATATATTTTTATTTATAAACATGGCTTATAAACCTACAAACTATTTATAAGACTTCTTTAATAAAATTTTGATTTATTTTATAAGCCTCCTTCCACTTATTCAAAAATTATTTTTAAATAGCTCTGAATAATTATTAATTTATATTAATAATTCCAATCCATTCTTCATTATCCAAAATAAACATCTTCCATGTCATTGAATATTCATATAAGCATCATCAACGAGAAGTCTATAGCATAGAGCGTGGGCATAACTAGAAAATAATTAAATTAAGTTTTCAGTCAATACCCCAGGAATATTGCTGGTGCCAGGTCTTCGTTTACTTCTTGAAGAAGCACACGTATCTTCTCCAATAAGCTGCATGTAAAGATAGTTTAGCTCGTCGTAAGAGAGCTTACGATCCTGACTCTCGGCCATTTGAGCAACTCGCTCATTGTACTTGGCCTGTAATTTACATAAAAATTAGATATTGTATTGTTTAACATAATTAGAAAATTGTAAACTATAATTTAGAACTTTTGTTGATTGCATACAACAAACTGTTCCAAGTACTTATCAATCCATCCCCCATCAATAGAACCGTCCGGTTTCTCAATATAATGTGTTTGAATATAAGCCTGCATGAATGTTGGTGTTCGACCTTGTTCTTTCTCCTAAAAAATAAAAACAATTTATCATATCTTTATTTGGATTGTATACTATTATTAGTTAATAATTCAAACAATTACCATATCGTTCATCCATTGTGCCATTGACTTAAAACCACACTTATGTGGTCTTGGATATTTCTTGTGAGCGATTGAGTTCTTTTTAGAAAGCTCCTTCACGTCCTCCCTCTCCCAGTAGGCTAAAAATTGTTGCCATACCTCATCTGTTATACAAGCGTTCTTCTTTTTATACCTTTTCATGTCCCCAACAATCCACCTATACTTCAAAGAACACTTTTAATCCCATAACAGTCTGACATCAGCAAAAGAAGTAGTGGTATCCCAAGTGTACAATGCCTACACAAGATTTTAGGATCAAATAAATTGAAAAACTTAATCATGAATGGACTAAATATTGCGAGAACCTGAATTTCAAAATTAATCTACCTTAAACTCGTCAAACCAATGATCCTTAATATTAGCAGGAATCGTATTGAAACAAGGCTAAAATGATGTCAAACGGGCCTTAAGTATATTAGATATAGTACGAGATGTCGAGTCACTATTCGCGAATTCTCAGCTGTTAATGCAGAAATTAGAGTAAATTATGTAATGCATTATTAATTAGAGAAAATTTAAAAAGTTTACTTACTTGCCGCTATTCCTAC
The DNA here is from genome assembly GCA_030737875.1 of Allium sativum. Lineage (NCBI taxonomy): Eukaryota > Viridiplantae > Streptophyta > Magnoliopsida > Asparagales > Amaryllidaceae > Allium > Allium sativum. The sequence goes on from CM060912.1 coordinate 775,249,053, forward strand.
AATAGATGTACATCGTACCGACTGAAGAAGTCGAGCTAGTCTGTGACACTTGTGCAGATAGCCCAGGGGTGTCTTCATCATGATCACATCCATTTAAAGGGGTGGGTTGTTGATTGATAGAGGGTGGTGCTGGTTCGATCAAACCAAAACCACATCCACTACCACCACGACTACCACCGCTACTACGGCCACTACTACTACGGCCATGGCGACCATGAAAACTCATATCCATTACATGAATACGACATTTGCAATTATATACATAAGATAATCTAACATTTCACAATGAAAGTAGTGAACTTTATTTAAGACAAGGTTTGAAAACATTCATCAAAGAGCATAGAATGTAAATCAACAATTGGAAATTTTACAACCAAATGCGAACAATCATAATTAAATATACATGCTACCAATCTCCATTATCATCATCACTCTCAATGTTAACACTCTCGTCTTCAAGCTTACACTCATCTTCTTCTACTTCAATTTGCTCATCGTCATCTTCATCTACTTCGACCCCATCATTGATGTCATTAATAAGAGATCCCATGTCTTCTACTTGTTGTACGATCTCTAGTAGCTCATTAGATTCTGGATCATTTTGATATGCCATATTATCGGTCATGATCGTATTTGAGTGAAATGACCATCTCGGTTTTGTTTTAATAACAGCCCACCAATCTGAACAACTGTTGTCCATGGAAGGATACGATGTGAAAAAAATTTGTGTAGCTTGTGCCGCCAACACAAATGGATCATACCCTAATTTTTTTTTTTGGTTTACTTCAATAAGAGGGGGTGGTCCTTATGTACGCGTTTTACTCCAATATTAGGCCTACTATCAAACCATCGACATTTGAATAGAAACGTTTTTAACTCCGGCACCACCGAGTACCTCCTGTACACCATAATAATATGTTATGTCATCATTGTTGTTCCCACCTTTGATACAAACTGCACTACTAACAGTTGTCTTTTTCTTTCCATATTCTTCTGTGTGGAACTTAAATCCATTTATAAACATTATTGGACATATTCCATAACTAGTACGCGGACCAAAAGCAAGTTTCCTATAGCAAATGTCGGTGATGTTGTTCGTATCAACCTATCAATTAGAATTAAATATGCAAGTTAATATATAATGGATATTGTGCAAGGTTAAAAAAACATGACTTATCATACTTACATATTGTTTAAACCATCCCTCGAATTCTTTACAGAGTTCAGCATTGGGATATTCACTTTCAAACTTGTTGTTTAAACCAAATACACATGTTAATATCTAAGTAATATTGTGTGTACCTTGAAGAGATTGACATTAATTTAGTTAATGAATAATCAAATTATTATATTACCTTATAAGATCAGCTAATTCATTGCAATTAAGAAGCACAGTTGCATTGGCTAGATTGTAATCCTTTGTTGTAGCGAAGCCTTTAACATTCTTCCATTTACCAGATGGACGTCCTTGTCTTTTGAATACTGATAGAATGTTATCGATTGAATCATCCACAATATCATTTTCATTGCGATGACCACGATTAAAATTTAAATTCACATGATCATCGAAATAATGACTAAAGAATATGGATGCTTCTTCAATAATGTATGCTTGACAAATAAAACCTTCAACACGTGCTTTCTGCTTCACCTTTTTCTTTAGGTGGCCCATATACCTTAATAGGAAAATGTGTGAAATTAACTATGACATGTTCTATATTTAAACATTGCGTAAATAAATATAATTATTACATACCTCTCAAAAGGATACATCCATCCATACTGCACTGGTCCCCGTAGTAATGCTTCAGTTGGTAAATGTATAGGCAAATGTTCCATGCAGTTAAAAACTCCAGGAGGAAATATTTTCTCCAATATACATATTAATTTGGGTACATCTCTTTCAAGATTCTGCAAATGCCTTTTAGATAGAGTTGCTGAGCATATATCTTTAAAGAATAAACTGAGCTCTGTTATAGGCATCCAAACCTTTTGTGGCGAAAGCTCTTTAAATACTATCGGAAATAGGGTCTCTAAAAATACATGGCAATCGTGACTCTTCATACCTGAAAGAATAAGATCCTTCATATCAACGCATCGTTTCATATTAGAAGCAATACCATCGGGAAATCTCAAAGAATCGACTCACTCTAGGAATTTTATACAACGAGTCCTATCCTGCTCATAACAAGCAAGAACTTTGATGTTTGGACGAATAGGATTAATCTTAAGCTCTGGACGATTGTAATAGTATTCGACATCTTTTCTTGATCTCAAATCATCTTTGGTTTTTCCTTTCTCATTCATGATTATATGAAAGAAATTCTCAAATACATTTTTTTCAATATGCATCACATCTAAATTGTGTCGAATTTTTAGATCCTTCCAATATGAAAAATTCCCAAAATATACTCTGTTTGTACCGATTGTGATTATCACCTTTACCGGGAATTTTGGGCTCTTTGTTTCCTGTCTCATGTAATTTTGCATAATCTTGTACAATATCAAATATCTCTCCTCCATTCAAAAAAGTTGGTGGTTGCAAGTTTACAGTTTTATTTCTTTCAAAGTTTTTCTTATCACGTCTGAATGTGTCATTTATATGTAAAAATCGACGGTGGCAATCCCACCAACACTGCTTACCACCATGCTTCAGTGTAAATGCTTTTGTTGAATCCATGCACACAGGACAAGATAATTTACCTCCCGTACTCCAGCCCGAAAGCATCCCTACGCTGGAAAATCGCTTATCGTCTATAATAAACAAGCAAATAGTTTGAAATTTTTCGTTTTTGATACGTCGTACTTGTCAATGCCCTCTACCCACATTTTCTCCAGGTCCTCGATTAAAGGTTGCAAATAAACATCTATTCCGTTTTTCGGATTTTTGGGTCCAGGGACAATTAGGATTAAAAACATGTATGGATTTTGCATATACATCCAAGGAGGTAAATTGTAAGGTGTCAAAATAACTGGCCAAGTGGAGTACTTTTTTTACCATACCGACTAAAAGGTTGGAAACCATCTATGCATAAACCGAGCCTAATAATTCGTGATTCATTAGCGAAATCAGGATATTTGTCATCGAAATATTTCCATGCTTCTCCATCACCAGGATGACATGAAACTCCTTCCTCTCGAACCCGTTCACTATGCCATCTCATGTGCTCCGCGGTGGCATAAGACGAATACAATCTTTGCAATCTAGGAATAATTGGAAGATAATGTAAACTAGTAAAAGGCACACATTTACCATTACTTTTTTCTTTTCGTATCTTCCTAAGCCACAAAATTTACATTGTGAACGGTCTATGTCTTCTTTCTAATATAACATACAACCACTTCGACATGTATCTATCTTTTCATCTGGCAATCCGAATGCGGACACTTGTTTTTTTAATTGATACCAATTTTCAGCCAATCTAGTTTGCAAACCGGATGGGACCACATCTCGAATTAAACTAAGAATATCATTCTTTAATTTTTGTGTACCATTGTTTGTGGATTTTATTGCAACTAGCCTAGTAGTCGCTACCAACTCTATCATAGGACATCCATTAAAAAGCAGTTTTTTTTATGCTTCTAACAGATCAAAAAAAGATTTAGATTTTGGATTTGGCTCTTCCTCTACATCCAATGAATTAGACAACATGCTCGGACCAGCGGCATCAATAAACATTTCAGTCATTCTATTTTCTGTAGTACTTGAATCATCAAAATCAACACCAAATTTTACGCTATCATCCTCAACATCTACCGACGTATTAATAACGTTCATCACATCTTCACCGTGATGTACCCTAACATAGTAATCATCCATAAAACCGTTTATAGTCAAATGTCTTTGAACATTTCCATGAGAATGATGTTTTGTAGCTTTGCATTTCTTATAAGGGCAACGGATTTCCGTCATGTTTGTTCCATTAGAAGATGCCACTAGCATGAACTCATTTAAACCTCTTAAAAATTGACATGGAATTATTCGTCTATGTCCAACATTTTTGTACATCCAAATGCGATGAACATTCAATTGTTCCATTTTATACTACAAAATTAAGACATGTTATATTATAAGAAGAGTACTCATATTATTATTAGGAAATTCTATTTAGACACAAAATGGTGACACAAATATAAACACAAACAATATCAACCACTAGATTTCCCCCTGAATTACACCTCATACATAAAGACAAACAAATCCAATGGCGTAAATTTTGTGTCTCCATTTGTGTGTTTAATTTTGTGTCCCAATAGCCGCTCCCTTTATTATTATATAAAACTATAGTAATTTTATTATTTTAATACTCACCTAATTATTGTATTATTTTATTTAGATGGATATAATTTCAAATTCGTACACATACAAATACAATATTACATGTATGCTATTTTAACTTAAAAATTCTTATTCTTCTGAATGTTTAAATTCTTTCATTTATGCAAATTAGATGTATGCTTACGTTATTATATTCGTAAACTACTACATGTTTTCAATTTTTTTGTTTATTTCTTTTTACTTTGATGGCCGGTCTACCTGCTTCCCATTACAAATATAATAACGTAAGCATATTTTATAAATCATTTTAGATTATACGGTTCAACAAAATTTCAGCAACACTTCCCTTTGGTCCTTGTATCGTACACAAATGCGTGTACATAGGGAACAAAAAGGAAGTGCCATCAAAATTTTGTTAACCATTTAAACTGAAATGATTTATAAAATATGCTTACGTTATTATATTTGTAACATGCCCAATACTAGGACAAATCCAACGAATATTGTATCATATGAATATAGATTTCCGTTTTATGTAAAAACAAATATCCATATAACGATCATATACAACACTTGTCGGACGGGGCCAAAATTATCTAAGGGGTTCACATAAGTAGTCAAAAAAACATTCAATCCAAGTTTAAAATAAGAAAATAAACATTTCCAAATGAAAAAAGTGGGATTTTTGCGCTTTGGGATTTTTGCGCTTTAGGATTTCTCACTGCAAAGTAATATGTCTTAACATTTGAATATTGATTGAATGATGAAAAATTCATGTAATAATTGAATGATGACAGATGAGAAACTAATCAAACACATATATTGTTATTTTCCTTACTTATAAACTCGACAGATTCTATAGTATAGCATTAAGATTTTCACTAATCCAAAAATCCAAATCCACTAAAATACAAATTCTTGGTTTGATATTATGTAAAAATAAAATATACCAGAGAACTAATGGTTATAACTCACAACGAATTTAAAAAAATCATATATAAATATAATTACTAGACAAAAATCGATATCTCAAATGTCAAAAATCTCAACTGGACAAGTGCTCCAAATCGATACCAAAATTTGTCCCTCTTAATTCTGCAGGTTCTAATAAGGATGAGACCTGAATAAAGTTATGGCGAATTGTATATTATATATCTTACAATTCCGCACCCGTGTGCCTAGGTGTTGCAATAGGTTCAAATTTTTGTGTGTAGTATGTTAAATCCAAATTGATTTAATAGAGATAAGAGGATCAATATATAACGTGAGACCATGGATGTAATAACGTAGCATTATTGGCAGTTGCAAACAACTACGATTATGACTTTTCTATGGTAAAAGACCCACTTTGAATGAAAATTTAATAACCAACGTCCATACCTAGAAAACTACTTCATAATTAAACACAGAGAATTGCTTTTGTAAAAATAAGGATTGGGATAATGGTGTGGTGGATTCAAGAGAACATGAGAATCAATCATTAGTTTTAGCATACATTGTGGTTTGTACGAAGTGTGTTTTTCAAAGAATTCATAAATAGTACAGTGCATGAGTTAAGTGATAGATTTTACCTAAAACATCAAAATTCATAGGATTTGTATTTTTTTAGATGTATATGGTATAATTTATATTTTTGTATATAGAGAGATAATCAATTTGTTTCTTTAAAAGAGATTAAGCCCATACAAATGTTTCTCAAACATTTAATATCTATTCACCTGAACCTGTTTTCTTACCACGAAACTCTTTGTACAAATTTAACAATATCAAATAAAGTATTCATGTTTTTAAAAGAGTTCGAAAATCATTATGATATTATAAAAAGAAATTTAATTCAAAATCAGAAAGAAATTAAAGTGTACTTAACCAAAATAAAATTAATTAGTACATGAAACATATATGAAGAGGGACATTTTGATGAAAAATTCTTCTTATTTGTTCCCATTTATCATCGGTTAATGGTTAAAAGTTGTAGCCTTCTACGCTTATTTTGGAGGAATATAAACGATGTAAACGTGGACTTCATCTTTTTTTTATTATAAATCCTGATTTGAAATTTTAACACACAGTAAGCAAATTCACTTCATACCTACCTCTCCTACTTTGTTTCCGAAGAATTAACCCCTAATGACTTATTTTGGTGATCATTTATTAACTAGCTTGAAAGTATTTGGTTATTTTATTGTTACATGCCCATAAAAACCAACCATCTGGCATCTTGCTAGTGCAATTTCCCAAAAATAAAAAGTACGAACTCAAACCTTCATTTTTGTTGTTACATTATTTTAACTGGTAAATTTTTTTATTAATTGGTGTTAAAGCTTACAAAGTTGATTTTTTTTATTTGTTATTTCGTTTGTAGTTCATTTACAGATAAAAGTGGTGGCGCTTCCAATATGCATGGATCATCTCTAACATATGTTATGAGATAGTACGCCCCTTCCTGTAAATCAAGCTTTGCTTCAAATCTGAAGATCTTAAATTGAGAGTATGTTTTGCATCATATTGTTTGTGAAATTTTTTTCCTATTTTTGGATAGATAATTATAGCTCGTAAGCATAACAACAATAGGAGGATTATCCAATCTGATACAAATTATTAATGCATCGATTGTCTCAAAATTTAGACACTTATTACCAATGAAATGACATTAAAATAACAAAGTAATTCATTAGTCAAAATTTAGACACTTATTAACTTAGAAAGGGTACATGAGACTAAAACGCAGCAGCGCGACTAAGGAGATGACGGCGCGACAGATGGACGATGCGGAAGAGGGAAGGCGCTGGAAGGACGGGGGATCGGCGATGAAGGAGCGGCGGCTCTGATGCGTGCGGCGAATCGAATGAACGAGATGATTTAGGGTTTTTTTACCATGAATAAACGTGAATAAACGATGGAATGAAAAAATCGGGTTATTTTTAATCAACGGGGTGAAATTTCTGGGGTGGAGCGGTTTATTTGAACGAGTGCGGTTATTTTGACCTTAATTTCATAAACGTGAATAAATGATGGATTGAAAAGATCGGGTTATTTTTAATCAACGGGGCGAAATTTCTAGGGTGGAGCGGTTTATTTGAATGAGTGTGGTTATTTTGACCCTAATTTCATAACCAATAAAGTAATTTCCAACCCATATAAAAGGCTTAGGGAATGAGTAGGGAATTCCCTACGCAGTCCCTACCCCATTCACATATTTTTACGTTTTCTCTACGCCGCGCCTACGCCACGTAGGGATGGCGTAAGGAATTTTTTGTCGGAAAATCGCCCTTTTTTTGTAGTGAGAATACAAAAGATTTAAAGTGCAGATCATCAAATAACACAATAAAATAAAGTTCAACACCCACCATTTCATTGCAAACACCATCTTAAGTGTTGTGTATCTTAACCAAGCTACAATGCGTTAGCATTACACTGGCAACCAAGTCAGTAGCACCAAACTAGATCAGAATAGAACATCAAGAGCATAACTGGCTGCATGCAAGTGACCAATTACACCAAGTAACCAATGAACAGTGACAAAGAGTAATAATAAGCATTCACCAAAATCCTAGTAGTGCCAAGATTATACAACAACTACAGATGAAAGCACAACAACAGCATATCAAGTGAGAGAATGATCATACATTGGATTTTTCCGCGTATGCCATCGAGAAGTTTTCAGTTTATTACCAAGAGGCAACACATCCTCTGGGGTGTAGTCATTCCCTTCATCAAGATCATCATCTGCCCAAAATTTTCCTTCCAGTTTTTTAGCATTATATTGAGATGATGTAAATGTGGGCTCTGCAATGGATAGGAGAGTAGTGTTAACAACAGGGAAAGTCAGATCGGATTCTGTTACATTAGGTGGTGATAGTTGAAGGTATGAGGGAGGTTTCAAGTTATGGTAAGGGTAAGATTTTGAGGGCGTAGAAGATAAAGTTGCTGAAGTGCCGGATTTAGTGGCAATAGGAGTTGTACTAGAAGTGGATGTATTAACTGCATTGATAATAGATTGGAAAGCATTAGCATTCAAACCCGTTGAACCTGGTGATGCAACAGGGATGCTTGTACCAGTAATTGCCATTATAGATTGATCTATAGTAGTAATATTTTCATCAAAAAGATTACCCACCAATGTTTCTTCATCTACAATATGTGTATGACTACTACCTACTATGTTTTGAAATGCAGCCTCATTAACATTATGCACTTGCAATTCTAGACCAACAGCAACAATTGAATTATTGCTAGTTAACTCTTTTCCATTAACATGCACACTGGAATTTAAATTTTTCTCTGCATTATCCTCATGTATATAACCATTTCCATCATTCTCTGTTGCTAGAACATCAAATGTATTATCATTAATCTTAGGTAAATCATTTTCCACATTTTCAATGGCCTTGTTATTAATCCCTCCTTTCTTTCTCCAAAATTTCTTATCTTTTGTATTAAATGAAGTCCAATTACTTCGAATGACATTTGAGTTAGACTTCCTAGAATAATGTCCAGCTTGATCTCCAAATCATACATGATGGTTAGTGTCCAAATCCTCTACATCATTATATATGTTTGAACATATCTTTTTTCTTCATTTTTTTAGGTACAGTTCATAACACTTATTTTTTTGAAATCCTTTTTTTTATTTTTGTACATAGATTCCCCCAAACATTTGAACAATTTCATTCCTTTAGATTTTCTAGAAGTTTAGGTTTCTTGAACTTCGTTGCTAATTTTTTGACTTTTGCGGGTTTAGGACGTTCACTGAATTTTCTACAATGTTTGAACAATTTGAGCGTATGAATGTTTCTGATTTTCTAATAGTGTTTTAAGATCTTTTCTGATTTTATGATTTAGATTTTTGAACATTTTTGAATTTTTAAACATAAGTATTAAAGATTTTCGACTTTAATGAATTTTATGATATTATATAAAATAAGAATAAGAATATTTTGGATTTATAAATGTCACCAAAATAATATATTAACTTAGACTTCTAAACTTCTTTAATTATTGAAAATTGATTAGGATTTACTGATATTTCTAATCCTTTGATATCTGGATTTACTTCTGTACGAACATTTCAAAATATCTAATTGTTTTTTGTATTATTTAAAATGTACAAATACTAGAAATTTTAATACATTTGATTTTATTTTTTGGTTTCGTTCGAGACTTCCAAAATTCAAGAGAATTTGATATTTTTATTTTATCAAAAAAAAATTGAAAATTTTCATACTTTAAAGTTTTCGTGCTTATTACATTTTTTTGACTTTTCAAATATTTGTAAAATAAATCGAAAATTTGAAATTTTAAAGCCTTCGATATTATTTTTGGCATTCCTTTTCTAAGCCTTGAAATGGTTTTTTCGAATTCTTTTGAGCTTTCGAAATTATTTGTTATCTAGTTAGTTTCAAAGTAATATGTGTCTAAAATGTACTAAGAAACTAAAAAGTGAAAATGGTAAAACACGTTTTTGGTGGAATGACAAACCAAATATTATTGAAGTTAATTTGAATATTGTTGACACCAAAATATGGGACAACACTTAAATTGAGATTATGTGAGAATAAAATGAAGAAATATAAATGAAAACGAGAGAAAATGCAATCACACGCAAATTTATAGTGGTTTTGCGTTAACGAGCCTATGTTTGCTTTTAAATCTCTTGATGATATAAAACTTTGAGTACAAATGATGGTTTCTTGGCTAAAACCCGAGTACAATGCTACAGTATTAAAAGCCTTTTTTTCTAAAGCTTTGGAGCGCTATTTATAGATGCTATAATTCTTGGATCTACTAGGATATTTGGCATCCATCCCAATATTGTAAGAATGGCTGACGTAGCTTTGTTCTCATGTGGAAAAGCCTGACTCGGCTAGATATGAACATGTGGCAGCTGACCGGAATTCTAGGGGGTAAAAGAAGCGGTCAAATCGGAGCAAGAGCAGGTCAAAGTGAAGATATTTTGGCACAGGAGTGGGCCCGACTCGAAATAGTCGAACCGGGAATTGTTCGACCTAAATCTTCAGTAGTTGAATTGTCTTCACGTGTGCGTAGTCTGTAGTTCGGGTCAACCTAGGTCTTAGTCGACCCGAATATGTTTTGAGCTGAGTCTTCAGGGATGGTTGGTATTTGTCTCACATGATGGTGGCTCGGGTCGACATGTTGCTTAGTTGACCCGAAGGTTTTCGATTCTGAGCTTGTTGATGATTTCATGCTCGATTGTATAGTATTTCGTGTCGATTGGACCCTAATCGAGTTGCCTGTCGATCGAACATTCTTCATGGCCTTTTGACGATGGTTTGTCTCGAATTTCTGGTGTGTGCATGATTTTAACGGCCTTGCCAAAAGGATAGTCAATAAATATTATGCCAGCATAGATAATTCTGGCCATATAAATCATGACGCTAGATGTAAATCATAAACACGGTTACAACTTGAAAGAATGTATGCACTCAAACTATGAAAAGGTAAAATATAAATAAATTTAAAGGGATGTACATGAGGTGAAATTGGCAAGAGAATAGGAATAGACTGCAGTGGCAACCACAAAATCGTTCAATGCACTGTAACTGGTGAAGGGAGGGGTGGGAGCTCCAATGATGCCCTTACATTAAACCCGGTTCTAGACTGAAAACATATATGAAAATGACGAGGTATTAAGCTTGTAATAACAGTTTGATGATGTAGAGAGTATTAAAATGAAACTTATTTAATTTGGTTCCATAATTATACTTGATCAATAGGATTATACAACAGATGGAACAAAAATTCAATCTTCAAACAAATGAATGAATATGACCGCAACTACTGGCATCTTCCTTGTATTAATAATTCACCAATCAAAATAAACGAAACAAAAAATGTGAATAGAAACCAAATAATTTCACTAAGACCGTAAATTATAATTTACATGATGTAACAACATAACTTCAATTTAATGTCCACGAACAAAGATTACCAATTGTTGGCTGCTTCCCTTCACCTACATTTCGCGACCCATCTAAAGTCTTATTGGAGCAATTGTCGTTGTCTTGTCTCAGAATCTAATTAGGTGTGGGGTGCCGCAATTTTCGATTCATCGGCACTACACCCTTAACTTGTCATGCCTACTGTGTTGCAGTCTTTCTTTAGCGCCCTCATTTCTAATTTCGACTTCTATGTTCGATTGCTTTTGTTGTGTTTGGCTGGATGTATAGAACTACAACGGGTGCCTTAGATTTTAGTGTGGTGTAAAACAGAGGCTTTCCATGCTTTACTCAAATGTTGACCTTGAGAAGAATTGACATAAATTTGTAACATTTAATAAAGAAATGTAGCAGAAAGAAACAATTTGAAGCAGTGGATTCAACAAAAAGGAAAAGAATAAACCATATATCTTTTATGCCAGATTAGTAAGGATTGCAATGCATGACAACCAACTGGAGGAATTTATCAAATTCCTTTGTTGATAGAATATGTTTATCTAGTTTTATTGCCTAATTTTATTTTTTAATCAACATTTCTTAAGAGCATAATTAAGGACGCTACTAGAAGATTTTATTCTCCTACTTTAACAATTCATCTACTTGGTGGAAAACTGCTTCATACATGTGAATTCAAGAATTAGAGAGCTACAAATAGAAAGAATAGGAGGATATTTTGTTAGGAAAAAGAAAAATAAGAAAGTTTGAACTTAAACACAAATAAACATTAGTACCATTTATATGGTAAAATCAAAACTGGCAAAGAACAACTTAATACATTACTCTTGTGAACTTTCCACTTTGTTATTTAAGCTTTCTGAATTGGCTTCCTAAATATCATAATTGGAAATATTTAGACTTAAATCTTTTATTCACATATCTTAAAACGGGAAAAATCATTTGTTTTATTTAGAATAGAAAGTTGAAACCACAATTAACAAACCATAGGCGAAGAAGCATACCATCAAGAGCAATGATTGAATATAGATCTGTTGAGCAGAGATGTCCATTTCAAAAAAATTCATGTAAGCAACATGTTGATTAATAAATATGCAACAAACTCTTTTTCTCACAGTTCAAGTTGGTAATAAACCAACTCAAATCGTTCAAAAAAGCAGTTTGTTTTAACTACATGCTTTAATAAAGTCAAATCATGGAATACAGACATATCACAGATGCAAAATAGCAGAATAACTCACAGTAGAATAAATTACTTAATAGTTCATGAAGCTATTAATTATAAAATCTCAAGGTCAAAATATAAAATCAAAGTAATAATTTAATACATTAGGAAATCTCAGATACATAAATGGCTACTACATAAGAAAATGATAGAAATAGAATAACAGAATCGTCAAAATGGTAAGTAGTAGATTGTTGATAGGCTAAATCTCTAATAGATCTCCAGCTCTCAAAAGATGAATCATCAAAGCTGAACTCCTTATTCTAACCTAGCATAAAGTCAAAAAAATGACACACTCGAATTAGGATTAAAAGTCTCAATAGTGAATCAACTCAAGATAAATGTTCAAATGAAATGCACAAGTAACTTAAAGAATTTTTCCATTAAACTATATATTATAGAAAATAATACGCTATTATAATGGTGTTTATGGTTAAATATACTACTAAAAGTAGCGTAAGCAAAATTACCATTATTACCCTTATACTGTTTATAATGTTGTAGTTTATACATATACTGTAAAGTCCACCATAAACTAGTGGCTATCAAAGGGCACTACATAGGTATGACACTACTCAAAATCATAGAGGGCTTGACCTTGAGTTTTCAACAATCTTGGTAGGTTTTAATTCGTTCAATTCATGTTTTTACCATATTTCATACGATTTAGGTTGTAAATACTTCCTTTTCCCTTCTTTCTAGGTTTTACTCCAACTTCGATCCCATCACTGGTGATAGTTGTTGCCGACAGCGAAGTTAAAAGCTAGGAGCAACAACATGATCGTGAGGCGATGTTTGTTAGTGATGCTCAAGGAGTATTAAGGATGGAAGTTTGGATTCGAAGTTGTGTCGGGGAAGAAGAAGGACGAGTTGCGATGATTCTAGCCATGGTCCAACAAAGCCAAGTGTGGAAGGAAGATGGCTCATGGAGAGAAGTTCGGAGTTCGGTTTGAATGGTCACTACTTGGAGCTGAAAGAACAGAGAAGTGATGATTCGAAGTGGAGCGGGGTAGTCTTGGTTCTATGAGGAAGTGTATCGAGCCAGAGTGGTGAGGACGTAGAGAAGTAGAATGGGAAGAAGGATTTGGGATTTAAGCTCGAATAGAGGGAGATCGAGCCGAGGAGTGTCGAGCTGGACTGGCTTAGATAGGAGAAGGATAGGGTAATGGAAGAGTGGTGGTCCGGGTCAACCAAAGACCTTATCAAACCGTGAAAATTAACTTGTAGGGAGAAGCATTTGTTAAGAAAGTATGATGTTAGAGGGGTCGAAAAAGATCTAGTCGAGTTGAGACTTAAGAGTTGTTTGCACATGCTAGAGTAGATTATATCAGGACTACTCGAGCCAAGGAACTTCGACTCGAGGGATGTCGACCTAGGGTCATTCAACCTAAACCTTAAGACTAAATTTTAACGTAATTGATATACACGTAAATGTGTATATTTTATCCGCATATTTATCTTATTTTATCTTTTAAATAATTGATATTGTGTATTTATAGCTGTGTTTTCAGATTGTTGACAAGAATCATGGTTTAGAGCATTTGATGAATAAAACATGAAGAATTTGCTGAAAAAGAGTGAAGTTAAAATTACTAAAACTTGAAGAGTTTAAAGCTTGAAGAACGGTTGCAAATAGAGTTCAGTTGGGTAGATTTGGCTCACTAAAGACTCATATTGTGTTCACATTGGCTCAATTGTAGACCATTTCACTCATGTAGCGTTCACATTAGCTCCTTTGCAAGGCTTCTCATTCATGCACTGCACGCGTTCACACTGGCTCACTTACAAGGCCCCTTACTCTACAACCCCGTTCACACTAGCTTATGTGTTATTTGGGCTAATTCTTTAGTCCCACATTGTGGAATTTGCCAAGTAGCCTTTGTCATATCAGTTATAAATACACTTTATCTCATTCATTGTAAAACACACTCAGTTTTATTCTGTAATCCTTTTCTTGGAATAAAACTCTTTTTTCTCTCTTCTATTTAGTTTTTATTGCATTTTATTTATGTCGTTTATTTTCTTTTTATTTTCTTTTCTTTTAGCTATGTCTAGCTAATCCTCTTTAATTAGGGGGTGATGACGCTGATAGTTATGATTCAATATGAATCACATAGCCAAAAGATTAGAACTTCATGTATGTAGATCTAGATTTGAACTAAGGGTTAGATCTGAACCTTCATACCCTGTGTCGTTTAAGAGCTGTGCTCCTTCACAGGTTATATTCGAGTTCGATCTAACACTTATCAGATTTAGATTTAATATTTAGGGTTTTAGAAATAAAATAGTGAATCTGTCCTGATAGCCTATGGTTGTAGAGCTGAGCTCCTGCATAGGCTATGCTTGTCGTTATTTACAAATTTGTTTCTAAAAACCTATTATCGTTGATTCATGTTTGTGACAGAAACATGTATTAGATCTGGTTAATCTTTTGGCTATTGATGATTATGAATCTGATCTATGTCATTATCCCCTAATTGCTTTCACTTATTGTTAAAACTCTCTTTTATTTAATTTATGCTATTTTCTTTGTTTTCAACCAATCAAAATCTTGGAATAACTTGATTGGATTTATTAATAAAATAATTTGGTCCTAGAGTTCGACACCCTCTACAACGATCCTTGTTGTTTAGGAAAGACGAACGAATTTTACAGTTGTTTACAAGTGTATAATTTGTTCGCAAACAGTAATTCTTCCGAGTTCCATACCTTCATATATACCAACAGTTAAAGAACTAACTTCACTCGCCCACTTGAACGGTTAGGATAATGCCTTGGACATGTAAACTTGAGACTGCATATGAATTGAGTTTTTCTGGACCAAAGCATATTTCTGCCTTTAATGTTTCATGTTTCTACAATTGTCTCTGTATATTCACACTGCACGCACTTTCACTAGTGCACACACTGGGAGTGACAGTTTTACTTTTCTAACCAGTAATCTTTCTTGAATAGCATTACCAAAATGACCTGAAGATATAAAACCAGAGGATATAGAGCTAGCAGGTAAAGGTTATTCCTCCAAATCAGATATAGAATATAACTATTCAACAGAGTCAGATATTGATCCTAACTTTGAAGTCCAAGCTCATAATTGAGAGGTAAATGCATCATCCTCCGGAGAAGAGGAAGCTGTAGGGGAAGTAGCGGCTTTAGAGGGAGATCCTTATACATTTCCACATGCTATAACTCTATAACCCCCATAGACTCCTGGCCTTGTACCAAAGCCGAAGAGGTTAAGTGCTAAACATATAATCCCCTTGGGAGAGATCCAGATTCCTCGACAAACGGATCTCCCTCACTACCTGCCTGAAGGCTTCATAATGGTTAGTTGTCAGATGTGTACGACCGGGATCGTTCGTCTTTTCCATCCTTTCATTGTCGAATTCCTTAAACGTATGAGATTGGCACTGATGAAACTTCATCTTATCGCATATGCCAACTTAATGACGTTATATGTATTACACATGGAGCATTTCCATTAGGCCCCAACCTTCGATGATATAGTCTTCTTTTTCAATTTCAGGCATAGAGAGGACCCAACACCTTCAATTCTTTTCTTTGAGGCTGCTCGTGGAAGGAAAATTATCGAAGATGTGCCAAGTAAACTAGGGGACATAAGGCATGACTGGTTTTATACTCCACAACAGTGAGGATGTGCGCATAGATTGTTCAAATGCATTAAGCGTTGCATCTCAGCTTACTGTTAAATCGGTTGCACACAAAAGTTTCTTATATTTATTTCTTCTTACAAGTAACAATCTAGCTAAACCCATCTTTCAAGAATATCATGAGTGTCTGGATACTTTATCGGGCCTTTTAAAGAAAGACCAAAGTGTTAAGAAATGCCTCATAAATGCGCTTCTACATCACTATCATCTTTTTTATGCTAACAGGACTTTGGGATCTAACAGGTGTCAAGTCCCAATAATCATCATTCCACAAGTAATTGTGCCCCGTGTTAGGGAGCCTTTGACTACGAATGCCAATACGCCCCCAGGAGGGAGACATCAAGTCATCCCTCGTTCGGAGGGTCTATTGTCGTATCAACTTGATCTCCAGCCAATGGGAAGAAGGTTGCTAAAAGAAAAAATATAAACATTAAGGAGGAGGATTTACCTGGGTCCATTCGGGATCACGCGGAAGGGGAGAAGGAGCCATCTCCCGAAAAGGTGGTTGAGAAGGAAAAGTCTCTTGTCCCAGGCACTCAGTCAAAAGAAACTGAGTGGCCATATCGAGACTTGGAAGAATTGGATCCCCCTAATACCTTTCATTCCTCTTAGAATTTGGATTTCGTGCCTTTCTTCCTAAAGTCCAAGTATTATACAACTACTGTAAAGGCGAAGGAGATGATGACAACATGTTGAACTCCGGGCACTGGTCTGTCTGGAGCACCAGTAGGACACATATAGCACTACACGTCATAACACCTTTTTCTCTTGTGTATGACAAGTTCTAAATCGAGCTCATTCTTGAATTACAGGCGCCATGAAGAGAAGAAGGAAATACTATGATCGATTTGGAGCTAATCTTCACAGAGGTGGTACTGTTGGCCCGATTACCTCCTAACATAAAAGAGATCGAGAATATGACGAGAGGCGCTCTCATGAACAAAGAGAGCATGGATGGGATAGGCATGATAAAGAGGATCAAGAGAAGAAAGAAAAGGAGAAGAAGGGGGGAGAGAGCTCGAAAGGAAGAGAAAAAACACTAAAGAAAAAAACGTCACTCCGTCTCCTACTCTCATGACAAGCCCTTCCGGGGTGATGGCTAGACAATTAGTGGGCACTCTCAAACCAAGAGTTCTCACCGAAAATCTCGGTCGATCCCCTTCTAAAGTCACCATGATTGTTCTCGAGGCAGTGAGCCTCCTGACCATGCTAAACGTTTAGATAATAGTCCTCAACTGTTGATGTGACACCCCACGTCCGTTAATGTCACTCACTAAGGGAATGAGTTAAGTTTTGTGAAGTGTTAAAGGTAAACAGAAACAGAAATATTACAAGATAGATATAAAAGCAACAGTGGAATTTAAAAAAACTTTATTGAGAATAAAGCATCGTGGTTCAAAAAGCACCTGAAATACACATAAGCCATTACATCAAAAAAACTACTGTCCTATACTTTAAAACATCAGAGTACATAAAAAGCATAATTCCTTAAATAAAGCATAGCCATAGTAGCAAGGATAAAAGCTTGAGCCATACATCAAAGCAGCTCCAACAAAAAGTAAGCAGAATTATGGTCAAGCCTGAGTATTCCCGCCCTGGGAACCTGGGGGGAAATGGAAGAAAGAAGAGGAAACAAAAAGAGTCAGACATAAAGTATGTCGAGTCCAGTTACTTTTAGCAAGTAAATAAATAAAAGTAGCATGATAGGCACATAAAGTGGATAAGAGAGAGATAACTACAAAAAAGGAAAGTATGACAAGGTGAATAGGATTAGGTGTATACGCTTCTAATGATTACTCTGCACTACTACTAGTCTATCCAAAATGAGATGAACCGCAACATGTATGAAATGGTAGACTTAGGTGTACTTCTGGTGAGAGATTTTAACCCCATACAATCCACAAGCAGCCCCAATAATGGGCTCCTAAACTTACCAGAGTCAAGATGTATCCTAAATACTACCCTAATCGATCGGCTCCCTACTCCGTGAATACCTTGTGCTAGCCCCACAGTAGGATGTATCAGTTCCTAAAGTGGAACCCTTCATTTTCAAGATATGCACAACCATATCTACTGATTTCACAGCATCTTGATTCCATGCAAGTCGGACCCATTCACGCATATGACTCCGTTGGTTTCCTGCGCTGTTGACACCGCTACTTCGTTTTGGATCTCTTACAATCAGCCCAGTAAGCATGCCCCTACTCCAACCTAGTACGGAGTACTCGTTTGATACCTAGATGGGTTACTGACTGAAACGGGTCCCATACACAAGATGGTACAAGCTCCCCCTAGGATTGCATCCACACTACTAGGATTTCAACTGGTTATTCCTAACATTCCAACATGTAGAACAGGTTAAGTTGTCGGGCCTATATAGGTAAATATTACCACACCGCCACAAGATTTACTTAACCCTCACTGATCCAAGCAAGTTTACTTAACAAAGTTGCATAACCGTAACGTATAAAATAGTTTAAGTTTGTGGGCCTATATATATATATATTACCCACCGCCACAAGATTTACTTAACTCGCCCACGGTTTCAACCAAGTTTACTTAACCCCTATTCAAGTTAACGTTGTTGTATATAACAGTGTTGTATACACAATTATATGATTTTTGTTTGATGATAACAACCAAATATATTTTATTATTAAATGTGTTTGTAACTGTATTGGTATACTACACAACAGACAGGAATATAATATTTCCATTTAAATAAAATACAACAATACAGAAATATAAGTATTCAAACAGTATTTTATTTGAATAAGAATATTTTATTTCAATATTTAAAAAGTACAGATTTACAACTCCACTATTTGTATATACATCACCGATATACATTTCAATATATTCAATTTCATACTTAGCTTCTCTCTACAACACTTACACTCACAAATACAGACACACACTAACACTGTTCATGTCTTCATCTTCAATCTTTTGTCTTCACACATTCTTCTGTCAGTCCGGTCATCTTCATACCTGTCACATACAAAAGAACACACACGGTAGTCTGCAAAAAAAATAAAATTAAATAAAAAAATATTTTTAAATTTTATTTGCCTCAGAATTATGGTGTGTTTCTCATCATTTTTCTAGACTTGGTCTGACATGCAGGGATAAAAAATCAGTCTGAAGGCTGCATATACACATGTGTATAGATACACACATGTGCACTGCCTCGCCAATCAGCGAGCAATTGAAGAGTAGCCACGAGGATCATCTCAACTCAGTGCATGTGAATTTGGTCGAGCATAAGTCAAAATAGTACATCAAAGGAAAATCAGCATAATGATAGAAGCAGCAACTCAAATACAAGATTGGTGCATGTACACAAAGTAAATAATGCATGAAAATATATACAACTAGGTCGAGTTCAAGTGTTTCAAGTCAACATGTTCATCTCAGCAACAATGATACCTGGTGCAACCACGGTACAACTATCAAGTCAAGGCTAACCAAAGGCAAATAAAGATGTCGAGACACACTACAATGCATAGTGACCAAGTCCAGCCGTGCTCAGGACAAACCAGAATGAGTGACAAAGATAGTCAAGTGCAAGTGTGCAAGTGTTATTCTAAATAGTGCAAGCAAACGGACAACGACAATGTATAAAGCAAGTTCATGGCATATGCAAAATGGAAAAACAATAAAAATGAAAAATGATTAAAGTACCAAAAATTATCGTTCTCAACTGAGTAGCAAAGAACCAGCTTTTGCATGGGTGTATACAAAGCAAATTACAAGTACTATTGGTTGAGTTCATAGCAGCATTCATGGATGAGGTCACAACAGTCAGGTTGCATGCAAATAACAAGAATAGGACGATGGTATGGCATAGCAAAATGGAACAAAACTATAGGGGGTCGAGAACAGTGCCAAGCAATATAGCATAATGATTCACAATGACTCCAAATTCAGCATAGACCAAACAAGTGTACCATTCAGTGAAACAGCAGTGGTGCAAATACAAGTGCTAGGGTAATGAAAGCATACACATTTCAGGTTCATGGCAGCTCAGCAAATCAACATACAAATGCATAAATGGTCGAGCTCAGTAGTACAGCATGGGAAAGCTTAATGGTAAATGGTCAAGTGGTGTAGCAAAAATGACAAGCAGCATGGAAAGCATGGTTTAAGAAAGGCAAACAAGCATATGGACATAGCAGCAGTTTCATGTTCAAGCAAATTGGAATGTAAAAACAGTGATGAACGAGACATAATCAAAGTGTTCTTATCAATTCAAAGATTTCAAATAAAACATCAGTTTAAAAACTCAAGACAAGTTCAAATAGTGACTGTTCTTATTTCAAAGGCATCAGATCAAAGACGACGCAAGTAAAAGTGTGTAACTGTTCTTATCTAAGTGTGTAAGAAGATATCGAATTCACCAAAGCATTCATCAACAAAGTTTCTCCATGAAAGGTTCAGTTTTAGATGCGATAAGGGCAGACACAAGTGATACATGACGTATATGCATGAACCAATTTCAAGTGCAAAGAGCAAGTGTGGAGGTGTTCTTTAATGTCAAGGATAGTATTTGTTTAAGGCGATAACAAGATTACCAAAAGTATGGGTGGTGTCTGTTCTTATCTCGATTAAGCGTAGTGTCTATCCAAACTATTATCATATTCCATTCAAAATTAACTGAGAACAGTTTAACTCAGAAATGGTCAAAGGAAAATAAAATTCAAAGTTCAAGTAAAAATGTTCAAGCTTATATTTACAGAAAAAATATGTATGGCATCTATTTTAAGTCAATGGAGACAAATTCAAAGTCCAGAAAATCACACGCACAGTTCAAAAGTTACCGAAAAAGTATAGTTTAGAAATGGTCAACCAGAAAGGCAATTTTTAATTCCAAGAATTTCTCACACAAGTTTGAAGATTTCAAATTCCAGAAATCACGATTTAAGCAATATACATTCAGGTTTTAAATCGAAGCAATATCTAGAAGTAACAGATCAATTCAAAGTCAACCCCAATACTTTAGCATATACCAAACCAAGTCTCAACGTATAAATCAGAGAAAATATCGGATTTTTAATCCTATATAAACACCCAATCATCACTGGCTATCATCTATCCAAGTTCGAAGAAATTGAAAGCAACAAAATTGAATTTAAAAATCATACCGGAGCAACAACAAATAACTTGGACCATAACGAAGAATTACAGCTCAATCTAAGCAGTGGTGATAGCAACTGGAGATCTAAGCAAATCTGAAGAGGAGCAGCAAACCATTACTTCATGAACCAGGAGAAAATCGAAACTCTAGAATTATCTCCGCCGCCATTTTTTTTACAAAGGAAAGTGAACGGGACTATGGAAATGAGGATGGGACATTTATAAAGGGCCGGCCAAGTTTACAAAAGGGGCTAACTCCTTTTTCACTTAGTTCCTAGCGTTTTACTTTGGTTTTAAATTTGTTGTTGAAGTTTTTTTTATTGTTTGTTTTTAAATTCAATTTGTAATCAAATCTGTAGTTTTCTAGTTTGTCTCTGAAACTAGGGAGACAAATTACGGGATTTGTAATTCGGGGAAATCTGGTTTCGGGGATAGAAACTAGTGAAGGGTTTTGGGCGTGGGGTTAAAAATAGTTGGGAGCGAGTGTCACGAGTTTACAGGGGATTGTAAGCGTAGAGATTGTTTTAACTCCTAGTAGAAACCTTGGGGAATGCAGCAGTAGGCAGGGTTTTGCCGAAGCTGGGTATATCTGTGTGTTGTTTATTTTTCGCATTTATTCTGATTATTATCTGTGTTTTTTTTATTTAGTTACTCTGCAAAAATCTGCGATAAACCCTATTCACCCCCCTCTAGGGTTAATTTAGATCCTACAAGTGGTATCAGAGCAGGTGTTTTTTATTTTATTTTAACTCTAGAATCATGAATCTGTCTAATAATGCGTTTTCTGAGGGTCAGTCCATAGCTAGGCCACCAATGTTTAATGGAACTGATTATGCATATTAGAAAGCTAGGATGAAAATTTATTTGAGTTTAGTTGATTATGATGTGTGGGATATTATTGAAACGGGTTATAGATCTCCCACTTTTATTGTTAGTGGTGTTGAAATTCCTAAATCAAAGATAGGTGGGATGCTAATGATAAAAAATTATTTTCAACTAATGCCAAAGCGATGAATGCTTTAATATGTGCTCTTGATAAAAAAGAATTTAATTTGTGAAACTGCACAGGAAATATGGCATACGTTGGAGGTCATACAGAAAGGTACATCTCAAGTGAAGGAATCTCGTCTCGCTCTACACAGCAACGAATATGAAAATTTCTCTATGCAAAGAGACGAAGATATAAAAGAGATATATGGACACTTATCGTCACTAGTCTACAATGCAAGAGCTCTTGGAAAAACCTATATCGAAGTGGAATTGATTAGAAAAATATTGAGAGTGCTACCAATGAATTTTGAAGCAAAAGTGACGGCAATTCAAGAATCAAAAGATCTGAATAAAATAAGCATGGAAGAGTTGATCGGAAATCTGATTACTTATGAGATGGAGTTAAAAGCAAGAGAAGATCGAAAGAATTCTGAATCAAAGAAAAAGACGATCGCTCTAAATAATACTGTTGGAAGTGATGATGAAGATCCCGCTGAAGAGCTAGCCATGGTTTTGAGAAAGTAGGCCAAAGGAAATTACAAACCACAAAAGAAAAATTCAAAAACTAACAAGTCCGAAAGTTCAGAAAGTTCAGACAATGAAGTGTTTTGTACAACTGCAAGAAACCCGGACATGTCAAACCAAATTGCCCACAGCTTAAAAATGAAAAGAAGAAGAAGTTCAAAAGAAAGAAGAAGGCTTTTGCTGCTACATGGGATGACGAGGAAGGAGAAGAAGTTTCTGAAAGTGAAGAAGAGGAAGCTAATTTGTGTCTTATGGCACGATCTGATACGGAAGGTAGTGAAGAGGATTCAAGTAAGGTATCTAATTTTACCTATAAAAAATTAATTTTAATGTGTCATGACCTCACAAAAACCATTGACTCTCTTGAAATAAAAATTAAGAAATTGAAATTTGATAGGTTAAAAATAGTTCAAGAAAATAACAGTTTAGAAAGAAAACTTGAAAAAGTAAAGAATTCACCGTTTTTAGAATGCGAAAAATATCAATTTTTGAGTAATGATCCTTTGAAATTCAAAACTGATTTTGAGTTACTTAAAAGTGAAAATGTGAATTTATAGAACGAAAATCGTGATTTTGAAAAGGAGATTGATAAGCTTAGAGAATCTGAAAAACTTGATTTTGAAAAGCGAAAACAATTTGAAATTGAAATTTCTAAGTCCAATACTAAAATCAAAGCACTTGAAAACGAAAATTTGGTTTTGAAACAAACTGATGCTAAAAAGAGGAAAAACTTTGTTAATCGTTGTTCAAATTTAATGAAAGAAAATAGCGATCTTAAATTTAAAATTCAATGACTTGAGTCAACTTTGACTAAATTTTCTAAAGGAGAGAAACCGTTGAATATGTTGTTCAAAAACCAATTTTTTGTTTAGAATAAAAATGGACTTGGTTTTGGATCTGATCAAGTTGAAAAACAAAATTCTAGTGATTTTAAAAATCCTTTAAATGGCTTTGAAAACGATCAAATTGGAATTTTGAAATCTAATAATTTCAAAGGGTTTTTAAATCATGAACAAAATGATAACTCATTTAAAACAATTCATTTAAACAGTTTGGATTCCAAAAAATAACAAAATGAATTTGAATGAGTCTAAACGGATTTGGGTTCCAATGGGTACGCTAGTGGATAGTGATGGATTGTTATATAAAAATGTTTGAGTACCAAAACGTGTAAACAAAGATAAGAGTAGTAAAACAACTTTTGTTAGACCACTCGATCATATAAAAATTTAGGTACTGTAGGAGGCTAAGGAACAAGTGTGCTTAAGTGAGATAAAATTCAAATTGATTCATATATCAAATTATTTGGAGTTCCTTAGCCATAGGTTCAGAGTTGGAGATTCATTGGATCACATCGATTATAGTAAGTCAGGTATGATCTCTAAACTCGCATTTTTATTTTAAATCATTTTTTAGTTTATTTTCCTTTTTTAGTTTTTATTTCTTTTATTTTTTACTTGGCTGATTTTGAAATCATTAGTTATTGATTGTTGAAATTCTTGGATTATAAAATTTTGATTTTTTTCCTCAAGTGATTTCAAATAATTATCTTCAGATTTGATCATTGAATGTTTCTTGTGCTTGTCTAAAAAATTCTCTGAGAATGTCACTTGTGATTCTTGCTTCGAAAATGTTCTTTTGCTGCTGTGATAAGGAAATTGATTTGATTTGTTTGAATATCTTGGTGATTGGACGATGAGTTGAAAAATCAGTGATTAAATTTCTTTTAAATTTGAATTTCATGTACAAGTTTTTTTTTTAAATTGTCTAGGAGCAATTAGTGTTAAAAATATTAGATAATTTCATATTTGACTAATTGATTTTTGAAACTGATTTTCAAACTAGCATTGATATTTTCAAAAACTCCTCTTGAAATTGATATTTTCAATTTTAAAATTATTTATTCAAAAATTGAAATTGTTGATTAAGTTGAACCATTTTGTAACTCATCAAAATTATTAATAGATTTATGAAATTGTGATGATTTATGACTATGGTATAATTTATAACTAGAGGAGATGTCATTTTAAATCTCATGATGATTGGACAGATCTTATAATATCTTTGAATTAGAGCTTATTTCATGACCATCTTCTGTATCTACCATATTTCTATCATTCATCATGGTTTTATTTAATTTAGGGAGTTTAAATTATTCTTAGAAATAAAAATAAAAGAAAAAAAATAAAAAAAATATTTATATATAATTTATCCTTGGTATTCACTCCCATTTAAAAGTCCTCGTGGTTATGCGTGGGTGAATTACCTTAATCTCTAGTGCTACCATTCTCACTTAAAAGACCTTTGGGTTGTGCATGGATAGAACTCATTAGAGAGGATAAAGTTAAGTCACTACTAACCCCATTTAAAAGACCTTTGGGCTATACGTCGTTAGCAAGTGCTTAACACATTTTGAGCATATTAAAATCTTCAAAATTCATATTCAAATATTCAATTGTTATTGGACTCTCCTCGTTCTATAAATCCATCGTAAATACATTCATTCTGAAAGTGAAATTTGCTCCTGATTTAAAGATTATTATGATTTTTGTTTAATTAAATGCGATTTGCGATATATATTCTCTCTCTGAATTTGAATTTATATTTATGGTCTAAATTTGTCACTATTTTAATTTCTATTATCCTTTTGATGATAACAAAAGGGGGAGAATGGTCAAGATTTTAATTGGTGAGTATTTAATTTAAAAATATTTTAAGACTGGAAATTAAATGTCTAGGGGCAGACTGGTTAATTGAATCTCAATTATTTTCCACATATATAGAGGGAGTTCAGTTGTGGGGGGAACATACAAATAGGAGGAGTAATATATTTCACGTTCAAACACATTCAAAATCTTTTATTTATTTGTCATCATCAAAAGGGGGAGACTGTTGTATATAACAGTGTCGTATACACAATTATATGATTTTTGTTTGGTGATAACAACCAAATATATTTTGTTATTAAATGTGTTTGTTGTTGTATATAACAGTGTTGTATACACAATTATATGATTTTTGTTTGATGATAAAAACCAAATAAATATTATTTTAAATGTGTTTGTTACTGTATTGTTCTATTTATACATCACAAACAGGAGTATAATATTTTTATTTAAATAGAATACGATTGAACAGACATTCATATATTCATACAGTATTTTATTTAGATTAAATATTATACTTCAAACATTTAAACATTCAAACAGTACAACTATTTATAACTCCACTATTTACAATTCAAATATTTTTGAGTATTTCTGACATGACTCATTTAACACATCACAAAAATTGTACTATTAAAAGATTCAAACAAACTGAAACAGATTGAATTAAACAACATAAATATTTTTTTATTTCAATCAATATTGATCATTACAAATAATAGTACAATTCTATTCAGTCGTGTCTACAACCACTCTCATAAACACAGATTTCTTGTTACATACATATTGACTCATATTCACTGACTCATATATACTCTGCATTTTCTATCTTCTGTCAGTCCAGTCTTCAAAGCTTCCAGCTATCAGTCTATTCATCTTCATACCTGTCACAGAAAAACACTCACAGTAGACTGCAACAAAAATAAAATTCGATACAAACAAATAAAATTTATTTTTAAATTTTATTTGCCTCAGAATTATGGTGTGTTTCTCATCATTTTTCTTGACATGGTCTGATATGCAGGGACAGAAAAACTCGTTTGATGGCTGCATGTACACTGTGCACTGCCTCGCCAATCCAGTGTGCAACTGAGGAGTAGCCACAAGGACCGTCTCGACTCAGTGCACAGCTCAAGCCAAAGTGAAAAACAGTTCAACATACATGGTCGAGCCAAAAAGTGCAAACAAACATAAAAGCCAAAGTGGTCAAACAAATCAGTTTGTGTTCCAGTCCATATAGTGATGTTCACATTCAAGTCAGTATGGAAATTCAAGCCAACATGTTCACAACAAGCAAGTACTCAAGCAACACACAATGAACAAGTACACATAGCCTAAGAGTCGAGCCAGATATACAAGGTGCAAATGGTCAGGCCAGTTCAACATGATGCAACAAGATAAGGTATTACAAGCATGAAAATGGTTCAGTCACAAGAAATTTTACAAAAGAGGTACAAAACTAATCCACATAGGAAATGGCAACATCACCAGTAAAGTATTTGTTCAAATAATCATCGGAGAATTCAAATGTAGCATCAGTTCTAAAGAAGCACAGAAATTTTACTGGCCAAATAGGATAAACACAATTATAAGCTAGTTCAAAGTCAAAGCAGTTCACCTAAATGCAAGTATCAAGTTTAGTGATTTGTTCTCAAGCGTGCCAAATACCCAAATGACAAGTTAAGTATCATGTTTGAGAAAAAATCAAGACATTCCAGAAGTACAAACTTAGCTTGCAATACCACAATGGATAGTGCAGTAATGAAATTATATGGACTATAGAAGTGTAGTACCAGTTTTGGTTAGTAAAGTGTTAACATGGTTATCAAGCAAGAAATTTGCCCTTAGCAGTTAAAAAGAAAACTCAATAATGTATTGCAGTTCAACATGTCAAGTATGGTATTAGCTCAACTACAAGAAACATGGCAGTGAAGCAAAACTGGGGTGAAAGTATGGTGCAGTTACTCGATAAAAATTTTAGGATAACAGGGTACAAGTAATGTATACATGATCAAGTACAGTGTCTGGTCTTATCAAAGCGTGGATAAATCGGTTCAACTAGTCATGGGAAAAAGCAATTAATACAAAGACAAGGCACAAACTCAAAATAGTGGAGTAGCTAAAGAACACACATGCACAAACACTCAGGGGTAAAGAAGCATACAGATGAATACCCAAAAGAGTAAAGCAGATCAACCATAGTATCTGTTTTTTCTTTAACTAGTTCAAAGGTATGATCAAGAATTATATCAGTTCTTATCAAAGTTCAAGCATCAATCCAAGGTCCAGTTCAAAATTATCTGGCAAGTTCAAGTATTGTTTCTGTTCAAAGGAAGATCAAGGCAGCGATTTCTTTTTATCAGTTTTAGTATAAACAAATTCGAGATATTTTTTAGAAGTTTGAATATATATATACGACATTTTTTCCAGAACAAGTTTGAAACTTTCAAAGTTTACAATTCAAAAGCAGGGGATTCCAAAGCAATAAAAACCACATGCAAGACTCCAAAAGATTGAAGAATTCAAACTCCACATCAACAAAGCCGATTAAAATGATGCCCCAAATATTTTCGTATATATCATTACCAAGTCGTATATTGAAATTAGAGAATATTTAGGATTTTTAATCCTATAAATATCCACTGATTCATCATTAGCAGACCATCCAAGTTCAATCACAATCAAAGAAGAAATTCAAATTCAAAATCATACCAGAAAAAGGAGAATACTTGGAACCTTCAACTAAATCAAAAGAGATCGCGACTACGAATTGAAGAACATCAGAGATGATAGAGCATCAAGGGTCTCGAGCTTCAGAGATTAAGAAGTTCATCAAGTATCGAATCAATTTGGGAGATTTCAGTAAACCCTAGCAATGTCGCCGCTGTTTTTTATTTCAGAGAAAAAGAGATCAGGCTAAAGAGAAGGGGTGAAGCAATTAGAAAAGGGTCGGCCTATTTTTCTTATAAAGGGGATAACCCTTATTTCTATTTCTAGGGTGCTAAAATCTAGGGTTTTGTTTACTTTTTTTATTTTTAATTGTTTTCAGTTTATAAACCTTTAATCAGTTTCTAGATCTGTAAAATCTAGGGGAGACGAATTACGGGAATTGTAATTCGGGGAAATCTGGTTTCGGAGATAGAAACCAGTACAGGGTTTTGAGCGTAGGAATAAGAACAGTTGGGAGCGAGTGTCGCGAGTTTACAGGGGATTGTAAGCATAGAGATTGTTTTAACTCCTAGTAGAAACCTTAGGGAAGGCAGCAATAGGCAGGGTTTTGCCGAAGCTGGGTATATCTGTGTGTTATTTATTTTTCGCATTTATTCTAATTATTATCTGTGCTGTGATTATTTAATTACTCAATGAAAATCTGCGATAAACCCTACTCACCCCCTATCCCCCCCTCTAGGGTTAATTTAGATCCTACAAGTGGTATCAGAGCAGGTATTTTTTAACTCTAGAATCATGAATCTGTCTAATAATGCTTTTTTTTAGGGTCAGTCCATAGCCAGGACACCAATGTTTAATGGAACTGATTATGCATATTGGAAAGCTAGGAAGAAAATTTATTTAAGTTCATTCGATTATGATGTGTGGGATATTATTGAAAGGGGTTATAGATCTCCCACTGTTATTATTAGTGGTGTTGAAATTTCTAAATCAAAAGACAAGTGGGATGCTAATGATAAAAAATTATTTTCAACCAATGCCAAAGCGATGAATGCATTAATTTGTGCTCTTGATAAAACTGAATTTAATTGAATTTCTCATTGTGAAACTGCACAGGAAATATGTCATACATTGGAGGTCACACACGAAGGTACATC
This sequence comes from Allium sativum, assembly GCA_030737875.1. Taxonomy (NCBI): domain Eukaryota; kingdom Viridiplantae; phylum Streptophyta; class Magnoliopsida; order Asparagales; family Amaryllidaceae; genus Allium; species Allium sativum. Next base: position 775,278,283 of record CM060912.1, read on the forward strand.
TCAAGTGAAGGAATCTTGTCACGCTCTACTCAGCAACGAATAGAAAATTTCTCTATGTAAAGAGACGAAGATATAAAAAAGATGTATGGATGCTTCTCGTCACTAGTCTACAATGCAAAAGCTCTTGGAAAAACCTATACCGAAGTGGAATTGATCAGAAAAATATTGAGAGTGCTATCGATAAATTTTGAAGCTAAGGTGACGGCGATTCAAGAATCAAAAGATCTGAATAAAATAAGCATGGAGGAGTTGATTGGAAATCTCATCACTTACGAGATGGAGTTAAAAGCTAGAGAAGAACGAAAGAACTCTGAATCAAACAAAAAGATGATCGCTCTAAATAATATTGTTGAAAGTGATGATGAAGATTCCACTGAAGATCTAGCCATGGTTTTGAGAAAGTGGGCCAAAGGAAATTACAAGCCGCGAAAGAAGAATTCAAAAACCGACAAGCCTGAAAGTTCAGATAGTTCAGACAATGAAGTGTTTTGCTACAATTGAAAGAAACCCGGACATATCAAACCGAATTGCCCACAGCTCAAAAATGAAAAGAAGAAGAAGTTCAGAAGAAAGGAGAAAGCTTTTGCTGCTACATGGGATGACGAGGAAGGAGAAGAAGTTTCTGAAAGTAATGAAGAGGAAGCAAATTTGTGTCTTATGGCTCAACCTGATTCGGAAGGTAGTGAAGAGGATTCTAGTGAGGTATCGAATTTTACCTATAAATAATTAATTTTAATGTGTCACGACCTCACAAAAACCTTTGATTCTCTTGAACTAAAAGTTAAGAAATTGAAATCTGATAGGTCAAAACTTGCTCAAGAAAATAACAGTTTGAAAAGAAAACTTGAAAAGGTTAAGAATTCACCATTTTCAGAATGCCAAAAATGTCAATTTTTGAGTAATAATCCTTTGAAATTCAAAACTGATTTTGAATTACTCAAAAGTGAAAATGTGAATTTGAAAAACGAAAATCATGATTTTGAGAAGGAAATTGAAAACCTTAGAGAATCTGAAAACTTGATTTTGAAAAGAGAAAACAATTTGAAATTGAAATTTCTAAATCCATTGTTAAAATCAAAGCACTTGAAAACAAAAATTTGGTTTTGAAACAAACTGATGCTGAAAAGTGGAAAATCGCTATTAATCATTGTTCAAATTTAATGAAAGAAAATAGCGATCTTAAATTTAAAATTCAACGACTTGAGTCAACTTTTATTAAATTTTCTGAAGGAGAGAAATCATTGAATATGTTGTTAAAAACCATTTTTTTGTTCAGAATAAAAAGGGACTTGGCTTTGGATCTGATCATGTTGAAAAACAAAAATCTAATGAATTTAAAAATTCTTTATATGGTTTTGAAATTGATCAAATTGAAATTTTGAATTCTAATTATTTCAAAGGGGTTTTAAATCATGAAAGAAATGATAACTCGTTTAAAACCAATTCATGTAAATCTGTTTGGATTCCAAAAAATAACAAAATGAATTTGAATAAATCTAAATGAATTTGGATTCCAAAGGGTACGCTAGTGGATAGTAATGAACTGTTATATAAACGGGTTTGGGAACCAAAACGTGTAAACGAAGATAAGAGTGGTAAAACAGCATTTGTTAGACCACTCGATCATATAGACATTTAGTTACCGTGAGAGGCTAAGGAACAACTATGCTTAAGAGAGACAAAATTCAAAATTGATTCATATTATCGAGTTATTTGGATTTCCTTAGCCATAGATTCAGAATTGGAGATTCATTGGATCACGTTGATTATGGTAAGTCAGGTATCGTTGACACACTTTTTCTTAAAAGCTGTCAGACTGAATATCTGGATAGCACCGCACTCGGATATGGAGAACAACATCAGAAGATAGGCAACGATTTGGTCAAAGTCGCATCACGAACAAAGAAAGGCCCAAAACTCATATCAGATGACCTATTTTGGGCCCGAAAGCAACAATTATGGAGAAAAGCCTTATAGCTCTTGTAAATCTCTGAATTAGCTTCAGTTTGAGCTTTGGTTTGGCTCAATCAGACTTACGGTTTGAAAGTTATGTCTGTTTCCGTGAATGGGTGTAATCTGGCAATTTCTTGGATAAAGTGATAAAGCATCACATGATCGGAGTACGGCTCATGCATCCTCTTTGGCTCGTGGTGCACCCTCTGTTCGCCCTTCATCAGATCGCCTCCCCTTGGATCGTGGCGCACCCTCAGACCACGACCCGTTCGTAGTACACCTCCTGATAACGACCCGCTTGTGATACACCAGCTTCACCAAACAGCTCACGATCAGACCTTAGTTCGTGGGGCCCATATCACGATCTGATCCCATGACCACGAACTGACCCCTGCACCTGCTGATACACGCACTGTTTTGACCTGTTCTCATGCCACATCTTGCTCCTACTTTTCTGGATCGGGTGTCACATACCCCATCACGAACCGGTCTTCCCAGAAGCTCTCCTTCAACTATAAATACACCTCTACATGGAATTTTAGGGGGATTCTCTCTGACTTTTTGGCTGAGACTTTCTCCTACATCTAGTCAGCCTCTGCCATTACCGATTGCAAGGACTTTGCACCTTTCTACACATAAATTCTCCTCTTGTAATCTCAATTAACACACGGATTGTGTGTCTGTATATAACTGATTCTTGTAATCTGTCAGTATAACAATATGATTATAAAGTGGACGTAGGCTACATCTACAGCCGAACCACTATAAAAACTTCGTGTATCTCCTCTTATTTATCATTTTCTACATTCTGTGATCTGTGATCTGCATTTGGGTGTTAGGCCCAGATTTTGGTCTAACATTTTGACGCACCAGGAAGGGGGCACATGACAACTTCAACTTCTAGCTTGAAAGGAAACTCAATGGCGAACAAAAGGAAGAAGACTGGAACTTCTGCTCATGCCGATGATGCTGACGCTAAAGGCACAAGGAATGAGGCAAGCCTGGAGGCTTCCTCCCATGAGGACCCATCAGCATACTTGACCAGAGAAGAGATGGATGGCGTTATCGCTGAATTGAGGGATCAAATGGCAAGGCAAGACGATCTCCTCCAAAAACAACAGAAAATGATGGACGAATTCTTCGCTCGGATGGATGGCAGGATGAGCGGCAACGAACGACGCATTGGAAATGAAAGTACAGAAGCAGCTGATGCATCACATGGACTTGGGGGCAACCCCCTCCCTATTGGAAATGCACTGTTATCTACTTCAGCTCCAGATCATATGAACACCGGATTGCGAGCTCCTGTTCTCAACAGCATTAACCATCTTGTGATACACCTCTGAACTGACCCGGATCGTGGCGCACCACCAGGCTCACGAGCCGATCCCAACAACTTGCTCCTGCCTGCTCAACATCAACCGGTTCGTGACCTACTTCCAGGACCCGATCGGATCGCACCTCATGGACCACGAACAGGCCACCGTGATACACTCCACCTCGACTCGCGAGCCCCATGCTCCACGAACCAGCCCCCACGATCCGCTCCCGGCAGCTCACCAACAGCTTCCATCCACTCTTGCATTCAACGCTGGGGGCACCAGCTCTGATCTTGGCAATTTACAGCAACTTTTTGAAGGCGATCGGCTCGCAAATCTGATTCAATGCCTCTCAAGAGGCCACACTTATCAGAATGATGTGGATGACGTCAATCACAACCCGTTCAAACAAGAAATCAGGAATTCTCGCAATCCCCCGGATTTCAAACTTCCACAATTGGAGCCCTACAATGGCAGGACAGATCCTACCGTGAACTTGATGCGCTACAAAAGGCATATGGATGTTCAATCGACATCGGAAAACATCATCGATAAATGTTTTCCGCTCTTTCTAACTGATATAGCAGCCATGTGGATTCGACAGCTTGAAACGGAATCGATCAGCAGTTGGAACATGTTGGTCGCACGCTTCCTTGAACAATTTCGGGTCCACATAGCATGACCCAAGAATGTCATGTCCCTCACCAAAATCAAGCAGAGGCCCAGAGAAACTTTGCTTTCATTCCTGGAAAGATTCAACGTTGCAGCAGCATCAGTTGATCGCCCTGAACCATCGATGGTACTGATGGCAGCAGTAACCGGCGTTCTAGATAACTCGGAGTTTAAAAAATCCTTGTACCAAGATGCACCACGAAATCTCAGTGAATTCTATCTTGAAGCGGATGGATTTCTGCGGGAAGAAGATGCAACTTCTGAGAAGAAAAGGCTCGAAGTCAACAAGCTCAAAGATGGAGAACTATCTGATTTTGGAAAAGGCAAAGGAGCAGCCAATGCAAAGAATGATCGTAATGCTCCACCCCAGAGAGGGTCCAGATACGACAAATACACTGAACTGAATGACACCTTGAGCAGTATCTACGTAGATACGGGGGGTGCTGCCTCATATCCAAGGCCTCCCAAGAGGGAACCAACAGCACAACGCAATTCTGGCAGACACTGCATATTTCATGACATGGATGGTCATAACACTGATGACTGCAGACATTTGCGAGACCTTATTGAGGATCGGGTCAGGCGAGGAGAACTACCCGAGTACGTCATTCAACCAACAACGCCTGCATCTGCCCCTGCGCTGCCACCACCGACTCCCTGGAGAGGGAATGATCCTGGATCGAGCAGTCGCGAGATTATTATCAATTGATCCCACTCAGCGGATCCCTTCAGTTAGCTGGACTCCGGTTCGTAGTTCATGTTTTTAGGTTTTTAGGCGACTCCTCGCCCCTCTTTGTTTTTAACGCATGTAATAAGCATGACAACATCGGCCCACACGCACGAAACTGACCAGTAGTCTCCAGTCGTGTTCGGGGTTAGAATAACTGCCGCTTAGCTTTCATGAATCAATAATGATCACTCTTGAGCCCCGTCTCCTAACTGGATCTGTCCAGTATAAACATTGAGCTCCGGGTCCTAACTGGATCCTTCCAGTATAAACATTGAGCTCCGACTCCCAACTGGTTCCGTCCAGTACAAATATGAGCTCCGGCTCCCAACTGGATCTGTCCGGTATAAACAAATTCTCATGTGCTTTTCCTTGGTCGTCTTATCCCGGTAAGGCCGTATTGGAACTTCATGTGCTTTTCCTTGGTCCTCTTACTCCGGTAAGGCCGTCTTAGAACTTTCATGGCATTTCCTTGGCCGTCTTACTCCGGTAAGGCCGTCTTGGAACCCCTCTAACATCTCCTCGGATGGTTTACTCTGGCAAGGCAATCTAGGAAATATTCTTGCATTATTTGTTTTACCTTCTTGCAGGTACAAAATCCTGGTCTTCTTGGATTTCTCTGGCCTTAATATGATCCCATGTGATCGTCGGTTTTCTGGCCTTAATACGATCCGACGTGATCGTCGCATTCTGGGTTTGGATTTCTCAGATTATCCAAAATACACCTTCCTTCAACTAGCAAGATATGTTCTGGGGGGCAAACATGTTGACACACTTTTTGGTAAAAGCTATCACATTGAATATCTGGATAGTATCGCGCTCGGATATGGAGAACAACATCAGAAGATAGGCAACGATTTGGAAAGTCGCATCAAGAACAAAGAAAGGCCCGAAACTCCTATCAGACGACCTTTTTTGGGCCCGAAAACAGCAATTACAGAGCTAAGCTCGATAACTCTTGTAGATTTCTGAATTAGCTTCAGTTTGAACTTTGGTTTGGCTCAACCGGACTTACGGTTTGAAAGTTACACCCATTTCTGTGAATGGGAGTAATCTGGCAATTTCCTGGATAAAGCGACGAAGCATCACATGATCGGAGTACGGCTCATGCATCCTCTTTGGCTCGTGGTGCACCATCGGTTCGCCCTTCATTGGATCGCCTCCCCTTGGATCGTGGCGCACCCTCAGACCACGACCCGTTTGTGGTACACCTCCTGATCACGACCCGCTCGTGACATACTAGCTTCACCATACAGCTCACGATCAGACCTCGGTTCGTGGAGCCCATATCACAATCCGATCCCATGACCACAAACCGACCCCTGCACCTGCTGATACATGCACTGTTTTGACCTGTTCTCATGCCACATCTTGCTCCTACTTTTCCGGATCGGGTGCCACGTACCCCATCACGAACCGGTCTTCCCAGAAGCTCTCCTACAACTATAAATACACCTTTACATGGAATTTTAGGGGGATTCTCTCTGACTTTTTGGCTGAGACTTTCTCCTACATCTAGACAGCCTCTGCCATTACCGATTGCAAGGACTTTGCACCTTTCTACACATAAATTCTCCTCTTGTAATCTCAATTAATACACGGATTATGTGTCTGCATATAACTGATTCTTGTAATCCGTCAGTACAACAATAAGATTATAAAGTGGATGTAGGCTACATCTACAGCCGAACCACTATAAAAACTTCAAGTGTCTCCTCTTATTTATCATTTTCTGCATTCTTTGATCTGTGATTTGCATTTGGGTGTTAGGCCCAGATTTTGGTCTAACAGGTATGATCCCTAAACTCATATTTTTATTTCAATTCCTTTTTTAGTTTATTTTCTTTTTTAGTTTTTATTTCTTTTATCTTCTTTATTTTTTACTTGGCTGATTTTGAAATCATTCATTATTGATTGTTGAGTTCTCTAGATTATGAAAAAAATTGATTTTTTAATGTGATTTCAAATAATTATCTGATCGTTGACTGTTTCTTGTGTTTGTTTTTTTAAAAAATTCTCTGAAATAGTTTCACGTGTGATTCTTGCTTTGAAAATGATCTTGTGTTGCTCTGATAAGGAAATTGATTCGATTTGCTGATTGAACGATGAGTTGAAAAATCAATAATTAAATATCTTTAATTCCATAGACAATTTGAATTAAATATATAAATTGTTTTAAAATTGTCTAGGAACAATCAACATTAGAAATATTGGATAATTTCACATTTTATTGATTGATTTTTGAAAACGTATTTCAACATGCATTGATATTTACGAAACTCCTCTTGAAATTGATATTTTCAATTTAAAATTATTTTTGATTATTTATTCAAAAATTGAAATTATTGATTGATTTGAACCATTTTGTGACCCATCAAAATTATTAGTAGATTTATGAATTTGTGATGGGTTGTGACTATGGTATAATTCATAAGTAGAGGAGATATTATTTTAAATCTTATGATGATTAGATAGATTTTATAATATCTTTGAATTAGAGCTTATTTTACGACCATTTTCTATATCTACCATATTTTTGTCATTCATCATGATTTTATTTAATTTAGGGAGTTCTAATTACTCTTGGAATTAATAATAAAATAAAAATAATTAAATAAATAATTTATCCTTGGTATTCACTCCCATTTAAATGTCCTCACGGTTATGCATGGGTGAAATACTTTAATTTCTATGTGCTTCCATTCTCACTTAAAAGACCTTTGGGCTGTGCATGGATGGAACTCAATAGAGAAGTTAAAATTAAGTTACTACTAACCCGATTTAAAAGACCTTTGGGCTATGCGTGGTTAGAGAGTGCTTAACACATTTTTGAGCATATTTAAAATCTTTGAAATTCATATTCAAATATTCAATTTTTATTGTACTCTCCTCATTCTATAAAATCCATCGTAAATTCATTCATTCTAAAAGTGACATTTGCTTCCGATTTAAAGATTATTATGATTTTCATTTGATTAAATGGGATTTGCGATATATATTATCTCTCTAAATTTGAATTTATATTTATGGTCTAAATTCGTCATTATTTCGATCTCTATTATCCTTTTGATGATAACAAAAGGGGGAGAATGGTCAAGATTTTGATTGATGAGTATTTAATTCAAAAATATTTTAAGATTGGAAAAAAAATATCTAGAGGGAGAATGGTCAATTAGATTTCATCATTCATACTTTCCACATATATAGGGGGAGTTCAGTTGTAGAGGGAGCATACAAATAGGGGGAGTAATATATTTCACGTTCAAACACATTCAAATTTTTTTATTTGTTTATCATCATCAAAAGGGGGAGATTGTTGTATATAACAGTGTTGTATGCACAATTATATGATTTTTATTTGATGATAACAACCAAATAAATATTATTTTAAATGTGTTTGTTACTGTATTGTTCTATTTATACATCACAAACAGGAGTATAATATTTTTATTTAAATAGAATACGACTGAACAGACATTCATATATTCATACAGTATTTTATTTAAATTAATATTATACTTCAACATTCAAACAGTACAACTATTTATAACTCCACTATTTACAATTCAAATAGTTTTGAATATTTCTAACATGACTCATTTAACACATCACAGAAATTGTACTATTAAAAGATTCAAACAAATTGAAACAAATTAAATTAAACAGCATAAACATTTTTTATTTCAATCAATATTGATCATTACAAATAATAGTACAATTCCATTTCGTCGTGTCTATAACCACTCTCATAAACACAGACTTCTTGTTACATACATATTGACTCATATTCACTGACTCATATACACTCTGCGTTCTCTATCTTCTGTCACTCCAATCTTCAAAGCTTCCAGCTATCAGTCTAGCCATCTTCATACCTGTCATAGAAGAACACACACAATAGACTGCAACAAAAATAAAATCCAATACAAACAAATAAAATTTATTTTTAAATTTTATTTGCCTAAGAATTACGTTGTGTTTCTCATCATTTTTCTAGACGTGGTCTGATATGCAGGGGCAGAAAAACTCATCTAATGGCTGCATGTACACGTGTGCACTGCCTCGCCAATCCAGTGTGCAACTGAGGAGTAGCCACAAGGACTATCTCGACTCAGTGCACAACTCAAGCCAAAGTGGAAAACAGTTCAACATACATGGTCAAGCCAAAAAGTGCAAACAAACATAAAAGCCATAGTGGTCGAAAAAATTAGTTTGTGTTCAAGTCCATATAGTGATGTTCACATTCAAGTCAGTATGGAAATTCAAGCCAACATGTTCACAGCAAGCCAAGAACTCAAGCAACACACAATGAACAAGTACAAATAGCCCAAGAGTCAAGCCAGATATACATGGTGCAAATGGTCAGACCAGTTCAACATGATGCAACAAGATAAGTCAAGGTAATACAAGCACGAAAATGGTTCAGTCACAAGAAATTTTACAAAAGAGGTACAAAACTAATCCATATAGGAAATGGCAACATCACCAGTAAAGTATTTGTTCAAATAATCATGGGAGAATTCAAATGTAGCATCAGCTCTAAAGAAGCACAGAAATTTTCTGGTCAAATAGGATAAACACAATTATAAGCTAGTTCAAAGTCAAAGCAGTTCACCTAAATGTAAGTATCAAGTATAGTGATCTGTTCTCAAGCATGCCAGATACCCAAATAACAAGTTAAGTATCATGTTCGAGCAAAAATCAAGACATTCCAGAAGTACAAACTTAGCTTGCAATACCAAAATGGATAGTGCAGTAATGAAATTAGATGGACCATACAAGTGCAGTACCAGTTTTGATCAGTAAAGTGTTAACATGGTTATCAAACAAGAAATTGGTCCTTAGCAGCTAAAAAGAAAACTCAACAATGTACTGCAGTTCAACATGTCAAGTATGGTATCAGCTCAACTACAAGAAACATGGCAGTGAAGCAAAACTGGAGTGAAAGTATGGTGCAGTTACTCGACAAATTTTTTCAGGATAGCAAGGTACAAGTGATGTATACATGATCAAGTATAGTGTTTGGTCTTGTCAAAGCATGAATAAATCAGTTCAATTAGTCATGGGAAAAAGCAAGTAATACAAAGATAAGGCACAAACTCAAAACAGTGGAGCAGCTAAAGAACACACATGCACAAACACTCAAGTTAAAGCAACATACAGATGAATACCCAAAAGAGTCAAGTAGATCAACCATAGTATATGTTTTTTTTTAATCAGTTCAAAGGTATGATCAAGAATTATATCAATTCTTATCAAAATTCAAGCATCAATCCAAGGTCAAGTTCAAAATTATCTGGCAAGTTCAAGTATTGTTTATGTTCAAAGGAAGATCAAGGCAGCAATTTCTTTTTATCAGTTTTAATATGAAAAATTCGAGATATTTTTCAGAAGTATGAATATATATATATATATATATATATATATATATACGACATTTTTTCTAGAACAAGTTTGAAACTTTCAAAGTTTACAATTCAAAAGCCAAGGATTTCAAAGCAATTAAAACCACACGCAAGATTCCAGAAGATTGAAGAATTCAAACTCCACATCAACAAAGCCGATTAAAATCAAGCCCCAAATATTTTCGTATATATCATTACCAAGTCGTATATTGAAATCAGAGAATATTTTGGAATTTTAATCCTATAAATATCCACTGATTCATCATTGGCAAACCATCCAAGTTCAAGCACAATCAAAGAAGAAATTCAAATTTAAAATCATATCAGGAAAAGGAGAGTACTTGGATCCTTCAACTAAATCAAAAGAGATCGCGACTAAGAATTGAAGAACATCAGAGATGATAGAGCATCAAGGGACTCGTGCTTCAGAGATTAAGAAGTTCATCAAGTATCGAATCAATTTGGGAGATTTCAGTACACCCTAGCAAAGCCGCCGCCATTTTTTATTTCAGAGAAAAAGAGATCAGGCTAAAGAGAAGTGGTGAAGCAATTCGAAAAGGGTCGGCCTATTTTTCATATAAAGGGGATAACCCTTATTTCAATTTCTAAGGTGTTAAAATCTAGGGTTTTGTTTATTTTTGTTATTTTGAATTGTTTTCAGTTTATAAACCATTAATCAGTTTCTAGATCTGTAAAATCTAAGGGAGATGAATTACAGGAATTGTAATTCGGGGAAATCTGGTTTCGAGGATAGAAACTAGTACAGGATTTTGAGCATAGGGTTAAGAACAGTTGGGAGCGAGTATCGGGAATTTATAGAGGATTGTAAGCGTAGAGATTGTTTTAACTCCTAGAAGAAACCTTGGGGAATGCATGAGTAGGCACGGTTTTGCCGAAGCTGGGTATATCTGTGTGTTATTTATTTTCCGCATTTATTCTGATTATTATCTGTGCTGTGATTATTTAATGACTCTGTGAAAATCTGCGATAAACCCTATTCACCCACTCCCCTCTAGGATTAATTTAGATGCTACATTTGTAACTGTACTGGTATACTATACAACAGACATGAATATAATATTTCCATTTAAATAAAATACAACAATACAGAAATTTAAATATTCACACAGTATTTTATTTGAATAAGAATATTTTATTTCAATATTTAAACAGTACAGATTTACAACTCCACTATTTGTATATACATCACTGATATACATTTCAATATATTCAAATTTATACCCAGCTTCTCTCTACAACACTTACACTCACAAATACAGACACACACTAACACTGTTCTTGTCTTCATCTTCAATCTTCTTGTAACAACTTGGAAATTCTAAGCCAATTTAATTTTTTTTATTTTGGTTATTTTAATGAAATTTGGTTATTTAAAATGAATTATTTTAAATAATAACGACGGAAAATTTATTTTCGATGAAGTTAAAATGAACAATTTTATTTTAATTATATAACGAGCTTGAAATGGCGCGGTAGTTTGAAAATTCGATTTCGAATTTCAATTGAATATACATAATTCGTTTTAAGTCGGAATTGGACGAAACCAGAAATATTTTAATCTGTTTGATCATATCTTTCTAACGGATATAAGAAACTGAGATTTTACTTTATAGAGTGCAAGATACGTCTAGTTTAAAATTATGAAAAGTCGCTGTGGGATTTATATATATTTTAATATATAAAGGCCTTGAAAATAGCCGTTTTGCAAACGACCTCGGTTTTTGATGAAACCACTTTTGTTGGATCCAGGATGTCAAATTATTGCTTGGTTTCAAAATTCATAATTTTGTGAATTAATATGTGAGCGTGGCGAAGCTAAACGTGTTTTGACAGTTTCAATCAATTTGGGTCGAAAAAAAGTGACCATTTTTCAAACGGTATCAGAATTAGACGAAATTAGTTTTGTTAGGACCGTATCGTCAATACAAAGCTAGAATTTTTTTTTGGAATTTTTAGAGACTGTATGTAGCCCCGGTAATTTGAAATGTACGTTCAAAATTGAATATATAGATTTAAATTTAGATTTAAACGGAAGCTGATTGAAACGGTCGAATTGGCCTATTGTGTTCGGAATGGGGGTAATTAGCTAGGGACGAAAGTCGTTGGGTCTCGTTTGGTGTTCGGATTTAAAGTCAACATTTCGGGAAAATAAAATAAATTAATTATAATTAAACCCCCCTATATCCTTTCCTCTCTTCCACATTGACCAGTTGAAAATCGAAAAGAAAAAAAAAAACCTAGACCCTATCGCACTGCCACCCTCCGATCAGCCCCAACGCACGTCAATCACCATGCCCCTCCTCCAACGATCGCCTCCCCCCACTCTCTTCTTCCCGTACGCCTTTTCCTCCTCCCCTTCGCACGGTAAAACCCCAAATCCAATTAGCTCCCAAAACCCGCGACTATGGCCCATCGCCACCTGAGCTGCCCCCTCGACCTTCCACCGCCTAGTTCGCCGCCTCCCCTCAGTCCATCTCCGACCCCGCGCCCCTAATCCCCCTCTCTCTCCAAAAATAAACCCAAAACCCTCATCCTCTTCGAAGTCGGATGCTTTTCAAGGCTTGGAGGACTCCGCTCGATCGATGTGGGGTGACGCTGTAGCAATGAAACCTTAGGAAGAATGAATGTGAGTTTTTCTAATTTTTATTTCACATAAAAATATAATTTTTGTGTTATAGAGTAATAAAAATAGGATCTTTTCTATATACAAAGCTATGATTTTTTATTTTATACAAAGTTGGGATTTTTATATATGTTATAGCTTAGGAAAAATCAGATTTTTATATACGTTTTAGCATAAGAAAATTTTGATCTTTATAAAGAGAAAAGCTTTGATTTTTGATAAGTAAAGAAATGATTTTTATTTGCGAAGAGATTTAATTTTTGTTAACAAGAAAGATTATATTTTTATTAACAAAAAGATTAGATTTTGATTAGCAAGAAGGATCGTATTTTTATACGAATGTAGAAAGAGGAAAGATCAGATTTTTATATAGAAGAAAGCATTTTAAAAATATGATTTTTATACCGTAGAGATTATTAAAATATGATTTTTATACCGTGAAGACTATAAAAATATGATTTTTATAAGGTGGAGAATATAAAAATACGATTTTTATATATGTGTAGCGAGATAAAAATTAGATTTTTATATGAGTAGCGGATTGGAAATAGAAATGTGATTTTTATAGCATTGAAATAAAAATGTGATTTTTATATATGTAGCGAACACGGACGACGAAAGTGATAAAAGGAGAGCATGACGAAGATTTTCTGCATATGAAGAGTTGTGGTGTTTGGTTTAACTTATCGGTGAGAACTCCTCACTTTTATTTTAATTTCTAGTTAGAAATATATACTAGGATGCAGACGGTGCTTAGCAGCACCCAACACCCATTGTCCACAGACCACGGACAGCTTGTGTGATTGTTTGTGTTGTAAAAATTGACTGTTGGTTGTGAAATAAAATATATATTCATGTGTTGAAATAAAATATATATTCATGTGTCGAATAAAATATATATTCATGTGTTGAAATAAAATATATATTCATGTGTAGAAATAAAATATATATTCATGTGTTGAAGTAAAATATATATTCATGTGTTGAAGTAAAATAAATATTCATTTACAAATTTAACGATTTGTTTATGTACACCGATTTGACTGATATTGATTGGGACGATAAATTTTACACATCGCCCAACTGCATAAATAAAATATGTGTTTGATTGATTGAAACCCCACACGGGTATTGGGATGATATTTGACTTACACTAATCCCGATAGTTAATTGTATGTCAATCGATGGGTTGACAGACTGTGTAAGCGTTAATTATTTATATTTAATGCTTATGCAGTTGTGTGGTGCACTTTGGTTGATGGTTGATGATTTATCGTTGCTATTATATATATGTGTTGTAGGGAATCCATATAATTAACGTTATATGGTAATTGATTGGGCCTCATTCCAATTTGAAAAATAAGGAATATTAAAAGAAAATTCATGTGTTGAATAGAAAGAAAATTCATGTGTTGAATAGAAAGAAAATTCATGTGTTGAATAGGAAGAAAATTCATGTGTTGAATAGAAAGAAAATTCATGTGTTGAATAGAATAAAATATTCATGTGTTGAATAGAATAAAATATTCATGTGTCGAATAAAAATATAAATTCATGTGTTGAAATAAACTATATCTTCATGTGTTGAAGAAAATATTCATTTGTTGAATAGAAAAACGAAGTAATTGAAATATATAAAGCCGCGTTGATTAGATATGCGCCACTTTGACGCGAACGATATTTATATCGATTATGTTCATTTTTAGAATGAATATAGAAAAGGAAATAATTTCAAAATATAACGTTTGAAAATATTATCATTTGTATATCGATGATGTGAATATTCAATTTTGGTTAGAAATTGAATATGAAGTTGAAATCATTTCGAAAACGAATTTAAAACGATTTATAAAATATGTTTTAAAAAGGAAATCGATGAAATATATATAATATAAATATTATATATATTAAATGGCCTGAATAGAACGTGCCGCGCTGCGGCAGTTCGCGAATTTCAACCATTGACTTCGAATGGATATTACGAGAGATTCGACCATCGGATTCTCCTAAAACCGGAACTGTTGGGTTCGTATCGAAAAGAGATTTCTAAAGAATATTAGAGATTTGAAATCTAATGGTTGGATTTGGAATTATGTCCAAATCAAATTTGGAAAAAGTCGCTGTAAGTGCAGGTCGATGGCCGCTGATGGAATTCGATTGTACGGGCCTTGATACAACTATTAAAAATAGTAATAATTTATGTAAAATCATAAGAAATGAATTGTGAAGAATTGAGATGAAAAATTCCAAATTTGAAAAGATAAAAATAGATTTTTATCGAAATGAACTAGTTTTGAACTAGAATAATAATTTATTTATTTTTAAATAAATAAATTGGATTTGAAAAGGTTTTAAAAGTAACCAGAAGTTTCAATAATTGAATTGGAACGGAATGTGATTTTGGATTTATAGTGAACCGTGTTTTAGATGACATTGGTTCTTTAACCCAGTTAAAGACAGGATATGATTTCCCAAGTTAAATAATCATTGATAGTGATTTTTGGGGAGATTAAAACCAAGTGGAGTTTTAATGAATCTTTAATTAGATTGAAATGATCGAGAATGGAGTATCACCAGTTTTGCTCTAGGCGATAGTTAAATCTTTAATTAGATTTGAACGTGAAATGGTAATTGAATTTACCGATAACACCATGTTGTTAGATATGAAGTATGACCAGTTTTACTTCATGGGATGAAAAGGTTGAGATTGGGAAATAAAATAAATGATTACTTCGGTGTGGTTCGCTAATCCCGACTAATTTGAATTGATGTTCAAAAGGATATTAAAGAATAAATTTAAAGAATTTATCTTTGATAAAATTAATGGGAACCTTTCCCAAAGTGTAAGAATATTTGAATAAAAGAATATTTTGAATTGGAATGAGGCATATGTTGTGTTTGTGTAACACTTGTTTATTATATACGCGAGTTATTCAGAAAGACTGGGTTTATCCCATTCTGAATAACTGATTCGACGTGGTGTCGATGATGAAGACGGTGGACGAAGACCGGAGGTCTTCACATCATTTGGGTGATTACTGATGATCTTGATTGGGCTGTACACTTAAGAGGAGGGAATCAGTTGGTGATCGTCCAGACGTACTTGGAGATCGATGGATATGCGAGGTACAACGTGCCTCCTGTTTCGTTCAGACCCAGAACGAACCTGTATGAACTATGTGTCTAACATTGGATTTTTCTCTGTGTTGATTGATCTCTATTAAATATACATCTGCCTGGTGAAGGGGAATTCATTCCCTTACTTCACCCTTCTCTGGGACGTACAGGATCAGAGGTTGTATATCGATAGACATCAGTCTCATGGTGTGAATTGCCTATGTGGCATGCCTAAGTGGCAAATGATCAAGGCTTTTGTTGAAAAGCAGAGTCTTGTGGTTGATGATCAAAGCACAGCCTATTTAGCATGGCTTTGTGTAGCGTTGATTCGCGAGCCTCACATTCCGGTGTGAACCAATAACGGGAGAAGGATCCAAGGAGGACATGCGTTTCCTTCTAGCTAGGGTGGTGTCAGTGACCTACCAGTCCTGACATTTATATTATTTTCACCTGTGTGGTTGTTGCTGTTGCGAGGCGCGTCGGATATATCAGTGAATGTGTGGAGCCGATGGAGTCATTTGGCTCATTTACGCCCCAAAGGGTGGGGAAACACAGTGTTCAGGCATTTTGATCCACATCGGTGGACCGGCCATGTGGCTCCTAAGGCTTGACAGAGTACTTGCCTGAGGCTCAGGCTAGAGAGTCCCGAATTCGGTAGAGGACGATCCCTTGCCTTGGTTCACAGATGGAAATCCAATTTCCAATACGTGACTTTGCAGTTTTATTTGTAGAGCCTAGTATGGTGACATAGTGGTATGGAGCACTTATGCCTTCTATGATTGATACTTATGATTTGAAATTGTTTTGACACTATACACTTATAATAATAATAAAACATGAAATTTCACGTACCAAGCATTCTTGGCTATTATAAGGTAAAAGCCCTATCCTCAGGCTTGTGTTGCATTGTGTGATGGGACCTGGGTCTTATAATAGCTTCATTTTTCTTTATTTAGCATTGCGCTGTTGTTTTATGCACTGGTATTCTTGGGAGGAAACCCGTTCCGTGTTATACGGCGTGGTCCCTTGATTTACCTAACTTTAAAATAAAGATAAATAACTGTTTTAGTTCTCACTCTAGTCACATGACTGACCTGGAGTTTATTGTTTTAACCTAAACTCTGGTGCCCCTATTTTCGACATGGGCGGCTAGTAGTTTTGGTTTTGCATATTTATATTCACAGGATCCTGGTTTACAGCTGGAACGATACTCGGAAAGCTCTGTATCCGTGTATTACTTTCAGTTGTGTTTTGTATTATTGTTCCGCTGCTATGTAATGTATTGTAATCTCTGTTATTTTATGATGTGTATTATTTGTTTATAATCTATATATTCTTGTAATCTGATGAAATTGTTGTAATAAGCAATGAAATGTTCTTCTGTTAGTGTTCTGATTCGTCTTGTCCTCAAAGCAATCCGGGCTTTCGTCACCGGGGAAATTCGGGTCGTTTTACTTCTGTCTTCACAACATTCTTCTGTCAGTCCAGTCATCTTCATACCTATCACATACAGAAGAACACTCACAGTAGACTGCAACAAAAATAAAATTAAATAAAAGAAAATAAAAAAATTATTTTTAAATTTTATTTGCCTCAGAATTATGGTGTGTTTCTCATCATTTTTCTAGACTTGGTCTGATATGCAGGGACAAAAAATCAGTCTGATGGCTGCATATACACACGTGTATTGATATACACGTGTACACTGCCTCGCCAATCAGCGAGCAACTAAGGAGTAGCCACGAGGACCATCTCAACTCAGTGCATGTGAATTTGGTGGAGAACAAGTCAAAATAGTATATCAAAGGAAAATCAGCATAATGATAGAAGCAGCAACTTAAATACAAGACTGGTGCATGTACACAAAGTAAATAATGCATGAAAATATATACAACTAGGTCGAGTTCAAGTGTTTCAAGTCAACATGTTCATTTCAGCAACAATGGTAAGTGGTGCAACCAAGGTACAACTATCAAGTAAAGGCTAAACAAAGGCAAATGAAGATGTCAAGACACACTACAATGCATGTTGATCAAGTCCAACATTGCTTAGGACAAACCAGAATGAGTGGCAAAGACAGTCAAGTGCAAGTGTTATTCTAAATATGCAAGCAAATGGACGACGACAATGTACAAAGTAGGTTCATGGCATAGGCATAATGGTAAAACAGTAAAAGTGAAAAATGATTAAAGTACCAAAAATTATGGTACTCAACTGAGTAGCAAAGAACCAGCTTTTGCATGGGTGTATACAAAGCAAATTACAAGTGCTATTGGTCGAGTTCATAGCAGCATTCATGGATGAGATCACAACAGTCAGGTTGCATGCAAATAACAAGAATATGACAATGGTGTGGCATAACAAAATGGAACACAACTACAGGGGGTCGAGAACAGTACCAAGCAATACAACATAATGATTCAGACACCAAATTCAGTATAGACCAAACAACGTGTACCATACAGTGAAACAGCAGTGGTGCAAATACAAGTGCTAGGGTAATGAAAGCATACACCTTTTAGGTTCATGGCAGCTCAGTAAATCAACATACAAATGCACAAATGGTCAAGCTCAGTTGTAAAGCATGAGCAAGCTTAATGGTAAATGATCAAGTTGTGTAGCAAAAATGACAAGCAGCATGGAAAGCATGGTTTAAGATGGAAAACAAGCATATGGACATAGCAGCAGTTTCATGTTCAAACAAATTGTAATGTAAAAACAGTGATGAACGAGACATAATCAAAGTGTTCTTATCAGTTCGAAGATTTCAAATAAAACATCAGTTTAAAAACTCAAGACAAGTTCAAATAGTGACTGTTCTTATCTCAAAGGCATCAGATCACAGACGACGCAAGTAAAAGTGTGTAACTGTTCTTATCTGAGTGTGTAAGAAGATATCGAATTCACCAAAGCATTCATCAACAAAGTGTCTGCATGAAAGGTTCAGTTTTAGATGCAATAAGGGCAGACACAAGTGATACATGACAGATATGCATGAACCAATTTCAAGTGCAAAGAGAAAGTGTGAGGTGTTCTTTAATGTCAAGCATAGTATCTGTTTAAGGCGATAACAAGATTGCCAAAAGTATTCACAAGGGTAGTATATGTTCTTACCTCGATCAAGCGTGGTGTCTATCCAAACTATTATCTTATTCCATTCAAAATTTACTGAGAACGGTTTAACTCAGAAATGGTCAAAGGAAAATAAAATTCAAAGTTCAAGTAAAACTGTTCAAGCTAATATTTATTGAAAAAATATGTATGGCATCTATTTTAAGTTGATGGAGGCAAATTCAAAGTCCAGAAAATCACACGCACAGTTCAAAAGTTACTGGAAAAGTATAGTTTAGAAATGGTCAACCAGAAAGGCAGTTTTTAATTCCAAGAATTTCTCACGCAAGTTTGAAGATTTCAAATTCCAGAAATCACGATTTAAGCAATATACATTCAGGTTTTAAATCGAAGAAATGTCCAGAAGTAACAGATCAATTCAAAGTCAACCCCAATAGTTTAGCATATACCAAACCAAGTCTCAACGTTGAAATCAGAGAAAATATCAGATTTTTAATCCTATATAAACACCCAATCATCACTGGCTATCATCTATCAAAGTTCAAAGAAATTAAAAGCAACAAAATTGAATTTAAAAATCATACCGGAGCAACAACAAATAACTTGGATCATAATGAAGAATTACTGCTCAATCAAAGCAGTGGTGATAGCAACTGGAGATCTAAGCAAATCTGAAGAGGAGCGGTAGACCATTACTTCACGAACCAAGAGAAAATCGAAACCCTAGAATTATCGCTGCTACCAATGTTTTTACAAAGGAAAGTGAACGGGACTATGGAAATGAGGATGGAACATTTACAAAGGGCCGGCCAAGTTTACAAAAGGGGCTAACTCCTTTTTCACTTAGTTCCTAGGGTTTTACTTTGGTTTTAAATTTATTGTTAAAGTTTTTTTTATTGTTTGTTTTCAAACTCAATTTGTAATCGAATCTGTAGTTTTCTAGTTTGTCTATAAAACTAGGGAGACGAATTACACGATTTGTAATTCGGGGAAATCTGGTTTCGGGGATGGAAACCAGTGCAGGGTTTTGAGCGTAGGGTTCAAAACAGTTGGAGCGAGTGTCGCGAGTTTACAGGGGATTGTAAGCGTAGAGATTGTTTTAACTCCTACTGAAACCTTGGGGAATGCAGCAGTAGGCAGGGTTTTGCCGAAGCTGGGTATATCTGTGTGTTATTTATTTTCCACATTTATTCTGATTATTATCTGTGTTGTTTTTATTTAATTACTCTGCAAAAATCTGTGATAAACCTATTCACCCCCCCCCCCCTCTAGGGTTAATTTAGATCCTACAAATGTGTTCATACAAACCCTATGGATTCATCTAGGCTAAGTATTCCAATTCGTTACCAAGTCCATTTATGGTTATAATGGGCTAGACCTCCCACATTTGACCTACAACTTGTGGATATTGGATATGCCGGTCGGGTCCGGGCAGACTTCTTCCACAAGTTGGGCCCAACCTCGTGTCTTAGCCCGTCTCGTATTTGTGCACTTAGACTCCTCACATTAGATTCAACATTTGCGGTTGCTGGATATGACGGTCGGGTCCGGGCAGACTTCCACTACAAATGCAATCTAACCTCGTGTCATAAGTGCCATTACAGTTTTCTAATTACTGTAGTCCTAGGCATTTTAATTATTAACCAATTAATTATACCTATGTCTTTATAGATGTTCATGCCGATTTGCCCAATTATATTCATAATGGATTATATGTTCAAATTCATACTTGTCATTCAAGTTATGCCAAATCTAATGTTTTCACCTATTCCCTAACTAACGCATTCGCATATATTTGGCCATGTCTAGGCTAGAAATTAGCCTAGCCATAAACAATAGAAGGGAAAGATGACAATAGTGATTATTTAAAAAAAAAGTGACATAAACATGTAATTGGCTTAGTGATAAGGTGGACATATAAAAATAGATCTAGTGAGCATGTGATAATAAAACTAGTTTTAACATACCACATGATAGGTGGATTCATATTTCCAGTTAATGATAGATCTAATTAATCACCACATGATAGGTAAAGTTTAAGATCCACAAATGTGACATGATAAATTAACCATAAGCGAATTAGATCTATAAAGGTAGATCTAGCATGACATGATAAATTAACCACAAACGAATTAGATCTCTGAAGATAGATCTAGCATGACATGATAAATTAACCACAACGAATTAGATCTATAAAGGTAGATCTTGCATGACATGATATATTAACCACAAGCAAAATAGATCTAGAAAGGTAGATTTAGCATGACATGATAAGGTCTAGGCTCCAAGAATATTATAGATTCACAAATTATGATAGATCCGATATGATTTAGTCACAGGCATGTATATATCCAAATCACACTCATATAACAAATTACTTTTAATTATTTAAATCTAAAAGTAACTAACTCACAGTGTTTAGATTAACAAGAGAGAGCTAGAAAAGAAGCATGTTGGGTTGTAGATCTACGCTTAAATTTCTAATTGATTTGCTTTAATTGACTGTTGTAGAAGATAATTCGGTTCGGTTCAGTCACCGACTGAGTTTGGCCCCATGAATTCTCAAATGAAGAAAATAAGAGAAATGGACCTCTATATATAGTTGCCAGCCCCTCTGAAACCGATTGCCACCTCAGCCCTAAGGGTGTCAATACCCCTGTAGGGGGGTCGACCATGGTGTCGACACCCCTTAAGGGGGGTTTACCTCGGTGTCAGCAGGAAAACTGCCGCCGCTTTTTTTTTCATTTTTTGAACAATTTTGATAAGGTTTTGACTCATATGTATATATATATATATTTTTCTTCTGCGCGTATACAAACTTTAAACTCTCATATCTTCTTCATATAGTGTCCGTTTTACGCAAACATAATGTCTATTTTGACCAGAATTTCGATACAGACGCAATGGTGCAGTCCGTTTCCTTTAATTCTAAATATTAAATTAATTATTATTTTAATTTATCCTTTTTTAGTGTTGTTAAAAATACGAGGTGTTACATTCCCCTACTTAAAGGATTTCGTCCCCAAAATCTCCAAGTTAAGAATAATGCATATCCTATTATCTATCATTCATCTACTCATCCATCAATCACAGGCATCCATTATCCTTAAAGATTTCTAATGCTCGTATGAATATATGCAAAGGTGTGTGTATATGTCCCAATACTAATGCGAAGATCAGGCGATCTACTGATTCAGTTGACCTCCTTAATGCAATGTATGTTAGTGCCATGAGTCCAATATGTATGCAAATAATCCTATTATAATATGTAATTTCTATATGTATGCGCAATCATTCGACCAAATACAACATCCACTTGATAATACATCCATTTTCATCCATTAAAAGAAAAGAAAAATGCATACACATCCATATGCAGTATGAGAGTGATTGAGCCGATCTAGTGCCTAATGTGTGTATATGCATATACAAGCACCCACTAGAAAACACTTGCATCCATCAAACATATCATGTCTCAAACACATGTTTACATCCATGGGTTCCCTACCTAAAGGTCTAAAATTCGATCGATAGGATACAGACGAATGATAAAAACAAGTGCGAATAAAAGCTTTGGAAAAAAAGAAGTTAAGAACATATTCCCAAAAAGGAAAGGGTATGAAGCGTGATCTTTGTCTTCAGTCTCCCAAGTCGCATCTTCGCTGTCTTCTCCCCCTTGCACTTTTATTAACCTAACCTCCCTGTTGCGCAGTTTCTTAACCTCTGATCTAAGTATACGGGTAGGAACTTGTCTAACTGCGCCTCCCGTTCTACCTCTACTTCCTCACGCATGTTCGGCTCAACTACCTCTTCTGTATTATGTAGACACTTTGATAAATAGGAAATGAGGAAAAACATCATGAATATCCACACATATGCGAAGCGAGTTGTACGCCTTAGTTGCAAATACCACCGGAGCACCCCATTTAGATATGCTTCGCCTAATAAACCTTATCTGCTCCAAAGGCATTGCGTTAACCATATGCGTTATAGCGTCTTATTTTCCCCTATCAGCACGATGCATGCTCACCACTCTGTTGGAACGCTCCCGTACCCACCTCAATTAGACCATCTTACTACTTAACACAGTATAAGCGTGTCCTCGCCTCTTCCCTAGTGTGAGACCTCCATTGTGTGATAAGGGAATACTGCCTAGTATGGATCCCCAAACAAAATGCAATTCGACCCAAGTCACCTCCTAAACTTGGTCCTCATTATCTATTTGTTATTATCGTTGAGCGCCTAGTTACATAGACCCACATAGAATTGCAATGAATGCCAAAACCACCATAGAAATATCGTCGATCACCTAGTTATATAGACCCCCATAAAATTATCAATGAATGCCAAGGCCACCATATATTAATTACTTCGTTGGCTACTTATTTTCCCTACTCAGCCTTTGCTGCCAGAATGAGGAACTAAAATTAGACACTTATTTTCCTCAACCAACCATCGCTGCCGAAATGGGCTACCACTACACGCTTATTTATTTATATCTTAGGCAACTTATTTTCCCCAATCAACATGTATTGTCGGAATGGACCCCGCTACAACATGATTATTAATTTATTTTTCATTTCATATTAAACTTAATCCATAATTTAAGTTTATATTAATAAGCCTGTCTCGTTCTTTACAAGTTCCAGTTATAATTTAGATTGTATAAAACATCTTTGTTCAACTTATGATAAAGTTTGATATTTTAGTTAAACAACCTCATTCAATCCCAGTTCCCATTCAACATTACTTAGTGAATTACCAAGTTTATCCATTTCAGTCGGATTCCCCATTTTACAGTTTATTAGCATATTACCAAATTTATTCAGTTTTCCCATTAACCCCTTTTTCAACCTTTTCAATTTTCCCAATATCCGCCAAAATTAAAGCGTTATTTTATTCATATAGTTTTAGGCACTCGATATACCTGAACTCGGTGTAAACATATAAATTTATGAACACAATAGGGGATATCCCAAAACCGTAAAATAAATCAAATGTATAGAATAGGAAAAATAAACATTTAAGAAATAACAATAAAGCGGTATATCCCAAAAAAATACTGTAATATAAACAAGAACCGGAGAAAGACAGTAAATTACTTATAGAAACAATTTACAAAACATAATATAAATAATAGAGAAACTTTAAGTATTGGAAGAAAACAAGTGAACTATTTTACTGTATAAGAAATCCTAAAATTATACAAGTCAAAATAATTATAGAAAAACTCAATGTGATTGCATCCTCTATGGCCTTTTCGCTTTGCATAACCTCCTTTTCCAAGAAAAAAAAAACAAATATTTTTATTTTACAAATAATTCTCCTTATCCCTTTTGAAAGTTTAAATTTAATTTGTCTCTTCCAGAAAAGGACATGGATGCGGGGAAGAAGAGAATAAGATGGAGAATGAAAGGAGATCTACTGGTTTATTTATAGGTTTGGCTGGATGTCCTCAACCGCCCGATTTAGAGATTAAATCTAGACCAGCCATGTCACTGGACCAGTAAGGGATTACCACGTTAGCACAAGATTTGAAAATAAACCAATAAAGATATGCCAAACCAGCAAAATGTTTAAAATCTGTATCACTTATTATTCTAGAAAATAAATCTCTATTAAACAATATCGACTGACATATGTATCAATTAACGCCCAATTAATTCCCAACATACATAGTTAATTCTCCATGGTATATGTACTTAAAGACTTCTCTATATGTACATATTTAAAGCAGTTCAAATTCATACTAATTAATTGCAAGAATGTGGCCCTACAATATATATATACGTATATATATATATATATATAAACATGTTAATTAGTGTGCAATTAATCAATAATTTATGCAATTAACGTGCAATTAGTTCACAATGTATGAAATTAATGCATTACAATCTATATAATAAAATTTCCCCCCTAAACCCTTAGACAAACAAGGAGACAAAGAGCGGCTGAGATTTAATCCCGCAAAAACAAATCCACCATCCTAATTTAAACACATCCCCTATAATTGAGGAACGGTGGATTTTGTTGCATGATTGTTTGCAGTTATTTGGATTGAATTGGCATTGAAAGCTTGCGTGATATATGGAATCAATTATGATTTTATAGCCCTTTGAATGTATGTCGTATGTTTTCTTGCCCCAAAAATGTTGATCAAAACTGGAAACAATTCAAAATAGTTCTTGCCCAATACCATTTCATGTTTATTTTATTTTATTTTTGAATGGAATTTTTAGTGATTGAAATTTATTAAGTTATAGTCTACAGCACGGCTGAAATATAATAATGTATCAAAACTTGCTATAAAAGATTGATCTATACCGTTTTCATTTTCTAAAATATATGTTACATTAAATAGTTAAGGTTTTAGGAAATGGAGTAACATGCAAGTTGAAATCCGCTTGATAAATTTGTCAGTTAATTGATATTTGACATTAAAATATTGGACCACATGAAATTTTCCTTATACTCTCAACTTATTTTTTTAGTCTTTAAATGCATCATATAAGTGGTACTTGATTTTGGTAAATGATGTTCAGTTTGTAATCTAATTTTATCAGGCAAGTGGCTTAGAGTTTGATTTCATTTTTTTATGAATATTAAAATTAGTAATCTTGAACATGGGGAAATTAAATTTCTCTTCCTTTAATGTGCATTTTCCTTTCTTTACATTAATGTTATCCAATAAAACCTTGATTATATCCTTTGTTGATTCAAATCTATTTTAATCAAATGCAACCAAGGAATACAAAGAACAGAACTGATATATTTGATAATTTGAGTTTGAATTTTATACAATTCAATACAAGTCATTGCTTTTACGATTATGGCATTAAATTTCGTCCAAACATGTGTTCTACATTTCAAAACGTTGTCATTACATAAATGTTGGTGGATATTAGTATCCATGGTAAAAGTATATAATAATTTTCTGTAATTTTAATCTTTGATATAAGGCAATAGGGCATGCAGGGATATAAAGGTTTATTAAATATAGCATAGTATTTCAATCAAAATTTAATATTCGTACGATTAGCACATTTAACGTCTTTCCTTAAAAACAAAGAGTGTCATTCTCTAATGCTTTTTGAATTTCTATCAAACGTATCCAACGTCTGTATATAAAAAGAAAATACGTTTTTCTCTAGCACTCTTTGAATTTCTATAAAATTTAATACCCGTATTATTTAGCATATTTAACGTCTTTACTTATAAAGAGAATACCCTATTATTGAACACAGTTTGCATTTACTAAATTAGTTGATGAACATAGTAGGAATACAACTAGATACTAAAGGATCAGCTTTATATTTTTGAAATAATTATGTACTTATGTTACATGGCATCCTAGGTTGAAAACTATCGTAACTTTCATTTTAGCATATCTTCCTCATATTATTCTTCTCTTGGTTAAAAAAAACTGAATTTCAATTAGATTTAGCCCAAAATATGTAAATTAATCATTATTTAACGAGGTCTTTATGCTAGGTCTTGCATCCGAAATTGGCGTTGTGGTTTCAACTTCGGATAGTTTGGCTTACCAAATTTTGGTCAACATGTTGTAGTTTTCTGATATAGGTGTTTTCTTATTCCACCTATAAAAATTAGGCATTTTTAAAGAAATAGTTAGTTCAATAGGATTTGAGCTTTTACTCTTGCTAGATTTCCATTTTCTAATTTGGATTCCTAAAAATATCATATAACTCCTTAGAAAGTTTTGAAATATTGCTATAATTATTTTCTTTATTTCATATAAACTATGTTTTTTTAATGTTATTTGTCTTCTTCACCCATATATAATTTGACCAAGTTGTTGTCGAGCAACTATGTAAAATCATAAATATTTGTTTCTTTGCATATTATTTAACACCATACTTTTGTTTTCAACTTTCGGTATTCCACCAATTAGGAATTGCTATTTATGAATCAACTTGCACTAATTCAGAGTTTGCCTTTTATTACGGTACCTATATTATTATCAGTATATCTTATTTAGCACTTAATAATCTTTTCATTAGGTAAATGGATGCAAACATATGATATCACAAGCCTATGAAGCATTAATTACTCAACATCAAATATGAAGTAAAATTGGAGTGTTGTGATCACATTACACTTCACAGGAATGTCTAATTTGCAAGAACAAAAAAAAATACTTTATCATTCATATACACATTTAATTGTTTAGAAATATCATTTAACTGTTATGTTATTAATATACTTCAATGCTTTTTGAAATTATTCCACGAAATGTAATAAAATTCTCTCCATGGAGTTTTAGCAAATTGTAAGAGCTAGAAATTTTTATATGATTAATGTCTTCACATAGTGTATTTATGTTAATGTTCAAAAAGATGCATGGAAAGCTTGCAAGCCCAGCAAGCAAAAGGTTTATGAGACAGAGCTTTATATCTGTTTACATAATATTTGTGGCACAACGGTCCATACGCGAAGCGCGAGCCGTGATCATGCGTGAAGCGCATGCCATCATCACGCGCAAAGCGCGTGCCTTGATTACGCGCGAAGCGCGTGCCATCATCACGTGCGAAGCGCGTGCCGTTACGCTCTTCGCGCGAAGCGCATGCCGTTACGACCACGCGCGTGCAAACTACAACACCCCGTACTCTATGCTCCCGTGCAAACTACAACACCCCGTACTCTATGCTTCCGTGCAATGCACGGGTTTCCACTCGTATGAAATAACATATACCCCAAATACATATATATACACACACGCACACATATGTACATATATACACATACACATTAATATATGTATATATATAAGTACACACACATGTATAGAAATATAAATATACACACACACAAATATATATATATATATATATGCACATAAATATATATATATATACACACACATATACATTTATACGTACATACACACATATATGATCTTTTATTTATATATATAAATATATATATATATACATACACATATGCATCTTTTTTATTGACCTTCTTAAATTTTAAAAAATATGTTAATGGGAATTAAACTCATGACCTCTAGTGTAGGAAACGCATGCTCTACAACTCAACTTAGCATAACTTTTGTTTACAAAATTAGAGTATTGCAAATTATTGGTTTTATGTGTATTTCTTCTAAACTTACAAAATCAAAAAAAATTAAATGATAACTCCAAATATATTAAAATTGTATATCAAACTGATCGTCTTGAAAAAATCTTGCAATGGTTATAAATATGACATCGAGTTTATCTCTTACTAGAAACTAATTCTTATTTATTGTTTTATTTTGTATGTTAATTCTCAAATTCACATGCATGCATTAACATTTTTAATTTAATACTCTTTGCCAGCTTTTAATGTAATGTCTATAACGTTAATTTCTATTTATTCCTTTATAACATTAATCTCTATTTATTTCTTTATACCGTTATAGTTAACGTTTCCATTAATTTTATTTATTAACTTATAACATTACATTTTCATAAGACTAAATTTTAAATGCTCAAATTTGTTAATTAACTAATCTTAAATTTTAGGTTGTTACAGTCCAGCACTGAAGCAGAATTCAGAAGCATAACATAAGCAACATAAGAGATATTATGGATACAGTCATTACTTAGTGAGATCATATTCAACTCAAACATCAAACCAGTGTTGTGGTGTGACGATCCTAGAGCAATTATCTTACCAGTTAGTTTAGTATTACATGCAAGAATGAAACATGTTGAAATAGATCTGTATTTTGTTCAGGGAAATATAACAAATGCAAAGCTAGAAGTCAGATATGTCCTATCAACCTATCAAGCTGCAGACATGCTAACAAAGTCATTATCTATCAAAAACTCCAACAGATTCGGAAATGAACTTAAGGTTTGTAGTATACCTAAGCCTCTGACTACTATTAATCAAAATATCGAGATTAACCTATGTGGTTAAAGCCCCACTAAATTCCCCTAAAATCTTCGCTATATTATGTAGCACTCTCCGGCCGCTATAAGCTCCGCTATATTCCGTTGCACCAAGTAAATTAATGCTATTTAGCATCCGTTTTCACAATATTAATATCTAAAGGATGATTTGACCAGTTCTCTTTTAACATAAATCGAAAAAGTTAGGGTAAAGAGCTAATTTTAAGGCATAAGTGCCATATATAAGATATAAATATATAATAATCATCGAATCTGTTGTGCATAATCATGATATTCTTTGATTTAGTTATATAATATCGATTAATATACGTTTCTTCTATGCAAATGATGCGAGAATGATAATTAATTAAATCTAATTATATGGTTTTACATCTAATTAACATTTTTTTCACCTCTTCTTTACCCCGTTATTCCTCGCTTTATCCCTGCTACAACTTTTTGTACTTCCATTGCTATATAACCGCTAAACGCTTTAACTGCACAGAGGTCTTACACATGCTTAAATGTCAAAGTTTTCCGAGGTAAACTCAACACCTGATCTGAGAATTTAAATCGCCAGTTCATCAGACCGGCAGTTGAGACAAGATCCAAAGGCGAAAATCATCGGATCTAACCTTTATTGGCTCCAAGCAACTTAATAAAAGTTGGAAGAAGCTAATCTATATCCAGTCACTGCTTTATTTCTCAAGTGCTCGGAGGTTCAAAGATTTTCGTGCTTAGTTCAACCATGCATACCCCCACATTTTGAATCAAAAAGATTTTATTTCATTCAAAAAGGAAGGAAGATTACAGCGGCACTGAGAAAAAAGATTGAGAAGCCGGTTAGGGTTCTTCGAGCCACCATGACCAAAAAGCTAATCTTAGCTACTTTTGAGGGGAGAATAATGAGAATACCTAGGGGTGGGCGTCGGTCGATTTGGTGCGGTTTAAAGTTCAAACCACTTCTGAACCACATCAAACGGTTGATCAAAAATACAACCCATTATACTACTCGTTTAAACGGTTCGGTTTTAATATATTACGGTTCTGTTTTGGCTTGGTTCGGTTTGAACCCGTATTAAATATGAAATAAGATAATTACTTCCATCAACAACCAATTTACAACTGTCATGTAGTGTAACATAAAATGTAAAGCACACAATGTTATCAAAAATTGAAAGACTGGTTTCTAACTGTATGAATACTTTAATATTACATTTAATGACAAGTGAGATTGTTTTAATACATTGATGAAACATCAATTTTAATCAATGCATAAACATCAAATAAGATAACTCAAATAAGATTATAACTCGCATTTATCCAAAAAATGATATAGAAACTATTATACTGAAACTATTACTTTCCCCTTTGTGATAACCATTATTATTAATATAACAACATCATAAATATACATTGTTAAAATCAATAATTAGATAGAAATTAGCTATATTTTTATCATAAGATTGCTAGAGCAACTGTTCGGTTCGGTCCGGTTTAATACGGTTGGGTCAACAACTCAAACCGCAGCCGGATCGTATCCTTCTGAGTCGGTCCGGTTTGGAGTACCTGCTTCAAATAGAAGATTCGGTCCGGTTTCCGCATCGCTTTAAGGTTCGGTGCGGGCGGTTTCCGTATGGCGGTGGCCCACACCCCTAAGAATACCAGTATTTCTGTATACTGTAAATAGTAAGTCGGGTATCGGGATGTATATCCAAAAGGCCACGTGCGATTGCTATTGAAACATATGTATAAAATATAAATACTGATGTAAAACCATCATTCCATTTCAATAAAAAATAGTACTATAATTTTCTTTCTAACATATCTATATTCAAAATTCTCTGCAATTCAATAAACACAAACATACAAAATTACAATCAAATTCATCAAATTTTTTCATTTTTCTAAATCTATTTAACCTGAAAAATGAGTTCCCAGAACTTTGGTTAGGGATCAACGCTCTAGAAAAGAAGGGGCAAACTAGCGGTAAGCGCGGTTCGGTCTGGTGCGGTTTGGAGCCCAAACCGCTTCCGCACTGCATCAAAGGGTTGATCAAAAATACAAACTATTATAATAACCATTCAAACGGTTTGGTTATGGTTCGGTTTTGTTGTAATACGGTACGGTTTTGGTTTGGTTCGGTTTAAACTCGTATTAAATATCGAATAAGTGAATTACTTACATCAACAATCAATTTATAATTGTGGTACATTGTCATTTAAGGTGAAAACACACAGTGTAATCCTGAATTGAAAGATTGGTTTCTTGCTGCATGAATACTTCAATTTTCTGTTAATGAAAAACATTAATCAAGCATCAGCGTTAATTAATTCATAAACATTAAATAAGATAACTTAAATAATATCACAACTAATATTACCCAAAAAATGATATAAAAAGTATTATACTAGAAGACTTTGCTTTGAAGCCCGAAATTCAGGGGGTACGAAATAGTGTAATTCACCTGCATTCACGGAGGAGCACAAGATCTTGTTTCAAACTCCAACAGTAGCCGCTGGATTTAATTTCGGGCAAAATGACGTACACTGTTTCGTGCTTTGTAGAGTTTTCGATACTAGAACTATAAATTATTCTTTAGCGATAACGATTATTATTAATATAAAGCCAACATACGTTGAAAATAGGTTATGCGTCGTTAAAATAAAAAATTAGATAGGAATTAGTTGTGCAGGTATTTGGTTCGATTCGGTTTTACACGGTTTGATCAAAGTTCAAACCGTAACCGAACCGTATCATTGCGGGTCAGTTCGGTTCAAGTTATTTTCTTTAGAGAGATGATTCGATGCGGTATTCCACACCGTTTTTACGGTCCGGTCTGGGCGATTTCCGTATTGCGGTGCGGTTTATGCCCATCCCTAGGGCAAACCACATTTCTTCTGTTGGGGTTTCGTGCGCAGCGGAAGTTTTGACAAAACACCCAAAAACAAAATGAATCTTTTTCACCCAATCACTTGAAGATGAATGTGATTGAATAACAAACAACAACACAAAAAAATATCGGAAATATGAACACACGATATTCCACCCAACCACCCTCTTTATTGATTCACCAAAATATTGTTTACAACCGATCTCAACTATCATTAAACAAACACAACTTGAATCAATAACCTTATTGAGAAATAGGTAGAGAATATCTAATGGCTAAACAATTTGAGGAGAAAGATAATGAAGAACAATGGAAAATTTTTCCACCACATAATGAAGATATCATGTAGGCCTTTTATAGAGTAACTTGTCACCCAAATTATCCTCATATATCTCATATATATCCTCATATATCTCAAATATATCTATTTGGATAAGCACCAAATAATCCTTGCCTTCATTTTCAAATATCCCACAAAAGTAGCAACAAATATCTCCAACAAAAATGGATCTACATAGAAAATTTGTTGCCTACAATTTTGTGATTTGCGTATCACAAATCTCAACACTCCACCTTGATACCAAATCACAACATCTCCTCCACTCAACACTAGCCAACTTAGCTCTCACTTTCAACCTTCTTTTTTCAATTAACATCATTACAAACCTCCACCATCGCCCGCAAATGGTGCACCTCCCTCATCGTACACCACGCCAATAGCGATCTTCAAAAGCATTTGTAATACCACAAAGACCTCCATCTTGTCTTTGTGGATTTCACAACTCGACATCCGTCTTCCGCTTGACATGATCTCTTCATCTCCGGGATCCCTCGAGCATCATCAATATCTAGACCCTTGTCGATACCATGATCCTCCACCTTAGGACCATCAGCAGTGACCATATTAACCTCTCCACCTTGCTGTGGACTAGGTTCTTCAACCGTCACCCGCCTTCCACTGTTGACCACTGAACCGACCAAACTATAAAGGTTTCCCTTCTCCAAAACTCCTCGCATCATCACACGACCACCCTTCTTCACTCTCAAAACTCCACCTCGAGTCTCATAAGTGCAATCGCGGCGATCTAACTGACCGAGAGATATGAGGTTATGCGAACAAGTGGGTATGTGCCTCACACCGACAACTTCTCTCTCCACTCCATCATGCATCTGAAGCCTAACAGCTCCAACTCAACAAATTGGTAGCTCTACTCCATTGGCCGTCTTTATCATGCCAACACTCTTCTCATACGAAGAAAAACTTTTCACATCTCGACATATGTGAAAACTGACTCCTGAATCCATCTTCCAAGGCTCCACAACACTAAATAGGACATCACATGAAGAATTGCTTTCGGTACCTTCAGCAAAGCCTGCATGTGCCTCATCACTATTATTATCACCTTGCGCCTTCTTCTTCATATCTCGTATATATGAATAGCAATCATTGCGCTTGTGGCCTTTCTTACCACAATAATGACAAAAGATAGCACCTTTCTTCTTCCTTGTATCTTTACCTGAGTCCCTTGCTACCATCGCCTCAGTTTGAACCGATTTCAACTCCGACCCTTTTCTCCTTAGCTCCTCATTCAAAAGACTGCTTCGAACCGTTTCCAAAGAGATAGTTCCATTAGCATTGGAATTACTCAATGAAACAACCAAAGTCTCCCAGCTTTCCGAAAATGAACTCATCAACAAAAGAGCCTGCAACTCATCATCAAAATTGACCTTCATGTTTGCCAATTGATTGATGACATCTTGAAACTCGTTCAAATGCTCTGCAACAGACTTCTCCTCATCCAATCGAAGTTGCACCAACTTTCGAACCAGAAAAGTCTTGCTTGTAGCACTCTTTGACTCATACAGCGATACTAATTTGTCCCACAACGCCTTTGCGGATTCACAAATAGCCACATGGTGGAACACAGAATCATCCAAATATTGGCGAATCAACGCAATCGCCTTTTTGTCCATTTTCTTCCACTTTCCCTCATCCATATTCGAGGGCTTCTACCCATTTCCATCAATGGGATCATGCAAATCATTGAGATATAGAACGTCCTCCATCTTCGGCTTCCATATACCCCAATTCCTCCCATTCAAAATAGCCATCTTCGACAACGTCATCATCTCCGACATCAAAAAATCAATTTTTTCAAACAAAAAATCAATTTTTTTTTTCAATCCAACAAACACTCCAAGCTATGCGGTGATCTGAGCTCTGATACCAACTGTTGGGGTTTTGTGCGCAGCGGAAGTTTTGACAAAACACCCAAAAACAAAATGAATCTTTTTCACTCAATCACTTGAAGATGAATGTGATTGAATAACAAACATCAACACAAAAAAATATCGGAAATATGAACACACGATATTCCACCCAACCACCCTCTTTATTGATTCACCAAAATATTGTTTACAACCGATCTCAACTATCGTTAAATAAACACAACTTGAATCAATAACCTTATTGAGAAATAGGTAGAGAATATCTAATGGCTAAACAATTTGAGGAGAAAGATAATGAAGAACAATGACAAATTTTTCCACCACATAATGAAGATATCATGTAGGCCTTTTATAGAGTAACTTGTCACCCAAATTATCCTCATATATCTCAAATATATCCTCATATATTTCAAATATATCTATTTAGATAAGCACCAAATAATCCTTGTTTTTATTTTCAAATATCCCACAAAAGTAGCAATAAGTATCTCCACCAAAAAAAGGAGCACAATGACACGAGAGAAATTGGCGGAAATATATTATAAACTGAAACGGCAGTTACCAAATGTGTTTCAAGAATGGAATTAATCATTCACATGCAGATAGACTGTGGTCTGTGAATACAAGTATATTGTATTTTTACACCCTAACCATTCAAATGCTACCAAGCATTCCTTGTGCTATACAATGTGCTGGCGAGGGAACAAAGAAAAGAAAAGGCCAATGGGCCTGATAAGTTCTATAATATTTAACATATCAAGGACGTGATATTCTAGTTGAACAACTCATCAATCCATCACACGTCTTATATTAATCACAATTAACTTATTTTCATCGTCACGCTAGCTTGACTGAATTATTTTGTTACATATCACACAATCTTTAGGAGCGCAGAGACAAGATAGACGCAAATGAAATGCTCCAGTTACTTAAAGAGATGTAGTATAGAACACTTCACAGGTATCGCTGTAGGAATAAGCTGCTAAACCATGAGGACAAGCAAGCATGACCTCATACACAGAAGTACTTACACACTGGTTACAGCCATCGTATAGTCTGCGTCTAACGGACATCTGGAGAACCCGGCGACAACAGAATTCGGTACGATAAAGGTACGATCTGGTGCGCCTGCCGTGTCTGCATCTCTAATGTCTTCGAGAGAAGCTTCGATGTTTGTCCCGTACGCGTCTCCTGATGTGTATGTGTATGCACCGCACTGGATGTCTGCGTTTACTGTATATTTCTGAATGCTCATTATAGCAACTGTGATCATTATTATTGCAGTTTTTATGTTGAACGTAAACATGTTTGATAGCGTGCTTGTTTCCCTCTTTCTAATGGCTGTTTATAGGCGAATATTGCATATACTATCTTGTATCATACAAGTTGTATGTATAAAATAATGCTTTTTTTCCCTTTAGCTCATTGTTGAATTGCCAAGAACTAGGTGTTTGCTTTGTACTATGCAAAATAGGTTCTATTTTTCCGGCTTCTATCCTTATCTTTATCTTCTTATTGTCCTCCTTTGTTTTATCCGTCGTGGAACTACATTTACGAGTACAACAGTTACTTCAAAAAAAAAACATTTTACGAGTACTCCTTAATAGTTTCGAGTCTTTCGACCATTCCCAAAATAAAAAACTATAATAATCATTGTAGAGCTTAGAACTTGACTAGAACGAAAAAAAATAAACTAGCCAGGTGTTGTATGAGTCACAAATAAAAAATACGCACAAACCTAATCGAAAAGAGTTAAACTTGAGAAAGGTATCAGCAATGGTGTACTAAAACGGAGACATGCAGAGCTAACAGAGATACGTTGTAAAGATTATTGCTGAAAGCACAGCTATTGATATATACATGTCACAATCCCCGCTTGCGGAGATATAGCCATGAGGCTAATGAGGTCGAAAGCAATGCATCAAATACCATTGAGAAAGGCATTTGAGATGAGAGGCCCAACTTATCACAAAGAATGATCCTTTGGACTAACCCTCACAGCCAAACGCAGTAAGAAGCTGATGTTCACTCCTTCCGCTCCCATTACTTTTTCTACATGTAGATGATCACAACTTATATTCCCCAATGTAATAATTCTTGCACAATTGTAATACTAATTTATTTCAACTTGTAATAATTTGTACAGAGGCAAAAGATTAGATACAATGTTGTAATACGACGTGTATATATAGCTGATCAACTGCAAATGACTAGCGGATAGCATAGGCAGAGCCGGCTCTATGGACCAAGAAAAAATGGGTTGCCATAGGCGAGGGCAACAGGAATGGAAGCAAAAATGGTTTGCCCTTAGCTGAAGGTCCAGAGAAAATAGGTAAAGTGGCAATTAACACATCCTGGGATTGAACTTTGGACGTCTTCAAAGCCAAGCAAATTCTTAACCACCCAGCCGCTTCATTCAGTGTTATATTTTACATTTCATTATATATTTTTACAAGTTACCATTCTAACTTCCACCACCATCAACCACTCACGGTTGCCCCGGCGAGGGGGGTTGCCCCAGGCGGCCGCCTGCTCCGCCTAGCCCCCGCGCCGGCTCTGAGCATAGGATGCAAGCTCGCTTTCCTTACATATGAGATAGTAGATATACACAGCCGATTGTACGTTACTTCCAATACCGCGTCCCAAAACAAGCTAGGGTTTTGTTCTTTCGTTCCCTTTTGCGTCGCCATGAAAAACTCTTAGTCCCTCCCTTAACTGATCAAAACTCAGATAATTCTTTGGTAAGGTTATTAGCAATCTGATAGAATGTTGGTATGTGGTTAACGATCAATTTTCCACTCCCGAATTTGTCTTTGACGAAGTGAAGATCTAGGTCGATGTGCTTCGTTCTCGAGTGTTAAACTGAGTTTATTGAGGGAGAAACCGTGCTCAAATTATCGCACCTTAAAGTCGGTTTCTTCGAGAACTCGAACCCTAATTCTTGGATTAGGGTTTCGACCCAGAAGATTTCAGCTATATTGGTGCAAGCATTTGCTCTATATTTCGCTTCGGTGCTCGATCTAATATGGTACGTAGGCTGTTTTTTTCGTGCTCCAAGAAATCGAATTTGGCCACATGTAGATGCAGTAACCCGACGTCGACCTTCGATCGCTTGAGTCATTTGCCCAATCAACGTCACGGAAAGCATTTAGATTAATATCATTGCTTGACTTTATTAATAAACCATAGTCTTGAGTCCTTTGTAGATATCATAATATTCTCTTACTGCTGTTCAGTGATCACTCTACGGATTTTGCATATATTAGCATACTTTGTTCACACTAAAACTTATTTTTGGTCTTGTAATAGTCATGTATTGTAGTGCACTAACTATGCTCATGTACTATTTTACATTGTCAATGGCCTCCCTCTTGTCTTTAGATAGACGTAAATTGGTAGTCACTGGCGTTGGTAAATATTTAGCTTTATCCGTATTGGCTTTGACAAGAATTTTTGATACGTACTTCTTTTTTGACATGAGCATTTCAGTCTCTGATTTTCTCTGCACATGTATGCCTAAGATATTCACCTATGTCCTTGATTGCAAATGTTTGATCCAAGAGAAGTGTTACTTTATAAATTTCCTCGTTGTTGCTTCCAGTAATGAGTAAATCATCAACATACAGAAAAATACCTTGAAGGACAGAATAAACAAAAAAATGTTTCATAAGGACAAGAAGGCAAAATTTTGTCCAAAAGGACAAGTGTTACTGTAAAGGAAGGAATTATAGTGGGCCCCTGAATTTCTCTCTTTACACTAAATTTTGTCCTTGAGGATAAAATTTTGTCCATTTGTCCTTATGGAACAATTTATTGTTCCTTTTGTCCTTGAGGGTAAAAACCTCATCAATATGTATATATATATATATATATATATATATATATACACACACACACACACACAGATATATATATATATATCACCGCTTACTTTTTAATTGTAATGTATAAAGAATTATCAGATTTAGTCTCTTTAAACCCCATGATAGTGAGTGTAACTTTTAGCTTTTCATACCAAGCTCTAGAAACTTGTTTTAAACCATATATAACTTAATGTAGTTTACACACAAACTCATTACTGTCTCCTCTGGTATATCCCTTTGGATGATGCATGTAGACTTCCTTTTGTAATTCACCATTCAAAAACGCATTACATACATCTAGTTGTCTGATGATCAACTTCTTGTGCATGGCTATGTTTAGGATAACCCTAATGACATACGTTTTACCACTAGTAAAAACGTTTTATTGAAATCAAATCCATATTGTTGAGAGTAACCTTTTTCCAGAAGCCTTGCTTGGTATTTTGGTATACTACCATCCACATTTTTTTAATCTTTTATGCCCATTAACATCCATTGATGTTTTTATGTTTAGGTTGAACCACCAGACTCCATTTCTTATTTTTACTTAATGCATTATTCTCTTCATTCATAGCTTTTCACCATTGCACATGTTTGATTGCTTATTCGTATGTGACTAGCTCAATAGTTGGTGTGTTTTCATTCATGACTGCATTGTACATCTTGGGTTTGAAAATTCCACTTTTTGCTCTAGTGGTCATGTAATGTCTAATGGTTGGTTGTTGTTGATGCTAGTCCTCTCCATAATCACTGTCAGTACTGAGTGGGTTTTCATCATCCTTGTTTGATTCTGTGTGGCTTCCAGTCCCATGTCATCATGTTTTGATTGCATACAGTCATCCATATATACACTTGAACTGTATGTAGACCTGGTGCTGGATACAATTGGTGTATCTAATGCTTGTTGTGGTGTGTCATCTGTGTTTGTCTGAACAATCTATTCTAATTGATCACTACACCAAAATAGGTGATTCCCAATAAGTATAACCGTCGCAAAGAATTTCAGCAACGCTTATCAGTGTTGCTATGGGAGCGTGGCAATTTATTACCAACGCAAATAAGCGTTGGTAGATTTTCTCTCCCAATGCTTATACATGTTGATATATTTTCATTCGCAATGCTTATAAGCATTGGTATATTTTTGTTCGCAACGCTTATAAGCGTCGAAATATTTTTATTTACAACGCTTATACATGCTACAAGAATTTTATTCACGACAAATATAAATATTAATAATAACAGAAATATGTATTAGTAATTCCCATATTCTAATATTAATAGTCAATTAATAACTAACATGATTATAATATAGATGATATTTTATATGAATCCAAAACTAATATTTTTGTCAATTTAAAAAGTATAACTCAATGAGCAACAATAGGCAACATTCAAAATCAAGTAACAACATAGAGTATCAGTTAACAATAGACAAGTACTAATCAAATATTAATAGCTCGGGCCAT
This sequence comes from Allium sativum, assembly GCA_030737875.1. Taxonomy (NCBI): domain Eukaryota; kingdom Viridiplantae; phylum Streptophyta; class Magnoliopsida; order Asparagales; family Amaryllidaceae; genus Allium; species Allium sativum. The sequence continues at coordinate 775,317,545 of CM060912.1, forward strand.
TTTTACTTGTTTTATAGAAGAAGTAGAACTAGTTGCTCGATAATAATTTTTTTTCAAGTCGGAACCAAAAGCTTCCGCAATTAGATCGTTTTCAACATCTTCTACTGCACCATTAGAACTACCATCCAATTTTCTATTTTCTTCCGCTTCCTCTAGAAGTGCCTGCATTCATTTATTAAAATTTCAGTTCCTTTAAAAACAAAAAACAAAACATGAGTATTATAATGACAAGCACAATTGTACCAGATACCGACAGTCGTTGTTTAAACTGAGCCTAATGGCTCAGTAAAACTGAGCCTCTGCTCAGTTTAAATGGTCATAATAAATGTATGTCATAATTAAATGGTCATATGAAGAGACAATATGGCCACATAACTAATCTATAGTACAACAACACTCAACGATTGATATAACACAATTGAAGATATCGATCAAAATATCATTACAGTTGGCACATAAATAAGAAATGATTGAAGAAGGGTTAATTTTAAAGCAGAAAGAAAGCACTGAATGTTTGGAACATTGTTGGATTTTCAACTATTTGACTAGGCACAGGCATCACAATAAGCACCATCTGTTCCATGTTTAGAATCAGAAAACATTGTGAACTAGGAAAAAAATTATTCTTGTAACAACGATGAGGATATATTTCATAATTCAAAAATCAAGTGAAGTTTAAACTTTACTGAAAATATCATAAGTATTGAATCAGTAAGGATGTATAGATTGCTCAGTTTAAACTTTAAAAAATGCTACAAATACCTAGACTTAATATCCTAATACCTAGAATTAATATCCTAATACTTAATAAGGTAATGCTATTGGAATTGTGATGGTAGTGACTGTTAGGGAACTAGGTGTCTATAACCCAGTGTTAATGGATCTTAAGGCTACTCAAACACAAGGGAGATAAACTATATCTATTCAAATTCAAATCAGAAGAAATAATTAATAAAATAAAATGCAGTAAAGTAAATAACATCAGGATTTTTATACTTGTTCGGATTAAGCAATCCTACATCCAGTCCTGCACTTCACCATGCAGAATTTCACTATAATCGCTTGCTTTCCACGTGTGACAAGAACATCTTTACAATCTTGATTTCACTGGCTACAAGATACACCTTCTCCTTATCAACAGCAACAAACAATTGCAAGTAGTCGTATCTTCAATATAGATTCTTGCAGATTTAGTACAATGATCCTATAGACCTCCAATGGCAATATATTTTTGAATTCTTTGAGGAAATAGGATTAAATCAGAGAGAGAATGATATGAATTCAAGTACATCTCTCTGATATTGTGTGGCTTGCAAATCAATGAAGAATAAGACTGAAAGAGAGTGATTTGCAAGAGTAATAGGATAGTTTTCAATGGAATTTTGTAGAGAATAAATGGAGAAGGAGTAGAAGAAAATGTGAAATTATTGTGTCAAAATTCGTTACCAGAGACCTTTAAATAGTGTTTGAAAGGATGTGCCTTTTGGTGAAAGGGTGGCGGAAGATAACTACCTAATTTGAATTCAACCATCTGAAATAGCCGTTATACGTCGACATACAAAGATAGGTATGTCGACATACTTGTGTTGCAAGTATGCACAGCAACACTTATAAGTGTTTCAAATTTTCTGCACTTCAAATTTCCTTATATTTATGGATTTTGGTGATTCGGTTGAGGTCAATGGTTGATTATCTTCAAGTATAATTGCCATGGGATCTTTAACAAGATATTCTAAGGTTCAACCAACTCCTCGTCACTTCAAACACCTCTGTTCTTCAGCATTCTTGTTTAATAGGCTTTGGACTTCTTTAGTCTTCAATTATTCTGATTATCCTTCTTCTGTAATTATTCTTTTGTACTTTTGTTTAAATATCTCCATAATATATCTAATGTTACGATACAACTCAACGATATGTTATTAGTAATGTTTATATGGTTGTTGTCATCAAAATCAATACATAGGGTACCTAGGGTATTAAAAATTACCCCTTTTTGATGATGACAACCATATAAATATTTCAGAGATAAAATATAATACGTTTTATATTTGACCCCCCCTAACTCCGTGCACTCCCCATATCATTTTGTCTAAGTATATTTATACCTTTTCTCCCCCTTTGTCATCAACAAAAAGGGAAAAAAGAATTATTCAGATGACTGCTAGACAATATGTAGAGTTTGTATATATAAATAAAATAAGTGGGAAATCAAAACATGAAATAAACTAAATAATCATATGAGTTTTAGAGTTACCAACTTTGCTTATGCCAATAACAAATCCTTTTTTATTTATCCATGGTTCAATAGATTTCTCGTCATGTGCTTTGAACATCGACTATTTGGTACCTGAAAATTATAAAATATGCACACTGGTACCCTTTTTATTTCGGAGTGCATAGGGTTAAGTTTCAGGATGCCAAACCCATGAAGAGTTTGAATGCCCTTTCAAAATATAAATATTAGATAAATGAACCTTATTAATAAAATTTTGAATATATTTTTCTTTTTCAATATTCTTCAACCATTTTGGAACCCATAAGTTAATGAACCTATTTGGAGGATTTAACTTTAATTTCCTAGGTTTCGGGTTTGAACTTGGTGGCTTTAACAAACTTAGTATATTGAGTTCTATTTTTCTTAGCCTTAGGGGTATATCCAAGTCCATGCTTATTCCTAGTGTTTTTAGATGCAGATAATAATTTCTCTAGATTATCCTTTCCTTTGTTAAATTTATCAGTACCAGTTTTCATTTTATATAAATCCTTACTATGGTTAAGAATAACATTGTCTAAAGATGTTATTTTCTTATTCAGATCAGTGATCTGTAACTTCATTGAAATATTTTCTGATTTTAAGGACTCATTTTCACTTTTTTGTTTTTCAAAACTTCCAAGTGTTAAATCCTTTTCATTTTTATGACCATTAAATCTTTCAATTTCATATTCTAGGCATTGCTTTTCTTTACTCAACTTTTTAGTAGACATTTCTGCCAAACTATTATCGTACTCTTTCTTAGGTATTTCATATCTCTGATGCATATCATTTAAAACTTTAGCAATTTCTTTATCAAAATTCCATACCAGGTTATCCATTGTCATGAAGCATATTGGCATTTTCTGTTTCTGAATCACTATCACTTGATGATGAATCATCCCATGTTGCATTGAATGCCTATTTCCTCTTTGTTAAAAGTACATAAAATGTGCTTTAGTTTTCTCAAGTTGGAACAGTCTCTTTTAAAATGACCGGTTTATCACATTCGAAACGTTTAACAACATTTCCATTTCTGAAATTATTATTGTTAGTTTTTCAAAGTTTCTTCGTTATCCAATATTTCAAGAATTTATTGTTCTTCTTGGTAATAAACTCGAGATCATCATCAATGGTATCATCATCTGGTTCATCATTATCAATCATTGCTTTAAGTGCTAGTGATTTCTTCTCATTTTCTTGATTCTCTTTTCTAACCTGCAACTTCATTTCTTAGGACATTAGATTACCTATTAATTCTTCTATTGACATAGTACTAATGTCATTGGCTTCTTCGATTGCTAGAGTCTTCTGATCCCATTCACTAGGAAGTGAATTCAAGATCTTTCTGGCTTGGTCTTCTTTAGTAATTTTCTTTCCTAATGATATTAAGGCATGTACAATATCTTGAAATCTAGAATACAAATTAGAAATAGATTAATTTGGTTTCATTTGAAAAAGTTGAAACTGGTAGGTCAGCATAGATATCTTTGTCTGTTTTACTTTATTAGTACCTTCATGTGTGGCTTTCAGTATTCTCCAAATTTCATATGCAGAATTACATATAGAAACTCGATTAAATTAATTTCTATCTAAAGAGCAAAATAAAATGTTAATGGCCTTAGAATTATTAAGTGCTTATGTCTTTTGGTCTGGTGATCATTTTGAATATTCAATTTGAGGCTCTATGTATTCCACTTGGGTAATGTTCCAAATATCAAAACCATTAGACTGTAAATAAAATTTCATCCTACAAGCCCAATAAGCATAATTACTACCATCAAATAGAGGAGGTCTAGTGGTAGATTGCCCTTCTATGAAAGAACTAATAACGGTGTTACTAGTGTCACTAGCCATTATAATTTTCAAAAATCAGATTATGAACTTTTTGAAAGACCAGGCTATCATACCAATTGTTAGGAAACTTCATGTCTATAACCCAGTGTTAATGGATCTTAAGGCTACTCAGACACTAGAGAGATAAATAATATGTATTCAAATTCAAATCAATAGAAATAAGTAATAAAAATAAAATGCAGTAAAGTAAATAACACCAGGATTTTTATATTGGTTCGGATTGACCAATCCTACTTCTAATCCTGCACTTAACCATGCAGAATTTCACATTAATCGCTTGCTTTCCATGGGTGGCAAGAACACCTTTACAATCTTGATTTCATTGGCTTCAAGATACAACTTCTCCTTATCAACAACAATAAACAATTGCAACTAGTCGTATCTTCAATACAGATTCTTGCAGATTTGGTACAATGATCCTACAGACCTCCAATGGCAATATATCTTTGAATTCTTTGAGTAAATAGGATTAAATCAAAGAGAGAATGATATGAATTCAAGTACAACTCTCTGATATTGTGTGGCTTGCAAATCAATAAAGAATAGGAGTGGAATATAGTGGATTTGGAAGAGTAATAAGATAGTTTTCAATGAAATTTTGTAGAGAGTAAATGGAGAAGGAGTAGAAGAAAATGTGAAATTATTGTGCAATAATTCAGTACCAGCGGCCTTTAAATAGTGTATGAAATGATGTGTCTTTTGGTGAAAGAGTGGCGGGAGATAACTACCTGATTTGAATTCAAAAATCTGAAATAGCCGCTATATGCTGACATACAAAGATGGGTATGTCGACATACTTGTGTTGCAAATATGCACAACAACACTTATAAGTGTTTCAAATGTTCAACACTTCAAATTTATTTATGGATTTTGGAGATTCAGTTGAGGTCAATGGTTGATTATCTTCAAGTATAATTGCCATGGGATCTTTAACAACATATTCTAAGGTTCAACCAACTTCTCATCACTTCAAACACCTCTGTTCTTTAGCATTCTTCTCTAATAGGCTTTGGACTTCTTTAGCCTTCAAATATTCTGATTATCCTTCTTCTATAATTATTCTTTTGTACTCTTGTTTAAATATCTCCATAATATATCTAATGTAACTACACAACTCAAAGATATGTTAGTAGTAATGTTTATATGGTTGTTGTCATCAAAATCAATACCTATGGTACATAGGGTATTAACAGTGACATTTCCTTCCGTAATAAGACTGGCTGGGAGTAAGAATGTAACAGCTATAGATGCCATATAGAAAAGAAGATTCATCGAATCCAGTGTCTCCCTACAATCTTACGAAACTATTAGCACGTACAATATTTACTTCATCAAGCATTTACTATATGTATGTATGTATGTATGTATATATATATATATATATATATATATATATATATATATATATATATACCAAGTGGACACATGCAACAGCTATCCCTCATCATGTTAATATATATAATATACCAAGTGGAAACTAAAGATAAACCGACAGTGGCACATATACAATATTTACCTGTGAATTTTTTTCCCCGTGCTGGTCAGCATTGAACAATCCTTCTATTAGGGAAAAATTGGGTGCTTTTAGCATGCAAAATTTATCTATTATAACGAATTGAGCAGAATTATTTTTTTGTGATTTCAATGACAAAACTACGAGCTGTTATGGTCTTGCCCAGTATAACCTTTCAGCCATTGCACAAAAATAATCACAACAAGACTTCCTACCTATAAGTATATTTAACAAAACTTCTTGTTGTCTTAAGCGCTCTGGCTGCAGTTGCACTGACGCACATTATAAATCCAAACAAGTGGAAGCTGGCTCTTCCTGCACAATTGGAAAATTCAATTTTTTTTGTTGAAATCAATAAGAACTATATGCAGAGAGTGTTGAATAAAAATTTACTGCCTTTTAGCCAATAAGTTTACTTCTCCCATCCAGGAAAAGAAAGCACAAGTTATCCTATAGGAGCTTTTATATTTTAGCTATGTGTATTTTTAAGTTATTATAAAATAACACTGGTTCGTTGATTACTCTTGTCTAGTTAGCCATGGAAAATTTTCTGTTGGTTAAGAAGTAATTCCATGCCCAGTATTTGTATAGGAAACGATCCTTCATATAAGTTGTATATTTGTCCAAATTATCAAACATTAGATGGAAGAAAAATTATTCGGTTATATGTTAAGTAAAATTTAAACAAACTAACTGCTTATTAAATTAAAAGTTGAGAAAAATAGAACTAAAAAGATTTAAAATAAAAAATTGAAATCGACTTCAAGAACAAAAAACCAGAAACTAAAAATAAAAACAAACAAGGCCTGAGCCAAATGAGGCTGACAAATTATGAGGTTTGCTTATACATAGTAAATTTGTTATGAAACAAATTTGTTATGCGACGTCCTGAGCCAAACATGGCCTAAGTCAAGTAATTGAAAGGTTGTATAAAACAACCTGAGAGAACGCAAGGGTTACGTTACAAAATGACTTAAAGATTGCAGTGTTTCTATGACAACAAACTTGTTAGAACTGCTAGTAGCAAAAAATAATAAGGGTAGATCATCCAAAAATAGATGTAAAAAAACAATTTCATAGTTATTTGAACATGGTGAGGTTTCTTTTTCATATGCATCTACAGCTGATTTTATGCCGTCTTATAAGACTCAATGTCAAACAATAATATAGCGAAAATCAATAAATTTATTGATTATTATTTAATACAAATGCCTAAAATTATCGGGTCATTCATTATTGTTATGGAGGACATCCCTAAACGTGAGTTAACTCTGATAAAGAAATAAGACTAACTGAAAACAGTAAATACATAATTGTATCAAAGCAAGGAACTTATGCCAAAAAATGACACCATAACCAAAGAAAACAAAACTAAAGAAAGAAAAAAACTATAACAAAATTATCACTAAAATAGAAACCAACACAGTATGAAGTGCTGAAAAGTTATGAATCAAAAGAGAAGGAAAGTATAATATATTCTTCTAGTAATTTTTGAAACAACGTGCAAGTTGCAAACTCAGTTGCAAAACTGAGTTTCAGTTTGCAAATCAGTTTTGCAAACTGAGTTTGCAAATCAGTTTTGTAGAAATGAGTTTTGTAAAACTGAGTTTGAGTTGGGCAATTTAGTTTTGAAACTGAGTTGCAAACTCAGTTTTGAAAACTGAGTTTGCGCCTCAGTTTTGAAAACTCGGAAACTGATATCAACTTTTTATGAGTTACTGGGGTTGGCTATAATTGCAAGTTATTATTTATTTAATTTTCATCAATATTATATTTGCAAGCAAATTTACAATTCCTAAATCAAGAGTACAAAGAAATTTAGGTAGTATTCTGATTTTTTATTTCAATAAAAGATATTTTTGTACTATTCTATTTTTAAGTTTCTCTTCGCAGCTAGATGAAAAATAAACTTATTGAAGAGATAAAAGTCTTTTGTTTATAATTTTTAGAAACATATACTTATTTTCTAAAAATTTCTATGTCACTGATAATAAACTAAGTTATTATCAGCTTCACATAAATGGTAACTTTAATAAATCATGAGCCTTTGTCCATTATTACATATACGTATTAATAGTTATTCTTTAGATAATTTAACCGTATCACTAACTTTTTGTTACATGCGGTGATATCCCATATTAGTGTTATATATCTTATCCCTATCCATTATAAGTTATATTTAACTGATTGTTCATTAATATGATTTTATATATCCATTAAATGTAATAACATAATAGTGTATAGCTACAAACTAAATTATCTGCTATATAAACTTTAATTTGTTAACAAGTTCATAAACTAATAGTTAATTTGCAGCATTTAATCTTTGTTAATGTGAATTTTTAATACGCATGCCTATATATATGTCGTTGTTATTATTAGGTAACGACGGTCGGAACAAAGCCCGTCTTGACTTGTATCCTACGACTATCTTTTGAGAGCACTGCCTTGCCTTCATGGCCCAGTCTGTAACCTTCGGCTCCAATACCACCGTTATGTAACGACGGTCGGAACAAAGTCCCCTTTCCTTGCACACATATGAGCTGGCACACAACTCCCATATAACATAAGGAATCCCTGATGTTACATGCCTACCAGCTCATATTTGTACACAATTCCTTCAATATATTCCGTGATGTGGGACTATTGTCTGCAAACCATCATTCCTCTCTAATAACATGCGAGGCAAGCCTAACAGTTATTACATCATATTTTACGCAATATAATAAGATGTTATTACACATATTTTAACATTTCATATGCGTATGATTATTTTAAAATTTAATCATATTTAAAATTCGATTTACTTACAACAAAAAGCACAACCAATCTTGACACCTATCATATAACAAACAAAATACCACCTGCTTTCCAAAACATTTATTTGATGACCGTAGTTATCAAATTGCACGTAATACAAGAAAGCAAATATTGTTTCATTGTGTTTCAAACAGTGGCTATAATGTTAAGTGCCACGATAAATTTACCATTTTGCATTTGAGTTGATATAGCAGGCCCGTGCCTCTAATAAATTATAACCTATTAACATTCATCACTTTTGAAATGTATACGATTTACATGTTATAAATTGCAGTTTTTTTACCGTTTCTTTTATATTATGGTATTAATTGTGATCCAACTTTCCTCCCATTAACATAGCAAATGTTGTATTTTTGCATTCTATCTATATAAGTAATTAAATAGACAAAGCAAAAAATAGAACAATTTTTTCGTCTACCTCTCTCTTCAAAAGAACCTCCTTATCTTTATTGAATAATTTTGATTCAAGCTCAATTCGTTTGGGCAAGTGAATTGATATTGAAGAAGAGACTATTTTATCCTAGAGGCGGCGGTAAAAGGTACTAACAGCTTTCAACCGTTGGAAAGATCGCCGAAACATCTTCAAGAGAGCGATGTTATCCGTGACTCAACCGTTCATTTTATATAGACCATCCTGAAGGATTTGTCGTACATGGTTAAGAACATAAAGTATGCAAATTGAATAAATCATTATATGGTTTAAAACAAGCACCTAAATAATGGCATGAAAAAATTGATAACTTAACCGTTTCTCATGGTTTTAAAGTTAATGAAAGTGACAAATGCATTTATTACAAATCTGAGAATGACATTTGTACTGTTATATGTCTTTATGTAGATGACCTACTCAATTTTGGGTTAAATATTCATGCCATAAACAATGTTAAATCTTTGCTAAGTGCCAATTTTGATATGAAAGATCTTGGTAAGATGAGTGTAATCCTTGGTATTAAAATTACAAGGTCCGAAAAGGAACTTTCTTTGGATAAATCTCATTATATTGAGAAGATTATAAAAAAATACAATTACTTTGACTGTAAACTTGCATTTACACTATATGATACCAGTGTGAAGTTATTTAAAAACAATGGCGAAGGTAGAAAATCTGACTATGCGAGCATCGTTGGTAGCTTTCGGCATGCCACTGATTGTACTAGACCCGACATTGCCTACGTCGTGGGATAATTGTGCAGATTTACCAGTAGACCTAGTATAGAGCACTGGCATGTTATTGAGAGGGTCACGAGATACCTAAAACGAACAATGAACCTTGGATTAAATTATGAAAAATTTCTAGCTGTAGTTGAAGGATACTCTGATGCAGACTAGAATACTTTAACTAATGATCCAAAATGACCAAAGGCTATATATTTAGCATTGCAGGAGGAGTTGTCTCTTAGAAATCTGAGAAAAATACTACTTTTTCTCAGTCTACTATGGAGTCTGAGATGATAGCTCTAGCCACTGCTAGTGTAGAAGCAGTGTACTTCAGAAATCTGCTAGCTGAGATTCCCTTATGGGAAAAACTGATATCAGCTGTATTAATCCACTGCGATAGTACCGCGGCTATTGCAAAAGTACAAAACCATTATTATAATGGAAATCGATGATAGATACGTCGTAAGCACAGTATTGTTAGAGAGCTACTCTCTTCAGGTACTGTTAAAGTGGATCACATACGCATTGATGAAAATTTTGTAGATCCTTGACGAAAGTACTATTTAGATAGAAAGTCCATAATACTTCTAAATGAATGGGACTATTGCCCTTAGATTGTTGAGTTACGCACAATGGTAACTCGACCTAATGACTGGAGATCCCAAGAACTAGGATCAATTGGTAAAAACAAGTTGTGTAGTGATAGCAATTGAACATGCTATTTTTTGTATATTAAGAAGCATGTATTCCTGAAGTGAATAGAGGATGAGTTAATAGAAACTCTTAATGAAATCTATACTCTATTTGGAGTGGAGTACCTACCTTTTGGAGTGCCCTTGATAGACTCACCTATGTGAATGTGGAAATGTGGTCGTTTCCAATGAAGTTTTGGGCAAAACTTTTGGAGTGTTAACTAAATTGGGATAGACGTGCATGGCCATTAATGCACAGGCTTATTTAATTGCACTATAGAAAATGTTGTGTGTGGTCTGATGTCAGGAATAGAGTTCAAGACCAGGTGTCACTCTAGTAAAAACTGAATCTTATGCACTATTCAAAGGTTCAAGTCGGAAGACACCTTTGTTTATGTACAATCTTATGTTTTTAGAAACTGCTTGAAAAATATTTTAAAAAAAATTCAAGTGGGAGATTGTTGGAAACATTTTGTATATGTAGTGAATTTATTTTAAAAAAATTACTAAGAATTTATTATTGAGCCATTATTGCAATAGGTCCATTGAAAGTTATAACTGTAATATATATATATATATATATATATATATATAAACTATTATTGTGATTATGCAGTTACCTAGCACAACGTCATATATTTATGTGACATTTTATCGAGCTGTTACAAAAACAAATTGTATTAAAATATTGCTATGAATGATAATAAATTAAAACTTATTAACATTCATTGCTTTTGAAACGTATAAAATTTACACGTTATAATTGCAGTTTTTTGACCGTTTCTTTTATTTGTTGTGGTATTAATTGTGATTCAACTTTCCTTCCACTAACATAACGAACGTTACATTTTTGCATTCTATCTATAAGAGAAAATAGAATAGAGAAAGCAAAAAATAGAACAATTTTTTCATCTTTCCCTCTTTTCAAAAAACCCTCCTTATCTTTATTGAAAAATTATGATTACAAAAAAAAAAAAAAAAAAGAGCGGTACAGTTTTTTAATTCGAGTACTAATCAGGATCAATTCGTTTGTGCAAGTGAATTGATATTGAAGAAGATATTGTTTTATCCTAGAGGCGGCAGCGAATGGTACGAACTGCTTTGCACCGTTGAGCAGATCCCTGAAGCGTCTTCAAGAGAGCAACATTGTCCACAACCCAGCCGTTAGTTTTCCAACATTTTCAATAATGCAAGTTATAATTAGCACTTTGTCCATTTGTTTATCAAAAAATATGAATACTATAACAATATTGCTTAACATTTCAACTTTAAAGTTTAATATTCATACATATATTCTCAAATTTACAACGAGATGCACTAATTATTAACATTTACCTCTATAATGAATATTTCCTAAATAGTGACAAGTGAGAATAAAATGATTTTATTTCTAGACACAAGCAAAAATTTTGTTCATATATAGTTCTCTAAATAAACTTTTAAATGTCTCACCTACTACAAACCTCAAATTTTAATATAAATCATGATATAACTTGAACGCTTCACTAGAAAAAAGTATATAATCCTTACTGAATAATAGCTTTGGAAATTCGAATAAAGAAACTTTTTAATTATCTCATCTGCTTCAAAGCTCAAACTTCAGTATAACTCATGATATGCACTGAGTGGCTGCTATGGTTAGTATTTACCAACCAAAAACAGTTAATGAATATATCAAAAAGTTAGGCAAAGGTTATGAAAATGATTGTATTATACATAATTTCATAGCCAAATAATGAGCAGTTTGCCACGTTCCAACAATAAAATATATTTTTAGGTAAAATATTGTTATAAAACTAGACTATTAGCATAGGTTCCTTTCAGCTAAAGCAGGATATAATAAAAAAGGTAACACTCCTAAAATTCTAAATTGTCAACATTTAGTTCGAAGAAATGAAATTATTGCATATTATGTTAATTTATGCATTCATACCAATGTCCTACGTAATTCATTCATCACCATCATCGGCTTCATTAGTATCCTTAATATTGAAATCAACCATGAAATCATAACCATCCTTTTCATTTCTGCCATAATGTCATGTTTATAAAATACTCATTAATAATTATATGTTCACATGATATAGATCCTAATTAGCATGGATCAACAGTCGGCAATATAACATAATACAAAAAAATTTAGAGAAAAGCCCATCCATGTTTTTATGAACTTGTGTTTATTATTAATTCCGGTGGTAAAAAAGGTTCTCTGTAGCTTATAAAATCAATATGTTCTTAGGTAATATTTTATGCTAATGTACCTAATACAACATGATATATATATATATATATATATATATTCACTTTTCATTCTTCTTTCTCAAAACATAGTCACTACGGCATTTTGAAAATATAGTGGAATTGAATTCAAAACTAAGGCAATGCCATGACCAACCCATTTGGTGTGAGTTGTGCCAAGTGATTCAAGTTCTTACTATTTTAAGGTGCAAATCTGAATATAAGAAGTGCACAAATGATCCAGACTTTAAAAGGTATGCACATACACACTTGCCTTTATTTAGTGAGTCCAGATTGACTAATACATTATATTATCAGCTTTTCTGTGGTTCTAAATTTGTTTTACCCCTTTTAGATTTTAGAATAAACTTACAAAATGCACAATTCAATTCAAAACCTCGTATAGTACTTCAAATTTAAACAGAATAATTACAAAACATAATCCAAATAACTCTTAATAACCATCCATATAACACTCCAATACATAAGTAATAATAAAATATATTTTGAAATTCGTGTAGGTTTTAAACAATTTTGGATCTTTTATTTAAACTAAACTAAGCATGTCAATTTCCATAATAATGCCATGACTCTAATCCAATCTACGTAGCACCTTCATTTCCTGAAAAAGAAGTACAAGCTGCTTCATTGTAAATGAGGCACCCCATATGCCATGAGCAAAAATAGGGCCAGTCTATAGGTCTGGTGAGAGCAACATCAAACATAATTTTCATAATAAAAACTGAGATGAAAAGGCATAGAAATCCTATTTTAAATAACATTTGTTTATGTGTACATGTCTTGTGTCAGTGTGCAAGTACACACATTATTTTCCAAAACCAATGAATATTCAAATCCGTGTTTCACACAAAAACACGCCAACTTATCAACTAGATAATAAAGCATGGGAATATCAATATGATTAAAACCATAAAATCAATATGCTTGCTATTAGACTTTTTCTTATCCTAAAATCCAAGAAAATTCAAGTGCCTTTTTCATCATTTTCCATTCATGGATTAATAGTTTATCCTTGATCTCATCTGCATATATGAATCACTGGGACACACTGTAATGATTACTTCACATCATTAAACAAAGATCTCAGGACTTAATCAAGCCATGTGTCGAAATTGTAGTTCAAATACTAGTCATTCTAACAACCGTCTTGACCATTGTCCCTTAGTTTGGTTACTAAGTGCTTTCATTTATTTTCTATCATCATATAAACAAATGTGATATAATATTTCAGCCATAAATCATCACATTACGTCCCATACATTGCAATCAATTTTCATGAAAAGATCAGACAGTTATTCAGCCATTAAATAAATCAAACTAGTGGGTTTTTCACAAGAGTGAGTAACTATGAGTTTATTCGCAACTGATACTGGTATTTGGCATTCTTGAAGTATTTTCTTTTCGGAAATCACTTTGATTAAGATGGCTTCATAAAGATTGAGCCCAGCTGAATCATAAATTCCAGCATTTGACAAAGAATTCAACACATAGAAATTATATTGCACTCTTTGATCATTTAAACTTTAGAGCCTCAACACTTATGCATAAGTATATTGTAGCCCATATTGTAACACCCTGTAATTTTAACAACATTAAAAAGGACAAATTAAAGAATATTTAATTTAATATTCAGAATTAAGGGAAACGGACTGTGCCATTACGTCCGTCTCGGAATTCTGGTCAAGATAGACACTTGGTTTGCGTAAAACAGAAACCGTATGAAGAAGTTATTAAGGTTTGAAGTTTGTATACATGCAAGATAATTATATATATACATAACAGTTCAAACCTATCCAGAAATTGGTTCAAAATCAAAAATTGGGTGAGCAGCAAAAATCCCACCTAGGGGTGTCAACCCCTTGAGGGGAGTGTTGACCCCTGGGTCAACCCCTCAAAGGGGGTGTCGACCCATGGGTCGATCCCTCAAGGGGCGGTCGACCCCTCAAGGGTGGGATGACCCCCCTGCGGAAGATCTGGACAGCTAGGGTTTCGGGGGTTCAGCTACAAATATGGTCTCATTTCTCTAGTTTTCTCACACTAAAAATAATGGAGAACTAGATGTTGCCTTTGCCCAGATCAAATCCAGTCTTTTTCTTCTTCTACAATCAAGTTATTCAAGTGTAGATCTGTAATTCAACATCTGCTACTCTCATTCTATTTTTCTAGATCAAAACACTGTGAATTTAAGTTACTTTTAGATTTAAATAATTAGGAAGTATGGTATGACTATAATTTGCATCTATGCCAATGACTGCTTGAATCATATCAGATCTGTTATTACTTATGTATCTATGATATTCTGACATGATTATGATTTGGATCTTAACCTTTATCATGTCAGATCTACCTTTGATTATAGATCTAATTCACTATTTAAATCACCTTATACCTGTTCTATTATGTTTATGGCCAAATCAGATCTGTTGTTAGTTGGACATCTAAATCATTGTTTAGATCACATCATGCCTATCCCTATTATGCTAGAATTCAGGTCTATTGTCACATGTTCATCCTATATGCTCATCTTGCCATTATGCCACTATATGTTTATGCCATTACATGCCAACCTTGTTAGTATGATCATCTTTGTCCTTTTCCCTCTATATCTTTCCCTTTTATTTTTATATAGCCAGGCTACCTTCGAGCCTAGGCATGCCGCTGAAATATGCGAATACGTTATATTGGGAATGAGGGGAAAACGGTGAAAATTGAGGATAACTTGTAATTGGTAATTTGGGCATAACTTGAATAAAGTGTAATAATGAATTTAGGGCATATAGTTTATTATGAACATAACTTGGGAAAAGGGGCATGGAAACCTATAACGACATAGGTAAATTTGGTTAATAATGGAAATGCCTAGGATTACAGTAATTAGAAACTGTAAGCGCGCCTAGACACGAGGTTAGATTACACTTGTGGTGGAAGTCTGCTCGGAACCACCCAACATATCCAGCGACCACAAGTGGTGAATCTAATGTGAGAGGTCTAGGTGCGCAAACACGAGACGTGCTAAGACACGAGGTTAAGCCCGACTTGTGGAAGAAGTCTGCCCGGAACCAACCGGCATATCCAGCATCCACAAGTGATAGGCTTAATGTGGGAGATCTAGCACATTATAACCATAAATGGACATGGTAATGAATTGGAATACTTAAAGTAAACTTAGTTGAAACTGTGGGAGGGTTAAGTATATATGGATTGCGTGGGTAATGTTTATATATAGGTCCACAAACTTAACCGGTTGGGGTTATGTAATTAAAGACACTGATAGGTAAGCATAACCTATAGAAATCCTATTGGGAAAGCAAGACAAAGGGGAGAGCTTGCATCATCTTGTGTGTGGGACCCGTTTCAGTCAGTAACCCATATAGCGGTATCAAATGAGTACTCCGCCCGAGGTCGGAGTCGGGGTACGCTTATTGGGCTGATTGTAAGAGATCCAAACGTAGGGGACGGTATGGGCGACGCAAACCGACCGGGGTCATGTGCGTGTTTGGTCCGGGCAGAGGGGGATAAGACGACCGTGACACCTATAGATATGGTTATGTACATCATAAAAATGAAGGGTTTCCATTTTAGGAAGTGATACATCCTACTATGGGGCCAACACAGGGTATCTACGGAGTAAGGAGCCGATCGACTAGGGCAGTTGTTAGGGTACATTTAGACGTACACCTAAGTCTACCATCTTGTAGTTGTTGGAGATCATCTTGTTATAAGACACTAGTATTGGTGCAGAGAGTAAAGAATAATCATTAGAGAACATAACACCAGAAAGGCCCATTTGTCACGCTTATAACCGTGAGTAGGCAGTGTACTCACGGTTATAACCGTGGTGCCAACAGGCGTTGGTTATTTTTATCACGCATGCTGTCACGGTTATAACCGTTACATACTAACGTATATCCTCACGGTTATAAGCGTGACTATATTTTATCTTCTAACAGCTATAAGTGTGATAATATTTATTCTACTAACGGTAATAAACATGATAATACTTATTTTTCTAACGGTTTTAAATGTGATCAATTTTAGAATTATAACGGTTATAAGCATGGTGTTAAGATTTTTCCAATGGTTATAAACGTTACTTTATCTAAGATTCCATTGGCTACTGTCACATTTGTCATAGTTATAACCGTGACAAACTACACATAGTACAGTACATACATAAAACACCTATATTTCATATCAAATACACAAATATATATTCAGTACTAGTGTTGGATTCATACACAGTAATAGCATTAGAACAACAAATAGCATGTCAAACATACCAAATTTAAAATAGTAAACATACATGTTTAAAATACTGAGAGTTATACATCGTCATTAACATACATAATAAGTTTTAAAACAGGATTCAACATATTTCTACTAAATTCAATCTTAGCATACATATGATCTACCAAATTAACATCAATCCAATTTTTACAGTACGTTAAAATGCATACCCCACCGTTAAAATGAATACTCGTTATAAACTTCTTACTCAAGCTCTTCTTCTTCTTATATACTTTTCAAGGTGATACATGTCTCCTGCATGGGTACACCATCATCTGCAAAGCCAGTAGGTCCAACCAAATATTAAAATGCATGCATGTATGATAGGTAATCTAAAGTAATTTTCATCTCTCTAGAACATTGTCCTAGTGAACGATAGCATTAATATTATCATGTAGTTCAGAATAGTCAAGAGGTAGAGAATACGTTAGATGTTTTTTTTTTAATCCGAGCTGGTAGTATAAGATCTAGACTAAATGATTTTATTTTTTAATACAACCTGATAGTATAAGAGCTACAAAAAATATCTAGGCTACTACTGACTCAAAACACTACAAAATTCTATACTTCACGCAGGCAGCCACATACTACAACAGCTGCCAAACGGCTGGCTATGTTTACAAAATTATAACAAACGAACTATTACCACACTGGTGACGAATTACTAAATACATTATCACATTGCAACAGCAAAACAAAACCTACTGCACTTCATATGTACCGATTACCCAGTAAAACTCCATGCTGACGTGAACTTACCTCTAAGACCATAACCAACCATCCGTTCTGTTCAGTTATTCTCTCTCATGTTCTGAAACTGGTCCAACGAGCCGAGCACCCAGAAGGGGAGAACCAGCCACGGACTGGTTGGGAGCGGGGATACAACGGCAAAGATATTGCCGTTATAAATATTACAACGGCATGCCGTTATAACATTATAACGGCAAAGTGTTTGCCGTTATAATGTCCCCCCCCCCTTAAAACCCTCGTCGCCACCCCCCTCAGCTTCATTTCTCCTTCCCCTTCTTCAAACCCGAAAACCCATTTCCCTCCCCCATTTTTCACCCAATTTTCTCCACCAATTCACCAATCCGTCAGTTTTTAACCAAATTAACTAGCTTGTGTGAGATATTAGTTCGAAAATATGGCTAGATTACTAAAAAAAATTCGCCAAAAAATTCATGCACGGCGACGATCGTGGCGCCGGCGGGAGTGGTGAAGGTGGTAGTGGCCAGCAGCCAGTGCTCGGAATAGAAGACTTACTTGTAGCCGCCGAAAACATGGAGAACGAAGAAGCAGTGGTGCAACAGGGAGGCGGTCATCGGGGACGTGGCGGGCGTAGAGGCGGACGAGCAGGCAGGGCACGTAGGGGTGTTGGATCAGTTGCCGCTAGAGAGGGCCAACTCGATGGCTATGTGGATATGAACCTTAGCGCCGCGAAGCTTCCTGCGCTATCCAACTTTCGCATTCTTCCAGATGACGAAGTATACGTTAGCACGCAGTCGAGTTTGGCTGTAAGTATTTTTAGTATTATTTACATAGTATTCTTTGAGTGTTATATATTGGGTAGATGGTATAACATTTTGTTGAACCGTTAACAGTCGCGGAATATACGTCCACGTGGTTCGTTAGCGACCACACATAGATATTATCATGCACACTTGGCGGGTAAGGAGGGGGTCGCAGGACTGTTACATGCTTTTGGATTTCAATTTTTTCTAGGTAATATTATAGACCTTTTAATGAAATAAGTGGATAATTTAGTAGTCATATTTTATCTTATTGTGTGATTTGCTATTTTAGGAATAAACCATGTTATAAATGCCGATGTCCAATTGTGTGCGGCCATTGCTCTACGGTGGTACAAAACCACCCACACATTTCACTTTCCTTGTGGTGAGTTAGGAGTTACACCGCTTGATTTCTCCATGCTTACTGGTATTAGCATTGGAGTAAGTGCTTATCCCCAACTGCCTTATGACGATGGTCGATGGCGTGATCGTGCACTTGTTCATGATCTACTGCCTCATTTGGATGTTTCTGCTACGGCGTATCAGGCAGAAGGCGCTATTAGAGTGAGCGCGATCCGTGCGGCTATGGACAGGATACTCGAGCACTACTCTGTTGATGACGACTTGAAGCTTGCTCGATTATTTGTGTTATACCTTATGGGTAACCTTTTCTTTAGTTCTTCGAGCAGTAGCGTTCCTGTGGGGTTTTTTGCGGTCGCGGCTGAGATAAATGCCGATGGGGCGATTTTATATGATTGGGGCACACCTATCCTTGCATACCTATACAGATGTCTCGACATGCAGTGCACCATCACTGATTCTCAGGTTTCTTTATTTGGATTCTGGGAGTTGTTACAGTATTGGTACTTTGAGTACTCTAGGAACTTTCATTTTATCACCCGTATTGCTGACCCATCGACCTTTTTCCCCCGTATATGCTTTTGGACTGCGGACAACCGGGGGCCCAGAGATAATGAGTCACGCCATGTGTTTCCCGTTGCCCATAACCAGATTGAGCTGAGGATGTATAGGGATCAGATTCTATGGCATCCATTTGAGCAGAGTACATCCATCGATCTTGAGATCATACAGATTGCTAGGATGCTTGCCGGACGGAGATTTCCACTTATATCTTGTCCAGTGGCGCTAGGTGCTTATTGGTATCTTGGTGAGAGGTGCTGGAGACAGTTGTATGACTTCGATGCTATTCCGGATGATCCACACCCACATACTTATCGGTGTATGATTTACCCGACGGAGCAGCTAGATATAGCCAGGACAGCAGGCTGGTGGACGACTGAGAGCTTTGTTATTATCGGGGAGTGTTACCTTACCTTCTGGCGTAGATTTTTCACCGGGTCCTCAGATACGATTACGCATGCAGCATCGATTGATTTAGTAGGGCCATCTGCTATACGACACGGCATACGTCCACCTGTTGTCGAGGATGTTACCCAGTCCAGTCAGAGTTTTCGTGCAGCTGATCATGTGGCGGCCGCCAGTCATTTTGGATGGACCATGGAAGTGCCCACCATTGGACCGGGTCGTTACGTTGACGTGTTTCATCCTCCGGCCCATCACGATTACCCGGATCCTACACAGGTATCATATCATGATCTGTATGATATGCAGATGGGGATTAGGCATACGGGCTATATAGAGCATAGGCGTAGCCTAGATTACTATGATGGTGAGCTACGTCGTGTTGCAGAGGAGGCACGACAGCAGCAGGCGCATTTAGAGGCCCAGCTTGAGGCAGAGCGCAAGAGACTTCAGGACTTGCAGATGTATTACCACCATAGGTCACAACTTACCACACTCAAACACCTTCGAAAAATTATGAAATTTGCCACGCTCACATATTGATTCGAAAAATTATGAAATTTGAAATCTAGCAATAACTTGACATCACGGATCCAACAAAAGTGGTTTCGTCGAAATCCGAGGTCGTTTGCAAAATTTTCATTTTTAAGGGCCTGAATTCCATAGCGACTGTTAAGAATTTTCAATTGGACATATCTTTTGATTTCCGCTATGAAATCTTGATTTTTCGGATTCGTTGGAAAGATATTCTCGATTAGATCCTAATGTTTTTGGTTTCACTAAAATCCAGATTGTTTTGCACCCGGTACATTCAATTGAAGTTTGAAATCGAATTATCGAACTACCGCGCCATTTTCAATTCTATTTATAATTATATATAATTATTTATATTCTAACGACGACGTATATAATATATACGTTCGAATTATATTCAAAATAAATTTCTCGTCGATATTATTTAAAATATTCTATTTTAAATGTCCAAAATGCACATCACAACAACTGGCCGAATTGACTACTCAATGACAGAGCCATTATTGGCAACCAATTAGTGCCAACCTTTCACATCACAACAACAGTCCGAATTGAGTACTCAATGACAGAACCATTATTGCCAACCATTTAGTGCCAACCTTTCACATCACAACAACTATCCGAATTGACTACTCAATGACAGAACCATCATGTTGGAACCATTATTGCCACCCATTATTGCCTACATGTACTCTATGTCAGAGATATTTAGTTTACCATCCCTGCTTATATATATCTCTCGTTCGGATATGCTTAGAGATAACAACGAAACTCAACTTATAAAAAAGCAAGCAATGGATCCAAATCTATACTACCATTACTACAAAAACAAGAAGAATCAAACTGATAATTCCGAACTAGAAGTGGAGCAAGAGACGGAGGAGGAGCTGGAACAGCACGCAATGGTTGCGTATTCCAATTATTTCGCTGAAGGCTCAACTAGAAACCATCGGGGTAGCATGCATGGCCGGATTGACCGACGGTATAAGAGAGACTACAAGGATGGACATGAAAGACTAATGAGGGATTACTTCATCGACAATCCAACCTTTGATATAACTTTGTTCCGCCGTCGTTACCGTATGAGTCCGGCTATTTTCTCAAAAATATATCTTAAACTTCACCAGTCAAATCCATATTTCACTTATAGACTGAACGGAGCACAAGAAATCGGCCATTCACCACACATCAAAATCACCTCGGCGTTGAGGATGTTAAGCTATGGAACATCTGGCGATCAAATGGATGAATATTTCAGAATCGCAGCATCAACAGCAATAGTGTCTGAAAGAATTCTGTAAAACAGTTGTTGCAGAGTTTGGGAAGGAGTATCTACGGACGCCTGGACCTAACGATATAACCAGGATACTACGCAGGGCAGAAGCCAGAGGATTTCCAGGTATGATTGGAAGTTTAGATTGCATGCATTGGGCTTGGAAAAACTGCCCAACGGGATGGAAAGGAATGTTCACCGGACATAAGAAAGTGTCATCAATGATCCTTGAAGCAATAGCAACAGACGATTTATGGGTTTGGCATGCTTTTTTTGGAGTCCCAGGTTCATTGAATGATATAAATGTTTTAAAACAATCATATCTTTTCACAGAACTTGCTAACGGATTGTCAACAGATGTTTCATATAAACTTGGTAATATCGAACACAAAACTGGGTACTACCTAGTCGATGGAATATAACCAAAGTGGAGAATTTTGATGCAAGGGTACAAAGTTCCATCAAATGATAAAGAAAGGTATTTCACTGAAAAAGTAGCTAACTACAGAAAGGACATCGAACGTACGTTTGGTGTTTTACAAGCCCGATTTCATATTTTACGAAATCCTACTCGTTTTCATGATGCAAGAGTGCTTTCAGAAATCATGTATGCTTGTATAATAATACATAACATGATTGTGGAGTCTGAAAGAGGCGGATATAAGAATCAAAAGTCTAATTATCCTGACATGTTTACGGGCTCAAATGCAAAACCTCATAAAGATGTAAACTCAATGGAAGAATATGTTGATATGGTTCAACACATTGAAGATCAAGCTGCACACTTCCAATTGCATGACCAGTTGGTGGAACATTTGTGGGCGCATAAAGGAAGGAATAGTCGGAATCAGTAGTTGGTACTAGAACTATGTATCAGTGTGTAGTCGTGTACTATGTATCATTTGAACTATCTATCAGTGCGTACTTGAGTCAATAAATGTGGTTTCCAATCATATTGTAGATTGTATCATTATTTCAACTCAACCCAACATATACAGCTCGTACATAAACAACAACTACTACATTAATACTAGAAACAGGTCACAATCATATTACAACTCACCCCAACATATATAGCTAGTACATAAGCACCCACCAGCACATAAATACTAGAAACAGTTCACAATCATATTACAACTTAACCCAACATACATAGCTAGTCCATATACGAGCCACTAACGCTTCTGCTTCCTTTGTTTTTTCTATACTCTCCAATCTGCTCGGCTACTAGTTCTTGCTGTAGAGGGGTAAGCTTACTAAAATCACATGTAATCATTTTAACATAATTATTCTCTCGCGCCAAAGCTTTCTGCTCCTCCAGCTTCTTTTCTTCCATGGCTTGTTTCTCCGCATGTTCTTGTCTGCGGAGCTCTCGATCATCCCTAACTGCCTTTTGGAAATCTTCGTCGCTACGGTTTCTTTCCACCGAAAATCGAGCTCTATGCTCTTTTGTTGCCTTAGATGAACTCTCCATTGTTTCCATAAATCTAGCAAACTCTACACCTCGTTGCTCCAGCTGAATTGCCTTGGATCTGCCGACAGGTCGTCCATCACTACTTCCAAATAAAGGGTTTCTTTCTTGCGAACTCGGGCCACTTCCTGGACTAGAATCAGAGTAGTTCATCCTTCTAGCTTTGTTCTGCTGCTCAAACATGAAGTTGCTGGGGTTCTTCCACTTCGGCAACCTAGATAGAAGCTCATAACAGTCTTGGAATTTAAATGGATGACCATACTTTTGCTGGTAGGCCTTTCGTGACTCTTCAATCTGTAACAAAAAGTGGATATTGTATGAGCGTATGTCATTTCTAACTAATCGATCATAGTATAGTAAGTTATTTTTCAAAGTAATCTACGCTACTTA
Source organism: Allium sativum (assembly GCA_030737875.1). Lineage (NCBI taxonomy): Eukaryota > Viridiplantae > Streptophyta > Magnoliopsida > Asparagales > Amaryllidaceae > Allium > Allium sativum. The sequence goes on from CM060912.1 coordinate 775,340,884, forward strand.
CAACGTCATAAGGTGCAGCACCGCTTTGCTGTCTGTTCTCCAAGGCTGTCAGTATTGCAAGATAGTTCTGACACGCGGCATTCATAACTCTATAACCGCCTCTAAGTGATGCCCATGTTCTATTCCTCGCTTCCAACGAATTGTAGAACTCTGCTACTCTTTCCCAAAATTTCTCACATTTCATATTATTTCCAACAATGTTGTCTTGTGAAATGCGTATCCACGATTTAGCAAGTGAAACGTACTGCTCGGAAGTAAACTTACATTGTTTTCTTCTTCCATCCGCTGGTATATCTTCCCCTTCAGCATTATCATCCTCAATATCTTCTATTCCGTGATTCGGCTCCGATTCAACTTCGGTTTGGTGTCGTTTACTGAAAATGCTCCTTAAAGACTTCACCTTCTTCTTCTTCTTTTGGTTATATTCGGGACTGATAGGTGCAACGTATTCTTCATTCAATTCTTCAGAATTTGTAACATTTACTTCCTCATTTGCATCTTCCTCCTCCTCCTCCGTAGAAGTCCCAACATTTTCTTCGGTAGTAGGAGAGACATACCCATACGAAAACTGTCTTTGCAGATTTTGCATCGCTTCGCGGTCACGAACCTCGGTCTGTTGCGGAGTTAGGTGAGGTTGTTGACTTTGCTCGGTCTGCATCATCATTGACATATACGACGAATGATCGTCGTACACGCCTACCCCGGGCGGTCGTTGGTAAAACTGTGGCGGGACGGACGATTGGATGGGAGGAAAATTAGAAGGACCGAGCGGTTGGTACGGTGGACGGTATGGATAATTTGAATACGGCGAGTAGCCATATTCGTGAGATGGCTGCAACGATTGCTGTTGTTGGATTGACCGTTGCATCGCATACGATGACGAGTGCGGTTGGGACATGAGTTTCTTGTTTATGGTTTTTTCCCCGCTTCGCTTGGGTGCAGACGAAGACATTTTGTTGATGAAGAAGTTGGGAAGGTGGAGTGGTTGTGTGGAGGAAAAAGAAGAAGGAGATAGGGTGGTTTATAATCTTATAACGGCAAACAGATTATAACGGCAAAGTGTTTGCCGTTATAATCTTATAACGGCAAACAGTTTGTCGTTATAAGAACCAGTCTCTGTTGGATGAACCAGCCACGGAGGAGCTCAAAACTAGCCACAGACCAGCCACGGGTGAGTGAACAAGCCCCACCTGGTTGCTCCGTGGCTTGTTTAGTAACTGAACAAGTCATTGTTGGTTGTGCTCTAACTACAGGCTAAAAGAAAGCATCTCATCCCAGAACCACACAGCAAACAAGTTGGATCGAACTTAGAATCCAAAGGATACTTGATAGCAAAACAACACTTCATAGTAAGCTTACTACTAATGGCTTCCAAAAGACAGTCCAAAATTGGTATCACTTACAACTACCTAAATCCGAAGATTACAACCAGCAGCTCCCAAAGACAAATCCAATAAGCACATCCAAATCTTGCCAAGCAAAATGCAGTAGGACCATAGCATAAAACATGGCACATATGATGCAAAACAATCTCACAACTAGTCAAGATGGAATACCCAGCATAAAGACCTTCACCCAAACTCATACATTAACCAACACAACAAACCGACCACATCCAAGCAGAAACAAACCCAAGCTTCAAAGAGAAAACCCACTAGAGATTGCACTCCAAATGGACACACCAACATGTCGAACTAAGTTCGATCTGAAGCCAGTAACCTCGATCAAGTGAGGGGGGATGACCTACCTTTGGATGGGATATTGAGCGATATAGGGTTTATGAGAAAATTAGCAAAATTGTGATATGACTAGATGGAGTAGTCGCGATGAGTTGCAAGCCGCCGCCAGAGCCAGGCAAATGAATCGACAAAGGAACTCAAGTGACCGGTAGAAAAGGTTAAGAGAAAAACGACTAGGTTGAGCTAGAGCGAACTGAGCGTGTCAAAAAGCGAGGAAGAGTGAATGAGGCGAGGAAACATGGTCGAAGATAGGAGAGACAAGATCTGAAAAGGGCACGAGGAGGAAAAGACTTCACAACAACGAAAGCTGAGTGATAAATGAGTGGATCAGAGAGAAAAAGTGTTACAAGGCAGAAGGATGTGGGAAGAGAAGCGAAAAAGGTGTGAAAAAGTTAAAGAGAAATGAAGGCGATTTTACCCAGTTGTCATTAAAGAGAGGGAGCTCTCTTTTATTCCTGTATAAGTTTTATTGTTCAACAAACCCAAACTTCAAAGAGAAAACCCACTAGTAATTCTAATGATGCTCTTGTGCGGCTTTCTAATATCAGTTTTGATGCTCTATCCAAGTAGTGTAACTAAATTAAGTTTCATAAGGAACTAAATTTGGTCCAACATTGCAAAAGGGCTCTCTTCAAATCCCAACCTAATTGCATGTCTTTTGTGTTGCATGTGTTGGTTCTGTTTGCCTATTCGTGTGATCCTGAAAGTTTAATAGCTAATGCAACTTAGCCTCTTTGGCTCCGTACTCATTTTAGTAACTGTCATGTCGCTATAAGCGAAGCTTATGCATGTGGCTTTCAACAAAAACGAACATGTAGGATGGAATTAATTTTATATTTTGTATTTTGTTAACAAAATTACACAATTTACATATTTACTAATGGAAACATAAAAACATTTTTTGTAAAAGGTCATGATGAAAAATTTACAACAGAAAAAAGAAGAAAAAAATCATAAATTTACTGTTTTAAAAGTAATTTATTAACTAACTAAAATTATACAACTTGAACTTTAAAAGTAATTCATTGATCACTAACTAGAACATTTCGCAGGAAGAAATTAATATCATCATGCTTGGTTGTCATACCGTATCAAGATCTGTGCAATATATCATTCTCAGTCCCGCTTGGGTATTTTGGAACCATAGAATAAAAACTAGCTTCCAGTATTACGACATGAAGGTCAGTGATAAATAGTTAAGAATGGATGAAAAGGATTAGATAGGGTAGATATATGGGTAAAAAGGTTGTCACGAGATTGATTCAATACTGACATGTCATATAAGAAGTCTATTATAATTTCATGAAATTGACTAATATCAGTCTAAAAAACAAAATTATCTATATTCTTCCATCATTGTTGATACATACAGAGATGTGTATGTTAGTCTGTTGAATCCTAAACCTAATTATTTTTTATGGAGGGCTAGGGTACAAAGTTTTAAAGGTAACGCAAAACTGTACCAGAGTAAGATGGAAGAAAATATCAAGTAATGGACATATACCCTGTAGAAGCATTTGTTCCTAAATGGCCAGCTCCCACTTCCAAATTCAAAATGTTTGCAATCGATAGACCTGTAAAGAGTTAGTAATCAATCATTCCAAGTTAAAAAATTAAGTTCAATGCAATATTTGGACAAAAAAGAGTGTTATCCACATGTTATTTGTTATATTTACATTTCAATGACATGTTTAAATATTTAAATGGCAAGAAAGCTGCAACAGCCTATTTATGTGTCTTTCGAGATATATCACCAAGATTTTCAGCTCTATATAACCTATGAATTTACAGACTCGATTGAATAGAATTGCATCCATCACAAAATATACGAAAATACAAATCTCATGGCCTTGTTTAATATGCTAAAGATTTCGGCAATGATCTCGAATAAATATACATGCTAGCCTACATGTTAGTTCTAATGCTACCAAATGGAAGCATGTATAAAATAAAAAGCAAGAAGTGAGAGGGAGAGAACGCTATCCTATAACCTTCTTCGGTTCACTGATCAAGTTTATAATCTAAGTCATTCATTGTAATAATCTTCATTAAGGTTTAAATCATGAATATAAGATAATTGCATTATTACGGAGGTTACTACAAATATGTATCATACTATCTTAAGCAGTAAATTCATTTTCAGTTATAAATATGAACGCAGCATGCATTGGTTATTAGTATATTTGTACACGAACAGTTGCTGTCAACATATTTGTAGCGTTGTACATTCCTGACCTGTCATTTACTCTTTCAAGCATAACATATTCAAATAGAACCTCGTACTTATGTCTCCACTGGAGCTCCTCTCTTAGGGTATCTAAAAGCAGGTTGAGCTTGTATTTACAATTAATTGGCATAATCCAGTCCCTGACCTACGTATATTTCCATAAACACCAAATGAAAAGCGAAAAACAATAGATATTTCAGTGACGTATTACCTCGTCTGTTGTGGCATTAAGACTAACAGTTAATTCACATCTGGACTTGTGCAAAAAGCGCCTTAACTGTGGTACTAGGCCTCTGGTTGGGATTGTCACTTTCCTTGGGCAAAACTGAAGGCCTTATTCATTGATTGTTACAGATAAGGCTTTTAATACGTTATCTATGTTATGAAGTGGTTCCCCCATTCCTAAAAGATCAAGCAATAGGCAGCAATAGCGAGAAGCATTTGTTATACCCCCATTAACTTACTATCTTCGATACAGTATTCGGACCAAAAAAAAAATGATACTGAATAGTACATCGACAGTTTATTACAAGCTGCTAGAGAATATATTGGGATTACCATGAATACAACATTCTTTATAGATCCAACTTCACTGGAAAGTAAACGTCGAGCAAAAACAGCCTGCTCAACTATTTCAGCTATGCTCAAATGTTTCCTCAACCCCATTCTTTGATATTTGCGCAACAAATAAAAACAAAGGGTAATTCTGCAGACTTACCTGCATAGCACAACCCACTTGACTAGAAACACAAACAGTTGTTCTTCCCCTTCCATTATTGCATGAAATAACAAAAGTTTCTATCACCTTGTCATCTTCTAGATTGAACAATATCTACACTCTTCAGTTAAACTTGGTAGTTATTGGAGTGTGAAAATACATTTAATAAACAAATAGGTTACATGCGGATTAATCCTAAGTAGACAGCATAAAAAATCCCACCTTTCTAGTTCCATCAGATGCTGTAATAATATCTTTCACTGACAAAGCCCTTAACGAAGCATTTTTATACGACTTCTCTCTTAAATCTTTATTTAAACCTGTTGCACAAAGATACTGGATTAGTTAAGAGACATAATATATTTTTTGTGTGAATTATCAACGATGGTAAACAAAGTGACAGCTTTACAACAAACCATTACAATAAAAATGAGCATTCCAACTTCCAATACGATAGGAGGATAAAAATTATGTGTTGTAAATCAATAATTATTCATGCTACATATGTATCATTTAATGCTTCACCTAATATTCATGCTACATATGTGTCATTGATAACTCAAATATGAATCATTCAACGCTTCTGCTAATATTCATGCCACATATGTACAGCTTAGGCACTCACACTATTTTTTTGGGACCTTAACCATAGCTAAATATGGACAAAAGTATGTAAATCAATAATTATTGAGCTGTCAGCATACTTGTGCTTCTTCCATCAATAATAGTGCTTATCAACATATGGGTGCCATTGATTAGGAATCACCTGGCATAACAAATTTAGTTGTTATTTTCATAAACGATAAGAGCATTTTTGCTTTAGCTATAAATTTCATTAGATGTTGGAACATTAGCAATCTCGAAAGGTTTTGTAACTTTTAACTTCCCATGTACTGCTACAATTTAATTTCAATGTTTTTTTTTGCTTTGACACCTCTGCGTCTATTGGCATATAATTGAGAATACACTGCCAAATATGCAAAACTTTCTAGGCATACATATAGATGTTCATGTAAACAAAAAAAAAAATGTTAATAAATAGTCAGCTTACAGTTATAGTAAACAAAAAAGTTATGATTAAAGTTCATAATAGCAGAAAATTCTGTATAATACAACATAAATTTTTATATCTTCTCATAGTTTATAAGTACTATATAATACAAATTTTATGATAATAGTTTGTAATAGCAGAAAATACTGTGTAATACAAAAAAAAAATTGTCTTCTCATAATTTATAAGTACGGCATAATACAAATAAAAAATACATAATTTATAAATACTTAGTATGTATAATAGAAAAAAAAAAAAAAAAAAAACAGACCTTAGTTTATAAGTCTAACAATCTAACCAGGCGAGATGTAGGCACGTCCTTGGGTGTTTGTACATGTACCCTCGCTATCTTAATCAAAGCATTTACTAACGGTCTAACAGCTAGCAACAGATTTATCCTTAGTTTATATGAGACTATAGCTAATATTAATACATATCCATACACATGTGTACATCTAAATACATATTTATCCAGATAAATACAGATAATCCAGATAAATACAGGTAAGCTACAGAGCATAAGCTTAATGCTTATACGACATTTGTGTTTATGCATAACTACAATAGATCAGTAGATACTAAAAAAATATGAAAATTGAGATTATAATTCGCACCTTTAACTTAACTAATAAACAGTTTGCATCAGATCCAAAACCATGAGCTAGGTGGTAACCAGGCAGAGAACTTGAATTAGCAATAATCTATGTATCAAGATAGAGTGTTCATTTAGCTTTTTTCTCGATAAAAAGCAGCAATACAAACATAGATAAGGCATAATTTTAGACAGAGTCGGCAAAAAATAACATGAATTGGGTAGATATCACGGTGATATATTTGATCACCCCTAAGAATATGTACAACACAGTACATAATACATAATGAGGATTATATAAGGAAAATTATAAATAACATGTTTTTCATAAGATAACTAATAAATAGTAAGAATACTTCTAAATTAAAGAACAAACAAAAACGTAAGTAAGAACAAGAATTCAAACCAAAGGTATCGGTTACGCCATCTGAATGAAAGGAAAAAAAATCAAAATAGAACAAACAGCATAATTAATTCAGATAACACATCCAATATCTGCAAAAAAATCTTAACTGAAAAATAAACCAAAGTCTAAGCAAATCAATTCCATGAAACTTTTCTGAAACATCTATTAAAGCAGCATGGAAAAACATGATCTACAGCCATTAATGCAACAAGAAAATGCGAAACTTACATGGAAATTGAACGAGTCGATCTATTGCGATGTTGCGGTGAGCCAACAAGTGAATACGGAGGGAGAATCGACTTCCCTTTCGGCTGGATCAAAATAAATTAGGGTAGATATCATTATGGACAATTAAATTTTTGGAGACGGATGTAGCGCCACTACAACAAAAAAAACTTTTCGCAACAGACAATATCTGTTGCAGTAGGGCTATTGCAACAGGCCCACGCCCGTCTCTATAGCCGAAGTTGCAATAGGTCCGCAACAGATTTTGCCCGTTGCAATAAAAAGTTGCAGTATACTTTTGTGCAACAGGCTTTTACCGTTGCAACTGATCCTTTTGCAACAAAAAATGACTGTTGCAAAATAGTCTTATACAATTTTGTGCCTGTTGCAAAAGAATTTTCCACAACTGTTTTTGTTTGTTGCTATTGAATCTTTTACAAAATGTTTTACAATTTCAATTATTATAAAATCATGATTTCATGATTTAAAATACAAACAATTTAAATATTAGCTGAAAGATAATACTTAAAATATTTCATTAAATATTCACAAAAGTTCAATTTTTATTACAGTATATGTAAATACAAGCAAAAACAATACACTGATAAAGATGGTTACAGACATATATATCAACATTTCTCGTCAAGATTACAATTATTTCAATATAAATTGATCAAAAACTTAACAACACAAGCATTAACTATTACTCTTTTTCGCTAGCAAATTATCGGACGGACTGAAACCTTCATCTGTCCTGCACTGTATATATATAAACACATACATATATATACATACCAAGTTAAGAAAAATAGTTAAATTTAAATAAAACCATCAAAATAAAAATAATACCTCATTGCATTCTGTATTGCACTTTGATTGGTCAAAAAGTTTTATCTTCATAAATAAACTAAAAAGAAAATACACTGTCAAATTTTTTGATCTATGAGAAACATAAAAAGGGAAGAAAAACACAAGTAATTATACATAGATAACTTACCTTTTCTCGAATATTTTCTTCCTCTCAAATTCAAACTGTGTTTCACAAGCTGGCGTCCCATAACTGTCAATATCACGTGATTTGGGACAGACGTAGAAGATAATTAGATAACCTAAACATGCCAGTTGCTGTAATTTTTGGGCAATAAGCCAAACAAATAGAGAAATTATAATGCAATTGTTGCGTTACCAAACTAAATTTGCTACCGGTGAAAATTACAGTTGGTCCTTTCATGCGCTCGGTTATGCGATATCTGTATCAATCAATATTAGTCTATTTTGGTCCGATATCAATATCACCACCTGGAACTGTAGTCTCATGATCATTAGCTGCAGAAACTCCTTCCAAATTAAGCTTTGATTTGCTTTGCTTTCCCGAAGGTACAGCAAGCACGATGACCACTTTTTATGTACACAACCAATGTCACCTGCAATGTTTAATTTAACTATTTTAACAACTTTAATAAAAGCATCAGCAAACTTCCTAAATCTTTATCATCTAGTAAAGAAACATCAGTGGTTCCACTTTCCATTTTCTCCACTGTGCAATCTTCCTAACCTATGGGATTTGAAAACTCAACCCACAATCAAAATAATTCACGTCCCATTACTATTTAATGATCATTATCATCTTTGTTAATTTGGTAAGGAGGATCAAAGCTATTACAGAGAATGAGATTAATTCCATAATAATTTATAGCAGTGTTCTTAGCACAACATGATGTTGTGAAGCAGTATCATGATTTCATATAACAACATTTAGATTGTATGGAAATCCAGAATAAATTTCTAAAAAAATTGATAATAACCAAATTAAACATTGCTCAAACGAAAGAAAAAACATTTGCAATGACTCAAAACTACTTACCGGGAATAAGGCATAGGTAGACATGACTAGCGACTTTCAATTCATCTCTCCAGAAGAAACACCAAACAACTCCATATCTCGAGATAGACTGCAAAATACAATCGAAATGGATCGTAAACCAACCGTTTCCAGCTTCAGTTGCCAACTGAACATATGATTATTTTTTATAAATTAAAACCATGTCTTATAATTATTAATGATGATAATATGTGATGGAGACTGCTCTTGGTTCTTATAATTGTTGCCCTTCTTCTTCTTCTTCTACTGATTCTTTTGTAATGGGAGCAAAACAATAAGTTATGTATATCAATAATGCCCAAACTATTAAAGCTAGAAACATTAAGTAGAAAGAAAGTTCCATGGCTAAAATGATACTAAGAGGCCCCATTTACTATAAATGGTCTTTTCCATGCCTGTAAACGCATGCTAGATCTATCATTGCTAAAATTAAGCACGTATTTCTATAGTTTAAACATGTAATCCATCTTTGTCAAGACTAAGACAATAGCATATGTAAAGATCGAATAATTACAGTAGATCGCCAACTAGCTAGAAACGTATTGGTGAAAGTAATTATAATCAGGTAACTTTTGTATCTGTCTATGGTCTTGATTAGCTAATCTACGCCTAAGTTTATCTGCATAACAATGATTACTTAATGCACATGTGTATTAACTGATCAATAACAAAATGTCAAAAAAAAAAAAATAGTTTGTCTACTCATATTACTGTTATTTTGCCTGTAGGTAGTCCTATTCTTATCGAAGCTATGAGTTATTCCACATATTGACTAGTGATTATTCTGCAGATAAACATAGATGTTGATTTACTGATTAATTAAAATCGTGGATAGATATAAAAGTTATCCAAATAATTAATAGAGAATATGTATACTAGCTAAATTCAGGACATTATAGTAATTATACTATGATAGCTGCATTTCAGTTGCATTATCTATATACTACAGAATATATAGGTGCAGACTACCCAATATTATAATTTTACCCCTAAATTAATAGCTGATCACAATGACAAAGATGCGGCTAACTATCCAAATCTAAGAAGAAGCAGCAATTATTATAATTAAAGCATATGTATACATACCGAAATCATTGGTTCATTATTCACATATCTATCCAGTTGTATAGTAAGTATCTGACTTTCTTTTTATGCATACAACATCAGAAAAACATATATAAAAGGGTAGTAACATACATTTCATCCTTACTAGCTGATTTCTTTTTCATATGAAGATAGATACATCCAACAACAATGAAAAGAATCGGAAATGTCATCATCAACATATTGGTACCTGTAACATCATCAATGCACATATGCACACAAACAAATTTATATCAGTTACCATAGTGTTAGCAAGAAACAAAAGACACTCAAAAAATTCCTTCTGACCTGAACAGTATTATACTCAACTGACCACTACACCAAACAACCACCACTTCAATACATCAACCTCCCACTTCCATGATTTTCATCCAGCACCAAACACCAACCTGCATAACAATAAGTCAGAAACATCAACCAGTATCACTGCCTCAACCTACAATTTTGACCACTCTGAAAAGCATAAACCAATACAACTCATCCACACTTCCTCACTTCAAAACTTAGAGAACAAGTAATTGAACACCCGAACAACTCGGAAAAATGAAAACTGTCTTCACTGCTATAAACCAAACTTGAAACTTAATGAAACCAAAGCAACCTCAACCCAAATCTGTACCTAAGACAATCTTCAACGTATTGTAGTTTGCAATGACCTAAACCTCAACAATCAAATAGGCTGGTGATTTGGAATTTCCAAATTTTGTTCTGGAATTTTTATCAAGGGGATTTCTAGCTAGCTAAATTGTTTTGGTAGATATCGATTGAAGAAGAAAAAAACCATTTTTCGAATTGAATTAGAGTTGCGTGTGTTTATTGCTTGTGAGGGCTTTGAAATTTGAGATCTATAAAAAAAATAGACCTACCAGAGTTCAAATCGAAGGGGGAACAAATTTCTGCTCTCAGATCCAAGCTAAAACTTACCAGCAGGTTTTAGAAATTATGCTAGCCGTATACAAGAGAGATCTAACCAGTGACTTCAGGACGAAGGAGAAAGTAGGCAGCTGAACAGCGAACCGGAGCACGACGACGCGAAATGGAGAAATTCGCAACTCCAGCAAAAGCTAGGGAGGAGTCAGAGGGTGACGATGGTAATATAGAAAATATGGAAATGAGGTACCGAATATAAGAGGAAAATGGATAAGGAGGAAAATGATAGAGGCGGTATTGTTGCAACCATTACGATTTTTGATTTGGGTAATTAGTTACAACCATTATGATTTTTGATTTGGGTAACTAGGAAATTAGGGTTTTGAAAGTCCTGTTGGAGAAGACGAGAGAAAGGTTTCGTGGTGACCTAATTTTTTTTGGCTTTTGAATTCATAAGCGGTCTCGCTGTGAAAAATCAATCGAAAATTTGTGAATGCGCCAGAATATCGAATTTGGAGCCAAAATAAAACTTATCATAACAACTACAAAAGGAAATAGTTTTTTATAACTAAATTTTAATTGTTACTTCTTAACAATTGATACTAATTATTTCTTCTTAGGCATTTATCATTAATATTTAGTAAAAACTAATTGTAATTAATTAATTCTTAATTATTTTTAATTACCATTTATTATTAAATGTTGTTAATTATTTAGTTATTAATTACGAATATTGAAATTCAATACATCCATATTTTCATTTAGCTATTAATTATCAATTATCGTTTATTTATTTATTATGAATTTGTTAATTATTTATTTAATATTTAAACATATTCATATTTTACAAAATATTTATTAATTATCAATTATTTATTTATTATATAATTGTATATCAAATAATAATTATTTATTATATTATACTAATTACTTATTAAAATATAACTCAGTATTTACTAATTTTTATTAATTGCTTTTTATTTCATAACTATAACTGAATGTTAATCAAATGTATGTATATATATATATATTAACTATTATGCTTATACTTCTTATATTATAAACGAATATTACTTGGAGGAAAAGTAATTTTCAAAAGTACGTTTTTTGCAACTGACTTACATGTTGCAAAAAAATTACAGTTATCGCAAGTGGTAAAGACAATTGCTAAATATATATTTTTTGCAACTAGTTTGAAAGTGTAGTTGCAAATAATATTTCTATTGCAACAGGAGTGGAAGTACAGTTGCTAAAAGTATGTTTTTGCAACAGGCCCGAAATCACTGTTGCGAAAATATGCATTTCGCAACAGGAGTATAAAGCCTGTTGTTAAATCTTATCTATTGCAACAGACACGGAAGGTCTGTTGCTAAATACCATTTACTGCAACTGTCATTTGTCGCCTGTTGCAAATAGCTAGTTGCAATAGGGTATTTTTCTTGTAGTGCGCGGGTCTGAAGGAAGAGAAGGGAAATGCGACAGAAATTACTTTTTCCGCATTAAAAGATAAAATTACTATCCTACCTATACGAGTTTGCGGTAACTACAGCGCTATTACAAAATATCACGGTTATAAGCATTATAGTACTTTACAACGGTTATGACCGTGATTAAATGCTAATGCTTATAATTGTTAGAAGCGTTGATCAAAAAACTATTACAATATAGCCATTTTGGTGTTGTGGAAGCGTATACACTCTACCATGTTTACCTTGTCATACCTGCCTTTTATGATGTTATCTTTCTCATCCACTTTATATGTCTGTCATGACACTTTTACTTATTTATTTGTTAAAAGTAACTGGACTCACCAGACTTTATGTCTGATGCTTTTTGTTTCCTCTTCTTTCTTCCATTCTCCTCCCAAGTTCTCAGGGTGGGAATACTCAAGCTTGATCAGGATTCTGCTATCATTTTGCTGGAGCTACATAGTTGTATTGCTCAAACTCTTATCTTTGCTAATATGGCTATGTTTTTATTTGGGGATTATGCTTCTTTTATTTTTGTACTCTGATGTTTTAAGTGCAAGAAAGAAGTGCTGATGATGTACTGGGTTAACATATTTTCAGACATATGATGTTTTGAACCACGATGCATTATGATTAATAAAGTTTTTAATTCCGCTATTGTTTTATATCTGTCTAATAATGTTTCTGTTTTTGTTTACCTATAATGCTTCACGAAACTTGATACATTCTCTTAATGAGTGACATTAACGGACGTGGGGTGTCACACTTGGTATCAGAGCTGAAGTTTACCAGATTAGACAAAAGTTTTTGAAAATTATTTTCAAAAAGGTTTTGAAAGAAAGCATTTTCAAAGAAAGCATTTTCAAAAGAAAAGTCTGTTTTGAAAAACATATCGCCCAAAGCCATATGTAATATCTTTCGATCCTTTGTCTGAATCTCTTTCCTTTTTTTTCATCATATCTAGGGAACCTAATATTTTAGAAGACGTTACGATACCAGGCTGGTTCCGTAGGTATCTAGAGGCCACAGCGCCTGCCGGTGGTCAAGCTGACCATCCTCCCCCAGACGCACCTGTCGTTCCTCCTCCTTCTCATTCGCGTGCATACAACTTCTCTAAGATCCGCAAGGATTTCCGTTCTATGGGAGAAAAGCCATTCCATGGAACCGAGACGTTCGCATGGGCAAGAAATTGGCTCAAGGAGATAGAGGACTTGTTTGGAATTTTCGATGTGGATGATCGTAGGAAGACTCGCACAACACCAAAAAGGCCATATTGTAACAGTTTTTCGATCCAAATTGGTAACAATTATAAACGTTAGAACTTGCTAACAGTTATTACCATTGTAAAGCGTTATCACGCTAATAACCGTGATACTAGTCGGTGGTATCGTAAATAGAGAGGGTAGTTGAGTAATTTCATCTTTTAGCATTGAACCCTAATTTCTAACGCATTTTACTTCTCTATCTTCAGATCCGCACCTCATCTCATCCAATTCCGTCTCCAAAAATTTAGTTGTCGATTACGATATCACCGCCTCACCCACACCACATAGATCTAATAAGGAACTAGTTCCTTTGAACGAGAACGGAAAGTCGATTCCTCATTCGTCTTCGTTTGGTTGTTCACTGCGGCATCGCTATAGATCGACTCTGGTATCTTCCATTCAATTTCTAAGTTTTGCATTTTCATGTTGCTTTAATGGCTGTAGGCCGTGTATTTCCATGTTGCTTTAATGGATGTTTTCAGAAAAGTTTCAGGGATTTGATTTGCTTAGACTTCGGCTTACTTTTCAATTAAGATTTTTGCAGGTCCTTGATGAGTCACCTGTTTCGATTATGCGTATTTGTGCTATTTTGAATTTTTCAATCAGTTGGTGTAACTGTTACCCTTGGTTTGAATTCCAATTCTTACTTCCACATCTGTTTGTTCTTCAATTCAGAAATATACTATTTATCATTTCTTATGAAAAGTATGTTATTTATAATTTTCATTATATAATCCTCATTATGTGTTGTATACTGTGATGTACATATTCTAAGGGATGATCAATTATACCACCGATTATATCTACCCAATTCATGTTATGTTATGCTGGCTCTGTCCGAAATTATGCCTAATATGTATTCGTACTGCTGCTTTTTATCTGGAAAAAAAGCTAAATGCATACTCTACTGCCACCATCCCTATTAGCTATCAGCAACAACAATATGTCAACTCTACATGATTTACATACTCTAATCAATTTTCAAATAGCTTCAGATTATATAACTTGAGGAACTAATCAAAACAGTAATGACTTGTTTTGCATGTTCTGATGTCATGTGATTTTTGCTCCTATTGAACAAAGATTCTTGATACATGGATTATTGCTAATTCCAGTTCTTAATTTGTACAATTTGTTCGGGCGGAATTCTGCCAGTTTACCATCTAGCTCGTGGTTTTGGATCTTTTCTAAATAGTTGGTTAGTCAAGTTAGAGGTGAGAATTATAATCTCAAGTTTTGTTTTTAGTGTCTACTGATCTATTGTAGTTATGCATAAATTCAGATATCATATAAGCTTAAAGCATAAGCTCTGTAGCTTATCTATATTTATCTGGATAAATATGTGTTTATATGTACATACGTGTATGGATATGCATTAACATTAGTTAAAGTCTTATATAAACTAAGGATAAATATGGACATTGCTGTTAGACTATTAGTTAATGACTTGAGCAAGATGGTAAGGGTACTTATACACACACCCAAGGACTTGCCTACTTCAGGCCTAGTTAGACTGTTAGACTTATAAACTAAGGTCTATTGTTTTTTTTTTCTTTTTTAATTTTGTATACTGAGTATTTATAAATTATGTATTTTTTAATTTTGTATTATGCCGTATTTATAAATTATGAGAAGGCATAAAAAATTATTTTGTTTAAGCAGTAATTATTTATTTATTTTTTGCTATTATGAACTTTCATCATAAATTTTGTATTATACAGTAAGTTATTTTTATGTTTCCTCGTAGACATCTTATCATAAAATAATTCTGAACTAGAATCCTCTTATATTTGCTATGATATCTTGGAATTCTGGACTACAACATATTTTCCATGCATAGTCTTTTTCTTAGTATTTCCAGGCTTGTATTAAATCATCATAAAGTAATGCATTTTTTTTATTCTGATCCAAGTAACTTAATCTCAATATTTCCATCCTATAATTTAGCTGAAAAAATTACATACTATAAAATGTCGATATTTCCATCCTTCAATAGTCTAGTGCTCATATCGAAGATAGTTCTTTTCCAATCGATCCTTTTGTTGATTCAAACAATGTCAATTTCCACCATTTATTTTATGAATCAAATGGTTCTTTTTCTGATGTTAGCTGTATGCAAACTCATAGGAACATATCAGGCTTATTGTCAGACAAGGATATCAATGCAAGAAGTGTTGATGAATTTTATCTGAATGTGGGAATGCCAATGTACGATAGGAACAATCAAGTTGCAGTGGAGCATTTACATTTGAATCCTCATTCTTCTGCTAATTACTTGCATGGAATCGGGACTCATAAATCATTTCTTGTTAGCAATGATTTCTGTTTCGCACCTGTTCAGAGCGACGAATGTAATGATCAATACGTTAGCATGGATGGCAAGATCAAACTAACAAATAAAACCAATGTAGTGAAAGGGCAATGGCCGCCTGAGGAGGATCGGTAATAATTGAATATCCTTATTTGCTTCTTGAGTATATAAATTTTGATTAATGGTATAGCTGCATAGATTGCTCTCTTTCTTTCTTATTCTAAAATACAGATGATGAACTAACTTGATGTGATAATTTAGTAACCAATATAACCATCCATTTCGCAGTTTGCTGATTGAATTGGTGAACAATATGGAACAAAAATGTAGTCATATATAGCTCAAATGTTGCATGTTAAAATCGGAAAGCAATGCAGGGAGAGGTGGCACAACCATTTGAGACCTGGAATCAAGGTATTTACCGTGTACCTTTTAGTTTGAGTTCAATTTAATTTTCTTTAATGTTCAAAAAAAGAAAAAGAAAAAGACAGTTGTCCATAATAGACATCAATCAATCTGCATGTCTATTATACATAGCTGCCGTAACTTTCCTTTTCTTCTGTTTCACCTTAATTTATGTCATGTTCGAGCATTACCTCAACTACTGTGTCATGAACCATACATAGGACTGAATAACTCACTGGTTTCTAGTTAAATTGTATTGCTTAATTTGCTTTTGTCAGTGATAATGATGTTTGTGTGGTTGTATTGTAACCATTTATGCATGGGTTGTGGGCGTTATGATTACGAATTGAGTCCACAACCACTTTCATAAAAACTAATCATGTTAATAATGAATAGTACTAGTTGAATAAATGCATTTATCACATAAACATTTCATACTCATTTTATAGAATGGTACTATTTGTTAGATAATTTGTTTTCTGGTTTTAGTATTAGACTTGAAACAAAAACTTATTTGAATTTTAAGACTCACTGGAAATTGATTACAAAAAGTAGATCCGTTTTTACTAAGTCGACATGTTATATATCCTGACGTTGAAAATGCAAACAAGCACAGGCTTTGAAACAATAAATTTACGCAAGTGAGAACAATAATTTTTTTGTATGCCCACTTTTAAAAGTGTGCTAGCGCAAAACATGATCCATTGAATCAAATCTGTTTTTATAGTAAGTTTCAATGGGGGCAATAATTAGGTTTTACTCTGCAAAAACAGTAAAAATTGTCGTCATTATTATATTATATAAGTTTCTAACATGCCATATTTGTGTGTAGTTTTGAAGTTGTAACTATATATCGATTATGGCTTCAAAGCATTACATGAAAAGTTTAAAGTTTTTCCAAGAACTAAACACACTTGTAGCAAGCTGGAGATACGTGGATATGTTAATGGTTCATGTCCACACATGCCATACATGTTACGCAGCGCTACACAAAACAGCTATATTTTTTTACACATACCGAATTGCCAGCTAGAGACATACTATATGATATTCACTCTCACAATCATATCCTTGGAAGTTAAGAAGTCTTATATTATATATTTCATTGATAATTTTCTTCCATAATCAACCTGAGCCCTTCTGTCTTCCTACAAGCATTCAAGATTTTTTATCAAGATTTTTTCTTTAAAGCAGACTGAAATTATGATGTTTACTCTCATAGAGTATCAAGTGATCATGCATAAAGCTGATAATAATAACTTACAAGTATGTTTATAACCTCAACATCTGCGTAATTAATAATAGAACTAGCACGGCTGCAACTTGCACCATCTCCTTTTCCTTGTTGCTTGTACTGAAGCCAGGGACAGTGAGACCACTGCACATTGCAATGTCGCTTTCAGACAATTAACAATAAAAATCGATGATCATTATAATCTGGCATATTTTTTTAAGGAGAGAATATCTATACTGGTGTTTTTATGGTTGCATACATTTTTTGCTGCTGCGCTGAAGGCTTCTTATGGTTGATATGTGGTTCTTTTGCCTTGATCCTCTGGATCTCCTCTCTCCAAGAGGAGACAAACAAATCAGCCAGGTTTGATTTTATAACATAAATTTTCACCTAGCTAGTTGAAGCCAATGAAGAGGCTGTATTTGTTATGTATTATTAATATGCCAGTAAACAAGACTTCTTTGTACATGCTATAGTTATTGGAAATACTGAGATTATGTTGTAGATAAATTACTTGATGAACTGATTGTTAATGCATTACTTTATAATGATTAAGTTACATACTATAGTTACTTAGTGATGATTGTAGGATGAAAATATTGAGGATAGCTGAAAAAAGCACATATTATAGTTACTTTTTTATATTTCCATCCAAGTACATACTATGGTTATTAGTAAACAAGACTTCAAATTGTTATATGTCTTTTTTTATTACTTACTATTAATCTTTCCATTTTACAATTTTGCTGAAAAAACTATGTTGTGGACTATAAACTAAACGCGTAAAATTTGTAACATGTACAGGTTTATTACAATAAAAGCTAGTAAATCAAATGATATGCTCAAATTTGAAAACATTGTTTGGAACATTGGATGAGCAAGATAAGAACTGGCTCCACCACAAATATTTACTTAATTTTACGTCTAACTTTCTGGTTGAGAATACTGAGCAGTTGACAGCTTGATTTATGTGTCTATACTCATTGGAAGTCTGAAACCATGGGCTATCATGTGTAATTTTGGTAAACTCGAAATGCAATTAGTTGGTAGCATATGTATATTTGCACCCAAAGAAAAAAAAGATAATGATTTGTGACCTAGTAACTTTGCATACATGCTGGACAAATGCTTATTTCCCTTTAAAACAAAATATAATTTATTTTATATTATATTCCACAGTATTTTTTATTAATATTTGTAAACTTATGATGCTTTAATGTCTCAAAATGTTATTTGATACCTGGTTAAGTAATTCTACAAAAAATACAGGAGTTGCTTCATGAAAAAAAAACCCGATATCTATGGCATAGGCTGTATCACCCAAATATAGTGCAGTTTCTTTATCTATTAAAGATACCAGATCCCCTAATATTTGTGACAGAGTATATAAGAAAGTAGTTTCTATGTTATTCTTTGATGATGCTACATAATTTACATCTATAAAACTAGATTATAAAATTACTATTTGTATATTTTTCCAGTGTAAGGGAACCTTGTTATAGTTAAGTTAGCTTATGCGCAAAATTATGATAAGATTACCTCTGCATTTAAGTCCGATTTCCGTTGGCCATTTGAAGTAGTTAGGCTTTGTTGACTTAAATCAGATAATAATTTGTTCTTGAAAAAGAAATCTTTTTGTTGGCCACACCACTCCTAGTAATAACGAGATCCTTCATGCTATACATGTATTTGACGTATAATAGAACTGCACCTCTTAGTCTTTGTTTTATTACTTATATATTCCATCGCCCTTCTTGTAGTTTGTAGTATATAAGAAACAAATGCATTTTTATGATCATGTAGATGATATCTAGCCCATCCAAGAACACCAACAAAACTGGTGTAGTTGATCCATAGGTCTGTCCAAAAAATAGGATTAATGCCATTAAATATCACTCTTTTAATACAATGTAAACAGCTAGCTATACACAAGTCGTGAAATATTTGCATAGGTCTGCCCTTTTTCTATTTCTTTCCGTTGTACCAACCTTATGAATTCCCTGCCAAATGTTTAGCTATACACATTAGTTGTCCATTATTTTGGTTAATTATTCTGTTTTTATTAAGCTTTACATTAATGGAAGTTCTATACACATTAGTTGTCCATTATTTTGTTTAATTATTCTGTTTTTTATTAAGCTTTACATTAATGGACGTTTGTAAGCTTTTTAGTGATAAGTAAAGTTTGGCTTGGATCAATTGTTATTCAGTACTTCAAATAATGCTAAATGTTTGAAGTAACTTTACTATTTGATGACATACGTAGGCAAATGTATTACTTACATATTATACAAGTAGACTTGCTTGGCATTTTTTATATACTTTTGTAAATGTGAATGTGACCTGTTCAAATATTTAAATATATAACCGCTCTCTGTACATTTTTGCATGTTTACTACTCATTAAATGTAAATTTTTTGTTAATCAATTTGTCTAGTTAACCAATCTGTACATGCCATGCCTTCTAAGCAAGTCCACCTACTAGTGACAGGTTCATGATGGAAGACAGTTGGAGGAATTGGACTAAATTACCATCCTTGCGAGCGCCTGCCCTTAGATTTATGATGAAAGAGGAATGGTCCTTTACAGCTAGCAGCAACCTGCATGTTCAAAACAATATGGATGACAATGATGTAGCACCCTCTAAACATGAACTCGGTCAGTCGCGCCAGCAAACAAGCACAATTCGAAAGTCGAAAACTAAGGTACTACAACTATACAGCTAAATTATACGCTTTTTTCCTTATGTGTTTTATAAACTGAGGTACTACTCCTTCAACTGATCAGTTCCGAGAATGATCCAAGTAAGTTGGTTAACTAATCATGCATGACATGAATTGATTATCCTTCCAGTTCAATCCAGTCGGATCCTCACAACATGAAAACAATAATCAACCCAACTTCTTAATGTCAAATATTTTACATACATATTAGATATCACTGTTTTTTTTCATGGTTTGTTTTCCATGCAGTAGACAAGCTCCAAACATTTTGCCTACTCAAAACCTGCCATATCCACTGCATAGTTTCAAACCATTAAAAAAGTGAATGTTTAAGGCCTTACCCATATTATTAGCTATACTGTTAAATCAACCATTCATAATATCTAAATCTAAAAATATGCAAATAAATCACAATGCTTACATATTAAAAGTCAGTTTGAATCTGCTAAAAATATAATTTTATTAGTTATTTTGAAAACAAAAGTTTTGACACTAAAAAGTAAAAGATTTTAAAAACAAAAGTTTCTTTCCAGTTTCCAACTGTCTGAGTACATCTATCTATCTATCTTTTTCAACTAAAAACAAGAGTATACAACTATTAACCAACATCTATCTATCTTTCTTTTTCAGTCATACTTACCATCTGAAACTCCCAAAGGACTTGTAGACTTGAGGAAAAAGGAACTTGAGAACATCCGTGGCAATGATCTCGGTGATCCAAAAGCGTATAATATGGCAATAATAACAATGTTCTTCAAACGTATTTACAAGTTCGCCTACTATTGAGTACTATTCGCCAAGTTGTTTGTGATTGTGTAGATTTGACTATTTGAGCATATTAAAGACAATATAACTTATGCTACATGTTGCGTTTAACCATGGTTGTAACTTGCACTAAACATATAACATGTAGCATATTGAAAGCCATCAGTGTAATCAATTTAAATTTCAATTTAGACTTGCACTTACCTCATCTACTGTTGTAGGTTTGCTTATGATGTTGATTCATTAACGATGGACGGGAGTTGAAAGACTAAATTTAGAAGATATGTAGAAGCATTGTTTTAAAATTTGATATGTATGTTTGCTGTATTAAATATGGTGTATTATTGAAAAATTATAGCCAGCATGGAATATATATCTAGTTCTATGAATTATTAATTGTATTTTGTATGTAACCGGTTTCAATATTTCTTCATATATAAGCATATATTACTCTGTGGTATAACATTTTTATGTATATGCGTGGTTTACCAGTTGTTTTCTATATATGTTTGCACCTTGATTCAGAATGGTTTTTATTGTTAATTTCATATTGTAATTAATCATGGTAATAAGGGTTATAACAGAGCATGTTTGTCACAATATTAACCATTGGTATAATCATGGTTATAACATTTATAACCGTTAGCACATCAATATAACTAGCACTTATAATTGTGAGTAGACTATGTATTTATCACGGTTATAACCATTGGAATAATCATGATCATAACGTTTATAACCGTTAGCACTTCAATATTACTAACACTTATAACCGTTAGTAAACTATATATTTCTCACGGTTATAATCGTGATCAAATCCATCACTAAAATTACCCACGCGTGCTGGCTTAACGGGTATAACCGTTAGCAATACTATTCCTCACGGTTATAAGTGTGATAATTGGGCTTTTATGGTGTTGTGTCGGCTAGCCACCGGGCTATTGAAAGATGAAGCTTCATTCTGGTGGGGAGTAACTCAAGCGGGGCGTCTGGTGGAATCTTGGGATGATTTTAGGTAGAGATTTGAAATGAAGTTTTTTTCTTAAGCTGAGAAAAGCATGCAAATGGAAAGGTTCTTGGCGCTCAAATAAGGAAACATGGCTGTTAAAATATATGTTAACAATTACAACCAGCTAGCAAGGTTTGGATTGGAACTGGTAGATACTCCGCATATGAAAGCTTTGCTGTTTGTTAAAGGGCTAAATGAACCCCTTCATGGGTTAGCTATGTCCCATATTCCAATAAGAGCAACTTTTGAATGGCTTGTTGATATGGCCTTTATGCATGAGGAAGACAAAAGCGACAAGAAGGAAGTTAAAGTTAAGGAATCACAAAACAAGAAAGTATGGCCTAAGAAAGGACAGCGACAATAGCAACAGAAGAAGGGCGAAAAGAATGACAAGTCTAAGGATAAGAGGAAGTGTCACAATTGTAGGCGAGAGGGTCATTTGATCAAGGACTGCAAAAGAAGGAAGAATTCTGGCTTTAGTGGTGGAGAGGTCGGACACTTTGCTAAGGAGTGTCCGAAGAAATAGGGACAAGCTCAAAGGGAAGGTGCTTCTGGAGGGCAGGTGCATGCTCTTGCGACCAGTGATCCAGATAGAGGTAGGAAAATTTCTGTTGAAGGTTTGATTTCTCTTTCCAGTCATCTTGTTAGAACTCTTTTTGATTCTTGTGCTTCACATTCATTTACATCTAGTTCTGTGGTTGAGTCTCTACACCTAAATACTAGTATGGTGGTGGATCTCGTAGTTTCCTCAAACCTCATTGGTGGTTCGGCTCATTTGTCCATGATTTGTCGAGGTTTAAGAATATCTATGTTAGGCGTCGAATTTGAGTGTGACGCGTATGTACTCAGTTTTATTGGAGATGGTTTGATTTTAGGGATGGATTGGCTAACCATGTATGGTGCCATTCTAAATTGTGAGAGGAGCGTCGTTAGACTTTTGACTTACCGTGGGAGGACCCTCGAGATTTCTTATGACCCGCAAGGGTCTGTCATGCTTAGTTTCCTAGAGTCTCTAGATGCATCTATTGATGATCTGCGATCTGTGCCGGTAGTCTGAGATTATCCTGATGTTTTTGGCGAGGTACGGGGATTACCTCCGAGGCGCGAAATCGATTTTCATATATATTTAGAGGACAATGCAAAGCCAGTTGCATTACATGTGCGCTATATGGCTCCAAGGGAAAGGAGGGATCTTAGCAAGCAAGTAGGGCAGCTACTTGAGAAAGGGTTTATTAGGCAAAGGATATCTGAATGGGGTGCTCTAGTAATATTCGCGACTATGGCAGATGGTTCACTTCGCTTGTGTGTAGACTATAGGGAGTTGAATAAACTCACTAAGAAGAATAGACACCCACTTCCAAGGATAGACGTTCTATTTGACCAGCTTATTGGTGCCTCGGTATTCTCTCAGTTAGACTTGGCTACAGGGTTTCATCAGTTGAGGGTGGCAGAGGACAGTATAGATAAGACCACTTTTAGGACTCCAGACGGTTTTTTTAAATGGCTCATTATGCCTTTTGGGTTGACGAATGCACCAGCCTATTTTATTGATCTGATGAGTACGGTGTTTCAGGAGTTTCTAAATAAATTTGTCGTGGTCGTTGTTGATGATATCTTGATCTTCTCAAAGAGCGAGGAAGATCCTGCCCAACATTTGAGAGAAGTTTTGAAAACTTTATGGGCGCATCAACTTAAGGTAAAGTTCTCCAAATGCCATTTTTGGAAAAAAGAGGTGAGATTTCTAGGGCATGTGGTTTCCAAAGAACGGATAACAGTTGATCCCACAAAGGTAGTTGAAGTTCAAGATTGGAAAATTCCGAAGAATGCAACGGAGGTGAGTCTTGGATTGGCAGGCTATTATAGGAAGTTCATTAAGGACTTCGCAAAGATATCATCCCCACTCACTAGGCCGACGAAGAAGAATTTGGCGTTTTCATGGGATATACATTGTGATGTTGCTTTCCAACGATTGAAGAGGGCTCCGACAACAACCCCCATCTTAGCCTTGTCCGATGGGAACAAAGTATTTACAGTTTACACTGATGCATGTGGTACAGGGATTGGTGTAGTTCTGATGCAAGAGGGAAAGGTAGTATGTTATGGAGGTAGACAGCTAAGGGTTCATGAGAAGAACTACCCTACCCATGATTTAGAGCTAGCAACCATAGTATTCGCGCTTAAGACGTGGCGTCATTATTTGCTTAGAGAGAAGTTCGAGTTGTACACCGATCATAAATCCCTTAAGTACTTGTTCTCACAGAAGGATCTTAATTTAAGGCAACAAAGGTGGATGGAGTTCCTACCTTCTTATGATTTCTGAGATTGCTTATACCCCTGGCAAGGGTAATGTAGTGGCAGACGCACTGAGTAGGCAGAGGATGGCCTTAAGTCCTCTGTTTGTGGAGAGGAAAAACCTGAAGTTCATATCGACTTTTGACTTTAAACCCTCCACCGAGTTTTTACCTGGTTTGTTTGGATCGCTAGAGATACGACCTACTCTTATGGATCAGATAGGAGCTTCGCAGCGAGATGATCCACAAATTTCAGACACCTTGAATAAGCTCAGTAAAGGGGAGACTTCTAGTCACCTCAATAGATATTCCATAGATGATAAAGGGTGGTTGCGACGAGATGGAAGTCTTTGTGTTCCACAAACTAGAAGTTTGTTAAAGGCAGTCCTAGAGGAAGCCCATCATTCTAAAATGACTATTCATCCAGGTGGCAATAAGATGTATAGTGATATGAAGAGGGTTTTCTTTTGGGCTGGAATGAAGAAAGATGTGGCAGAGTTTGTTTCTCAATGTTTGGTTTGCCAGCAAGTCAAAGATGAACAAAAGAAGCCCGGTGGTTTACTTCATCCTTTAGAGGTTCCGCAGTGGAAGTGGAGGAGCATCTCTATGGATTTCATAGATGGTTTGCCTAGATCAAAGAAAGGAAACACCAGTATTTGGGTTATAGCAGATAGACTTACTAAGAGCACTCATTACATTCCAGTTAAGACTAATAGGATGGAAGCATTGTTGACAACAACTTACGTTCATGAGATAGTCCGTCTTCATGGAGTACCTTCTAGTATCGTAAGTGTTCATGGCCTCATCTTCACCAGTGAATTTTGAAGGAGCTTGCAAGAAGCATTAGGTACACAGTTGTGTTTGAGAACCGCTTATCACCCGCAGACCGGTAGACAGAAAGAAAGGGTGAACATATTTCTTGAGGATCTTTTGAGGCTGTGTATCCTAGACTTCGGAGGGACTTGGGAAGAGCATCTTCCTTCAGTAGAGTTCGCCTACAACAACAGCTATCCAGCTAGCATTGGCATGGCACCCTTTGAAGCATTGTACGGACGACCCTGTAGGTCACCAACTTGTTGCTGGGAATCTACAAAAAGACTACTACTTAGACCAGATATGGTTAGAGAAACATCTGAAAAGATTGACTTATTAGACTGCGAATGAAGACCGCTCAAGATAGGTAGAAATCCTACGCTGACAAGAGAAGGATTGACATTGAATTTGAAGTAGGAGACATGGTTTTCATTAAGGTATCACCTTTGAGGAATGTATTTCGCTTCGGATCTATAGGGAAATTGGTGCCAAGATTTGTAGGGCCATTTCCCATAATAGAAAGGATTAGCCAAATAGCCTATAGGGTAAAGCTACCAGAGAGAGTGTCCGCTGTCCATGATGTTTTCCATGTTTCTCATTTGCGGAAGTGCTTGCATGGTACCGCGGAAGTAGTTGAGCCGAGTATATTGGAGGAAGTAGATGTAGAACGGGAGGCGACAGTTAGACGAGTTCCTACCTGTATTCTTGGATCAGAAGTTAAGAAGCTATGCAATAGAGAGGTCAAGTTGATGAAGGTTCAGTGGGGAGATAACCCAGAGGATGCAACTTGGGAGACCTAAGACAAGATTCGTGCTTCGTACCCTTTTCTTTTCGAGGGTATGTTCTTAAGTTCCTTTCCAAAGATTTTATTTATGCTTGTTTCTATCATCTAAGTATGTCCTATCGATCGAATCTTCTACCTTTAGGTAGGAATTCCATGGATGTAAACATGTGTTCTAGACATGTTATGTTTGATGGATGCAAGTGGATGCACGTGTTTGCTAGTGGTTGCTCGTGGATGCATACACACACACATTAGGCACTAGATCGGCTCAATCACTCTCATACTGCATATGGGTATGTGTGCATTTTTCTTCTTTTAATGGATGGAAATGGATGTATCATCATATGGATGTTGCATTTGGACGAATGAATGTGCACCCATATAGGACTTACATGTTATAATAGGATTATTTGCGTACATGTTGGATTCATGGCAATAAAATATATTGCATTAAGGAGGTGATCGACTGAATCAGTAGACCTCCTGATCTTCGCATTAGTATAAGGACATATACACACACCTTTGCATATGTTTATATAAACATTAGAAATCTTTTAAGGAGAATGGATGCCTGTGATTGGTGGATGAGTAGATGGGTGAAGGATGGTAGGATACACATTCTTCTTAACTTGGAGATTTCGGGGACGAAATCCTTTGAGTAGGGGAGAATGTAACACCCCGTAATTTTAACAACACTAAAGAGGACAAATTAAAGAATAATTAATTTAATATTCAGAATTAAGGGAAATGGATTGCGCCATTACATCCGTCTCGAAATTCTGGTCAAGATAGACACTTGGTTTGCATAAAACAAACACCGTATAAAGAAGTCATTAAGGTTTGAAGTTTGTATACGTGCAAGATAATTATATATACGCATAACAATTCAAACCTATCTCGAAATCGGTTCAAAAATCAAAAATTGGGTGAGCGGAAAAAATCCCGCCTAGGGGTGTCGACCCTTTGAGGGGGGTGTCGACCAGTGGGTCGACCCCTCAAAGGGGAGGAGGGGTCGACCCACCTGTGGTAGATCTGCGCAGTTAGGATTTCGGGGGTTCAGCTATAAATATGGTCTCATTTCTCTAGTTTTCTCACACCAAAAATAATGGAGAACTAGATGTTGCCTCTGGCCAGATCAAATCCAGTCTTTTTCTTCTTATGCAATCAAGTGTAGATCTGTGATTCAACATCTGCTACTCTCATTCTATTTTTCTAGATCCAAACACTATGAGTTTAAGTTACTTTTAGATTTAAATAATTTAAAAGTAAAACACGACATGACTATAATTTGGATCTATGCTTGTGACTGCTTAAATCATATCATATCTGTTATAACTTTTGTGTCTATGATATTCCAACATGACTAGGATTTGGATCTTAACCTTTATCATGTCAGATCTACCTTTGATTATAGATCTAATTCACTGTTTAGATCACCTTATACCTATTCTATTATGTTCATGGCCAAATCAGATATATTGTTAGTTGGACATCTAAATCATTGTTTAGGTCACATCATGCCTATCCCTATTTAGCTAGAATTCAGGCCTATTGTCACCTGTTTATCCTATATGCTTATCTTGCCATTATGCCAATATATATTTATGCCATTACATGTCAACCTTGTTAGTATGATCATTTTTGTCCTTTTCCCTCCATCTTTTTCCCTTTTATTTTTATATAGCCAGGCTACCTTCGAGCCTAAGCATGCCGCTGAAATATGCGAATACGTTATATTGGGAACGAGGGGGAAACGATGAAAATTGGGTATAACTTGTAATTGGGAATTTGGGCATAACTTGAATAAAGTGTAATAATATGAATCTGGGGGCATATAGTTTATTATGAACATAACTTGGGAAAAGGGGCATGGAAACCTATAACGAGATAGGTAAATTTGGTTAATACTGAAAATGCCTAGGATTACAGTAATTAGAAACTGTAACCACGCCTAGACACAAGGTTATATTACACTTGTGGTGGAAGTCTGCCTGGAACTTCCCGGCATATCCAGCGACCACAAGTGGTAAATCTAATGTGAGGGGTCTAGGTGCGCAAACATGAGACGTGCTAAGACACAAGGTTAAGCCTGACTTGTGGAATAAGTTTGACCGGAACCGACTGGCATATCTAGCATCCACAAGTGGTAGGATTAATGTGGGAGGTCTAGCACATTATAAACATAAATGGACATGGTAATGAATTGGAATACTTAACCTAGTTGAATCCATAGGGATTGTATAAACATGAATTTGAATAGGGGTTAAGTAAACTTAGTTGAAACAGTGGGAGGGTTAAGTATATCTAGGTTGGGTGGGTAGTATTTATATATATAGGCCCATAAACTTAACTGATTGGGTTTATGTAATTAAAGACACCGATAGGTAAGCATAACCTGTGGAAATCCTAGAGGGGATGCAAGACAAAGGGGAGAGCTTGCATCATCTTGTGTGTGGGGCCCGTTTCAGTCAGTAACCCATATAACGACATCAAACGAGTACTCCACCCTAGGTTGGAGTCGGGGCACACTTACTTGGCTGATTGTAAGAGATCCAAATGTGGAGGACGGTGTGGGTGGCGCAAACCGACCGAGGTCATGTGTGTGTATTGTCCGGATAGATGGGGACAAGATGACCATGACACCTGTAGATATGGTTGTGCACATCATAAAAACGAAGGGTTTCCACTTTAGGAAGTGATACATCCTACTGTGGGGCCAGCACAGGGTATCTACGGAGTAGGGAGCCGATCGACTAGGGTAGTAGTTAGGGTATATTTAAACGTACGCCTAAGTCTACCATCTTATAGTTGTTGGGGATCATCTTGTTATAAGACACTAGTATTGGTGCATAGAGTAAAGAGTAATCATAAGAGAAGCGTATACACTCTATCATGTTTACCTTGTCATACCTGCCTTTTGTGATGTTATCTTTCTCATCCACTTTATATGCCTGTCATGATACTTTTACTTATTTATTTGTTAAAATTAACTGGACTCGCCAGACTTTATGTCTGACCCTTTTTGTTTCCTCTTCTTTCTTCCTCTCCCCCCCCCCCCCCCCAAGTTCTCAGGGTGGGAATACTCAAGCTTGATCAGGATTCTGCTATCATTTTGCTGGAGCTTCTTAGATGTATTGCTCAAGCTCTTATCTTTGCTACTACAGTTATGTTTTTATTTGGGATTATGCTTCTTTTATTTTTGTACTCTAATGTTTTAAGTGCAATACAGAAGTGTTGATGATGTACTGGGTTTATGTATTTTCAGACATATGATGTTTTGAACCACGATGCTTTATGATTAATAAAGTTTTTAATTCCATTGCTGCTTTATATCTGTCTTGTAATGTTTCTGTTTACCTATAATGCTTCACGAAACTTAATGCATTCTCTTAATGAGTGACATTAACGGACGTGTGGTGTCACACATATTCTCTTTTCATAAGTTTCTGCCACATATCAATATCATTTACAATATTTCATAGAAAAACAATTTGGTATTTTAAGACAATAAATCAGAGTGACTTGAGTACATATCAAGAGAATAAATAAAAACCCATATACTAAAATCAAACAACTCGTGTAAATATTCATAAAAAGGTTAAACAATGATTTATAATCACTCATTTCAAACCATAAATATTTTTGATATAAAAGTATTGGCTGCCTTTCTATCTAGGACTTAATGCCATGTATTTTTAGTGTGATTGCTCACCAAAAGCCTTCTTCATCTGGACTGGAAAATCAAAGAGCTTTGCCTTATTCCCATGCTATTCCCTTGTATTCAAATGTGTATAATATAAATTTTCTCTTAGTTTTCTGGGCAACCAAATTTTGCCTGTATACCCCTTATATTTATACAACTTTTTCCCTATGGTTTTATGTTGCCTAATGTCACTCTTACCCCCTGCAAATCATGCAATTTGCATGGACATTGCACTTATTATTTTACCCTATTTTCCTTTTGATGCTTGGGTTATAAGTGGTAAGACAGTGTCTGAATACTTTTCAGAAAGAAAATAAAGTAAATGTTTTATTTAAAACATTTTCCCCTTATCTCATGTCATTACAAAATAGTGACCTGGTTATAATAATTCCCTTTTCTAAATTTGCCTACACATACTCATAAACTTGTATAACTTATCTTACTATATACATGTATATGTTCCAGGCCTTCTTTACATTATTTATTAACCAGATTGTTTAATTTAACTCAATGGAGAATATGTATGTATTTATACCATATTGTCTTTCCAGGAATTATAGTTCTGCCATGTGCATATTCTTGGTTTATACATGCACGCACACACTTGCACACAACCCAAAACCCTATCAATTCCCATTTCAATCCAGTAAAACATCTAAACATGGTTAAAATAGTTTTACTAAAAAAATTGGGTCACTGCAGATACCCCATCTTTTAGGAATCGTGTACGCATAATTTTCTCATTCTTGTGTATAATTATCAACTTAATTCAGAGATTCTAAATTCTGATCAAACATATTCTTTTTTTCTTCAATTAAACAATTAATTTAAGCTTAGAAATCACACAACGTATGCATGAAAATAATCTCAAAAATTAAAGATACTTCTATTTTGCAAACAGCTTACGATAATTCACCCTAATCTTGTCTTCTACCTCCCATGTGATATCATTTGGATCAAAACTCCACTATACCTTCACACGTTTCAAAGTTTTCTTTCTTAATTTCTTCACTTCCTTAGCCAAAATTCTCACTGGTTCTTTCTCATAGATCAAATCTGGATTTATTTGAACGTGGGATGGTATTTCCAGAATTTCTTTCTTGTCATGAACCCATCTCCTCAATTGTGATACATGAAAAACATTATGCGTTCCTTGCATACCTTCAAATAATTCTAGTTTGTATGCTAAAGAACAAATCTTCTTTAGAATTTTATATGGTCCAATATACCTTGGTGTCAATTTGCCTTGCTTCCCAAATCTTAACACCTTTCTAATTGGTGAAACTATAATGAAAAAAAAGTCTCTTACCTAATATTCAACTGGTTTTCTTTTTCTATCTGCAAATTTCTTTTGCCTATCTTATGCAGCTTCCATTCTTCTTCTAATCAATGCAATCTTTTTAGTGGTTTCCTTCAAATAATCTGGTCCTAAAATTGCTCTATCTCCAGTCAAATGGTGCCATTCCTATGGTACTTTGGTGTAACGACCCGACTTTTTTCTCGGTTTTCACTGGTAATTAAAACATTCACAAAGACGGATTGTTAGGGGTACTTACACATTTGCATAAAATAAAAAGAACTTTTCCATTATCATTACAATATTATTACATCGGAGTTACGGGAGAAACATCAGAGTACATCGATTACACAGTGGAAGAGATACTAAGCTCAGTGGAAGAATATGCATGCTCCATGATATAATAGCTCCAGCTAAACTAGAATCCTGCATTAACCAACTCCAAGTCTAAACTGCAAACCAAACTACTAGGCTGCCCGTGCAAAAAATTATGGGTAATCATAGTTTAGGTGTGGGAACAATAAACTCCAGGTCAGTCATGGAACTAATGTGAGAACTCAAAAACAGTAGTTATTTAGGATTCATTTTAAAGTTGGGGTAATTCAACGGAATCCAAACATATTAATATTCATTCTCATTCGTTAAACTTATAATTCAAATAAAATATATTATATAACTAATCAAAATTATTAAATATACTTAGCCATATATATTTATGTCCAATTCAAATTTAAATTAAGTAATAAAAATTCTAATTTTAAATTAGTTAAAAATTCTGGATCGTTACATTCACCCCCTTAAAACTTTTCGTCCTCGAAAAGGAAAGGGAATCGTAACTACCCATTCGATATCTGTAGATTTTCAAAGTCAAGATTAAAATTCTTTATACCAAAGCTCTCTGTTCTTATAATGAATATACCGGGTAGAATATTCTTACACACATACTTACGGGCAACCATATCTACCATGTCCTCCAATGATAACTTCCAATTACCCTTATATTTAATTCACCGTTTAATGGACCAATTACTTATACTTAACCATTTACTGCTTTCAAAAAAATTCAGAACTATAAATTTATTCTCTTAGATCTTATCTTCCAAATTCAATGGTTATGAAACTTACTCCCTTTCGGTTCCCCAAATATACTATTATTCTTTATACGAAAAACTTGATCATCTCATAACTCAGCTTGTTTATACGTTTCAGTATAGGTAATTTCTTCATTCTTGCTTGCCAAAAAATTTGAAATTTAATTCACAAGGTATCCATTCTTACTTTAACAGTTCCTTTTATGACCGCAATATACTTTAGAACTTATCGACTGTCCAAAATTGCAGATTATTCCATATTTTAATTCCATACATTGTTTTATTTTGACTATCCACATTAATGATTCTAAATTCAAGGTTACAAAACATATTTTCTTCAAACTTTAGAGAAATCACTCAGATATATCTTTATTAACTACTTTAACCAATGTAGTTCTTA
Source organism: Allium sativum (assembly GCA_030737875.1). Classification (NCBI taxonomy): domain Eukaryota; kingdom Viridiplantae; phylum Streptophyta; class Magnoliopsida; order Asparagales; family Amaryllidaceae; genus Allium; species Allium sativum. The sequence continues at coordinate 775,373,258 of CM060912.1, forward strand.
ACCAAAATATCATCAAATATCTTATAGTCATATTGAGTTCTCAAGATATTTGCATTTTAAATTTAATCAGTTGGGGAGGACTAATTATCAAATATCCTGATTGATTAATTCCAACTTAGCCTTTGAATCATGCCCAAACTACCTTTTGTATTTGGATTGCTTTAGTAAATTACAACTGTACATATATGTCTTTTAATCAACTAAGAAATTCCGATCACAAGATGTCTGTGCTCAAGTTTTAAATTCCCAAATATTTTCGAAGACCCTTTTTCCTTTATATTGAAATATATTCTTTCAAAACCAATTCCAAAAATTAATTTTGAAGTAATTGCCAATTCTTACTCAAAATTTTGATTTGAGTTTTCAAACTATGTATCTTTTCAAAACCAATACAAATACACTTTTCTCATATACTCTCTTCTTAATTTACAGGTTTACCTAGTATAATTCTTACAACTCTATCAAATTTTCAAGATCTCGCTTACTTATTCAAATTCACATCAATTTACCCAACAATTTCAAACACTTATCTAAATGGGTTTAAGTATATATTGATGTTTTAATCGGAATCATATAGTCATCCCACTTTCGAAATTCGAAAATACATACTGATGATGATGCAGTCATGAACAGAATTATCTTCAGGCGACTAGAGCGTGATTCTTTATCTATCTAGTATACTCAAGACTTCGTATATATGTTAGCTAGGCGTATATTCAAAATCTTCCTTTACTCGATAGTCCAACCCCATCATCGAATACAATACTCAAACTCTTAATTTAATTTCTAACCATATTGATTATTTACTTTGGGGAAGAATTACCTTAACAAATTTGACCCAAGTTTATCAATATTTTGAAATGTTACCAAATACTGAAATTAAATCCAAAAGGCATTTATACTCAGATCATTTTCTAGATCAGTGGAAGGGGCTTGATTACCATGCCATAAGAAGTATTTTATGTGTACTTATAATCACAAAATGTAAACTTAACCTTAATCGTTTGATTAATTATACAGGTTATAATTAACCATATACTTTCAAAATACGTTTCTTTCTTAAACTATAATTTTTCAAAACTCATTTCATATTTTCAAATACGCTCTCTCAAATATAATACTCCAAAATCTCATTCTAGGGCATTGCTAACCCTATCTCTAATGAGAAATTATAACTCTGATGAGTCTTTCCTTTTGTTCAAATATGTTGTACCCCATTGCTTTGTATAAACCAAAGCTCTGATACCAACTGTAACGACCTAACTTTTTGCCTGGTTTTCACTGGTAATTGAACCAACTTAAACCATTCACAAAGACGGATGGTTAGGGGTACTTAGACATTTGCACAAAATAAAAAGAAGTTTTTCATTATCATTACAATAATATAACATCAGAGTTACGGGAGAAACATCGGAGTACATCGATTACACAGCGAAAGAGATACTAAACTCAGCGGAAGAATATGCACGCTCCAAGATATAATAGCTCGAGCTAAACTAGTATCCTGCTCCAACCAACTCTAAGTCTAAACTACAAACCAAATTACTAAGCTGCCCATGCGAAAAATTATGGGCACCTAGAGTTTAGGTGTGGGAACAATAAACTCCGGGTCAATCATGGGACTGGTGTGAGAACTCAAAAGCAGTAGTTATTTAGGATTCATTTTAAAGTTGGGTAATTCAACGGAATCCAAACTTATTAATATTCATTCTCATCCGTTAAATTTATAATTCAAATAAAATTTATTATATAGCTAATCAAAATTATTAAATATACTTAGCTATATATATCTATGTCTAATTCAAATTTAAATTTAAATTGAGTAATAAAAATTCATTTTTAAATTGGTTAAAAATTCTAGATCGTTACATTTGGTAACTATTATTATATGCCAATTCAGTCAAATGGAGATAATCTTCCCAATTACCCCCAAGATCCAATATACATGCTCTTAACAAGTCTTCCAACATCTTGTTAACCACTTATGTTTACCCTTTTGATTGAGGATGGTAAGCAATGCTCATGCAAAGCTCACTTCCCATATCTTCTTGAAAACTTTTACAAAACTTTGATGTCAAGATAACATCCCTATCACTCACACTTGTCTTGGGTTTACCATGCAGTCTCACTGTCTCCTTTATGAACATTTGAGCCAGTTTGGATGCATTCCTTTCTGACTTTATAGGGATGAAATGAGCTACCTTGGACAATTAAAATAATCAACCATTAACCATATTCTTGTATTTCCTCTTTTTGATCTAGGCAAACCATCTACAAAATCCATGGAGATATCCTTTCCACTGAGGTATGCTCAATGGTTGTAACAATCATGATGGCTTCTGTGTTTCTGCTTTCATCTATTGGCAAATATGCATTTTACCACAAATTCAGACACATCACTTTTCATTCCTATCCACCAATAATCCCATTTAAGGTTTTGGTACATCCTTGTATTTCCTGGGTGTATAGAGTATTTACTCATATGAATCTCATACAGTATTTCTTGATTTACTTATGGATTTTCAGGAACCCAAATTCTATTTTTGTTTCTTACATATCCATTTTGATCAATGTGCAAATTCAACACCTTCTCCCCTTTAGCCAAAAGGACTTTCTTTTTAGATATAATGGGGGTCTTGATTTTGCATATTCCCCACCTTTAAAACCAAATCAAATTGCAAAATTATTAACCTTAACCAGCCTCATTTTCCTATGCACCATGCACCTCCATGTGCATATCGCTATTTTCTTTTATTTACAAATCAGTAAGCAACAACAAATCCTTGAACTCTTCTATCATCAATTGTGACGACCGCCCATAACCCCTGCACTAAACAAGAGGAATAATGCGCTGAAAGGCGTGCCAGGCTGCTATAAACGATCATCATAGTAAGCGAACACATCGAAACCTGTCGTAGAACTCACAGCGCAAGGATAAAATATAATAGAACATATATAACAGGTGATAGTAATGAGGTATCATATAGCAAACTTTTGAAACTCTTTCAATATCCAGAAAGATTATCCAACTGATATCCAAGTTTGTACATAAGGCCTCACTACAACTCTCAAGCAACTCAAACAGCGTAAACAGAAATACTAGAAAGAATAAAACTGGTACGCCAGCCTCCTGCTCGTCATCACTCAGCTTCCTCGTATCACTAAGCTCCATTACCTGTAACCTGCTACTTAGTCTGCCCATCCACAACCGGATGAACAGGCCAAGGTAATAAGAGGAGACATAAAACCTTGAGTTAGACAATAGTCTTAGTGAGCGATAATACAGCTAACAAACTTCAACAAGAAAGCATATGAGAATGGGTAAATGAACAACTTATCTACCCACATCACCAGAGAAGAACTCAACCTTATCTTCCCCACATCGGACAGTGATAGCCTTTACCAAGCATTTCAACCATTAATCCATAGAAACCAGAACAACCATTTATCCATGGAAAACAGAAACAACCAGCAATAGCAATCATGGCATCGAGATTATATATCTCATGCAAATCATCCTAGTCGAATTCAACATTCCTCGAATACAAGCCCCAGAGGCCGAAACCAATATCAGACAAGCACTCAAGGAACATCTACTTCGATGTTGGATAACCCACGTGAGATGACACAAGCAAAACATCCAGCATGCATGACAGACTCTGGCTATCACCGCCAATCCTGCTTCGAAATCATCACTATCGTATGACGGCCAACCTTGCCATATGTCAAGGGCTAATGGTAACCTCAGTTCTAGCATGAACTCCATATGCCCAACCTTGGCAATGTCCAACCTTGACACTAGGCCTTTCCCCAACCAGAAAGACCCAGGGTACTCGACCAACAACCGGTCTTTTGGGCCTTTCAACGATACCCATCGTACCCCTGCTTTGAGCCTGCTAGAACTTACGACAACGATGACTTCTCGGCCTTCGCATCTCTAATCGTTCAACCTTGACGATGTTTCATAGCTCAAGCAACCTTCTCGAGCAGCCATTATCCACCGACTCACGACCTTTGAGTTGTCACCGCATTCGTTGTTCCACCTTGATCAACGAACACATTCACCACTTCGAGCCTTCCTACTTGAATCACCTCGAAGTCACGCCTTCACCGAACCAAAACACATCACTGCGCTGCGGCTAGGGTTCGGGGGGTTGCCCACGAAAAATATTTTTTTTTTCAGACCTTTTTGGTTCGTACCCGAAAACGTACTTTTCGAAGAAACGACCCTGTTAAAACCGACCAGCCTTGCTCCAGAACGACCAGCTAAAACCAACCAGCCTGCTCCAGAACGACCAGCTAAACCCGACCAGTATTTGCTTCCCATCCAAAACCGATCAAAATTTACTTCCCATCCTAAACCGACCAGGATTTCCAGAGCGACCAACTCCTCCTGAGCGACCAACTCCTCCATAGCAACCAGCTCCTCCTGAGCGACCAGCTCCTCCTGAGCGACCAGCTCCTCCTGAGCGACCAGCTCCTCCTGAGCGACCAGCTCCTCCTGAGCGACCAGCTCCTCCATAGCAACCAGCTCCTCCTGAGCGACCAACTTTGGACCGACCCCGTCAAGACCGACCAGATCCATTGGACCGACCAGGACCAACTCCATCCGACAGGCCAACTCCCTGACTTGCTCCCCAAGCCACAATATGACCGACCACCTCATTCCAGACCCTTCTGGACCGACCAGAGCCATCAGACCGACCAGCTTCGACCGACCATCTCTTCACGACCGACCCGACCAGCTCCAGGACGACCAGAAACCTGCACATCTCCAATTCGACTCTGATTTCGACCAAAACTTGGCCAAACGACGAATCCGACGAAACCAGCTTATCCGATTCATCCAAACGCAATCACAAACATGTTATGCAACCAACAATATCATCAATCTAACAATTTCCATCAAAACACATAAATTTCCCAAAACATGATAAGTGAATCATATGAACATAAAAACGGATCTAACTTGCATAATCTTGAGAAAAATCATAAAATTAACCATTTAAATTATCTAGATCAGATCCTAAGGTGATTCATATATAAAATGGACTTAGCATGATGTGGATCTAAGAAAAATAACATGGAAATGATGAAATTAACATCCTAAAACCCATATACTTGCATGAATCCGAATGAGAGATGTAAATCACTCACCAATTATCCAAATCTAAGCAAAAGCAATGAAAACACAATCCGGACAGCGAACACTTCGAATCAAACTCTTCAATCCGATGAATTCCCCCTTGAGACGATGTAGATCTAGCCTCTTATGGTGTAGATCTTCGATTTCCCTCCTTGGATTTTGGAATTTTAATGGTGGAAAGATGTTAGAGGAAGAAAGAGATCAAAGCCTCCCCATAAGAGAATGGAAAATGCCAACCTTTCTCCATACCCCTTACCCCCTATTTATAGTCTCCACCCACCCTCTAATGGGCCTTCTCCAAATCAGCCCATTAGCCTTCCAAAACCTGAACAGCCAACTGAAAAACCTTAAAACAGCGATTTCTCCCAAACCGCTGAACCAAATCCTTAATGTAACCACTCTACGGAAAGGGAATCATCAATTCCTTTCCAATGGCACAGGTCTCACCCTCTGATTCGACCTGAGTCAAAAGTTATGCCCAGTACAAGACTGACAGGGGCAAAATGGTCACAAACAAAATCGGTAAAAATTATGGACATGTCACACATCCCCATAAGCAACATATCAAAAGATGAGAATGATCCAACCCTCAGGGAATAAAATAAAAATATTTTACGATCTTCCAATACGTAAAATGCGGGCAGTTACATTCTCCCCCCCCCCCCCCCCCCTTAAGAATTTCGCCCCCGAAATTCCAAGCAAACACAAGCAACCACAACAATTCCGCATGCCTAACATCCATGAGAAAGCCAATTCTATCATCCAAACTAGCAACCATCAAACCATGCATCCATAGCCTTATCCTAGCACGCGGAATTCTATTAAACAACAACAAGATACAACGATATAACGATGATACAATCAAAGTATCCTACCGACGAAGAGTTCTGGATGAGTCGCCCTCATGCTCTCTTTCGTCTCCCATGTACAATCATCGCCATCTTCACTCCATTGTACCTTGACTAACTTAACCGTCTTCCTCCTAAGCTGTTTCGTGTCATTCCCCACAACACGAAGTGGCCTACGAGGTTTCGCAACTGCGGTCTCGAATTCTAAATCTTCATACAGTTCTGGAGATACCACCACATTCGAGTCGTGCACAAACTTTCGTAGAAATGACACATGGAAAACATTATGCATACTCGACATCTTCTCGGGTAACTCTAATCTATATGCGAGCTTTCCTATTCGCTCGACTATCGGAAACGGTCCAACAAACCTAGGAGCCAACTTCCCTTTACTTCCGAATCGAACCATATGTTTCAACGGTGAAATCTTCACGAAAACCATATCGCCTTCATCGAATTCCAAATCCTTACGACGCTTATCGGCGTAACTTTTCTGACGATCTTGGGCCGCCTTCATTCGTTGTCGAACAATCTCGATACAATCTGAGGTTTCTCTAATCATTTCAGGCCCAAGTACCAACTTATCTCCAGTTTCTGAATGAATTCGACAAGCTTCGCATCTTTCCTTTGGCTCTCACCAATCCTTTCGATAAGAGTAGGTCTTATCGACAAGCTTGCCAACATTTCAGGTTCCAACTCACACCTTGGCCTGAAATCGAACCTTGCCAAGTACTCGAGGCCCTTCCATTCCGAAAACATCGCTCCCAAACTTGCGTGTCTTCGACTCAATGCATCTGCAACTGCATTGCCTTTGCCAGGATTATAGGCTATCCCAAAGTCATACGATGCCAGAAACTCTAACCATCGTTGCTGCCGAAGATTCAAATCCTTTTGGGAGAAAAGATACTTCAACGACTTGTGATCCGTAAACAACTCGAATCGTACTCCCAACAGGTAATGTCTCCACATCTTCAGAGCAAACACAATCGCTGCCAACTCCAAATCATGAGTTGGATAGTTTCTCTCATGTGGCTTTAGCTGTCGACTTGTGTAAGCCACTACTTTATCCTTCTGCATTAGCACTGCTCCAAGTCCAGTACCACATGCATCAGTATATACCACCATCTCTTCATTCCCACTTGGAATGGTCAACACAGGTGCACTCGTCAATCTCTCCTTCAAGATTTCGAACGCTTGTTCACACTTCGCATCCCATGCGAACACTTGGTTCTTCTTCGTCAATCCTGTTAATGGTGCAGCCATCTTAGAGAAATCCTTGATAAACCTTCGGTAATAACCAGCCAATCCAAGGAAACTTCGAACATCCGTTGCATTCTTAGGTCTATCCCAGTCCTGGATTGCTGCAACTTTAGCGGGGTCAACCGCTATACCTTTTCCAGAAACAACATGACCTAAGAACCTCACTTCATCCTTCCAGAAGTGACACTTTGAGAACTTAGCTTTAAGCTGATGCTTTCGCAAGATCTCTAACACAACTCTCAAGTGCGTCTTATGTTCTTCCACATTTCTGGAGTAAACCAGTATATCATCCACGAACACAAGCACGAACTTATTCAACTGATCTCTGAATACTCTATACATAAGATCCACAAAATACGTGGGCGCGTTAGTCAACCCGAATGGCATCACCAACCACTCGAAAAATCCGGACGGTGTCCTAAAAGCAGTCTTTGGCACACTATCCTTAGCTACTCTCAACTGGTGAAATCCCGTTGCCAAATCCATCTGAGAAAACACTTTGGCTTCGTGAAGCTGATCGAACAAGCCATCAATCCTTGGCAACGGATACTTGTTCTTCTTAGTCACCTTGTTCAGCTCACGATAGTCCACACACAACCTTAACGAGCCATCTGCTTTAGTTGCAAACACGACTGGTGCACCCCACTCGGAAACACTCCTCCGAATGAAACCTTTTCCCAAAAGGTCTCTAACTTGCACCTCCAACTCTCGCTGTTCCTTAGGCACCATCCGCCTAAGTGGCATAACAATTGGTCTCGCACCCTCGACCAAATCGATCCTAAACTCGATCTCACAATGCGGCGGCAACCCTTTGACCTCGTCAAAGACATCTACATACTCATTAGCGATCAGCACTGATGATAGGTCTTCCTGTGGAATCCCAAGCGAATATAGATAACTCACGAAGACCCCGTCTTCGCGCTTACATCTAATCAACACTTTTCTCCCTTCCACATCCCCGACCCTCACCTCTAGCTTCTCGCAATTCACCCTTGCCGCATATCTCTTGAGCCAATCCATGCCCAAGATGATCCCATACCCAGCGAAGTTAAGAACAAAGCAATCACACATAAAAGAGCAACCATGACTCGATAACACTAAACCACGGCAAACCATGCACAAACTGGACGAACCCCCAACTGGATTAGTCACGATCAATGGTCTATCACAAATCTCGGGTTCCAAACCCAAGCGACAAACAAGCTCAATGCAGATGAATGAATGTGATGCTCCAGTATCAAACAACACTCGAACTGAAACACCGTTAACGGAAAAAGTACCTTGCACCATGACACCCTTTCCCTTCTCCTCTGCAGTAGGAGCTCTTGAAGAAGATGGCACCGCATCCAAAGCATATGCCTTAACAATCTGCTTACCCTTAGCTGATTCCGGACAATCTTTCTTCTCATGCCTAGGCTTTCCACACTTGAAGCACTTCTTCTCAGCTTTGGGATTCTTACACTCATTCGAATAATGTCCCTTCTGTTGGCAGTTAAAGCAAAGCACCTCACTCTTGGGTTTCTTTTGGCCATCCTTTCCTTTCTGTTGTTGCTGCTTCCTCTTTTTATTATTACCACTCTGCTGTGGTTTCTGAACCTCCTTGGTTGCAGCGACAACATTTGCTTCCTTGGGAAACAAGCTCTCATGACGAATAGCCTTTTCCACAATCTTTTCAAATGAATCATCGAGGTAGTCCACAAGCGGCTTTCCAATATGAGCATCCAAACCCAAGACAAACTTCTCGTTCTTCTGATAGGGTGTATCAATGTATGAACGAGCATATCTAGACAAAGCCTCAAAATCAGAAATGTAGTCAAGAACTGATCTGCCATTCTGCTTCAACTCTACGAACTTCTTGAAGAGAACAGACTTTTGAGCAGTGGAGATAAACTTTGCTTCAAACTTGGCTTGGAATTGCTCCCATGAAATCTCCTCTTCCAGAGTCTCGAGTATAACAGAATTCCACCATTCCATGGCTCTGCTCTGCAGCTGCCTTGATGCAAGCTTTCTCTTCATTGCATCCTCAATACCCAAGTCTCCAAAGATTCGAACACATGAATCCATCCACCTCTGAACCTCTTCAGCTGGCTCAGTTCCCTTGAATGGTTTCCCTCCTAGAGATGTAAAGTCCTTGCACATCTTTGCAAAATCTATTCTAGGAACTCGCACCCCTACATCTACCGTGGCCGCCACTGGAGCGGGTACCCTTCGCATAATTGCTTCTGCCATGGCTTCAAACATGGCCGGGTAATCTGGCTCACCATTATTTCCCCCTCCAGTATTAGCTCTCCTAGCAGCGTGCCTTGATGGTCGTCTACTCATTCTAAATCTGAAATTTAGAATAGTTAGCTACTTCCAAGAAAACTGCTAAAAGAATACAACCGCTACTACTATATATGCTAATATATATAGTAATATCCAACTGAAATCTACAAATACGTCCCTCATACGCAATTACGTCTTTGAACTTTGGCCAAAATCGTTGACCAGAGCTCTGATACCAAATGTGACGACCGCCCATAACCCCTGCACTAAACAAGAGGAATAATGCGCTGAAAGGCGTGCCAGGCTGCTATGGACGATCATCATAGTAAGTGAACACATCGAAACCTGTCGTAGAACTCACAGCGCAAGGATAAAATATAATAGAACATATACAACAGGTGATAGTAATGAGGTATCATATAGAAAACTTTTGAAACTCTTTCAATATCCAGAAAGATTATCCAACTGATATCCAAGTTTGTACATAAGGCCTCACTACAACTCTCAAGCAACTCAAACAGCGGAAACAGAAATACTAGATAAAATAAAACTGGTACGCCAGCCTCCTGCTCGTCATCGCTCAGCTTCCTCGTATCACTAAGCTCCATTACCTGTAACCTGCTACTTAGTCTGCCATCCACAACCGGATGAACAGCCCAAGGTAACAAGAGGAGACATAAAACCTTGAGTCAGACAATAGTCTTAGTGAGCGATAATACAGCTAACAAACTTCAACAAGAAAGCATATGAGAATGGGTAAATGAACAACTTATCTACCCACATCACCAGAGAAGAACTCAACCTTATCTTCCCCACATCGGACAGTGATAGCCTTTACCAAGCATTTCAACCATTAATCCATAGAAACCAGAACAACCATTTATCCATGGAAAACAGAAACAACCAGCAATAGCAATCATGGCATCGAGATTATATATCTCATGCAAATCATCCTAGTCGAATTCAACATTCCTCGAATACAAGCCCCAGAGGCCGAAACCAATATCAGACAAGCACTCAAGGAACAACTACTTCGATGTTGGATAACCCACGTGAGATGGCACAAGCAAAACATCCAGCATGCATGACAGACTCTGGCTATCACCGCCAATCCTGCATCGAAATCATCACTATCGTATGACGGCCAACCTTGCCATATGTCAAGGGCTAATGGTAACCCCAGTTCTAGCATGAACTCCATATGCCCAACCTTGGCAATGTCCAACCTTGACACTAGGCCTTTCCCCAACCAGAAAGACCCAGGGTACTCGACCAACAACCGGTCTTTTGGGCCTTTCAACGATACCCATCGTACCCCTGCTTTGAGCCTGCTAGAACTTACGACAACGATGACTTCTCGGCCTTCGCATCTCTAATCGTTCAACCTTGACGATGTTTCATAGCTCAAGCAACCTTCTCGAGCAGCCATTATCCACCGACTCACGACCTTTGAGTTGTCACCGCATTCGTTGTTCCACCTTGATCAACGAACACATTCACCACTTCGAGCCTTCCTACTTGAATCACCTCGAAGTCACGCCTTCACCGAACCAAAACACATCACTGCGCTGCGGCTAGGGTTCGGGGGGGTGCCCACGATTTTTTTTTTCCAGACCTTTTTGGTTCATACCCGAGTCGTACCCGAAAACGTACTTTTCGAAGAAACGACCCTGTTAAAACCGACCAGCCTTGCTCCAGAACGACCAGCTAAAACCAACCAGCCTGCTCCAGAACGACCAGCTAAACCCGACCAGTATTTGCTTCCCATCCAAAACCGATCAGAATTTACTTCCCATCCTAAACCGACCAGGATTTCCAGAGCGACCAACTCCTCTTGAGCGACCAACTCCTCCATAGCAACCAGCTCCTCCTGAGCGACCAGCTCCTCCTGAGCGACCAGCTCCTCCATAGCAACCAGCTCCTCCTGAGCGACCAACTTTGGACCGACCCCGTCAAGACCGACCAGATCCATTGGACCGACCAGGACCAACTCCATCCGACAGGCCAACTCCCTGACTTGCTCCCCAAACCATAATATGACCGACCACCTCATTCCAGACCCTTCTGGACCGACCAGAGCCATCAGACCGACCAGCTTCGACCGACCACCTCTTCACGACCGACCCGACCAGCTCCAGGACGACCAAAAACCTGCACATCTCCAATTCGACTCTGCTTTCGACCAAAACTTCGCCAAATGACGAATCCGACGAAACCAGCTTATCCGATTCATCCAAACGCAATCACAAACTTATTATGCAACCAACAATATCATCAATCTAACAATTTCCATCAAAACACATAAATTTCCCAAAACATGATAAGTGAATCATATGAACATAAAAACGGATCTAACTTGCATAATCTTGAGAAAAATCATAAAATTAACCATTTAAATTATCTAGATCGGATCCTAAGGTGATTCATATATAAAATGGACTTAGCATGATGTGGATCTAAGAAAAATAAAATGGAAATGATGAAATTAACATCCTAAAACCAATATACTTGCATGAATCCGAATGAGAGATGTAAATCACTCACCAATTATCCAAATCTAAGCAAAAGCAATGAAAACACAATCCGGACAGCGAACACTTCGAATCAAACTCTTCAATCCGATGAATTCCCCTTGAGACGATGTAGATCTAGCCTCTTATGGTGTAGATCTTCGATTTCCCTCCTTGGATTTTGGAATTTTAATGGTGGAAAGATGTTAGAGGAAGAAAGAGATCAAAGCCTCCCCATAAGAGAATGGAAAATGCCAACCTTTCTCCATACCCCTTACCCCCTATTTATAGTTTCCACCCACCCCCTAATGGGCCTTCTTCAAATCAGCCCATTAGCCTTCCAAAACCTGAACAGCCAACTGAAAAACCTTAAAACAGCGATTTCTCCCAAACCGCTGAACCAAATCCTTAATGTAACCACTCTACGGAAAGGGAATCATCAATTCCTTTCCAATGGCACAGGTCTCACCCTCTGATTCGACCCGAGTCAAAAGTTATGCCCAGTACAAGACTGACAGGGGCAAAATGGTCACAAACAAAATCGGTAAAAATTATGGACATGTCACACAGCCCCATAAGCAACATATCAAAAGATGAGAATGATCTAACCCTCAGGGAATAAAATAAAAATATTTTACGATCTTCCGATACGTAAAATGCGGGCTGTTACATCAATAGGGCTACCTTAGCATGTTGTCTACTTAATGCATCAGCCACCTTATTTTCCTTTCCTAGTGTGTAGAGTATGTCAAATTCATAGGCAGCTAATAACTCCACCTACCAATGTTGTCTCATACTTAAATGTTTTTGTGAAAATAATTATTTCAAAGACTTGTGGTCAGTATATAACTCAAATTTAGCTCCTTACAAATAGTTCTCCCAAGTTTCAAGGCATATACAACTTCTATTAATTCAGGATCATGTGTTTCATACCTAACTTGATGTGGTTTTAATTGTTTAGATGCATATGCTACTACTTCTCCTTGTTGCATTAATAATGCCCTTAACCCATGCCCACATGCATCTGTATACATAACCAGATCATTAATTCCTTCAGGTACTTTCAAAATGGGAGCATTTACCAATGCCTCTTTTAGATTTTCAAAAGCTTTTTCACTTTTTCTATCCAAACATAAGCTTGATCTTTTCTAGTTAAATTTGTAAGTGGTGCTGAAATTTTAGAGAAATCTTGAATAAATCTCCTATAATACCCAGCCATCGCCATAAATGAGCTTACTTCACTCGCTGTCTTTGGTCTTTTCCTGGTTTGTATTACCACAACCTTACTAGGGTTTATTGAAATTCCTTGGGCAGAGATCACATGTCCAAGAAAATTTTCTTCTTTTCTCCAAAATGTACATTTAGAAAATTTTGCTTTTAAATCATTTTGCCTCAGCCTGTTTAAAACTAAGTGCAAATGGTTTTTGTGCTCCTCCACTATTTTAGAATAAATCAAAATATCATCTATAAAAATCAACACAAATTTATCCAAATAATCTCTAAAGGTTCTATTCATTAAATCAACAAAATATGATGGTGCATTTGTCAATAAAAAGGGCATAACTAAGAATTAATATAATCCATATCTTGTGTTAAATGTTGTGTATTTTATACTAGATTCTTCCACTTTCATATGATGAAAACCAGAGGCTAAATCTAGACTAGAAAATGTTTTGATCCAGCCAATTGATCAAAAAATCATCAATTCTTTGTAATGGGTATTTGTTTTTATTTGTTACTTTATTTAATTCTCTATAATCTATGCATAGCCTTAATGAACCATCTTGCTTCTTTATTAACACCATAGGTGCACGCCAGCAAGAATTGCTTGGTCTAATGAAACCTTTTCCTCCAATTCTTATAACAGGTTTTTTAATTCTATCAACTCAATTGACCCCATTCTTGTGGGTTTCTTAATTATTGGACAGGCTCCTCGAATCAAGTTAATTTGAAATTCCACTGGCCTATGGTGTGGGATATACTTAACTTCCCCAAACACATCCAAATACTCATTTACTATGGTTATTTCTCAACTGAAAATTCAGAGTTTTCGCCACTTAGCCCATATAAATTAAATGAATTTCTTTCCATTACAGACTCATAAAGAATAGTATCTCCTTGTTTCCAATTGGTTTGAAATGAAATGGTGGATTTTTTTCAAATTAACTATAACCTTATGTTGCTTTAACCAGTCCACTCCCAATATAACACCTATATCAGGGTAATTCAAAACATATAACGTGGAAATAAAAATGTTTCCCCCTATAATTAATTCTACATCCACACATACCATATCTAAAACATAAGAACTTCCTATGGGACTTTTGTGAGCAAAGGTTTTGCTACAAAAATGCAATTCAATTTTAATAATTTGACAATGTTATGAGAGATTAAGGAATGTGTTGCCCCTGTGTCAAACACTAATGGTATAGGCATTTGGAAAATAAATAATGTACCTTCAACTTGCCCAATATTTTCTGCATTAGACTCCACTATGGATTTGCTTTTAGACTCCAGAATTGCACCTTTCCTTGCAGCTTGTTTTCAAGACAATTCCTTTTCAATTGGCTTTTTTTTCATAACTGTAACACTTGAAAGCTCCTCCCTTTAGTTCTGGACATTTCGGTTTGAAACACTCTTCCTTGCCAAAATGATGACAAACTATTTTCTTCTTAGCTTCATTTGGTTTAGCATCACTGATCTTCTTATTTCTAGTGTCCTCCTGCTTCTTATCATAGGGGTGATACCACCTTTTTCCCGTCTTATTATTATTGGCATATTGGTCTTGAAATTTCTTTATTTCTCCCTTTCCTTATCTTGTTGTTCAAAGCTCAAAGTTAAGTCTATGACTTGATCAAAAGTTTTGTCAACATATGGCAACATGGGTCTTCTCAAGCTTGGAATTAATCCTTAATGTTTCTGCTATTTCTGGAAGCTTCATCAGCTATTAACATAGCTCCGTATTTGGATAATCCTTCAAATATCAGAGTGTACTCTGTGACACTTAAAGTTCCTTGCCTTAGCTTTATGAATTCCTTAAGTAATGTTTTCTTGGTAGATGCTGGTATAAATATGGTCTCAAGTAGTTCCTTAAATTGGTTCCATGTAATCTCATTTTCAGCTCTTCCCGCAATGATCAATTCCCACCAACTCAAAGCTGCTCCTTTTAATTACTTGGAAGCTACTTGCCTCCTCCTTTGGTCATCTAATTACATGTCCCCAAAAATTCTTTCCAACGTTCTAAGCCAAACTTGGATTTCCATCATACTTTCTGTTTCCTCAAAGCTTTTGCCTCCCAAATTAGTATATGTCTTTATCAATTTTGAGAGTTCTTCATGTGGATTTTCTGGCCTATGCCCTATCCCTTCTCTCAAAGCATTCACCAAATCTTGCATATTTACCATTAGTGGTGCTCTTAGTACTTCCTACCATGTTTCTTAGGTGATAATGGACTTAGGTTAGATCAGTTTTCTTTTTCATATGTATGTATAATTCCCCTTATATATATATATTATTAGCAACCAAGCACACATATGCAACCAATCATACAAGTTCAGAACAAATTATCCTACCATCCAATATTAGCTTTTTCAAGTAATTGTTGTCTGTGTCTAATACCAACCTCGCTCTGCTACCAAATGGACTGACCCTGATTGTAATACTGAATTTTGTGGTGATTTTTCTTTTTGCATACCAAAATAAGTGGGTATATATATACACACACTTAGCCAAACCAGAATCATTACTCTTCTATACATTATCCAGATCCAAAATTTACTAATATAAAAATATCAGTTCATATAAAATCATTGGTATATATATATGGAGATATATATATACCCCTTTACACTATAATTAGAGCTTATAAGAAAAGCAAGAGCTTCTTTGATCTTTCTTTGATCAATTATTATACAGGTTGGAGTACGATATTCATGTGACCATCTTATATTATTTTTTTGAACTAGTGTTTTTTTATTAATTCTAGTGATAAAAAGGTTTCTCTGTAGATTACAAAATCAAGATGTTCTTAGGTAATATTTTATGCTAATGTACCTAATACAACATGATATATATATATATATATTCACTTTGCATTTTTATTTCTCAAAACACACTCACTACAACATTTTGAAAATATAATGGAATTGAATCCAAAACTAAGGCAGTGCCATGTGCATCCTTGACCACCTAAATTTGGTGCATAGGCAGCACTTAAGCCCTGACCAACCCATTTGGTTTGAGTTGTGCCAAGTGGCTCAAGTTCTTACTATTTTAAAGTGCAAATCTGAATATAGGAAGTGCATCACTGACCCAAACTTTAAAAGGTATGCACATACACACCTGCCTTTATTTAGTGACTCCAGATTGACTAATACATCATATTAGCAACATCTGTAGTTCTAAATATGTTCCCCCTTTCAATTTCCATAATAAACTTAGCGAATGCACAATTCAATTCAAAATCCCAAATAGTAATTTGAATTTAACCAAAATAATTACAAAACAAAGTCCATATACTCTTAACAATCATCCATATAACACCCAATACATAAGTAATAACAAAATATATTTTGGAATTCATGCACGTTTTAAACATTTCTGAATCTATTGTTTAAACTAAGCTAAGCATGCCAATTTCCATAATAATGCCATGATTCTAATCCAATCTACTTAGCACCTTCATTTCCTGCAAAAGCAATAGAAGCTGCATCATTGTAAATGAGACATCCCATATGCCATGAGCAAAAATAGGGTCAGACTATTGGTCTGGTATGAGCAACATCAAACATACTTTTCATAATAAAAAGTGGGATGAAAAAGCATAGAAATCCTGTTTTAAATAACATTGGTTTATGTGTGCATGTCTTGTGTCAGTGTGCAGGTACACACATTATTTTCCAAAACCAATGAGTATTCAAATCTGTGTCTCACACAAAAACATGCCACCTTGTCAACCATATAATAAGGCTTGGGAATATCAGTATGATTAAAACCATAATTAATATGCTTGCTATCAAACTTTTTCTTATCCTAAAATCCAGGAAAACTCAAGTTCCTTTTTCACTAGTCTACATTCATGGATTAATAGTTTACCCATGGTCTCATCTGCATATAGGAATCACTAGGAAACACTGTAATGATCTAATTCACAGCATTACATAAAGATCTTAGGACTTAATCAAACCATATGTCAAACTTGTAGTTCAAATACAAGCCATTCAACAACCCTCTTGACCATTATCCCTTAGTTTGGTTACTAAGTGTTTTCCTTTAAATTCTATCATCAGATAAATAAATGTGACATAATATTTCAGCCATAAATCATCACATTACATTCCATACATTTGCAATCAATTTTCATGAAAAGATTAGCCAATTATTCAACCATTAAATAAATCAAACTAGTGGGTTTTGCACAAGAGTGAGTAACTATGAGTTTATTTGCAATTGATACTGGTATATAGAATTTTTGAAGTATTTTGTTTTTGGAAGCCACTATGATTAAGCTGGCTTTAGAGAGATTAAGCCCAGCTAAATCATATATTCCAACATTTGACAAAGAGTTCAACACATAGAAATTTTATTGCACTCTTTGATCATTTAAACTTTAGAGCCTCAACACCTATACATAAGTATATTGCAGCTCATATTCTCTTTTTATAAGTTTCTACCACATATCAATATCATTCAAATATTTCATAGATAAACAGTTTAGGGTTTTAAGATATTTATGTCCAATAAATCAACGTGACTTGAGTACATATCAAGAGAATAAATAAAACACATATACTAAAATCAAACAACTCATGTAAATATTCATAAAAAGGTTAAACAGAGATTTATAACCATTCTTTTCAAACCATAAATATTTTTGATATAAAAGTGTTAGCTGCCTTTCTATTTAGGACTTAATGCCATGTATTTTGAGAGAGATTGCTCACCAAAAGCCTTCTTCTTCTGGACTGGAAAATCAAAGAGCTTTGCCTTATTCCCCAAGTTTTCCCTTGTATACAGATGTGTATAATATAAATTTTCTCTTAGTTTTCTAGGCAGGAAAATTCTTTGCGTATACCCCTTATTTATACAGCTTTTTCTCTAGGGTTTTGTGTTGCCTAATGTCAATCTTACCCCAGCAAATCATTCTATTTGCACGGACATTGCACTCATTATTTTAGCCATTTTCCTTTTGATGCTCAGGTTATAAAGTGGTTAGACAATGGTTGATTACTTTTCAGAAAGAAAATAAAGTAAAAGTTTTATTTAATACATTTTCCCCCTTTTCCATGTCATGAAAAAATGGTGACTTGGGTATAATAATTCCCTTTTATAAATCCGCCTACACATACTCATAAACTTGTATAACTTTTCTTACTCTCTACATGTATATGTTCGAGGCCATTTTTACATTATTTATTAACCAGATTATTTAATTTAACTCAACGGAGAATATGTATGTATTTATACCATATTGTCTTTCCCGGAATTATAATTTTACCTTGTGCATATTCTTGGTGTACACATGCACAAATACACAAACACACACACTTGAACACAACCCAAAACCCTATCAATTCTCATTTCAATCCAGTAAAACATCTAAACATGGTTAAAGTAATTTTAATATAAAAAAATGGGTCATTGCTTTAACCCAGTTTTTACAATATGCATGTGTTTTTTCTCCCCTATCCCATTCTGCTCAGTTGAGTATGGGCAAGTAGTTCTATGGATATTCCAGTTTTGTTGAAAAAATCCTAAGGGGTAAAAACTCATAGCCACCATCTGTCTGCATAATATTAACACTACAATTGATTTTTTTTCCTATAAATATGATAAAATGGATCATTGCATCACTTATCTCTTATTTGTTTTGAGAAAATATATCCAAATATGTTTAGTGTAGGCATCTACAAGTGAGAGAAAATACATGTTCCCTTGAATAGAATGTAGTGGTGCTAGACCCCTTAAGTTTGTTGTTATAAGCTCAAGAGGCTTACTATAAAATTGTCTGATTTACTAAAGGATACCCTATAGATTTTGCCAAGCTAACAATGGATACAAATGCTAGTAATAGGTGAGTTTTGGAGATAAATATTATTATCTCTTAATAAATTTTTTACAGTGTCCACACTGGAATGTCCCGGTTTATAATGTCAGATATCTGCAGTATTTTTATCATTGCTTATACTTGGATTAACATTGCTTCATCCATTGTTGTTACTTGAATTAACATAGTTGCACCATGTGTCCTTTTCAGTGACAAATGCTGAGTTCATATTGTTGATTGTATAACCCTTTTTCCAAACTACCCTATAACAATACATCATAATTGCAACAACCCGGAATTTTGGGATAATTAATTTTGTTGTTTAATAAGGTTACGAAAATGGAATTATCACAAACGATGGAATTTGACCATGAAACTGACGCCATTGTTTTCATGACGGAATTCTGGTCAACGTTCATGTTCGAAACTTCGTGAATGGAGTCCATATGAAAAAGTTACGAATGAAATACGAAAATGGATAGAAAATAAATAAAAGTATAATCTTAAAAATATAGTTATAAATTAATTTGCCTCCATTGGTCAACCGCTTGGTTGAATTGAGCAGGCGGCGACGAAGTTTATATAAATAAATAAATAAAAAAGAATGGATCTTTATTAAATTAAATCTAACGGTCAAGGGTAATTTCTACAACTATAAATAAAGGGCTAGACCCTCATTCTCTTATTCGTATTTTTCTGAAGGCAGTAGTAAGGCTCTAACATTTTCAATCCTCTAAGCTCTTCCAAAACAAAATTTATAAACATATACAAATCAGATTTGCGAGATTAAAGAGGTAGATTTAAATCTATGAAAAAGAGACGGTTCTATGAACAGGTATTCTAAATTATTGAATTTCCTTCTTCTTTTCAAAAACTACAAATCTTAACCTTTGTTTGTGAATTTCCATTTGAAATAAACTACAGATCTGTTGGATTTGGGAATTTTGGACCAAAAAGCTATGCTAGAATTAGATCTCAATGGCTTTCAGGTGAGAGGGAAATCATAAATAATAAATTTATATAATTTGTTTGTGTTGAATTTGAATTATATGCCTAAAAGTTATCGGATTTATTTATTTTGTCAAATCTGAAATAATATATTGAAATTTTAGATATAGATTTGTATATCTTTTGTTTAATAAGATTATATACCCTACAATTGTTCTTATATTTGTTTGTGGTTATTATAAACACCTTATATTTGGAAATCAGTCCCAAAAACCATTGTCAGATTTGTAGTGTTATTCCAAATTCATAGAAATGAGATGTTGAATTGTAATAGTGCAGTTTTGGTAAAAATAATAACAATCCTATTATGTTTAATATTGTTTGTGGTTTTACTTTTTATTGTAAGTTTTTTCATTTTTTCTTTTTGCAAATAAAGACATTATTTAAAATCTACAATGAACATAAATAATTTAAATAAGAAGAGACGTGCAAACTCACGTATTCTGTACGTAGTTTGCAATATCTATTATAAATAATATATTAATATGTTTCTTTGTGATTTGAAATGTGTCGATTTTACTCTTTTAAAATGGTAAGGAAAAAAATACACGATAATTACAGTAAATAGACTTATATAAGGTTTCAAATCTTAAAATAGGATTAAACACAAAAAGGACTATTTTGGTCGTTAGTTTATACCAAACATAGTAAATAATAACAATAAATATAAACTAGTAACTTTGTTAACTTCATGTTTAAATATAAATATAAGTATACATATAAATCTTATCCGTCAAAATCTATGTAAATGATGCTATTACATCATATAAATGTTTGTCTGGTTATGTGTTTGGACTTTAAGCGTTTCCATTTCATGGGAATAAATTTATGGTAGTAATTCCCATAACCAATGGAAATTAGACGTTTCTGACTATTGTACCAATCAATATAGGAATTGTTGCTAAAATATAAAGGTCATAAATAGGGTAATAGGTATTATTACCATATTTTTTGGGGAAGTAGTTTAATAGGATAAATATTCCTAAATAGTTACAATTAAATTAGTATTAGGAATAAGGGTTGTAACTCCAACTAGGTAAACAAATGAATTATATATATATGTATGTATGTATGTATGTATTCAAATAAGAATCAAACTGTTTTAAGATTATAGTAATATTTAGGAGTTATAATAATTAGATTAGAATCTAAATGAAACTGATATAAAAGGCATTTAATAGGATGATGAATGCCTTTGGATATATTTTTCGTTAGTGATATAAATGGCATAAAGTAGGTTAATTGATGTCTTAGGGAATATGACTGTTAGGGTCATTAGTGGCAGGTAACCTAATTAATAGAAATAGACAGGATTAAAAATTGGAATCAATGGGGATTGGTTTTCGTAATAAATGCTAATTCTAATAAGGAAATAAATAATTACACATCCTAGAGTAGGAAGTTATAGATTTTCCTTATTCTATTCTAGTTATTCTAGAACTAATATAGTTAAGTATAAGAATTGGACTTAGTTGGGAAATGATGTCATGTCAGTTGCCTTATTCGATAGAAGTATGCACTTTCTAGTAGTCAGATATATGTACAACTGATGTGACATATCATTAACCATAGGAACCCATCATGATAGTTTATGGCGTTGCAAGAACTATTTTCGGAGTTGAGGTTTATTCCAAGTGTGAGGTATTAAGTGGTTGTAGAACCTGCCTTCGGCCCAACAAAGTAAACCTTAAAAGGGGAAATAATTTATAAGCATAAGCCTGCTTAAGGATAGAGGTATAAAGTAGTTAGATCCACCCTTAAAAGGGTATTTAGTGATCGCGTTTCTCACCTACCCATAATCAAGAAGTATTAAATGACTATTAGGTACGAGCTTGGTAATCCCCGTGTTGATCCACTTCCTCTAGGTGAGTGTCGGTCTTGGAATTAGGTATTAAATGACCGCTACGGAGGTACCATAGGTCTGTCTATCTTGTGGGAAGTATTAAGTGGCTAGAGGATTATCTATTAAAGCCAACTAGCTAGTAACACGGGGGAGGGGGGTCCAACGGGGGAAGGTCATAAATGACGAGATATCATCTGCCTATCCTATAAGTAATAAGTGATTGCTTACTATCTCTCGCCTTATGCGAGGCATGTGTATATGCATGAAAGATGGAAGCCTTAAATTAGTAAGACTTGTAACTAGTGTCCTCTAATTTATATTGATATAGAATAAACCACCGGATAATTTATTAAGTGATGGATAGGTGCACCTTGGGTCTTAAGTGATCAAAAGGATCCACTATTATCTTATATTGGTAGTGAGGTCTTAAGTGATTAAAAAGGATCCATCCTTATCTTATATGGATTGTGAGGTCTTAAGTGGTTATATAGAAATAATTATCCTCCTTATGGAATAATGGGTAGTTGGCAGCCCGCCTCATAGTCTTAGGTATTAGTTAAATGGTGGTTTAAAGGCTTCATAACTATATGTAAACATTCTATCTTAGTAATTGCGATATACTCATCATTATCTTTTGGGATACTATCTTGGATATGGTAGTTTGTCACTGTACGTAAATCCTTACAAGGTTAGGTTAGGATTATGAGCCTTGTTAGACATGTGTTTTGGTTTTGACCAAACGGGATACATTCGTATATTGTAGACACATTTTCTAGTCACCAGGACTTGTTGTTCTGACCCCTCTCCTTATAACTAGTATCGAGTTTATCTCAAGGAATACAGGTCATAGCTGGTGTTCAGTTTGGATTTTGGTTCCCGTTCTCTCATGCTTGATAGCGATGTGCTTTAAGGTCGTCGTCTTAGTCAGTATTAGTTACCTTATTTTGTTTCTGCTGTAAGTATAGTTTTAATTTTTCCCCGATTATGCTCATGCTCATTATTCGCAGCTACCAGACTTATACACTCCATTCTTAGATGGATTTGAGTTTCTATTTTTGTTGAAATTCAAGCTCAGAAAAGTGTGGGATGTTCCATTTGGTATCAGAGCTTAGGTTTAGGCGATAAGAGAAATAAATAAATTAGGATTATGAGAGAACGTATTCAAAAAAAATTCTATTTTCTTTTGTCTTCTTAGTCGACTATAAAATTACTTCGACGATGAGAAAATTGTGGGCCTATTTACACAAGATAGGTTTTAAATGGCTAGGAGTTAGAAGTGTTTTGTGTCTGAGTATCCAGCCAACCCTGAATTTACGCCACGATGCGTTTTGCGATTTTGTTTTGGAAGCGCATGAGAACGACATATGGTGAATCCCGCATATTTTAGCTTGGTGACTGAACAAAAAAGCTGGCTACAACTAAGATAGTTGCGATTTCTTGTTTTTTTTGTTTCGTTCGGAAGTTCCAGTCGATGACCTTATTTTGGTCTTGAAACGGGAAATTCATGTTTGTGTGCCGTTATAATCCGGAACTATAATTACGAAACATATTCATTCGTAATCCAGATATTCTTTTGATAATATAAAATTATTTGTCTGAGTCCTTAGTCTTATATACTCGGGGAGATTTCAGTTTTTAAAACTGTTTTTGAAATAAGAAAGGAGTTTCAGAAGTTTTAAAGTATGGTTTTCAAGAAATTATCTTATAAGCAAAGATTTGACTAAATAAAATAAATCTTAGAAATTTAAATCTAACCATGTTTCGGATTGTTGGGTTTTCTGTGATTTCAATGAATAAAACATTTTGGTAAAAGAAGAAAATTGAAAAGGCATGGAATAAGCCTCAAAATAAAGAAACTAAAGATAACCCATTCCTTATGATTTTTAATATTCCTCTATTCGAATATTTTTGATGATTTATAGAAATTACCACAACTAACCCTTTTAGAGATTTAAAATCTCGGCAATGTAGAACATAGAAAGATCATTCCACTCTGTAGTATAAACTAGAATATAAATTTTAAATATAAATTTATATTATGAAACCCTCAGTTAATAATAAAGATTTAATATCAAAAAGTTTCCAAAATTTTCTCTCGAAAAAGACGAAGGATATTTCTATTCAACTTGGATTATTTGATTTTGGTAAATTGTTCGTGTCCATTGTCTGGTAGGTACGGGGGAAAATCCGTTTTATTTTATTTCGGATTTCCAACTGAGTTTTCTTTAGTGAATACATTCATTTGTTTTGTGAACGTAGCCTTTTGTTGAGACTACTTTGAATTTTTAGAGGCAGTTCGAAGTTTGGCTGCGGTCTATGATACCACCGTGATGAGGACAAACATTTTTTGACTTTTGTTAAATCTTAAGAGATGACACAGGACGATTAATATTTTAATTTGGCCCTAATGGAGTCAAGGTTCAAACTTTGACCAAAGCCCGTATAATAGTTGACCGTTTAGTGTTATACTTAGAGTGGTCAACTAGTTGATGAGTTTTGGTACAACCTGAACCTAGGACTCAATCATAAAAGTTGCGTTCAAATTTTACTCCATAAACTACTTTCTTTTTTCTTTCTTTCCTCATCTAGTCGAATCATATCTTTATTCTTCTTCTTTTCCTTGGTTGTTGCCCCGTCTCCTCCTTTTCCATGCTAGTTTACGCATTTCATCTCGCCCCACTAGCACTCCGAGATCAAAACCCAATTTTTTCTCTCCGATCATTTTTTAGCCCATAATACCTAATCACACTATCTGATCTTCCTTGTGCCATTTAAGTCTCATTCTTAGGGAGAGAGACCATTTGGTTGGATCGACTAAGTATAAGGTTTCAACTCTTTAGGGCTAAGAGAATTAGTCGTAGCAGTTGGACTTGCACCGATCCTTTTCTTTCTTTGAGTAGGATCGTTGTTGTGTTGCATCCGCTTTTGCCATATCTCATTGGAATAAATTTTTGGTGAAGACAATCGTTGTTTCAGAGGTGAAGATTGAGCTATCTTTGGATGGATTTCTGAGGAGAATCTCAATGAGATTTTTAGAGACATCCATGTTTTACATAGACTTGAATGTCTTCTATTTGACCGACTTCGGAGATTTTGCAGCATATCTCGTTTTCTTTAATGTTAGTTTTTGAGTTGGGTAATCTATGTTCGAATTCCCCATATAGA
This sequence comes from Allium sativum, assembly GCA_030737875.1. Lineage (NCBI taxonomy): Eukaryota > Viridiplantae > Streptophyta > Magnoliopsida > Asparagales > Amaryllidaceae > Allium > Allium sativum. The sequence goes on from CM060912.1 coordinate 775,398,348, forward strand.
TGTGTGATTAATTTAACACATTATTCCGAAGATAGGTAGTTATGACTATGACTAGATTCGTTTCATGATGCAGAAGTTAATCTTTTCTTTGATCGATGGGGTAGTCATCAATTTATACCGCCTCATCTTTGATTCAGCTTGTTGTCCTTATGTGTTGTTTCGCGAAGTTACTTTGACTAAATTTGTCTAATGATGCAGAAATCAATCTTTTCTTCGATCGATGACGTAATCATCTATTTATACCGCATCAACTTTGATTAAATTTTTGTCCTTGTGTGTTTTTCACAGAGTTACTTTTTGTATTTTCACTTATCCATCTTTATCTTTAGACAATGTTAGGTGAATCTCCGTGAAAAGAAGTTTTGAGGTAGGTTTCTTTCATCATTGCAAATTCTCTCTTAAAAGACTGGGTGATGTGGGAACCTCCAACCAATACCAGAAATGTTTGCAATACAAGACTGAGCATTTTTCTATCATGATATGACTAGTCAAAGGTCATGGAAATTATTCAAGCGCCTGCCACGGACCAAGATGTCTCGTTGGTTATAGGCAATGTTTTAAAGTTTCAATGTTGTTGTTGTCTTTGTTCTTTGACTTTCCAGCAATTGTTTCAAAGCTTATTGGTAGTTGTGTTTGTAACTATTAGTGTGTTGTTCTTTTAAATCCCATGACGATGTAATGAGATATCATTTATGGTTATCTTTCATGCTCTGTTGTATTGAAATTAGAAATGAAATCTTATTTTCTTATCTAACTAACGGTTGTTTTAGAATTGGAAAGTGTAGAATTCTGTGGTTGATAAATTTCAACGGACATGTTTTTGCGTTGTTTCATTATGTATATATTTATTATTTGTTGCATGTTCCTTTTTGAGATAAAATTTATTTTTGGGTTTTGTGTGTGGTTTCTGCTTTCGTATTTTTCTGCGTGACCGACTTCCTTCTATACCAACATGTGACTTGAATCATTTAAGTTCCACAAAATATATTTTTGAAACATTTTTCAAATGCTGTTTGAAAATGTATATATAATAATAATAATACATCCTTTTTGAAAATTTACCTTTTTGGATTTATTTTCTTTTAACCCGATTATGTAAAAACATAGATTTGGGTGCGGTAGTTTACATATGTTTAAACTCCTAGTTTGTATAAAAATAAATGATTTAAGCATAGTAAAACGCACAATATCGATTTCTTTTTTTGAAATCTGATAAGGAAAGTAGAACGACATCAAAAAGGAATTTTAAAATTTTACATACTAATTTTTAAAGAAAAAAATTTAATTTTATGGAAAATTTTGATTTTCATAGTCACATGCAAAGCATAAGAAAGATTTTCGATGATTTTTTTGCTAGTTTTAGTGGTGCATTAGGGACGACGATGCAAAAAGACGTTAACGATAATAAGGGAAAGGTTGTTTTAGCTATGGAAACATTATTTTCCAACCTTGCCGATGATGCACGCGAGATATTAATTTACTCATTTTATGTTTTAGAGCTTATCCCGAGCCTCCTTTACAGACTGCAGTTAGGAATTTATGGAGTATTTTAGGGCAATTGAGGTACAATTCCACTGTAGGGCGAGAATTGGAACATTTGTAAGCCGAAAGAGCATTAAATTTCTCCTCTTTGATTTCCTTCTTCCGGCTTAGGAGAAATTAATAGGAAATAATTTTGATGCATTATCATGTTGTATGATAATCTTGGAATGCAAAATTGGTTGTTTCACACTTCTATTCGTAGTCCTGTGAGGGTTATGGATGAAAAATATTTTTAAAGATTTGCATTCTATAGAACTGCCAGTATATTTTAGGATGTTTGCATCATGTTTTCAAAAGTGTCTTCAAAAAAAAATGCATACATATAGGAGGATCCAATTTAAAATCAGTATGCATGCATATTTTATGATTGCAATTTGTTATGTACACCGTGAACATGTGCACATTAGTTTGTAAAATTAGATGTACACTAATTGGTTGTGTAGTTTAGAATAATTAGGCGTCACCACCATGACTTTGTCTTTGGTAAAAATTTGGAACGAAATTTCTTTTAAGAAGGGAAGAATGTAACAACCCGGAATTTTGGGGATAACTAATTTAGTTATTCAATTAAGTTCCAAAAATGGAATTTTCGCAAACAATGGAATTTGACCACGAAATTGACACCATTGCGTTTGTGATGGAATTCTGGACAATTCATGTTTAGAACTTCATGAACTGAGTTCATATGTAAAAAGTTAGCAGACGAAATATAAAAACGGGCGAAAAATAAATAAAACAAAATCTTCAAAATATAGCAATAAATTAATTTGCCTCCGCCTGTTGACAGGTTGACCAGAGCGATCGACTGGGCAATCAACCGCTTGATCGACCACTTGATCGATTTGAGCAGGCAATGGCTAGGTTTTTATGTTATATATATATATATATATATATATATATATATATATATATATGTATATGTATATGTAAACACACACACGCGGATGGATCTTTATTAAATTAAATATAATGGTCCAGGATCATTTCTATGCCTATAAATAAAGGGTAGACCAACATTCTCTTATTCATATTTTCTGAAGGTAATAACGAAGCTCTGACGTTTCCAGTCCTCCAAACTCTTCAAAAACATAAATTATAAACATATATAAATCAAATTTGCAAGATTGGAGATATTAGATTCAGATTTATGAAAAAGAGAAGGTTTGTAGGGATCTAAGTTATTGAATTTCCTTCTTCGTTTCCTATTTCTTGCCCAGATCTACAAATATAAACCTTTGTTTGTCAATCCCCTTTTACAATAAACTGTAGATCTGCAGTATTTGGGAATTTTAGACCTAAATTCTATGTTAGAATTGGATTTAGATAGCTTTCAGGTGTGTTGGAAATTATATACATTGTTTATAATAAACTTATATAATTCGTTTATCTTGAATTTGAATTATATGCTAAAAAGTTATCGAATTTTTTATTTTGTCAAATTTTAAATAATATGCTGAAAGCTTGGATATAGATTTGTAGGTCTTTTGTTTAATAAGAATATATAGTATACGGTTGTTCTTAGATTTGTTCGTGGTTATTGTAAACACCTTGGATCTAGAAATCAGTCCAAAAAACCATTGTTAGATTTGTATTGTTATTCCAGATTCATAGAAATGGGGTGTAGAATTGTAATTGTGCAGTTTGGTTAAAATAATAATAATAATCCTATTGTGTTTGATATTGTTTATGGTTTTACTTGGTTATTGTAAGATTGTCCTTTTGTTCTTTTTGCAAACAAGGACATTATTTGAAATCTACAAGGAGCATAAATAATTCAAATAAGAAAAGATGTGCAAATTCACGTATTTATACGTAGTTTGCAACATCTGTTCTAAATAAAATATTAACGTATTTCCTTGTGATTTGAAATGTGTCGGTTTTCCTCTTTTAAAATAGTTTGGCAAAACATACGATAATTACAGTAAATAGCCTTTTATAAGGTTTTGAATTTTAAAACATGATTAAACACAAAAATGATTGTTTAGGTCGTTAGTTTAGACCAAAACATAGCTAATAAACAATAATAATAAATATAAATTAATAACTATGTTAACTTCACGTCTAAATATGAACATAAATATACGTATAAATCTTACCCGTCTAATTTTACGTAAATGATGCTATTGCGTCATATAAATGTTCGTGTGATTGTGTGTTTGAATTTTAAGTGTTTCCATTTCATGGGAATAAATTTATGGTAGTAGTTCCTATAATTAATGAAAATTCAACGTTGTGACGGTTGTAGTCCAGTCAATATAGGAATTGTTGTTGAAATATAAAGGTCATAAACAGGCAGCCATAATTTTTTTGGGGAATTAATTGAGTAGGACAAATATGCCCAAATGGTTACAATTAAATTGGAGTTATGAGCAGGGATTGTAATTTCAGCTCGGTAAATGAATATATATATATATATATATATATATATATATATAAGAATCAAACCGATTTAAGATTATAGTAATATTTTGGAGTTACAATAATTCGATTAAAATCTGAATGGGACTAATATAAATGACATTTATAAGGATAATTAATGCCTTAGGGAAATATGACCGTTAATGACATAAGTGGAATCAAGTAGGTTAATTGATGCCTTAGGGAATATGACTGTTAGGGTCATTAATGGAAGACAACATAATTAATAGAAATAGACAATTAAAAAGGGGATCAATGGGGATTAATTTTCGTAGTAAATTCTAAGTCCAATAAGGAAATAAATAGTTAAACATCCTAGGGTAGGAAATTATAGAATTTTCCTTATTCTATTCTAGTTAATTTATAATTAATATAATTAAGTATAAGAGTTGGACCTAGTTGGGTAATGATGCAAGGTCAATTGCCTTATTTGACAGAAGTCTGCACTTTCCAGCAGTTGGATATATGTACAACTGACGTGAGATAGTGTTAACCATAGGAACCCGTGATGATAGTTAATTGTGTAGCAAGGATTATTTCCTGAATCGAGGTTTATTCCAAGTATGAGATTTTAAGTTGTTATAGGACCCGCCTTTTGCCCAAAAGAGGAAACCTTAAAAAGGGAAAATATTTATAAGTGTATGCCTGCTTCAGGAGAGAGGTATCAAACAGTTAGATCCACCATTAAATGGGTATTAAGTGATCATGTTACTCACCTCCCCATAATCAATAAGTATCAAATGGCTATTGGGTAAGAGCTTGGTAATCCCGGCGTTAGTCTGCTTCCTCTATGTAGTAAGTGACTGGGGTGAGTATCCGCCTTAGGATTAGGTATAAAATGACCGCTACGGAGGCACCATAGGTATGCCTATCCTGTGGGAAGTATTAAGGGGCTAGGGGATTATCTAATCACGCCAGCTAGTTAGTAACACGGGTGTCCACCGGAGGAAGGTCATAAATGACGAGATGTCAATCTGCATATCCTGTAGGTAACGAGTGACCACTTACTATCTCTCATCATATACGGGGCATGGGTATATTCGTGAAAGATGGAAGCCTTAAATTAGTAGGACTTGTGAATAGTGTCCTCTAATTTATAATTAATATAGAATATATCACCGAATAAGGTATTAAGTGATCGATAGGTCCACCTTAGGTCTTAAGTGATCGAAAGGATCCACCTTTATCTTATATCGGTAGTGGGGTCTTATCCACTCTTATCTTATATAAATAGAGAGGTATTAAGTGGATATAAAATAATTATTAACCTTCTTATGGAATAATGAGTAGTTGGGGGCACGCCTCTTAGTCTTTGGTATTAATTGAATGGTGGTTTAAAGGCTTCATAATTATGCATAAACGTTCTATCTCAGGAATTGCGATATTATTATCGCTTATCTTTGGGGATACTATCTTAGATATGGTAGTTTGTCATTGTGCGTAAATCCTTATAAGATTAGGTTAGAATTACTAGCCTTGTTATAAATATGTTTTGGTTCTAACCAAATGAGATACATTTGTGTATCGTAGAAAGTGTTATACATTTTCTACTCATCATGACTTTGTTTTCTAATCCCCCTCCTCATAACCCCTTTCAAGCTTAGCTTGGGGAATACAGTTCTTAGCGGGATTTCAGTTTGGTTTTCGGCTCCCGTTCTCTCCTGCTTGATATCGATGTGACGATGTGCCTTAAGGTAGTCGTCTTAGTCGGTATTAGTTACCTTATTTGATATATTTTTTTGTCTGTAGTATTATGTGATGATTCTAAGTTCTCTTTTCTTTATTATCCAAGTTCCGGTGCATTGTTTCTGCTTGGTGAGCTATTGTGGAAATGCTTCGCATCGCTAGTTTGTAGTTTTGGTTGTGATGGGTTAGTTTGAGGACTTTGATATTCATTGTGTTCGTTGGTGTCGACTTGTTGGATTTAATAAGTTGGCAGTGTTGTGTAGCTTTGGGTTATTGGTTTTTTTATCGTGTGAGTTTTAGGATTATATCTATTGGGTGTTAGGTGATCTGCTGATTGCGAGCACTCTGGTTAGTTTGTGTGGGAAATGTCGATGGGCTCTATCTTGGTTGGTTTCGGTTATAGGCGTGCTGCTATTATTGCTCCTTGGTATTTTCTTTTTGAAATTTGGCTGAAGCGTTTGCTCTCGACTTTGCTGAATTTGATGGATGTTTTATTTGCCTTCCTTATTCAACTTTCTATGATGGTCTTATCTGGTGATAGCCTAGGTTTTTTTTCCATGACTACTTCTCACATCCTATGTCATAATCTCATATGTGATTTGGTTGGGACCTCCTGTCCTTGCCTTTCTCTAATGGAAATCAGGTGTTAGTGCTATTGCGTTCCATGTCCTTTAATAGTGGACACGGCTTAGGTGTGGTGCTCAGGATTAGGAAACATGCTATTGTTGTGTGGTCCAATCAACGTGAAGTTGTCTAGTACAACTTTTTTTGTGGCTATGGTATCTTGTATGTTGTCCTTGTTGTCTTTTGATAAGTTCTTTTTTTAGTTTCTTATTATTTGACTATGACTGTATTTTTCTCCCTACATTGAGTTGACACTAGTAGTCTAGAATTAGTGTGTAGCTCCAATGTTGTAACGTAGATAGGATGACGGCGGACGGTCCACCTTCAAAACCATATTTTTAGTAGGTTGATATCCGGTCAATCTCCTATATCTTGTAATTATTATTTGTTATAATAATAAGTGTTTGCGATCACTTTAAAAGCCATTGGCTCTGCCAAAATTATTTATTACAAATTATAAAAAATATATCACTAAAAGTAGAAAAAATTCATTCGATTAAGAATGAGGATTAATGACAAAATTAATTAATTTACAAAAAAACTCAAATTAGTCCTAGGGCATTTCCCCAACTCTATCAATCTTTCACTTGCACCTGCGACAATTATGTAATCTCATTCCCATTCTTCTGGTCAACTTCTTAATAGGTGATCGATCAGGCCTTTGGTAAAGGGATTTTCTATGTTGTATCTACCCTTTATATTACGACTTCTTCTAAACAAATTCTCAAATTAGGTAAAACCTTTGAAGAATATGCCTTGACTTCTTATGTGCTATCGGCTTCTTCGTGATCTGTATCACTTCCGTTTTTATCATAGAACAATGATAGAGGATTCTTTATATCCATAATCATCACGTGCTCACTTAAGAACTAACGCATCGAAACTGCCTCTTCAACTACTTCATTTAGAGTGATATACTCGGCCTCAATCATAGATTTCTTCTTCTGAAATTTTGCAAATAACAACACCACTGTTAAAAGTAGAAACTAACCAGACATCAATTTACTATCATCTATGTAACTTTGAAAGCTTTTAATATATGTACCACTCCCTAAGGACATATTCATTCCCCTGTATTAAGAACAAATGGGGAAACTGAATTTAAACCTCTGAAAGACTTGTTTCAAAAGAAAGGTATCACATACAAACTTAGTTTCTCGTAGACTTATGAGAAAAATGGAGATAGAAAAAATAGACATAATATTGAGTATGGACTTACATTTACACAAGGATTACACCTTATGAAATTTTGGCCAAATGCATTTAGTGCAGTAGCCTATTTGATAAATAGAATGACTACTAAAAGCTGAAAAATCAATGTCTATTAGAAGTCGATTATCATTAAGTAAAAACCTTTGGATGCTTGTGTTTTCCTTGTTCGAGACCATATAATACTCATAAGTCGAATTTTAGGTCATTTGCATGTATATTTTTAGGATATGCAAGTCATCAAAAAGGATACAAATGTTTAGACTATTATGGCAGAATTATCATAAATAGACATGTTATTTTAATGAAAATATTTTCTTGTCTGCTAACATTAGTGCAGCTCCTATGAAACAACCCAAACTTCCCCGTAAAGGAAAGTACGAATTGAATTGAGAACAAGGCAAATCAGAAAACAAACAGAAGAACATTTCATTGCTTATTACAGCAATTACATCAGAGTACAAGAATATATCAGAGTATGAATAAATATACAACAGAAACGTATCAGAGATTTAAATTACATTCAAATAGTAGCGGAAAAATAATACAAAATACAACTGAAAGAATTATAAAGATACAGAGCTTTTCGAATATCGCTTCAGCTGTAAACCAGGATCCTGTGAATATAATATCTGCAAAACCAAAACTACTAGCTGCCCGTGTGGAAAATTTGGGCACCTAGAGTTTAGGTTAAAACAATAAACTCCAGGTCAATCATGGGACTGGTGTGAGAACTTAAAACAGTTATTAAACTTGATTTTAAAGTTAGGCAAATCACGGGACCACGCCGTATAACATGGAATGGGTTTACTCCACATGAACCTTAGTTTAAAATAAAACAACGCAATGCTTTTTCGAAAAATGAAGCTATTACAAGACTCAGGTCCCATCACACAATGAACGCAGTCGTAGGATAGAATTTTCCCTTATTATAGCCAAAAATGCTTGATACGCGAAATTTCATCTTTTATTTTTACTATAAGTGAAGAAATCAACTTCGAATATAAATGTATCAATCATAGGCGGCATAAACATCGCCATATATATACATATATATATATATATATATATATATTTACAACCAAAACCGAATATCGCGTATTAGAAATTGGGTTTCCATTTATGAACCGAGGCAAGGGATTATCCTCACCGATTCGAGACTATCTAGCCCGAGTATCAGGATACAGCCGCAACTGCACCTGCGGTTAGCGACAGGGCCGGTCATCTGTCGATGATTGACAATACCATAAACTATATGTTAGCCTGCCCTATGGGGCATAAAATAATCTGGCCAGTAATGTCGACTAGAACATCCATCGATTCCGTGTGACCGATATATATATATATATATATATATATATATATATAAATCCGAGGCGCCTCTCTATCCATCAAGTAATAAGCAACATCCACATGAGTAAACAGTCTAGGCTCCATACCATGACGTTAGTCCTAGCTAGAAACTAACATATGCCCATTTCCCTGCAGTCCTCATCCCGTTTCTGGTTCATACCGGGGTGTGAAGCTCGCGAAGTAACGCTATACACAAAGCTATGCCTAAATAAGCTATGCTTTGATCATTAACCACAAGGTTCTGCTTCTCAACAAAAGCCATGATCCATGCATCTTAGCATGCCACATTGTCAATCCATATTATACCATTGATTTCTGCCAATAAATAACCTCTAAACTCGTACATCCCAGAGAAGAGTATTAAGAAAGAGAATAAATTCTCCGTCACCAAAAAGATATATATTTAGCAGAGATCAACGAATACAACATAAAGGAATACAACGTCATACATACCATCCATTTATAAGTCTGTTCTGGGTCTGAACGAAACCGGAGGTACCTTATTCCTCGTCCCATATGTCCAATACGAGAGAGAGGTCCTCGCATATCCATCGATCTCCAAGTACGTTTGGACGATCACCACTTATTACCTTGTCTTGGGTGTACGGCCCAATCAAGACATCAATAATCACCCAAACAATGTGAAGAACTCTGGTCTTCAACCACCATCTTCATCTACGACTCTTGATCGTCGTATTAATTATTCAGAATGGGTAAAACCCGGTCTTTCTGAATAATTCTCGTATTTTATAATCAAGTGCTATAAAAACACATCATATGCCTCATTCCAATCCAGAATATTCCTTTAATAAAATATTCACATTATTAGGGAAAAGTTCCCATTAATTTTATCAAAGATAAATTCTTTTAAGTTTATTGAAACACCCTACCTCCGTTAAGGTCACTCACAAAGGGAATGCCTTAACTTTGGTGGAACGCTATAGGTAAAAGATGCAGATAAATTACAAGACAGACAAATAAAGTAGTGGATAAAAAGTCATTTTATAAACAATCTGGTTCAGTCAAGCTTTTACAACAATTGTCTCAATCATACTTAAAAAGTAACACATAGAACTTCTGTCTTGATTCAAAAACTTCCAAGTAAAAAAGAAGCATAAAAAATAACAATGATATTCCCCAATAAAGCATGAACCAGCCATAGCAGATGAAGAAAGAGTCCAAAGAAATATATCGACTATCTTCGAGCTTGGAAAGAAAACTTAGCTAAGAGGCAATATTTCCTCCCTGCGAACCTGGGGGGAACGGAAGAAAAGAGGCAAAAACAAACTAGGTCAGACATAAGTCTGGTAAGTCCAGTGACTTTCAGCATGTAAATAGGCAAAAGCATCATGACATGAATAAACTGAATGTAAGACAATACCGTGATAACATGGATAACAAGATAACATAAGATTAGCACAAGATATGATAAGGCAAGATAAACTGAATGCACTTCTACTCTTTCTCCGCTTCGCTACTACCTTGTTATTCTGATTTTTATATCTCTGCACCCCCTAACTAGTGTCCCAACTAGAAATCTGTGTAAAATGATAATATTACAACGTGACCCCAATCCCTGCAATTATGGTAGCCTTCAGGTGTACATCTAGTATGAGGATCTTACCTCAATCAGCCTAATTGCCATGAAGATGTTAAATGTACCCTTACTACGCTATCGTTCGGCTCCCTACTTGTGTTAATGTTCCATGTGTCTGTGTCAATCGGCCCTCTCTTGCGTGTAGATACCATGTGCTGGCCCCACCATAAGGTGTATCAATCCCTATGACAGCGACCCAACATGATTCAAGATGCACAGTGTATAACTACTGGTACCCAGTGCCTGCTTTTTCCCACTTCAGAGTACATGCACGCCCGTAATCCGTCGGAACCTACACTGACGTACCCCCTACCGCTATTTTGACCGCTTATAATCAGCCCAGTAATCATGCTCCACCCTGCCTAGTTTCAGGGTAACTTGATACATCTATGTGTGTTACTGCTGAAATGGGTCCCCGTTACTAGGGTTTCTTACTAGTTAAGTTTGTGGGCCTATATTTACTAATATTACCCACCAACTCGACATGTACTTAACACTCCCACTAATTCAAACATGTTTACCTAATAGTTAAGTTTGTGGGCCTAAATTTACTAATATTATCCATCAACCCGATATGTACTTAACCCTTCCTCACATTATGTCATATTGGTTAAGTGTTGTCCATCCATGTTAACTTAACCTACCCACTTATAATGTTATGTTGGTTAATTGTTTCTTATTAATCCTTCTCACTCGTCATGTTGGATTGGTTAAGTGTTTCCTATTAGCTTAACCCCGTTCATTCATCATGTTATATTGGTTAAGTATTTCCCATTAACTTAACCCCATTCGTTCATCAAGTTACATTGGTTAGGTGTTTCTTATTAACTTAACCCCACATGTTCATCATGCTGTATTGGTTAAGTGTCATCAATCAATTCAAGTTAACTTAACCCACCCACTTGTCGTGTTACATTGGTTAAGTTTTGCCTTCTTGTGTTAACTTAACCCTTCCACGCATCCTGTTGTATTGGTTTAAGTGTTGCTCTCTTGTTTTAACTTAACCTTACCCATTCATCATGTCATATTGGTTAAGTGTTTCTTATTAACTTAACCCTTCTCATTCATCATGTTGTACTGGTTAACTTAACCCTGCTCACTTGTCTAATTAACATGTTATAACGGTTAAGTGTTCTAAATTTACTTAACCCCACCTTCTTGTCTAATTAACATGTTATAACGGTTAAGTTTTTAAATTTACTTAACCCCATCTTCTTGTCTAATTAACATGTTATAACGGTTAAGTGTTTCCCTAGTTAACTTAACCCTTCCACGCATCATGTTATATTGGTTAAGCGTTGCTCTCTTGTTTTAACTTAACCCTACCCATTCATCATGTCATATTGGTTAAGTGTCTCTTATTAACTTAACCCTCTTACCTTTCTAATTAACATGTTATAACGGTTGAGTGTTCTAAATTTACTTAACCCCACCTTCTTCTCTGATTAACATGTTATAACAATTAAGTGTTGCCTTAGTTAACTTAACCCTACCATTCTTATCATGTCTTGTTCATTAGCATTAATTGATTTATTAATGCGCCAACCTCTCTCATTAGATCTATGTTGTTGCGGTTACTGGATGTGCCGGGCGGTTCCGGACAATTTTACACCACAACTCAATCTAACCTCGGGTTTTTCTTGGGCATGATGCACTAACCTCTCACATTAGATAGGTGTTGTCGCGGTTACTGGATGTGTCGGGCGGTTTTACACCGCAACTCAATCTAACCTCGGGTTAGGCATGTTTATCTTTTAGCATATTTACCATACATGTCAAGTCTAGATTTTATATGCTGATTATCCTAAATTCACAAAACTAGTCATATTCCAATTCTCAAGTTATACCTCAACAAAGCTAATTTGCAAGTTATGCCTCACAAATTCAAATTCAAGTTATTACTCAAAATAGGTTACACCCAATTTTCCCAAATTTGCAATAATAGTCATGCCCCAAAAATCACAATATAGCACACGACCTAAGGTTTAGTCATATTGCATCGTACCAAATATTCTCCAAAAACCCCTAATCATGATTCATAGTATAAACTATGCCAAATTATAGCCTTTAATTATGGTGCATGACAATTTACCCAAAATCCCAATTTTAGGCGTGTTCACATTTAACAGTTATCCCTATCTTACTATAGGTTTTCATGCATAATCTCCTTCTTACAAGTCATAAACTATCATATATAATATGCCCCAAATTTTAAACCTTAAACCACAACATGTACTATTCCTTACATGTTTCCAGTTCAATTTACGCCCCAAACCCCAAGTCATATGTCCAATATACTTTATGCCTAAATTTTCAAGTCAAATGTTCGATCCACTTTATGTTTTAAATACAACATATGTTATGTCCATCAAATTAGTTTCAAATCAGTTATGCCCAATTATACATAATTTAATACTTTTCCCAATTTTAGTGCTGGTCATGTCCAAATCATATATTATGCCAAATTTTTGCGCTGGTCATGTTCGAATCATATATTATGCCCAATTTTATTTCCAACGTACGTTCATCTCTTATGAGATTTGGCTCAGGCTCGCAGTAGCCTGGCTATAAAAACAAAAAGGAAAGAAGGAAAGTAGAGACAAAGAATGGACATAATAATATCAAATGAGATAGATCCAATGGATATAGAAAGACAGATAGAAATAGGCATAATCTCAGATTTAGATTTATTACAATGTCAGAATCACAATTGAATTTACTTCTGAAAGTAACATGAACTTACAAATTACAGAACGGTCTTGAATTCTAGGATCTGAATTCTGAATTTGAAAAGCAATCCCTTGACATAGACTGTCGATTCTCTAAATTAGATTTGATTCATAGCTTCTAACTTGCTTTCTAGTTTGCTTCCTAGTTGAAGAAGAAATGGTGGTTAGGCTAGGTCGACCACGGACAGCATGGCGGTTCCTTGGAATGAAATTGTGTGATTTAGGGTTGAGGATTAGGGTTGCTTTTATAAAGGTTTAGACTTATGTGAACCGTTAGATCAACCCAGGAGCAATCACAACCATCCAGACAAGATAGAGCTATCCAGAAATTGTCACCTCTGCCCTAGTGACTCAGCAACAACTAACAAATCGTCACTGTTTGGATCTGGGCGAGGTGATCGACCCCTATAGGGGGGTCGACACCCCTCTTGGGGGGTCGATACCTATGTCGAACCCCCCGGGGGGAGTCGACCCCTATGGGCGGGATTTTTCCCGCCCAGCTGATTTACGTGATTTTTGAGTTTCGAACTGTTTTGTTTATTTAATTATTTAATTATATAATTTTCTGTTTAAACATGAAATCTTCTGTACTCCATAACTTCTTCATACGGAGTCCGATTCACGCAAACTCGGACTCTATCTCAAGCAGAATTTCGAGACGAACGCAATGGCATAACCCGTTTTCCTTAATTCTCACTTGTAAAATTAAGTATTCTTTAATTCGTTACTTTAATATTCATAGGAGATATGGGGTGTTACATTTATTCTTTAATCTTCCTTTCGATATCGATTTCAAAAGATTTTGTTAACTAGTCGGGATTATCGAACCTTACCAAAGTAATCATTTATTTATATTTATCATCCCAACCTATTCATCCCATGGAGCAAAACTAGTAGCACACCATATCTAACACCCACAGTGTTAAAAGTAAAATTAATTACCATTTCACGTTTAAATCTAATTAAAGAATTTAACTATCGCCTGGAGTAAAACTGGTGGTATCCCATTCTCGATCATTTCAATATTTCGATAAATTAAATTATCTCATTCTCATTTCAATATAATTAGATATTTATTAAAACTCCAATTTGTTTTAATATCAAAAATCATTACTTTATGATTATTCAAATTTAGGAAATAAATCTTTATCTCTAACTGGATTAAATGGCTAATGTCATTTAAAACATAGTTCACGATAAACCCAAATCATCTTCCATTAACTATGGAATCTTCACAGAAAACGGATCAATATATAATCGATATAAATTTCCGTATCAGACTAATAATATAAATGGAATAACGGCAAGGCCTTTTTAAATTCCATATATGGTAACGGTCTTCATTCACAGAAGCTCATCTCGATTATTATTAAATCAAATTCCATTTAATTCCAATATAATATATTAAATTGGGAAACTTTACTTTGGAAAGATTTCCATTTAAATCTTAATAAAAGATTTATAAATTCCATTTAAATCTTAATAAAAAATTTATAAATTCCAAATTATATTTTCACTGTTAATTGGGTTAAAGAACAAATGTCTTTAAAAACACAGTTCACAATAAACCCAACTCACATTTCATTTTTATTCCAATTACTAAATATGATTGAAAACTCTAATAATCTTAATTAAAAGATTTATTCTTTTCACACAGGGTTTAAGAACAGTGTTATTGATGACACCATTCACGACAAACCCAAAATCCAATTCTTCTATTCAATTCCAATTAAATATAAATATAAATTAATTGGAAAACTTCATTAAATCTTAATTTAAAGATTTATTCTTTTCTCATCGGGGTTTAAGAACAGTGTTATTTAAGACACCATTCACGACAAACCCAAAATCCAATTCATTTTATTTAATAACGTTGGAATATTACTCTAGTTAATAACTAGTTCATTTCGATAAAAATATATTTTTATCTTTTCAAATATGAATTTTTTCATCCAAAATCTTTCCAAACCATTAATTATGATTTTACATAATTTTTCCATATTTTTATTAAGGCCTTTACAGTCGGTTTCCAATAACAGCCACCAAACGGCATCCATAACAACTTTTTCAAATTTGATTTGGACATATTTCCAAATCTAACCGTTAAATTTCAAACTTCTTGTATTCATTGCAAATCTCTTTTCGATACGAACCCAACGGTTTCGATTTTAGGAAAATCTGACGGTCGGATCTCCCGTTACGCCAATTTGAAGTTAATGGTCGAAATTCGCAAACGGTCGCTGCGCGACGCGCTCTATTCAGGCCATTAAGTATATGTAATATATATATATATATGTATGTATATATATATATATATATATTATATTTCGTTGATTTCCATTTAAATCGTATTTTATAAATCGTTTATAAATTCATTTTAAAACGATTCCAACTTCTTTTTCAATTTTAAATCAAAATTGAATATTATATATCTTTATCATATTAAAATGATAATAATTTCAAAGTATTAAATTTGAAATCACTTCTTTTCGATATTCATTATAAAATGAATAAAATCGATCGATAAACCCGCTCAGGTAAAAGTGGCATTTATATACTTAACCCGACTTCATATTTTTATATGTTTGTATCCATTCAAAGTCGGACATCAAAATCATAGTTTTATTCTTTACTGAATATTATATTAAAATATTCGTTATTTTAAAATATTCTTTATTTTAAAAGATTCTTTATTTTAAAATATTCTTTATTTTAAAATTGTTCTTTTGCATTAAAATGTTCTTTTACATTAAAATGTTCTTTAACATTAAAATGTTCTTTTACATTATTTACATTAAAAATGTTCGATTACATTATTTACATTAAAAAATTTCAATTACACTATAATGAATCTTTTACATTAAAATGATTATTTTACATTATTTACATTAAAAATGTTCGATTACATTAAAATGATTCTTTTACATTAAAATGGTTCTTTTACATTATTTACATTAAAAATGTTTGACTACATTATTTACATTAAAAATGTTCTTTTACATTATTTACATTAAAAATGTTCTTTTATTCTAAAATTATATTTTTTATTCTAAAATGATCTGATTATTTTAAAATGATATCTTATTCTAAAATGATCTTTTTATTCTAAAACGATCTTTTATAAAACATTATTTATAAAACATTATTTATTATAAAACATTATTTATTTCTAAATCGGAATGCGACTCAATCAATTACCATATAATTTTAGTTATATGGATTTCACACACCGCATGTATTCAACAATAATGATAAATAATCATTAGACAGTCCATTCACATCCAAAGTGAAATTTACAACTGTCAATCCATCGATTGACATACATCTAAATATTGAGACTAGTGTATATCAAATAACATCCCAATACCCGTGTGGGGTTTTCAAACAACAACTGTTTATTTAAATAAATAATTGGTTAATAAATTTAACCAATTCTAATTCGGTTTGAACTATTTTCTATTTAACCAATTTTCACTGTTCAAATTATAAATGAATATTTATAATTTAATTTCAACTACCATATTTATGTTAACATTATTTTTAATATGTTAAACATTTCAACATCACAAACAACACACAATACAGTCAATTTAAATCGTCCATGGTCTGTGGACGAGGAAAGTGATCCAACATGCACTGTATACAGTTTATAATAATTAAACTGATAAAAATATACACTGGAAATTCTATATATTTTTCAGTTACGAAAATAAATAAATAAATAACTGTGCAGAATTTTTAGTGAGCATTTCTCACCTTTGGTTTTCACTTCGCCGGTTTTATTTCTAAATTTCTGAACAGTCTGAATTTGCTCAAGCGCGTTGTATTCTTCACCGTGATTCCAACGTAATCTGTTTCACGCAGTTTATATTAAAAATCATATTTTCATACTATGTTTATATTTTAAAAACAATGTTATTTTTATTATTAGACAATACTATTTTTATTTTTAAAAACAAAGCTATATATATTAAAAATCATATTTTTATTTCAACTCTATATATATAAAGCATATTTTTCTATATAGTGAAAGATCATGTTTTCTATACAATGAAAGATCATTTTCTTCTATACAATGAAAATTCATTTTTTCCTATACAATGAAATCATATTTTTATAGCCAATGAAATCATATTTTTATTTTGCTCAAACCATGCTATTTTTGTTTTCAAAAAAACAATGTTACATATTTTTATTTTAAAACCAATGTATATTTTTAATTTCAAAAACAATTAATATTTACAATTTTAGAAACAATTAATATTTACAATTTAAGAAACAATTAATATTTACAAACTTCAAAAGCAATGAATTTATAATTTCAAAAACAATGAATTTATAATTTCAAAAACAATTAGTATTTATAATTTCAAAAACAATTAGTGTTTATAATTCCACAAACAATTAGTGTTAATAATTTCAAAAACAATTAGTGTTAATAATTTCAAAAACAATTAGTGTTAATTATTTCCTTCATCAGGTAATAAACCTTCCTTCATCTTCACTGGTTCCAGGTTCGAACTCAACCCTCGACCTCTACAGATCACCATCGCGCGCCACTATAGGGGGTCGGACCCGCATCCCCTACCACTACGTGAACCGCCGTTGCGGCGCCTTCCTCTCCCCCAAGCACCCCCGACTTCGGTGGTCCCCACGCATTGCAATCCTCCTCCAACGTCGGCGGCTATAGCCCAAAATCCCATCGCCTCGATGAACTACAACCGCTCATATCCGTATAAATCTGAAGCCCTCTTCTTGCCGAACGTTTTTCGCTTTGGATTAATGAAATAATATTGCATGTTTTGAGGATAATTAAGGATTGAGTTTGGGATGTTTCTGGCACTTAAAACGTTAGTGGCAGCTCGTTCATAAATTAGGGTTAGGAGAAATACCGTATACGGTGTATTGGGGGTTATTTATCCGTTAATTATTTTATATTATTTAATATAGTTAATTCCAATAATATTTGTTTATCGGTCTGGACTCCAAACGAGGCTCAACGACCGTCGCCCCTAGCTAAATACCCCCGTTCCGGACACAATGGGATATGTTTCATAAGCCGATTCGATCGTTTGATTAGTTTTTATCAAAATTAAATTATAAATCAATGTATATTGAATTTAAACGTACTTTTAAATTTACCGGGGCTACATACTAACTCGAAAAATTACAGAAAAATTATTTCTCGCTTTGTGTTGATGATACGGTCCTAACAAAATTAATTTCGTCGAATTTGGAGTCCGTTTGAAAAATGACCAATTTCCAGTCAATTAAATTCAAACTGAAATTACCAAACGCGTTTACATTTACTGCGCTCACATATTAATTCCAAAAATTATGAAAATTGGAATTTAACAATAATTTGATATTCCAGATCCAACAAAAGTGGTTTCGTCGAAAATGGAGGTCGTTTGTAAATTGACTATATATTATATTAAAATACATATATAAATTCCATAGCGACTATTCTAAATATTTAACTGGCCATAACTTTTAATTCCCGCTATGAAATTTCAATTTTTCCGATCTGTTAAAAAGATATAATTAAACAGATTTAAATATTTTTAGTTTTACTGAAATCCGATTTATTTTGAATCTTATACATTTAGTTAAAGTTTAAAATCAAATTTTCAAACTGCCACGCCATTTCAGGCTTGTTTTATAATTAAAATAAATTTATTCGTTCTAACTTCGATTAAAACAAATTTTTCGTCATTATTATTTGAAATAAATTATTTTAAATATTAAAATCCATTAAAATTACTAAAATAAAAATTTTAAATTGGTTCAGAATTTCCGGGTTATTACATCCTACTCAAATATTTTGCATTGCAAAACCTTCAATACCAAATGTACCACTATATAAAAAGGAGCATATAGCAGAATTGAATGAAGAAACCATTGATGAATTAAGTTCAAAAAATGAGCAATCTGACAACACAGACTAGACAAATCAACGTGATCAAGCTCAAACAAGTGAACATAAGCATCACACAAATTTTTAGCTTGAAGGAGAGCAAACAAGTACACTACAAAGAAGTACTAATGATCAAGTACACGGTGATCAGACCACACAAACTAATACTATCCAAACTACAATAATTGGCCATCTAATGATTACAAGGCCAAAAAGTGGAATATTCACACCAAAGGTCTACTCAACCACCATTACAATGATGTACCAAGCATCAAGCAATCAAAAACAAAAACCAAAAGCAAGCACTGGATGAAAAATACAGTGCACTCATCAGAAATGCTACGTGGCTCTTGTTTACCCACTTAAAGAAAAAGAAAATTACGGGATGCAAATAAACTTTCAGATTGAAAATGAAGCAGGATGGAACAAAATCAAGATACAAGGAAAGACTGATGGCAAAAGGTTACATACAACAAGATTGGGTCGACTTTGATAAGACATATTCAACAGTAATTAAGCCTAGAACTATCAGGACGATTCTAACTGTTGTACCGCATAAGGGGTGGAAAGCAATATAATTAAATCTGAACAATGCCAACCTTAACGGCAATCTAAAAGAAGAAGTTTATAAGGAGCAGCCACTCAACAATGCTCAAGATAGTGGATTGGTTTGCAAACTAAAAAAGGTCATTCATGGTTTGAAACAAGCCCTAAGGGTCTGTTTAAATAAGCTGAAATCAACATTGTTTAATCCAAACTTTCATTCTACCAAATCAAACGTATGTGTGTTTATCAGAATTAATGATAATTCAATTATATGCATTTTGAATTATGTTGATATTCTAATTGCCATCTATGACAATGACATAGAAATTGATACGTAACGACCCGCATTCTACGCATCATAGAATCGTAGAATATTTATTTCTGTCACATACGAAGTCGTATGGTCATGTAACTTTGGGAGACGACTATTGGGGTCATTTCCCATGTTCATGATTTTTCCCGATTTTTGAATGACCATTTTACCCCTAGTTATCACTGTTTTGGCCATAACTTTTGGCTGGAAAGGAATTTTGACCTGAAACCGCTTCTATTGGCTTCAGATGATGGTTTCTCTTTCCGTAGAGTGGTCACATTAGCCAAACGGACTTACCGTTTGGGAGATATGGCTGAAACAAGTTTCAGATGGTGAAAAAAACAGCTTAATTGGGCTTAAACGGGTGATTAGCAGCTAGGCCCAAGGGGAATTTCGGGTTTAAGGGGATATAGGTGCTGATTAGGGTTAGAAAACATTTCTTTAGACATTTTCCAGCCGCCACTTTCATTCCTCTTGACCTAGCCATGGCCTCCACTCTCTAAATCTCTCTAAAACACCCAAAAATCACCTTCTAATTGAAGATTAGGCTTAGCAAACATTAAATTAAGAAGAAAAAGCACCAAAGCAAGGTTGGAGCTGCTGTATAAGATTGGGAACAGCGCCAAACCAGAGAATATTTCGGTTTTGGGGTTCTAGTTGTGGCAAAGGTGAGTGATTTGCATAGTTTTTGCACTAATTACGGTGATTAAGGGTAATTAGTGAAGATTAGCGAATTTATACGTAAATAAATTCTGGAAAAATTCTTAAAAATTTTAAAATAATGTTTTAAGGCTCTGTTAGAAATTTGGGTTAATTTCGATGTACTTTGCTAATCGTATGCTTAAACATGATTAAGAGGGATTATAAGAAAAGGTGAGGTTTTAGCCACTTTTGATCCATTTTGATTCGTTTAAATTGTTGATTGTTGCTTGTGGTTAGTTTGCTATGTTGCTATGACTCTATGGTATGTTTTATGATTGATTAGAATAGTTAGATTTGTCAAAAACGTCGTCGAATGGCGTAAACAAGTTGCTGGAAAGTTGCAGGAATTAGTGCAGGAAATCGGATCGGATCGCCTCTATCCGACCCGGACCGCCCATTTCCCCTTCACCACGAACCGAACCGATCGTTATTGCGGAGCGAGCTGTGCCACGAGATGAAGACTCCGACCCGACCCGCCTGGAGGGATGACGACACGATCCGATCTGATCGCCTTGAGGACAACGAACCAGAGACTCAAAGGAGGGTGAAGGACTTGGAGCTATGACCAGGAAGCGTGACCCGAGCCGTGGCGTGGTGGAGAGCCCGATCCGATCCAGATGGGACTGGAAGCCACGAACCGATCCAGTGTACCATGAAGGACTCCGATCCGAACTGTTACAAGGGAGAGGCAGGGATCCGACCCGAACCGATGGTGCCCTCCGATCCGACCCGAAGTGGCAGTCACGAACCGAGACGATGAAGACCACGATCCCAAGGATGATGAAAGGGATCCGAACCGATCTGGTGATGATCCATAACCCGAGATGCAAAGGAAGTCCAAATGAGAAGTTAGAGCTCAAGATTCAGGTGGGAATCAACGAGTTCGCTTCATGGTTGGGCTTTGCTGCGGGACGCGTGTTAAGGAGTTATCGACGTCTATAACTTTGGACCACTATAGTAGGAGGTACGAAGGCGGATTCAGGGCCATTATGGCATTGGTAGAACCAAGGGCTACGACCAATGGAGTGGGTCATTGAAATGTTTAGTCATGACTCCAAGTGTTTGGCTTGGTCACAGCAGGGTTTCTACAAGTCGGGATTCGTCGTTGCCTCAGTTTGTCTAGTGTTCCAAAGTGGTAGATGTCGTACGCTTTACGCACTGAGTGAGAGATGTGAGGATGGTTGCTATGGATGATTTGTTTGCTACCATTGTGACATGCACACCCCACCCCCGTATTCTTACACTATTTATTATGGCACCTTGGAGTATCGTACGGTATGTGGTACTAACTCTTTGGTTGCAAGTCCAGGTTCAGGTATGGTTTAGTATACCTGTTATTTCTCTGTTTAGATGCTTATCGCTCATACCAGGCTTTATGTCTGACCCAGAGTTTTATGTCTCTTCTTATTACTCTGGGTGCTCACACGAGCAGACTAGAGACAGGTTAGCTGGTGATGCACGGGTAGATAATCTGGAGACGAGCAGGAGGCTTCCACGTACTATATACATAATATTCTCCCTGTGTTGTTGAAGATCGCTGCTTGGGCATTGTTGGTGTATCTTCTACTTTAGCTTTCTTTTGTTTAGAGACAGTAAATTTGGAAAATTTGTAATAAGCTGTATTTGGATTTCCGCTGCCTTGAGATTGATGTTGGTTTTAGTTATCAGCTTATGCACTGTCTCGCCTGTTTTATGTCAAGTATGTTATTATTATATTTTATCCCATGCGCTGTGAGACATTCTACAGGTTCCTTGATTAGTTCATTCCCTTCTTTCCTTCCTTTGGCGACCGTTCCGTGCTAGTCGGGACATGTGTACAGCGCACTTTCGGAGGTAATGCAGGCTGGTGCGGAACGGGCCGTCACACTTGGTATCAGAGCTCTAGGTTGCGTAGTTAACCTAGGGAAGTTATCAGGGAGAGATAATACACGTATACGAGAGAGCGTAATTGTGATTACTTTGGTTTTTAAAAGCTATATATATATACATACTATTAGTAGTATAAGAATGAAGTCGTACTGCACTAGCACCACTATGGAGTCGTTAATCGTTTCCTTTTTCAGATTGACGATGAGCCGAGATACTAGAGGTGCTGGTAGGGGAATAAATAATGGGAATGCTGCTGACATGAGGACGATGTTTACTGACCTCATGAGAGAGATGCTTAGAGATGTGCAGAGGGCAGCTCCCAATGGTGGAAATGGTGGTGGTCCAATAGTGCAGGCGCCGAGGGTCGACTTCGCCAAGTTGAATAAGGATTATACTAGCCTTGGTGGGAAGCCGTTCCACGGAACGGAGTCGGCCACAGATGTTCAAGATTGGTTGGATAGTTGCGAACGTATCTTCGAGGATTTGGGTATCGAGGATGCGATGAAGAGAAAGCTAGCGTCCCGTCAGCTGCAAGGGCGGGCAATGAATTGGTGGAATGCTATAAAAGCAGCTACTCCCGAAGACCAGGTTACTTGGGTTCAGTTCAAGGCTCGCTTTAGCGAGAAGTTCATTCCAGCGGCCCAGAAGTCAGTGTTGTTCAAGAGGTTCTTGGAACTCAAGCAGAATGGAAGGGCAGTTTCTGATTATATTGCTGAATTCGACACTTTGTCAAAGTATGGGTTATCTCTTATTGATACTGCCGAGAAGAAGAATGAGAAATTCATAACTGGGTTAGATCAGTACTTAGGGGAAAGGCTTATTAACCACATCGATGAGACGTTTGAGTCGATTGTGGGGAAAGCATTAAGATCAGAGAGTCTCTACCCTAAGCCGAAGACTGAGGTTGCATCGGCAGATGAGCCAAAGCCACAAGCAAGTGGTGGAGGCAAGGGTGGTTCCCAGAATAAAAGAAAGCAGAACCAAGCTAAGGATGGCCAGAAGAAAAAGAATAAGCAAGATGTGGAGTGCTTCAGCTGTGGTAAGAAGGGCCATTATGCTAGTAATTGTCGGGCCAGGCCAGCGGATAGGAAGTGCTTCAATTGTGGCCAATTGGGACATCACAAGGACAAGTGTCCGCAACCCCCTAAAGAAAAGCAAATGGTGAAAGCATACGCCCTTAATGCTATTCCTTCTTCTTCGAATGCCCCAACTGCGGCGGAGAAGGGAAAGAATGTCGTCATTCAAGGTATGCTTTCTGTTTATGATGTTCCTATTAGAGTTTTGTTTGATACCGGAGCTTCCAGTTCTTTCATATCTAGTGACCTGGTAGATAGGTTGGGACTGGAGCCCGAGATTGTCGATAGACCTTTAGTAGTGACGAACCCGATTGGTGGTTCTACTAGCCTTAGCATGATTTGTCGTAATGTGGTCTTATCGAGTCATGGATGCATGTTTGTTTGTGATTGCTTTGTTTTGGGATTTACTGGGTTTGGCATTATTTTGGGAGTAGATTGGCTCCAAAGATACGGGGTGGTGGTAGACTGTGAGGGCTTGTTGGTGACAGCTAGAGCGGATGATGGGCGGAGGATAGTGTTTGGTGGTCTACCCAGTAAGGGGGTATTGGCTAGTTTCCTAAACTCCCTCGACATTCCGCATAGTGAGTTGTCAGGTTTGCCCGTGGTTGGCCAGTATCCGGATGTTTTCGAAGAAGTGACCGGACTTCCACCACACCGAGAGATTGAGTTTCGTATTGATTTGGTAAAAGATGCCAGACCTATAGTGATGCCACTTCGTCGTATGGCACCAAGGGAGCAGCGAGAGCTCGAGGTGCAAGTCAGTAATCTTTTGAAGAAGGGATTTATCAGAAGGAGTGTTTCTGAATGGGGAGCACCAGTTGTGTTTGCTACCAAGGCGGATGGTTCCCTTCGTTTGTGTGTAGACTACCGCGAGTTGAATAAAGTGACGAGGAAGAATAAGTATCCTCTACCGCGGATAGATGATTTGTTCGATCAGTTGAGTGGCGCGAGAGTATTTTCTCAGTTGGATCTCGCGACAGGTTTTCATCAGCTTAGAGTGGAAGCTGAGAGTATAGCTAAAACGGCATTTCGGACGCCGTCTGGATTTTATGAATGGTTGGTTATGCCATTTGGGCTGACTAATGCCCCGGCATATTTTGTGGATCTTATGAATAGGGTATTCAGAGATCAGTTGAATAAGTTTGTCCTTGTGTTCGTTGATGATATTTTGGTCTATTCGAGGACAGAGGAAGAACACAAGGAACATTTAAGAGTAGCGATGGAGGTGTTGAGAAAACACCAATTGAAAGCAAAGTTTTCTAAGTGTCACTTCTGGAAGAGGGAAGTGAGGTTCTTGGGCCATGTTGTATCAGAGAATGGTATTGCCGTGGACCCAGCGAAGGTGGCTACGGTACAGGATTGGCCTACGCCCAAGAATGCAACAGATGTAAGAAGTTTCTTGGGGTTAGCGGGATATTATCGTAAGTTTATCCAAGGTTTCTCCAAGATAGCAGCACCATTGACCCAGTTAACTAAGAAGAATCAAGCTTTTGTCTTGGATGGAAGGTGCGAGAATGCATTCAAAAGTCTAAAGGACAAGTTGACAAGCGCACCAGTGTTAGTCATTCCTAAGGGGGATGAAGAGATGACGGTATACACGGATGCCTGTGGTACCGGACTGGGTGCTGTATTGATGCAAAGCGGTAGGGTTGTAGCTTACGCAAGTCGGCAGTTGAAACCACACGAGAGAAGATACCCTACCCATGATTTAGAATTGGCAGCGATCGTGTTCGCGTTAAAGATGTGGAGACACTATCTCTTGGGAGAAAGATTTGAGCTGTTTACAGATCATAAATCGTTAAAGTATCTCTTCTCTCAGAAAGATCTGAATCTCCGTCAGCAGAGATGGTTAGAGTTCTTAGCTTCCTATGAATTTGACATCGCATACACACCAGGAAAGGGCAATGCGGTGGCTGATGCATTGAGTAGGAGACATGCCAGCTTAGGGGCTATGTTCCTTGAATGGAAGCAACTGGAGTTTATCGCAGGGTTTGATTTCAGACCAAAGTGCGAATTGGATCCAGAAATGTTAGCAAGTTTGACGATCAGACCCACTTTGATTGAGCGGATCGGCTCTAGTCAGAGGGACGATCCTAACCTATTGGAAATCATCTCCAAGTTAGAGATGGGTATCGATGAGGAGGTGAGCAAGTATGGGCTTGATCAAGATGGATGGCTTAGGAAGAATGGAAAGCTTGTTGTACCCAATGTCAATGGATTGAGAGATGAAGTGCTTAGAAAATGTCATCACTCAAAGCTGACTATACACCCTGGTGGTAATAAGATGTATCGAGATATGAAGCAGACTTACTACTGGGAAGGGATGAAAAGAGACGTTGGGAAGTTTATATCCAAGTGCATGAATTGCCAGCTAGTTAAAGCTGAGCAAAAGAAACCTAGTGGGTTGTTGCAACCATTAGAAATTCCCGAATGGAAATGGGAGCAAGTCTCGATGGATTTCATCGATGGTTTACCAAGGACTAGATCGGGATATGATAGTATTTGGGTGATTGTAGACCGACTGACTAAAAGTGCAAGGTTTATACCAGTCAAATCGACCAGAACGGCAGCTAAGTTAGCTGAATTATATGTGAAGTGGGTAGTGAGATTTCATGGAATACCTAAAAGCATTGTGAGTGACCGAGACCCGTTGTTCACTAGTGGGTTTTGGAAGAGCTTACAAGAGGCTCTAGGGACAGAGTTACATCTCAGTACCGCATATCATCCTCAGACCGACGGTCAGACGGAGAGGGTGAATCGTATTTTGGAAGATCTCTTGAGAGCATGTATATTGGATTTTGGTGGATCATGGGATGACCATTTGCATCTAGTAGAGTTTGCATATAATAATAGCTACCAATCCAGTATCGGTATGGCTCCGTTTGAAGCTTTGTACGGAAGGCCATGCAACTCACCATCATGTTGGATAGAGACTGGCGAGAAGTTTGTGCTTGGACCAGATGTGGTGAGAGAAACGTCGGATAAGATCAAGGTAATTCAACAACGAATGAAGGCTGCCCAAGATAGGCAGAAGAGTTATGCTGATAAGAGGAGAAGAGACTTAAAATTCTCCGTTGGCGACTTGGTGTTTGTCAAGATTTCTCCGTTGAAGAGCGTAGTACGATTTGGCAGGAGAGGCAAGTTGGCACCAAGGTTTGTTGGCCCATTTCCTGTTCTTGAACTAGTCGGGAATTTGGCATATAGAATTGACTTACCAGAGAAGATGGCGGGAGTTCATAACGTATTTCATGTTTCCCAACTAAGGAAGTTCGTTCACGACTCAGATATGACTATTTCACCTGATCAGTTAGAGGACTTCGAAGTAGAACCCGAGGCGGTTGGGAACCGCAAGCCGGCCCGTATTGTCGAGTACGACATAAAGCAACTTCGAAGGAAGGCGGTGAAGCTAGTCAAGGTTCAGTGGGGCGAGGACGAGAATGATTGTACTTGGGAGACAGAGAAGAACATTAGGAAGAAGTATCCAGAACTCTTTGTCTGGTAAGATTTTGACTTCGATTTAGTTTTTCCGCATGCTAGGATAGGCTTGTTTGCTTGTTTTGCATATTTGATTGTTATATATGGTTGTTAGGCATGCGTGATCCCTTTTATGTTTTGGGTTAAGGAATTTCGGGGGCGAAATTTCTTAAGGGGGGAAGAGTGTAACGACCCGCATTCTACGCATCATAGAATCGTAGAATATTTATTTCTGTCACATACGAAGTCGTATGGTCATGTAACTTTGGGAGACGACTATTGGGGTCATTTCCCATGTTCATGATTTTTCCCGATTTTTGAATGACCATTTTACCCCTAGTTATCACTGTTTTGGCCATAACTTTTGGCTGGAAAGGAATTTTGACCTGAAACCACTTTCATTGGCTTCGGATGATGGTTTCTCTTTCCGTAGAGTGGTCACATTAGCCAAACGGACTTACCGTTTGGGAGATATGGCTGAAACAAGTTTCAGATGATGAAAAAAACAGCTTAATTGGGCTTAAACGGGTGATTAGCAGCTAGGTCCAAGGGGAATTTCGGGTTTAAGGGGATATAGGTGCTGATTAGGGTTAGAAAACATTTCTTTAGACATTTTCCAGCCGCCACTTTCATTCCTCTTGACCTAGCCATGGCCTCCACTCTCTAAATCTCTCTAAAACACCCAAAAATCACCTTCTAATTGAAGATTAGGCTTAGCAAACATTAAATTAAGAAGAAAAAGCACCAAAGCAAGGTTGGAGCTGCTGTATAAGATTGGGAACAGCGCCAAACCAGAGAATATTTCGGTTTTGGGGTTCTAGTTGTGGCAAAGGTGAGTGATTTGCATAGTTTTTGCACTAATTACGGTGATTAAGGGTAATTAGAGAAGATTAGCGAATTTATACGTAAATAAATTCTGGAAAAATTCTTAAAAATTTTAAAATAATGTTTTAAGGCTCTGTTAGAAATTTGGGTTAATTTCGATGTACTTTGCTAATCGTATGCTTAAACATGATTAAGAGGGATTATAAGAAAAGGTGAGGTTTTAGCCACTTTTGATCCATTTTGATTCGTTTAAATTGTTGATTGTTGCTTGTGGTTAGTTTGCTATGTTTCTATGACTCTATGGTATGTTTTATGATTGATTAGAATAGTTAGATTTGTCAAAAACGTCGTCGAATGGCGTAAACAAGTTGCTGGAAAGTTGCAGGAATTAGTGCAGGAAATCAGATCGGATCGCCCCTATCCGACCCGGACCGCCCATTTCCCCTTCACCACGAACCGAACCGATCGTTATTGCAGAGCGAGCTGTGCCACGAGCTGAAGACTCCGACCCGACCCGCCTGGAGGGATGACGACACGATCCGATCTGATCGCCTTGAGGACAACGAACCAGAGACTCGAAGGAGGGTGAAGGACTTGGAGCTATGACCAGGAAGCGTGACCCGAGCCGTGGCGTGGTGGAGAGCCCGATCCGATCTAGATGGGACTGGAAGCCACGAACCGATCCAGTGTACCATGAAGGACTCCGATCCGAACTGTTACAAGGGAGAGGCAGGGATCCGACCCGAACCGATGGTGCCCTCCGATCCGACCCGAAGTGGCAGTCACGAACCGAGACGATGAAGACCACGATCCCATGGATGATGAAAGGGATCCGAACCGATCTGGTGATGATCCATAACCCGAGATGCAAAGGAAGTCCAAATGAGAAGTTAGAGCTCAAGATTCAGGTGGGAATCAACGAGTTCGCTTCATGATTGGGCTTTGCTGCGGGACGCATGTTAAGGAGTTATCGACGTCTATAACTTTGGACCACTATAGTAGGAGGTACGAAGGCGGATTCAGGGCCATTATGGCATTGGTAGAACCAAGGGCTACGACCAATGGAGTGGGTCATTGAAATGTTTAGTCATGACTCCAAGTGTTTGGCTTGGTCACAGCAGGGTTTCTACAAGTCGGGATTCGTCGTTGCCTCAGTTTGTCTAGTGTTCCAAAGTGGTAGATGTCGTACGCTTTACGCACTGAGTGAGAGATGTGAGGATGGTTGCTATGGATGATTTGTTTGCTACCATTGTGACATGCACACCCCACCCCCGTATTCTTACACTATTTATTATGGCACCTTGGAGTATTGTACGGTATGTGGTACTAACTCTTTGGTTGCAGGTCCAGGTTCAGGTATGGTTTAGTATACCTGTTATTTCTCTGTTTAGATGCTTATCGCTCATACCAGGCTTTATGTCTGACCCAGAGTTTTATGTCTCTTCTTATTACTCTGGGTGCTCACACGAGCAGACTAGAGACAGGTTAGCTGGTGATGCACGGGTAGATAATCCGGAGACGAGCAGGAGGCTTCCACGTACTATATACATAATATTCTCCCTGTGTTGTTGAAGATCACTGCTTGGGCATTGTTGGTGTATCTTCTACTTTAGCTTTCTTTTGTTTAGAGACAGTAAATTTGGAAAATTTGTAATAAGCTGTATTTGGATTTCCGCTGCCTTGAGATTGATGTTGGTTTTAGTTATCAGCTTATGCACTGTCTCGCCTGTTTTATGTCAAGTATGTTATTATTATATTTTATCTCATGCGCTGTGAGACATTCTACAGGTTCCTTGATTAGTTCATTCCCTTCTTTCCTTCCTTTGGCGACCGTTCCGTGCTAGTCGGGACATGTGTACAGCGCACTTTCGGAGGTAATGCAGGCTGGTGCGGAACGGGCCGTCACATGATACCCTGATACAATATTTGGACAAGCATTTCTCATTGAAGGATCTTGAAGATCTAAATTAATTCCTAGGAATTATAGTAATTAAAAGTTCAAACGAGATGTTTCTATGTTAAATAAAATAAGTTAAAGAAATTTTGACAAAAGCTAAAATGGAAGGGGTCAATCTCATGCGAAGATCAATGATAACAGAACACCACTTATCTAAACACAGTAGAGAATCGATATTTAGCTCAAAACAATACAAAAGTATTGTTGGTACGTTACAATGTGCAACCATTACAAGACCTAAAATATTGTATAGTATTAACAAAGTGTATCAATTTATGCAGAATTCTACATAGGAACATTGAAAGGTAGTAAGGAGGATACTCAAATACTTAAACTGAACAATTAGTTACGGACTGAAACTCAAAACCAACAAAATAGCAAACATAGTTGGGTATGGGCTACTTATTCAAATGATAGAAGATATAAAATTGGATATTGCATATACATTGGTAATGGCATTGTATCATGTTGTTCTAATAAACAATCAACTATTCCAAGGTCCAGCACAGAAGCAGAATTCAAAAGCGTAGCACAAGCAACATCAAAGATATTATGAATACGGTCATCACTTAGTGAGACCAAATTGAACTCGAACATCAAACTAGTGTGGTGCTCTGACAATTCTAATGAAATCTCTTTATCAGTTAATCCAGTATTTTATATAAGAACAAAACATATAGAAATAGATATGTACTTTGTTTGTAAATATATGACAAATGAAAAAATGGAAGTGAGATATGTCACATCACGCTATGAAGTTGTACACATATTAATAAAGCAATTATTTGCCAAAAGAATCATGCTAGATCAACCGACGAAAAAACGGGGAAAACAACCGGATCTAAAAAGGAACGGAGCGCAATTCAGGAGGAGAAGAAGCGCAGTTCAACGAGGAGCGTTGATATTTCGGTGAAATTAACTCCCTAATTCCCGATCGAAACAGCACTGTCGTTGATAAAAAAATCAACAGACTCGGAAATGAACTTAAGGTCCGCTATATACTTGAGCCTTTGACTACTACTAAGCAAAATATCGAATCAACGAGGGACGAAGCCAGGAAACTGGTTGCGGGGGCTGACTAGAAGGGCGGGGACAAAAAAAATTTCAACAAAGAACATGCCAGATCCGAAAATGCAAATCGCTTGTTCATAAGACAAGAAGTTGAGGCCAGATCCAAAGGCAAAAATCATCAGATCTGACCTTCATCGGCTCCAAGCAACTTAATAAAAGTTGGAAGAAGCCAATCTTTAAATGCTCAGAGATTCAAAGATATTCCTGCTTAGTTCAAGCGCGCATAACCCTGCATTTTGAATCAAGAGAATTTTATCTCATTCTAAATGGAAGATAGATTGTAGCAGCATCGAGAAAGAAGACTGAGAAGTCGGTTAGGGTTTTCTTTCGAGCCGCCATGACCAAAAATTCTGTAGTTGCTTTTGAGGGAAGTGTTAATGAGAATACTGGTATTTCTGTATATCGTAAGTACTATTGCTGCCTTACCCGAATAAAATAAAAACCCGAAACACCTGAAAGTTACCATTTTCACATAATTCATGGGGTACTTGTGTAAATTTACTTTCCAAATACCCATAAACTGCTGCCACAAATAAATGAAAAGAGGCCATATCAGCCGCATAATTCACGCCAAAGCACTATTTCGGATATCATATCATTTTGGTATTGTAAATAATTAGTCTGATATCGGGTTGTATACCCAAAAGGCTACATGCGGCTGCTATTGACATATATATGTATAAAAAATCCTAGTGTAAAACCGTCAGTCCATATTCAATAAAAAAAATGTAGTATCATCTTCTTTCTGACATTTTTATTTTCAAATTTCTCCTCAATTCTGTAAATCCAAGCATACAAAGTCACAACCAAATTCATCAAATTCTTTTAGTCTTGTCAAAGCCCTTCATCGGGAAAAATGAATTTCAAAACTTTAATGATGGATCGACGCTCGAAAAAAAAAAAAAAAAAAAAGAAAGAGAGAGAGAGCAAACCACATTTCTTTTCTTCATGCTTAAATTGACACTATTGCAGCATGAAAAAAGGTGGAAGAGAAAAGGGACTAAGCCGCATTTGCAAATTAAAACTTATATTTATCCATCATCTTCCGAAGTTATTTAGAAAGGTGAAGCTATTCAAATTTCAAATGGTCGGATCAATCTTGACATATTCAGCGCGTGTCTTACGCATATGAGTTGATAAAATGTTATCGTCACAAAAAGAATCATTTGATGTTACATCTTTATTAACTCATATTATATAATAATCCATTAAAAAAAAAGGAGCACAATGACATGGGAGAAATGAGCAGAAATATATTATAAACTGAAACGGCAGTCACCAAATGTGTTTTAAGAATGGGATTAATCATTCACATAAGGATAGATGGTGAACACAAGTATATTGTATTTTTACACACTAACCATTCAAATATGAAATATTACCAAGCATTCCTTGTGCTATACAATGTGATGGCGATGGAACAAAGAAAAGAAAAGACCAGTGGGCCTGATAAGTTCTATAATATTTAATATAGACTTGATATTTTCGTTGAACAACTAATCAATGATAAATCATACTTCAATCGATCACACGTCTTATTTTAATCACAAATTACTTATTCTCATCACATTTGATCGAATTATTTTGTTACATATCGCACAATCCTTTGGAAAGCAGAGACAACATGGACGCAAATGAAATGCTCGGCTAAAGAAATGTAGTATAGAACACTTCACAGGTATCGGTGTTGGAATAAGCTGCTAAGCCGTCAGGACATGCAGCTATGACCTCGTCAACTGAAGTACTTACACACGTGTTACAGCCATCGTAGTCTGCGTTCAAGGGACATCTGGAGAACCCATAGACAACAGAATTCGGTGCATAAAAGGTACAATCTGGTGCGCCTGCCGTGTCTGCATCGCTTATGTCTTGGAGAGCTGCTTCGATGTTTGTCCCGTGCGTGTCTCCTGGTGTGTATGAGTATGCACTGCACTGGATGTCTGCGTTTACTGTATATTTCCGAATGCTCATCATAGCAACTGTAAGCATTATTGCCGTTTTTATGTTGAACGTAAACATGTTTGATACACTGCTTGTTTCCCTCTTTCTAATGGCTGTTTATAGGCAGTTTGATTGGTACTGGTAACTGGAATATTGCATATACTATCTTGTATCATACAAGTTGTATGTATAAAATAATGCTTTTTTTTTTGGCCTTTAGCTCATTGTTGAATTGCCAAGAACTAGGTGTTTGCTTTGTACTATGCAAAATAGGTACTATTTTTACAGCTTCTATGCTCATCTTTACCTTCTTATTGTCTCCCTTTGTTTTGTCCGTCGTGGAACTGCATCTACGAGTACACCAGTTGCTTAAAAAAAAGGAAAGAAAGAAAAAAAGAGGAGCCATCTTACGAGTACTCCTTAGTAGTTTCTAGCATTCCCAAAATACAAACAAGTAACAATAATAATAATAATTGTAAAGCTTAACCGAAATCGAAGAAAAACTTGGCTGAAGAAATTAAAATAAACTAGCCAGGTGTTGTATGTGTCACAAATAAAAAATAAGCACAAACCTAATTGAAAAGAGTTAAACTTGAGAATGAAAACAAAGCATTTTGGAATGAAAACAAAACACAGAGAATGAAAACAAAACACAAAGTAAGAAGCTGGTGTTCACTCCTTCCACTCTTATTACTTGCTCTACATATGGATGATCACAGCTTATATTCACCAATGCAATAGTTAGCCTTTTAATATTCAAACGCAAACTGGTAACGGCAAGGTGTTAGGAATTACTTTCCTGACACCAGTTTGGCTAACAGTAAAGAATTGGATCAAAAACAAATTTTGGATGCCCTTCCTATGAAGGTCCTAGGATGTTCGCCAACGCCATCACCGTGCTAACATTTCACGGTGCATTCCGTACAACGTAAGAGGCCTCTCGATGCTTTGACTATGACTTCCCTGAGAAAATAAGCGAAATTTATACGTTTGATGATGCCATCCAGACATCATTCCTACAATTGCATTTTCCTAGATGTTTAAAGTTTCAGATCCAAAATTCAATGTCAATGATACTGAAGTTGCCGCTAAATTTATTTGAAAAAAATGTGATCTGTTTATTTTTCAAGATATTAGGTATTGTTTGTTTCGAAAAAAAAAGCAATGAATAAAATTGCTTAATACATTCTTTAGCATTACCAGTAACATTGTCATCCTTTTACCGATTTGGGCATACTTTTTGTTTGCTAGCGTGTGAAAGAGCTGCTATTTGTGCAGCTGTGTGAATTGATGTCATACTGTATAGTGTTCCAATAGACTACATGCTACGTGTATATATATACATACAAGTAGAATTATCTTATTATGACTTCATTTTACCTGCACTTTTCTGTACCTGCACTTTTTTTGGATTGGTACCATATTAGTAGGTTGAAATGATATGGGTTGTTGTTGGTAGGTAGAGATGTGTAGGTAGGAATGACAATGGGGCGGGTTGGGGTGGGTTACTCGTGCCTCAGACCCGACCCGGACTTTTTAAACCCCGCCCCAGACCCGCCCCGTAGACCCGGTGCGGGTCTGGAATTTCGCCCCATACCCGAAACCCGTACGGGTCAGGGTAGACCCGACCCGCCCCGCGAGCCGGTGATATCGTGTTCTAATGTACACGAATTTATATACTTACATTTTTTATCAATAAATGATAAATTATATAAATGTTATAATGTGTTGACAATGATAAGAGAATATAATAAAATGAGTTGTAAGATAATAGTTCAAAATGTATGCATTTGTTTATTGTATGATTATCATTGATGCAACTTAATACTATGAAAATTTTATAGTTTGTTGATTGAAAGAATATAATATTCAAGTTATAACCATGTATACCTAACAAGATTGACAAGTAATCATTATGGTTATAAAGTGTTTAAATGATGTTTCAATCATGTGGGTCGGGTTGGGGCGGGTTAGCCGTGCCCTAGACCCGACCCTAGACCCGGACCTCCAAAAGCGGGTCGCGGGTCTACCCGCCCCGAAGACCCTATTGGGCGGGTCTAAATTGGTCAAAACAGGGGCGGGTCAAGCGGGTTTGGACCCTAGACCCGACCCATTGCCATCCCTATGTGTAGGTCGGAAATTTCATTGAAATGCCCAATTCTTCAGTTTCATTTTTTTCAAGCTCAATTTGCAGATTGCCACACTCTGTCAAATTTTAGATCTCCTCTAGTATTTTTAAAATCTAGCATTACCGTTAATAAATTGCTTTGATTTTAATTTCACGCAGACAAGTCAGTAAACAAATTTTCCATTTTTATTTTCTATTAGCTCGTGACACGTAATTTCTTCGTTCGTTTCCAATAACATATAAATCAACTTTGAAGGGCAAATTTGTCAGCTAACAACTTATTACAATAAAACATATTTACAGTCAACACTTAATCAAACAACATTTTAACAGTCAGCATTCAGCATTAACCATTCATCTTTCAGCATTCAGCAACCAGCAATCAACGTTCAACATTCAGCATTAAACATTCAGCAATTTTAACAAACGAAGCCTTAATAAACTGCAACAACCCAGATATTCAATGATGAAATATTTAAATAATCGATTTAAATATTATATCGTTAATTAATAGACAGTCCAAAAAAAAATCATATAGGATCGAATCAAGACTCAGATCACTTCGCTTGCACCAAAATCAATGTTGCAAATTTAGATAAGTATGATTGTCCCTATATATTACAATTAGATGGTTAAAACAATCTCCAAATACATGGGTATATCATCCTTAAGCACTCTAAAAAATAACGATGAAATTTACACCATTTGGGCCGTTATAACTAGGTGATGTGCATAGATGAATTTTGTTACAATCGAGTGTTTGTTTGATCGTATGAGATTAAAATGTGACATAAATTTTATTTTAGAATTAGAAGTTAAATAATTAAATAAGAAAACCTTAACACCCCTTTCTTATAACTCCGGATAACCATACACAACTAGAAGCACTGTTCTATTCGTATTCATAGTCATAATATTTTAAAATCCATTTCCTTCATCTTTGAAAAGCTCGTTATATTCAATCGTTTGTCATAATTGAGATATGATTGAAATATATTTCTCCTTATTATGACACCGATGTTTTGGCACCAACGAGGAGTTGAATGATAGTCATTCTTGGATAATCCCTTATAATGGCCATGTAGTTTTTGGGGATAAGGAGTTGGAATGACAAAAGCTGAAATTAGTGCACCAAAGCGATGATATTTGAATATTGAGTGAGAATCGATCAATGCGGAGTCACCTATAGTGCTAATGGATCATGACTTGCATGTGTGTGTAAGGGCAGGGAATGGACACAATTTTCTTGAGAAAGCTAGTGTCGACAATTACTGACATATAGGATGAGATTACGTAGATATGAGCAATGGATTCACCGGAGTTTCATTGAGAATGGGAGGAGTGAGAAATTGAAAGTATTGGTATTCTCGGCTTGAAAGGAATATAGTGAGATTAGGGAAGAAGATGGCTTAAGTACTATTAGTTAACTAAAAATTTAATTGTGATTAACCTATCATTTAACTAATTTAAAATCTTATAAATATACCATATCTATTGCATAAGAAGTCCATTTCGGATATCATTTATTGCATTGCATTTATGATGAGGAACTTTGCGCTTTGAACTTGGCTTCATCAAATTTAATTAAAGTGAGTGATATTATCTCTCATAATACTATAGTTGGTAGAATAGTATTATAACGGCCCTGGAGATTTTCGATCCCGAAAATCGACACACAACATCATATCGACTATTCAAGCATTGAAAATATCGGAATGTTAATAGAAAGAAAGTTAGAATAGAAGAAGAAGAACATAAATACAACATCAGGGTAAACACGAATCTCACAACGGAACGAATAAATATATTATATAACATAACTTTGAAATAAAACTAGTATCTGTATACAATACCATTATCGGAGTACAACACTTACAACACCGCGGAAACAAACAATAGCTATATAATCCTGAGGCCTTCTGCACCAAGCTCTCTAAGTATATTCGTAAAATCCCGACTACTTGAATGCTCGTACAAATTTGGACACCTAAGAGTTTAGGGTTAAACAAAACAAAATAAACTCTGGGTCAGTCATGGGACTGGTGTGAGTTAACTCCAACCACTTGGTTTAGCTTTTAAAATCCTTTAAAAGAAAGGATAATCGTAAGACCGATCCACACATAAACACGGATGGTTTTTACCTTACAATAAATCTAAACATTCTTTTAAAATACATACTCTTCTGATATTATAATAATGTCAAAATCACATAAATAGCAATCTAGTGGAACGCTTTCATCTCACGTTCCATATATATAATATATAGTCAAAAACCACAAGCGCTTATTTGGTAATGGATTCCAACTGGCTAGGTATGACACCACCTTCCGACAGTGTATCTCGAGAGAGGAATACACCAGGTTCAATAAGAACATCTTGCAACCCAGGCTAAACATGACTGGTCAGTCATTTCGCTTGAGTGTACCAAATGTATTATCATCAACGGTTGGGATCAGCAACTATTTCCCAAAAAGGGACAACATCGAATATAGGTTAAAAAAGCAAATGAAATTTCTCTAGATCAGGTGACAATACACCCTAACTGGGAACTACCTACTTAGTCATGCGACCTACCTGATTTTATACCATTTCCTGATTGTGAAGGTTGAGGGCATAATGTATAGATCGTACCTTTATTTACTTTGAATGTCACATCGTCATACCCGCCAAATCACAAATTGATTTCTCCAAAAATATTATGAGTATACAGCTAAGAGAAACGAATTCCTCCGCCACCAAACGTAAATACGTTTGAAGAGATCAACTTACGCGATCTATTAATATACTCTGTCAGACATTCTTCCATACATGTTATCCTACGACTGGACAAACCAAAGGCACTATTCTGTAGATCCATCTTAGGTAATTTCTACCTAGGAATAATAGAACAGCCCTTGCATAAACTCCATCTTCAATTATCTTCATCATATTTGATTCGCAACGCTAATGCCCATACAAAGTGGTTTTCATATATTAAATCTGATCCCGGTCTCTCTGTATGACATGGACAAATGGTCAAAACTTTGATAATCAGTTATTTAACTATCAAAGGAAAACATCCATACACACAACGATTTTATTTCCAAATGGAAATTTTATCGATCAATCATCAATCAACACTTTTCCATTTAGATTAATTTATCATAAATTTATTCATTTCCCCATTTCCCATTTCCATATATTCGTAAATTCTTATTTTCTAAATTTTGAAAATATATGTTATGAACATTGGAAAACATTTCCATTTCTTATTCACGCCTCATTATCCTTCCTCATTCATCAATTCTGAATTGTAAACTAGCAAGAGAGTAATTCCCTAAGTATCAACTCCGAAGGCCGAAACCAACATCAAATCGATACTCAGGAAACCATTCAACTTAACTAATCTCCGGTCACTTTCTAATCTCCTTAACGCTGTTTCTTAACTTCTTATCAAATCCTTTGCTTACGCAACTCTCGAATTCAGTTTACGAATCCATTTCTTATATGAAAAACATTGATTATAACTATAGCATTATAATCCCTACTTACAAAATATCTAACTCCAAAATATAACTTTTATTTCTTAATTTGAATAAATAAATTACAAACAACTAATTTATTAATAAATAAATAAATGTTGATTTAAAAACAAAAAGTAAATAGTACTTTCCTACGTTCGATATAATCAAATTCTAATGCATAATTCTCTCTCGAATAATATCTATTCGATAACTCTCCTTCGAATAATCGCTATTCGATTAACGTTCCGACTTCAGAATACATTATCATTTCAGGTTAACTTAGTTTCCATTTTCATTCTAAATTCACCTTTGAATTTATCACTTCCAATTCTTTAACTATTTCTTTTTATAATTGTTTTAATCTGCAAAACGTTTGCTTTAAAAACCCATTTCACTTTAAAACGTGAATATTATTCCTTCACAGAAATCTGAACTTGTTTCATCAAATCAAACTTGATTTCAATTTATAAATATTATTACAGGTTCAAATTCTGTTTATCGAGCCATTTTATAAATCCCTAATCAATCTATTTTTCCCGAAATAGAATCCACTATTTTAATTTAACGCAAATTTCCTATCTTATTCAAATTTCTATTTGAATTCGTATTTCAAAATCCAATTCCCTTTATAAATATTTTTATTTTCAAAATATTTACTTTATTCCATTTTCCACATCGAATGTGGATAACGTTTCTTTTATATAACCAATTCAGTTTGGTTTCGCATTTAAAAATAATATCCCATTTCCAAATTATATTTATACTTCTATTTATAGAATTTGTTCATACAAATCTTATTTTATTTCCAACCCTTATAATCTCATTGATAATTCCCTTTATAACTGCCATGTTCACATTCAATTTCAAATATCGGTGTTAAAACTAATTTTATTTCTCTATATAAATTAAGACTTATATTTTAATTTATCCAATGATAATTACTTTACTTAATTTATAAACATCGCTTATTAATTAATCTTCTCAATTTATCTGTAAAAACATATTTCTATTAAATACCTATTTTAAATAAATCTTCTAATAATTCTTTTATATCTCGCACTTTTTTTTTATGATTCTATTAATTTTTCAAAAATCTTATTTATTCCATATATTCCTTTATTTACTTCTTATTAGCAAAACTTAGTATTTCCATGAAACAACGTTTTAAAACTTCCATACAATTGTTGATTGTTTTACGTAGAAGTTTCTTATTTGATTTCCGAACATGTCCTTTTATAAAAATCTGCTGATTTTATAAAAAATTTAAATCTAATATGCACTTTAAAAATTCCTTTTTATATTCCAATATCACTTATGGTATTTAAAATTCCAAAATAAAAAGGATCAATATCATCCAAACACACATAATCAATAACAGATTATATATCACATCATATATCACAATATATGAAAAACAGTAAAATAAATGTTGAGTAATCTAGTCGAATTCCTTCAACCTATTTCCCTGCACCGCAGATGTTAATCAACGTAAATAACATGATTTTATATCAATATGAAATATTCTGATAAACAGAATCAATATTTAATTTACGATTTATGTATATAACTATATCTATACTTTCAATCAATTAATTATCAAATAAGTCCAAAAAACATCACACAATAATCAGTCATCATTTATCAATACTAAATTACATTTATAAAATTATAAACTGGACAGAGTTAGTGAGTTTACTCACTTTGGTAGTTTATCATTAAATAACGATAACTATTGTCGATTCAGACAGACAGTTTATTTCGCTATAAATTGTAGCGAGCTCCAAATCGCTCCAAACTAGTTCCATTATGTAGCGTTCGTCCATACGATCCCAACGGATCTTGTTTTTCCCAATTTGGATAACGTATACAATGGCTATGGTTATTTCAAGTTTCAATGCATTACGATGTCATTAACCTAATAATTAAATATTTAATTAATACCTTAATTAAATATTTAAATCACCATTAGCAGCCCCAAAACCGTTGCTCGTTACGTCCTTCTCCCAGAAAACTCACGATCCCTCTAATGAACCCACACAACGATTTTTCCTCTCCTTATATCTTCTTCCATAAGGCACGAATCATCATCTGTAAATTCCTATGAGTTTCTCATTAAAAACCGCCTCACCTTATCCCCTACATGTAAAACTCGATCTCGTCTTCCCAATTTCCATCGAACAGTTCACTCGTCATCTACAGGACATTGCGAGTTTTTTCTCCATCATCAATTTGCGCAAAACAATGTACGCAGGTGTTATAGAGCATGCCAAACTCCAATATCACATCCAAAATTCGAATCCATATTTGAATTTTCCAGAATCACTAAACCTAGGTCATGACTCTTTTTTCCAACAAAACAAAAAAAGGTTCGAACAATGTGAAACTCACATAGCTTTGAAGAGGAACCCCTCACGAATCCAAAAATATAACTCTCGTGATTTATAGGAATTTTTTCCATTTATTTTTGAATTTCAAACTATGGATCGTCTCACGTTCGTACGATTTTGTAGCGGCCGACATTTTGGGTTGTTGTTGACTATAGAGAGAAACGAAATTAGTTTTAGGCAGTGTATTTATAGGATAAGGTAGCTTACCAAGTAAGCTTCATATTTTTATATTAATTTATATTCGATCATTAGCTTAATTTGTCGTTTAAAATTCCTAAGGCCATATACGATACCCAATTCCGACGAAAATGGACAATCGACTATAGTTCGACATTACGGACTCAACGAAACTTGTTTCGTCGAAATCTGAGTCCATTTTCTCACATAGTGATATTTTAAAGCCAAAATATTGATCGTTTTTCACATAAAAATTCCGTAAGGTCACATACACTACAACAAAAAACACTTTTTGCAACATGCAATATCTGTTGCAGTAGACCAATTGCAACAGACATGCACATGTTGGTATATCCGAAGTTGCAAAAAGTTCGCAACATTTTTCGCCTATTGCAATAAGATGTTGCAGTAGACTTTTTTGCAATAGGCTTTTACTATTGCAACAGTATATGCCCGTAGATTGATAAATCTATATAAAAAAATTCAGCTTATAAATGCTACATAAATATATTCATTTTAGTAATAGTGTATGTCACAGAATGAAATAAACAAATAAAAAATTTATTTCAACAAAGTTTTAATAGTACAAACAATTGCAACAAAAATTCTATAATTTTCATACACCATTCATGTATAACGATCATCACTATAGAAGAAAACTGTTGCGAACCAAAACGATCATCGTTTTCATAAAGAATGCGCACTTCGCAGAAGCACCAGCAAACCTCCAAGCAATGCTTCAGAATATGAGCGCACCTTAATTAAACATATGTAGTTAAATAAAAACAAAAACATATATAATGAATAAACATATATAGTTAAACAAAAACAAAAACATATATGCATTTACTCCATGCAAATAAAAATAACCGTCCATAGGCAAAAATCGAACTATTAAAACCAGCCAAGCAGTTTTCCACCAAAGGAAGTCTAATAAGTTCAAATATTTCATGCTGATAAAAGTTAAATGATCAATTCAAAGGAATTTCACTTACCTTCCAGTATGTTAAGTGTGCTCATTTTCATCCATTTGCCAAACCAATGCATGCTTGTCCTTTTGTAGAAATCTTCACACATTTCTCCAGGTTTTAAAAAAATTTCAATAAAGGATTATATAAAGATGAAATTTTATCAAAATAAAATAATAGTAGTATTACAAATGAACCATGAATAACATTTCAAGTGCCAGGAATATTAACCGCAACACATCCTCTTCTCCTCCACTGCAACACGTCATGTTTGATACTCAATAAATGTCACATAAAAATAAGTCAACATCAAATAAACACCAATAAATGGTAACTAGAAATGAGTTCATATGGACAAAGGAAGAAATTGCAGAGTTGCACGTCAACACCATGACTCCGTTAATGCCATTATTTTTTTCTTTTGCAGCTTCCAAAGTATTACCGCTTGTAGGAGTTGTGCCTTTTCTTGGGGTGCTAATACCATGACCAGTTTGTCTTTTTCCTGCATGTATATATGGACACACACACACATACATATGGATACACACGCATACATATGGACACACACACATACATACATACATGAATAGCAAAAACTGGGCGCTTCTCATGTAAAGGTATTAGATGGAAGTTTATGTTATATTTTACATCATGAATGAGTTTCGCCATAGTTCTGTTTCATTTCAAACACATGTTTAAGCCAATGAAACCTATTTTTGCTGCAAGTAAAGTTATCATTTATGCAAAAATCTTGTATATCCAAGTTGTTGTAGCCAATGAAGCCTGTTTTTGTCTGATAGGATTCTGTAGCCTTTTCTTTTGCTAGTTTATATGTATGGTTGAATGTATTTTCCCTTGTATTTGAAATAAATAAAACTTTATGTAGTATATAAATTGTCACTGTGATTATTAAAATATACATTGGTATATATTCGCATACGCAGTGCATACTACCTGCTGAAATCTGCCATTATGTTTGCTTTTCACTATATGATATTAGCAACTTGTATATTTTAAGGGCTGCAAAAGGAAAGTAAGCTCGGATTCACATGTTAACCATAATATCTAATGCATGTATTATGTCACATGTGTGCACTAACGCTTTTCATCCTAGACATTTGTACAAGTTGATTCACAAGCATCTCTTGTCCCATAAGAAAATATATAATAGATCAAGTTTCTTTTTAAGGAAAACAGCTTAAGCTCGCATGTGCACCACCAACGACTATAGCACATCACTCACCTTAGCCACAAATTACTTATAGATCTGAAAGTACCTTTGATATAGGTTGAATCTCTATGTGTTCCAGCAGCTCTATCCCAAATTCTATGCTAACCCACCTTGGTTTGATGTAGATTAGGCTAAAACTTGATTAAACGGTTATTAGAAGGTGATTTGGGTGTTGGAGGCCATTATTAGGGTTGAAGAGAGGTAAGTGGCAGCTGGAAAATGACAAAGAAAAGGTTTCTCTAACCCTAATCAGCCCTTATATAGCTCAAATCCCGAAATCCCCTAAAGGGCATAGCTGCTAATTACCCAGTTAAGCCCAGTTAAGCTGTTTTCTCCTTCTAAACCTTAATTCAGCCATATCTCTCAAACAGTAAGTCCGTTTGATTAATGTGACCACTCCACGGAAAGGTAAATCATCATCCGGATCTAATGGAAGTGGTTTCAAGTAAAAACTCTTACCAATCGAAAGTATAGGCAAAACAAGATTCGCTAAAGACAAAATCGTCATTTAAAAATCGGGAACATGGGAAATGACCCCAATAGTCGTTCCCCAAAGTTACACGACCATATGACCTCATTTGAAAAAGAAATAAACATTCTACGATCCTTCGATACGTAGAATGCGGGTCGTTACAATACCAAAGCCTTCGCCTCCA
This sequence comes from Allium sativum, assembly GCA_030737875.1. Taxonomy (NCBI): domain Eukaryota; kingdom Viridiplantae; phylum Streptophyta; class Magnoliopsida; order Asparagales; family Amaryllidaceae; genus Allium; species Allium sativum. The sequence goes on from CM060912.1 coordinate 775,442,247, forward strand.
ACTACTTCATCATTCACCACCTTAAATTCCTCACAAACCAACAGCCGCCACTCTTCTACCAATTCACAGCCAATTCTCTTTCACCTTCCGACCATTTATCCATCTCCCCATACTATGATCATGCATACGATCTAAAAAAATTCACTGTACTCCAACAACAACTCTCTTCCCCAACCCAATAGGCCACCGTGATCATCGAAACCGCTCTGAATCATAAGACTCGCAAGATCCGAACCCATCTATTCTCCATCGCAACCCATTGCCAAAACAACACTTCTGTGCACCACTCAAATACCACCAGCACCACCAGGAAGTCGCTTTACATAATCAGACCCAAAACTGCCATCAACATTCACTTTCGACAACCAATTCTTTACCCATTCACCGATCAAACCTGCCTTCATTACACTCTACCGCCACAACCAAGCCAAACCACTGTTGCCTCCACTGAACTGCTCTACCACTGTACCCCTCAACAACCAACACGGTTCGTACACCCCCCTTAGCAAATATCGATCAAGTCGGAAGCCTATTAAATTTCATTTCGTCCGGAAAACGAAATCTGAAATCATTACGATTTTTGGAAAAAAATATTGTTGCGTGAATTTCTTTGACAGGAAAAAAGGAAGTCTGATTTGTTTTGGGGATCAACTATTTCCGGATTTGAAAAGATTTCGTTATTTTTCCTGAAAATAACAAAGGGGAGATTTTGGCTTTTAAAAGTGTTTGAGATAAAAGAAGAAGGCGTGATTGTGTAATCTGTTTTCTAGAAAAAAGGGAGTGATTTCTTTTTTTTTTTAGGGAGCGCGTTTGATTTTGATGTGAGAAGTTCGAACTTTGTTGTTCGATTGTGTTAATTTGGCATTTTAATTGGTGGCTTATTCTAATTGCTAGGGTCGAGTCATTTTTTTTTTGAGTCCCTAGTTTCATTGAGTCAGGTTTTATTTTTGAGTCCAGTTTTATGTGATAGTTACTTTGAGTTAGTTTGTTTTTTTATTATTAATTATTTTTGACTATTTTTTTTTCTTTTTTTCTACTCTAGTCATTTTGTTAGTTTAGTGTTTTTTTTTCTTTCCTTTTGAATTGGTTTTTATTTTCGTTTTCTTTACTTGCTTTCTTTTCAAAAAAAATTCAGAAAAAAAGGAGGGAGAGACCAAATTAAAAGCAAGCTAGAAAAGTGCTCAAGCAAACAAATCAAGGGCACATGAGTCGAGCAATGTAAACATTGAAATTTTAATCGTTGGAGCTACTCAATTGCACTGGACGGACAACCATGCCCTATTGTAAAATTTTCTAAACTCTACATGTGCTCAAGTGCTAAAAGGAAAAACATATATATAAATTGCTTGCAAGGATTTCCTGCGGATGCCGTGGCTCGCTTGTAAAAAAATTATTTTTGCAATTTATTATTCTATGATTGAAATTTCTGAATCTGTTTGTTAGGAATTAATTTCCATAACTTAAATCATCACTCTCATTGGTTTTCAACTTTAAAATTCATTAAACGTTGATTCTAGGAAAATACGAGCTCATATAAAATAATATAATTGAAAAGTGGCGCTTTGTGAAATTGGCTGTCTCGTATAATTGGATCGTGGATATATAGTAGTTCAATTTATTGAACTTCTAGCAAAAGAGTTTGCATACTACCCATAAAACATTGGTAGGCCATAAGACCATCCTCCCCCTTCTAATTGAGTCAGTTAATTAATAGACAACAACTTAGTATTTTATACTATTTTGAAGTGAGAATAGTTCCTATCTTGTCTTGGCTTTATTAAAATGTCTAATTCAAAAATAATCCCTTAGAGAATTGTGTGATAACAACCTGAGTAGACGTCCTCTGGAAGAGTATGAGTATGGATTACAACCCATGAGGAAAAATTTTCTGAAATTTCGTGAGCCCAATGCCAACAATTTTCAAAATTTTCCAACCGACCAACATTTTCAAATTCATAGAAATGATCGAAACTACAATTTCAATTCAAATTTCAATAATTTCGAGTTTGGGCCACATCCACATCGAGATAGATTTGAATCCCAATATAGCTTTGATCAACATCAATATGGGGTTGTAAACCAAAATTTTCAAAGTTATAGCCCATATCAACATCTTGATAATAACAAAAATTGCAATTTTCCCTCGAACTTCAACAGTTTTGGTTACAAACATAATTTTTATATTCAAAATGATTTCCAATATCATTGTCATTTTTCTGAAAATTCAAACAACCAACACATTGGAAATAATATTGATCGTGAAATTGATGTGGACTACAATTTTGAGAATCAAAAAATCCAAAACGAGAGCTCTCGAATCAACTATTATGAAGAATATCATCTTAATATTCTTAGAGAGAGGGTAGAAAGGCAAGATCGATAGCTTGATGAACTTCTTTGTTGAATGACATCTTCTAAAGAACAGCTCGGGCAATAAAATCAAATTCAAACATGCGATGAATCAGAAAATAATACACTACTACAAAAGTGGGCATATTCGACACTAATTTGTTGTGCCCGTAGATCAAAAAAGCGTTGCCGTAGGCCCTTTTTTCAAATATGCAACACCAGGGGGGCGTGGCATCCGCGGCCGTTGCATTAGCCATCTAAGGCAACGCTTTTGCCCATCTTCGGCTACAGACAGAAAGTGTTGCATTATAGCCGTAATGCAACACTATTTGCACGTAATGCAATACTATTCAGCGTTGCCTTAAGCATTAGTTAGGGCCTGGCTTCCAGTGGGGCCACGTCAGTTGTCTACGCGTCACACGACACATCATCTCTCTATGTCAGCACTCCATGTGTCACATGCCACACCAGCTATCCACGTCAACTGTGGGGTCCACGTGCGACGGGTAAGCAATTATATTTAATGTAATGCAACACCACTGCAATATGTAATGCAACACCATTATCATTAAATGTAATATCAATAAAAGCTAACGCAATAGTAGAAGAAGGCAAATGCAACTTTAATTTGATAGCAAATACAATGCTTTAATTAAAAAATTTGCAATACAGGTTTTTTTTTACAAGAAACTCATCCAAAGCAATTGTTTTAATTATCCAAATATCAAAACTCAAAAATCAGCTACACCTTTTTCTTCATTGTATAAAGTAAGCTCGAACTACTTCAAGAACAGGTGCACGGCATAAGGGACATTATCCTGATCCATTCCTGGCCAATTCTTTAGCGCATTCTGAACATGTACACATGTGTCCACATCTGCAAAATGTATTACTCATTTATATATGTGAATCATATATATGCAGCAATTTGATTGCAATAGGAAATATATATGTATGTACCTATACAAGAGGGTGGCATCGAATATATATATGTGTGTCACATCTGCAAAATGTATCCGTCTGCCTAGCTTCCAGAATTAAATATGCACCTGATCAAATGATAACAAGTTATTTGATAAGTGGTGGCATCGAATGACCATTGGCCTTGTTAACAAAATGTTATGAACACAGTTATTACAATTGAATTACCGACCATTGGCGATTGGTCACTCATGCCAGCCAAGCCCAACAAATAAGCAATTTCAGTATGCTTCGTCTTCTGAGCAAAAAGTTTTCAGTTCGCATATTACTGCCACATACAGTGTGTCACTTCATATCCTGTCAAGCTTCAGAAGCATATCGTCATCTACATCTTCAACTCCTAAACAAAACTCCATCATCAAAAGTTAAAAAAAAAACAATGGAGGACTCTTCACTATGCATCACTGTCACTGTTCTTTCAGGGCATTGGACTTACGAATTTATGCATCTCACGCTTAGGCATACTCTGAAGCATAATGTTGAGGAGTGGACTATACGGGTTATACCCAAAAACTCTTTTCTGATAACATGCCCATCTTACAGTAAGCGTGATCATGCGCTAATGTTGAAACTTTTTACAAAATGTGGAGGTGCTTTTATAATAGCTGACTATGCTCTATCCTTAACAGTTTTATAATGAGACACAAACACAAATGCACACACTCACATACATACATACATACAAGGTTATAATAGCCTTATAATGAGACACAACCAGATGACCGACATTCAACTAGAAAGTAGATATACCAACATTAGCATAAAACAAAACATTATCACAAGTAGATTATCTTATATATCTAGAAGGTTCTTCTTAAAACTATGATCATTTATATGAGGTGCTAATTGGAATATATCAATGATCATGTAATCCCTATTCAGTCACTCTGACATAGACAATGACTCTGACATGGACAAAGACTCTGACATGGACACTGACTCCGAAGAAAAAGAAAAAGATGCTGGTGCTGGTGCTGATGCTGGTGTGGATGCTGGTGATGTTTGTGAATGTTGGTTTTTTCTGCTGGTAATGATTTTTAGCTTGAAAGTTTGTGAATATTTGTGAAACTTTGTGTGGTTGTGGAAGTTTGTGATTGTTGGTGATGACTGATGATGGATGCTGGTGAATGTTTGTGAATGGTACGTAGTGAATGTTTGTGAATGCTGGTGATTTTTTTAATCTTATGATACTTGTGCGTGTATACTTGTGTGTGCCTTTAGATGGCTGCCTTATGATACTTGTGCGTGCATGTATATTTGTGCGTGCTTGTATACTCGTGCGTGTCTACTTGAGCGTGTATACTTGTGCGTGTATACTTATGATACTTGAGCGTGTATACTTGTGATACTTGTGCGTGTATACTTATGCGTGCCTTCAGATGGCTGCCTTATAATGTTTGTGTGTGTATACTTGTGCGTGCGTGTATACTTATGATACTTGAGCGTGTATACTTATGATACTTGTGCCTGTATACTTGTGCGTGTATATTTATGATACTTATGATACTTGAGCGTGTATACCTATGATACTTGTGCATGTATACTTGTGCGTGTATACTTATGATACTTGAGCATGTATACTTGTGTGTGTGTGTGTGTATACTTGTGCGTGCATGTATACTTGTGCGTGTATGCACTGCGTGTATGATGTATATTGTAATAAAACGAAAATGCTTGAGTGCGCGCTTCAGATTTTGTAAAAATCTGCGGTAAGAGACTTAAAATTCGGATGTCCCCACCATCATCAGATACAAAGTTACCATCATACCCTCATGATTTCCTAAGTTCCCACTGAATCGCACATTTTACCAGGCTTTACACCTGGGCATACTAGCATCGTCCGTAATAAAAAAAATCGTGTATACTTGTGTGTGTATGCACTGCGTGTATCACAAAACCTCAGTGCAAACACACCACAGTACATACACACCGCAGTGCAAACACACCGCAGTGCATACACACCGCAGTGCAAATTAACCTCAAGCATACAAATTAATCTTAGTGTAAGGTATGAACCTCAAGCAGTGCAAATTAACCGCAGTCCCCATTCCTTAACTAGCTCGACCTATATAATAAACCAATGTCTTTTTCATGTCAATAGCCCGGTTCTCATGATTTATTGCTGGGTATAATTTTCGAATAAACCTCAGCATAATCTCATATCAATAATAAGCGCAACTAATTACTCATAAGCGAATGGGTTTTCCAAAATGTAACAAATGAACTAATTACTAATTACTCATAATCCAATCTATAATAAACGCAACTAATTCACAGTGCTATACAAACTGAACCTGAGGGAAAAAACTGGCGATGTCAGCACCCTGAGCAATCAAAGCTAGAAAGCATTTCAAAGCTTCATCCTTTTCAGAATAGAATTCGCTATCGAGGAGAGGAGCGATAATGACGTGAATTTAGGTTTAAATTTTTGTCAATAGTAAAAAGGGGGAAAATGTTTAGATGATAGAGAAGAAAATGATTTCATGAAGGGAGAAGATCGTGCCAAAATTTCGTCAAAAGAATGCAATGACTTGGCCGTCAATGATTGGATGATGGCTAACATTAAGATCATCATATCCATAGATGGTTTGAACCGTTGGATTAATCTTTCATCTACGGTTGGGTTTTTTATATGTTGATAACGCGGATCGCTGAGCTAGATTATATATACGTAATGCTACGCTTTGAAATGGTGTTGCACATCAAAACGCTAAAATTCCCACCGCAACAGTGCATCCATGTATAATGCAACAACATATGAATGCTGTTGCAGAAGCTCAAAGAAATCATAGCTTTCGCCACACTTTTCATGCAACGTACACAAATTAGTGTCGAATATGCCCACTTTTGTAGTAGTGATCCATTCTTTATTGATAGTGAAAATTTTCAAACAAAAACTTTGGAAATTGACAATAACGATTTAAACGAAGTTGTTCAAAATTCAATAAATGATTTGGACTTCAACTCTTTTCAAGAAAAAGATTTAAGCTCCGATTTTGATCTTTCTCTTTCAGGCTGCGAGAAACTTGAAATTTTAGAAGTTAAACAAAATGAAAATGTTGAAATTTTCAAAAACTCAAAATTGGATAAGGATTTAATGAATATGAATTTTTTGGATTGTATGAGGATGAGTTGCCAAATGAGGATGAAATAGAATCAAGTCACCAATCCAAGTTTAAAATTTTCGATTTTGAGGTTTCAAACGAACTTGAAGTTATCGGTGTCGAAAATACGTTTTCAACTAATAAAATTAAGAAATGTGATCACATAGTTTTGAACAACACTCAGAATTTAAATTTCACGATTGCAACTGAGTTTATATACGATCACAATTTTTTGGACAATTACACTGATAAATTTGTGGAACACGTGAATCATCTTAGAAACATTATTTCCATAGGAAAACTTCGGGTTAGGATGACACTAGACATTTATCTATTGGACTATAAATCTAGGAATAATGAGGAGATGGTTTTCAAAAACCATAGCTTATTAGAAAACATGCCTAGACATAGTGGGAATGAGATTCATCGGGCTAGAACCAAGTATGGGGGAAAAGTTGGTGGTATTCTTTGCATCGCAAACACAAATATCATTGTACATATGTTCCATTCTTACATATAGTTAGACTACATTTCATTCTACAAATAATTTTGCATTTCATCCATTTTTGGGTGCTATCTTTCACATTTAGAAAATGTGTTTTCAGTGTGGACAATGTTTAGATCAATTGTGGGGGAGGAGTCTGCATTACATCCTTTTATTATTTTTCTTTCATTTTTTTCCTCTTTCTTTTCATATAGGACCATCATGCATTTTAGATCGTAGTAACATGCCCTTTTTTTTGAAACATGACTTATTTTAGATTGATACAATAAAAATAAATTAAAAATTGTTAGTCAGTTGATAGTATTTTTTTTCTCTCAACTTAGATCGAGTAAGAAATATGATGAAAAGTTGAATTTTGAGGGATAATAGTGTAACCGGTACATAGGAAGATTCTAAGGTGATGACCATGAAATTTATTCTAAATTGTAGTCTTTGTTTAATGAGTGGAGAAATTAAAAATACTTATATTGGCTTTTCAAATCTTTAAAACTAAGTTGTGATAAGATGAATTCGTGTATCTCTCTCTTGTTCTAATATTTTCAATAATAATAATAGTAGTATTCAAGGGTATCCAACATTGCTTATAAATCTAGCGTTGGTGTGCAAACCCGCCAAGCTCTATTCGACATGTTGTTGACAAAGTCAGCGTCGGTATATCTTGGTCTCATTTTATGAGTTGAACACCTAAGGATTACCGACATGTTGTTGACAAAGTCAGCGTCGGTCTGCACAATCCGCCAAGCTATGTTCCATCTATCATGGGTAGTATACCTTGGTCTTTTAAGTTAGATGTATGTAATTAAATATAAATTTCAATTTTTATAGAGATAGAGAATAAGCGATGAAGCCTAAGCGCTTCTTGACCTTATTGATTTGACTGGTCGTACACAAGGAAATTAGAATACCACTTTACGAACTATGACAAGCAAACTAAGAATTTATTTCATAGCTGCACTATATTATCAACCGAACCAACTGGCCAAACAAGAACATAACATTTGAAAACCTGAATCATATTGAAAATTTATGACAAGTTGAGGTATATAAAATAAAATCAACTGACTAGAAATTATTAACTTAATTTGTTATACCACTTTCCCGAAACAAGTCATGTGTTCATTTTTTGTTTTCATTTGCATATGTTCATTGCATTCATGTAGTTGCATTAGAACCACAACATACTTCATTTGGATTTTGTGGGTAGTATCCGCTAAAAACCCCCACGAGACATCGGTCGTCCTACTAGGAACACCTAGAGGCTTAACGGTTTGTTGCATATGCTCAATGCAATCGTGCTTCCTACGAAAGTGTGACCTATCTAGTTTAGTTTTTCATTTTGTTTTACTCGAGGACGAGTAAAAGATAAGTGTGGGGGTATTTGATTAACATGAAAATGTGTTTATTTTATGCTCTTATATCTTATCTTTTGTATATAAATACATATTACTTGGGTATTAGTTTGTCACTTTTACAAATATGCCGACTGAGCCACATAAAGTCAGAAAAATAGAAAATAGAGATCAATTTGTTGGGTACAAACACACACACACACACACACACACACACACACACATATATATATATATACATATATATATATATATATATATATATTTGAAGACTTGCAGATGAGGATCTCATGTCAAGATGCTTGTCGGACAAGAAAATATTTGGTAAAAAGACCATGCATATCACAAATCAATGAAGAATGATTAAAGAAGCAAGAGGACAAGAGGAAAAGCTCAATTTTAATAGAATTAACTAAGGTCCATTTGTGATTGTATTAGGGTTTAGGTTAGCGCTATCTATCCTATAAATACCCTTGTATTCTCATTGTAAATCATCATCCATGAATTCAGAGTTTTCTTTTACTTTTTCTATATTTTTATTCTATTAGCAACTAGTGTCATTTACACAATTAGGTTTGATAGAATACTGGTTGTCTTTTGCACTTATTTTCATTAGTGATTGACCGTCTGATTAGATTAAGCGGTAATCCCACTTTTATTTTTGTTTATTATTTAATTTCTGCAATTTTAATTTCTGCTTTTTAATTGCTTTCCTATGTCATATTGGATTGAATATGGATTTGATTAGACTCAGATCTGATTCTATTTAATAATAGTTTTATTTGTAGTTTCAATTTTTTTGTTTTCAAAATCAATCTCTAAGTTTTGTCTAACTCACCCACGAAATATATAAATAATAAAATTTAATTTTCCTCCCTGTATTTGACCTGCATGCTACACGATATGTGCGCTTTCAGTTATTATTACATAATTTGGCTTTTCTAGTTCCTAGGAAAACGTCGATCAGTTTGTGACTAATTTGGAATGCATAATGTTAGAACTAATTATACATGAATATAATAAGAAAGTACATGAATAAAATTTAACTCTTCTGTAGAAGTTAAATTAAATTCACTTGATAACACATAGAAATTTCAATTATTTTTTAAAAGAATTTTAACGATTGTGTATGACGTGGACATATAAAATATTTATTATTTAATTTATTTTGATTATTTTTTAATAAGGGTATTTTTGTCTTTGATTTAATTTTTTTTAATGGTGTAGATAAAGTAATTTACGGTGCATGAATAGAGTTTGCCTAAATTTTATTATAATTCACACATATAATTCTAGATTTTAAATTCTATAAGATAAATATATTATGGGCCATTAATTATTTTTAGTGTATAATATAAAATTATTATATTTCCTGTAATATATCAACAAATATTTAGTACATACATAAAGTATGATAGTTTTTGTTCTTGGAGTATTGAAGGATTTGGATATGACATGAAATATGCAAAAACATAAAATTAAATTTCAATTGGATATAACATACTTGATTAGTTATTAAAAAAATGCAAAAAAAAAAAAAAAAAAAGTGGATCAAATAGCGTTCGCTATAGCGCATAGCGCAACGCAAGCCTTGCGCTATTCGCCATTGACTACACTGGACTTGGAGACTTATAAATTCACAATATGCGGGCATTGCTTGGAAATCTAAGCTTTTATGAGTGATCTGCAAAATGTGGCCAGGCTCTTGCAAAGTTTCCGTATATTCTGATCAACTAAATGTATAATTGGATAAGTCAAATTTATATTGTTGCATAACTATCTTTACAACCTATTGTTTCCCAAAGCATCTGTTGCAATTTCTTTACGTTAGCTTATAATTTCGCTTTTTCCAATTGTCTGTTAGCTTTAGTCTAATTCAAAGGTTCTCCTTAGGTATAAAACAAAACATAACTGCTACTTATGAACTGCAGATACACCGTTCATTTTCTTTTGGTACTGCATTTTCTGTAGTTTAGACATATTTTTTGATGTCATGATATTTAACGTTTTCTGTAGTGATTAACACTGTGACAAATATGTGATCACTATTTAAAATTGTATTAATTCATTCATTTTTAAAAGTGTGTACATGTTTTTATATTAATTCGGTAAAATATCAAGTCAGCTTTCTCAACCACTTGATCAAATTGCACAGGCAAAAATTCCTTACCGAGCATTGATAAACACTTGATCAATGTCAAGCTATGCATGCGCTTCTTCGATCAGCTTTTGTAAATGTTTCGTAACAATTTGAATTTTTTTTGGAGCTTCCAAGACCCGTAACACAACATCGACTTGATGTAAATCAGTTTGATCAATGCACTGTGGAGGCCACCTAACTCAAAATGAAGACAATTACGTGAGTTCCATCTATATGACAGGTTGCCAAACTTCAGGCATCTCAATTGGCTTATGTTGGAAAAAAACACACTTAGAACATGATTTCCTTTCCTTGTTTTTAGTCCAGATTTTCTGTTGACTACATTTGTATTTGCTGCTTGAAGCACATAATTGTTTGTTCTTGCATTTGCATAACCTAAGATGCTCTAGAATTTAATAAACTTGTAACGCGAATATGCATTATTTCCAGCAAATGAAAGTATGATTTTCTTTCTTCTCAGCAAATGAAAGTATGATATACGTGTATTATTGACAAAGTCTGACATTATAGTATTGTTTTACTGTCATTCTTATTTCAGCGTGATGTATTGATATTGCAGTGCTTGTGCTTGTGCTTTTACATGGACGAATCATATTTTGTGTATAAGTTGATATTTGACTCTATTCTGTTAACTGTTTCATAAAGAGAACGGAACAATGTATAATGCATTTATTGTACTATTGTTTTATAATAATTAAGTCAGATTTGAGATAGCTATTGTCTTTATTAGGTTCCCATGCTGCCTCTAGTCCAACACAAAGTCAATACAAAGACAAGACCAAATCATGTGTCCCCAAATTTCTCTATACCCCTGTCCCCATCCAATCAAAACTTCTGATTTTCACAATTTTACAATTAAGTCGGAGATAAAAAAAGGACTTAACTGCAAAAGGTGGAAATCATGGGGTGTTTATTGGTTGAATACAGAAGGACGGGGGTTTGGGTACAAGGATTGTTTTCACACAAAGACTTATTTGACACCAACGTTTATGTCTTTTAATGCTTTTGAGGCCCAAGTCTATTGTCTCTGCTATTTTTGGGATTTGATTTTAAATACAAAGTTATTTGTTTTGAATGGGTCTCAACAAAAAATTAGAGACAAATTCCTTTCGTTAGATACCAAATAAAGGAGTATGTACTTACCTTTATTTTTGTAATGGGATACCAATTTTGAAGGAAGGTATTGGACGTACAAAATGTGAGAGGTAATGAATACCGATCCGAGTGTTTGGCCATTGTTGAGAAGTTTTTGACGAGCTGCGACGACCACATTTGCACGAATCCATCTGAGCTCTGTTCTCGGGTGTCTTGGCGATATTTCTGAGCTGTTGAACCACGTGGTGGGCCAAGTTGTGTGGGTTTGGACTGCTTTCTGACAGCTGGGGGAAAAATGCCGGTTAACAATAAGTATATTGTATTTTACACGCTAGCCGTTCAGACGCTACCAAGCATTACCTGTGATATACAATGTGTTGGCGAGGGAACAAAGGGAATAAAAGACCAATGGGCCTGATATGTTCTGTAATATCTAACACCTCAAGGACGTTATACTTTAGTTGAACAACTAATCAATGAGAAATCTTACTTCAGTCGATCACACCTCTTATTTCAATCACAATGAACTTATTTTCATCACCTTTGACAGAATTATTTTGTTACATATCACACAATCTTCAGGAGCGCAGAGACAACATAGACGCAAATGATCAAATGCTCCGGTTAAAGGTATGTAGTATAGAACACTTCACAGGTATCGGTGTAGGAGTAAGCTGCTAAACCATTAGGACATGCAACTGTGGCCTCATACACAGAAGCACCTACACACGAGTTACAACGATCGTAGTCTGCGTCTAACGGACATCTGGAGAACGCCCAGACAACGGAATTCGGTGAGGTAAAGGTACGCCCTGGTGCGCTTGCAGTGTCTGCATCTCTAATGTCTTGGAGAGCTGCTTCGATGTTTGTCCCGTGCGTGTCTCCTGGTGTGTGAGTATGCACTGCACTGGATGTCTGCGTTTACTGTATATTTTTGAATGCTCATTATTATAGCAACTGTAAGCATTATTGCCGTTTTTATGTTGAAAGTAAACATGTTTGATAGCCTGCTAATTGTTTCCTTCTTTCTGATGGCTTTTTATATGCAGTTTGATTAGTCCTTCCTAGTAACTGGAATATTGCATATACTATCTTGTATGTATTAAATAATGCTTTTTTGCCTTAATTAGCTCATTGTTGAATTGCCAAGAACTAGGTGTTGCTTTGTACTATGCAAAATAGGTTCTATTTTTCCAGCTTCTATATATGCTTATCTTTATCTTCTTATATTGTCTCCCTTTGTTTTATCCGCCGTGAAACTACATTTACTTTTTTTTTTTTTTTAAAAAAAGGACATTTTAGGAGTACTACTTGGTAGTTTCGACCATTCCTACAATAAAAATAATTAACAATTATAATAACTGTAAAGCTTAACCGAAAAACGAAAAAAATAAATAGCCAGCTGTTGTATGTGTCACAAATAAAACATAAGCACAAATCTAACTGAAAAGAGTTAAACTCGAGAATGAAAACAAAGCATTTTCGGATGTTAACAAAGATAATTGCTGGCGATGAAAATTTGTGTGCTAATTAATCCAGTAAGGTGATTCCGTAATATAGTTTTGATTTTAAAAAAAAAAAAAAAAAAAAAAAAAAAAAGTCTCAAACACGGATGCGTCTTGTGCTTGCACATAAATTTTCCAATCTCGAAAGCATCAAGCATTAATGGAGTTATTATGAGATACATCTAGGGATGGCAATGGGGCGGGGCGGACGCGGGTATTACCACTCCATCACCTGCCCCATTAAGTGATTTTTTGCCCCGTGTCCGCCCCATACCCGCACGGGTACCCATTAAACGGGTTTTAAACAGGTTGCGGATAATGACGGGTATTCGTGGGTATCCATTATATTTATTCAATTTATTTTTTAACCGTTTATTGAAATTATTCAAAAGTACATTTGGTAAAAAAAATTAGACCAATGCTCAAATGCTATACCAATACATATTTAAACCAACATCCAGAAAAGAAAAGACAACAACATAAGTATCCATCAAAATATCAATAGCCAGTTACAAATTGTTGAGTAAAAACTTGCACACAAATACCGAACAGCCAACAACCATGTTTTTGTATTGACTATTGGTAATAAATCACATTCAATATGGGCACGGGTACACATGGACATGGATATCTTACTATCCGTACCCACCCCATTAATTAACGGATATTAAAAGTACCCGTTTATTTTACCCATGGATACCCGTTTAACTATCCGTTTCATATCCATGACGGATTTTACCCGCGGATAACCGTGGGTACAGATTTTTTTGCCATCCCTAGATACATCAGTTCAAACAGCTATATTTACACTTAGAGTTTCTAGGGTAAATTTGTAACTCTGTGTGTAAACCTTGTAACCGTTAAGTTCAGTAGCGTTATAATTATAAATATACATCAGTCTGTACACTGCAATTCATTCTTTCAAACATAATAAAAACCAAGTATTCGGTTTTCTTATTTCTGCTGTGCTCTCTGTTTCTGAAGAAATTCAATTTTGCTTGCCATTTCATTATTCTCAACCCCTTTATATTATAGTTTAGAACTGTAAATGTTTACAGAAATTATTACAATTAAATAAACATCAACATTATATATATATATATATATATATATATATATATATATATATATATATATATATACATGGCTAATTCTATTCCAACCCAAAAAATTGAGTAGTAGCCCCCCTAAATACAAAAATTCTTGCGTACCCAGAAATTTAGTTAGTAGCCCCCCCACGCTTTCCACAATTGCCCTTCACGTTCAAAAATCAATTGGCTTCTTCTCTTTCAACAATCAATCAAGATCAAGCGCGCTCATCTTCTCAAACAGGAGCAGCATCTTCATCATCAACACGCGCGACATCTTCTTCGAATCCAGTTTAGGGCTTTTTTTGATTTTATGCGTGTAAAATAGGGTAATACATTAATAATAAGTAAATCACGCAAGAAGACTACGTGGATTACATGCCTTCCACGCTATTGTTCTCAAATTTAAAATAGTAAAAAATAGTAAAAAAATAAATTGATTATTTGCTGTGATTGAGATAAGAAATCATCTTCTTCTTCAGAATCCATCATATATTTGTTTATAAATTATTATTTTCAATGATTTAATTAGAGTTTTGGACGTTTGATGTTTTATGGAATCGTGGAAAACTACGTAATATTCATAACAGATGAGAAGAAAATTTCCCAAGGGTAATTTTGTCTTTAAAATTTTAAAGTTATTAAGGGGGACTACTAACTAAAAACTCGGGTTGAAATAGAATTAGCCTATATACATATATATATATATATATACATATACATATATATATATATATAGAAAGTCTATTTAAACACAAAACGATGACACAAAACTGTACACAATGAATTTCAATCATTGGATCCTCCCATGAATTCCACTCTCCACATAAAGACAAACAAATCCAACGGTGGAGGCTTTGTGTCTCTCTCTTTGTGTTTAATTTTGTGTCCAAATAGCCGACCCCACATATACACACACACACACACACACACACATAGGGACGTACACAGAAAATTGATACAGTGGGAGCGAAAATCATATTTCGATTTTTCACATACACACACGTGCAGATACATATATAAAAAACATAATAAAATCGTCCTATGACATTTTTTTTCCAAAATATCGACGATAGACTTTAATTTTGATTAATCTTACCATTTAAAATGATTATTTATGAGAAACATCTGTAATAACCATATAAAATGTATTTATCACTGTGCATTCTAGCTAAGCATACAATGAAGTTTGAATAATGTTAATTCAAAGTATGTATATAAGTTTTTTTCTTCAGTTTTGTATAAAAAAACCTTTGTTACTGGTCTATAATAACATAATTTAACTTTCCTACAAATAATTAAACTTCAAATGAGTGACGTAAAATTTCGATCAATAGAACTTATATGATTTCATTTCTCAAGGAAATGCAATAAAATTAATCATTACTTTTTATGTTGATTAAAGCTTAAAAAATGTCAACTAGTAACAGAGGCGGAACTATTATAAGGCCAGAGAGGGCCACAGCCCCCTCCCCTCCAAATATATTAAAAAATTTCCCTCCAACGAATTGGCCCCTTCATTGCCTTATTTCCAGTTCCGCCACTGACTAGTAAGTTAGTATCAATAACTATTAACTAAAAAAACCTGAACTATTAGGAAGAGGGTTCGGTGGGCAAAAAATATACAACACAATATATATAGGTGATTAGTTTTTTTTTTTCCTCATCAATTTCAAGCTATATAAACATATTCATACGAGTACACAAATTGCCTCCAAAATAAAGGTTCCAATTGCCCATGACTACATAAACGAAATAACCATAAGCCAACGAATCAGTAGAAAATAACCAATGTCCAAGATTGAATCTTTATCACAACCGGCCACTTTACAGGCAGAAGAAAAGAGACAATTGCCGTCAGAATCGACGTCTCCTCCATGGGACAATCGGAAGTCACAGAGTCATTGGATTCTATGGGATTTCTCCAGAATATGCCTAGATTCGAGATGCATTCAAGATTACGGATCTGCTGAGGCTCCAATCCCGGCACCGCCTTGAATCCAAGTGAAGCGATGGTCTGATCTGTTGATTGGTGGAGCTAACTCTGTCATTGGAGCATGGGAGGTGTCAGCGTTTGGGCTTCGGTTTCCATTATTTGGAAAGGGCATTGTTATTGACATTCAAAATATTGTTAAGAGGGGGCCAAAATTTTTGTTTTGCAAAATTGTTAAGGGGAGTACCAATGAGGAAAGTAGCCCCTTAACAAATAAAGGTAATTTTACCTTATTACCCATTTAGCCCCTTAATAAATAAATGTAAGTTTACCTTAACAAATATTGCAAGGGCCGTAGTAATTTTTTTTTGATTTGCATATATCGGTTTTTTAAACCCTAAAAGATAAGCGTTTTCGGTGGAATATGATCGAACTGTTTTTTTTTCTAGCAAATTTATTTATACATCAAAAATCACTTAACATACATCATTATTTTTCTATAAAATTCTATTACTAATTGCCTTTTTCTCATAGCTGATTTTTTAAATCTTTTGCATATAAATAGTCAAATTATTCTTAAAAGTATTGAAACTCAATGCAAACTAAATATGTTAAAGAAGATGTTAATGAATTATTTAATCATGAAATTTAAAATTTCATTTAAGAAAACATTCAGAAATAATGGTCTAATTTAGAAGTGTTGATTTATTTTGTAAAATTAGAGTAATTTTGTTGAAATTATTGTTTTTTTTCAAAATGTTTATAAGAGCTACAGTATTAATACAAGAAATAAATTTCATTTTGTTATATTTTACTTAATTTAATATAAAGAATTTCTAATTTTAGGTAATTGTGTTTTAAGTTTGAAAGAAAGTGAAAGAAAAAGAAGATGAGAACTTGGATAATTTAGTAAAAGAAACGGTGTATTTAAAGTAATATATAGTGTATAATAGTTTATTATAAATTTTAGTATATGTTTAGCAATTTTTGGTGCATAAATAGAATTAACCTTTTTTTTTTCTTAACATAAATATGTCGAATTTTGTAATTACGGGGGCAATGCACCGAAGTGATTATTAATTTGCGACATGTCAGTGTCGAATACATATATAATTGATTACATGCTGCATTTGGTGCAATGGTGACAAACTGCTTATTTAAATTTGGTTTTCCTTATCGAATAAGTTTTTTTTAAATCTAATTTAAAGGGGCAATCTAGAAATATTGAGTAGTGTGAAATAATATGTTTGTATAGCCCCTTAACAATTTTTCAAAGAGTGGAGTGTTTTTAAAAAATGGCCCCCCCTTAACAATTGTTGGAGTGTCAATAACAACACCCTTTGGAAACAGGGAATTTTTTCTTGTTCCCAATATCGATTGGAGGAGAGAGAAAATGTAGAGAAGGATAGGCTGATATGGATGATTAGTGGAAGTATGAAATGGTAATATATTGCCAAATAATTACATCAGACATAAACGATACAATATAAATAAGTTGGCTATAATTATGTCTATTTGATATTTTTTTGTGCAAGTAAAAAACTGAGTGGGGGCGGCGGCCCCCATTAGGCCCTTAGCGTAACAATCCGGAAATTCTGAGCCAATTTAAAAATTTTATTTTGAGAATTTTAATAGATTTTGAATATTTAAAATGAATTATTTAAAATAATAATGACGAGAAATTTATTTTGAATAGAATTAGAAGGTATATATTTATTTGAATCGTCGTTAGAATATAAATAATTATTTATAATTATAAAAGGAATTGGAAATGGCGCGGTAGTTCGAAAATTCGATTTCAAAGTTCAAATAGATGTACAGGATTCAAAATAAACCGATTTTAGCGAAACCAAAATTATTAGAATCTATTTGAGAATATCTTTCTAACGGATCCGAAAAATTGAAACTTCATAGCGGGGATAAAAAGTTATGTCCAATTGAAAATTCAGAATAGTCGCTATGAAATTCTGACCCTTGAAAATGGAAATTTTGCAAACGACCTCTGTTTTTGACGAAACACTTTTGTTGGATCCGGGATGTCAAATTATTGCTAGATTCCAAAATTCGTAATTTTCTGAATCAATATGTGAGCGTGGCAAAGGAAAACGCGTTTGACTAGTTTCAGTTGATTTTAATCGACTGAAAAATGGCCATTTTTCGAATGGTCTTGGTCGGTCTAGCGATCGATTTGGATCGAGCGAAATTCCTTTTCGTTACACTTAGTAGGTCCGTCATTGTGTACACACACATAAATAACATATATTAATTATTCTAACACTCCACCGCAGTTGAAGCATGTCGTTGTCGGACGTTGAGCTGTCCCGAAATTCGTCAAATAGCATACGTGGAAGACCTTTTGTAAAAATATCAGCAATTTGATAACGGGATGGGACATAGCGGACTTGAACTTCGCCTTTAACTACTTTTTCACGAACAAAGTGAATATCCATTTCAATGTGTTTAGTGCGTTGACGCTGAACTGAATTATCAGATAAGTAGATCGCACTTACATTGTCACAATAAACCAAGGCGGCTTTCTGAATGAGAACATGCAACTCTAATAACAAATTTCCTCCGTTTCTGCACTAGAACGCATATATTCAAGAATCATACATACTTGACAATTCAATCTTAACATCAATAAAGTACTCAAAACTCTTATTATACATCATACTTCAAAACGATTTACTTAGTTTCAAAATAATTTATATTTTAAACAGTCGACCTTCCTTCCGCATGTACACGTTTCACCTCCACCACTACACAGTATCACCCAGACCATTCCACGTGGCCCTTCCTCTTCTTTCCATTTGAACAATCGAAACTCTTTTTTGAATAGGTCGCAAAGCCTTCACCACTTACCTCTCTCCTCCCAAATCACGTTTTGCTCTCATCTCCTTCTTTTTTGCTTCAGCGTTTTCTCCTCCATCACCTTCTGCGTAAAATCCGATACTCCATTCTAAGAAAAAAAATCCTTCCTCACCTAGTGTTTTCACGCGTCGAACCACTCTTCTCTCTCAATCTCACTCAGCTTCTTTCCCCTCTGCATCAGTTCCACTCCACCGTGTTTTTCCCATCCCAAGCCCTCACCACTTCTCCATCCAAACTTCCCTTATACGCTCAGTCCTTCCATCAAGCCTCGTCAACGCGCAACACTATGAAACTCCACATGCACCAGCTGAAACTCCACTGAAACCTCTCCCGTATGCAAAGACCGTATATACCTACCCAGAAAAGCCACGCCTCCTCGTCAGCTACCCTGTTGTCTCGACTAGCACAACACCTGGTACCACCCAAGTTCTCAAGCAGGCCTTTACGTGTAGGCTGAGAAGTTAATAGGAGGAGGGAAGAGCATGCTTGCATGCATGTTGTAGTGAAGGGGAGGATTGGGTACATGCGCGCAGATAGGGCAGATGCGAATATGAGTGTAGCCACAAATGAAAAGAAATAGAAAAAAAAACAAAGAAAGAAAGAAATAAAGGAATGTGAATTGGTGTGAAAGAAAGGAGAGAAAAATATTTTGGTTTCCACACGGATTGAAGTTTAACGCATGAAAAAGAAAACGAAAAAAAAATGGTGAAGAACGAAAATGGTGGAAGGCGCAAGCTTTGAGGATGGAGTTTCCATAAGAGGGGTGCATGCATGCAAGACCCGGAGGGGGGGTTTACAAGTATGGAATGTAAAAACAAATTTGGGCTTTGAAGAGCTTTGGGTGAGAACTTCTAAATTAATTTTTATTTAAATTAGTAGTTATTGGATAATTATAATTAGTTGAGAATTAATTATAATTGGTTAATGAAAATTTGTTGGGTACGGATGTTGTGTGTGCAATGTTTAAGGTTACCCCTAGTCAAGAGATAGCTATTTTATCATACTTAGAAATTCAGCTAGTGACGATTGGTAGAATCACGTTGAAGCAAAAGGAAGATTCATTGCTAGAAGAACCAATTAAAAGATCATAAAACCGAAGAGTGATATATGAACTAAAGGATTTTTAACATGGACCACTATGGATGGTTAAAAGAAATGTCTATTATGTATTTCAAACATTGAAGATCTTTGAAAGGAAATTTTCAAAGAATGTCACAGATGAAGTTCGCCATTCATCTAGGAGAAAATAAGACATACTAGGATATACAGAGAAGTTTCTTCTAGAAAGATATCAAAAAAGATGTTGATTAGTAGATAAAACAGTGTTTAAACTATTAACAAGTAAAAACCAAAATCAAAAAGTAAATGATTTACTTGAATAATTAAAGTTTTCAGTCTGTAAACGAGATTCAATTTTCATATACTTCATAAATGGATTATCAATGTCGAATCAAGAAAATGATAATATTTGAATCACTTATAAATTGACTAAGAGTGCCTACTTCATTCCCGTTATGAAATTATTTAACAAAATATGGAGTTTTATGGTTGAAACCCTAAACTTCCACCTACATTAGAGAACCATATCCCTAACCTATGAGTTGTTTTCTGATTCATTTGAAATTTGAAGATTGTTGCAACTCAATATATTAGAACTAGCTAAAACCACTGGCTCACATGACACGACTGTTAATCTGCAAAATGTACTAACACCCCAGAATGCTTATCAACTAGGGATGTCAATAGGTCGGGTTCGGGTCGGGTCGGGTTGTGTTCGGGTTGAGTTCGGGTCATGTCAGCTCAACCCGTTTATTAAATGGGTCGGTTTCGGGTTGGTCCATTTATAATCATGCGGGTTTCGGGTTTGATTCGTGTAACCCATTAAGAAAAATATTTGTATAAAAAGATAAAAACATGAAAGAAGGGTGTTGTCACCATTCACTTGTTGCAAGCTAAGATGAGAATAATAATGTAAAAAGTTGTTAATGTGGGAATACACATGAAAACGTGAAGGAGTGAATCAGTGAAGAGGTAGAACCGCATAAATTAGAATGACTGAATGAGTGGCGGCTTGGTAATTGGTAAATTAGGGTAAAGTGACAAATGGGTAGTGGACTGGGCCAACGTTTTGTAGATTGTAGAGCAATAAAAATGTTTTATACTAAACGGGTCATGACGGGTCAGAAACGGGTTCACGGGTCAGGTCGGGTCAACCCGTTTATTAAACGGGTCAGAGCGGGTTGACCTGAAATTGACCCGTTTATAAATGGGCCGGGTCGGGTTTTTTTCGTGCGGGTTACGAGTCGTGTTTCGGGTCGTGTTAGAAATTAACGGCCCTACTATCAACACTTCAAAATGTAATCAAACACAAAGCTAAGAATGAATGAGGCGGGGAAAAGTAAAGTGCAAACGATTTTAGAGTGGTTCGGTTTTATATTTGACCTACGCCCACTATGAAAACACATTTCATTATGATCACGGAGATTACAAAATACATATTTCTTTCAACTTTATGCATTCGCTCAGATCACTTTGATATCTTAAATTTGATAGGAAACTCCTCTTAGATCTCTGGAGCTATGGAGATTGATGAGATAGATCTTCACCACTTTGCACTCGAACAATCCTTGTTGATTTCATGTTTGAGGAAAATGTAGATAAGAGCTTGAATGATCTCCAACGGAGGCTAGAAAGGCTCAGAATAGTTGAGAAAACAAATGAGCAGCACTTTGTGGATCTAGGAATCGATCCCCCAAAATATGGAAGCCATGGGGTATTTATATGTGGAGTCCAAATAAAGAGGTGAGCTGAAACTCATATATGCAGGCTACAGGTCGTTCATGTTGTAATTACGAAAATGCCACTACCAGCTGTTGCTCGACCGATTATAGGGGTGTTCGAACAAGTGTGATATGCGACCAGGTAATGTGCGACAGTCCCTCCTTGTAATGTGCGGACGGCCTTACTTATAATGCACGATCGACCATGACAATGTGCGACCGAGCGTAGTGTTGCACCACCCCCTTGTGTTCGAACCATGTGATGCTTGACAAACACTTGTGTTCGACCGACCATAGTGTTGCATGGTCAGGCTCGTATTTGACCAAGTGTGCTTGAGCCTTCTAGCGCTCGATCGATGATGCATGATAATGTTTGTGACCGAACTATAGTTGCATGACCGTGCTTATGAACAAACGTAGGACGCACGATCGACTCATTGTTTTGTTTCAGTTTCAACCCATCAACATGTGCACGGTTTTTAGTGGGTAAACATTTGCTTCTCGAAGTTTGTAATTTTTGATAAAAAATTGCAAGCTTCGAAATGAATAAATATAACACTTACTTGATATATTGAAATCTGATTTTTCATTTCGGGGATAGACCGCGATCATTATACTACAAGGTTGAGTACCTTGCTACTTGTTTACCATATGTGTATACATATTTTTTTTTTACACATATGTGAAACACCCCACCTCCGTTAAGGTCACTCACAAAGTGAATGCCTTAATTTTGGTGGAGGTTTATAAGTAAAAGACACAGATAAAACACAAGACAGATATAAACACATATAAATAAGCAGCGGAAAAACCAACAGACTTTTATTATCATAAATACGTGTTTATACAGAACATTTCCAACATTGTCTCAAAACAAACTTCCAATTATTACAACCATAATACTGCCTTGATTTTAAAAGTTAAAGAAGCATGAAACATAAATAAAGCTGCATAATCCCCATAAATGATATCCAAAGCCATGGTCCAAATGAAAGAAATCCAAGCAATACATTCTCTCTCTTCAAGCTGGATGAAAAACTGACTAAGCGACGGTGTTTCCTCCCTATGGACCTGGGGGGGGGGGGGGGGACGGAAGAAAAGAAGACGAAAGGAAAATGGGTCAGACATAAGTCTGGTAAGTCTAGCTATATTCCTAGAATGTTAATAATAAAAAGATCATGACTTGCATAAAGTGAGAACAGGACGATATCAGGATAATAGACTATCCTAGAACTAGATAAGGTGTCCTAAAACGAACATCCCTTCGCACCCTATTTTAAATCTCTATCCCTGCACCTACTAATTTTTATACCAACAGGCACCCCGTGATTGGGGTGAAGTGATCCCTTTCTCTTTCTTTAAAAGATCGGTTCCTACTCGTATATTCACATGTGTCCTACGGCCCTATATGGTAGATACCTATGCTGGTCCCACCATGGGGTGTATCAAGTCCCATGGTGGCGGCCCCGACACAATTCTAGCATGCATAGGGTATACTACTGATGCTCCAGTGCCCTGACTTGTCTACTCCAGAGTGTGTGCACACCCGCACTCTGTTAGAACTCACACTGTGCACCAACCGCCGTCGCTTTTGACCGCTTACAATCAACCCAGTAATCGTGCCCCACCCTGACTAGTTCAGGGTACCATGATACCAAATTGGGTTACTGCTGAAACGGGTCCCCGTTACTAGGTTTTCTAGTCAAACATGTTAAGTGGTTAAGTGTCTGAATGAACCTAACCCCCACCCATCCAAATTATTTAACATGTTGAATTTGGTTAATTGTTTATTAAATTGACTTAACCCTATCAGTCCTAACTCAGCTCTAATTGTCTTATTAGAGCACCAACCTCTCAGATTAGACAGATATTGTTGTGGCTGCCTGTATGCCGGTTGGGTCCGGGCAGTCTTACGCCACAACTCAGTTTAACCTCGGGTCTTTATTGGGCCCCATGCCATAACCTCTCACATTGGATAGCTATTGTTGTGACAACTGGACAACCAGGCGGGTCCAGGCAGGTTTACGTCACAACTCAATCCAACCTCGGGTTAAGCGCGTTCGTATTTTCTAATTTACATTTTAATTATGTAAATTATTCAAATTCAAATTACTGTCACATTCATTTCCAATTAATCTCATTAATTAAGGTAGTTAATGTCTTTTTATGCCATAAATCACTTATGTGATTAATGACCAATTTATGGCAAGTTTTCCTAAAATTATCATTTTAACCCAACGTTACCCCGTCCAGTATTAAGCTAACCATCTCAGCCTAATTTACGTTCGCATGATTTTTGGTGTAAAGTATTAGTCTAAAATCTTAGCCTAATTTAATATACGCAAATTGGCATAAATTAGCATAAACATGACAAGGGTATAACTTTGGTACTGATGGCATAATCAATATGAACATAATAGGGTGTATTTGCAAAATAACTAACATGAACATTTTAGGGGTGAACTTGCAAAATAACTAACATGAACATTATAATGTCATAGGTACAAACTTGCAAAAAGACTAACATAAACATTATAATGTCATAGGTATGAACTTGCACTTATAGGCTAACTCAACATATATGTGTTTTTAACATATGCCATATTAACAACATACATGAGAATTAGCAATATGAACTAATCCATATACATATGTTAATTTGCAACATAGGCAAATCAACATACGTATATGTGAGTTAGCAACATAGGCTAATCAACATACACATGTGTTAATTAGTAACATAGATTTAAACATACTTGCAAATTAATCCCAACATATGATAAGTGTGAACATGGCATAAGTTTTGCATAAACATGAACATATAGATTTGACAATTGGTCGCATAACTTCACTACATAAACTTGCATAATAAACTACACAATTCTCATAAGATGTTACAATCCAAGTCCATGCTTATACAAATAATCTAATCCAATAATCCCAAATTTAACATGATAATAGAATCAAGTCACTGGCATAGATTATTATTATAAAACATAATAAACATCATACTTAATAATTCTCAATTCAACATGATAATAGAATCAAATCACAAACGTATATTAATAACATAACGAGTATCGTACTATTATCATTTCATCGCAACACATGATATTCATATTAATTCGCATTCTAAAAATGTAGCTAAACTTACAATCGTAGACGGTCTTGTTTTCTGAGTTCTGAAATTCTGAATTTGCAAAGCTTTCCTTTGGGAAGACGTTGCTTTGATTCTAATTTGTTGTTGCTTTTTAATCTTTTAGTTTGTATTCGCTATGTTGTTCGTCTCTTTCAAGTGGAGGCTCCCTCTAGTTCTCAGTAGATAGCATGGTGGCTCCAA
Source organism: Allium sativum (assembly GCA_030737875.1). Classification (NCBI taxonomy): domain Eukaryota; kingdom Viridiplantae; phylum Streptophyta; class Magnoliopsida; order Asparagales; family Amaryllidaceae; genus Allium; species Allium sativum. Next base: position 775,467,308 of record CM060912.1, read on the forward strand.
TTCTTATTCTTTTTTTTTTTGTGAATTTTTAGTTTGAGACCTAGGGTCTTTTTATAGAGTTGCAAGTTAATTTGAGCCGTCGATGAAGCTAGGGTTAAGCAGAGCCATCCGTTGTAAAGAGAAGCCAATTATGTTCACCATTTCTTTCTTAATGTACATTTACTATTATTTGTCAATCCATATAAATACGTACGCATTAGATACATCTCCCCTTTACACATTTATTATTATTCTTGTATGCACATTAGATACATCTCCCCTTTACACATTTATTATTATTCTTGTATGCACATTAGATACATCTTCCTTTTACACATTTATTTTTGTATTAGCAACTTTAGTGTTAATAGAAATACGGGGTGTTACATTCTACCCTCCTTAAAGGATTTCACCCCCGAAATCTCCAAGTCTAGGAGAACATATATCCTACCATCCAAATGTCCATCTACTCAATCATCAAACACGAGCGTCCATTGTCCTTAAAAGACTTCTAATGCTTCATGATCATATGCATCGTGTGTGTACATGTCCTTATCTAATGCAAAAATCAGCCTGTCTACTGATTCCGTTGACCTCCTTAATGCAAATTATGTAAGTGTCATGAATCCATTATGTATGCAAACCTTTTCCTATTCATAATTCTACATGAGTGCACAATCATTCAAACAAATGCGACATCCATATGACAACATATTAAGCTTCAACCATATACAAACATAAACACATATATGCATATGCAATATGAAGTGACTGAGCCGATCTAAAACCCTAGATTGTGTGTGTATATGCATCCACGAGAAACCACTAGCAAACATTTGCAACCACTTGCAACCATCATCCATAACATGTTTCAATTACATGTTTACATCCAAAGGGGTTTCCACCTAAGGATAAAAGGGTAAGGTCGGGGAGATATACCTAAAAAGATAGATACTAACATGACTTTAAGGAAAAAGAGAGATCAAAAATGTACCCTCAAAAAGAAAAGGGTAGGATGCGCGTATTCTATCCTCAGTTTCCCAAGTCGCGTCTTCCTCGGTGTCGCTCCACTGAACTTTGACAAGTTTGACTTCGCGGTTGCGTAGCTTTTTCACTTCAGTTCCTAAGATGCGAGTTGGAACTTTCCTCACAGTTGCTTCGCGTTCTACTTCAGCTTCTTCTAGAATGTTTGGCTCTACCACTTCCGCTGACTCATGTAGATACTTCCGGAGGTGAGAAACATGAAAGACGTTGTGAACTCCGGCCAGTCTCTCGGGTAACTCTAACCTGTAGGCCATCTTCCCAATCTTCTCGATGATAGGAAACGACCCTACAAATCTTGGTGCTAGCTTCCCTGTGGATCCAAAGCGAACGACGTTCCTTAAAGGAGATACCTTAAGGAAAACCCTGTCCCCAACCTCAAATTCAAGGTCGGTCCTTCTCTTGTCTGCGTAGGATTTTTGTCTGTCTTGGGCTGTCTTCATTCTTCTCCGTATTAAGTCTACTTTCTCTGAAGTCTCTTGGATCATATCTGGTACAAGTATGAGCTTGTAAGTAGACTCCCACCAATAAGTGGGCGATCGGCACAGTCTTCCATATAAAGCTTCGAAGGGCGCCATTCCGATGGTGGCTTGGTAGTTGTTGTTGTAGGCAAATTCCACCAAAGGAAGATAGTCCTCCCAAGTCCCTCCAAAGTCAAGGACGCAAAGTCTCAAAAGGTCTTCCAAAATCCTGTTCATCCTTTCCGTCTGACCATCGGTTTGGGGGTCATAGGCCGTGATCAAACATAACTGTGTGCGTACAGCTTCTTGCAGACTCCGCCAAAACTCGCTTGTGAAGATAGGATCTCTGTCGCTAATAATGCTGGAAGGTATTCCATGGAGTCGAACTATCTCCTTAAGATAAAGAGATGCTAGAGACGAGGCAGTCCTTCTACTCTTGACAGGTAAAAAGTGGGCGCTTTTAGTAAGCCTATCCACTATTACCCAAATGCTAGTGTTGCCTCTTCTAGACCTAGGCAGCCCATCAATGAAGTCCATTGAAATGCTATCCCACTTCCACTGTGGGACCTCTAGAGGATGGAGCAGACCGCCAGGCTTCTTCTGCTCCGCCTTGACTTGTTGGCAAATCATGCACTTAGAAACAAAATCTTCCACGTCCTTCTTCATGCCACTCCAAAAGAAAACTCTCTTTAAGTCCTTGTACATTTTGTCCCCCTGGATGTATTGTCATCTTGGAATGATGTGCCTCCTCAAGAACTTTCTTCACCAATTCCTTTGCCTGTGGGACGCATAGTCTTCCATCCCGTCTTAACCACCCTTTGTCGTCGATGGTGTATCTATCGAGGTGACTAGAAGTCTCACCCCTAACGAGCTTATCAACCACTTCTACAAGTTGAGGGTCTTCTCGTTGTGCAGTCCCTATTGAGTCTAAGAGAGTGGGTCGCACTTCTAGCGATGCTAACAGACCGGGTACAAAATCAGTGGAGGGCCTAAAGTCAAAACTGGCTATAAACTCTAGGCTTCGCCTTTCAACAAATAGCAGGCTCAACGTTAGCTTCTTTCTACTCAAGGCATCTGCAACTACGTTGCCCTTGCCAGGAGTGTAGGAAATCTCGAAATCATATGAGGCAAGAAACTCCATCCACCTTTGTTGCCTTAAGTTAAGGTCCTTCTGCGAGAAGAGATACTTCAAAGATTTATGGTCAGTATACAGTTCAAATTTCTCACCTAGGAGATAGTGGCGCCAAGACTTAAGTGCAAAGACTATGGCGGCCAACTCAAGGTCGTGGGTTGGGTAGTTCCTTTCATGAACTTTCAACTGTCTTCCGCCATAAGCTACTACCCTTCCTTCTTGCATTAGGACAGCGCCTAGTCCTGTCCCGCATGCATCCGTGTATACTGTAAACATTTTGCTTCCATCCGACAAGGTCAGAACTGGGGCTGTTGTAAGAGCCATTTTTAAGCGTTGGAAAGCAAACTCGCAATCCAAATCCCAAGAGAAAACTAGATTCTTCTTTGTTAGACTTGTAAGAGGAGCTGAGATTTTTGCAAAATCTCTGATGAACTTCCAATAAAAGCCTGCAAGCCCGAGGAAGCTGCGGACCTCGGTTGCATTCCTTGGTGCCTTCCAATCTTGCACCGCTACTACTTTTGCGGGGTCTACAGCTAACCCCTCTTTGGACACTATATGCCTAAGAAATCTCACTTCTTCTCTCCAAAAGTGGCACTTGGAGAATTTAGCTTTTAACTTATGTGTTCTAAGAGTCTCCATGATTGCCTTTAGGTTCTGAGCATGCTCTTCCTCATTTTTTGAGAAGATCAAAATATCGTCTACGAAGACCACCACGAATTTATTGAGGAAATCTCTGAACACCCTACTCATTAGGTCCACGAAGTAAGCGGGTGCATTTGTCAAGCCAAAAGGCATGACAAGCCACTCAAAGAATCCGTCTGGGGTTCTGAAAGTTGTCTTATCGATGCTATCATCAGCTACCCTTAGCTGATGAAATCCGGTCGCCAAATCAAGTTGGGAGAAAACCGACGCTCCTACAAGTTGGTCAAACAAATCGTCAATTCTGGGGAGAGGGTGCCTATTCTTTTTATTCAGCTTGTTTAGCTCCCTATGTCAACACATAGACGGAGTGAACCATCCGCCTTTGTAGCGAACACCACTGGAGCGCCCCGTTCTGAAATGCTTCGCCTAATGAACCCCTTTTCTAAAAGCTCTTTAATCTGCTTACTGAGCTCTTTCCTTTCCCTAGGAGCCATATGCCTAACAGGCAAAGCAACGGGCTTCGCATTGTCAACAAGATAGATGCGGAAGTCTATTTCCCATTTCGGAGGTAAGCCCTTCACCTCATCAAAGACATCTGAATATTCTCGGACCACCTTAACTAAATGCAAATTCTCAACAGAAGCGTCAAGCGATTCAAGATAACTAAGCATAACCACATTCGAGGGATTACAAGTAATTTCCAGAGTGTTACCGAGTTGGGTTAAGAGCCTAACCACTCTTTTCTCACAATTAAGGATGGCACCATTACTGGATAGCCAGTCCATGCCCAAAATCAATCCATACCCCGAGAAGCCCAAAACAAAGGTACTACATCTAAATTCTACACTTAGAATAGAGATTTTCAAATTCATACAGATCATTGACAAATAAGCTGGGCCTCCAATTGGATTGGAGACAACCAAGGGATCCTCTACCATACTAGTTTCTAGGTGCAGAGATTCTACTAAAGCAGATGAAATAAAGGAGTGTGATGCACCAGAATCAAATAAAGTGCGAACTGGGTGATCATAAAGATAAACTACACTTTCTACTGAAGTATTTCTACCTCGCTGTTGCAGAGGAGGTGCCTCCAGTGCATGAACTTGTCCACCCGAAGTGGATGCAGCTTTCTGCGCCTGCCCTCGCCTCTTAGGGCAGTCCTTAGCTATTTGCCCTGTTTCTCCACAATGAAAGCAAACACCATTCATCTTTTCCTTCTTCTTCCTGCAGTCTTTCACCACATGTCCAACCACACCACAGAAATTACACTTTCTAGTTTCGCGAGCTTTGTTGTTTTTCCCGCCCTTCTTAAAGTCTGTTTTCTTAGACTGTAAAGCTTCTTTCTTTCCTTGAGACCCTTCCGCCTTTGTCTCCTTCTTGCCTTTATCCTCCTCATGTACTAACGCCATATGTACCAGCCTTTCATATGTAGCTCCCAAAGGTATATGGGTCATGGCCAGGCTATGAAGCGGCTCATTCAGTCCCTTGACAAAGCGGAGAGCCTTCTTGTGTTGGGTGTTGATTAGGTCCAGTCCGAACCTAGCCAGCTGATCAAACTGGTTGACGTACTCTTTGACGGTCATACTTCCTTGCTTAAGGGATAGGAACCTCTCCGTTTGAAGACTTCTCTCAGCTTCTGAAAGGAACTTCAGCTCAAATCTAAATCTGAAATCTTCCCACGTTTCTACTGGTCTTTCTGCATTGGTGACTTCCCACCAGTAGGAAGCCTCTCCTTTGAGCAACCACACTGCCAGTCTTACCTTCTGCCTGTCTTCTACCTCGAAGTTAATGAAAAGATCTTCGGTCTCTTTCAGCCAGTTCCTGGCTGCTACGAGGACTCGGTTCCATGAAAGTCTTTCCCACCCATAGCTTTAAAATCTCTACAAGCCTTGGCAAAAGCATTTCCTCTCGGAGGAGGAGGAGGAGGAGGGGGAAGTTCAGCAACTGGGCGAGGAGGAGGAGGAGGAATTGTTGCAGCTGGGGGAGGAAGATTCGCTGGGCCCGCCTCATTGGCCCTAGCTTCCAAGTACCTTCTAAACCAACCAGGTACAGTCACAACTTCTGGAAGGTTAAATTCTCCCGACATGCTGAAACGAAAAAAGGAAAGATTCAAAACGAAGGATAGATAATTCACATGACTTTGGGGGATTATGCCTTTCTAAAACTATAAAACAATTCTTTTTCTTGAAAAATGCTTCTTTAAATTTTAATTTGAATATAGTTTCAAAAACTTTTTATCTAGTCTGGTAAACCTATGCTCTGATACCAAGTGAAACACCCCACCTCCGTTAAGGTCACTCACAAAGGGAATGCCTTAATTTTGGTGGAGGTTTATAAGTAAAAGACACAGATAAAACACAAGACAGATATAAACACATATAAATAAGCAGCGGAAAAACCAACAGACTTTAATTATCATAAATACGTGTTTATACAGAACATTTCCAACATTGTCTCAAAACAAACTTCCAATTATTACAACCATAATACTGTCTTGATTTTAAAAGTTAAAGAAGCATGAAACATAAATAAAGCTGCATAATCCCCATAAATTATATCCAAAGCCATGGTCCAAATGAAAGAAATCTAAGCAATACATTCTCTCTCATCAAGCTGGATGAAAAACTGACTAAGCTGCGGTGTTTCCTCCCTGTGCACCTGGGGGGGGGGGGGGGGGACGGAAGAAAAGAAGACGAAAGGAAAATGGGTCAGACATAAGTCTGGTAAGTCTAGCTATATTCCTAGAATGTTAATAATAAAAAGATCATGACTTGCATAAAGTGAGAACAGGATGATATCAGGATAATAGACTATCCTAGAACTAGATAAGGTGTCCTAAAACGAACATCCATTCGCACCCTATTTTAAATCTCTATCCCTGCACCTACTAATTCTTATACCAATAGGCACCCCGTGATTGGGGTGAAGTGATCCCTTTCTCTTTCTTTAAAAGAACGACTCCTACTCGTATATTCACTTGTGTCCTACGGCCCTATATGGTAGATACTTATGCTGGTCCCACCATGGGGTGTATCAAGTCCCATGGTGGCGGCCTCGACACAATTCTAGCATGCATAGAGTATACTACTGATGCTCCAGTGCCCTGACTTGTCTGCTCCAAAGTGTTTGCACACCCGCACTCTGTTAGAACCCACACTGTGCACCAACCGTCGTCGCTTTTGACCGCTTACAATCAGCCCAGTAATCGTGCCCCACCCTGCCTAGTTCAGGGTACCATGATACCAAATTGGGTTACTGCTGAAACGGGTCCCCGTTACTAGGTTTTCTAGTCAAACATGTTAAGTGGTTAAGTGTCTGAATGAACCTAACCCTCACCCATCCAAATTATTTAACATGTTGAATTTGGTTAAATATTTATTAAATTGACTTAACCCTATCAGTCCTAACTCAGCTCTAATTGTCTTATTAGAGCACCAACCTCTCAGATTAGACAGATATTGTTGTGGCTTCCTGTAAGCCGGTTGGGTCCGGGCAGTCTTACGCCACAACTTAGTTTAACCTCGGGTCTTTATTGGGCCCCATGCCTTAACCTCTCACATTGGATAGCTATTGTTGTGACAACTGGACAGCCGGGCGGGTCCGGGCAGGTTTACGTCACAACTCAATCCAACCTCGGGTTAAGCGCGTTCGTATTTTCTAATTTACATTTTAATTATGTAAATTATTCAAATTCAAATTACTGTCACATTCATTTCCAATTAATCTCATTAATTGAGGTAATTAATGTCTTTTTATGCCATAAATCTCTTATGTGATTAATGACCAATTTATGGCAAGTTTTCCTAAAATTATCATTTTAACCCAACGTTGCCCCGTCCAATATTAGGCTAACCATCTCAGCCTAATTTAAGTTCGCATGATTTTTGGTGTAAAGTATTAGGCTAAAAACTTAGCCTAATTTAATATACGCAAATTGACATAAATTAGCATAAACATGACAAGGGTATAACTTTGGTATTGATGGCATAATCAATATGAACATAATAGGGTGTATTTGCAAAATAACTAACATGAACATTTTAGGGGTGAACTTGCAAAATAACTAACATGAACATTATAATGTCATAGGTACAAACTTGCAAAAAGACTAACATAAACATTATAATGTTATAGGTATGAACTTGCACTTATATGCTAACTCAACATATATGTGTTTTTAACATAGGTCATATTAACAACATACATGAGAATTAGCAATATGAACTAATCCATATACATATGTTAATTTGCAACATAGGCAAATCAACATACGTATATGTGAGTTAGCAACATAGGCTAATCAACATACACATGTGTTAATTAGTAACATAGATTTAAACATACTTGCAAATTAATCCCAACACATGATAAGTGTGAACATTGCATAAGTTTTGCATAAACATGAACATATAGATTTGACAATTGGTCGCATAACCTCACTACATAAACTTGCATAATAAACTACACAATTCTCATAAGATGTTACAATCCAAGTCCATGCTTATACAAATAATCTAATCCAATAATCCCAAATTTAACATGATAATAGAATCAAGTCACTGACATAGATTATTATTATTATAAAACATAATAAACATCATACTTAATAATTCTCAATTCAACATGATAATAGAATCAAATCACAAACGTATATTAATAACATAACGAGTATCGTACTATTATCATTTCATCGCAACACATGATATTCATATTAATTCGCATTCTAAAAATGTAGCTAAACTTACAATCGTAGACGGTCTTGTTTTCTGAGTTCTGAAATTCTGAATTTGCAAAGCTTTCCTTTGGGAAGACGTTGCTTTGATTCTAATTTGTTGTTGCTTTTTAATCTTTTAGTTTGCATTCGCTATGTTGTTCGTCTCTTTCAAGTGGAGGCTCCCTCTAGTTCTCAGCAGACAGCATGGTGGCTCCAATTCTTATTCTTTTTTTTTTTGTGAAATTTTAGTTTGAGACCTAGGGTCTTTTTATAGAGTTGCAAGTTAATTTGAGCCGTCGATGAAGCTAGGATTAAGCAGAGCCGTCCGTTGTAAAGAGAAGCCAATTATGTTCACCATTTCTTTCTTAATGTACATTTACTATTATTTGTCAATCCATATAAATACGTACGCATTAGATACATCTCCCCTTTACACATTTATTATTATTCTTGTATGCACATTAGATACATCTCCCCTTTACACATTTATTATTATTCTTGTATGCACATTAGATACATCTCCCCTTTACACATTTATTTTTGTATTAGCAACTTTAGTATTAACAGAAATATGGGGTGTTACATATGTGTCGCACGCTGATTTCACCATGGATCGTCCACTGACAACTAAAATGGGTCGGTCTCGTCACGTTATCTGTGGTCGGTCGCTCATGAATGTGAATGGTCTGGCCTTACACATCATAATAGGCCGAGCGGGCCCATTTTCTTTTTTTACTTTATATTGTCTTCTGTTTTTCATTTCTGCACTTCACCCGTTTTGTCGAAGAGAAACATTTTAATGATGACGGCTTGGCTTCTCTGAAGATACCATCTACCCTTTCTGCAATTGATTTCCTTCTAACTCTAGTTAAATCCGCACCATCGGTCATCATAACACTACATCATATTGTCAATTTTGCCACACCCAAAAGAGGACGAATTTCCATGGCATAAAGTCGTGGTAATTTTGGAATGAGTTTTAGCCGTGATAAAACGGATTAGTGTGGGTTTTGACCGTGACAGTTTTGGAATGGGTTAGGACCGTTCCAATGTATGGAATCACGGGTACCCGTATCCTTTTTTCCCAAATTCTATCTTCGCCTCCTTCAAAACAAATTAACGCTGCTTCAATTACACCGATCTGTTCGTCCAGCCACCATTTCGCGTTTTCCTTTTGTTCCAAGATTTCTTATAAACAAGTAATTTTTCAGGTATTTTTCTTTTGTTGTAATTGAAATAGAAACCTTAACTTTGTTCAAATCGATTATGTTTCATTATTATTATGTTGTTGTAATATTGTTGAAATCAAAACCCTAATTTATACGATTATGTTTACCGATCTTTTTTGTATGTTAAGTCAGCGTTCAGATTTCTTTAAAATCCTTTTCTACCTTATTTTGTTTACATCGTTATGTGCTTTATTCCAGAAATGAAACCGAGTTAGTCTGATGTCCAATGGTGAATTAGAGGATTATTTTGTATTCAGTTTTTGTTTGGCTTACACTCTTCTCCAATCTACAGATCAGCCACGTTGCCAATGGATGCTCCTTGCTAGTGGTCCGCTTTGTTCATGTACGATGTCTGTTAGGTTACGAAACCAAATCTACAGCTCTTCATTTCTATTTCCAGATTATGCAAATGAATTTGTTAAATATCATATTTCATTTTTAACTTTGACTGTTTTTCTTAGTACTATTAATACTTATTTGTTTGTTATTTTGAATTGCAGTAAAAGTTTTGTTATGAAATTGTATGCAAAATATTTGTTAGTCAGTTCATACCCCTTAGCGTGTATTATTGAGTTTTCGAGCTCCTAGTTGGTAAGCTTGACACTTATTCGGTTTTAAATGTTTCTAGCAGTGGTGAAGGTTTCACAAAAATTTTCTCCCAAGTGCATGTTTGAGTGTCTATAGCCATATTTTGTTTGAAACTGTTAATTTTGCTGCTGCATAAAAATTTATGAGAGTATTTATTCATTTTTATGGATTTAGGTTCCTCTCTTTCCTTTCTTAAAAAATCAGCAGGAAGTACACATAAAGATAAAATTTTGGACTCCACCACAGACTAAATTTGATTGTCAATGTCTACAACAATGAATTCATAACTATCTAATTTATAGACTTATAATAGATTGAATTATGAATGCAAAACAAATAAGCAATGCCAACTAGCGAATCAGCGGATGCAGTACGACTTGTAAGTTTGGTCTAGTATTATGCTTTTCATAATTATTGTCTTGGTTCTAAACCTCACAATGGTGATCTAAGAACTTATATACGACGTGAGCATCCTATGGTTATAATTTAAGAATTCAGTGCAACTATAACTATCCAATAGAGTAGGGACATGGATAAGATAAACACATTTCTGTCAAAGAATATAAACGCAAATTCTAACCACTGAATGAATGGATCGTATGCAATAGATTAGGCATGTACCATTACGAAATAAACCATTAGGCATGTACCAGAAAAGCAGGAGCATTAATGTAAACAAGAAAGAAAGCTTTACATTATAGGATGACCCATTATTGTGTATGAGGAATGAAAATTAAAAAAAAAAATGCAATTAATAACGAGGAGAAAGCTAAAAGGTTGCAAATTCAAAACAATGATTAACTCAATGAAGAAACAACATTGTTCCAGTAACCCAAAAAAATCAGTTTCATAATTTGGATATAAGTGAATGATTAACTACAAGTGTATGATATTGCAAATAACTAAATTCTTCAAACCAATCTGTGGAACATAAAAATGAGAGAATATTTGTGAAATGATTTTGAATAAAATAGAAAACTCAGAGACAAGCATTATAGTTAACCAACAACCAATTTAAATCAATAGATCTGTTAGTCCACATTAGTACATGAAACTTATAGGATGTTACTGAAGTACCTGAGGGCTGAAATAGGAAATGCTATGCAAGAGCTCACTATGTCATTGAGAAATCATACTGTTAAGTTACAGTCAAGTATCTACAAATTCAACAATCTATATGAGGTAAAGCCTTTTTTGTGGTCCAGTAAGAAAGTTTTTTGTAGTCTATACAAAATAATGTTTTACACAAGTAATTGAAAGGTTGGTCCAACTAGAACATAGAGTCTTTGCTTATGGCCAATATCATACAGTTTGCAAGTATGAAGTATCATAAGTGGGCAAGTATCACTATAATAGAGAATGATGTTGATTCATTTATGCATACTCATTGGCCTTGGTGTACTATTTTCATTCAATAGTGTAATATCTCATTAAGAGGATTCAAAGCTAGCAAAGGCAATGGAACCATTCTATGTAAACCAGACTCGCTTGAAAGACCAGATTTAAGTCAATATATAATGTGTTTGATGCATGAAGAATGACACAGCAAAGTAATTGGTCCATCACTTAGATGGCCAAACTCCTCTTAGAACAATCTGAGCAGCTCTTGGAATAGTTCAAGACTATAAGGTATGTAACGGGAACCTTGAACCGCATTTTCTTATTTCTCCAAATATAGTACGTAAGAAATAAGATGCATAGAATCCAAGACCGTTATAGAATTTCTAAACAAGTTGAATTTTATGAACTAACAGGAAATGTAATGAAGAAATTTGTACTTGATTAGAGTTGATGTCCACGCTAATTAAAAATTAAGCACCTTAAACCACTTGGTTTTTTTTATGTTTTTTGTCAAGTGCTGCGATCACTTTTGTGTAATTGATCTGTGTTATTCGCTAGTATAAAATGAGAAAGTTGCTTATTACTTCATTTTTCTTCTTATTAAGCATTCGTCAATTTCTGAACTTCATAAAAAGAGAAGGAAAAAAAAAAAGAATGAGAGGCAGCAACCTTGCTGCTGCATGGCAGCAGCTTAAGCTGCCACCTAACAACAGCTGTGCTGCTGCGTATAGGAGCAGTGACGCCTGCAAAGGGAAAAAAAACAAATATGCATTTGATCTCAGAATGCTTAGAATGAATTTTATGGAATGAAGTAGGTAGTCGAGTCCGGAAAGGAGATCAACTACACTAGCGTCTTGCTCTCAACCATGGTTTTAAAAATATGATGTTGCATTGATGTTAATATTTTTATGAAGTTATATGATGGCATACATTTTGAAAATGAATAATGATTGACAAGAAAGTGAAAGTGGTAGGCTAAGGAATTTTATGAATGATCGACATATGGAGTTAGTTTGGAAGCACTAATGTTGTACACAATATGCAGATAATATGCTGAATGCAGTTTAAAAATCAAAAGAAATGTAAGAAACTTGGTTAAAGTGTCGTGCAAGCATGCTTATGATAAAGTGTGTAAATTATGATTTTATTATAGTCACTCGTTACAAACTGCATGGATTATTTAATTATCTTCGATTTTGTTAGACATAAATGAACAATGTTTTGTTATATGAAAGAAAAAATTAACGTGAAGGAGAATAAAAATTGATCTTATCTCCAATAAAAACTTTTCCACATTTGCTATTTCCCGCATAATAATCACTTTGGAAGCTCCACATATATGAAGCAGCTAAACGCAAAAATGGTAATATTAGCAAACCAAACCTCTGTAACTTCCTTTAAATGAATATCGTATTGTTCAATTGAAATGTGATTTTGAATATTATAACAAAGAGTTTTGAAATTATAAAAGGTGGAAATGGAATACAAAATTGTCAACAAAAAATACTAAATGCACCATCGACTAGGATGCAAGTAGAAAAGATTGTTGAAAAAAACTACCATAACAATTACAATGTTATAATTTGAAAATTACAAGAAATTTGACCTTTAAGAGAATAGAATGAGTAGCAGTAATAGAATGAGTAGAATCATTTCGTATTTGCAAAAATATATTATTTGATGGATGCATTTCGTTCAATGTTTTAAAGTTGATGCACACACATGGTCTTTAGAATTCAGTGGTAACACATGTGGTTTTTCAAGCATATCATATAATTTTTTTACCGAAGTAATAGAATGAGCAGAAACATGTATAAATATAGCTTCATTTTTAAGGAACATAAAAAGGGTCTATAAAACTAAGCAGAAGAACAACTAGCAAATCATGTGTTTTTATTTTGTTGTCTGGCTTCTATACACGATTAGCAGTCTCACTTCTTACTTTTGCATTTCCTTTTCAACATTCATGCAAGTTTGCGCTTAAGACTACGGTACTGATTAGCACTCTTGTTTCGGCCAAATTGTTGCTTATTTTGTTTTGCTCATACAGTTTGAACCAAGGTTCTAAATTCCGGCCGGCACGCCGGAACTCCGGCCATCCCGGTCCGGTTCCGGCGGTGACCGGACCGGAAATCACGATATTTTCCGTTCCGGTCACTACGTTAAAAAAAAAATCAGAATCCTATCCAGAAAACTCCATAATTCAGTCACATAAGAAATCAGCAAACACAATAACTCAATTACATGAGAAAAGGAAGCATCTTTATTATTTAAATCATCTCAATCAATCCAAAATTCTGTCCTCCAGCAAAACCCCAAATTCTCAACAGAATATCACATGAAAAGGAATCAAAATCTATAAAATAGCAGAAACCCTATGAAATTATGATCAGAAAAGAAAAACAAGAAAATCTGATCTGTTTTCGCTTTGTCTTCGATCTCTTCAACGTAATCTTCTTCAAAGCAGCTACGGTTGTTTCCATCGATCTGGAATAGCTTCTGCGATTTTTTTTTCCTAATTCGATCGTCGAATTAGGGCACACCGTTTGTTATGAGTATTGAATGAGAAAGAAGCGTGAGTTTGAGGAAGAAAACGAATTGCGTTTTGTTTTTTACGGATAGGCAAGTGTTTAATTGGGCCGCAATATGTCATTGTATTTGCTGGGCTTTTAAATGTGCAGCTAAGAATATACTTGTTTAATTATGAATTATAGATAGAATATAGATGTTAACCTTACCACAATATATGTTTTATGTTGTATATTGTTTCATCAAATCTGTCTTTTATGTAGTCCTACTAAGAATGTAATATATATTTATGTCAGTACTGAATAGTTATTAGTATATTTATATGAAAACAAGTACCGGAATTTGAAAACCGGAATTAAAGCGGAATTTCCGGAATTGCCGGAACGGAACCGAAATTTCAGTAATCATCAATGACCGGAATGGAAACGGAAAACGGAATTTCGAACCTTGGTTTGAACGGAAGAAGTAAACCAGGTCTTAGTTGGATTTTTTTAGCTGATTAAAAGAAGATTGGCTAAAACATTGATTTTTTTAAATCGGTTTCATATATTTGCTCTTTTATCTTGTATGGTAAACTATGATGCCAACGTCCGTTTCTATATTTATTCTCAGTACAATCTTACTAACAAAGACAACATCATTACAATCATTTAAGCTTGTATCATATAAGCTTCATTAAAAAAGCATATGTTTTACCCGTTCAGTTTACTCGATATCCTGTTTAGCTCTGGATATATCGTATGATTTTTCCCAGTTTGCTAAAATCATTGAAAAAGTGGCTTTTTTTTTCTACAATGTTGAGGGATAATTGATTAAAAGTTTTAACATATAAATGTGAACAAATGATACCTTTGTATGGAATATGATGGTTATATATGGATTTATTCTTCTTTTTTGTAAGAAAATGACCTGGATAGAATTACGGTACTTGATGGACAATGAGCATGTTTATGAAAGTTAGATGATAAGACTGACAACTAACTATAAATCATGTATGGAAACCTCTTTATCTATATCTATAACGTGATACATCATAAAAGGTAATTAAAGTGTGGAATCTTTCAAGTATTTCACTAATCAACGTTTCTTAAATATGATCACAGAAAAAAAAAAGGATCTGTATGGGGCTTGATCCACAAGTAAAATGTAAATCAAGCAAGTTCTATCTTGTATATCTGGAATGGAATTAGATCCATAAATTCATAGAGTTTGATGTGGTTATTAAAATCGTCTTAATTTGAAAATCTCTGTTATTTGATTGAAATCTGTCACGATGACCACGGCACTCTCAGGATATATAAAGAAATCTCTTATGCAACCTCGTAAATTTTTTTCTGAAACATGTACCCCTGTTGCAGGCTAATATGGCTTCCTCTTGCTCTTACGATTTGGATTCCGCTGACGGGTCGATGCTGTGTTGCATTTGTTTGCAAAACAGAAACCTAGTGTATATTAATACTTGTGCGCACAAGTGTACATGTTCTACATGGGCATCAAGAAAGATCATGGTACGGAAGCAAATGAAGGTAGTCCAGAACAAGGGGCAACAGGCAGCTAGCATTCTACTTGGGGATTATTTGAAGAGGTTAGCAGATTCTCCTCCTCCTGCTTTTGGTTTAATGAGAAAAAGGGTTGAATCATGTGGGATTTATGGTTGTTATACTGTCTTTTTGTTGCTGCAATATTTTTCAATATACTTATCCTTGAACATCTATTTTAAATGTTTAATACTATTTTACGTTCATGGGTTTTATTATCTAGAAATTGTTTCTATGCCAGTTGTAACCATATGTCATAGTGTCTGGTCAACACATAAAAGACATGATACTGTCATACTCACACCTGCATACAATAGCATAACAAAACTTGGTCTAATACATTTTGTAAACTCTATAATTATACAACATAAAATGATTTCCTCAAACTATCTTCGCCATAGGCTGGACCAAGGTGCAAAGTTTATTTATTAATATATATTCGCAGATGTGACTACAGCCAAAGGCCCAAAACTGTCACGATGACCAAGGCAAGAGAGTGCCCTTTAAATTATAAAAAGACATTATTTAGACAGGTCATAATTTAGAAAAAAGGGTCAAATTCGAGTTTATTTTTTTTTTTTTTTTTTTTTTGACTTCTTTATATAAATATTGCATATATTATTCAAAAGTTTTAAAATTCATGATTTAACAATGAAAATAATTTATTAGTTTGATGTTCTAAAAACCCAAAAGAACATTGCGCTTTACATATGAGGGTAGAGAAAGAATCGATAAAGTAGAAACTTTATTTATTTACTGATATGAGCTTTCTGCCAATATTTACTGTTAAAAGAAACAAATCACCTTATTCCTAATCCCTTGGTACCACTAACATCAACATTTTGTTATTCCTTTAACGATTTTGAAACGCCTGCCCCAATCTAGAGCGGGGTATTCCACAGTTCGGTTTCCTGAATATGAAAAGATTAAATATGATGTGTTGAAAGTAGCTAGGTCCATGTTTACTCAAAGATTAACTCATCTGGTCATTATATTAAGGTTTCAAATTAAATGGACATGCTGTTATCCATATGTAATTAATGAGATATATGTAGCACAAGAATAGGTTGTAAAAA
The DNA here is from genome assembly GCA_030737875.1 of Allium sativum. Lineage (NCBI taxonomy): Eukaryota > Viridiplantae > Streptophyta > Magnoliopsida > Asparagales > Amaryllidaceae > Allium > Allium sativum. The sequence continues at coordinate 775,483,578 of CM060912.1, forward strand.
CCATTATAGTAATACTAAATGGTAAGTCTGGAGCAGAGATTAGTCGTCTATGATTATTAAAAGATTTATTGAAATTTTACATCACGTTGAGATTAGTCGTCTATGATTAATTTGTCTATGATTATCAGAGACCAGTAAAGTTCATTCTTCTGCATTATCTTTCTTGTATGTAACCTGTAACATTATTAGAAAAACTGAAATACAGTGAACAACGAGCTCAAATAACCTGTTACATTATTAGAAAAACTGAAATTTTACATCATATTATCCTGTTTGATAAAACAGTTTCATTGTAAGTTGCTTAAGAAGTTTTATATCGCAAGTTATCGCAAGTTTTATAATCAGACAACTTATCACAAGTTCCAGCTTCTTAGAATGTTCTGATTGTTAGTTATTTAACTTTCTGATGTGAAAAAGATGATGATTGAATGTTTGTTCCGTATTTAGAGATTGTAATGTGCTCATATCGCATTCAAATAATTTGTCTTTGTAGTTAACTGCATATGTTAGAGTGAAATAAAATAAGAAATATGCTAACTATTGAATGTGTTGCAGGGTGAACATGCAATAATGGAGGTTTCAGTTGTTTGAAGTTGATGCTTTTAGTGGAGCTTTCGGCGGCTTTATCACATGAAGTAAGGGTCCATAATTTGAACTTTAAAGTAAGAGTCTGTAATTTGAACTCTGAAGTAAGGCTTTTTAATTTGAAAAATAGACATAATTGAACTTTATAGTAAGAGTCTGTAATTTAAATTGTTAATGCCTACCGACATTGTGAATTATAGTTGAACTATGTAGTTTGTAGTTTGGATAAGTTAAATTCGTGCTAATTAAGTATAAGTTGTTTATTTGAACTTTGAAGATTACAATTTGTATTGGTGGATATGTTCATAAATTTATATTGGTGGGTATAATCTGCTCATATTTTGTTTAAATTGGGGCTTTGTGTTTATGGAATTTCAGATAGAGGGATCTGAATAAATTACAGTTTTTTACTTGAATTTAGCCACGGTTGAAAGTCATGGCTAAATTGTTTAAAAAAATTACAACTAAAATTTGCTATGGCCTAAAGCCGTAGCAAAACTGAAATCTGCCACGGCTCTGGACCGTGGCAAAATTCCAGTTTGCCACGGCTTTGAGCCGTGGCAAAAAAACTGCCACACCCAGTTTTGCTAAGGCTTTAAGCCGTGGCAAAACTAATTAGCCATGGCAAAATTGCTTTTCTGGTGTGGTGCAAACCCCAAATCTTTCGGTCACGTCCGAACTCTATAGTAAAGGTTAACCAATTTTTGAATCGAACTGGAGCAACACTTCTCGGATTTGAAGCGGTTTGCTTGTAATAGGTGATTATCCTTTTAATTTCATGTTAATTTCATCGATTTGCTCCGAAATCACTTAGGGTTTGCGAACTGAAATGATCTTCGGGGTCTTAGGGTTTGAATTTGAGTTGTATTGTTGTATATTGGTCTATAAATGATTGGAGTTTTGAGTTGAGATGATTTTTAGGTACGATTTGTAGTTATGTATGTAAATGATTGAGGGATTTTAACCATACGAGACCCCCAATTCTGATTTGTATCGGATGCAAATAAGCAGCTCGATGAAATGCTTGAGACACAAAACCTTGTATACTTTGTTGATCTTTGTTTAAGCTTGCGTCTTTCAAATTTTGCCTTCACGGCTGTGTGTAGTTTATGATATACTCAGTGGTTAATCCATGTTTGATGAGCATGAATTCCTTTTTTGTTGTTGGTGATGTACGGACTCATTTCCAACAAGTACTTATTGCGTTTGAATGATGATTCATTGATGCAATAACTTTTGGTTTGAGTGATATCTTGAGTTGCCTTTTGTTATGTGCGAACTTCAGTTCGAACTCAACAGTATTTGCATGATCACATAAACTTGATTATTCAGAAGCCTTCAACATGGTTCTGCAATTTCTTAACTTGTCTGCTCGAACCGTTGTGGTCGCTCGTGCTTGACTAAATCGGTCGATCATGCTCGACCAATATGTTGGTTCAAGCATGCTTGACCAATATTGGGTTCGAGCATGTTTGACCATACATTGGTCCAAGCATGCTCTACCCATATTGGGTTCGAGCATGTTCAACCATATATTGGTTCAAGCATGCTTGACCCATATTGGGCTCGAGCATGCTAGACCATATATTGGTTCGAGCATGATCGACCCATATTGGGCTTGAGCTTGTTCTACCATATATTGGTCTGAGCATGCTCGACCATATTGGGCTCGAGCATGCTCGAACATATATTGGTCTGAACATGTTCGACCCATACTGGGCTCGAGCATGTTCGACCATATATTGGTCTGAGCATGCTCAACCCATATCAGGTTCGAGCATGTTCGACTACTTAATGGTTCAAGCATGCTCGACCCATACTGGGTTCGAACATGTTCGACCATATATTGGTTCGAGCATGCTTGTGCGGTTAAAGCGCTTAGCGGATTTATAGCGATAAAGGTGTAAAAAGCTATAGCAGGGAAATAGCGGGGCTATAGCGGATGTACAAAAAGGATAATTAGATGTAAAGTTATATAATTAAAATTAATTAGTTATTAGTCTCGCATCATTTGTGTAGAAGAAACAAATATTAATTAATATATTATAACAAAATCAATGAATATAATGATTATGCATACTAGATTCGAGGATTAGTATAGATTTCTATCTTATATAAAGCACTTATGACTTAAAATTAGCACTTCACATTAACTTTTTTGATTCATTTTAAAATAAGACCCATAAAATCATCCTCTTTATATTAACATTGCTAAAGCGGGTGCTAAATAGCGTTGATTTAGCGGGTGCAACGGAAAATAGTGGGGCTAAATGCGGAGCTACTGTTCATAAGCGCTAAACTGAAATAGCGTAGCGGTTGGAGAGCGCTACGGGCTACAGTGGGGATCTTGCGATGATTTAACTGCATAGGAGCATGCACATTATTTGAAGATTTTCCTGTGTTATGGCCTTTGTAGATCATCAAATACTTTTGCAATGCTGAACCTGTAGTAGCTAAAACATTCATATGTTTTCGAGCTATTATTTTGCTGTTGACTGCTCACACCAACAGCAGATTAGTCTAAATAGTTAGGATTACATATGCAGTGTAGCTTATTATTCATATCAAATGATATACTTGCGCAGGATTGTTTGATTTAGTCGTTTGTAGTTAGATTGAACATTTCCTGTATAAATATGATCATTCTAGAATTAACTTCCAAAACAACACTTGGTATCGACTAATCAGTACATGCTAATTGTGAATCCCAAGCCTTGTTTTTATAATATCATGCGTAATTTTGCACAATATTCCCTTTGAACTAGGAAGCACATACCTGTGATTCATTTTCAAACATAATTTCTTATGCAGAAATGGTAACTAGACAATAGTCACGCCAAAATCTTGAGGAAACAACTATGTCTAGCGAAGTTGGAACTTCCGTTCTGGTTTCTGGGACTACATCGGCTATTGTCCCAGGAGTGAATGTCAGTCAAATTTTCCTCAGCCCTAGCCTCTCGCCAACACACCTACCGAGAGACATGAAACGACGCTTTCTTTTCGTTCATATCAGCAAATGTGTGCTCAATTTGGAATCTCAGAAGATAATGAGGCTAAATTCCCGGGAAAGGACGAGTTTGCTGACGTTCCACCCGCTGGGTTCATTACGGTTAATCGTCATATGCTATTAAGTGGAGCAGTTCCTCCTTTCAACCCTTACTTAGAATCAATCCTTCAACACTTAGCTATTGCCCCATATCAATTGCACCCAATGGTTATTTCATTTTAATGGGGCTTTATGCACTTTTTATGAGGGTCAAACAACGTGCCTACATTTCAGGATATTTGTTCTTTATACGCTTTCAAGCGTAGGAAGGATCGTCCTTCGATCATCTTTGTCGAAGGCAAACACTCCAAGATTATAACTGGCCTAGTTGAAAGTGTTCGAGGGTTCCCGCATCAATATTTCTATGTCTGGTGCCCTGAAAACTTCTATGGCCAATGGATGGAAGGAGGTGAACATATTTGCTTAAAGTCTTTCGTTTCTTTTTCATTCTGAGTTTTAATTCTCAAATCTTTCTTCATTTTGCAGAAATTCCTTCTGATCAAGATGTTGTCCTCGATCAAGCTCTTCTTGATTCTTTAAAAGTTTTTAATGAGAATGAAAGGAGCAGAAAGTTCTTGCTTACAGAAGGATTCCTTCGTCAGTATAACTTGCTTCATCCCTCACGATCTCTTGTGCTAGACCCGGCTAATAAGAAAGATGATGCTGGTAAATCTCCTGCTAAAAGAGCCTCTCTAAAGAAGTGCTCAGACCCTGTGGGTAGTAGTAAGTCACCCCCTAAGTCTAAACTGATTCCTATCGAGGAAGGGGAGTTCAAACAACGTGAGGATAAGAGTCTTATGACTTCCACCGAACAGGCTAAGAAGGAAGACACTACGAAGGAAACTAAAGAAGATGAAACCGCTTCAGACCCGATACAGGAGACTGAGCAGTCTGGAGAGGCTGGAGCAACTTCTAAGGATAATATAGAAGCTGATAAGGTTGATGAGAGCACCACTATTTAAGTTACTCAAGGGGAGAGCTCCACGGACACTTATAAGAATCTGAGTGATCTTAGCTCAGCTAGAGATCTCATCCAAGGTGATATTGTTATCCAACCACTCCAGGCCACAAACACAGGGACTAACAAATACATGTCTCCAATATCAAGAAAAACGCTCGTGGACAAAGGGATTGACTTAGACTTGCCTATTCAAATTGGTTCGTTACTAGATACACATTAGCAAATGTTTAACTTATGCTATGAGTTCTTAATGCGTTGCACGGGCTTCTAAAATTTGCTTCAGCACTTTCCAATCTAAGTACTGAAATTATTGCTTTGCCTTTTTTTTAGGTCTAGAGATGAGTCATTTGTTTATGAAGAGATTTATTGAATAATTAAGTAAATTTAATCCAAAACACCTTCTGAAATCTCGTCATTCACAACATTTCCAGCGATCCCATCATTCTCAGTGTCCACAACCTTCCCATCAATCTCGGCTAACTCCTGAACTCCCAGAAACTGATGAGCAATGGCGGTGGAGGCATGACCACCAAGATATGTTGGAAGCAAAGAAGAGGAAAAAAGAGGAAACTAGGAAAAAGAAGAGAGATAGGGATGGTAAAGGCAGGGATGACTCTCAGAAGCGTCCCAAATTAGATAAACTTCCAGAATATGATGTTCAGACTTTTCTTGACAAAGTGTCCCTGGCTTCTCCATCTATGTTGCTGCCCCCTGTTGACATTCAGGCGATTATAAATAGGCCTCGCTATGCCCCTGGACAGCCGACTTTGCCCTAGCTGACCGATTCAAGGATTGGTGTTTGGGAGGGATGTACCATAACTTAGACATATACCCTTCTGACAAGCAAGATATTCTTGAAGCAATTGATACCATGAAGAGTCGTATGCACACATAGTTTAATGTTGCAAGAGTCAGCTAGGTACACAATTAGATACGATTAGAAGCCATGCTGAAAAGTAATTGGGCTTATGGTACACTTTTTCTTATGATCTCCAAAAGCTTAACGGGGTGAACATTGATCGAGTCGCTACTTTAGAAAATGACAAAGTTGAGTTAGTCAAAGTTCTTAAATACCGAGAGGCTACTATTGCATCTTTCACACAAAGAAATTCGGAACTAGAAAGCTTAGAAGATGAGAATAAGAGGCTCAAAGAAGAGTTAGTCGCTACCAAACAGAAGGAGAACATGCCGATAGCACAATTCCAAGAGGCTCAATCTGCCCGGGAACTTGTTAAGTCTCAATTAGCTATAGAAAGGAATGCTTCTTACACTCATCAACAAAAAACGTTGCCCTTCAGAAAAATATTACTTCCCAAAGCATTCTGTAGTACATGCTAGGAACGAAATTGTTGAGGAGAATAGACTTAAAGCTATGATTGCTCTCAAAAAAGCTAAGGCAGATGCCGAGGCTTCCCTGTTTAAGTTTTACGTCTATAGCGTTATGAGCCGGGGAGATTTACACTATCTGGAGATGACTTTGCAATAACTTTGGCTCTTGTCTAGGAACGGGTACTTGAGCTTTATGAAGGCGATCACAATGAAGATGATCTTTTTAAAGATCTTTTAGATGAGAGTCCCGTAAAGCCTTAGCTGAGGGGAAGATTCAGTTGAATAAATCACGAGGATTGCTAAGCGACGAGGCTGGACCTTCTAGGGAGCAAGCCCACGATATGACCAATATTGATGCTCCTGCTGATCGTGCTAACGTCGAAGCCTCTGGTTCTCAAACTCCTATTGATCCTTTTATTGCTCTCAAAGAGAAAGACGCAGTTGCTGAGGAACACACCACCACAGAGGATATCGTTGAGGAGCACAACGGAGATGGTGAAGGAGATGATGACAATAATGCGGAAAAATTCAAAGTTGAGTACAGAAATCCTCAAGCTCCAGGTAAAACTGAGATTGACCAAACTGTGTCATACTTGGATTCTCTTTTTTGTTCACCAGGATCTCTTGCATTCTATGATCATTGTTCCTTTGCATTAGGCCTAATCTTGTCACAACTCTCTCCTTCTGTAGGCCATACTACAACAACTGAAGCCATTGTTACCGACTCGACTTTAATGTCGATTACTTCTGCCCCAATCGTTACTCCTCCTCCAGGTGATACATCCTTATTTACTGCTGCGACTCCAAAATCACAAGACACACAAATTGCTGCACTTGTTAACTTGGATGACAATGCTGACTATATCCCTAGTGACGAAGATTCTGACAATGCCGATGAGGCCTTAGAAAAAAATGCTGAGGACCCGGGAAAGAAGAAAACTAAGACTTCGGCATCTTTGAGCCGTAAAGGAGGAAAGCATATTGCTAAGAAGAAAGGAGTTATCAATCTATCTTCCCAGGAGAGCCCTAGTGGCACGGAGGTTAAAGATGGGAACCAATCGGCCGATACTCCTCTTCCTTCTTCTACCAAATTGTCTTTGAGGTCTGGTGATTCCAAAAATGGGAAGAAGAAGAAGTAGAGCTTGTGACTAACTTGATTTACTTTCTGTTATTTCCTTTACGTACTGCATTTAGAATGGTTGTATATGCGAGTGTCGGTCCTCGCTTATTACTTTATGCATATTTTGTGTCTAAAACTCTTGTATTTGACTTGTGTTGCTTGCTGATGTGACGAAACTGTGTTTTGCTTGCCGTACTTAAGCTTTTTTACCTTAGCTTTATCGTACTTTTCTGTTTACATTCCATACCTGTTTCTTTTCACACTTGCATTAGAAGTCGTTTTCGTTATAAAGTTGTGGCGAGCTTGTGGTATGTTTTGTGAGCATTATTGATTTACTTGATGCGGTGGTGATGCCCCATACCAAACGTCATTACAGACTTTTTAGGTTGGGTGTGATCAACTATACTAAAGTTCCTTGGCTATGGAAACAACCGAAGCTCCTGTTTCAATGGCTAATTCTGTTGACTTCGCCATTGCATTTGGAGTTTATTGGTTTGCTCATAAATCAAAGTTTTTAGTTTAATTGGTCAAACTCATGCCTTTCAGTTGAAGAAAACTCCCTGTCTTGTGCCTCTGCATGAGAGGTATTATATTCTGGGACCAATGTTTATTCACCATATGACTAGTTAACTCAGGCATAGGAGATTTTGACTACGTTTATGTTGATGTATTCTAGCGTCGGGGATTTCATTAGGTACCCTCGGAGGGGTCTTTTATGTCCACCGATCGTCGCAATTCAAAATCACTGGTTGTTAATCGAACCGCTAGATGCCTCCGAAAAGGTCTTTTAAGTCCGCAGATCGTCGTAACCTGGGACATTTGAGTGTTGAGCGATATCTAATGGATGCCTCCGATGAGGTTTTTGGATTTTGTGCCCCCGCTTGGGAGGTCTTTTATTTTGAATTCAATCCAACGCTCACCTTGTCTGACCTGATCGATCGAGACTCAGAGAGACTACATTGAATACCCCCTTTTGGGCAAGGATTTCTATTTGTGCTGGTCTTTCCAGCATGGGTTTACTGGTCTTTCCAGTATTTAATCTGCTGTTTATTTTCGTTCCTGTTGAATAAATCCAACACCGTCGAAACTGAATCGGACACCCCCTTCTAGCGAGCCCAAGCTTTAGCTATCCTTCAACCTGTTAAGTTAGGCCTGGAAGGGGCTAACCTGGTCATCGCCTACCGGCTAGGATTTCTGTATATGATGGTATTTCCAGCTTGAACCCAAGCCAGCTTTCCTTTGAAGGAACTTCCCCAGGCACCCCCTTCCAGTGAACCCAAGTTTAGCTTTCCTTCGACTCGTTAAGCCGAGCCTAGAAGGTACTAACCTGAAGGCCGCCTACCGGCTATAAGCCGTATCAAATTTGATAGTGCTCAAATCCGTATCAAATTAAGTTTTGCGATCCGCACCACCCCAAACACCCATAATATGACCGTCCATCAACGAAGTCCCGGATTAGTTCATTTGATGCGGCTTTGGACCGTATGAAATTCGTATCAAATCCCCCCTCCCTCCCCGTACCTGTACATAGGCACGATCGAGTTTTGCCTTATCAAAACTTTCGGCCGAATAATCCCTCTTTTTATTTTGCAATGGCGACCACCGAATACCCAAATTAGGGTTTTGGTACTCGACCGACTTCCTTTGTCAAAAATTGATCCACCGCAGTCCATGAGTTATCATCATCTCGCGATGCCTTCAGCTGATCGGCGAAGCCTCAGTCCACCGTTGTCCATCCTTCTCGTCGCCTCTGGAGGTGAGTACTAGATCACCGTTAAATTTAAATATGAATTGGGTTTAATTTGAATTCGAATTGGGATTAAATTAGGTTTAAAATGCTGCTATTGTGTTTAAATTGGGTATTATCCCCAGTATTATAGTGTGGCAGTGTATTTGCTATCATTTACTTGTGCTGTATTTGTTTACCTTGAATTCAGACACTTCTGATTGTGTTGCCCTGCTCATTTGTGTGTATTATTGCACCATGTACACTGATCCTTATAACTGATCTGAAGTGCATGTGTATGATTTGATTTGAGAACTAAAGCATACTAGTTCTGTTGACTGAGCTGCATGTATCTGATAATTGATATTGGGAAATTTGTGTGATTGAGTAGAAAAGCCGGTGATGGATGCATGAATGAAAAAAGAATGGCATTTATAGGTTGAGATTTAGTCAATTTGTTTGGTGTGTCATGTGTGTCACACTGCATGTGAGTAAAGGTGAAAAACTGCTTTTCCATTTATGACTTGCTGCATTGAACCAAGTTGCTTTGTGCTCATGTAACAAATCATTTTTGTTAATCAACTTGCATGCAAAAATAGAAGCTGACTATTAATATAACATGTGTGTGCAGCATGCAGTCTCCGTCATTTGGATGAAGCTAATAAGCACGGATGTGAGTTTGTTGATCTAAACTTCAAGTAATATCTTGCTTTTTCTATGAAAATTTATGTGTTATGGTATAGATACATGAAAATTTATGTGCAAAAATACTTCGTTTGATATCTATAACCTTTGCGGCGAGATCAGTTCGGCCACAAGATTTTGCAAGTGCACGTTTTGTTGCTGCAAACATGGCCTGAGTCCATTTTTGAGTGTCCATAACTCTTTCATATCAAGTCGGAATTCATTAATTCTTTTAGCCTTAAAGTCGTAACCAGAAGCGATTTTAGATCAGGTCAAAAGTAGAGTATGAGTCCATGTTTGAAGCTCTGAATAGGGCTGGTTAAGGGCGAATAGGGCTGGTTAATGGCGACCACTCGTAGAACTTGCTAATGCAATGTTATATCTACATTGCAGCCAAGTTACAATAATGAGAATTATAATAATGTGGACATATCCTCTATGTTGCTCTTTAATTAGGCTATAACAACTGTCTTTAATCGAGACTCAGTCTCGACTGAACAAGTAAAAATGTTGTAGACTTGCAATATTCAGCTACTCATGAAAATAATAATGTGGACATGTATCATATCCTAAACTATGCGGTTTGCACTTTTTTACAGATCTTTGTAGTGTACATGCTATATGCTATCCAAGCTAACTTATTACCAGGCCTTGGATAGAATAGTGTGTTGATCTTCCTGAAGGGTTCCTTCATGTCTTTGATAGAATGCAATGTTTTGGTGGATGTTCATCTTGAAGGAAGCATTGATTCAACAAGCTCACGACGCCGGTTCGGGTATTTATCACAGCTTATTGTAATGTAACATTATGTATCTTCTTTAGTGTAATGAAACAACGTGTACTTATTTATTGTAATGTAATCAAATAGCATGTATCATTATATATTGTAATGTAATGAAATATTTCATACAAATGTTTCGTTTACTGTTACAATTGTGCACTAGTGTATCCTGTGTTATATATGCTTTGTGTTACAAATAATATGTGCTGCAGTTTCTGCTTATATATATATATATATATATATATATATATATGTGTGTGTGTGTGTGTGTGTGTGTGTATAAGATACGGTTTTTAGACATATCTACATACACTTTAGATATGGCCAATAGTCGTATGTTAATCCATTGAGATACGGGTTGAAGCCGTATCTAATAATTTAACACGCCACTTTTTGATACGGCTATTTACCGTGCCCAACAACTTTAGATACGGCTAAAAACACAGCTTAATCAGCATATATGGTGTAGTGTTGCCAAGTCAGCAAATTGGTTTACAAACTTTGGCAGTAGTCTAGTAAATCATAGTGAAGCTACACCTTCTAACCATACAGGGAAGCACAAGCACTTTACTTCATTGGTGGCCCTAGCCCCGTTCATGTGCCGATCGTATGGAATAGAAAGATATTCGGATCTCCAGTTCCCTCATAAGCCGCTATTGTTGGAGGTGTAAATTTCCTAGGAAATTTCGCCTTGCGGATTCTTTCCGTGAACAGATTCTTACTCGGCGAGAATTCCTATTCCTGCTCATCATCTTCGCGAGCCATACTTTCCTTCGTTATTCGCTCGACCATGTCTGAGATATACTGCTCGTCACTGGTGTGTCCCACGGAGCAAGCGTCAGTCCTCTTACCCGTTTGACCGTGGTTCGAGTCCAAATGCTCTGGACCTCTCTTGGGAGGTGCCCCTATGGCGGGAGTAGCAGTGCTCCGAGTAGTATGTTTCTCGACATGCTATCGTCCTTTAACTTTGGAATCTTCAGGTTCAATTTCAGCTTCCTCCTTATCGTTAGCCTCATCTTTATCTTCGACTTCAAAATGAGAATGATTAGGATCTGAGGGTGAGGAATCTTCTTTCTCTTCGACATTGACCACAACCTTTGGAGGTGCAGGGGTAGCTTGAGCATTGAGAAGAGCATCAAGCTTTTCCATCAACATTTTGGTTGTAGCATCCATCCTTTCATTCAAGCCGGTTACAACCACATTTAATTCTTCTCGAGTCATGGCTGGCCTTGAGGATTGACCAACATCCTTATTGAGATTTTGTGGTGTAACCAAATTGTTATCAGCAATTGCAGAAGCTTTAGCGGACTTGCTATTCTTCTTCAAAGCAACCATGATTTCTGACAATTCAAATTTCAAAGCAAATTCTTCAATGGGCCCACTCTTTAGACTTTGAGAGCCTATCGTTTCTGACAATTCAAATTTCAAAGCAAATATCGTGAAAAGCAAGCTTACGCAAAATACTTTAACAAAACCCCAACAAGGCTCTTAACCTTGTGGTGGTGGGTTCGATCCCCACGGTGGGCACCAAAAATGTTAATACACAAAATGTACTAACACCTCAAAATGCCTATCAACACTTCAAAATGTAAAATAACACAAAGCTAAGAATTAATGACGCGGGGAAAGTGCAAGCGATTTTAGAGTGGTTTGGTCTTATATTTGACCTACATCCACTACGTAAACATATTTCATTATGACAACGGAGATTACAAAATACATGTTCCTTTCAACTTTGTACATTTCGCTCAAATCACTTTGGTCTCTCGAATTTGATAGGAAAATCCTCTTAGATCTCTGAAGCTATTGAGATTGATGAGATAGATCTTCACCACTTTGCATTTGAACAATCCTTGTTGATTTCATGTTTGAGGAGAACGTAGATCGAAGCTTGAACGATCTCTAATGGAGGCTAGAATGGCTTAGAATAGTTGAGTAAACAAATGAGCGACACTTCGTGGAATTTGGAATGATCCCCCAAAATATGGAAGCCATGGGGTATTTGTAGGTGGAGTCCAAATGAAGAGGTGAGCTGAAACTCGTATATGCAAACTACGGGTCATTCATGTTGTAATTACGAAAATGCCACTGCCAGCTGTTGCTCGACCGACCATAGGAGTGTTTGAACAAGTGTGATTTGCGACAGGGTAATGTGCGACTGTCCCTCCTTGTAATGTGCAGACGACCTTACTTATAATGCACGAACAACCATGACAATGTTCCACCGAGCGTAGTGTTGCACGACCCTCTTGTGTTCGAACCATGTGATACTTGACCAACACTTGTGTTCGACCGACCATAGTGTTGCACGATCAGGCTCGTATTTGACCAAGTGTGCTCAAGCCTTCTGGTGCTCGATCGAGTGATGCATGATCATGTTTGTGACCGAACATTAGTTGCATGACCGTGCTTATGAACAACCGTAGGACTCACGATCGACCCATTGTTTTGTTTGAGTTTCAACCCATCAACATATGCATGGTTTTTAGTGGGTAAACAATGACCTTTTCTGGATAGAAGTTCCGAAGGTCAAGGCTTTAGATCCTAAAACATTAAAATGTGTACTTTAACTAGCAAGTGACTCCACGAATGATAAAAGGTGTCAGAATTAAGAGACTGGAAGTTCCTAGTTTTCTAATATACAGATTGGAATATTGGATAATGCTGTCTTTAAATTCATCATAATCATAGAGTTTGCAAACTCAAATATCTCTAAACTACCAACACGATGCTATAATGAAATAATCCTCAAAAGTTATCCAATAGAAACGTTTATAGAAACGAAAATTTTAAACTGAAATAGAACCATGAAGTCTAGCATCCTACATTTTCCACCGTTGCAAAACAATTTTGAAAAAAAAATCTTGATGGTAAATTTATTCATTTTGGCAGTAAATTTGAGTAGAACCATGAAGTTACATCGAATACATCCAAAAATGAAAATTTTGCACCCAAAACAACCAAAAATCAAAAATTTACATGACAAAGACATCCACTTTGAAAACCAATGCAATATATGGGTTAGTGTCCGCACATCAGCTCGCTATAACCTGCACTTGCACTATACATGAAAACGGAGAATAACCAGTGCAATAAACATCTCGGAACACATATAAAGTTAAAAATCATGCTATATATCAGTGTTCATTCTTCAATACTGAGCGTGCCTTCAATATGCCTGGAACCTGAGGTGAATTAGATACCATTGCAGAGGAACAGGGCCTCATGGGATCATGTTGCGGCATTTGAGGTGGAAGCATAGACGCTTGCAAGCTCGAGCTCTCCCCTCCATGGCACATCGGCTCCTGAGCCACACCTCCATTCTGCTGCTCTCTACCGCAGAATCTCATTGCCTTAAGGACATACGAGTCATCGTGCAATTCGAATGGAGTGCTGCATTCAGCAATGTAAAGATGTGTTGTCATATGCAAATTCTTCAATGCATGTGTGTGCGTGGGTATGAGTTCACTCAATTTACCTATTAAAATCAAAATGCACCAGTTGCATATCCTCTGATATTTCTACCTCCACAGTTGCATGTGGACGTGTCTGTTGATTGAAAGACAAAAAAGGAAAAGAAAAAAAAAATCATGTTGCTAACTGAATATAGTATGTAAATATAATGCATGGAAAAAAAAAACCTTTCAGACATGAAACGAAAGCACATGGTAAAGAAAGAAGTAAAGTAGCAAGAGAAACATGAGAATACCTGAACTAGGATGAAAGGCAATGCAACACCACCAGGAGGATTGTTTCCATATAGCTGTTCATTTCGGTGTACCAGGTTTTGCAGGCCTATGTACTTTGAAGGGATAAGAACATGAAGAGGAAAATATATTAATCAAGGCTACATCAACTCAAACAAGAATGACTAAATATCATGCAGCAGAACTACTCTTGTTTTTAACTCTACAAGATTGAAATGTTGGATATATCTATTAATTTTAATCGAATTGGCGCAATATTCCACTAGCCGTTACTATATATGAACTTCATAGATGCATAACAAACTCAAAAAGAAACCAAATATTTTTAGTATTTTGACCCATAGACCAACAATCCATGTACAATGCATATTGATTGTACTGCAAGAGATTTACTTGTCATTGTGATCTTTTGTTATGCCAAAGACAATCCATCAGATGCTTAACCTAATTACCAAAGCTACTGATTCAATGATGGGCAAGCAGTCCTAGCAGTTTCAAGGTAGATTTTAACCTTCAACCAAAATTGGCTAAAAATGAATTTCATGGTCATCAGCCAATCTGGCCAGACCGAAACAAAATTCATCCATGAATCCTATATGTACATAGGTATTCTTCTAGAGTACTGCCATTATCTAATATATACAATTACATAAGGAGGATATATTAAATACATATACATATTTCAAAATTTCAGTATGAGTACATTGCCGCATCGGCAAACAAAATAGACAGCATTGGAATATAGATGGTCAACGCTAGTCATCCAATTATGCAACTAATTGCTTACAAGTTCTATTCAAAGTGACGTTGGTATGAGTACTAACTCCATGGTACAAAGTTCGAGTTTACTTTGAAAACTCAATGATTCATATGGGTTGCAAAGGATGTTAAAAGTTTGACTAATGGGACAAAACATAATTACTCAAATATTGGTGGTGCACAGGAGAGATGCGCATATACAATAAGAAGCAAGCTATAGCAACCACTTTAAAATGAAAGCAGCTTGCATTTATATTTCATAAAATCACAAAATTATGAATATTATAGCAATCTTAGTCAAACAAATAAGCAAGGATTACTTGATCTTCCAATTCTTGCAAATAAGCAGCCTTCTTCTCAATTCTGCTTTTCAATGCAACACGCTCTGCCTAAAATATAAACAGGTCCAAGCAAGATTCTTAGGGAATTGGATATTTGGTAGCATTTAATAGTTCTATTGGAACTTAAATAGAACAGAGGGGAAAAAGGACAAACCTTCAGTTCTTCAATGTCATTTACACTAGTACGAGGCAAACCTTTCCACTGAATCTCCTTCTTATCTTTTGAGATGATATCCATTGCCATGAGAACATTTAGAGCATCATAAACCCTCCTCCTTATGTTTTTCTCATCATATTGTTGCTGCAAATAGGGAACAACATTATTAAGGAATAAATAGACCAGTGGCTCTAGGCAGTGGAAAAGTAATTTACCTGATCTGGTGTTTGAATGTTATTGCCTGGATCTGAAAACTCAGCAACAAGTTCATCCGCAACCTGATAGCAATAAAATTTGCAATTCAAAATATGAATAGGAAGAAGCATCAGAATGCTAACTACTAAAAATTTGGCAGATTTGTGATATTTCAATTATTATTATTCAGCGGTTAAAAAGTAAAATTAGAAAAGCAGAAAGAAAAGAAATTGTACAGATCATTTTTATTTGTCAATACAGAAAATATGAAACCTGCAGATGGCATAGTTATTTCCAATTTGTACATCAAAGAAACAAATGGTGCATTTGCGATGAACCAAAAAAAGAGTACGAAAAAATAATTTGAAACGAATTTAAAAGGCGAACGGGAAGTGAAAGGAGTATGCGTTTTTGGGGTTTGAAAGAAGAATGATTGACCTTGTCTTACTTATTTTGTTATTAAACCAGTGTTTTTATAGTTTTTTAACTGTTATAAATTTTTCTAAGATTAGCACAATAGGAGGAAGGAGTGAACTGGCATGCGTTTGCGACAATTTTGGCCACAAACAAAGGTTTTCACCGATCACAGATAATAAGTGCAGAATAGTAAATGAGAACACTGAATTTATACCGGTTGGCAATCCACCTAAGTCAACTCCGTGTAATCTTTTATTTATTTTGTTTGATTATGTACACAATTGTTTTTATCGAAGGAATAAAGAAGCTAGAGCTGTTTCGGAAAAATGGCAAAGTATCCACGTAATTTGCCCAGATAAGTCTCCATTTTCCAAGAGCCATGCATGTTGTATTTATTGACGCAGAACACATCGAATCGCCCAAAACATTGCAGGAAAACACAGAAGATCTAGTCCTACATCCCCAAGATATCTCGTCCGGATCGCACATGTTTAGTTACCGAATCAGTGCCGATCCCTGATCCCCATAAGGATCAAATTAGTAATGATCCAATCGGTGAACCATTACCAAATGATGTGCGATTAGCGTAGTGGGTCCCCTTTGAGTCTTCTTCGGGTCTTTGGTCCCACTTCTTCAAAATGCATTGCCATTGTCGAGTTGATGATCGTTCTTTGTTGAAATTGATGTGTGTATTCGAGCTGCAGGATGGATACCGATCCGATGTATATGCAGATCCAAATGCATACATAGCCAATTCCAGAGTGCCAATCGAGTGAATCCTTTTAACCACGGCTCCATTCCTTATCTGTACTCGAATCCCACGCTATATGATCGTCTATCCGGGCTATCAGCATTGATGTTTATGAAATATGTAAATACGAGTCCAGTCTTGTAAAATAATGGGGCCTTGTAAAATAATGGGTAAACGGTAAGTTTTGATCTGGTCAGATGAGTCCGACGTAAAAGGATCCAAATTTCTACTTCAGAGGAAAGTAGAATCTTTGAATGATTTCTTGTTCCAGTGCATACAAATGGGAAATCACTTTACGGCAAACACACCCATAATACTATTTTGCAAGACAACTGCAGCTTAATGAACCTTTTTTCTGGTTGCAAACTGGCACACTGACATTTTGATGACATAACTTGTCTTCATTAAAGGAAATTTTGAAAAAGAAGGCATGTCACCATAATCTATTGTAATACAAAATTTAACTTCAAATGCACAGTATCTTCCCATAATAAAATTCAAACCTTCATTGAGAATAAACTTGCAGGGATGTTGCTGAACAACCCACGCAAGCTAATAGTTCAGAGTACAAGACATTCAATGGTAACAAACACAGATAAATTCAAAGCAAAGTGAAAATCATATCTAACCTCATTGTATGTAGTTCTCCCCTTGCTTTCAACTTTCTCACAAACTGCACAAAATCAAAGGACATTAAAGACATAAATAACTAATATTTTTCAACTTTGGAAATGCTAGCTGTATTAAGTGATATTAAGGAGTCGCAAGTTAAGTAAACTAAAGACCACTGAATAATTAATCGATTTGGATATACAATATAAGAGAGTAAATTCACCTTTCATGCTAAATTGCCTAAGTCCCCTGCCACTTTTGTCACCAGCTGCTGCTCTTGTACCCCTTTTTTTCTTTTTCCCACTGTGAAATGAGTTAATTTCAATCGGTCTCTTCTCGTAAGTCGTAACAAACTAGGTATAAATACTAACGTAGTAATATGTAAATACATAACACTAATGAGGTTTGTATAGAATTAGCATTGGTTAAGAAACATACACAAAACACGGTCTTAAAATTAACGTGCCCAATGTGCAAGCCATAACCTATTATAATTCATAACGTGTACACTAACCATTGAATAACATAAACAATCTAACATAATTGATCCCATTTTACACATAAATACGTAATTTGCAAAGAATATTCATAGTCCAAATCTGCATTTTGCATCAATAAAACCAACCAAACGAATTAATCAGAAAAAAGATACAAAAAATTACCTAACAGCTACTTGGGAAGATCCAGCATCATCACCGTGAATATCAAGCTGATTCATCCTAACAAACGTATTATCACTAGGAGGAGTTGCCGAAGGTGAACCACCAGCGCTCCCCGTGGTTGAAGACGACTGGCCACCAGAAATCTTCGGCGTTCCCCACGGCGATCTCCGCGACTGAAGCATGGCTGAATTTGCAGGGCTCTGGTTGTGTGCTTCAACGATTTGATTACCGTTACCGATTACCATTTATTTTCTATTTTGGTTGTTCTCTAAGACTCTGAAGAACCCTAAATAAGTTCTTTGAGGAGGAAAAGGAAAAGAGAGGGAGAGGCAAACGGCCGCTATTTACTATAGTTTTGTAATTACTTTATTTAATTTAATCTCCTTTGCTTTTTACTTTAAAATTAACTTCGAACAAACTTGCAGTAGAAAGGATGCAAAGTTTGGATGGACGAAAGTACCCTCCATGAACATGATTTGGTGGGTAATTGTCGCGGTCGCTGGTTGAGGATGATTCATACCGTTTGAGCGGGGGTAAAGATGGCAACGAAGTAAAAAAGATTAGCCACCTTGCTTGTGATTATTAAATTTTGTCATTACACTTCTTTCTTATATGACGCAAATAACTAAAGCAAAATATTTCTTTATGCTCTAATAGTAATGTTGAGCTTTCTTTTCCTAAATGCAAATTAATTGAGTATAAAAATATTTTAAACTGGAATCTAACCCCATTAAATTTTCAATAACTTTACAAGTAGTTCTCTTACATTTAATAAGATGCACATTGCTTTACGTTTTAAAAGATTCGTCCTTCCAAGTTGTAACATGGCTTTCAATAATTGAACAAGAGTCGATAAACAATGGCAAAACATTCAAATTGTTTGTCATTAGACCCATGTTTTCTGCATCGTCGTTTTAATCTCATAGTTTCTTTCTAATGCATACAAAACAACTTCTCAAAACCTTCGTTGGAGTTAACAAAGCTTGTAATTAGGATAACGATGAAACAAGCCTAGACCCAAATAATTTCAAAGTAGACTAATTAAGCATCGGCTACACATGTGTAATATTTTACCCTAAGCTATAAATAAGCGTTTTCAAAGTAGCAAAAATACTAAGTGAGATTAGTCATGTCCTTGCTATACTTGTTTCTAAAATTGAGAAGCCTACTTTAAACAGATCGTATGTTGTAACATGACCTATAAAGTTGTTCTACAATCATGGTATTTCTACAATCGAAAGCAGTGTCTATCATATTTAATAAGTGGTAGCTGCTTATTTATATTCTTCAAAATGCCTACTTGTTGAAATTATTTGTAATTAAAGAAGAGTGGTTGTAAGAAGATTTGTATAAGCGTTAATTCATAGAAATTCTATGATAAGATTGATATAAGATTAATTTGTCATATAACGTTGATAAAGTTACCTACTACAAAAACATGTATAATATATTTATAAATGTGTGACACCCTAAGTGACCGGGTTTCAATATCTAAATGGTACATCTGAACATATGCTTATTCACGTTGTAATGTACAAGAAAATATATCATACCCCGATTGTCTTTATGAAAATTTGAAGTCAAACTCATTTAAAATGATCTGACTAATATACTGAGCAACCAGCATACACAAATCTAACAAATTAGTTACAACAATGCATCTTACATAGTCATCGTAAAAAAAAAAGATGGTAAAAAGCAAAACATTAATCTTCACAACTTTTCTCCACCTACCAATTTAGGGGTATTCCATATTTATTAAACCTTTATGCTTAGGTTTGTTCAAGAACGAGAGGTATATCAAGCAACACAAAAGTATTTGAATAGGATATTATGATTGGTGAGAATAATTTTCAAACAATATCACTGATTATATTTCTATCCATTCTCAAACTAATGAGTTAATTGAATCTCAAGTGAATGTTTCTCACTAAAAATGTTGTTAAAAATGAGAAGCGAGGAATAAATATGAACAAAACACACTACAAGAATGTAACACACAATATAGAGTTGTTTGATCTAGAGAAGATTTACATCCAATGTAGCTTCTTAGGTTATTAAATTATAACGTTTTTTATTATAAGGGTAAAGCTTAAGAGGGTCCCACCTCGTGTAAGTACATGGTTCTTCTTGTTGGTGTGCTGGATTTTGAATATCTGATGAAATGGCATGACAATGATAAAATCAAAACAGTAAAATCGTTTCATGACACGTCGATGAAGCTTTCTTTAAAATGTTATTTGTTATCGCCACTTGTTTAAACAAATAAACGAGTGTTGTGAGTGAAGTCAAACATCTCCCAAGACGCAATAAAACCGAGATGATTATTCATAGTGGTCGTGTAACGACCGGAAAATTCGATGCTCGAATTTTGACACAAATACATTATTTGTATTCATTTGTCAAAAACTCAGGTATAAAAAACGTAGATAGTTAAAAGAAAGAAGTTAGAAGATGAGAAGAAAGGAAGAAATGTTAGAATAGAAGAAGAATACCAATATTACGGAATTAGAGCATAATAAAATCTCACAGCGGAATGAATAAAATATAATATATTTATACTCTTTACCTAAAGAGAAAGCTGTATATACATGATTACAAAATCAGAGTACACAACTAGATAAACCTATGCAATGCTAATAAGTACAACACACACAACAGAAATAAATTAATACCAAGAAATGTGGGAATACGTCTTGACTCTGGCTCCTCTCCTAAAGCTCTAAGCAAAACCCAGTGCAATCTAGAAAATGTACTCGTTCTGACTGAGCCTATTTTGTAGAAAGAAAAATCACACAGATTGTCACTCTGGGATATTTTCAGTAAGAAAATTCACATAACAAACAACTTGCTTAATTTTTAGAAATCCTTTAAAAGAATGGAACTCTTGTAAGACACGACCACACATAAATATGACACGTGTTTTTCCCTTACGATAATCAAATCACTTTCATTATAAATCAAATGATATTATAATAATCTCTAAAACTCCACAAATAGAATAGGAATAGCCAAAAATCTTGCATCTCACTTTCCAGCATAGTTGGTTTACATCTAAAACCGTAAAGCTCATATTGGATCTTTGATTTCCATACATGACTAGGTAAGGAACTACCTCCCGATAGAATTTCTCTAGAGATAAAAACAAAAGGGTTCGATAAGAACATCTTGCAACTCAGCCACATTGAACATGTCACTCATTCAACTTAAGTGTACCAAATATATCATCACCACAGTTGTAGGCCATCCAGCCATACCCATTCTGAAGCATACAAAAAAGGGACAATCGATTTCTCTAGATTTGGTGATGATATACCCTAATGGGTATGACCCATATAGCCCTGCTACCTTCTCGATTTTAGTCATTTTCCATTTGGCGAGGCTTAATACTATAATTACCTTTTATACATGGCACATCCTTATATTTGTATGCCATATCGTCATTCCATCAATTACTAATTGATGTCCACAAAAATACAACATCTGAGCTCATACGTCTCAGAAAAGGTGTTGAGCTAAGAGAAGTTGTCTTCTCCGCCACCCTAACAGATGTATGTTTGTAAAAATCAACGTACATGATCTAAGAAATGCAATGCCAAACATCCGTCCACACAAGTTGTCCGGAATCAAGACAAACTGAAGGTACTCTTTTACTACATCCTATCGAGATACCCCTAGGATTAGTAACTAGAAGTCCTTGCATCATGCAGAACCAAGAACATAGGGATTACTACTATAAGTATAATCCTGGTGGTTAACTAGAGACATCAGCGAGTACCCCTCTCGCTTCGAAGATCTACGCCTCCAAATCATCTTAACACGCATAAGCATTCCTGCAAATTCAGTTCTCGAACGCAAAGTCGGTTCAAAGTGGTTTTAGGTCCAGTTCTCATCCCTATTTCCCTCAAACCAACACATCATAAGTTAAAAGAAAATTTATTGACAGTCGGTTCTTTAACTATCAAATCAAAAGTACAGTCGAGTACATCAGCAGCTAAGGCCCTTTTAGATTAAAATCATTTATTAAAACCATTTCATCGATTTATGAAAAATCGATTTCAAATACTTATCTCAACTGGATAAGTATATTCACAAATCTCTTATTTTCATTACTTTGAAAATGATAACCATTCACTTATCTCTACAGAATAAGCATACTCACAAAACCCCCTCTTCATTTACTTCACTTTGAAAATATCGCCATATTTACATAGTCAAATGGTACAGATCTAATCAGCAAATCTTATATGGGTCAAAACAATGTCATGCGACCCGTTGTTTATTATATAAACCCAAACTATTTTATTTAACTTCAAAACTTTGCAAATTAAAGTTTACAATAACGGTTATGGAAATAATAATTAAATTTCCAACATCCGCTTCCGTTTCAAACCAGTGTAACCTGTTGTTTCTATTTCTTCCAAAATCATAGCCATACACTTATTTCTTGGAATAAGTGTATTCACAAAACCATACTATTTTCATTACTTAGAAAATAGTGTTATATACTTAACCAAATAGTACAAGTATAGTTACACTTCATATCTGGACCAAACAACGTTAAGTGATACATTATTTACTATAAAACCCAATGGATTTTTTTAATTAAATTTCTAAACTTTGCAAAATAAAGTTCCAATATCTCTTATGAAAATAATAATTTTTTTCCAACATCACTGCCATTTCAAACTAGTATCATTCCTCGGATAATAATGAAGTCGTTCAAGTTAGGGTATTTAATTTATCTCTCAGACCTTGACTCGATAACATTCATATCTTAAGATAGATTAAAGTTTGAAATGCAAAAACTAATATTAAATATAATATCACACCACCCTCATTTATTATTCCATTTAAAATATGGTTTTATAAACCATCCTATATATTTGAAAATATCCTTTCACTTATAAACACTTTCACTTAATTTGTTTATTAAGTAAACCCTTACTAAAACATAAACCTTTAGCTTTAAACATCTTTAAAACAATTTGTTATTACCAAAATTAGCAATGAAGTAAGACGGAGGTGAAGGGGTATCGGATAACCGAAAGTTCGCAGAAGGCTTAATAGAAAGTGGGGCCTGACAATGTAAAGAGCGAGAGCAGGAAAACGTAATCCGAAAGGCCGCATCAACCATAACCCTTTTTACCCCCCCCCCCCAAGGGAAAAGGTCGCGAAGAACTAGGGAATTTGACCGACAAGGCTTCTCCACCAAAGTTAGTCCGACAAGACCCTTTCGACAGTATTGGCTCAACGAAAGGCTCGGTATAAAGAATCACTCTAATTCAGAACCAAAGAAGTCAGAAGTAACAAACCTGATAGACGAAGCCTAAAGGGAAACCTTCAATACTGGCTTGCCCAAATACTGATACACCTAGAGACGAAATCACCGAAGGCACTAACCCGGAAGAAAGCGAAGGCCACTTAGAACCAACTTCTGAAGCATCTACTACATAAATACCGGAAAGGTCACATCCGTAATAAATAAGAGTGACACCAGAAGCCCCCGCAAAGAATACAGGCTACCGCAAAGTCCCTACCAAAGGGCTAGCCAACATTCAGACAGTAATACAGGTACCCGTACTAGTCTGCCTAGTACTGAAAACCGTAGCGGTTTCAACCCGACAGCTATCAATATACACCACGGGGTCGAGCCCCTCCACGTATTCACGATAAAGTCGAAAGCCTGTATCCGGGAGCTCATGTCCACAAGCCTACATTCATAAGCTGCCCTCAAGAATTCGAGCATTGTAACCGAATGCACCCCAGGCGGCTCCGATAGCCCTACGATTGGAGGAGCCCAAAACCACTATAAATAGGACCCCAGGGATCACATTTAAGGGGACTTTTTATCTTACTTTTTGTATCCTAAAAAAGCAACATAGAAATGCTTCAATGGAGAATTCCACTCTATGACATCGGTGTATTTCCATTAAAATCTTAATGAAAGGAGAACTTCTTAAGAAAATTGCTCTGTAAGTGTGTGCTTTTATTTCTCTAATTGTAATAGCCACAGTTTATTATCCATTCTACAGAGAAGTCTGAGTTTGCATCCATTTACACCCTCGAATGGCGATTAAACCTTGATCACTGAGTCTAGATCCAATCTGGTAATCCTCGGTGAGCCTACGACTTAGAGCCCTAGCATCCCAATTCCCCACTAAGGTCGATCGGGGAAGAGAACCAATCCACCTGATTTTCCCTTAAGATTTGTCCCTGTTGATCCACTTCTGGTGTTGACGAAAAATATCATTAACATTTTGGCGCTAGAAGGAGGGCCTGAACCTCCGACCTTGTGGTCAGCAGCCGCACATCTACCTGTGTTGTTCCGTCCCGGATCGAACTAGCTTTGAAAAAGCAAGAGTTAAGAGCAGAGAATTTGCGAGTAATAAAGTGGAAGAGGAAAATGGGACTACATGCTTGCGAGATGGGGAATAACAGCTCTTCCCACATAGGACAAACTATGGCGTTCCCACATAGTGGATCTATATCAGAAGACATTAACATTTTCCCCCACTTAAAGGGTGCCCTCTACAGGCGGGTTAAGGGAATGAAACTCGAACACAAAGTAATGGACGATTTCAACTACTTCGCCAACAAATGGACTATAGAGATGACAACTCGATTCTGGTACGTTCCGGAAAGAAAGGACGAAAATAATGGGACCACAACTAAAAAGATTCGCAGAAGGATTAGACTCCATCAGCGAAAAAGGAAGTGTATGCCAAAGATAGCCCAGGAATGCTACCTCACTACTTCTAGGGAGAATGTTTACTTCCTAACCAAATACGAACTCGATTATTGGATCTCCACGAAGAAGAGGCCTAAATATGAAAGAAAAACGGGATGGCCTTACTATCGTTATCACTTGATGAATGGAGACGAGACCAATCACTGCAGCACTCATGAAGAAGCCATCGTCAGATTCGTCAGTCGAGGCCAATTACGGGAGTTTGTCCAAAAATCAAGATGAGTTTGGGGAAATCCTTAGGAAAAGGATTTGTACACATATGCCAATGTACGGAAAGCCCAAAAGGGGTCCAATCGCTAACGGATTAAATCCCTCATCATCGCCAAATTGGCCGGGGCGAGGCATCCCCCGGAAGGGGATGGTGTGTTGGCCTTTCTTCATACCCAAACCAGGGGGCAGGGTTAAAGCATCAAAAGCATAAGCCGTCGTTTCACACCAGAAATGGTCATGGCGATGCGTCTAAAATTAGCATACCCTGCCTCTGCTCGTAGAAGAGTACGCCGTGCCTCTGCTAGAACTAAGCACGTCCTACCTCTGCTTATGTTCCGCGTTACCCGCAAAAGGGAATGCAAGCCCCTATCATCGCCTACGATGGCCAGGATAGGGCACCCTTGGAGGGGGTGGTGTATAAGCTTCTATGAGTGCCTACGATGGTGTGTGTAGAGCGTCAAAAGAGTAAACCTTAGTTCTATGCCTAGATGGCCCCCTCTAAGTTTCTAAGCCCTTATCATCGCCTACGATGGTCAGGATAAGGCGCCTTCTGGAGGGAGGTCGGGTAAGTCCTTGGGCCCTGCTTGTGGATAAGCTAGCCTAGCGCTCCGGACGTACAGGCCCAGAGAGTGGCCAACAAAGCACATACATTCTCTGCTTTGACATCAAAAGCCCAAGGGGAGGCTCAAAACGCACGTACAACTTCTGCTTTCTGAATCAAATCCGAAGGGGATACCTACTTCACCAATACCGGAGGGGGTTCCGGTCTTCAATACTAATACCCGAATCTGGGTCGATTCAGCGCTTCACTAATATCGGAGGGGGTTTCCAGTATTCAAAACCAATACCCGAATCTGGGTCAATTCGGCGCTTCACTAATACTGGAGGGGTTCTGGTCTTCAATATTAATACCCGAATCTAAGTCGATTCGGCGCTACACTAATATCGGAGGGGGTTTCGGTCTTCAATACTAATACCCAAATCTGGGTCGATTAGGTGTTTCACTAATACCGGAGGGGGTTCTAATATCCAATACTGATACCCGAATCTGGGTCAATTAGGCGCTTCACTAATACCGGAGGGGGTCCCAATCTTCAATACTAAATTCCTGAATCTGGGTCGATTTAGTACTCCATTTAATACTGGAAGTAATTCCGATCTCCTAGGTCAAATTCCCGAATCCGGGTCGATTCGACATTCCACTAATATCGGAGGGGTTCCAGTCACCTATATACCAACACCCGAATCTGGATCCACTCAGCTCTTTACAATAGCCGAAAGGGATTCCGATCCCCTACGTATTAATGTCCGAATCTAGGATGAATCGATTTCTCGACAGAATCCTAAAGTGAACTAGCGGTCTTACATACCACAACCTGAAATAATCCTGCAAAATCACCATCAGATATGGAGCCACTAAGACCACACCTCACTTATGAAGAGCCCAATCCATGGATCAAACAAGAAAAAGGTCGCTCACACCTCCCGGAAATTCAAGTATGGGCCCAAGGTTACCACCAAAAGTGGATTTATAAACCTCTCGGGGAAGTGCTTTTAATTTATATATCCACTAGTTGTTCCCCTTTTTAGTATGTCAAATTCTTACGCAACTCTAAAAAACGACATCGTATCATAGCGTTGGTTCAAAGAGCAATCAGGAAGAGGATCGCAAACGGTTTCAATAAACTACCTGTGAATAACTACCCCTTTTTTTTGTTCTATGTGATTTTTCATTGGAATATATTTCAAGGACAGTTGATTCAAGAAGAAGTTCCTTTATAAGACATGTAGTACAGGTCTACCGGAAATCATGATCACTTCCAGTCTAATAAGACTGATCCCTTCCAGCCTAATAAGGCTATAGCAAGCTACTATAACATCAAAAGAAAATTTGTAATACCGTACACTCGCTACAATCACGTGGCTAACAAAGTGAATGGTGACACAAATGAAGCGTGCAAAGTACAAATAAAAGGGAGATAAAACGGGAAGAAAGGCTGCGCTATGATAAACAAAGGCACCATCCATACTAACAAAGCAAAGCACAACGACATCATGATGTCACAAACCAGTCACGGGGCTATCAAAACACCAACACGAGTCTAAGCCGCAACACAGACCTACACCAAATTAAATGCAAGGACCAACACTCGCTTATACAACCGATCTAAGGAATAGTTCACAAAAAAAAAGAAGGAGAAGCGATCATAGGCAAGCTAAGAAGACCACGGACCCTCGTTCTTCCTAGGCCTACCAACCTTCCTTTTAACCTGAGTAAAGCAGGATGGAGGTTCACCAGCCAAGGGCTTTTTGCTCTTTGGATCTACCAACTCAATGTCTCCTTGAGCAAAGGCAACAACACTATCCTAGGACCTGAGAGCCTGGATAACTTCACCTTGTCTTTCTCTAGGATGGAGATACGCTTAAGATTGTCCCTGTGTAGCCTTTAATGATCGCAAGCTAGTGTGTGCCAACCACTCATTTGTTTCGCAGTATGATCCTTGAGAATATCCATGTGTTCCCAAACTGGTACATAGCAGTCTCGAACCGAGTAAACATCTGGGTCTTCGCAACGTTCATCTCGCTAGAAATTGTTTGGTGGTCAGATAGAAATATATCCATGTCAAAAGACACACCCTGCTGATCCCAGCCTCTGAATCGTTTGGCAAGCTAAGGATTGCATGGCTTTGGAGCATAATGGGGCCTACTAATAATTGTTTGAAGCTCCGCATGAGGAGGACTGAAGAAGGGGGAATTTACGGATGGCTGGCCAGTCCTTTGAACTTCGGTTGTCGGGATGTCAAAATCCAAAAACTTCTCTCGCTCACAGCGCTTTTGAGATGTATCCATCCTGTACAAATGAATCAATGAATACTCATACAATACGTGGATTTAAGGATCGGCTAAGATAAAAACAAGCGGCGCGACCAAAGGTAAAGCCGCGAACAATCAACCCCTCTAGCCCTGGCCACGCATGATAAGCTCATACCACTCTCACATGCTTGGTTCAAAACGGTCGCTTATCCAGGACCGTTCAGGACGACTTAAAGTTAAATAAAAGCAATCCTCCACCGAATAAGCTTGAGTAACCATAAGAATCAAACCAAAAGCACAAGTAATAGCAACAATATCAAGACTAAACAAGGCTATGCGGCTTGGTCATTTCACCAAACATCGTATATGCTAATAAGTCTGTACACCTCCGGACACGACAACTGGGACTAAATCGTTTGTGCATGGTTATAAGATTGGAAATCGTGCAAAGTATGAACTAAGAGGTTGTCTAAATCATCTCAACGAACGTATCATGTGTACAAAGTCAAAACCAGAGAAAAGGGGTATGTTGAGACTGATCTCTCTCTCAGACAAGTGCGTGCACAAAACAAATCGAGTCCACTCCAATATTCTGACTATTGTCATCATAAAGGGATTTGCAACAACACACATCGTGTCCGATGACCACATGAACTTTAGAAAACGATTCAAGGGCGCATAAAGGAAAGCTTATCCCTACTAAACCATGTGCGACTAATTCAAAGGAAAATGAGGATTTGCAAACCTGTGCTCCACAAACTGATAATATGAAAGGAAGAATGAAGCGTCCACCATTAATGTGTTTTCTCCAAAAGATGGAAAACGAATTAAAAGTGAGGAGCAGGAAAACAAGGGAGAAAACCCCAATGCCAGTCTAGATCTAGAACTCTTCCCGGATCTCAGGTATTCTAGTAGTAAAGGAACTGCGGAAGTTTAAACTGGCTCGACTGAAAAGGAGAGGAAGAAGTCCCAAAAGTCATATATGAATGGCCGAATATGCGGATAATCCTTCTGGAGGATACCTAAGGAAGATTGGAGAAGCAGCAATCACAACAGCCACGCCCACTATGCCAAAGTCATCCAATATGGCATTCACAGACTGTTGAAAAAAAAAAGCAAGGACGGCTTGGGCGCAAACGCCTCCTAAGGACAGGGAACCTTGGAACCTTTGACTTTCTCCGTAGCAAAGTTTTCACGAAACATGATTCTGCCAGGTAACATCGTTTCATAATAATACGATCAGTACGCGTATCTCTTACAGAAATGCACGTACCACTAGCATTTTCAATATTACTAAATGCAATCACACCTCTATTAACAGAGGTCAAGCAGGCGGAAACCTAAATCAAACCCAGACAGGGGGATACAGAGAAAGTCATGACCTTTTATACCTTAACTAGCGTACGATTATGCTCATCATGGATGTCCTAAAACCCTAAACAAAACTGACATAATTACAGAAGGAGATAGTCTCGATGACATTAAAGTCCTATCAGGAGTGGTACTAAGATTAGCACCTAGACTTGTCTTTATAAACAAGCGTAACCTTAGCTAACCATCGTGTCAATCCTGATGCATAATTAGGATTGCAATTATAGGAAATGTGAAAATAATCACCAGTAATCAAGCTCGAGTCTTCAAGGAAAAGGAGGATTCGAGCGTTTTCTTTTGTGAGAACAGTAATCTTCTTCAGGAATTTGATTTGCAGATAAAGTACGGGAATGATAAAGAAGAAAAGTTTATGTTCAAATTCCAAGGTCAATCTGGGTTGCACAAGTTAAAGCCAATCAACGCCTCTGATTGAGGAAGACCAAGAGACTCTGACATGACACTCCAAAGAAAGGACAAAGTTTGACTTGTAAAGTCGAAAACACCCATTTACTAGGGGGAGAAAATGTTATTACCAAAATTAGCAATGAAGTGAGTTTGAGGTGAAGAGGTATCGGATAACCGAAAGTTCGCAGAAGGCTTAATAGAAAGTGGGGCCTGACAATGTGAAGAGCAAGAACAGGAAAACATAATCCGAAAGGCTGCATCAATCATAACCCTTATTACCCCACTGCAAGGGAAAAGGTCGTGGAGAACTAGGGAATTTAACCGACAAGGCCTCTCCACCAAAGTCAGTCCGACAAGACCCTTTCGACAGTATTGGCTGAACGAAAGACTCTGTGTAAAGAACCACTCTAATCCAAAGCCAAAGGAGTCAGAAGCAACAAATTTGACAGACGAAGACTAAAAGGAAACCTTCAATACTGGCCTGCCCAAGTACTGATACACCTAGAGACGAAAGCACTGAAGGCACTAACCCGGAAGAACGCGAAAGCCACTCAGAACTAGCTTCTTAAGCATCTACTATATAAATACCGGAAAGGTCATGTCCACTAAATAAGAGTGACACTGGAAGCCCCTGTCAAGAATACAGGCTACCGCAAAGGCCCTACCGAAGGGCTAGCCGGCATCTGGACAGGAATACAGGCTACCCGTACTAGTCTACCTAGTACCGAAACCCATGGAGGTTTCAACCCGACAGTTATCAACATACACCATGGGGTCGACCCCTCCACGTATTCACGATAAAGACGAAAGCCCGTATCCGGGAGCTCATGTCTGCAAGCCTACATCCAGAAGCCCTCAAGAATTCGAGCATCGTAACCGAATGCACCCTAGGCGGGTCCGATAGCCCTACGACGGGAGGAGCCCAAAACCACTATAAATAGGACCCCAGGGATCACATTAAAGGGGTTATTTCTCTTATTTTTTGTATCCTAAAAAAGCAACTTAGAAAATACATCAATGGAGAATTCCACTCTATGACATCTGTGTATTTCCATTAAAAGCTTAACGAAAGGAGAACTTCTTAAGAAAATTGCTCTATAAGTGTGTACTTTTATTTCTCTAATTGCAATAGTCGCAATTCATTATCCATTCTACAGAAAAGTCTGAGTTTGCATCCATCTACACCCTCGAATGGCGATCAAACCTCGATCACTGAGTCCAGATTCGATATGGTAATCCTCAGTGAGCCTGCGACCTAGAGCCCTAGCATCTCAATTCCCCACTAAAGTCGATCGGGGTAGAGAACCAATCCACCTGATTTTCCCTTAAGATTTGTCCCTGTTGATCCACTTCCGGTGTTGATGAAAATATCGTTAATACAATTCATTTACAACTTGGATTTTATTACAAAAATCCATTTATCGAATCCTTTATCCAAAACCATTAAGCATCCTTTCCTTGCATTCTTGAAAATTTTCTTCAATTAGAATCATTTTTACTTAATTCAATTATTAAGTAATTGCTCATTTAAGAACATCGCATTAACTTTAGATCACTTTTTTAAATTTTGTTTGTAAAACTTGGATTTTGTTATAGAATCCCTTTATAAAGCCCTTTACAAAATTCAATCGAAATCTCATTATATCTTGATTAATTTTTAAAATGAATTCTAATTAAAAAGTAATCACTTTAATTACTATTAAAACTAAAGTAAAAGTAGTTAACTTCTTTGTTAAGTAAAAATAAAATAGTTAATTCCTTTTAAAAAACCTTCTTAGAATAATAGGTAACTTTATTTGGCAAAGCCGACCGGTTTTTAAGGTTACCGCAAACACCTTTTATTATAACTAACAATAAAAAATCAATATAGTATTGGTGATTGTTAGTAGACAATCAGCTATTCGGTTTTTAAGGTGGACCGTCCACCACATCCGGAGTTTAAAGTGTTTCGTCCACTCTTCCTATACAGGCTTACAACACTGGAGCTTGCTTAAAAACTAGACTACAAAATAACTTACTCCACGTAGGGAGTTTAATACAAAATTTACATGGCTTACAAAGTAAACTTAACACAACATAAGGTAGTACAAAGCACAAGACAGCTGCATCAAGTTGCAAAAGGAAATGGTATAAGCACGAGACTTCATGACCGAATTACATCACATTCTGACTTGGCTTAGGCTACAACGAAACTGGACCAGATTTGACTTAAGTAAAAGCTTGATTTGACCTGGGCAAATGCCCATGATTTCAGGCTAGTACGTCATGGAAGGAGAAGATCAACGGAAGGAAAAAATGCAGTCCATCACCAGAGATGACAAGTTGAGAGTTGTGGCTTCTCCATGTTTGTCGTGATCCAAATGGTGGTACAATCAACTAGAGCACCATGAACTCCCACCTCCTATGACAACTAATAGCAAAATACATAACACCAACCACCTAGAGAAAAATAACCACAAAGTACACAATCAATGCAGACCATATAATCAGTCAACACAATCAGCATCTCAAACATACAAGATGGCATACAATGAAAACGCAGACTGCCTAATACCCAAAAAGCCCAACAGAGATCAATCCACATCAGATAAAATTATAATATTTAAAACTAGCTCACTACGTCAGAGACATAGAGCTTAATTTCATTGCGTACGTGGTAAATTAAGAACGAGATAACATACCAGATGAGGCCGATGAGTCGTGAAACATATCTAGATGCAATGCAGAACAAGTACCCCAGAGAAGATCCACGTAAGATCTGAAACTAACATCACCGTAACAAGTCAAACCCTACTCAAACCCTACTTGAAATATGTTAAATCCCTTCGCCGCTTCCTACATTGGAGCACCAACGAAACCTGAAAAGGTTCTGGACACAAGATCAACATAGTAAACAGTGGGGGGGGGGTGCCAAAAGTGGATAAGGACACCATGATACAACAAGTATCGAAGACTGTGTTGAGAGGGGGATAGCCGATGAAGGAGTGTTGGGTTGAAGACAGAAAGGGGCTACGGTGCAGAAAGGGTCAGATCTATAATCGAAAGTTAGTGTTTAGTCTTCTATCACGCAGGCGAAAGCAAGGAAACAATGGTAGCTGAAGACAAGAAAGAAAGAGAGAGGATCAATAATGGAAGAGAAGGTTCCAGTGGAGGTGGTAATGAAGAAGTCGAAGAATTTTGCGGGTACTTCCTTGTTGCCATTAACGATAGAAAGACTAAACCGGACCCTTGAAATGGAATAATAGGTAACTTCATTTATAGATAACAACTTGATTATTATCTTTTATACACAGTTAATTAGGCGATTAATCACCTTTAAGAAATCTTATTAAATTTAAACAACTATTTGTCAAAACTATTTCCACTAGATTAATTGAAAACAAATTAATTTAATAACCAATTCTAATTAAAAAGTTAATTTAGTCGACTAAGAAACATAATTATCTTGTTAACAGATGTCCACTGATTCTTCCTCTTAAATTAATTAATAATATAATTAATTTAATACTAACACTTAATTGTTTCATAAAAACAATTATTCCAAATTATTAACCCGTAGGTTAATTTCTAACTTATTTGCTTATAAAACTTATCTAAAATATAGAAATTTTCTATACAAATCATCTTATAATTACTTAATTATAAGTCCAATTATAATATTGGTTTATTTATAAAAGTTATATTTTATATAACTTATATAAAAAAAAACCTTGCTTCAGTTATAAAAATTATTTTATAACTCTAACTTCGTCAATTTGTCAAATGGCGAATTAACGCCTTTAAAAGATGGATTTTTGGCCATCTGCTGTCAATTACTTAATCAATATCGTTTATTGATTAATAACACATCAATGTTAAATTCAATTCAACAATTAACATCCAAACAAAATTTAACTTTACTTCGGTTAAACAGTTGATATGTGAATAATATAAAGAGAAGTAACACTTAAAATTGAGGAATTCTATTGGATCCCTCCAACCTGTTCTCCCTGCGTCACAGCTCATAATATCATTTTATACATGCATATGAGATAGAAATTTTATTCTAATTCATTTAAGATGATGGAAATATAATTATTGACAATCATCAACAAGCAATAATCATCCAAAGCATCTAAACACACAATTTATACTAACAACAATGAGTACTGTTGTAACAATACTCAAAAGTGTTCCAGAAATAGTAAAAATTAACCCACAATTCGATTCAAATTGACGATTTAGCGTCGTTTTATCTAATTTCAAACATACCTTTAAAATTATTTAAAACTCCATTAATCTCCAAATCACTACAATCCATTTCTTACGTGTAGTATTCGTCAATGCGATTCCAATGCACTTTGTTTCGCCTAAATCTGATATAATACGGATAAGTTATGCATTTTATAAGTTGCAATACATTTTTATGTAATTGAAAACATAATTAGAAACTTAATTACCATAATTAAGTAAATAATCCTTCCTCCCTCATTTCATAATACCTGAACCGCTCCTGAGACATTTCACCATGGTCGAACTTCCTTTCTCTCCCCCTCCCTTTGCTAAATAAAAAAACAACAGCGCCATCAACTTCCTCTTCCCAAGCACCCCCCATATCATCACCTCGCTAGGCTCGATCTATCCCTTACAACACATCTCACAATACCCTCATCCTCACAGCGAACGCGAGCGACATCTTTTATCGCCAGAACACCCAAATTTTGGGGATAACTACCAAAATACTCCATGAGCAAGGAAACGACCCACAAATCCCTTAACTTTTGTTGTAACCAAGAACTAGGGCTGGATATTTTTACCATATTACCACTTACCAGCCATTACCAACCGCTACCAACGAAAGTGGTACCGAACAATTGGTAACCAATTTGATTGGTACGGTATGCCAAACCATATGAAAATATGTGGTACGGTAATGGTAATTAAGCATTGAAAATGGTAATTACCATACCTACCACATATATGTTTATTACATAACGAAGAATTTTTAATATGTAATGATTTAATAAAATACCGAGAAAAACACTATTACGATACAAGATTGAATGCAATTTTTATTATATACCTTAGAAATGGTATAATTTAAATGGTATTTTTGTTCATCCATAAAGTTTTCATCCATGTTTGACTACGTAAAATAAGATACATAAATAATAATATAATAACAAAAAAAAACTAATACTTAATATTTTAACGTGAAATGTTGTAAACAAAAAAATCTCATACTAGTGAACGGTAAAAACTCATTACCGATCACTACCAACCATTACCAACCATAAACCGAACTATTGGTAACCGATTTTTTTGGCTGGTAATGGTATGATTTTTCTATTACCATATAAAGTCGGTACGGTAATGGTTTTGAGTACAAAGTTCCGGTACCGAACCGATTCCACCCCTACCAAGAACAACCGGAACCCTAATTCCACTGCCTATTGGTCAGCTCTAGAAATTGGTGTCATACCCAATACTTTGCACCTTCGGACGAAGTTCCCTACTATACGATTCCAACGAATCCAAAATATCTTGATTTTGTTGCGTGTGGTGGGAGATTTTGTCGACTGAAATAAATTTGAAATGGCAGCAGTTTTGCAGAAGAAGGAAGAAAGTGAGAGATAGGTTTAGAAGTTAAAGATGTTATATATTTTATACATTTTAATACTATATTCGATTATAATCACGCGTAATCTTCTTTTTGACGTTTATAATTCATACGATCACATATATCATCCGATCGCCACGAAATTTGAAACCCTGCAATGGTTTAACATTTCGGACCCGATGAAACTGATTTCATCAAAATCCGAGATCGTTTGCAAAAATAACACTATTTTGATTTCAAAATCGTAAATCGATATGCATTTATATCGCGCACGATCACATAATAACTCCAATTGACTCGAACCTTGAAATCTTACAATAATTAACCATTACAGAAAAATGGTTTCGTTGGAATCCGGGGTTGTTTGTAAAATGACTATTTTCGTGTGTTTAATTAAATTGATAAAATATAAATTGATTTCAAACAGTCAAATCCATTAATAGTAAATTATTATTATCGTTCATATTCAAATAGAAATTTCATATAGCTTCAAAATATAAATTTAACTTGATTTTAAACTTAATATTTAAATCTCAAGTTAATTTAATGTTTAAATTCTCACTTGAAAAATCTCAGGTTGTTAATTCTTAAAATTAATAATTTTAAATATTTAAGTTACTTAAATATTTTCTATAAAAAATCTGGTCCGTTACAGATTGAATGTGATAACATTGTCAATATTGATCTAAACTGTTTCTAATTAACTACAGTGATAAGAGTATAGAATATGTGAATTGCCTTATCATAAATCCGAAATAATTTTGAAAAAACAAAAGAGGAGAAGAGAAGGAGAAACTATAATTTGCAATGCTTTCGAATCATTTTTGAATCAGGAAAAGAAAGTGTTTTGAAAACTTTCAAGCATTGCAAATTTATAGAAATTAAATTTAATTTTGGAACAATTTTCAGGTGGTGTCATTTGAAGTTGTTAATAAAGGTGTCTTTTCATTTGAAACATCGCATATCCCTACTTTTATATACGTTCCAAACGATCACGTCCTTTTGCAGCTATGTTTCCCATTGTTTGCAACAGTGAATCTCCCGCCATTTACATCTATATAAATTAAATTTTGAGCTTGTTAACGGGTTCAGATCTGTCCCGTTTTAACTGAAATAGTTTTGTCCAAAAATATAGTTTGAACCCAAATTTTACTATATCGGTCGATTAGACGGCGGCGACAACACACACGCGCGTGGTGGTCATGCAAGATTTTCCCCCTCATAATAGAGCAAAAATTGAAGTGTCCAAAAGGCTTAACTCTCTCTTGAAAAATCTTAAGAAAAAAATTGTTCATGTTATTCCAAGATGTGGAACTGTACCTAATCTCGCTTCCTCTTCTCTCTCTTTTCTTATTTTAAAACAGATTACTCATACAAAACAATTTTATAAAAATTCAACTATCCTCCACTAATTTTTTAATAAAATATTCTCTTGTCATATGTTGCAGGGAAATTAGTATATAAGTGCAAACACCTTACAGACCTGAGCCGATATATAATGATAACATATTAGAGAACGCTAAGATGCAAATGTCGATTAAGCATATTGAGCCAACGATCCTATGTGATGTATCAGACGTGTTCACACATTCATTTTTCTTTCTTTAGGCAATTCATAATCTGACATGCAGATTAGCCTAGTATTTATAACTTGATTTCATGAAATGCTCCTAACACTTAAAGCCATAGTCTTGTAGAAGGCATCGCCATCTTCATGCATTCATATTAGTAGGTTTATTTCATGTGCCATACAAATATGCACTTCAATGGTACTTCTTTTATAGACCTTTTAAGTACTAAGTAGCACAACATTCATCATATAATTTTATGCATCAAGAACTTTTTTGGAATGGATATAAAGTTGTTAAGACTAATATTACAGTGTTTCAAATCGTAATATATAATGTACTTCCTCATTATACTCAAAATAATTTATTTCATTATGCTGAGTTGAGTCTTGATCATAGGCGATTTCTATGTTGGCTTCGAACTCGTTCCAATTTTCAACATAAAATCCCTTACAAATCCTTTTGTAAATAGATTAGTCAAGTTTTTGTTTAACTTATGAAATCTACGGTGATTACCCCCCATAAATGACACTTGCCTTACCCTATGCAGTTAATGCTCCACTATTCTCCGACATATCCTTGTTATATCGTGTAGCTGATTTCTACCACTACATTATTTCCAAATAACATCTAAAATAGCTTTTCTACCTTAAGCCCCACTATATCTCTGCATTCTCAATATATCCCATTATTTCAGCTATATTCCTCTATTTCTGTTGTATCTTCCATAAATGAAATGAATTTAAAAGTCACATTATACATTATAAAATTGGTTTTTTAATATCATTTTTTAACTTATATATTTTAGAATAGAAAATACTATAATATTTTATCAAATTTAATCAAGCTAAATAAAAGTTTACATATATTTTCATTTGCTTTTATTGAAAATTAAGAATGTACTAATTATAATTAAGTTGAATGTTAATTTTCCATATATTTCTCATTTATATGTTTGTAAAAGCATAAAATACTAGTTTTGTATGCTATTTTAGACTCATCTGCCGTATCCCACTATTTCCTTGCTTTATCATTGCTACAACTTTTTGCACCTCCGCCACATTGGATCCACTGAGCGCTTTAACTACACAGACCTCACCGCACTATGCGTTAGGGAAGTATGTCTAATTTGTTAGTACATACTTGGTCATATGCTCTTGGTAGTGTTACTTGAATATCACAATGCTTGAATATTAAATGCATTGGTTTTGGCCATGTTGTAATTTCTAATATCAGAATTCTTAAACATTCTGCTTCTTTGCTACATAAGGCAATGCTATAAATTCAGTAGTCATGGTGAAATCTAGAATATTCTTTTTTCTTTGAGGCCTAGAGTAGTAACACATTCAGAACGAGCCAAAATTATGATCCAGAAAATGCTCATCGGAACTTAGAGCTGTTCTAAATAGGCCATTGGTTTCTATAATAAACAAACTAATAAAGCCAACTATGATGAAATCAGATCTCACGGCAGAGAGAATAAAATATAACAATGAAATAGACGTACCATACAGTGTTTTAAATATCGGCCGTATCGGCCGATATCTCGGGGGAGATCTCGTTTTGAGCCCAAAACGAGACGAAACATGATATATCGGTGACTATCTCGTTTCGAATATATCGGCCGATATTTAATATCGGCCGATATATTGACCGAAACGAAATGACGAGATATCACCCGATATTTTTTTTAAATAAGCAAGGCCCGTATAAGCCCATCAGCAAGAAATAGGGTTTTTTCTCAAATTAGCCCGTATAAGCCCTTCACGATGTATCTTTGCTATTTACTTCTCTCTTCAAAACATCGTTATCCATCAAACATCGATATTCCTGAATCAAAATCGCTGCTCTCAGAAAGGAAAAAAACATTTTTTTTTCTTGCTTCAGCCCTTTCCTGCTCGCAAGGCGCCTCTTCAGGTCTGATCCTTCTCAGCTCGGAAGTCGCAACAGCCGTTTTCCCTCTCAGGTACATAAATTAGGGTTTTTTCACTCATGTTGGAAGAGATGTTTTTTCAGCTTTTGTAGCTTTTTATAAATAGAAAGAATGTTCGTTTGTTTTTGTTTTTACACTTTTATTGTACCAGCTGTTTAGTTTTTCCATTTCATGTTACATGTTTAAAATTCTGCTCCAGTCGATTATGGACAACTAATATTTGCAGGTCCATGGTGAGTCATATTATATAAACCCTGCAGCTGATATGTATTAACTTGAGCTTAGGTAATTTGGTTACCAGCATATTTATATACTGTATAAACCTTATATGTTCATGAGATGGTAATAACAGTTATTGTTTTATTCTTATAGCTGATAAAATTCTTGCTTTGCAGCTGAAATTTGACTGTAATGATGGTGCTCTGCATTTAGCCAGCATGTTTTCATTTTATCAACTAATAAATTTACTAACTGTGCAATCATTTTTACACGATGGTATATGATGTGATTTACAAATCAGGTAAGCTCAGTTTCTTTGTATTTTAGACTTTTAGTATACATAATTATTAACATAAAATGTACGCCGATATGGTTCCGATATGAACTTTAAGCTCCGAGATGTAAATCCGATATGGACGCCCGAGATGTACTCGTCTCCTCCGAGATCTCCCCCGAAACGATATCGAGTCGCCAAAATCCCCGAGACGAAACGTGACCGATATCCGATATTTAAAACCTTGGTACCATATCATAATAATCACTATAATATCAAACAACAATGTCATAATGTCATAGATACTAAGTCAAAGGTACATAAAAATACTAAATGTCATAAAATAGAAAATAAGATGGCGATGCTCATTATCCACCAGCATGCTCCTCAAGGTCATCCTACCTAACATGTGTTGTTAAAAGGAGGGAAAGGGGATTAGAACAAAATTTATGGTGAAATAAAATATTTAAGATTAGAAAGATTTTTCTATACCTGGGTAGTATAAAAATTATCAAGGTTACGCCTAGGTAAGATACATACATATACGAGTATCCGTCTTTTGATACATATATAAGAGGAGAAGGAGAACCCTTTGATCACTTAAGGCCAAATATATATGGTTGGGCTCTCACTGTCACTTAATATGCCTTGGCGGACCCTAACCACTTAAAACCTCGTTTTCTAGTAAACTTACGAAAACATATAAACATTCTCTAGATAGTGGGAGAGATAGTAAGCAATCACTGGATACAAGACTTCTGGGTAGACCCTCTCTTTTGTCATTTACAACCCTCCAACGGACCCCAATGTTACTATTTAGATGTCACTAAAGGTTTACTCCTAGCCACTTAATAATTCCATAGATAGGCGGCTTCCCTTATGCGTTCAGCGAAACACTTAATAGCACATCTTCTAGATAAAACCTTGCTAATGGTCTACTATAGAAAAGGGACAAGTTCTGGGGAATTACCTAACTAATCTAAGACCATTTAATACCTCATAACTCTTAGAAAAAGGCGAACCATAAACAACTTAATACCTAATAAGGGTGGGCCTTATGGCTACAGTCCGAGCTCCTAACGATGAAATTAGGGACGAGTCCAACCACTTAGAACCCTCAAGGAGTCGATCAACTGCTTAATAACTTCTTGAGACATCCCTATCACATGCTAAATCGCTCATAGCACTAGACGTCTCACATTAACCCATCTTTTTATAACCGTTGGTAGCCTGGTTGCCTTGGTATACTTCTACCACATTTAGGGATAAACCTCGGGTCCATACGTCATTAAATGTTACTAAAGTCTATTAACTCAGACACAACACACAAATTTCCTAATGGGGACATTTATTACGAAGTTCCTAATTAAAAGCAGTAAATACTTAAGATATGTAGATCACGTTTTATAATAAGTATACATGAATGCGTAATAAATGGCGTTCATGAAGGAAAGCGCACTAATCGATAAAATATCAACCTATACCTACGACAAATTTTTTACAAGTCATGTTCCCTAAATTCATAATATGGCATATAAGATACCATCTCAAAATCAAAGCTTTAATAGGGAATTAATAACATAACAAAGGATAGACTTGTAATATTAGGCTTTATGATTACATCAATAAACAAAAAGGGTAAAACAAACATATAATTTCATATTTATTCAATTTAGTCCAATTATACTTTCTTTCCATTTTGAGTGAATTTTACACAAAAATAAGGATTTTGGTTCCATGTGATTTATGCCACCCATATCTGTTATTTAGTAAATAAAATAGAGATTCAAATGCATATAATATAATGTACCCAAATCCATTGGTTTCATGTAAGATTAAAATTTACAGTAGAAGGGAAAAAGAAATAAGACATACAATTGTTCGATTTTGAACAAGAAATAATAACAAAGAAATCCCTTTTTATCTACATTTATAATCCAAACCCAAAGTAATAAACTTAGATTGACAATTTCGTTATATTAGATATTTAGGGGCTTTTGTGTTTTATTTTCATGAATCCTAAATCCTTAAGGCATAACCAATCCAAATTCACATACTAAACAATATACGGGAATAAAGTAAACTTAATGATCCCACTCACAGTTCAATACAGAGAAAATTGTGTTGATTCCTTAGTTTCTGGATTACTTCCGCGCAAACGTTTTCAATCCTTCTCCTATTTTGT
This sequence comes from Allium sativum, assembly GCA_030737875.1. NCBI lineage: Eukaryota > Viridiplantae > Streptophyta > Magnoliopsida > Asparagales > Amaryllidaceae > Allium > Allium sativum. The sequence goes on from CM060912.1 coordinate 775,524,740, forward strand.
ATTATATATGTATAAAAGTCATAAGAAAATTATGTACACATAGATTTTAATTTCTATATTTCAAAACTAATAGAAAAATTGGTGGGGGGGAGGGGGAGAAATAGGAAGAAGAGGTAACATATCGTATGCATGCTGGAACTAAACAAAGATGAAGAAGGAGAAGAATGCAGGAAGATATCTCAAAAAATGTGAACTAAGAGTGTGGGTTTTGGGGCCCTATTTATAGCTGCTAAAGTGTGTATCGGCCGTCAGATTATAAAATATAAAATCTGAGCTATCCAAGGCATCCAAACCTATAAAAGTTAACCTAAAAATCCTAGACACCATCCATGTAACGACCCGCATTCTACGCATCATAGGATCGTAGAATATTTATTTCTTTCACATACGAAGTCGTATGGTCATGTAACTTTGGGAGACGACTATTGGGGTCATTTCTCATGTTCATGATTTTTCCCGATTTTTAAATGACCATTTTACCCCTAGTTGGTACTGTTTTGGCCATAACTTTTGACTGGAAATGAATTTTGACTTGAAACCACTTCCATTGGCTCCGGATGATGGCTTCTCTTTCCGTAGAGTGATCACGTTAGCCAAACGAACTCACCGTTTGGGAGATATGGCTGAAACAAGTTTCAGATGGTGAAAAACAGCTTAATTGGGCTTAACCGGGTGATTAACAGCTAGGCCCAAAGGGGAATTTCGGGATTAGGAGTTTAAAAGGGCTGTTAGGGTTTGGAGGATACCTTTTTCTCATTTTTCAGCCGTCACTATTCATTCCTCTTAACCTAGCCATGGCCTCCACCCTCTAAATCTCTTCAAAACACCTCTTAATCACTTTCTAATTGAAGATTAGGCTTAGCAAACATCAAAACAAGAAGTATTAGCACAAGAACCGAGGTAGAGCTGCTGTGTAAGATTGGGAACAGCGCCAAATCAGAGAATATTTCAGTTTTGGGGTTTTAGTTGTGGCAAAGGTGAGTGATAGTATCGTTTTGACACTAATTACAGTTAATTAAGGGTGATTAGTGAAGATTAGCGAATTTATACACTAATAAATTCTGGAAAAATGTTTAAAAATTCTTAAATAATATTTCATGCCTCTGTTAGAAAATTTAGACGATTTGATTAAGTTTTACTAAGTATGTGCTTAAACATGATTAAGAAGGATTATAGGAAAATGTGAGGTTTTAGCCACTTTTGATCTATTTTGATTCATTTGGATTGTTGTTTGGTGTTTGTGGTTGCTCTTACATATTGCTATGACACTATGGTATGTTTTATGATTGATGAGAATAGTTAGATTGGTCGAAAACGCCGTCGAATGGCGTAGAAAGCTCGCTGGAAAGTTGCAGAAATGTGCAGGTTCCGAACCGGATCGGATCGGAATAGGGGGTCGGATCGGATTTGTGAACTGACCGAGGGGATTCGAACTGGATTGGAACTTGTCACTGGAGGAGGCTTGGCGAGAAGGAAGGTCGTTTACTTAGAGTTGGAGTGGACGAGGGGATCGGATCGGAACTATAAAGAGCGGATTGGGTCGGAGTAGGTTGAAGAGCGGATCGGATCGGGGTAAGCTAGGGAGCGAAGCGGATCGGAGCAAATAAAGGGGTGGGATCGGATCGGGCTATGGAGCAGGATCGGATCGGAGTAGGCCAGGGGACGAGATCGGATCGGAGCAGGCAAGCTGGAGGAGGGACGAACCGAACCGACTGGAGCGTGACATCCGAACCGAACCGACGTCTAAGGGGAAGGATCACCGAACCGAACCACACGCAGGAATACACCATGGAGCATTGCACCGAACCAAACCGTGTTATACGTATATATCCGAACCGAATCGAATTCAGGACCACTTCTATGCGACGACTCTTTTGAAGACCAAATCCAACTCGATCAAAACCCGAGATGCAAAGGAAGTCCAAATGAGAAGTTAGAGCTCAAGATTTAGATGGGAATCAACGAGTTCGCTTCATGGTTGGGCTTTTCTGCGGGACGCGTGTTAAGGGGTTATCGATGTCTATAGCTTTGGACCACTATGGTAGGAGGTACGAAGGCGGATTCAGGGCCATTATGGCATCGGTAGAACCAAGGGCTACGACCAATGAAGTGGGTCATTGAAATGTTTGGTCATGACTCCAAGTGTTTGGCTTGGTCACAGCAGGGTTTCTACAAGTCGGGATTCGTCGTTACCTCATTTTGTCTATTGTTCCAAAGTGGTAGATATCGTATGCTTTACGCACTGAGTGAGAGATGTGAGGATGGTTGCTATGGATGATTTGTTTGCTATCATTATGACATGCACACCCCACCCCCGTATTCTTTACACTATTCATTATGGCACCTTGGAGTACTGTACGGTATGTGGTACTAACTCTTTGGTTGCAGGTCCAGGTTCAGGTATGGTTTAGTATACCTGTTATCGTTATGTTTAGATGCTTATCGCTCATACCAGGCTTTATGTCTGACCCAGAGTTTTATGTCTCCTCTTATTACTCTGGGTGCTCACACGAGCAGACTAGAGACAGGTTAGCTGGTGATGCACGAGTAGATGATCCGGAGACGAGCAGGAGGCTTCCACGTAATACATATATATAGTATTCTCCCTGTGTTGTTGAAGATCACTGCTTGGGCATTGGTGGTGTATCTTCTACTTTGGCTTTCTTTTGTTTAGAGACAGTAGATTCTGAAAAGTTGTAATGAGCTGTATTTGGATTTCCGCTGCTCTGATGTTTACATTGATTATTAGTTATCAGCTTATGCACTGTCTCACCTGTTTTATGTCAAGTATGTTATTATTATATTTTATTCCATGCGCTGTGAGACATTCTACAGGTTCCTTGATTAGTTCATTCTCTTCTTTCCTTTCTCCTGACGACCGTCCTGTGCCAGTCGGGCATGTGTACAGCGCACTTTTGGAGGAAATGCAGGCTGGTGCGGGGCGGGCCGTCACACTTGGTATCAGAGCTCTAGGTTGCATAGTTAACCTAGGGAAGTTATCAGGGAGAGATAATATACGTATACGAGAGAGCGTATTTGTGATTACTTTGGTTTTTAAAAGCTATATATATATACTATTAGTGGTATAAGGATGAAGTCGTACTGCACTAGCACCACTATGGAGTCGTTAATCGTTTCCTTTTTCAGATTGACGATGAGCCGATATACTAGAGGTGCTGGTAGGGGAGCCAATAATGGGAATGCTGCTGACATGAGGACGATGTTTACTGACCTCATGAGAGAGATGCTTAGATATGTACAGAGGGCAGCTCCCAATGGTGGAAATGGTGGTGGTCCAATAGTGCAGGCGCCAAGAGTCGACTTCGCCAAGCTGAATAAGGATTATACTAGTCTTGGTGGGAAGTCGTTCCACGGAACGGGGTCGGCCACGGATGTTCAGGATTGGTTGGATAGTTGCGAACGTATCTTCGAGGATTTGGGTATCGAGGATGCGATGAAGAGAAAGCTAGCGTCCCGTCAGCTGCAAGTGCGAGCAATGAATTGGTGGAATGCTATAAAGGCAGCTACTCCCGAAGACCAGATTACTTGGGAGCAGTTTAAAGCTCGCTTTAGCGAGAAGTTCATTCCAACTGCTCAGAAGTCAGTGTTGTTTAAGAAGTTCTTGGAGCTTAAGCAGAATGGCAGAGCTGCCTCGGAGTATATTGCTGAATTTGACACTTTGTCAAAATATGGGTTATCTCTTATTGATACTGCCGAAAAGAAGAATGAGAAATTCATAACTGGTTTGGATCAGTACTTGGGGGAAAGGCTTATTAACCACATCGACGAGACGTTTGAGTCGATTGTAGGGAAAGCATTGAGGTCAGAAAGTCTCTACCCTAAGCCGAAGACTGAGGTTGCATCCGCAGATGAGCCAAAGCCACAAGCAAGTGGTGGAGGCAAGGGTGGTTCCCAGAATAAGAGAAAGCAGAATCAGACTAAGGATGGCCAGAAGAAAAATAATAAGCAAGATGTTGAGTGCTTCAGCTGTGGTAAGAAGGGCCATTATGCTAATAATTGTCGGGCCAAGCCAGCGGATAGGAAGTGCTTCAACTGTGGCCAGATGGGGCATCACAAGGACAAGTGTCCGCAACCCCCCAAAGAAAAGCAAATGGTGAAAGCATATGCCCTTAATGCTATTCCTTCTTCGTCGAATGCCCTAACTGCGGTGGAGAAGGGAAAGAATATCGTCATTCAAGGTATGCTTTCTGTTTACGATGTTCCTGTTAGAGTTTTGTTTGATACCGGAGCTTCCAGTTCTTTCATATCTAGTGACCTGGTAGATAGGTTGGGATTGGAGCCCGAGATTGTCGATAGACCTTTAGTAGTGACGAACCCGATTGGTGGTTCTACTAGCCTTAGCATGATTTGTCGTAATATGGTCTTATCGAGTCATGGATGTATGTTCGTTTGTGATTGCTTTGTTTTGGGTTTTACTGGGTTTGGCATTATTTTGGGAGTAGATTGGCTCCGAAGATACGGGGTGGTCGTAGACTGTGAGGGCTTTTTGGTGACAGCTAGAGCGGATGATGGGCGGAGGATAGTGTTTGGTGGTCTACCCAGTGAGGTGGTATTGGCTAGTTTTCTAAACTCCCTTGACATTCCGCATAGTGAGTTGTCAGGTTTGCCCGTGGTTGGCCAGTATCCGGATGTTTTCGAAGAAGTGACCGGACTTCCACCACACCGAGAGATTGAGTTCCGTATTGATTTGGTAAAAGATGCCAGACCTATAGTAATGCCACTTCGTCGTATGGCACCAAAAGAGCAGCGAGAGCTCGAGGTGCAAGTCAGCGATCTTTTGAAGAAGGGATTTATCAGAAGGAGTGTTTCTGAATGGGGAGCACCAGTTGTGTTTGCTACCAAGGCGGATGGTTCCCTTCGTTTGTGTGTAGACTACCGCGAGTTGAATAAAGTGACGAGGAAGAACAAGTATCCTCTACCGCGGATAGATGATTTGTTCGATCAGTTGAGTGGCGCGAGAATATTTTCTCAGTTGGATCTCGCGACAGGTTTTCATCAGCTTAGAGTGGAAGCTGAGAGTATAGCTAAAACGGCATTTCGGACGCCGTCTGGATTTTATGAGTGGTTGATCATGCCATTCGGGCTGACCAATGCCCCAGCATATTTTGTGGATCTTATGAATAGGGTATTCAGGGATCAGTTAAATAAGTTTGTCCTTGTGTTCGTTGATGATATTTTGGTCTATTCAAGGACAGAGGAAGAACACAAGGAACATTTAAGAATAGTGATGGAGGTGTTGAGAAAATACCAATTGAAAGCGAAGTTTTCTAAGTGTCACTTCTGGAAGAGGGAAGTGAGGTTCTTGGGCCATGTTGTATCAGAGAATGGTATTGCCGTGGACCCGGCGAAGGTGGCTACGGTACAAGATTGGCCTACGCCCAAGAATGCAACAGATGTAAGAAGTTTCTTGGGATTAGCCGGATATTATCGTAAGTTTATCCAAGGTTTCTCCAAGATAGCAACACCATTGACCCAGTAGACCAAGAAGAATCAAGCTTTTGTCTGGGATGAAAGGTGCGAGAATGCATTCAAAAGTCTAAAGGACAAGTTGACAAGCGCACCAGTGTTAGTCATTCCTAAGGGGGATGAAGAGATGACGGTATACACGGATGCCTGTGGTACCGGACTGGGTGCTGTATTGATGCAAGGCGGTAGGGTGGTAGCTTACGCAAGTCGGCAATTGAAACCGCACGAGAGAAGATACCCTACCCATGATTTAGAATTGGCAGCGATCGTGTTCGCGTTAAAGATGTGGAGACACTATCTCTTGGGAGAAAGATTTGAGCTGTTTACAGATCATAAGTCGTTAAAGTATCTCTTCTCTCAGAAAGATCTGAATCTCCGTCAGCAGAGATGGTTAGAGTTCTTAGCTTCCTATGATTTTGACATCGCATACACACCAGGAAAGGGCAATGCGGTGGCTGATGCATTGAGTAGAAGACATGCCAGCTTAGAGGCTATGTTCCTTGAATGGAAGCAACTGGAGTATATCGCGGGGTTTGATTTCAGACCAAAGTGCGAATTGGATCCAGAAATGTTAGCAAGTTTGATGATCAGACCCACTTTGATTGAGCGGATCGGCTCTAGTCAGAGGGACGATCTTAACCTATTGGAAATCATCTCCAAGTTAGAGATGTGTGTCGATGAGGAGATGAACAAGTATGGGCTTGATCGAGATGGATGGCTTAGAAAGAATGGAAAGCTTGTTGTACCCAATGTCAATGGATTGAGAGATGAAGTGCTTAGAGAATGTCATCACTCAAAGCTGACTATACACCCCGGTGGTAATAAGATGTATCGAGACATGAAGCAAACCTACTACTGGGAAGGGATGAAAAGAGACATTGAGAAGTTTATATCCAAGTGCATGAATTGCCAGCTAGTTAAAGCCGAGCAAAAGAAGCCTAGTGGGTTGTTACAGCCCTTAGAAATTCTCGAATGGAAATGGGAGCAAGTCTCGATGGATTTTATTGATGGTTTACCAAGGACTAGATCGGGACACGATAGCATTTGGGTAGTTGTGGATCGACTGACTAAAAGTGCAAGATTTATACCAGTTAAATCGACCAGAACGACAGCTAAATTAGCAGAGTTGTATATGAAGTGGGTAGTGAGATTTCATGGAGTACCTAAAAGCATTGTGAGCGACCGAGACTCGTTGTTCACTAGTGGGTTTTGGAAGAGCTTACAAGAGGCTCTAGGGTCAGAGTTACATCTCAGTACCGCATATCATCCTCAGACCGACGGCCAGACGGAGAGGGTGAATCGTATTTTGGAAGATCTCTTGAGAGCCTGTATATTGGATTTTGGTGGATCATAGGATGACCAATTGCATCTAGTAGAGTTTGCATATAATAATAGCTACTAATCCAGTATCGGTATGGCTCCGTTTGAAGCTTTGTACGGAAGACCATGCAACTCACCATCATGTTGGATAGAGACTGGCGAGAAGTTTATGCTTGGACCAGATGTAGTGAGGGAAACTTCAGATAAGATCAAGATCATTCAACAACGAATGAAGGCTGCCCAAGATAGGCAGAAGAGTTATGCTGATAAGAGGAGAAGAGACCTAAAATTCTCCGTGGGTGACTTGGTGTTTGTCAAGATTTCTCCGTTGAAGAGCATAATACGATTTGGCAGGAGAGGCAAGTTGGCACCAAGATTCGTTGGCCCATTCCCTGTTCTTGAACTAGTCGGGAATTTGGCATATAGAATTGACTTACCAGAGAAGATGGCGGGAGTTCACAACGTATTTCATGTTTCCCAACTAAGGAAGTTCGTCCACGACTCAGATATGACTATTTCACCTGATCAGTTAGAGGACTTCGAAGTAGAACCCGAGGCGGTTGGGAACCGCAGGCCGGCCCGTATTGTCGCGCACGACATGAAGCAACTTCGAAGGAAGGCGGTGAAGCTAGTCAAGGTACAGTGGAGCGAGGACGAGAATGATTGTACTTGGGAGACAGAGGAGAACATTAGGAAGTCACACCCAGAACTCTTTGCCTGGTAAGATTTTGGCTTCGATTTAGTTTTCCGCATGCTAGGATAGGCTTGTTAGCTTGTTTTGCATGTTTGATTGTTGTATGTGGTTGTTAGGCATGCGGAATCCTTTGTTTGTTTTGGGTTAAGGAATTTCGGGGACGAAATTTCTTAAGGGGGGGAGAGTGTAACGACCCGCATTCTACGCATCATAGGATCGTAGAATATTTATTTCTTTCACATACGAAGTCGTATGGTCATGTAACTTTGGAAGACGACTATTGGGGTCATTTCCCATGTTCATGATTTTTCCCGATTTTTAAATGACCATTTTACCCCTAGTTGGTACTGTTTTGGCCATAACTTTTGACTGGAAATGAATTTTGACTTAAAACCACCTCCATTGGCTATGGATGATGGCTTCTCTTTCCGTAGAGTGGTCACATTAGCCAAACGGACTCACCGTTTGGGAGATATGGCTGAAACAAGTTTCAGATGGTGAAAAACAGCTTAATTGGGCTTAACCGGGTGATTAACAGCTAGGCCCAAAGGGGAATTTCGGGATTAGGAGTTTAAAAGGGCTGTTAGGGTTTGGAGGATACCTTTTTCTCATTTTTCAGCCGTCACTATTCATTCCTCTTAACCTAGCCATGACCTCCACCCTCTAAATCTCTTCAAAACACCTCTTAATCACTTTCTAATTGAAGATTAGGCTTAGCAAACATCAAAACAAGAAGTATTAGCATGAGAACCGAGGTAGAGCTGCTGTGTAAGATTGGGAACAGCGCCAAATCAGAGAATATTTCAGTTTTGGGGTTTTAGTTGTGGCAAAGGTGAGTGATAGTATCGTTTTGACACTAATTACAGTTAATTAAGGGTGATTAGTGAAGATTAGCGAATTTATACACTAATAAATTCTGGAAAAATGTTTAGAAACTATTAAATAATATTTCATGCCTCTGTTAGAAAATTTAGACGATTTGATTAAGTTTTACTAAGTATGTGCTTAAACATGATTAAGAAGGATTATAGGAAAATGTGAGGTTTTAGCCACTTTTGATCTATTTTGATTCATTTGGATTGTTGTTTGGTGTTTGTGGTTGCTCTTACATATTGCTATGACACTATGGTATGTTTTATGATTGATTAGAATAGTTAGATTGGTCGAAAACGCCGTCGAATGGCGTAGAAAGCTCGCTGGAAAGTTGCAGAAATGTGCAGGTTCCGAACCGGATCGGATCGGAGTAGGGGGTCGGATCGGATTTGTGAACTGACCGAGGGGATTCGAACTGGATTGGAACTTGTCACTGGAGGAGGCTTGGCGAGAAGGAAGGCCGTTTACTTAGAGTTGGAGTGGACGAGGGGATCAGATCGGAACTATAAAGAGCGGATCGGATCGGAGTAGGTTGAAGAGCGGATCGGATCGGGGTAAGCTAGGGAGCGAAGCGGATCGGAGCAAATAAGGGGGTGGGATCGGATCGGGCTATGGAGCAGGACCGGATCGGAGTAGGCCAGGGGACGAGATCGGATCGGAGCAGGCAAGCTGGAGGAGGGACGAACCGAACCGACTGGAGCGTGACATCCGAACCGAACCGACGTCTAAGGGGAAGGATCACCGAACAGAACCACACGCAGGAATACACCATGGAGTATTGCACCGAACCGAACCGTGTTATACGTATATATCCGAACCGAATCGAATTCAGGACCACTTCTATACGACGACTCTTTTGAAGACCAAATCCAACTCGATCAAAACCCGAGATGCAAAGGAAGTCCAAATGAGAAGTTAGAGCTCAAGATTTAGATGGGAATCAACGAGTTCGCTTCATGATTGGGCTTTTCTGCGGGACGCGTGTTAAGGGGTTATCGATGTCTATAGCTTTGGACCACTATGGTAGGAGGTACGAAGGCGGATTCAGGGCCATTATGGCATCGGTAGAACCAAGGGCTACGACCAATGAAGTGGGTCATTGAAATGTTTGGTCATGACTCCAAGTGTTTGGCTTGGTCACAACAGGGTTTCTACAAGTCGGGATTCGTCGTTACCTCATTTTGTCTAGTGTTCCAAAGTGGTAGATATCGTATGCTTTACGCACTGAGTGAGAGATGTGAACATGGTTGCTATGGATGATTTGTTTGCTATCATTATGACATGCACACCCCACCCACGTATTCTTTACACTATTCATTATGGCACCTTGGAGTACTGTACGGTATGTGGTACTAACTCTTTGGTTGCAGGTCTAGGTTCAGGTATGGTTTAGTATACCTGTTATCGTTATGTTTAGATGCTTATCGCTCATACCAGGCTTTATGTCTGACCCAGAGTTTTATGTCTCCTCTTATTACTCTAGGTGCTCACACGAGCAGACTAGAGACAGGTTAGCTGGTGATGCACGAGTAGATGATCCGGAGACGAGCAGGAGGCTTCCACGTAATACATATATATAGTATTCTCCCTGTGTTGTTGAAGATCACTGCTTGGGCATTGGTGGTGTATCTTCTACTTTGGCTTTCTTTTGTTTAGAGACAGTAGATTCTGAAAAGTTGTAATAAGCTGTATTTGGATTTCCGCTGCTCTGATGTTGACATTGATTATTAGTTGTCAGCTTATGCACTGTCTCACCTGTTTTATGTCAAGTATGTTATTATTATATTTTATTCCATGCGCTGTGAGACATTCTACAGGTTAGTTCATTCTCTTCTTTCCTTTCTCCTGACGACCGTCCTGTGCTAGTCGGGCTTGTGTACAGCGCACTTTTGGAGGAAATGCAGGCTGGTGCGGGGCGGGCCGTCACAATCCACTTCAGCTCACATATTGGTCGACCTTCCCAGCTAAGAGGCTGACAACCCTTATGGGAGAGGGGCATTCAACCCCCCACCTATTGAAGCATGGGGTAATTTATCTCACGTGCTTGTTTTTTATGTTAATTGATTCTTCATTAATTCTTTATAACGTGTTCCCTTCTTGCGCGCATGCGTGTGTGTATATATATTCACACACAATTATAAACTCAAATATAGACTATTCTTTTATGCCAAATTTATTTACTTTTATTCCATTCTTATCAAAATTAATTTTGAATTCAAATCTACACATTTATTAATTTAAATTAAAAACTTTTTTTATTTCATATCTTTTTCATACAGACTCCGTTTCAACAAATAAAATATGAAAACTGATCAAAATCTCAGCACGAACGCAGTGGCAATACTTAAGTTGTCATATCCTTTTGTATTAAATATTTTCAGCCTATTATTATTTATATTCAATTGTTATTATTATTATTTTTATGTCTAATTAAGGTGTATTTTATGGGGTGTTGCATTTCCCCCCTTAAAAGAATTTTCATCATGAAATCTTTTTAAAGGGACAAAAACAAAACAAGTTCTAACAAATATGTTATGAAATCAAGTTATTTATTTATACATCCAGAAAACAGCCATACTGATTGTGATTATGCACTGCATACATACTAAAGTGAACTCGGTCCTAACATGAAAGTATAATTTATGATGTTGTATGTATGCAAAACATCTTATTATGCATAATTTCTATATGAGTGCATAGTGTGTTGGCGTTGCAACAAATTCCTATCATCCAATCTAGCAATCGTAATGAATTTGAAGGAATTTTTTAAGGAAATAATTACCGTGTAAAGCTCGAGATGGGTTTCCTTCACCCTTTCCTTTATTTCCCATGTGTTTTCTGAATGGTCACCCCTTATTATGCTCGGATATGATTGATAATCTTATTGCGAAGCCTTCTAGTTTCGTGATCCATAATACGTGTGATGGCATGGGGGGTACTCTAGACTCCATCTCAAATCTTTCTAAGTTCCATTCCAATAAACTCCATGTTTGGTAATAGAATCATGAGGGCATTTCCTAAGATGAGAAACGTGGAAATGTTGTGAACCCCCTCCAATTTCTCAAGGAGGTCCACCTCGAATAACACTCCCATATTCAAATGGCTCCAAATCAATCACATGGTAAGAGATTTATTATCGAAGAAGTATATTCAAAAAGAGGAGCAATCTCATTTGGCCCGAGTATGACTCTTATTTTAGTCATATTAATTATGACCCGAAAGTCAAAGTTATTCCGCCATCGTTCTCTTACTTCATCCTAGTAGAGTTCATCAAATCGATCCTACTCCATTCCACTACGTATACGGTTGTCAAAGTGGTATCGCTATTGACAGAGAGTATGTCAATACCGACTCCGATCTCCTTGGCAACCAACCGCTTATTTCACACCATGGTCCTTTAGAAAATCATACTTAGCAAAATCATAATTTACAACAATTTCCAAATTACATACATATATTTTAACACTGATATATTTACTAGGTCATATTTTTATCGAATCACTTCATTATACCTATTATAACGTCCCGCCTTTTTGACCGCTTCAAATTGGTAATTAAGCCAACTTAAAATGCTCAAATCGACGGACCATTATTTAGCTTACAGAGTTTAAAATACAGAATCAACACAGAATAAAGAATAACACGGTATTGAACGACGAAATAATATATATATATATATATCAGAGTTTGAATACAAAATTTTATTTCTATATAGCGAAGTATAGAAATACAGTTTGAAAACAGAAAAATATTTACTGGTTTAAGTCTTCAGAGTGCGATGTGCCTCTAAAATCCTCAGTTTTGCCAATCTTCGAATCCTAAGTTGTAATCTTTAAATCTGTACTGCTCAGGTCTGACCCCAACCCAAGCAAAACAAAAACTCGGGTCAGGTTGTATTCAAGTAAATCAACTTTAATATAACTGAAATATATATTAGTCAGTCCCAACATAATAAATCTCGACTATATAACCTGATGTCAATCATTCACGATCTGAATGTTTTAAACGAAAATCCAACGTATATCCAGCAGGTAATTTCAACCAGCCACAATGAATCTAATAAAAATAGTCGACATTTGACAAATAGGGGTCACATATTCAGTTCAATGTTTATATAAATAGTCATATAAGAAATGCATATAGGCAGTTCAAAACAAGGTCACCTATTCAGTTTGACATGCATATAAGCAGTTCAAAATAGGGTCACTTACTACCCTAGTTTTCATAACCGAGCCAGGCCGGCGGCCCGATCATGGTTAGCCGTGGGCCTTTAAGCTTAGCGGCCCGGAATAGGGAAAAGCCTTAAAAGCTCAGAAATCGGTCCAACCACATAAAAACCGGTTCAACCCACGGTCTAGTGCAAGATAAACCAGCCAAAAATTCAAATTCCTTCAAACAATACGTAAAAGCCCAGCTTACTAGGCCCAACTTGATGGTTAATGCTCAAGCCTGCAGTTGGAACACATGCAGCAGTCGTATTTATAAGCAAAGTATTCATAGCCAACTCTTTATGCCTACGATGTGGGACTTTTGAAATCAGCTTTCGCATTTTTCTTCAACTGCAAATACATAATCAATGCAAAAAAAAACGGCTTTAACGGTTCAACCGATCGGACTCTCAAAACCTTAAACCGTGGATCGTTACGTTTCGATTCGCGGCACGGTCATGAAAACTATGCTTACTACTCAAGAACCAGAATGGACTTCAAATATAATAAGCTGCAAATATTATCATGCGACTGGTGACACTCACAAGGACAACAGTCCGATATAAAGAATCAGGACAACAATATCACCTTTTATTTAATTATGGACATGATGGCATAGTTGGAAGCATGATCTCAAAGTTATAAAGCAGGTTGAGTGCAAAACAAGGGGTATTCCAGGTTTATACAATGAGTACATAATGTCATCTATTCAGCTCGAAATTTATATGTATATAATGTTGGAATTCATAAGTATTGAATGAAATATACTTTTTCCATTAAGCGAACATGTGCGACTATTAAGTGAAAGGATGTGACTATTAGAAGCATGTTTTTTCACGAAAAGACACTTTGTGAAAAGACACTTCGTGAAAAGACACCTCGCGAAAAGACACTTCGCGAAAAGACACTTCCTTTCACTAACGGTCATATTTCCCAATGGTTATATCTCAGCAAAAAGACACTTCATGAAAAAACACTTCACGAAAAGACACTTCGCGAAAAGGCACTTCATTTCGCCAAACGGTTATATTTCAGCGAAAAGACACTTCCTTTCATAGAAAGAGATGCGTCTGTACAAAGAGGTATGAGTACGACCGTTCGAAAGAGATGCAATCATACGAAATGTACGGGTGCGACCGTTCAGAAGAGATGCGACCGTACGAAGAGATACGGGTGCGACCGTTCGAAGGGATGCGGATAAACTATTAATAAGGAGGAAATCTGATCACTTTCCTCACTTATTCCAATCCGAACTTCCTTCTCTCTTCTTTAATACTCTTATATATAATCATAGAGTGACATACTCATTACAATCTCGTGTAGAAAATGTCTGTTGTATTTTGGGAGAATTTTGAAATAAAATTCTTAAATAAATTGTTACGACAAGCCTCAGACGACATTATACGGTTAGACTTTAATTTATTTGTATATTTATATACATTATTTTATAACCTTTATGTTCTGTACGTTGTGCTATTTCTTAAAATAGTATAACGTTGTTGTTGTTGTAACTTGATTACAACATTCTTATTGCTATTATTAAATAGTATTAATTTCCAGTATAGCGGAAATTCGAGTTATAAACTTGTGCGACAAGTTTATAATTGATTATTCTCTGTTTTGGTATACTAGACGTATAACATCTTGAGAATTTTACCGTTTTCTTACTAAAATAGAGATGGAACAGTTGATTTATCAACAAAGGCTGAGGTAGAAAATCAGTTAAATAAAAAGATCAAGATATTGAGATCTGATCGAGGTAGAGAATTTGAATCACCGTTTGAACAATTCTATGCAGAAAATGGAATAATTCGTCAAACAATAGCCCCATATTCACCACAACAAAATGGTGTTGCCGAGAGAAAGAATAAAACATTGAAAGATATGATTAATGCGATGCTATTGACCTCTAGCTTACTGACAAACTTGTGGGGGAAGGAAATATGTCTAATCATATTTTAAACAAGGTTCCTCACAATAAATAGGAACAATTCCATATGAGTTATGGAAAGGACATAAATCAAGCTTTAAATACCTCAAAGTGTGGGCGTGCTTGGGAAAAGTTCTAGTTCCGCCTCCCAAGAATTGCACAAGACCAGATATAGCTTATATAATAAGCCGATTAAGCAGGCATACAAGAAATACAGGAGAACACTGGAAAGCACTAATGAGAGTGCTTGGATATTTAAAAAATACAACAAAATATTCCTTACATTATGGGAAATATCCTGCCGTTTTAGAAGGATATAGTGATGCAAACGGGATTGTTGATTCAGAGGAATCAAAATCACCGAGTGGTTATGTATTTACCCTAGCAGGGGCAACTGTCATGGAAATCTTCTAAACAGACATGCATAGCTCGATCCACTATGGAATCATAGTTCATAGCACTAGATAAAGCAGGCGAAGAAGCAGAATGGCTTCGTCATTTTTTAGAAGATATCCCATTCTGGCCTAAACCTGTACCGGCCATATGCATACACTGTGATAACCAAGCAGCGCTAAGTAGAGCGCATAATTTTGTGTATAATGGAAAGTCACGACATATTCGTAGACGTCATAACACAGTTCGGCAGTTACTCTCAAATGGAACTATTTCTATAGATTATGTGAGAACAAATGATAACTAGCGGATCCGTTTACTAAAGGTTTATCAAAAGAGAAAATTAACTGCACATCGAGGGGAATGGGTTTAAAAGCCTAAACCAACAAGAGTTGCCTTATACAGAAACCTATCCTAGCGACTGGAGATCCCACGGACTAGGATCAATAGGCAAACCAGTTATGATTAACTCAAGACGTAATGCATTTGTTTGGACATAGTCCTATTCCATTCCTATGGTGCACAACATAAATGCATGCATACAGAAGAATTGATAGGTTAAAACTATGTTTTATAATGATGGCCATATCTTGTAAATAACAAGTGGAGTATATGTAGGATACTCTTAATGGTTGCGATCACCAATGTTAGTGTGAGCTGGGTCGGCTCTATGAGAATATTCAAGGCTTTTATTCTCTATAACACTCGCAGAACCAAGTAAGTGTTCAGGACCAAAATGAACACAACTAAGAGATTGGATGAGATGGGAACCGATGCTTCGTAAAACTTATTGTCTGGATATACAATAACGGCTGACGGTTCAAGATGAAATAATTCACCGATTAGCCTAGTAGATCTGATAAGTTTTAACTAGGGAAAGTTCAAAGTGAATATCTACTTATCCACGATAAAGCATTATTCCATATGTACTCCGTGATATTTCGCTTTGTGTGAGGGAAAAGAATACTATCATTCATGTGGGGGATTGTTGGAATTCATAAATATTGAATGAAATATATTTTTTCCATTAAGCGAACAGGTGCGACTGTTAAGTGAAAGGATGTGACTATTAGAAGCATGCTTTTTCACGAAAAGACACTTTGTGAAAAGACACTTCGCGAAAAGACACTTCCTTTCACCAATGGTCATATTTCCCAATGGTTATATCTCAGCGAAAAGACACTTCGTGAAAAGACACTTCACGAAAAGACACTTCGCGAAAAGGCACTTCATTTCGCCAAACGGTTACATTTCAGCGAAAAGACACTTGACGAAAAGACACTTCCTTTCATAGAAAGAGATGCGTCTGTACGAAGAGGTACGAGTACAACCGTTCGAAAGAGATGCAATCATACGAAGAGGTACGGGTGCGACCGTTCAGAAGAGATGCGACCGTACGAAGAGATACGGGTGCGACCGTTCGAAGGGATGCGGATAAACTATTAATAAGGAGGAAATCTGATCACTTTCCTCACTTATTCCAATCCGAACTTTCTTCTCTCTTCTTTAATACTCTTATATATAATCACAGAGTGACATACTCATTACAATCTCGTGTAGAAAACGTATGTTGTATTTTGGGAGAATTTTGAAATAAAATTCTTAAATAAATTGTTACGACAAGCCTCAGACGACATTATACGGTTAGACTTTAATTTATTTGTATATTTATATACATTATTTTATAATCTTTTTATTCTGTACGTTGTGCTAAATCTTAAAATAGTATAACGTTGTTGTTGTTGTAACTTGATTACAACATTCTTATTGCTATTATTAAATAGTATTAATTTCCAGTATAGTGGAAATTCGAGTTATAAACTTGTGCGACAAGTTTATAATTGATTATTCTCTGTTTTGGTATACTGGACGTATAACATATAAGAACACATATAAGCAGTTCAAAATAGATAATAAAAGGGACAGTGGGGCCATAGCAATATTCAGTTCAAAACAGGTAATAAAAGGGACAGTGAGGCCATAGCAATATGCAGTTCAAAACAGGTAATAAAAGGGACAGTGAGGCCATAACAATATGTTGTTCAGTGTTGAGTATATACGTATGCCGAAGTCACGTATATACACATACATTGGTACCTGTATACACATAAACGACCGACCTCCACATATATACTCAATTAAGGGGTATCTCATATGTAGCCAAAGGCAAAAGTACACATGCACAATTCACAGTGCACGGATAAGGATTGGTAAAGCAGAATTTTCAATCTGCACACTGCACTTAAATGGAACAACATTTGAATGGCTTTAAATCTGGTGATGCCAGTTTTATGTTGAGCCAAAGTGTAACAAGCTACCATGAACATGTGTTCAACGGAAATACGCAACAACATAACA
Source organism: Allium sativum (assembly GCA_030737875.1). Taxonomy (NCBI): domain Eukaryota; kingdom Viridiplantae; phylum Streptophyta; class Magnoliopsida; order Asparagales; family Amaryllidaceae; genus Allium; species Allium sativum. The sequence continues at coordinate 775,542,003 of CM060912.1, forward strand.
AATCAAAGGAAACAACATGCACTAGTATTGTCATAAGAGAAATGATTGAATGGACCAAAAAGAGAAAAGGATGCTGTTTAAAAATCCTTCGGTTCAATAATATAGTTAAAAAAAATCAATATGCATGGAAGGTATAACAATGCGCAGGCTTCTATCTGAATACAAATGCATCAGTTAAAGAGGTATACAAGCACAGACAAGGGAAATACAAGTGCATATGCATACGTACATGCAAAGCAATTCAATATAACTGTAGAACATACTGAAAAAGAATGAAATTGCAAGTGTCCAGTAGTGTACCTACTAATGCAGCCCTTCAAAACAGAAATTTCAAAGTAATGACTACCAGTTTAAACCTTGTTATTTGTTCGTGGAAAAATTATGCTCAGTAAATTTAAAATGACTACTTTTAAGTCAAGTCTTTCTTTGGGCACAAAGATTTTCTTGACTAAATCCCCCAAAAAAATACACTTCATCAATAAAGTTAGATACTAATCAAAACTAATATAAAGAGGAAAATCTGTTCTCCTCAAAATTTTCACTACTATACTGCAACAGCTTGGTTCAATGGATATACACCCTTATTCTATATTTCCTATAATCTGCCATGCATGATATTGTGTGCAGTATGCATACAAAAAAATTGGGGTGTATATAGGTCAAAAACAACCATAAAATCTTAGCCCAAAATAGTTTCAAACAGACAAAGATTGGATGTATTTTATGTTTTGTACATAACAAACTATGCAACCTGAAAGCAGCAAAAACAATATATTTGATTATTCGAGTATAAGAAAGGAAACATGGCATGATGGTGCAATATTGTTTTTATAATCTTTTGCATTTCTCATTCGAAAATTTGAAGATATTAGTTACTTCTTATAAGTCAGCCATTATCAGTCCGCAGTAAATAACCATCATTCATACTGGTAAATTTTCAATAATAACAGTTTATAAATTTCCAGTTTCTAAACCAGTGCCAACCGAGTGTATTTTAGCAGAAAAACATCCAGTGAAACTCGGCCTAAATCACTTCCAGAAATCACGCAAAATCGCAACAAATCGGACCAAGCAATCAAAGAAATTCGATCAACTTTAACGACACAACATGGCAAGCATCAAATGAAATACACAGATTTAAAAAAAGTCAACTTCACATGAATTTTCCTTGGCGAAATTACTCACCTTGCGGTCGTGTTTTCCCTTAAAATAAAGTGTGCACGGTGGCAACAACGAGCTTGAGGTGGCGTCGTTCTTACTGGAGCGAACTTTGGTGGTCTTTGAGCACAACATTGGAGCTTTGATCTGATAAAGGCGGCAGCTTTTGACCCCTAGGTGGAGTTAGAGTTTCGGTGGGAGGAGCGATGGTGATTTTGAGGTGGTTCGGCTTCGATTGTTGACGAGGGGAAGAACAACGAAAGCAAATTCAAAAGGCCAGCCATTTAATTCACTGGTTTGGGAACAAAAATTGGTTTTTGGAGAGGGAAAAAGGGGATTGTTAATGACACCCCTTAATCCGTTAAGGGGTGTCATTTTGTTAAGGGCACACCAACGTTTTAGAAAATGTTAAGGGGCAACACGACGTATTCTTTTCCGAAACAAAAATAACCTCGCGTCTTTCAAACTTCAAACCCACTCATTCACTCACGCATTTCAAAGCCCGCGCTTTATTTTCCAAATCGTCTTTCGTTCTTCAAAATTAGGGTTCTGCAGTACTCACGCTAGGGTTTTCCATTAAAGATGGTTCGATTCAAGCATACTGCGAGGAAGACGAAGGAATCCGTTGCCAAGAAGAAAACCGTGGAAAAGAGGTATGTTTGTACTAGATTAATGGTAATTTCAGTTGGTATTAGCACATGTATGGTACGGTAGGGCTTGGTATTACCAATTGTGAGCAATGGGTTTGCGTGTGTTGGGGTTTGGTGGGGAAGAAGGGCTAAACATTGGGAAATTTTGTTCGATTTGCATAGAATACGGTTGGGAGGGTACGGTTTTGGGTGGGTAAATCCTCTGAAATATGAAAGCTTGTCCCTTTTAGTATTTGACATGTTGTCACCGTTTTTATAACTCAAAATCGGCGTCTGTTTTCCATATATAAGTTTCATTTGTTAAATTTGTTCTCGACTTTGGTTTTGGTTTGTGTTGTCCGAATATAGGTATTAAAAATGGTTGATTGATGTCAAATTATGGTTGAAAAAGGGTTCTATGGTTTGTGAGTATTAAAATACATAGGAAGCTTGTCCTTTCTAGTATTTGGCATGCTGTCACCGTTTTTATAATTCAAAAACAGCCTATGTATGCCATATATAATTTTCATTTCCTCAAAATGTGTTGTATTGTGGTTTCGGTTTGTGTTGTCCGAATATAGGTATTAAAAATGGTTGATTGATGTCGACTTATGATTGAAAAAGGGTTCTATGGTTTGTGAGTATTAAAATACATGGGAAAGCTTGTCCTTTCTAGTATTTGGCATGTTGTCACCGTTTTTATAATTCAAAAACAGCCTGTGTATGCCATATATAATTTTCATTTCCTCAAAATGTGTTGTATTTTGGTTTCGGTTTGTGTCGTCCGAATGTAGTTATTATAAATGGTTGATTGATGTCGACTTGTGGTTAGTTGTTGGTGAAATTTAGATTACACATTCGGTTTTACTTATTGTTTACATGGCGGCTCTGTACCTTGTTATAGTAATAAAGTAGGGTATATGTTGCCGCATTTTGTTGACGGCGTATAACTAAGTTGTTTACGTGATTGATTGCAGGAAACCGACTTCCTCTACGTCTGCTCGTCTACCGCCGACTGCTTCTAATAGGAAGAAACTTGCTGAAGAAAGGCGACACATATTGGAAGAGAAAAAGAAAAAGAAAGCAGTAGAAGCTGAAGCGAATAACTCCGAACAAAGTTCAAGTGAAAACGAAGAGTCCAATGACCGTAGTACTTCCGATGGAGGTAGTGAGCATGAACGAGACGATGACGGAGAAGAGGGTGAAAAAGGTGTTACTGATGAGGAACAAGACGATGACACGGTAGAGGGCAACAAAGCTAGTATAGAACGTGAAGAAGACGACGACAGAGAAGAGGACAACGGAGGAGGTAGTGAGCATGAAGAAGATGTTGTTGGAGAAGATAGCGACGGAGATGATAGTGAGCGTGAAGAAGGAGGTGATGGAGTTGAGGAGAAAACAGATAAAGAAGGTGACGGCACAGGGTCACATGATAGTGAGGAACATGGTAATGAGGAAGGCAGGGTAGGAGAGGAACATGACAGTGAGGAAGGCAGGGTAGGAGAGGAACATGACAGTGAGGAAGGCAGGGTAGGAGAGGAACATGACAGTGAGGAAGGCAGGGTAGGAGAGGAAGAGGTGGAACATGTAGAAAAGAGAAAACGTACAGTTAAAGGCAAGCGAAAGCGCAAAGAAACAGAAGCATCCACCTCCGAAGATGAACGGACAATGTTGTTTGCATTCAAACATCACATTGCTCATGAAATATGGAAATCTACGGTAAGTTTTTCATATGTTATTTCTAAGATTTTATTTATACTTATGACTACACGTCAATTGTTATCTGTTATAAGACTGATATATATATATATATATATATATATATATATATATATATATATATATGTGCATACCATATAGAAACCTCGAGGAGAAGTCAGACCGGTGAGAGTCCATACTCATGTTGGCACGCAACGATTGTGGGATTATAGAGAAGAATGTTCATTTGTTAAGGAGGTTGTAGTTCAGTCGGGATTTGATAAACTAGCACTACATGCTCACGAGACATTAGACAAAGTCCTAATCAATGCATTCGTCGAAAGATTTTATCCGGAGACAAACACATTTCACTTTCCATTTGGTGAATTGGGGATAACCATTGATGAAGTAGTGCACATAACTGGCCTTCCGGCGGAAGGAAGAGCAGTTACTGGCTCTCTTGGTGGCTCGAGGGGTATAGATGTTGAAGATGTGTACAAACTACTTGAAGACTGCCTTGGTGTTGACAGACCAACTGCTAGACAAGTGTTAGCAGGCGATAAAAAAATTAGATTTGAATGGTTACGAAGTCAGTTTGAGGGTTCGAAGGAGGCTGATAGTGAAGAACGAAAGATGCATTGTGCGATAGCATATCTTTTGTACACAATTGGCAGTTTAGTTTGTTGTGACAAGTCCGGGAATAAAGTGTCAGTTCATTTTCTGCAGTGTTTGAAGAATTTAAACGAGGTGGGTACATATTCATGGGCCACTGCATGTTTGAGTTGGTTATTACGTAATCTTGCCGTAACAACTCGATCTGATGTTCATCAAATGACTGGTTGCATGACCTTACTACAGGTATATTCAAAGAATTTTTTTGATACCGTTGTATTGTAATTATAGGTGAATAGTGTAGTCTAATTATATGCATGTACATGATGTACCTTAATGCAGGTTTGGATATATGAGCATTTCCCAGTTCTTCGTCGACATAATCGTGTTATTGGTATACCGGAAGGAGAAATTAAAGCCGCGTTTTACTTTGCAAAGAATAAGAGTTCGCAGTTAGCATCTGATTTAGTTACACTACGAGAAAGGATTGATGACTTGAAGTGCAATGAAATTATATGGGATTGCTTTAGAGATAAACGTGATGTGTATCCATTTCATGAGTGTTCGTTGTATAACGGACCTGTCATTTGTTTTGAAACCGAAGAATTGTACCTACCCCAAAGATTTCTACGCCAGTTTGGAATTGTTCAACCCATCCCAACCAATCCCTTCACGCTTAACAAGAAGAAGTACAAGTCGTCTAGTAAATCGTTCAAAGCCGCTTACTTTAATGTTGGGGATTTTATATGGGCTGAATGGGCAAATCACATGCTGAATGAAAGTATAACGTCTAAAGAAGTGGTTAACCCCTGGGACTGTGAGGACAACTATATATAGTGGTATCAGCAAGCTTCACATCCGATTGTTGCAAATCCATCAAGAAGAATAACCGAGCCTGCGAATGAAACCGGGGAGAAGTCGCTACCCATCCGTGTTGTAAGTTTGTTGTATTTGCTAATTGAAAATAATGTTATTGATTGTTTTTCGTACTAAAGTAGACTTGAATTTCAGAAACGTCGACTTGGACTAGTTGCTGATACAATCCGTTCATGTGGACGTGGTAAGGCAGTCGTTACAGCTTTGCAAATGATAGAGCATTTAGAGGACCCAGAACCGTCTGCTCTGTATGGAGAGAACATGGTAGCTGATGAAGGAGATAAGATTGTTGAGGGTACGACAAGTCGAGGTAAACGAAAGAAAGGGAAGACGAGTGCTACCAAGAAGAAAGACGGAGCAAGGAAAAAATAGTTTAACTTGGTAGCATTACGTATTATTTTGGTTAATAGTATGTAACAGTTATAAGACTTGGTGTTTTGGTTGGTGACTTTATGTTTGTGACTTATTTATGTCTTTTGGTTGGTGACTTGCTTTTGGCAATACAGTATGAAGGGTACTTTGAAAGGAAGGTTAATGTATGAAATGGTTTGTGAGTATGTTTGTGTTTATTTCTATGTTTGAAGATGCATGTACAAGTTTCAATTTTTTTGTATGATCGACGATGCATGTGAAAGTTTGAAGTATTTGTATGATCAAAGATGCATGTACAAGTTTCATTTTGTCGATGCACAAAAAACTGGATTATATGTATGAAATAATCAACCTTATAGTTAAACATTGGGAATGGCTTTCCGCTTTTAAGACACAAAAACGGTACGTGATCACCGAACAATCATTTAAAAGGCCTATAATTTGCTAAACGGTTACAAAAATCCGTTCTACTAACAAAAATTCGGTCATCCAAAACCAAAATATTGCAGGTTAGAATAGAAATATGCAGACGGTTAGTGCTTACCATTTTAATTGATTAAAATCGGCGTGCTCAAACTGAAATATTTCAGGTTATGATAATGTTACCTAAATATGTGCAGACGGAGATAAGTGACCGTTTTACAGTTAGAAAATCGGTGGTACCAATCCGAAATATCTCAGGTTATGATATTGTTAACTAAATATGTACAGACGACAATAAGTGACCGTTTTATAGTTAGAAAATCGGTGGTACCAATCCGAAATATCTCAGGTTATGATAATGTTAAATGAATATGTGCAGACGGCAGGAGGTGACCGTTTTATGTATACAAAACCGGTGATCTAAGTCCGAAATATCTCTGATTCTGCTATTGTCAAAATTCAGTATCTCGGTATTCACATTATCAGAAGTGTCACAAAACTTTAAATACAATAGCTCACAAGAGTAACCCACATATGCCAGAAAATATAACATTTGCATTAATACTTCAAAATACTGTTACATTAGCACTGAACTACGAACATATGCAATAATAGTTCAAAATACTGTTACATTAGCATTGAACTACGAACATAATGCAATAATACTTCAAAATACTGTTACATTAGCACTGAACTACGAACATATGCAATAATAGTTCAAAATACTGGTACATCAGCACTGAACTACGAGCATATGCAATAATACTTCAAAATACTGTTACATTAGCACTGAACTACGAACATATGCAAGTATTCGACATTAACTTAACACAACAACCGTTTTATCTTCGGCAACATGTCCATCTTCTGAATCATCGAAGCGAGAAATTCTCTCTGCATATGTGTTGACCCAATCCTGCGTATTGATGTTGTAAATTCGGTAAAAGAATGAGAACGGAGGTGTATTTGGTAAAGGCGACTCGTACTTCAAAGTAACACCAACAAAATGTGAGTTGTCTACGAATCCCATTACGACCATCCTATCCCGGTTTAACAAGGTTAATTGTATTGTTGACGGAACAAACAAGTAATTCATTTGCATACTAAGCAAGACAACAGCAGTACCAAATGTTTCTGCAATTATAAAACCGGATTCCGGCATTTGCATCCAACCATTTACCCCCACTGAGTTATCGCCTTGTATCCTTCTTTTCAATTCTACGAAGCCATCTTCATCCCACATGCTTTTGTACATATCCGATTGAGTTATTAAATTATCAACCATGGCCTCACGTACGAACTTACAAGGATTATCTGGTCTTCGATTGTAAAGATTTAGTTGTTTAACCACCACCCAATATCCACAATTACCATCAGCAGGCATGTCGTCTATACGAGTTATATACGGTCGCATACATTTAGACATTTGCAATAAGAAATTTTCATCAATTTGACTGGTTTTAGATGCATTTTGTTTTACTCCAAGTTTCTTCAAACAACGACTAACTGGAGTAAGTTTTGGGCTGCAAGACAATGCAGCGTCAACATGCTCAAAGTAAGAAGGATCTCGTTTAGTCGACTTTTCCTTTTTAGATGGTCTTCCTTTTCTTATAGTCGCCATGGGAGGTTCTTTAATGTTCGTAGTAGGCGGGAAGGATAACAATTTCATACCTTGCTGAATATCAATCCTCACATTATCAGTAGCCTCGTCATACCTACGTTTCAGTGCATGAAATTCAGGCAAGTCCATAAAATCAAGAGTGGACCGATTCGGTGTAGGCGGAATACATGACAACTGTTTCCAATAACAATCTATAGCACTGAGGGGTATGAAGCCGTCTGAATGTCTAAAGTCTACTAGCATATGTGCGCAAGGTAGACCATTAACTTTCCATAAAATACAACCGCAAGTTTGAATACTCGTGCCACCTTTTGGAATACTACATAGTTCGGTTTGCAATAAATCAAGCGCCTTATGAGAAACAAATCCCAACACCTCTTTAAACATTGGCTCTTCTCGAAATCTATGAAGTGACTTCGATGAACTCGTTTCGAACGCATGTTCGATTGCAACTAATTCATTCTCACAGCATAGATGAGCGCTAGTCCAACACTGAACAAAACTACCTACAGCTGAATCAAAATACAATTTGAGACGATGGTGCGCACTTTCAACTACACTGGTTGACACATTATCATAGTGCTTTACTTCATTTGTCCAAGCTAACACAAACATCTCCTTATACTTGTTCAACCAGTTCTTCAACACATAGTTCAACGACTTTTTTTGCTTCACCCGCCATGCTTCACGAAAAGAATTTTGGTTTCGATGGAACTCTTCTTCTGACAGCGAACTAATGACATTGCTCCAACCCTCCCAAAATAACTCGTACTCTCTTTTTCCTTCCTCATCTTCTACTACGGTCTCTCTATCCCCAATCATTACCCGTTTCTTCTTTATGAAATTTAGTTTGCAATTTGCTTGAACGTTTTTTGAAATATGCCACGCACAAAGAATGTGACAAGCTGCTGGAAAAACAGTGGCCACTGCATTGCTAAGAGCAATTTCCGCATCCGTTATGATAACACTTGGAAATTCTTTTTCTCGAAAACATTTTCTAACACACTCCAAGGCCCAAATATATGATTCAGTGGTCTCCCGACTAATAAAAGCTAGGGCAACAGTGAAGGATGCACCCGTTGAAGTTTCCGACACCATATGAAAACATGGCAACTTGTACTTATTTGTCTTGAAAGTGCAATCCAAAAACAAAATTTGATAAAAACATTGCGCAAGCAGAACACATTTTGGATGACTAAAGAATAAGTCGGTAACTTTATTTGTCTTATCATCGACTCTATGATGAACAGAATAGTGGTGACTACAAGCTAACTTCATAAACTGTTGCATAATTGTTCTACCTTCTGTATGATGAAGTTTAAGCTTCACTTTAGCATTGTACACATTTCTGATCGTAGACTTATTTCCTGGGTTGCCAAGTTTAAGAGCAGTTAGAATATTCCGTGGCCTAACCCCACTATTTGCCATTGTTTCAACGTTCTTTACTTCATTCTCTTTTAATCGCGCAACATACGGATGCCCGGTTAAAACAACAGGAAGACCGTGATTGTGGCATCCGTTTATAACTTTCAAAGTCCATTTTCCATCATCTTGACAGTGTGCTCTTAATTCAAATGGACAACCACATTTTCTACTTCCCGATCTACGCCTTTTCTTTTCAGTTTTCGGTACATGCTGCCTACCCTTATGATCAATGTACCTTCCACTTCTTTCACAAGCAAGCTGCATATATGAGCCTTTCCCATTACCTAAGAGATTTTTGGTTTTGCTTCTTTTGATAACAATGACACAATTCGTATCAAGTCCACGATCCGTGTACCATTTACGTACGTCCTCTTTGGAATCGAACAACTGCATCAACAAACAAGATATTACGATTAGAGTAAAATACTTAATGTAAAACATAAATCAAGTTTTCAAACCTTCTCGGTGGTGAAATGGGAAGTTAAATTGGGGTACGCGCAACACAGTATTCCCGATTCCTCATGTGAATGATCGTTGCTGTCACCATTTTCCAATAGAAAAACCTTATCATTAACATTGCCATCCCCGGTATCGTAAGACTCCTCATTAACTGAACAATCCTCATTCCCATATACGTCGTTTAATAGAGAAATTGCATCAAACTGTAAAACAGCTGAGTATTATTCACACCACAAAGAAATAACGATATCAAATATTCATACCAATAAACTAAAATCGGTCTCTCCCTGTCTATTAAATAACAATTGGTTGGTACAAAACATGCATGGTAACATTAGTACCACAAAACCGTATACACGGTTGTGTAATATCGATAAAAATTAATAAATACGGTGGCTATTTTACAGATTTTCTATCTCTGTAACAAACTGTAATTCGTACGTGATAAAACCGGTCGTACTATACCGTGTTTTCATACTTAAAACGGTCATTATATGCGTAACTTCATACTGATTGGTCCGTATAAACATGGTCCATCGCGACCGAATTTTTCATCCGTGCTCCTTCTTCAATTCCGTACGTGTTAACGCAAAAATAAATATCAAACCTTGTCATTAGCAGATCGGTCTTCATCATCTTCGTATACTTCACGTTTTTGTGTGCAATTTACCTCATCTTCATCATCTATCTCATAATTAGGGTTTATGGCAGCCATGAATATTCTTTTCTGCGATTAACCATGAAAATTCTTTTTTGCGATGGAAACAATTACCTAGGTTTATTTGTATTTACGTTAAATAATGTTATTGGGGAGGAAAGGGCATTTTTGTCTTGAAATAATAAATTGTTAAGGGGGGTCCGGTCTTTACAGTGCACCCCTTAACAAAAATTTAAAAATTAAATGTTGTGACACCCCTTAACCAAAACAGGGGTGTCATTAACAATCCCCGGGAAAAATTACCAGACGAAATTAAAAAGGGGAAAAGAACGATTGGCCATTACAAATTAAAGAGGAGTAAACGACTTCTGTTGAAGAAATTCGGTGAGGAGCGAGATTCATAGAAGTTGTATACGGGGTTTGATTTGATTTATCGGAATATGAAATATGTCAAACCAACCTAAAACAAATATAAATGAAAACCAAATCAAACCAACCAAATTAAGTTTGGTTGGTTCGGTTGGTTATCTGATTAAAGCGAACTAAAAATGCTTTACACTCTGTGTTTGGAATATTCACTATAATTTGAAATAAATTATAAACATATGATTAGAGTATTATAATTTATGATTTTTGTGCTTTCTAATGTTAATTTTGACATAGAGGTGATGACTAAAATTTACTTAAATAACTGAACTAACCTAAATATATTTATTATAATATCGATAATTTTGAAAATATAGTAAAAGTTTGGTTAATTTGGTTAAACCAATATCCGAATTTAGAAATTTTCCGAGCCGAAAGCAAGCCAATTTAATTTCAAAACCGAACCAAACCGACCAAAATAAATTGGTTTGGTTGGTTTATTTGGTTTAACCGAATAATGCTCACCCCTAGTTGTACGGATAAGAACAGCCTAATATGACTAGGTTATAAGATCTACGCGAGTTTCAGGAGGTAGGTCCGCGTTAATTTTTATTTGGTGTACATTATTACTTGGTGCTGAAGGAAAAAGTATGAATCCTATGTAATTTAAATTCTACCGCAATTTACGTTGTCCGTTTTATTCTTGCTCCATCTCAAACAAACTCCAAATGCTACGAAACTTAACGTGTTGCTACGTTTTCACATTCTGAACTCAATAATATTTATTTGGCCGAATTTCAATCCCGTTTGCACAAATTTTATTTTAAATTTTAATTTATCTATCAGTTTACATTTAGATTTCGTCTACCGCCAAAACAGCTCTATTTTTCCCCAAATTTGAAATATAGCAATAATTAATTATATGCATTCAAATAAAATTTGTTTTACTGTAATTCGAGATCGTTTGTAGATTGGTTATTTATAAAGCTTGTATTATATCAGTATATAATATTAATAATTCCAAAAAAAAATAAAAAAAATTAGTATTCATGTCTATCTATATTTAAACTGAAATGATATACAATTCCAAACACATGAATATACATTTCACACTCATCGCTTAAGATTTTTAGTTTAAACGATGTTCTATTTATCAGCCAATTCTTTTATCTTATTTAATATATCGTTAATATTTATAACCGATTTCATAGCAACCATATGTAAACTTGAATGTGTTGTAACTTACAGCTAATACGATGAAATTTCGATTCCTTCTTCTTTATTCGAAAATTAACGTTCAGTAGATCCGAACGTTTCTTGTTTTATAAATCTGATTTATGTCTGATACTGTATGTTTAAATGAAGTTTAAATAGTAAGTTACGAACTATCGCGATTAATTCAAACTCATTTTAATTATATAAATTTATACGTTCAACTTCATCTTTAATTAAATTCACTTTTCGTTCGTCGCAATTTTTAGGTCGTTGCAATCTCCCCTACTTAAAACTTTTCGTCCCCAAAAAGGAGAGATTGTTAGAATTATACCAACGTATACTTCGTATTTTTATACATATGCGAAATTTTTCTATAACTAATTTAATTATCAATATTTAAGTTATCGATTCTGTTTGCCTATCCATCATACTCAATTAACTCTGAAAATGAAAGTTCCTTCTAAACCAATTTCTTTTTAAATTCCAAATTCTGCATAAGTTTGATTTATGCATCTCAACTTATTCTGAATTCCTTCATAGAACTCATTTGTGAATATTTACTTATCCGGTTCAACTCATTTTCCTTCAATCTATTCAATTGTTCCCAACACTTATTGAAAAGTGTATATAACATCTCTTCTTTAAGTTACAAACCGTCGACTTGAAAATTTCAAAAACTGGAATCTTCATAACTTTTATTCATCACTAAATTCGTGCAAAAATGTTTAATTATTATTCCAAGCCATGGATTTGAAATACTTTCAAATTCTTTGTTAAGTATATTTTAATTTCAAATTATTTATTTGAAAACATTCGATAACTTGAAGCCTGACAAGTCTATTGTCATTCTTACATATGTTAGGCATACGCTGGCCAGACGCATGACTAAAATCTCCAAGTACTAAATATCCTTGCTTCAACTCTCAGTTAAAATATTTCAAAAATTCTTTTTCTTAAAAAAATAGATATGGAAAGTACTAATGTGATGTTGATATGTTGATTGTTCATGAATCGCAGATACACAATGGTTTAGTTTGGATCCCCTAGAAAACATCTGTATTCGTAGGAAATCACTTCCCTACGAATTTCGTCATGGACAGATCAACGAAAAATATTTAAGAATCAAAGGAAAATTTGTGGTCACTGAGCATTGAACGCTCTATCTCAAGGTCACGAAAATAAATCATGAAAATAGATCAAGACACGAGGATCAATCTAGTCATAAAGACACATCAAGTCACCAAGACAAATCCAGTCACGGAAACTCAGTGCTGCATCAAACAGATGTCATTAAGATATCTCAAAAATTACATGGCTCCATTCTACATTTAGTAACTCTAGTGGTTACATCTCTTTCACTTGTAGATATGTCATGGGGACCACAAGTACACAATGGTTACGCTTGATTCTCTCAGGAAACATCCATACCCGTAAGCTTTCACAGCTCCGTGGATTACGCCTTATCACGACTGTAGATCGCAATAAACACAATGGTTACGCTTGGTTCCCCTAAGAAACATCTGTTCGCCGTAGGCCATCTACAACCCTGCGAATTTTGCTACACGGTCGCGTTCTTTCAGCCAACTTGAGTTTACTGTCCGGACAACGTACTACCACCAGCAACACATCTCAACTAAGCTCGAAATTCAAAAAAGAAGGAAGGTACTTTCCTTATTTTGCTTTGAAAACATATAATACTATATATATGTAGTACTTCATTTTCTACTCCTCATAATCATACTTATGATTTTATTTCCAAATCGTATTTCCACACATCTCATTTTCATATAAATGTCATTGTATAAGCTTTCATCTTAAATCAATTACCTTCCAAATCAATAGTTTCCAAATTCACTAAATTCTCATATATTTTTCGATATAAGTTTCGGAAACTTCTACATCCCGTACCCAAAGTCGAATATCCTTAAATTTCCATTTAAATCTCAAAATTTAAATTTTGATCTCTTGTCCAATTCAGATATATAATATCTCTTCAAATCGGATTTATGAATCCATTTTTATAACCCAATTTTCTTTCAGCTCTTCAATTATTAAATTCATCGCTTAACTCAAATTTCCTTGCTCCGAAAATTTCAGATTTTTTTCCATTTTTATAACAAATTCCTCGTCCATGCACTATTGTTCTTCTACATTCACATCCTTCGACAGTAAATTAGCAAGCGAACAACTCCCTAAGTATCAACCACGAAGGCCGAAACCAACATTACGTCGACACTCAGGAAATTATTCAACTTAACTAATCTCCAGTCAGTTTCCTTAACTCCATTTTTTTTATTTCTTATCAAATAATTCCTTACACAATTCTCAGATTCAATTTTCGAATCCGCTTCTCTTTATGTCCAGCCGTCCTTCGTTGTCGACGTGCGAATTTTTGTTCTTCAGTTCTTACCATTCTAGTTTATAAAAACACGTTAGCCACTCACGATCTTTTGAAAAACATTTCCGGTTATTATATTTATTTTCTATAATTTTAGAAAACTTCTTATTGCTATTGAAAAATAATTCCATATATTCACACATCTCTATTTTCTATAGAAATATACTTTATTCTCAATGGCAAGCATATTCTAAATTCGTTGTTTATACAGATGTTGAATAAGACATCGTTACTTAACCATTATCACTCATTTGCTTACTTCTCTTAATCAACTCTTGCTATCGAATCTTAACCATTTCTTAGTTAACAATGAAGTCAATCAAGTTGGGGTATATTTACCTCTCAAACCTTAACTGAACAACATTATTAACTTCGAATTAGATAAAATTCACAACTTCGAATAACAACAAAGCATTTATTCTCGTAATTTCTGATTTCAGTTTAAGAATTTATTTCCTTTACAATAATTTACACCTTTAGGATTTTTAACTTTAAAATATACTCTATTCATTAATCTGAATATATAAACAACTAATTAATAATATATTAAATTATAATTTAAAAATGAAAGGTATTTCCTGAAATTCGACATAATTGCCTTCCATATATGACTTCCTTTCGAATAATCTATTATTCGATACCGTAGTCCGAACTTCGGAAAATATTCTGAACTTCAGAATAATCTCACCGTACTGGTTAACTCCATTTCCCCTATTTCCAATTTCGTTTGCAACGCATTTGTTTTCAATCGTTGTTTACTTCTAAAAAGTAAATATTATTCCTTTTATCGAAATCTGAAATCGTCACATCAAATTAACTTTGGTTTCATTTGAACATCTATTCAGATCTCTTTAAAATCTCCATTCACATTCCGGTCCATTTACAATTCTCGTTCACAATTTACATCTTGTTAATTAACAAGTTTATATTTCACTATCGAATTCTTGTATTCGATTATACATTATTATTTTTAACCCAATTATAAATCATCTTACCACGTTCTGAGTAATTCAAATAAACTAGTAATACAATTCGACACAATCGAATTCCAATTATAACCTTTTGGTTTTATTTCCATTAACTTATATTCCAAATATTGAAATAAAATTCACCGTTTCAACTTTGAAACGATTTCAAATTCTCTCTTTTCATTCAAATTCCCATGTGAATTTTTATTTCCAATAAATTTCATTTGGCTATATAAATTTTTATTTCTAATAAATTTTATTAGTTACTTCTTGTAAGTAAGACATTATCAGTCCGCAGTAAATAACCATCATTCATACTGGTAAATTTTCAATAATAACAGTTTATACATTTCCAGTTTCTAAACTAATTCCAACCAAGTGTATTTTAGCAGAAAAACATCCAGTGAAACTCGGCCTAAATCACTTCCAGAAATCACGCAAAATCGCAACAAATTAAACCAAGCAATCAAAGAAATTCGATCAACTTTAACGACACAACATGGCAAGCATCAAATGAAATACACAGATTTAAAAAAAAATCAACTTCACTTGAATTTTCCTTGGTGAGATAACTCACCTTACGACCGTGTTTTCCCTTAAAATAAAGTGTGAACGGTAGCAACAACAAGCTTGAGGCGGCGTCGTTCTTACTGGAGCGAGCTTTGGTGGTCATTGAGCACAATGTTGGAGCTTTGATCTGATAAAGGCGGAAACTTTTGACCCCTAAGTGGAGTTAGAGTTTTGGTGGGAGGAGCGATGGTGATGTTGAGGTGGTTCAGCTTTGATTGTTTACGAGGGGAAGAACAACGAATCAAATTCAAAAGGGCAGCCATTTATTTCACTGGTTTGGGAACAAAAATTGGTTTTTTTTTGGGGGGGGGGGGGGGAGGGGAATTACCAGACAAAATTAAAAATGGGAAAAGGACGATTGGCCATCACGAATTAAAGAGGAGGAAATGACTTATGTTGAAGAAGTTAGGTAAGGAGCGAGATTTGTAGAAGTAAGTTGTACGGATAAGAACAGAGTAATATCACTACGTTATAGGATCTGCGCGAGTTTCATGAGGTAGGTCTGCGTTAATTTTTATTTGGTGTACGTTATTACTTGGTGCTGAAGGAAAAAGTGTGAACCCTATGTAATTTAAATTCAACCGCAATTTACATTGCCCGTTTTATTCTTGTTCCATCACAAACAAACTTCAAATGTTATGAAACTTGACATGCTGCTACGTTTTCACATTCTGAACTCAATAAAATTTGTTGGGCTGAATTTCGATCCCGTTTGCACAAATTTTATTTTAAATTTAATTTATCTATTAGTTTACATTTAGATTTCGTCTACCACCAAAACAACTCTGTTTTTCCCCAAAATTTGAAATATGGCAATAATTAATTATATGCATTCAAATAAAATTTGTTTTACTGTAATTCGAGATCGTTTATAGGTTGGTTATTTATAAAGCTTGTATTACATCAATATATAATATTAATAATTCCAAAACAAATAAAATAAATTATTAGTCATGTATATCCATATCTAAACTGAAATGATGTACAATTCCAAACACATGAATATACATTTCACACTCGTCGCTTAAGATTTTCAGTTTAAATTATGTCCAATTTATCAACTAATTCTTTTATCTTATTTAATATATCGTTAATATTTATAACCGATTTCATAGCGACCATCTGGAAACTTGAATCTGTCGTAACTTACAGCTAATACGATGAAATCTCGATTCCTTCTTCTTTATTCGAAAATTAACGTTCAGTAGATTCGAACGTTTCTTGTTTTATGGAAATCCGATTTATATCTGATACTGTATGTTTAAATGAAGTTTAAATCGTAAGTTACGAACTACCGCGATTAATTCAAACTCGTTTTAATTATATAAATTTATACGTTCAACTTCATCTTCAATTAAATTTATTTTCAGTTCATCGAATTTTTTGGGTTGTTACACCTATCTTTGAAAAACAACTTGATTTATTTAAATAAGCTTCATGTTGGTTATGTCCCTTAAATCTATTTGAAAATAGCTACCTTAGATATCCCTTGTCGACGGTTTAACTTAAGCCGCTTACATTTATTTACAAAATCCAGTTATCTTGCTTTTACTTAACTCGAAAACTATATATATATATATATATATATATATATATATATATATGGTAAAGTCTATTTAGACACAAAATGGTGACACAAATTTAGACACAACCACTAGACCTTCCCCTACATTCCACCTTCCATATAAAGGCAAACAAATCATACGGTCCAAAGTTTGTGTCTCTAGTTCGATGTTTAATTTTGTATCTCAATAGTTGCTCCTTATATATATATATATATATATATTTGAAAATGAATACACACATACACACATATATATATATATATATATATATATACATATATATCGAATAATTTAATTTAATAAACCATATTAAATCAATTTCAATGTCAAATCCTTAAATGTATCTGAAATTTCTTTAACTAAAATTCATTTCATCCATTTACCTTACCAAAAATTACCTTGTTAATTTTACTTTAACCTAAGTTATAAATTCAAAAATATCACACTTAAATAAATTTAGAAAACTAACTTAATAAATCTTGATTTAACTTTATTTTTTGACTATATTATACATACACAAAGTTATAAATAAGTTTATAATAATTTTTTATAATAATTATATGTGAAGTTTTAAAAACCATTTCAATACTTATTTCTTATAATTTATTATTTTATGTATTAAATAGGGCATTGTAATTAACACTCCAAATATTGTTAAGGGAGGATCAATTTTTTTTTCTTTCAAAAATTGTTAAGGGGAGTACCAATGATGAAAGTAGCCCCTTAACAAATAAAGGTAATTTTACCTTATTACCCATTTAGCCTCTTAACAAATAAATGTAATTTTACCTTAACAAATATTGCAAGCATCAAAGTATTGTTTTTCGATTCGCATATATCGATTTTTTTTAAACCCTAAAGGATAAGCGTTCTCGGAGGAATAGGATCAAACAAATTTTTTTTGACATAAATATGCCGACTTTTATAATTACGGAGGTAATGCACCGAAATGATTATTAATTTTCGACATATCACTGTCGAATACATATACAATTGATTACGTGCTACATTAGGTGCAATGGACGAACTACTTATTTCAATTCGGTTTCCTTGTCGAATAAGTTTTTTTTAATCTAATTTGAAGGGGCAATCCGAGAATATTGAGTAGTGTGAAATAATATGTTCTTGTTACCCCTTAACAATTTTTCAAAGAGTTGAGTGTTTTTAAAAAATGACCCCCCCTTAACAATAGTTGGAGTGTCAATAACAACACCCATTAAATATCAAATTCATAAAATCTATGTTATATAGCAAAGTACTTATTAACTTACTTTACTATGTATTATTAAAACATCTTGTCTTTATTAATTAATATTATATTCCAAAAACTGAAATTTTGCATCTTAAAATACATAAATTTATAACTCAAATCTTTAACATATCTTTATATCTTAAGACTAAACTTTTATTATTAAAACCAAGTTTTAGTAAAAAATCTTAACAGATGAATTTTAATAAAAGTAGTAAATACTTAAAATATGTAGATTACATTTTAAATAAGTATACATAAATGCGTAATAAATGGCGTTCATGAAGGAAAGCGCACTAATTAATAGAATATCAACATATACCTACAACAATTTTCTTACAAATCATGTTCGCTAAATTCATAATATGGCATATAAGATATCATCTCAAAATCAATGCTTTAATAGGGAATTGATAACATAAAAAAAAGATAGACAGGTAATCTTAGGATATAGGATTACATCAATAAATAAAAAAGGGTAAAACAAACGAATAATTTCATATTTATTCAATTTAGTCCAATTATACTTTCGTTCCATTTTGAGTGAATTTTACATGAAAATAAGGATTTTGGTTCCATGTGGTTTTGTACCCATATGTTTTATTTTGTAAATAAAATAGAGATTTGAATGCATATAATATAATATACCCAAATCCGTTGGTTTCATGTAAGATTAAAATTTACAGTAGACGGGAAAAAGAAATAAGACATACAATTGTTTGATTTTGAACAGGAAATAATAACAAAGAAATCCCTTTTTATCTACATCTATAATCCAAACCTAATAGATTGACAATTTCGTTATATTAGATATTTAGGGGCTTTTGTGTTTTATTTCCATGAATTCTAAATCCTGAAGGCATAACCAATCCAAATTTACATACTAAACAATATATGGGAACAAAGTAAACTTAAATATCCCACTCACAGTTCAATACAGTGAAAATTGTGTTGATTCCTTAGTTTCTGGATTACTTCCATGCAAACGTTTTCAATCCTTCTCCTATTTTGTATTATATATGTATAAGTGTAATAAGAAAATTATATACACATAGATTTTAAATTCCATATTTCCAAACTAAAATAAAATAGAAAAATTGGGGGTGGGGGAGACAGGAAGAAGAAGTAACATGTCGTATGCAAGCTGGACCTAAACAAAGATGAAGAAGGAGAAGAATGCAGGAAGATATCTCAAAAACTGTGAGCTGAGAGTGTGGGTTTTGGGGCCCTATTTATAGCTGTAAAAGTGTGTATGGGCCGTCAGATTATAAAATATAAAATCTGAGTTATCCAAAGCATCCAAACGTATAAAAATTAGCAAAAAACCCTAGTCACCTTCCACTTCAGCTCACATATCGGTCGACCTTCCCCGCTAAGAGGCAGACAACCCTTGCCGGGGAGAGGAGTTCAACCTCCCACCAACTAAAGGCGTAGAGAATTTATCTCCTGTGCTAGTTTTTAATGCTAACTGATTCGTTATTAATGCTTTATAACATGTTACCTTCTTGTGTGCATGCATGTGTGTGGGTATATATATTCACACACAATTATAAACTCAAATATTGAATATTCTTTTCCAATTTCATTTATATTTATTCCATTCTCATCAAATTTAATTGTGAATTCAAATCTATACATTTATTAATTTAAATTACAAACTTGTTTATTTCATGTCTTATTCATATAGACTCCGTTTCAAAAAATAAAATATGAAAACCTATCAGAATCTCGCCTCGAACGTAGTGGCAATACTTAAGTTTTCATATTCTTTTGTATTAAATATTTTCAGCCTATTATTATTTATATTCAATTGTTATTATTTAATTTTTCAATGTATAATTAAGGTGTATTTTAACGGGTGTTGCATTTTTCCTCTTTAAAAGAAATTTCATCTTGAAATCTTTTTAATGGGGCGAAAAACTCAACACGTTCTAACAAATATGTTATAAAATCAAGTTATTTATTTATACATCCATAAAATAGCCATACTCGTTGTGATTGTGCACTACATACATACTAAAGTGAACTCAGTCCTAACATAAAAGTGTAATTTATAATGTTGTATGTATGAAAAACATCTTATTATGCATATAATTTCTATATGAGTGCATAGTGCGTAGGTGTTGCAACCAATTTCTATCATCCAATCTAGCAATCGTATTGAATCCGAAGAATTTTTTAAGGAAATAATTACCCTTGTAAAGCTCGAGATGAGTTTCCTTCATCCATTACTCTATTTCCCATGTGCTTTCTGAAAGGTTACCCTTTATTACGCTCGGATATTATTGATAGTCTTATTGCAAAGCCTTCTAGTTCCGCGCTCCACAATACGTGCGAGGACATGGGGGAACTCTAAACCCCGTCTCTAACCTTTCTAAGTCCCGTTCTAATAAACTCCATATCTGGTAGTAGAATCGTGAAGGCATTTCCTAAGATGAGAAACGTGGAGATGTTGTGAACCCCTTCTAATTTCTCAGGGAGGTTCACACGATAAGCTAACTTCCCAATTCTTTCTAAGATCTTGAATTTCCCAATGAACCTAGAGTCTAACTTTCTGGTATTCCCAAACCTAACTGTTTTTTTAAAGGAGAAATTTTCACAAATAAAAAATCATCACCTTCAAGGCACCAAGGCTATACCTAATAGTAGTACTTCACCGGATCACGGACCCGAGCAGGTGGTAACGCATATCCGCAACTACGGTCCACCTCGAACAACACTCCCATATTCAAATGGCTCCAAATCAATCACACGGTAAGGGAAATATTATCGAAGAAGCATATTCAATAGAAGAACAATCTCATTTGGCCCAAGCATGACTCTTATTTTAGTCATATTAATTATGACTTGAAAGTCAAAGCTATTCCACCATCGTTCTCTTGTAGGATCTAAATTAACCCTAAAGGGGGGGGGGTGAATAAGGTTTATTGCAAATTAAATAAATTTAAAATAAAATAAAATATCATAGAACAATTGCAGAAAGAAAAATTCACACACAGAAAATACCCAGCTTCGGCAAAACTGTGCCTACTGCTGCATTCAAGGTTTCTACTAGGAACTATAAACAATCTCTTCGCTTACAGACTCTTGTAAACTCGTGACCTTCGCTCCCGACTGTTTAAACCTTATGCTCAAGACCTTGACACAACTCTGAAATGACCCAAACTTCCCAGTAAAGGAAAGGCTGGACTGCTTTGAGAACAACACACATCAGAACATAACTGAAGAACATTTCATTGCTGATTACAACAATTACATAAAAGTACAAGAATATAACAGAGTATGAATACTTATTACAGAAATAGAAGTACAAAAATATCAGAGTTTTAAATTACATTAAAATAGCAGCGGAAAAATGATACAAATATACAACTGGAAGGAATACACGGATACAGAGCTTTCCGAATACCGCTTCAGCTGTAAGCTAGGATCCTGTAAATATATCTGCAAAAAGCTACTCGACTGCCCGTGTGGAAAAATAAGGGAACCCGAGTTTGCCAGTGAAACAAACTACAGGTCAGTCATGGGACTGGTATGAGAAATCTTAACTAGACTTATCTAATAAAAAGGCTAATCACAGGACCACGCCGCTAACGCGGAACGGGTTTACTCCATTGGATTGCCAGTGCATAAAATAAGGTAAATCATTAAATAACGCCATGCTTTTTAGGAAAATGAAACCCTTATAAGACCCAAGTCCCATCACACAATGCAACGCAAACCGGAGGATAGGGTTTTACCTTATAATGGTCAAAAGATGCTTGATACAATAAAACGGATTTAATGTTAGTGTATATATCTATGGGTATATATATTTCAAAAATAATTTCAATCATAATGTATTAATCATAGACGGCATAGTACCCCATCCTACTATGTCGCCATACTAGTTCTACAATCAAAACCGCAAGGTCGTATTGGAAATTGGATTTCCATCATGAGTCGAGGCTAGGGGCAAGATCCTCTCCGATTCGAGACACTCTAGCAAATGCCTCAGGATCCCCCGCAGTGAACCCTTGGATGCGGTAGGGCCGGTCCCCGCCTATCGGCAGTGGATTAGTTATGCCTGAACACACGCTTCCCGGTTCCGTTGAACCTATAATATGACCACTATCGGCCTATAAAAATCCAAGGCGCCTTAAAATCCATCATCCACATAAGTAAAATGCCAGGCCGTGTTAAAGCACTGACACTACCACCAGCTAGACAGAAACGTGTGCACTCCCTATGGTCCATATCCCGTTTTTGACTCATACCGGGGTGTGAGGCTCGTGAAGTCACGATATACACAAAGCTATGCCGTAATAGGCTATGCTTTTATCTTCCCACAAGGCCCTGCTTTTCAACAAAAGCCTTGATCATTTGTATCTTGGCGTGCCACATTGACAATTCACGCCATGCGATCAATCACTATTAATATATACCAGGGTGTTAAGTAGAGGATAAATCCTTTACCACCAAACAGACATACATTAACAGAAATCGATTTAATTCACATGGAACGAAATCCAATGTCAGACACGCATCCATTTACTAGCTTATGCTCTGGGTCTGAGCGAAAACCAAATCCGAACAATCAACAAAAGTCCGGACGGCCGCCACTGAAGCCTCTTCAAGGCAGCTACTCCCGTCAGGGTCTCTGTAGCAACACATCCATTCGATGTGAAGATCGTCGGTCTTCAACCACCGTCTTCATCTTCGACTCTTCATCGTCGTAGTAATTACTCAGAATGGGTTAAACCCGGTCTTTCCGAATAACTAGCGTATTTTATAATGAAAAATCAAGTACTATAAAAGCACACCCAACGTCTCATTCCAATTCAGAATATCCTTTTAAATAAAATACTCACATTATCTTATCAAAGATAAGTTCTTCAAATTTATTATTAAATTTTAAAGATTTATTAAACCCCCAATTTGGTTTTAAAAACAAAAATCATTATTCAATGATTATTTAAATTTAAGAAATTTATCTTATCTTTAACTGAGTTAAAGAACTAATGTCATTTAAAACATTGTTCACGGTAGACCCAAAATCATCTTCCATAAAATATGGAATCTTCCCAGAAATCAAATCAATATATAATCGTTATAAATTTCTGTATCCGACCAATAATATAAATAGAATAACGGCAAAGCCTCTTAAATTCCATATATAGTATCGGTCTTCTTTTACAAAAGCTTATCTTGGTTATTATCAACTCGAATTCCATTCAATTCCAATTTAATATATTAAATTGAAAACTTTACTTTTGGAAAATTCCCATCTTAATAAAAGATTCATAAATTCAAAAACATATTTTCACTGTCAGTTGGGTTAAAGGGCAAATGTCGCTTAGAAACACAGTTCACAATAAACCCAACTCTCCCTTTATTTTATTCTCATTTACTAAGTATAATTAAAAACTTTAATAAGCTAAATTAAAAGATTATTCTTTCATATGGGTTTTAATAACAGTGTTATTTAAGCCACTATTCTCGACAAACCCAAATCCACTTTATTTAATTTAATTTCAATTAAATATTGACAAAATTGGAAAACTTTATTAAATCTAAATTTAATGATTTATTCTGGTTGATAACTAGTGCATTTCAATAAAAATATATTTTCCCAAAATATATTCTCTTTCTAAAATATTCTTTTCAAAAATATATATTCTAAGATATTCTTTTTCCACAATATTCTTTATTGGAATGTGACTCAATCAACAACCATATATTGTATGAAATCAACAATCATGATAAATAAAACATCCAAATGACGACCAAAGTGAAATCTATAACTGTGTGAGCATTAAAGTGAATAACCGACGCTCCTCACAGACTGTCAATCCATCGATTGACAGATAACTTAATATTGGGAATAATGTGTATCCAATATCATCCCAATACCCGTGTGGGGTTTCATCCAACAATACGAATAATAACATATTTGTGCACTTGGGCGATGTGTAAAAATTATCGTCTCAATCACATAAACAAGTCGGGTAACTTTTAAATGGAAGTGTAATATCCAATTTTGAATACACAACATTTATCTTTAGTACATCGAATACTTCTGTACAACAACCATATATTTCAAACCATCTCTAACATCATATTTAAATGATTAATTCTTCTCAAGGAAACTATTTTACATTGAAAATGTATTTTCTGATGTTCACTCTTGTTGTTGAAATCAAATGGCCATAAAGCCATGATTTCAATTTTACTTATTTTATTTCATCTTTTATTACATTGAAAAATGTAGTGTTTTATTCAATCTTTTATTACATTGAAAAATGTAATTTTACTGTCATTCTTTAATTACATAGAAAAATGTAATTTTAAAATCTATTCTATTTATTCTATTCTTTTTATTGTCTCTATTCTAGCAATAAAAATGTGACATTTACATCTATTCTTCTTCTTGCATAAATAATGGCCATAAAAATGTAGCTTTAAAATCTATGCTTTTATCTACATCTAAAATGCAAAAATATAACTTTAATTCTAATCTTTTATGGAATGATAAAATAAGAAGGAAAATGTCACCTTTTATTTTAATTTACATAACAATGTAATTCTTTAACTTTATTCTTTAATTTCATAGAAAATGTAATTTCTATTTAATCTTTTATTTACACTGAAAAATGTAAATTCTTTACTTCCTTTTATATAAACAAAAATGTTCATTTCTAACTCATTCTTTCTAATGTATAAAAATATACATTCTTAATTCATTCCTTTAAAATGTATACAAACATACATTTTAATTCATTTCAAAAGTAATGGATTTTAATCCAATAAACATTCTATAACAAAAATGTTATTTTATGTCTAGTGTAACATTTCATAACAAAAATGTTATTTTGTCCTTAATAATCTAATTTACAAAAATGTAAATTTTGTTTATAAAACTTTTAATGAAAACCAAAATGTGAATTCTGTTTGTAAACTTTTAATGCAGACAAAAATGTTATTTTAATGTGACCACAAATTATGTATTAACATGACAAATAAAATTAATGTTTTTATTTGTTTACAATTCTATTTTTTAACATGTAACATAAAAATAATGTTTTTATGTAAATAAGTCTATACACTAACATGACAAATAAAAATAATGTTTATATTGTTTATTATTCTGTTTTTAACATAAATGACACTTTTATATTTGACGTTTCTAATTCAACAAAGATACATTATTGTTTTGTCAATTCTAATTTAACAATAGTAACAAATTTAGATGTAAATTCTAAATTTGACAAAAGTGACAAATTTATATGTAAATTCTAAATTTGACAAAAGTGGACATTTTTGTCTCATTCTCCTTTACTGGTAAAAAATGAATGGTTTGTTTACATCCATAAAAAAAATGAATGTTCTCAATTTATTCTTTAAAAATAACGAAATGAATGTTTTTGTTTTATTCTTATAAAATGAATAAAAAGAATGTTTTATTTTAAAGCAACATTTTATCAAAAATGTGATTTTATTTCCAAAGCATCATTTTTAACAAAAATGAACTTTTATTTCTTATGCAACACTTTAGAAAATAAAATGTTACTTTTCTATGCTAACATTTTATTTAATAAAAATGATCTTTTTTTTTTCTTCTAATGCTAACACCTTATAGAATAAAATGATGATTTTATAATGTTAACATCTTATAGAATAAAATGATGATTTTACTAATTTTAACATTTTATAAAATAAAAATGTTACTTTTTCCTATGTTAATATTTTATGCATAAAAATGAGATTTTATTATGTTAACATTTCATATACTAGGAATGTTACTTTTCTTTCTATATGCTAACCATTTATAAAATAAAATGTTCTTTTATATACCGACATAAAAATGAGATTTTATTATGTAAACATTCTATACATAAAAATGTTTCTTTCCTAATGCAAACATTTGTAAATAAAAATGTTAATTTTCTATTCTAACAATTTATATAACAAAGAATGAATATTTTGTTTCGCTAAACAATTTCTAATCCAAATATGTCATTTCTTTCTAATGCACATTTTATACCAAAAATGTTAATTTTACACTAACATGACAATTATAACTAAAGTGACATTGTATAACTAAAATGATATTTAACATGACATTTTTTATATAACTAAAATGACAATTATACTTAAATGACAATGTTATATTCAAATATATGTGACAAAATTGATTATTCAAATATATGTGACAAAATTGATTATTCAAATATATGTGACAAAATTGATTATTCAAATATATGTGACAAAATTGATTATTCAAATATATGTAACAAAATTGATTATTCAAATATATGTAACAAAATTGATTATTCAAATATATGTGACAAAATGGATTATTTAATTTTAAGAAATTAATCTTATCCTTATTTGAGTTAAAAAGAAGAAGCGACAAAAATGACCCTTTTCATGTTAAAAACAAAAGGTGACAAAATATGCTTTTTAACGATAAAAAAAATATCTTTTATTCTAATGCAATATTTTTAACAAAAGTGTTATTTTAATATCAATGCGACATTTTACAACAAAAATGATATCATTAATCTAAATAAACATTTTTAACAAAAATGCTGCTTAAATTCTAAATGAACATTTTAACAAGAATGATAATTTAATTCTAATAAACAATTTATAACAAAATGTTAGAATTTGTTTTAACAAGACGATTTATAACAAAATGTTAAATTTGCTCCAACATGACAATTCATAACAAAATGCTAAATTTGTTTAACATAACAATAATCAAAAGATGAACATTTTAACAAAAATAACAATCTTAAATCTAAATGAACATTATTAACAAAACGATGTTTTTAAATCTAGACACAACAATTTAAAATCCGAAGGTCCATTTTTAACTATCATTACCGTTCATAACAAAATGTAAATTTTGTTTTGACTATTAAATATTCTACACAATTATACCTTATAGCTATTTTTACACAAACGAGAGACACACAAACAAACAGCCAATTCATCATCCAAATTATTACAACACATAACTATTTTATTAAATACAAACAATTATTAAACAGAAATTAATTAATTAATTAATTTAAAATCAGAAATCTCACCAAACAATTTAGATCTGAAATTTCCTGAATTTTCAAAGTGTCCGGTTTCAGATTTAGACAATTCCATCGTGAAGCTCTTGCGAAGACGATTCCAACGCACTTCGTTTCGTTCCATTCCGTGTTCATATGAAGGAGTTATACTGTTTTAAACATTTGATTATATTAATTAACCCATTATAATTAACTTTAATTAATTACACAGTTAAGTCATTAACCTTTCTTCCATCATTCTTCTGTATTCGTCGAACCCATCCTCCAAAGTAAAATCCGATAGCCGCTCCTCCCCAGGGCCATCGGCCTCCGATCGAAGACCACCGCCGGCCTCCCCTTGGCGTCGCCGTCCAACCGCAGGCGTGGGCCCCAACTCGAGTCGCCCTCTTCGCTGAAAACCGTGCCCAAAGTTGGCACTTTCCTGGCCAAAATTCGACCACCTTGCTTACTTAAATCCGATCATGGCCGTTGAGATTATAGAGCTCGTGATGCTCTTCGATTTGGTATGTAGAAGTTTTGAATTTCGCTGTGTGGAATGGGAGAAAAGAGAGGAAGAAGTTTGGAGCTTTCTGGCCCTCCATCCATGAATACGGCGGCTCAGAACGCATAGAGAATTAGGGTTTGGCAATTTTAAGTTTAATTTATATTAAAATATTATTAAATTGAA
The DNA here is from genome assembly GCA_030737875.1 of Allium sativum. Lineage (NCBI taxonomy): Eukaryota > Viridiplantae > Streptophyta > Magnoliopsida > Asparagales > Amaryllidaceae > Allium > Allium sativum. The sequence goes on from CM060912.1 coordinate 775,569,997, forward strand.
CCCATAAGGCCCGTTAAACCACTAACTCAGAATTAGGCCCAACGACTGTCGTTCTTACCCATTAACCCCCGTTCCGGACTCATCTGGCTATGTCCTGCAGGCCCAAATGGTCATCTTGACCGCCGTTTCTCAGTTTTAATATATAATTCATTTATTTAAAATTCAAACGTACATAAAAATTCACCGGGGACACATACGAGCTCAGAAAAATCCAGAAATAATATATTTGGCTTTCTTTCGTCGATACGGTCCGAACAAAACTAATTTCATCGAATTCTGAGACCGTTTAAAAAAATGGCCTTTTTCAAGTCGATTAAATTTAACTAAAATTGACAAAACACGTTTTCTCTTACCACGCTCACATATTAATTCGAAAAATTAGGAAAATTAAAACTTAGCTATAATTTGACATTCCGGTTCCAACAAAAGTGGTTTCGTCGAAAACCGAGGTCGTTGGCAAAATGGCTATTTTTAAGGCTAATATATTAAATTAAAATATATATAAATTCTACAGCGACTTTTCTAGATTTTGAACTGGACATAACTTTTGATTTTTAAAACGAAATTTCAATTTTTTAGATTCGTTAGAAAGATATGATTAAACAGATTTAAATATTTCTGGTTTCGTTCAATTCTGATTTAAAATGAATCCTGCACAGCCGGTCAAAGTTCAAATTCAAATTTTCAAACTGCAGCGCTGTTTAAAACTCCTTTTATAATTAAATTGAATTTATTCATTTTAAAATAAATTTTTAGTCTTTCCTATTTAAAATAAATTATTTTAAATATTAAAGTCCATTAAAATTGCTAAAATAAAAATTTTAAATTGGCCCCAAAATTCCGGGTCGTTACAAACTCAATCTGTTAAATTGTGATTTTTCTAACTACAGACACTAGTAGTTATCGACTCTGAAGATAGAACTTGAATTTTAAAAACAAGAAAAACATAAAGAATTAATAAACCCTAGGAGTTAGAGTTAAGGGTTATCCCCTTTTATAAAATAATAGCCGGCCTCTTTTCAATTAGGTTGACCAGTTCACTTTTCTTCTGTGAATTGAAAATGGCGGCGCTAGGGTTTCTGTTATCCTCCCAAATCGATCCGTGATGATCGATTTTGATCTGGAATTCCTCTATAGATTTGAATCCTTTGAAGCACCTCGTCTTCGATCAGTTTCCCCTTTGGATAGAGAATGAAATCCTTGGTGAGTACTCTGAATTGAAACGATTTTTCTGAATTATTGTTGGTTGATTTCCATTTTCTTCTCTGTGATGCCAATGATGTTATGGGTGTAAATTTATAGGGTTTTTAAAACCCTAGAATCTCTGATTCCAGACAATTCATGGGCCTTGAATTGTTCTTATGACTTGGTATCTGATTTGAATTTTTCTTCTGAGATTTCTTTGATTTTAAAACCAGCCGTATATTTTGATTGGAGAAAATCTCGATAACTTTTGAAAAAAAATTGATTTGGTCCTTTTGAAAATTTCCTATGAATTTTGCTCATCAAAATTCGACTGTGGTATTCAAAAATCTTCTATATCTTTGAACTTTTGAATCTATCCTTTTAGACTTGAACTAGTCTTTATTTTCTAGAATTTTGATGCTGATATTTAACTTGAACCAACTGTTTCATAAAAATCTAATGTGAACTGGTACTACACTTGAGACCTTGAACTTGACAGTGCCTTGTATACTTGTCTTCAAACTTTTCTCTGGTTTTAAACTTGAAATTTGGAGTCTTGACATGATTAGTATTGAACTATTTTGCTGATGCTCTTTTGAACTTGACATGCTTAGCCTCTTATGTCCATGCTGCTCTATTTTTCTTGCTTGTGTACTTGGGTATTTCACGTTGCTATTTAACTGTAGTGCCAAACACTTTGTATGCACCCTCTTTATTAGATTGATGCCATGCTGTGATCTCCTCCTTGACATTTGCATGTGTTTTGATTTCATGTAAATAAAACAATTTCATGCTGAACATTTTACCAAAAATGGCTCGTCAAAAACAGTTTTGTTGTGTGCATCCATTATGTTGTTAGTATCTACTTGAGTCATGCTGCTCGATATGTTCATGTTTGCAAGCCATACATGTTTTGATTTCTTCATTTAGTCCTTATATACATTACTCCATTTGCCAAGCTTATGTGTTCACTAATCCTATGCTTATATCATTTCATTGCTGTGTAAAACTTGTTTCACATGAAGTGATGGAACTGTTTCTTTAATTTGCCAAAACTTTTAAAAATGCCATGTCTTTGTTGTGCCAATAATGCTGGTTTATTTTGTACCCTTAATGTGCTTGTAACTTGCTCGTCCTGCTGGTCTATATCTTGATAATGATCATCCTTTAATGCATTTGTGCTTATGCATCCTTGCTTAAGAACAGATCACTATACTTGTAATTTTGGTGTTGAGCCTATGCATTCCACTTAGCCTGAATTGATGACCCGAATTTCTTGACATATTTTCTTGTACTACTTTTGTAAAAATTTCTCGTGACTGAACCATTTGCCTTGTTCCATTCTGGGCTGCACCATCATATTGTTGTGACCATGTACATGTTAGAATTTTCTTGTCCATGCTATCATTCGGCTCGACACTTGGGTTGTTTGAATATTTGTTGATGTGTTGCTTTGCCATATTGTTGTTTGTGCTCAACCTAGTCGTGTTTACTGTCTTGACTATTTTTCACTTTGGCCTGAACTGTGCACTGAGTTGAGACGGTCCATGTGACTACTCCTCAGTTGCACACTGGATTGGCGAGGCAGTGCACACGTGTATATTTATACACGTGTGTACGTGCAGCCATCCAAACGAGTTTTTCTATCCCTGAATATCAGACAAAGTCTAGAAAAATAATGAGAAACTGTAACACCCCGTATTTTCTGTAAACGTGTAAGTAACAAATCAGAGAATAATTAGTTTTTAATGTAAGAATCAAGGGAAACGGGTTGCGCCATTGCGTTCGTCTCGAAATTCTGCTTGGAAACGAGTCCGAGTTTTCTAGAAACGGAGTCCGTATGAGGGAGATATGACCCTCCGAAGTTTTAGGAATTTTCAGAACCGAAAAGAATTCGAAATTCGAATTCAAACGCCAGCGCAGCCAGAGCGGGAATTTTCCGGCCCAGGACCAGGTCGACCTGGGGGTCGACACTATGGTCGACCTCCCAGGGACCAGGTCGACCCTATGGTCGACCTGGTGACAGAACCCAGTTCTGAGCCTGGGTTCATTCTGATGTATCTGGTCACGTTTTCTGTCTAGATTCGTCCAACTAATCCTATATAAACAGCCTCCTAGCCTCATTCTCTTTACACCATTTTATTCTCTCCTTTTGCTGCCTCTAAAATACTATAAATGAATAAAATAATGGCGTCGCTACTCTGCTGGAATCAAAACTAGAAATAGTTCATCTTCTTCCAAATCCGAATTAGGTTAAAAGAGAACTACTGCAACTCTTCTTCTATAATCCAATCAAGGCAAGCACAATTATTTTTTGATATGAATTTTAATTATGATCTTGACGTGGTTGTAAATCCGAATCTGAGGTTATGCATATTCTGTTCTGTTTAGATCTATCCTATCTGTATCTCCCTTCTTTCTGTTCTATAGCCAGGCTACCACGAGCCTGAGCCAAATCTCATAAGAGATTGACGCACGAATGCCAAACTTTTGGGCCAAATTGTGAATGATGCATAAATTGGGTATGATTGATCTGTGACTGATTTGAGGAAAGAATATAGGCTATAGCTAGAACATAAATCTGAGACATATGGCTAAACATGTTTGAAACATAAAGTGTATTGAACATATGACTTGAGGCATAGAAGAATATTGGACATATGACTTAGGATTTGGGCGTAAAGATTTAACTTTAAATAAGCAATTGATTTAGATACATAGCACATGTTGTAATTCAGGACATAAGTTAGAGGCATATTATATGAGATTGTTTATGACTTAGAATATAAAGGACATAAGTTGTAATTCTAGATCTGGACATACTTTATTTATTATAGTCTGTAATTTAGAAGTAGGAGGATTATTTTGTGTATAACTTGTTGGATCTAGAATAACCCTAGAGGGGGGGGGTGAATAGGGTTTATCACAATTTTTAATCTGAATTGAAAAACTGACAGGATATTAAAAAAAATTAACAAATCACAGAATGCAGCAGAAATAAAATTGCAGAAAATAAGACACACACAGATATACCCAGCTTCGGCAAAATCCTGCCTACTGCTGCATTCCTAAGGTTTCTACTAGGTGATAGAAAAGATCCTGCATACAAGACCACGTACACTCGCGAACACCTCGCTCCTAATCTAACCCTACGCTCAAAACCGTAGACTGATCGATATCCCCTCGATCAGATTTCCCCGAATTACAACCCCGTAATCTGTATCCCAGAATTTTACAGACTCTGAAACTGACAGTCAATACCCTGACTGTTTTACCTAGACTTTACAGATCTAGACACTGTTTGAATTCGGTTTTCAAAACAAAAAAAAATACAAACATTAAAAAACAAAAACAAATGGAAACCCTTGTTTTAAAATAAACTAAAGGAGATTAAAAAAAAGAGGGGTCATTCCCTTTTTCTTTTGAGTCATGGCAAGTCAAATAAAAAAAGGGCCGGCCCCCTTTGCTTTGCTTTTGCCCGATCTCCTTTTTGTTCTGAAACTCAAAAATGGCGGCGGCTCTGAAAGAAAAAACTAGGGTTTCTCTTGTTCTTCCCCAAATCCGAATCGATGCTTGATGAGAATGAATTCGTGGTTCTCTGATTGCTTCACTTTGATGATGTCGGTTGATTTGCGATGCTTCTTACTTCACTGATTTGGGGAGATTCTTCTGTCTTTCTCGATCGAATGAAACTGTGAGTTTTTCTGAAAAATTGATTATTCGACTTTGTTCATGAATGTTGTGGATTTTTATTTTCGATCTCCCCTTAACTGCCGATGATGAGTTTGGTGTGAGTTTATAGGGTAAATTTTAAACCCTAAAACAACCTCTGATTTCGCATATATGATATTGATCTGAAATTTTGCTATTTCCCTTTTGGAATGCCCTGCATAAATTTGCTTGCGTGTATTTCCAGACAGTTTTGAATTCTTTGATTGAATCAGCTTTGAAAGAAAATTGTGTAATTCCCTCTTTTGATTTGCACTGTGAATTGCCTCGCCATAATTTCCTCATCTGGTTGTCTTGATTTAACATTCAGGAAAGTGTTTAAATGTTGCCTTGAAAGGATTTGAGAATGTGTGATTCCTGCTTTTAAAAAAAAAACTTTGTCCAATTTCTGATATATTTTGGCCGAATAAAAACTTGCCAAACATGATTCTCTGATTTGTTGCCTGGAGTATGTTCATACCTTAAACAGTGCTCGAATATGTTTCCAAAATAATTGTGTATTACTTGCCTGGAATCATGCCATGTATGTTCATATACTCATCTGGAAATATTTGAAATTTGCCATACATCTCACTCCTGATTTCTTGTGATTTGCTTTCCATAATTCTTGCATGATTAACATTCTCAAACACATGCCGAACATAACAAATGCCATACATTGATTTTTTGATAATCAACATGAATTTGTTTTGCACTTTTCTGGAATCATTAAAACATGATTGCTGAAATGAGCTGATTCATGTATTGACACTACTCTCATGTTTGTAACTGCTTATTTGTATATGCTCTTCACTGTCGGTGCTTGCACTTTTTCTGTCCTCATTGCTGTACACGTTGCTGTGATGCACTTGTACTGCTGGTAAAAGCATTTCTGAACTGAGATGCACCTCGACACTTCCACCTGTATATCTCATGCACCATTTTTGGACATGATTAGAAATATGCAGATACACTTATCATTGTTGTCATACATGTTGGCTATCCAACATCTTTAATAGTCTATGTATGCACTTCATCATGGCTGAACTACTTTAACTTGATGATGAGTCCATTTTGCATTCCATATGAACATAGCCAGTGCATGTTAAACATGTTGCCCCATATTGTTGCTTTAGTGTATTTACATTCACATGTTTGCTGTTCTGCCATTGATACTTTATTTCTTGTACATGCTCCATGCTTGTCACCACGTTTGAAACTGCTTTTGTATTGACTTGTGTTGACTTTTGTTTTGTTGCTTGAGTGTTGCACTGAGTCGAGATGGTCCACGTGGCTCCTCCTCAGCTGCATATACTGTATTCTGATTGGTGAGGCAGTGCATATATGTATATTTATACATGTGTGTATATGCAGCCATCAGACTAATTTTCCTGTCCCTGCACTGTATATACATATTGTCTGCCTTGTGGTATTTACAGTGTATCACTGTGAATATCACAAGCTGTCCAGACATAGTTGGATTATATAAAACAGATCAAGTCATGAAAAATGATGAGAAACACACCAGAAAACTGAGGCAAATAAAATTTTAAAAATAAAATCAAATCTGCTAGAATATGAAATTATTTCTGTTCCAAATACTGTGTGCGTGTTTCTGTATATGACAGGTATGAAGACTGGACTGACTGTATGAAGACTGGACTGGCTTGAAAGCTGTGAAGACTGAAGACAGAGACAGGTGTCAGTGAATGAGTGTATGTACAAATATGAAATTACTGAGTGACTGAGAATGGACTGTACTGAAGGAGTTGTATATGAAAAAAAAAAGGTCTGTACATGAGTCTGTGAATGTATTGTGATGTAGCGAATATAAAAAAAATGTATAAACAGTGGAGTTTATAAATTTGTACTGTTTTGATAGTGAAATAAAATATTATATTTAAATAAAATACTATGTGGATATTTAAATTTCTGTACAGTCGTATTTTATTTAAATATAAATATTATATTCCAGTCTGTGATGTACGATAACAGTACAATATCAAACACATTAAAATAATATTTGTTTGTTATCATCAAACAAAAATCATATAATTGTGTATACAACACTGTTATATACAACAATCTCCCCCTTTTGATGATGACAAACAAATAAAAGATTTTGTATACAACAGATGTGTTTGGCAGTGAATATTGAGCTCCCCCTATTTATTAGCTCCCCCTACAACAGACAACTCCCCCTATAACTGTGCATGAGTGAAATGTATGAATAATAATAAATTTTCAAAATTAAAAATATTTAAAATATATTCACTCATAAATCAAAATCTCAACCCAATTCTCCCCCTTTTGTTATCATCAAAAGGATACAAAAATTAAAATACAGATGAAAAATGACTAAAATATAATTTCAGCATAAGAGGAAGAATGATCATCATAAATCTCAATCACTCAAACAAAAATCATAATATTCTGAGAACAAGTGGCATATTTCACAATTTAGAGAATGACAGATTTAAGATGAATTTCATACATAATGGAGAGAGTTTTAAAAACAAATCATTTCCAATTATTTTCCAATAAAAATTTATAAAAATGAGACACAAAAAAAAAAAACAGTGATGGATTTGGACTATAATTATAATTTCAACTTAAGTGACAAAATCATATAATCTCGAATCCCATTAGCTATCAATCAACGAATCATAATACTTCATAAGATATTAACACATTTCACAGATTAGAAAGATGGATTGATAGGCTGGTTTTTATACACCAAGGAGAGTTTCATATTAATTTCAATTTATAGCACATTTTTTTTATTTATTTAAGAGCACACTGACCACGCATAACCAGAACTTGGATTTTTAAATGAAGTCAGTCGCAGCTTAAATTATAAGTTGTCTCTTAACCATGCATGACCAGAACTTGGATTTTTAAATGAGGTTAGTGACACACTTATATATTAATCATATATTTTAACATTTTCAGCTTTAAATAGAAAAACTCCTCGGTATATACAACCAATATGAATGACAGAAATGTGGTAAGTACAGAAATGGACTGTGAAATAAATTTCTAAATTTATAATATTATGAAATATGACCAACTGTACCGGGATTATTGAAAATTTTCAATTGACACTAATTCTGAAAAAAATAACATAACCACAATTCCATCACAATTATTTTCACTGTTTATTCAATATGATTTTAAAAAAAAAAACTCTCCACAAAAAAAATTATCATGGATGGCAGAATGATGATAGATAATGAGGATGGTCGTGAAATAATTCCCAGTTCAAAGATATTATAATAAATATTCAACCGTCATGAAAATCTAAATAAAATCTCCTCTTGTTGTGAAATATATTGTAGTCATAATTCATCACAATTTCAAATTCTGATATATTTTGATGAATTATAAATTCAGAACAATATGGATATTGATTTCAATTTGTGAATGAATAAAAAATAAATAGTTTTAAAATTGAAAATCAATTACAAGAGGAATATGAAGAGCTATACAAAGCACAAGAGGGAAAATAAAAATATATACATGATGAGAATAAGAAAAAAAAATTCAGCACTTCCTAATCTGATACCACTTGTAGTCTCTATTAAAGAGGATTTTTAAAATGACACTGGTGGCTAAACAAGGGTATCTCAGTCAACAGAAAGACTTAATTACAAAGCAAGCAACTCAAGCACACAAGTTTCATTTATCAGAGCACGATAAACCTTTGATACCAAATCAAGCAGTCCAAAAAAAAATATATACAAATCAATTTCTTATAATCAGAGCAGCATGATTCCAAAAACAAACATTTTTCAAAGCAGTATCAGAGCAGCACAAAATTAGTTTCAAAGCAAACTTGTCAAGACATTTCTGATGGCCACAGAATATGATTCACGATCCAATATTAAAAATACCGTTTATTTTAAATCATTTGAAGAAATATGAAAATATCAGGATTTAATAAATCAATCACACCAATTTATAAATTTTTTTTGAATTGAGATATGTGTGAGATTTAATAAATCAATAATTTCAAATGATTTTAAACAAACAAATACTTAAATCATATAACCATGAAATAAGAGAGAAATTCAAGACCGGATTTTCAAAGAATTTTCACAAGAATTTTCTGACAAGTCCTCAAGAAATTTCAGATCATCTACATCAATTTTGTGAGATATTCATGATCCAAAGAATAAAAATAATTTATTTGAAATCATTTGACTCAATGTCAAATTTTGAGATATAATGTATCAGTCACACAGGGTTAATAATTTCATATTTAAGTGGTGTGTGAGATTCAAAATATCAGGAATTTCAGATGATTTCAAACTAAACTAGTTTCAACCATAATAATCATGAATAAGGATGAAATTCTTGATGTATCACTGATTCAACCCAAATATTTTTCAAGTCAGAAATAGTCAAGCCAATCTAAAAATTAATGAGATTATCACAACTGAGACGTAACAGTGCTGTAATGAGTATAATACTTTAAGCGTTTCCAAAATGAATTGGAAGGGACTCAAAACAGTATAAGTGTGTGAAATTTCATTAATTATTCAGATCTTCAAAAATTTAGAATTCTAGTTAACAGTGTTCAAGATATGATATGAACGCATCAACACTGTTATGAATTCAAAAATCAGAAAATAAACTTCAAAACAATTGCAGATATATACAAGTTCAAATTCAGGATATGGAAATAATTAACACATGATGATTTTATACAAGTAAGACAAATTTCCAGAAAATCATTAATTCTGCAACTGGAAGTTTAAGAAGTACAGACAAAAAAGAATATGGCAGTGTCAAATCAAAAACAAAAAAAAAAAACAGAAGGGGTAAGAGGAAGGAATAAACACAGAAAATAAAAAACAAAGAGAATATACAAAGGCGAGTTTAGAGATCATACCAGAATCCAATGTAAAGCAGAATCTCTAACTCATCAGATGTGGCTAAGGAACTGTGAATGATTCTGTGATATGTAGCAGGTTTGAATCCAGTTTTTCTTTAGCTATGCAGTTCCTCAGCCTCCTTTGGTACCTAACTGTTAAGAGAATTGAGTGGTCTAACGAAAGTAGTAAAACCACTCACAGTTTTGTTCACACCTTTTGGTACCCAAATCTGTTTATATAACAAACCATTAGAATTAACTTTCGTACCCTTAGGAACCCAAATCGATTTGAATTTAACAAAACCCGTTTTATTTTCATTTGAGATCCAAGAATGTTTAAATGGATTGTTATAAAACAAATCCTCATCTCGATTGGGATTTACAAATCCTTTGAAGTTTTCAGAGTTAAAATTTTCAAAACAAACATTTCTAAAGTGATTTGAGGGATTTTTAAAATCACAAGAATTTTGATTTCTACATCCATCATTTTTCCCGAATCCAAGACTAGATTTATTTCCACTATAAACTTGGTTTTGTAACAACATATTCAACGAATTTTCCCCATTAGAAAATTTATCCAATGTTGATTCTAATCGTTGAATTTTGGATTCCAGATCGCTATTTTCTTTTAATAAATTTGAGCAATTATTTATAGCGATCATCTGTTCAGCATTGGTCTGTTTCAAAACTAAATTCTCATTTTCTAACGATCTAATTTTGGCTTGGGATTCGGAAATTTCAAGTTCAAATTGTTTTTGCTTTTCCGACTCAAACTTCTTGGATTTTTCAATCTCATTTTCAAGTTCTTTCAAAATCAAACCACTTTTCACCAAATTTTCATTTTCAGCAATTTCAAATTTGGAATATATATCAGTCTTAAAAATTTCAAATTCCTCTTGTAAAAAGTTATTCAAACTTGATAACTCAATCTTGTTCTCTTTTAAGATCAGAATTTCCTTTTCAAACTTTTGGATATTTTTATTGAGATGAACAAGATTGGTTTTCAATTTCAAACAATTTTTGCAATCTGAATTTGAAGAATTTTTAAAATGTTCAAATTATGATTCCAAATAATCAATTTTGCTGATCAACTCAGAATTCGTAGATTTCAGAGACTTATTTTTCAGTTGGAGTTTATCAACAGATTTTGTTAAATCAAGACACATGTAAACCAGATCTTCATATGAGAAATTTTCTGTTTCAGCATTTGTTGATTCTCCATCATCTGTTCCATCTGAAGTTTCGTCTGCATGGCTTGTTAAGCACAGATCTGAAGCTGAGTTGTCGTTCTGGGGTTTTGAGCAGTCGTCAGACTTTCCATACAACGTACTGAGAGTTTTCCAAATATCCTGCGCAGTTAAACAATGAGAGATAAATATTAATTGATCATTACCAAGAAAAGAATAAATAATATGCATAACACGAGCATTGAAAACTATATTCCTCTTATTTAACATATCTCCCAAATTTTCAATAATATTCCAATATTCTAAATTAACAGATTTTAAATAGGATTCCAATGCTGATTTCCAAATTAAAAAATCTGTACCGTCAAAAATATTTGGAATGTGACTGGTCTGACTCTCAACGATCTAACAACAAGGATTACTCATTACTCTAGAGTTAAACAAAAATACCTGGCTCTGATACCACTGTTGGATCTAGAATAACCCTAGAGGGGGGGGGGGGTGAATAGGGTTTATCACAGTTTTTAATCTGAATTGAAAAACTGACAGGATATTAAAAAAAAATTAACAAATCATAGAATGCAGCAGAAATAAAATTGCAGAAAATAAGACACACACAGGTATACCCAGCTTCGGCAAAATCCTGCCTACTGCTGCATTCCTAAGGTTTCTACTAGGTGATAGAAAAAATCCCGCATACAAGACCATGTACACTCGCGAACACCTCGCTCCTAATCTAACCCTACGCTCAAAACCGTAGACTGATCGATATCCCCTCGATCAGATTTCCCCGAATTACAACCCCGTAATCCGTATCCCAGAATTTTACAGACTCTGAAACTGACAGTCAACACCCTGACTGTTTTACCTAGACTTTACAGATCTAGACACTGTTTGAATTCGGTTTTCAAAACAAAAAAAAATACAAACATTAAAAAACAAAAACAAATGGAAACCCTTGTTTTAAAATAAACTAAAGGAGATTAAAAAAAAAGAGGGGTCATTCCCTTTTTCTTTTGAGTCATGGCAAGTCAAATAAAAAAAGGGCCGGCCCCCTTTGCTTTGCTTTTGCCCGATCTCCTTTTTGTTCTGAAACTCAAAAATGGCGGCGGCTCTGAAAGAAAAAACTAGGGTTTCTCTTGTTCTTCCCCAAATTCGAATCGATGCTTGATGAGAATGAATTTGTGGTTCTCTGATTGCTTCACTTTGATGATGTCGGTTGATTTGCGATGCTTCTTGCTTCACTGATTTGGGGAGATTCTTCTGTCTTTCTCGATCGAATGAAACTGTGAGTTTTTCTGAAAAATTGATTATTCGACTTTGTTCATGAATGTTGTGGATTTTTATTTTCGATCTCCCCTTAACTGCCGATGATGAGTTTGGTGTGAGTTTATAGGGTAAATTTTAAACCCTAAAACAACCTCTGATTTCGCATATATGATATTGATCTGAAATTTTGCTATTTCCCTTTTGGAACGCCCTGCATAAATTTGCTTGCGTGTATTTCCAGACAGTTTTGAATTCTTTGATTGAATCAGCTTGGAAAGAAAATTGTGTAATTCCCTCTTTTGATTTGCACTGTGAATTGCCTCGCCATAATTTCCTCATCTGGTTGTCTTGATTTAACATTCAGGAAAGTGTTTAAATGTTGCCTTGAAAGGATTTGAGAATGCGTGATTCCTGCTTTAAAAAAAAAAAAACTTTGTCCAATTTCTGATATATTTTGGCCGAATAAAAACTTGCCAAACATGATTCTCTGATTTGTTGCCTGGAGTATGTTCATACCTTAAACAGTGCTCGAATATCTTTCCAAAATAATTGTGTATTACTTGCCTGGAATCATGCCATGTATGTTCATATACTCATCTGGAAATATTTGAAATTTGCCATACATCTCACTCCTGATTTCTTGTGATTTGCTTTCCATAATTCTTGCATGATTAACATTCTCAAACACATGCCGAACATAACAAACGCCATACATTGATTTTTTGATAATCAACATGAATTTGTTTTGCACTTTTCTGGAATCATTAAAACATGATTGCTGAAATGAGTTGATTCATGTATTGACAATACTCTCATGTTTGTAACTGCTTATTTGTATATGCTCTTCACTGTCGGTGCTTGCACTTTTTCTGTCCTCATTGCTGTACACGTTGCTGTGATGCACTTGTACTGCTGGTAAAAGCATTTCTGAACTGAGATGCACCTCGACACTTCCACCTGTATATCTCATGCACCATTTTTGGACATGATTAGAAATATGCAGATACACTTATCATTGCTGCCATACATGTTGGCTATCCAACATCTTTAATAGTCTATGTATGCACTTCATCATGGCTGAACTACTTTAACTTGATGATGAGTCCATTTTGCATTCCATATGAACATAGCCAGTGCATGTTAAACATGCTGCCCCATATTGTTGCTTTAGTGTATTTACATTCACATGTTTGCTGTTCTGCCATTGATACTTTATTTCTTGTACATGCTCCATGCTTGTCACCACGTTTGAAACTGCTTTTGTATTGACTTGTGTTGACTTTTGTTTTGTTGTTTGAGTGTTGCACTGAGTCGAGATGGTCCACGTGGCTCCTCCTCAGCTGCATATACTGTATTCTGATTGGTGAGGCAATGCACATATGTATATTTATACATGTGTGTATATGCAGCCATCAGACAAATTTTCCTGTCCCTGCACTGTATATACATATTGTCTGCCTTGTGGTATTTACAGTGTATCACTGTGAATATCACAAGCTGTCCAGACACAGTTGGATTATATAAAACAGATCAAGTCATGAAAAATGATGAGAAACACACCAGAAAACTGAGGCAAATAAAATTTTAAAAATAAAATCAAATCTGCTAGAATATGAAATTATTTCTGTTCCAAATACTATGTGCGTGTTTCTGTATATGACAGGTATGAAGACTGGACTGACTGTATGAAGACTGGACTGGCTAGAAAGCTGTGAAGACTGAAGACAGAGACAGGTGTCAGTGAATGAGTGTATATACAAATATGAAATTACTGAGTGACTGAGAATGGACTGTACTGAAGGAGTTGTATATGAAAAAAAAGGTCTGTACATGAGTCTGTGAATGTATTGTGATGTAGCGAATATAAGAAAAATGTATAAACAGTGGAGTTTATAAATTTGTACTGTTTTGATAGTGAAATAAAATATTATATTTAAATAAAATACTATGTGGATATTTAAATTTCTGTACAGTCGTATTTTATTTAAATATAAATATTATATTCCAGTCTGTGATGTACGATAACAGTACAATATCAAACACATTAAAATAATATTTGTTTGTTATCATCAAACAAAAATCATATAATTGTGTATACAGCACTGTTATATACAACATAACTTAGGCGTAAAGACCTATTTTAAAGGATAACCATTAATGTGAACACGCCTAAAAGTGGGTTTTTTGGATATATGACAAGCACTGTAATCCATGGCTATATTTGGCATAATTTATATGTAAGGTTTTTGGAGAATATTCTGAACTATGCAAGTTTAACTAAAATTTGAGACATATGTTATATGGTGGATTATGACCATAATTTGGGCTTATAAGTTTAGGCTTACTTTATGAATTAGGCAAAATATGTGAATAGGACTTTAAGGAATGTTTAATAGACTAAAACTGTTATTTGTTTAATATGCTAAATTTGCCTAATCTGCTAAATCTGTTACCTGTTTTAATCTACTGAATTGCCTAAACTGTTAAATATGTTGAATCGCCTAATCTGCTAATTGTGCCCAATCTGCTAAATCTGTTGAGTTGCCTAATCTGCTAAATCTGTTGAACCGCCTAAGCTGCTAAATCTGTTAGATCTGTTGAAAAGCTGAATGATTGTAATTTGTGTAAAACATGTTAATTTGTTTAATCTGCTGCGACTTGAAAAGAAGTCAAATCTGTTAAATTGGCATAATTAGTCTGATATTTGCAACATTTGTAATGGAATAAATGGGTTATAATAAAAATGCTGAGACACGAGGTTAGACTCATGTTTGTGGTAGAAGCCTGTCCGGACCCAACCGGCTTAACCAGCAACCGCAAACTACTAGTCTAATGTGAGAGGTCGTAGGCATAAATAAAATATGCTTAGACACGAGGTTAGGTCTGGCTTGTGGCAGAAGTCTGCCTGGAATCGCCCGGCTTATCCAGCGGCCACAAGCTACCAACCTAATGTGAGAGGTCTGCGCATTAATATTTAATTAATGCAAATCTGAGGTAAATATGATGTCTAAAACGTGTTGGGTAGATAGGGCTAAACCAACTGGATTGATGAATTAATAAACCTGTTTCGTGAATATCTAGGCCCAATACAAAGTTAGACAATCCGTAAGTCTGTTAAAACTGTACATCTGATCCGTTAGTCTGAAAACCTGTTAACCTGATTTTTCTGATCTGTGAACTAGATGACTTGAACTCTGTATGTCTGAAAACTTGTAAATAAGTTAATCTGAAATCTATTAGTCTGGGGACATAAGGTTAGGAGGGAAAATACTTGTGTCATCTGTTGTTTGGGACCCATATTAGTCAGTAACCCTTTCTGGTATCAAAACTATGACCCAACAGTAGGTAGGGTCCGGGCATGCTTACTGAACTAATTATAAGCGGTTCATTCTGATAATGGCGAGGGGTGTTGATGGGGCGTTCCGACCGGGTCATGTGTGTGCATGGATCCTGGTCTGCCTCTGAGGATGTAAGACGCCGTGACATATGTAAATAGGTCTGTGTCATTTAAAGGTTGCCACTTTGGGGAGTGATACACCCTTCTGTGGGGCTGGCACAAGGTATTTATGTATTAGGGAGCCGATCGCTTGGGGTAGATTTAGGGTATACTTAGTTCTGTCTGTTTCCGTTGGGGTACCGTCTGTTTCTGTTGGGTGGTAACACCTGTCTGTTTCTGCGTGGTACCGTCTGTTGGGGTGGTAAAGGCCCATTTACTAGTGTACACCTAATTCTAACATTCTGTTTCCGTAAGGATTATTCTATTTTTGTTTTTGTACCTTCTGTTCAGGTGGTAAAGGCCTATTATTCTGTTTCTGTTTAGACATTAGGGTGACACCTAATCCTGTTATACTAGTATTAGTGCAGAGAAGTAAAATATAAGTAAGAAGCATAACTTGGGCTATATCATTCTGTTTCTTCAGTTTAGCTTAAGTATATTAGTTACTCATGTTGATATTTTCTCTTATCCAGCTTTATTTTCATGTCATGATATTATTATCTGTTCATATGCTGAAAGTCACTAGACTTGCCAGACTTTATGTCTGACCTTGCTTGCTTTCGCCCCTTCTCTTTCATCCCCCCCCCAGGTTTGTAGGGTGGAAATCTAGGAGCTTGATTCGGACTTTCTCTGCTTGAAGTATCGCTTGGTCTTGGCTCTATCTTTCTATGGCAGTTTATGTTGGGGGATTATGATTTTAAAAACTATGTATTCTGAAGGCTTTTGTACAAGATTGAAATTTTCGTACTTGAATTCTGACATTTGATTTGAAAAGATGTAACCAAACTTACTTCGGTTTCTGTTGTAATAAAGTTATAAATTTTTCAAGTATTGTTTTATCTATCTTGTAAATTTCTGTTCTGTCTACTAAAATGCTCCATCAAAGTTAAAGCATTCCCTTTGTGAGTGACCTTAACGGAGGTGGGGTGTTACACTTGGTATCAGAGCTGAAGGTTACCAGACTTGATAAAAAGCTTTTGAAAAACTATTTTCAAAAAGGTTTTAAAAGAAAGTATTTTCAAAAAGGGAAAGCCTGTTTTGAAAAACATAATCCCAAAGCCATAGCCTATCTTTCTATCCTTTGTTTTGAATCTTTCCTTTTTCTTTCGTTTCAGCATGCCTGAGGATCTTAACCTTCCTGAGGGCGTACCGGTACCTGGTTGGTTCAAGAGGTACTTAGAGGCTAGGGCCAACGATGCAGACTCTGCAGACATTCCTCCTCCAGCCGCAGCGATTCCCCCTCCTCCGCACCACCTCGTGCAATTGCTTTCTCAAAGATCTGTAAAGATTTTAGGGCCATGGGTGGAAAGGATTTCAAGGGAACTGAATCGTTCGTAGAAGCGAGGAACTGGCTCAAAGAAACTGAGGATCTGTTCGTTATCTTCGAGGTGGACGATAGGAAGAAGGTACAATTTGCGGTATGGTTTCTCAAGGACGAAGCTTCCTATTTGTGGGAAGTCACTAACGCCGAGAGGCCGGTTGAAACATTGATGAATTTCAGAACAAGGTTTGAGACGAAATTCCTCTCGCAAGCTGAACGAAGTATACAACTGGAAAAGTTCTTATCTCTTAAGCAAGGAAGTATGATGGTCAAGGAATACGTCAACCAGTTCAACCAATCGGCTAGGTTCAGACTAGATTTAGTCAACACCCAGCATAAAAAGGCTCTCCGCTTTGTTAAAGGATTGAACGAGCCACTGCACAGCCTAGCCATGACCCATGTACCCATGGGAGCGACTTACGAGAGATTGGTGGACATGGCACTACTACACGAGGAAGACAAGGGAAAGAAAGAGGCAAAGAAGGAAGAACCACAGAACAAGAAAGCATGGCCCAAAAAGGAAACACAAAAGAAGGATGAAAAGTCTGAAGATAAGAAGGAGAAAAAGTGCTTTACTTGTGGAAGCTCGACTCATCTGAACAAGGATTGCAAAAAAAGAAAGGGCACTTGCTTAAATTGTGGTGAGATGGGACACTTCACTAGGGACTGCCCGAAGAAACGAGGGCACGGGTAGAGGGCAGGACCAACTTCTAGAGGGCAGGCGAACACTCTTGAGGCTAGTGGATATGATAGAAATAAGGAAACTTTCTGTAGGAGATTTAATTTCTTTATCTGGTTGTTGAGTTAAAGCTCTTTTCTGATTTTGGCATTTTTTCTGTAATCGATACTCTGCACTTTAATACTAGTATTGTTTCTGATTCCGCTGTAGACTCAGACCCATAAGGGTTATGACTCATCTAATTGTGATAAGTTGGGTATCTGTATTGAGCGTTAAGTTGACTATGACGCATACATTCTGAGTTTTTATCATGCTTAACTTCCTAAGAATCATTTGGTGATTTGATTTGTATTAGTAGTCTGTAGAAGTTTTTACTCAGAGTGTGAAATAGATTTCCAATTGGGCATTTGTTTAATGGGAGTGATTCTCTGAGTATTAATATGATGTTGACTTTGGTCTTCGGGGTTGATACTTAGGGAGTTATTCTCTTAAACCGATGTCTAATGGGAACCTAGCTTTAGTTTTAATTATACTTGCCTCTATCACTCGACTTTATCCTTCGACCTTTAGGTAGAAACTAATGGGTGTAAACATGTGTTTGAGACATGTTATGTTTGATGGTTGCAAGTGGTTGCTAGTGATTGCCAATGGATGCATATACACACACTAGGCACTAGATCAGCTCAAAAACACTTTCATACTGCATATGGATGTGTGTGCATTTTTTTTATGGATGCGAAATGGTTGACTCAGCACATGGATGTTGCATATGAATGAACGGTTGCGCACTCATACAGACATGATATGCATCAAATAGGAAAATTGCATACATGTGGAACTCATGGCACTGACATAATTCGCATTAAGGAGGTCAACTGAATCAGTAGACCGCCTGATCTTTGCATTAAATAAGGAACATATACACACACTTTTGCATATGTTCATACAACATTAGAAGTTTTCTAAGGACATTGGAGGCTTGTGGATGATGGTTGAGTAGATGGATGACCAGATGGTAACACACATTCTTCTTAACTTGAAGATTTCGGGGACGAAATCCTTTAAGGAGGGGAGAATGTAACACCCCATATTTTCTGTAAACGTATAAGTAACAAATCAGAGAATAATTAATTTTTAAAATAAGAATCAAGGGAAACGGGTTGCGCCATTGCGTTCGTCTCGAAATTCTTCTTGGAAACGAGTCCGAGTTTTCGAGAAACGGAGTCCGTATGAGGGAGATATGACCCTCCGAAGTTTTAGGAATTTTCAGAACCGAAAACATCTTGAAATTCGAATTCGAAATTCGAATTCAAACGCCAGCGCAGCCTGGGCGGGAATTTTCACGCCCAGAACCAGGTCGACCTCCCAGGGACCAGGTCGACCCTATGGTCGACCTGGTGACAGAACCCAGTTCTGAGCCTGGGTTCATTCTGATGTATCTGGTCACATTTTCTATCTAGATTCATCCACCTAATCCTATATAAACAGCCTCCTAGTCTCATTCTCTTTACACCATTTTATTCTCTCCTTATGCTGCCTCTAAAATATTATAAATAAATAAAATAATGGCGTCGCTACTCTGCTGGAATCAAAACTAGAAATAGTGCATCTTCTTCCAAATCCGAATTAGGTTAAAAGAGAACTACTGCAACTCTTCTTCTATAATCCAATCAAGGCAAGCACAATTATTTTTAGATATGAATTTTAATTATGATCGTGACATGGTTGCAAATCTGAATCTGAGGTTATGCATATTCTGTTCTGTTTAGATCTATCCTATCTGTATCTCCCTTCTTTCTGTTCTATAGCCAGGCTACCACGAGCTTGAGCCAAATATCATAAGAGATTGACGCACGAATGCCAAACTTTTGGGGCAAATTGTGAATGATGCATAAATTAGGCATGACTGATCTGTGACTGATTTGAGGAAAGAATATAGGTTGTAGCTAGAACATAAATCTGAGACATATGGCTAGACATGTTTGAAACATAAAGTGTATTGAACATATGACTTGAGGCATAGAAGAATATTGGACATATGACTTAGGATTTGGGCGTAAAGATTTAACTGTAAATAAGCAATTGATTTAGATACATAGCACATGTTGTAATTCAGGACATAAGTTGGAGGCATATTATATGAGATTGTTTATGACTTAGAATATAAAGGACATAAGTTGTAATTCTAGATCTGGACATACTTTATATATTATAGTCTGTAATTTAGAAGTAGGAGGATTATTTTGTGTATAACTTAGGCGTAAAGACCTATATTAAAGGATAACCATTAATGTGAACACGCCTAAAAGTGGGTTTTTGGATATATGACAAGCATTGTAATCCATGGCTATATTTGGCATAATTTATATGTAAGGTTTTTGGAGAATATTCTGAACTATGCAAGTTTAACTAAAATTTGGGACATATGTTATATGGTGGATTATGACCATAATTTGGGCTTATAAGTTTAGGCTTACTTTATGAATTAGGCAAAATATGTGAATAGGACTTTAAGGAATGTTTAATCGACTAAAACTGTTATCTGTTTATTATGCTAAATTTGCCTAATCTGTTAAATCTGTTACCTGTTTTAATCTACTGAATTGCCTAAACTATTAAATATGTTGAATCGCCTAATCTGCTAATTGCGCCCAATCTGCTAAATCTATTGAGTTGCCTAATCTGCTAAATCTGTTGAACCGCCCGAGCTGCTAAATCTGTTAGATCTGTTGAAAATCTGAATGATTGTAATTTGTGTAAAACATGTTAATTTGTTTAATCTGCTGCGACTTGAAAAGAAGTCAAATCTGTTAAATTGGCATAATTAGCCTGATATTTGTATCATTTGTAATGGAATAAATGGGTTAAAATAAAAATGCTGAGACACGAGGTTAGACTCATGTTTGCGGTAGAAGCCTGCCCGGACCCAACCGGCTTAACCAGCAACCGCAAACTTCTAGTCTAATGTGAGAGGTCATAGGCATAAATAAAATATGCTTAGACACGAGGTTAGGTCTGGCTTGTGGCAGAAGTCTGCCCGGAACCGCCCGGCTTATCCAGCGTCCACAAGCTACCGACCTAATGTGAGAGGTCTGCGCATTAATATTTAATTAATGCAAATTTGAGGTAAATATGATGTCTAAAACGTGTTGGGTAGATAGGGCTAAACCAACTGGACTAATGAATTAATAAACCTGTTTCGTGAATCTGTAGGCCCTATACAAAGTTAGACAATCTGTAAGTCTGTTAAAACTGTACATCTTATCCGTTAGTATGAAAACCTGTTAACCTGATTTTTCTGATATGTGAACTAGTTGACTTGAACTCTGTATGTCTGAAAACTTGTAAACAAGTTAATCTGAAATCTGTTAGTCTGGGGACATAAGGTTAGGAGGGAAAATATTTGTGTCATCTGTTGTTTGAGACCCATATTAGTCAGTAACCCTTTCTGGTATCAAAACTATGACCCAACAGTAGGTAGGGTCCGGGCACGCTTACTGAACTAATTATAAGCGGTTCATTCTGATAATGGCGAGGGGTGTTGATGGTGCGTTCCAACCGGGTCATGTGCGTGCATGGATCCCGGTCTGCCTCTGAGGACGTAAGACGCCGTGACATCTGTAAATAGGTCTGTGTCGTTTAAAGGTTGTCACTTTGGGGAGTGATACACCCTTCTGTGGGGCTGGAACAGGGTATTTATGTATTAGGGAGACGATCGCTTGGGGTAGATTTATGGTACACTTAGTTTTGTCTGTTTCCGTTGGGGTACCGTCTGTTTCTGTTGGGTGGTAACACTTGTCTGTTTCTGCGTGGTACCATCTGTTGGGGTGGTAAAGGCCCGTTTACTAGTGTACACCTAAGTCTAACATTCTGTTTCCGTAAGGATTATTCTGTTTCTGTACCTTCTGTTCGGGTAGTAAAGGCCCATTATTCTGTTTCTGTTTGGACATTAGGGTAACATCTAATCCTGTTATACTAGTATCAGTGCAGAGAAGTAAAATATAAGTAAGAAGCATAACTTGGGCTATATCATTCTGTTTCTTCTGTTTAGCTTAAGTATATTAGTTACTCATGTTGATATTGTCTCTTATCCAGCTTTATTTTCATGTCATGATATTATTATCTGTTCATATGCTGAAAGTCACTAGACTTGCCAGACTTTATGTCCGATCTTGCTTGTTTTCGCCCCTTCTCTTTCGTTCCCCCTCCCCCAGGTTTGTAGGGTGGAAATCTAGGAGCTTGATTTGGACTTTCTCTGCTTGAAGTATCGCTTGGTCTTGGCTCTATCTTTCCATGGCAGTTTATGTTAGGGGATTATGATTTTAAAAACTATGTATTCTGAAGGCTTTTGTACAAGACTGATATTTTTGTACTTGAATTCTGATATTGTGATTTGAAAAGACGTAACCAAACTTACTTCGGTTTCTGTTGTAATAAAGTTATAAATTTTTCAAGTACTGTTTTATCTGTCTTGTAAATTTCTGTTCTGTCTACTAAAACGCTTCATCAAAGTTAAAGCATTCCCTTTGTGAGTGACCCTAACGGAGGTGGGGTGTTACAGAAACACATCAAAATCTGAGGCAAATACAATTTTATTTGCTTGAATTTAAATTTATTTTTGTTGCAGTCTACTATGTGTGTGTGTTTCTTGTGACAGGTATGAAGACAGGAGATGACTGAAGGGTATGAAGACAGAAGATGGAAGACAGAAGACAGTGAAAAAATAACAGTGTCAATGTATGAGAGTATCTGTATATGTGAATGTAAATGTAGTTGTATAGAGTGAGTGACAAAGTTGTAATGAATGAAATGTAGTAAGTCAAATAGTGGAGTTATAAGAAATGTACTTTTTGAAGTTGAAATAAAATATTTTTATTTAAATAAAATACTGTGTGATTGTTTAAATTTCTGCATAGTTTTATTTTATTTAAATAGAAATATTATATTCCGGTCTGTTGTGTAGTATATCAGTGCATTTACAAACACATTCAATAATAAAATATATTTGGTAGTTATCATCAAACAAAATCATATAATTGTGTATACAACACTGTTATTTACAACAATCTCCCTTTTTTGATGATGACAAACAAATAAAAGATTTTGAATGTGTTTGAAAACGTGAAGTATATTACTCCCCCTATTTGTATGCTCCCCCTACAACTAAGCTTCCCTTATTGATGCATAGATTTGAAAATTTTGAATTAATCAAACATCAAATTTCAAAATATTCTATAAATGTTTACTCATCCATCAAAATCTTGACCATTCTCCCCCTTTTGTAATCATCAAAAGAATAACAGAAATTAAAACAGTGATGAATATAAACTAGAAATATAAATTCAGATCAAGAGAAAAATATATCGTAAATCTCATTTAATCAAACAAAAATCGTAATATTATTCAAATCAGAAGCAAATTTCACTTTCAGAATGAATGGATTTACGATGGATTTTATAGAATGAGGAGAGTTCGATAAAAATTGAATATTTGAATATGAATTTTAAAGATTTTAAATATGCTCAAAAATGTGTTAAGCACTTCCTAACCACGCATTCCAAAGGTCTTTTAAATGGGGTTAGTAGTAACTTAACTTTATCCTCTCTAATGAGTTCCATCCATGCACAGCCCAAAGGTCTTTTAAGTGAGAATGGAAGCACATAAAGATTAAGGTATTTCACCCACGCATAACCGCGAGGACTTTTAAATGGGAATGAATACCAAGGATAATTTTTTTTATAATTCCAAGAATAATTAGAACTCCCCAAATTAAATAAATCCATGATGAATGACAGAAGTATGGTAGATATAGAAGATGGTCGTGAAATAAGCTCTAATTTAAAAATATTATAAAATCTGTCCAATCATCATGAGATTTAAAATATTTCCTCATGATATGAAAAATATTATAGTCAATACTCATCACAATTTCAAGATCTGACATAATTTCAACGGGTTCCAAAATAGTTCAAATGATCAATTATTTAACTTTTGAATAACCATTTAAGAATATATATAATTTTTTTAAAAAAAATGGATAATGATCAATCAATCTCTATAATTCCCAAATCTAAGCGTAATCGTGAAAATCTATCTTCGGGAAGAGGTTTTGTAAAAATATCAGCAAGTTGACAATTAGTTGAAATAAACTCAATACGGATATCTTCTCGTTAAATGTGATCTCTAATAAAATGGTGTCTCACATCTATGTGTTTAGTGCGTGAATGGTGAACATGATTATTAGATAAATCTATAGCACTTTTACTGTCACAATTTAGAGGTACTTTTTTATAAATTAGACCAAAATCCGAAAGAGTTTGCATCATCCATAATATTTGTGCACAACAACTTCCTAAAGCAATGTATTCAGCCTCAGTTGTGGATAGAGCAACACAATTTTGTTTTCGACTTGACCATGAAACTAATGAATGTCCTAGCATAAAACAAGTTCCACTAGTACTTTTTCTATCCACAAGGAATCCAGCATAATCAGCATCAGAATATCCAATCAATTTAAAATTATTGCATGCGGGGTACCATAATCCAAATTTGTGTGTGTGCAAAAGATATCTCAATATTCTTTTTGTGGCTTTTAAGTGAGATTCTTTTGGATTAGACTGAAAGCGTGCACATAAACAAACAGCAAACATAATATCAGGCCTGGATGCGGTGAGATAAAGAAGTGAACCAATTATTCCACGATATTTTTTCTAATCAACTGCAACTCCTTTCTCGTCTTTGTCAAGCTTGGGTGAAGGACTCATCGGTGTTCTGAGTGGTTTTGTGTTTTCTAGTCCAAATCTTTTCAGCAATTCAGCAATGTATTTTGTTTGTGATATGAAAATACCCTTAGTGCTTTGTTTGATTTGAAATCCAAGGAAGTACTTTAATTCACCTACTAAGCTCATTTCGAATTTATCCTGCATGACTTTTTCAATTTTCTCACACAAACAATCATTAGTAGCACCATATATAATATCATCAACATAAATTTGGACTATTAAAAAATCATCACCTTCATGTAATAGAAACAATGTAGCGTCAGCACTGCCTTTTTTTAAACCGTTTTCAAAAAGATATGCACTTAAACAATTGTACCAAGTTCTAGGAGCTTGTTTAAGACCATATAATGCTTTTTCAAGTTTAAATACATGATTTGGAAATTCTTGATTTTCAAAACCAAAGGGTTGTTCCACAAAAACTTCTTCTTTCAGTTCTCCATTTAAAAACGCACTTTTTACGTCCATTTGTTTAAATTTGAAACCTTTAAAACATACAAAATTGAGCAAAATTCTAATGGCTTCTCACCTAGCTACTGGTGCAAATGTCTCATCAAAATCAATTCCTTCAATTTGATTATATCCTTTTGCAACCAACCTAGCTTTGTTTCTAATTACATATCCGGAGTCATCAAGTTTATTTTTGAACACCCATTTGGTTCCTACTACTGGATAGTCATTTGGTCTAGGAACTAATTTCCAAACTTTATTCCGTTCAATTTGATTAAGTTCTTCTTGCATCGCTAAAATCCAACTTTCATCATTAAGTGCAATTTCAACATTTTTAGGTTCAGTTTCAGAGATAAAACAGCTGTGAATACAAAAAGCACAGATATCTTTATTAAATGATGAACGAGTTCGTATACCTGCCGTTGGATTTCCTATCACCAATTTTGGAGGATGGTTGGCTTTGAATTTCAACTTCTCAACTTCAAATGTATGTTTTGTTGGATCATCACTGCCAGTCTTCTCTTTGCTATTTTCTTTTTCACCCTCATATGTAATTTCCTCATCGTTTTTCTCTTTGTCCGTCGTATCCAGATCTGATTCATCAAATTTCACGTTTATGGTTTCAACAATAGTTTTTGATCGTTTGTTGAAGATTCGATAAGCCTTGCTTCTTGAAGAGTAACCCATGAAAATTCCCTCGTCGGCCTTTGATTCAAACTTACCAAGATGATCACCTGTATTAAGAAGATAACAAGGGCATCCAAAAACTCTAAAATATGAAATGTTAGACTTTCTGTCAAACCATAATTCATAGGATGTTTTGTTAAGTATTGGTCTAATCATTACTCTGTTCATTACATGGCAGGATGTATTGACTGCCTCTGCCCAAAAAGTCAAAGGCAATTTATATTCACTTATCATAGATCTAGCTAATTCTTGTAATGTACGATTTTTCCTTTCGACCACCCCATTTTGTTGAGGTGTTCGAGGAGCAGAAAATTCGTGTTTAAAACCATTCTCTTCACAAAAAATTTCAAAATCCAAGTTTTCAAATTCCCCACTGTGATCACTTCTTAATGTTTTTATTGAAACACCTTTTTCATTTTGAACAAGTTTTGCAAACTTTGAAAAGTAATCAAAAGTTTCAGATTTTTTGGCTAGAAAATAAACCCACGTAAATCTAGAATAATCATCAACCAACACATAACAATAACGTTTTCCATTCAAGCTAGCAATTTCATTTGGTCCAAATAAATCCATGTGAATTAATTCAAGTACCCTATTAGTACTAACAACATTTTTGGGGCGAAATGATGATCGACTGAATTTTCCCATAGTACAAGATTTGCACACTTTGTTACTTTTATATTTCTGATGTGGTAATCCCTTTACCAATTCTTTTTATTCAAGTTTTTCTAAGAGACTCATACTAGCGTGACCCAATCTCCTATGCCATAAGAAAACTTCTTCATCCGTAGCTACTAAACATCGTGAGAGAGTCAAATCATCAAATGAAAGCGTATAAACGTTTCCTTTTCTTTTTCCCGTGAACACAATACTATTAGTGGATTTTTCAATAATTTTGCAAGATTTACTATCAAATATCAACTCATTCCTTTGTCAAATAGTTGGCTTATGGAAATAAGATTATGATGCAAGTTTTCAACATATAAAACATCAGTTAAGGAGAAAGTACTATTACCTACTTTACCATTACCGATAATTTTACATTTTCTGTTATCGCCCATTATCACACTTCCACCTTTATGTTTTTCAAGGCTAAGGAACTTTGATTTATCTCCTGTCATATGTTTGGAACAACCTGAATCCAAGTACCATTCTTGTTTCTCCTTAGCCCGCCAACATACCTACACGAGAAAAAGAGATTGACCTAGAGAAACTCATAGGTCTAACAAAATTAGTAACTGAAATTTTTTTATTTTGAACAACAAATCCTTTTGGAATCCAAATTTGTTTATTCTTGCCAAGTCCAAGTCTATAACAATTGCTTGTTGACCCTTTTGGAACCCATATTTGTGTGAATTTTTTATTATTGTTCCTACTTTCACATTTTTCATATCCATGTCCAATTTTTCCACATTTTATACATTTAGGAAAAACACTTCCACCCTTCGCATTATCATTCATATGAATGTGTGTTTTCCCGAATCCTAATCCTTTTCTATCGTTAGCATATAATTGATTTCCAAGCAGCATTCTAAATGACTTTTCTCCTTTTGAAAACTTGCTCAATGTTATTTCAAGATTTTTTACTTTGGTTTTAAGTGCTGCATTTTCATTTACAAGAGAGGTGCATCTGTTGATGAAATTCTTTCTTTTTGTGTAATCATTTTCTTTTAAAGCCAAGTGTTCTTGTTTCAATTTTTCAAAATTTGCTTTAAATTCTATTTTCTCTTGTTTTAAAAACTTACAGTTTTCACAATCAAGATTTGTCACTTTTTCAAGCTCAGTTTCTAACCTATTTTTTTCGTGAAACAGTTTTAACCTATCAGATTTTAATTTCTTGACTTTTAGTTCAAGAGAATCAACAGTTTTAGTAAGATCATGACACATTAAAATTAAATCTTTGTAAGAGTAGTTTGGTACCTCAGTAGAATCTTCTTCGCTACTTTCCGAGTCTGACTGTGCCATAAGACATAAATTGGCTTCCTCTTTATCACTGTCAGAGTCTTCTTCCTCTCCTTCTTCATTGTCCCATGTAGCTGCAAAAGATTTCTTTTTCTTCTTCTTCTTTCTGTCTTTCTGAAGTAGTGGACAAATTGGTTTGATATGGCCTTGTTTATTGCAGTTGTAGCATATGACTTCATCGTCTGAGTTGTCTGAATTCTTGGTTTTGTTGGATTTTGAATTCTTCTTTCGTGACTTGAATTTCTTGTTAGACCACTTTATAAGAACCATAGCCAATTCTTCGATGGGATTCTCGGCTTCATCATTACTTTCAGCAGTTTGTTTAGAGCAATTATCTTTTTCTTCGATTCTGAATCATCGCATCCTTCTTTGGCTTTTAACTCCATTTCATAAGCGATCAAGTTTCCGATCAACTCTTCTAACCTCAACTTACTTAAATCTTTTGATTCTTGAATGGCCGTTACTTTGGCTTCAAAGTTCATTGGTAGTACTCTCAGTGTTTTGCGTATTAATTCCACTTCAGTGTAGACTTTACTAAGAGCCCTTGCATTATAACTCAGTGTTGAGAATCGACCATACATCTCTTTTATATCTTCATCTTTACGCATCGTGAAATTTTCATATTTGTTGCAGAGTAGTGCGAGACGGGATTCCTTGACTTGAGATGTTCCTTTATGTGTAACATCCAAAGTATGCCAAATTTCCTACGCAATTGAACAGTGAGATATACGGTTAAACTCAGTTTTATCAAGAGCACAAATTAAAGCGTTCATTGCTTTGGCATCAGTTGAGAATAATTTTTTATCATTAGCATCCCACTTATCTTTTGGCTTAGGAATTTCAATATCATTAATAATCGTAACGGGAGGTTTGTAGCCTGTTTCAACAATATCCTGTAACAACCCGTAAAATGCGAGCCAGTTTGAAATTTTTATTTTGGCAATTTTAGCGAATTTTGATTATTTAAAATGAATTATTTTAAATAATATCGACGAGAAATTTATTTTGAATATAATTCGACGTATATATTATACGCGTCGTCGTTTGAATATAAATATTTATATATAATTATAAATAGAATTGAAAATGGCGCGGTAGTTCGATAATTCGATTTCAAACTTCAATTGAATGTACCGGGTGCAAAACAATCCGGATTTTAGTGTAACCAAAAACGTTAGGATCTAATTGACGATATCTTTCCAACGAAGTTAACAAACTGAGATTTCACTTTATAAATGATAAGATATGTCCAGTTGAAAATTCTGAATAGTCGCTATGGAATTCAGGCCCTTAAAAATGGACATTTTGCAAACGACCTCGGATTTCGATGAAACCAGTTTTGTTGGGTCCGGGATGTGAAGTTATTGCTAGATTCCAAATTTCATAATTTTTCGAATCAATATGTGAGCGTGGCAAAAGAAAACGCGTTTGACCAGTTTCAGTTGATTTTAATCGACTGGAAATTGGCCATTTTTCAAACGGTCTCAGAATTCGACGAAACTAGTTTTGTTAGGACCGTATCGTCAATACGAAGCTAGAAAATATTTTTCTGTGATTTATCAAGTTAGTATGCGACCCCGGTAATTTGAAATGTACGTTTAAAATTCAATATAGTGATTTAAATGTAAATTTAACGGAAACTGATTCAAACAGTCGAATCAGCCTACGATACATATCCCATTGTGTTCGGAATGGGGGTAATACGCTATGGACGACAGGCGGTGGACCTCGTTTAGAGGTCGTATGTAAAAGTCAACTTTATTTGAAAATAAATAAATAAAATAAATTAATTATATATTATTATTCTCCCCCCCCACTAATCCCTACCGTTCATTCAAAATAAAGAAAAAAAAATGGGGGCGACTGCGAAAACCCGCCGCCACCCTCGGAGGACCACCGCCGCCTCGAGAAGACGCCCCCCCTAGCCAGGCGCCACCGTCGTTCGCCGATAGCCCTCCCCCTCTTCCCCCTGACCTCGCGATACCCACGAGCCCCTTCCCTCTGCGAACAACCACCGCGCCGCCCTTCTCCTCCCCCCCTCTCCTCTGCAATCGACCACCGCCGGATCCTCTACCCACTGCCACCGTACGCAGCGCCCCCCCTGAAGTCGATGGCCGACCTGAGCACCCCCCCGAGCCACCGCGCCCCCCTCTGTAAGTTTTTTTATTTTTTTTATTTTATTTTTACTTTATATAAATAGAAGAATTTAAAACTGTTTTTTTTAGAATTTAAAACTGCTTTTTTTTAAGAATTTAAAACTGAATTTTTAAAAGAAATTAAAAACTGATTTTTGAAAAGTTTGAAAAACTGATTTTATTTTAAGATTTTAAATAGAAAAGATTTGAATTTTAAATGGAAAAAGATGAGAAATTTAAAAAGGTGAAATCTTTAAATTTAAAAAGGTGAAATCTTTAAATTTAAAAAGGTGAAATCTTTAAATTTAAAAAGGTGAAATCTTTAAATTTAAAAAGGCGAAATCTTTAAATTTAAAAAGGCGAAATCTTTAAATTTAAAAAGGCGAAATCTTTATATAGAAAATAGCGTGATAAAAATATATTTTTTATCTATATAACATAGTAGTAAAAATTCGATTTTTATATATGGAATAACATAGTAAAAATTCGATTTTTAAATATATGAAGAGATTATAAAAATATGATTTTTAAATTGAAAGTGAATAAATAAAAATGTGATTTTTATTTTAAAGACATCGAAATATAAAAATGTGTGATTTTTATATATATAGTGACTACGGGCACAAGAAGATGATAAAAAGGCGAGAAGAAGAGTCAAGATGATTGGATAGCTATCGGTGAGAACTTCTCACTCAAATTCTACTTTTCTAGTTATATATATATATATACTAGGATGCAGACGGTGCTTATTAGAAGCACCCGACACCCGTCCACAGACCATGGACTTGTTTGATTGGTTGTGTAGTTGGTTAGATTATTTGATTTGGATTTGATTGTTTTGGTGAAATTGAAATTGATATGATTGATGTGTGAATGGCGTGGGCCTTCACTGGACCGGGGATAAGGCTAGGCCTTGTCCCGTTTCTAGTATCGTGCCGTTATGCCGCCGAAATTTTCTAAAATAAGTTAGAAAATAAAAATATCATTTTATTTAAAGAATGAACTGAATAGAAATTCATATGTTGGAATAAAATGTTTTTATCGTTAAAAATATAATTTTTAACGTGAATGTGAATAAATAAATATTCATTTACAAACCAGACGGTTTGTTTATGTACACCTATTTGAAGGACATTAATTGGGTCGATAAATTTTACACATCCCCCAACTGCACAAATAAAATCTGTGTTTGATTGTTTGAAACCCCACACGGGTGTCAGGATGAAATTTGAAGTTCACTCATCCTGATTGGTTAAATATGTCGATCGATTGATTGACAGGCTGTTATAAGCGTTAGATATTTATATTTGATGCTTATACAGTGTAGTGCACTTTGGTTGATGGTTGATTATTTTTCAAAGCTATTATATACATGTGTTGTAGAAAATCCATATAATTAACATTATATGGTAATTGATTGGGCCTCATTCCAGTTTTGAAAAAGAAATATTTGAAATAGAAATATTTGAAATAGAATATTTGAAAATAGGAATATATGAAGCCGTATTGATTAGATTGACGCCATTTTGACGTGAACGATATATATATCGATTTTATTCATTTTATAATGAATATCGAAAGTGATTTCAAAATCTGAAATTTTGAAAAGAAATGAATTCGAATTGAAATTGAATAGAAATGAATTCGAATTGAAATTGAATAGAAATGAATTCGAATTGAATTGAAAACGATTTCGAAATGAATTGAATTGAAAACGATTTCGAAATGAATTGAATTGAAAACGATTTCGAAATGAATTGAATTGAAAACGATTTCGAAATGAATTGAATTGAAAACGATTTCGAAATGAATTGAATTGAAAACGATTTCGAAATGAATTGAACTGAAAACGATTTCGAAATGAATTGAACTGAAAACGATTTCGAAATGAATTGAATTGAAAACGATTTCGAAATGAATTGAATTGAAAACGATTTCGAAATGAATTGAATTGAATATGAATTCAAATTGAATTGAAATTTGAATTGAATAGAAAGGAATTTTAAAACGAATTTATAGAGAAGAATTCAATTTTGATTTGAATTGAAAAGGAAGTTGAAATGGCTTTTGAAACGAATTTAAAACTATTCATATAATTCGTTTTAAATAGAAATCGACGAAATATATTATATATATATTATATATATAATATAATGGCCTGAATAGAACGCGCCGCGCCGCGGCAGTTCGCGAATTTCGACCATTGATTTCAAACGGACATTACGGGAGATCCGACCGTCGGATTCTCCTAAAACCGGAACCGTTGGGTTCGTATCGAAGAGAACTTTCTAACGAGTGTGAGAAATTAGAAATCTAACGGTTGGATTTGGAATTATGTCCAAATCAAATTTGAAAAAGGTCGTTGTAAGTGCAGTTCGATGGCCATTGGTGGAAATCGACTGTACGGGCCTTGATAAAATTATTAAAAATAGTAATAATTTGTGTAAAATCATAAGAAATGATTTGTGAAGATTTGGGATGAAAAACCCCATATTTGAAAAGATAAAAATAGATTTTTATCGAAATGAACTAGTTTTGAACTAGAAATATAATTCTATTTATTTTTAAATAAATAAATTGAATTTGAAAAGGGTTTTAAAAATAACCAGAATTTCCAATGATTGCATTGGAATGGATTTGAATCGAAATTGTCTTCGGAATATTTCGAGGTTGGAATTCGTGATTATACATATGTTGTTATGGGAATTTGAAAGATATACATTTATATCGTTATTTCAATACGACATTTGTTAATCGTAGAATTTGATATTGAATATAAGCCGATATATTTTCTATTCAGAGCCTTGTATTGAATATCAAATGTGATTTGGGTTTGTCGTGAATGGTGTTTTCACTAACACTGTTCTTGAACCCAGTTGTGAAAAGATTAAATCTTTTTATTTGGATTTAATGAAGTGTACCAATTAAATGAGATTTCATTGGAATTGAATTGATATTGATTTTTGGGTTTATCGTGAACAGTGTTTTAAATAACACTCGTTCTTTAACCCGATAACTAATGAATGTGATTTTGGGTTTATCGTGAACTGTGTTTTTAAATGACACTGATTCTTTAACCCAGAGAAATATTAAAACTAAGTGGAGTTTTAATGAATCTTTAATTAGATTGAAAAGATCGAGAATGGAGTATCACCAGTTTTACTCCAGGCGATAGTTAAATCTTTAATTAGATTTGAACGTGAAATGGTAATTGAGTTACCGATAACACTGTGGTGTTAGATATGAAGTACTACCAGTTTTACTTCATGGGATGAATAGGTTGGGATTGGGAAATAAAATAAATGATTACTTCGGTGTGGTTCGCTAATCCCGACTAGTTTGAATTGATATTCAAGGGTGATTAAAGAATAAATTTAAAGAATTTATATTGGATAAAATTAATGGGAACTTTTCCCAAAGTATAGGAATATTTGAATAAAGGAATATTCTGAATTGGAATGAGGCGTATGTTGTGTTTGTGTAACACTTTTATAATATATACGCGAGTTATTCAGAAAGACCGGGTTTATCCCATTCTGAATAACTGATTCGACGTGGTGTCGAAGATGAAGACGGTGGTCGAAGACCAGAAGTCTTCACGTCGTTTGGGTGATTTCTGACGATCTTGATTGGGCTGTACACCCAAGAAGATGGAAAAAGTTGGCGATCGTCCAGACGTACTTGGAGATCGATGGATATGCGGGGTACTAGGTGCCTCCGGTTTCGTTCAGACCCAGAACGGACTTGTAAATGGACTGTGTGTCTGACATTGGATTTTAGTCCGTGTGATTGATCTCTATTAAATATATATCTGTTTAGCGGCGGAGAATTTATTCTCTTGCTTAACGCCCTTCTCTGAGACGTACGAGCTCAGGGGTTATATATTGATGGATATCAAACGCATGGAGTGAATTGCCTGTGTGGCATGCCTAAGTGGCAATTGATCGAGGCTTCTGTTGAAAAGCAAGGTCTTGTGGTGATGATCAAAGAAAGGCCTTTGTGGCGTAGCTTTGTGTAACGTTGATTCGCGAGTTTCACACCCGGTATGGACCAAAAACGGGAGACGGACCTCAGGGAGGACTTGCGTTTCTTTCTAGCTAGAAGTGGCGTCAGTGGTTTTACACGCCCTGACGAGTTTGACTTATGTGGTTGTTGCTGTTGCGAGGCGCCTCGGTTATATCGGTTTCGGCCGATGCATTCTGGTTGGCAGACGGACCAGACTTACACCCCATAGGGTGGGGAAACGTAGTGTTCAGGCATTTTAATCCACATCGGTGGACCGGCCCTGACGATCCAAGGGCCCACCTGAGTCTGGGTCCTGAGGGGCGGGCTAGAGCGTCTCGAATCGGTTGAGGACTATCTTTTGCCTCGGTTCATAGATGGAAACCCAATTTCCAAATACGTGACTTTGCGGTTTTCTGTGTAAACCTATATGTGGCGACATAGTGGCATGGGACGCTCATGTCGCCTATGATTGATACTTATGATTTGAAGTTGTTTTATACACTATGCACTTATAATAGTACCAAATGATTTGTTTTTAACCGTATCAAGCATTCTTTGGCTGTTATAAGGGAAAACCCTATCCTCGGCTGCGTTGCATTGTGTGATGGGACCTGGGTCTTATAACAGCTTCATTTTTCTTTATTTATCATTGCGCTATTTGTTTTATGCACTGGGATTCTTGGGAGGAAACCCGTTCCGTGTTATACGGCGTGGTCCCTTGATTTACCTAATGATTTAAAATAAAGATTAATAACTGTTTTAGTTCTCACACCAGTCCCATGACTAACCTAGAGTTTATTGTTTTAACCTAAACTCTGGGTGCCCTTATTTTGACACGGGCAGCTAGTAGTTTTGGTTTTGCAGATTTATATTCACAGGATCCTGGTTTACAGCTGGAACGATATCCGGAAAGCTTTGTATCCGTATATCTTCTTCTAGTTGTGTAATGTATTATTTTCCGCTGCTATGTATTTAAATGTAATTTAAATCTCTGATATTTCTGTGTAATATTCAATTATACTCTGTATATTCTTGTAATCTGATGCATTGTTGTAATATACAATGAAAGGTTCTTCTGTATGCGTTCTGTTTTGTCGTGTTCTCAAACGATAGGGCGTTTTGAACGGTCTGGGTCGGTTTAGCGACTGATTCGGATCGAGCGAAATCCCATTTCGTCACAGTTGGTATCAGAGCTTTGGTTTACAAAGCTCAGAGAACAAGGCACATTAGAACCATACGAAAGAATTCATCAGATATTGGATTAGTAATATCCAATGAGAATGACTCGTTAGAGATAGGATCAGTAGTATCCTAGAACGAGTGTGAAGAGTATATTTTTAAAGTGAAAACAAATTTTTGTTTTGAAAATTTAAATCAATTATTCGTATTTGATTATTTATTTATATTGATTTGGGCAATCCGGTATATATAAATTTTGCGTATACGTCTGATCCGCGTGTATTTGAAGTTTTAATATACTGGATAGATATAGATTCACACTCTAGTCGCCCGGAGATGATTCTGATGATTGTAGCTACATCATCAGAATTAGAGTTCGTGTGTCGAAGGTGTGATATTTATATATTTCCTATTGACTGGTGTGAGAACCAAAATTAGATAGGGCTTATTGTTGTGATTTGGCATCAAAAATCTGATTTTTGACTATATATCAAAGTTATGCATTTGAAAAGCTAATCAATTAATTGATTGATGGTAGTGTTGTTTGATTACTGTTTTGATTAATTGAAATTTTGAACCATTTAGCCTAATTGCATCAAATATTGAACTGTACTGAAAATTGGTCGCATTTGCTTGCATATACATATTCTTGCATTGAACAGGTCATAGCAAGGAGGCTAGAGCCGAAGAATAAAATTTGTTTGCCCGACAAATAGGTACATGTTTACTACATTATTTCCTGTTTTGTTTGGGTGATGATGATTTTGTGAGCCTATTGGCTAGCCGCTTGGCTTTTTCTTTTTCTTTTTGAGATCTGAAGGACCGGGGAAGCTATTTGAAATTCCCCGATGCTCCCGGTGCAGGGGAGGTTATGGCGAAATTTTTCGAAAATTTAGGGTGTTAGCCAAATTTTTGAAATTTTGAAAATTCTCAGAAACTGAAAAGTTGGAGAATGGAAGCCAAATCGAACGTAGCGTTGATTAATCAAACCACTTTCGACTTTGTTCCTTTTCGGGGACGAAAAGTTTTAAGTGGGGGAGATTGTAACAACCCGTAAAATGCGAGCCAGTTTGAAATTTTTATTTTGGCAATTTTAGCGAATTTTGATTATTTAAAATGAATTATTTTAAATAATATCGACGAGAAATTTATTTTGAATATAATTCGACATATATATTATACGCGTTGTCGTTTTAATATAAATATTTATATATAATTATAAATAGAATTGAAAATGGCGTGGTAGTTCGATAATTCGATTTCAAACTTCAATTGAATGTACCGGGTGCAAAACAATCCGGATTTTAGTGTAACCAAAAACGTTAGGATCTAA
The DNA here is from genome assembly GCA_030737875.1 of Allium sativum. NCBI lineage: Eukaryota > Viridiplantae > Streptophyta > Magnoliopsida > Asparagales > Amaryllidaceae > Allium > Allium sativum. The sequence continues at coordinate 775,606,248 of CM060912.1, forward strand.
TTGACGATATCTTTCCAACGAAGTTAACAAGCTGAGATTTCACTTTATAAATGATAAGATATGTCCAGTTGAAAATTCTGAATAGTCGCTATGGAATTCAGGCCCTTAAAAATGGACATTTTGCAAACGACCTCGGATTTCGACGAAACCAGTTTTGTTGGGTCCGGGATGTGAAGTTATTGCTAGATTCCAAATTTCATAATTTTTCGAATCAATATGTGAGCGTGGCAAAAGAAAACGCGTTTGACCAGTTTCAGTTGATTTTAATCGACTGGAAATTGGCCATTTTTCAAACGGTCTCAGAATTCGACGAAACTAGTTTTGTTAGGACCGTATCGTCAATACGAAGCTAGAAAATATTTTTCTGTGATTTATCAAGTTAGTATGCGACCCCGGTAATTTGAAATGTACGTTTAAAATTCAATATAGTGATTTAAATGTAAATTTAACGGAAACTGATTCAAACAGTCGAATCAGCCTACGATACATATCCCATTGTGTTCGGAATGGGGGTAATACGCTATGGACGACAGGCGGTGGACCTCGTTTAGAGGTCGTATGTAAAAGTCAACTTTATTTGAAAATAAATAAATAAAATAAATTAATTATATATTATTATTCTCCCCCCCCACTAATCCCTAACGTTCATTCAAAAAAAAAAAAAAAAAAAAAAGAAAAAGAAAATGGGGGCGACTGCGAAAACCCGCCGCCACCCTCGGAGGACCACCGCCGCCTCGAGAAGACGCCCCCCTAGCCAGGCGCCACCGTCGTTCGCCGATAGCCCTCCCCCTCTTCCCCCTGACCTCGCGATACCCACGAGCCCCTTCCCTCTGCGAACAACCACCGCGCCGCCCTTCTCCTCCCCCCCTCTCCTCTGCAATCGACCACCGCCGGATCCTCTACCCACTGCCACCGTACGCAGCGCCCCCCCTGAAGTCGATGGCCGACCTGAGCACCCCCCCTGAGCCACCGCGCCCCCCTCTGTAAGTTTTTTTATTTTTTTTTATTTTATTTTTACTTTATATAAATAGAAGAATTTAAAACTGTTTTTTTTTATGAATTTAAAACTGCTTTTTTTTAAGAATTTAAAACTGAATTTTTAAAAGAAATTAAAAACTGATTTTTGAAAAGTTTGAAAAACTGATTTTATTTTAAGATTTTAAATAGAAAAGATTTGAATTTTAAATGGAAAAAGATGAGAAATTTAAAAAGGTGAAATCTTTAAATTTAAAAAGGTGAAATCTTTAAATTTAAAAAGGTGAAATCTTTAAATTTAAAAAGGTGAAATCTTTAAATTTAAAAAGGCGAAATCTTTAAATTTAAAAAGGCGAAATCTTTAAATTTAAAAAGGCGAAATCTTTATATAGAAAATAGCGTGATAAAAATATAATTTTTATCTATATAACATAGTAGTAAAAATTCGATTTTTATATATGGAATAGCATAGTAAAAATTCGATTTTTAAATATATGAAGAGATTATAAAAATATGATTTTTAAATTGAAAGTGAATAAATAAAAATGTGATTTTTATTTTAAAGACATCGAAATATAAAAATGTGTGATTTTTATATATATAGTGACTACGGGCACAAGAAGATGATAAAAAGGCGAGAAGAAGAGTCAAGATGATTGGATAGCTATCGGTGAGAACTTCTCACTCAAATTCTACTTTTCTAGTTATATATATATACTAGGATGCAGACGGTGCTTATTAGAAGCACCCGACACCCGTCCACAGACCATGGACTTGTTTGATTGGTTGTGTAGTTGGTTAGATTATTTGATTTGGATTTGATTGTTTTGGTGAAATTGAAATTGATATGATTGATGTGTGAATGGCGTGGGCCTTCACTGGACCGGGGATAAGGCTAGGCCTTGTCCCGTTTCTAGTATCGTGCCGTTATGCCGCCGAAATTTTCTAAAATAAGTTAGAAAATAAAAATATCATTTTATTTAAAGAATGAACTGAATAGAAATTCATATGTTGGAATAAAATGTTTTTATCGTTAAAAATATAATTTTTAACGTGAATGTGAATAAATAAATATTCATTTACAAACCAGACGGTTTGTTTATGTACACCTATTTGAAGGACATTAATTGGGTCGATAAATTTTACACATCCCCCAACTGCACAAATAAAATCTGTGTTTGATTGTTTGAAACCCCACACGGGTGTCAGGATGAAATTTGAAGTTCACTCATCCTGATTGATTAAATATGTCGATCGATTGATTGACAGGCTGTTATAAGCGTTAGATATTTATATTTGATGCTTATACAGTGTAGTGCACTTTGGTTGATGGTTGATTATTTTTCAAAGCTATTATATACATGTGATGTAGAAAATCCATATAATTAACATTATATGGTAATTGATTGGGCCTCATTCCAGTTTTGAAAAAGAAATATTTGAAATAGAAATATTTGAAATAGAATATTTGAAAATAGGAATATATGAAGCCGTATTGATTAGATTGACGCCATTTTGACGTGAACGATATATATATCGATTTTATTCATTTTATAATGAATATCGAAAGTGATTTCAAAATCTGAAATTTTGAAAAGAAATGAATTCGAATTGAAATTGAATAGAAATGAATTCGAATTGAATTGAAAACGATTTCGAAATGAATTGAATTGAAAACGATTTCGAAATGAATTGAATTGAAAACGATTTCGAAATGAATTGAATTGAAAACGATTTCGAAATGAATTGAATTGAAAACGATTTCGAAATGAATTGAATTGAAAACGATTTCGAAATGAATTGAATTGAAAACGATTTCGAAATGAATTGAATTGAAAACGATTTCGAAATGAATTGAATTGAAAACGATTTCGAAATGAATTGAATTGAAAACGATTTCGAAATGAATTGAATTGAAAACGATTTCGAAATGAATTGAATTGAAAACGATTTCGAAATGAATTGAAATGAATATGAATTCAAATTGAATTGAAATTTGAATTGAATAGAAAGGAATTTTAAAACGAATTTATAGAGAAGAATTCAATTTTGATTTGAATTGAAAAGGAAGTTGAAATGGCTTTTGAAACGAATTTAAAACTATTCATATAATTCGTTTTAAATAGAAATCGACGAAATATATTATATATATAATATAATGGCCTGAATAGAACGCACCGCGCCGCGGCAGTTCGCGAATTTCGACCATTGATTTCAAACGGACATTACGGGAGATCCGACCGTCGGATTCTCCTAAAACCGGAACCGTTGGGTTCGTATCGAAGAGAGCTTTCTAACGAATGTGAGAAATTAGAAATCTAACGGTTGGATTTGGAATTATGTCCAAATCAAATTTGAAAAAGGTCGCTGTAAGTGCAGTTCGATGGCCATTGGTGGAAATCGACTGTACGGGCCATGATAAAATTATTAAAAATAGTAATAATTTGTGTAAAATCATAAGAAATGATTTGTGAAGATTTGGGATGAAAAACTCCATATTTGAAAAGATAAAAATAGATTTTTATCGAAATGAACTAGTTTTGAACTAGAAATATAATTCTATTTATTTTTAAATAAATAAATTGAATTTGAAAAGGGTTTTAAAAATAACCAGAATTTCCAATGATTGCATTGGAATGGATTTGAATCGAAATTGTCATCGGAATATTTCGAGGTTGGAATTCGTGATTATACAGATGTTGTTATGGGAATTTGAAAGATATACATTTATATCGTTATTTCAATACGACATTTGTTAATCGTAGAATTTGATATTGAATATAAGCCGATATATTTTCTATTCAGAGCCTTGTATAGAATATCAAATGTGATTTGGGTTTGTCGTGAATGGTGTTTTCACTAACACTGTTCTTGAACCCAGTTGTGAAAAGATTAAATCTTTTTATTTGGATTTAATGAAGTGTACCAATTAAATGAGATTTCATTGGAATTGAATTGATATTGATTTTTGGGTTTATCGTGAACAGTGTTTTAAATAACACTCGTTCTTTAACCCGATAACTAATGAATGTGATTTTGGGTTTATCGTGAACTGTGTTTTTAAATGACACTGATTCTTTAACCCAGAGAAATATTAAAACTAAGTGGAGTTTTAATGAATCTTTAATTAGATTGAAAAGATCGAGAATGGAGTATCACCAGTTTTACTCCAGGCGATAGTTAAATCTTTAATTAGATTTGAACGTGAAATGGTAATTGAGTTACCGATAACACTGTGGTGTTAGATATGAAGTACTACCAGTTTTACTTCATGGGATGAATAGGTTGGGATTGGGAAATAAAATAAATGATTACTTCGGTGTGGTTCGCTAATCCCGACTAGTTTGAATTGATATTCAAGGGTGATTAAAGAATAAATTTAAAGAATTTATCTTGGATAAAATTAATGGGAACTTTTCCCAAAGTATAGGAATATTTGAATAAAGGAATATTCTGAATTGGAATGAGGCGTATGTTGTGTTTGTGTAACACTTTTATAATATATACGCGAGTTATTCAGAAAGACCGGGTTTATCCCATTCTGAATAACTGATTCGACGTGGTGTCGAAGATGAAGACGGTGGTCGAAGACCAGAAGTCTTCACGTCGTTTGGGTGATTTCTGACGATCTTGATTGGGCTGTACACCCAAGAAGATGGAAACAGTTGGCGATCGTCCAGACGTACTTGGAGATCGATGGATATGCGGGGTACTAGGTGCCTCCGGTTTCGTTCAGACCCAGAACGGACTTGTAAATGGACTGTGTGTCTGACATTGGATTTTAGTCCGTGTGATTGATCTCTATTAAATATATATCTGTTTGGCGGCGGAGAATTTATTCTCTTGCTTAACGCCCTTCTCTGAGACGTACGAGCTCAGGGGTTATATATTGATGGATATCAAACGCATGGAGTGAATTGCCTGTGTGGCATGCCTAAGTGGCAATTGATCGAGGCTTCTGTTGAAAAGCAAGGTCTTGTGGTGATGATCAAAGCAAGGCCTTTGTGGCGTAGCTTTGTGTAACGTTGATTCGCGAGTTTCACACCCGGTATGAACCAAAAACGGGAGACGGACCTCAGGGAGGACTTGCATTTCTTTCTAGCTAGAAGTGGCGTCAGTGGTTTTACACGCCCTGACGAGTTTGACTTATGTGGTTGTTGCTGTTGCGAGGCGCCTCGGTTATATCGGTTTCGGCCGATGCATTCTGGTTGGCAGACGGACCAGACTTACACCCCATAGGGTGGGGAAACGTAGTGTTCAGGCATTTTAATCCACATCGGTGGACCGGCCCTGACGATCCAAGGGTCCACCTGAGTCTGGGTCCTGAGGGGCGGGCTAGAGCGTCTCGAATCGGTTGAGGACTATCTTTTGCCTCGTTTCATAGATGGAAACCCAATTTCCAAATACGTGACTTTGCGGTTTTATGTGTAAACCTATATGTGGCGACATAGTGGCATGGGACGCTCATGTCGCCTATGATTGATACTTATGATTTGAAGTTGTTTTATACACTATGCACTTATAATAGTACCAAATGATTTGTTTTTAACCGTATCAAGCATTCTTTGGCTGTTATAAGGGAAAACCCTATCCTCGGCTGCGTTGCATTGTGTGATGGGACCTGGGTCTTATAACAGCTTCATTTTTCTTTATTTAGCATTGCGCTGTTTGTTTTATGCACTGGGATTCTTGGGAGGAAACCCGTTCCGTGTTATACGGCGTGGTCCCTTGATTTACCTAATGATTTAAAATAAAGATTAATAACTGTTTTAGTTCTCACACCAGTCCCATGACTGACCTGGAGTTTATTGTTTTAACCTAAACTCTGGGTGCCCTTATTTTGACACGGGCAGCTAGTAGTTTTGGTTTTGCAGATTTATATTCACAGGATCCTGGTTTACAGCTGGAACGATATCCGGAAAGCTTTGTATCCGTATATCTTCTTCTAGTTGTGTAATGTATTATTTTCCGCTGCTATGTATTTAAATGTAATTTAAATCTCTGATATTTCTGTGTAATATTCAATTATACTCTGTATATTCTTGTAATCTGATGCATTGTTGTAATATACAATGAAAGGTTCTTCTGTATGCGTTCTGTTTTGTCGTGTTCTCAAACGATAGGGCGTTTCGAACGGTCTGGGTCGGTTTAGCGACTGATTCGGATCGAGCGAAATCCCATTTCGTCACATATCCCATACATCATAATCAACTGAACTTAAGTAAATTTTCATTCTAGCTATCCAATATGCATAATCGGTTCCATTAAACATTAGTGGCCTAGCTATGGACTGACCCTAAGAAAAAATGTTATTAGATAGATTCATGACTCTAGAGTTAAAAAACCTGCTCCGATACCACTTGTAGGATCTAAATTAACCCTAGAGGGGGGTAAATTGGGTTTATTGAAAATTAAATAAATTTAAAATAAAATAAAATAAAATATCACAGAACAATTGCAGAAAGAAAAATTCACACATAGAAAATACCCAGCTTCGGCAAAACTGTGCCCACTGATGCATTCAAGGTTTCTACTAGGAATTATAAACGATCTCTTCGCTTACAGACTCTTGTAAACTCGCGACCTTCGCTCTCGACTGTTTAAACCCTATGCTTAAGACCTTGACACAACTCGATCTGTTAAGTTGTGATTTTTCTAACTACAAACACTAGTAGTTATCAACTCTAAAGATAGAAATTGAATTTTCAAAACAAGAAAAACATAAAGAATTAATAAACCCTAGGAGTTAGAGTTAAGGGTCATCCCCTTTTATAAAATAATAGCCGGCCTCTTTTCAATTAGGTTGACCAGTTCACTTTTCTTCTGTGAATTGAAATTGGTGGCGCTAGGGTTTCTGTTATCCTCCCAAATCGATTCGTGATGATCGATTTTGCTCTGGAATTCCTCTATAGATTTGAACCCTTTGAAGCACCTCGTCTTCGATCGGTTTCCCCTTTGGATAGCGAATGAAATCCTTGGTGAGTACTCTGTATTGAAATGATTTTTCTGAATTATTGTTGGTTGATTTCGATTTTCTTCTCTGTGATGCCGATGATGTTATGGGTGTAAATTTATAGGGTTTTTAAAACCCTAGAATCTCCGATTCTAGACAATTCATGGGCCTTGAATTGTTCTTATGACTTGGGTATCCGATTTGAATTTTTCTTCTGAGATTTCTTTGATTTCAAAACCAGCCGTATATTTTGATTGGAGAAAATCTCGATATCTTTTGAAAAACTTTGATTTGGTCCTTTTGAAAATTTCCTATGAATTTTGCTCATCAAAATTTGACTACGGTATTTAAAAATCTTCTATATCTTTGAACTTTTGAATCTATCCTTTTAGACTTGAACTAGTCTTTAACTTCTAGAATTTTGATGCTGATATTTAACTTGAACCAACTGTTTCATAAAAATCTAATGTGAACTGGTACTACACTTGAGACCTTGAACTTGACAGTGCCTTGTATACTTGTCTTCGAACTTTTCTCTGGTTTTAAACTTGAAATTTGGAGTCTTGACATGATTAGTATTGAACTATTTTGCTGATGCTCTTTTGAACTTGACATGCTTAACCTCTTATGTCCATGCTGCTCTGTTTTTCTTGCTTGTGTACTTGGGTATTTCACGTTGCAATTTAACTGTAGTGCCAAACACTTTATATGCACCCTCTTTATTAGATTGATGCCATGCTGTGAACTTCTCCTTGACATTTGCACATGTTTTGATTTCATGTAAACAAAACAATTTCATGCTGAACAGTTTACCAAAAATGGCTCGCCAATAACAATTTTGTTGTGTGCATCCATTATGTTGTTAGTATCTACTTGAGTCATGCTGCTCGATATGTTCATGTTTGCAAGCCATATATGTTTTGATTTCTTCATTTAGTCCTTATGTACATTTCTCCATTTGCCAAGCTTATGTGTTCACTAATCCTATGCTTATATCATTTCATTGCTGTGTAAAACTTGTTTCACATGAAGTGATGGAACTGTTTCTTTAATTTGCCAAAACTTTTAAAAAGGACATGTCTTTGTTGTGCCAATAATGCTGGTTTGTTTTGTACCCTTAATATGCTTGTAACTTGCTCGGCCTGCCGGTCTATATCTTGATAATGATCATCCTTTAATGCATTTGTGCTTGTCCATCCTTGCTTAAGAACAGATCACTATACTTGTGATTTTGGTGTTGAGCCTATGCATTCCACTTTTCCTGACATTGATGACCTGAATTTCTTGACATATTTTCTTGTACTACTTTTGTAAAAATTTCTTGTGACTGAACCATTTGCCTTGTTCCATTCTGGGCTGCACCATCATATTGTTGTGACCATGTACATGTTGGAATTTGCTTGTCCATGCTATCATTCGGCTCGACACTTGGGTTGTTTGAATATTTGTTGATGTGTTGCTTTGCCATATTGTTGTTTGTGCTCGACCTAGTTGTGTTTACTGTCTTGACTATTTTTCACTTTGGCTTGAACTGTGCACTGGGTCGAGACGGTCCATGTGACTACTCCTCAGTTGCACACTGGATTGGTGAGGCAGTGCACACGTGTATATTTATACACGTGTGTACGTGCAGCCATCCAGACGAGTTTTTCTATCCCTGCATATCAGACAAAGTCTAGAAAAATGATGAGAAACAAACCAAAATTCTGAGGCAAATAAAATTTTTAATTTTTTTTATTTGCTTGAATTTAAATTTATTTTTGTTGCAGTCTACTGTGTGTGTTTCTTGTGACAGGTATGAAGACAGGAGATGACTGAAGGCTATGAAGACAGTAGATGGAAGACAGAAAAAAGTGAAAAAATAACAGTGTTAATGTATGAGAGTATCTGTATATGTGAATGCAAATGTAGTTGTATAGAGTTAATGACAGAGTTGTAATGAATGAAATGTAGTAAGCCAAATAATGGAGTTATAAGAGATGTACTTTTTAAAGTTGAAATAATTTTTTTTATTTAAATAAAAAACTGTGTGATTGTTTAAATTTCTGCATAGTTTTATTTTATTTAAATAGAAATATTATATTCCTATCTGTTGTGTAGTATATCAGTGCATTTACAAATACATTCAATAACAAAATATATTTGGTAGTTATCATCAAGCAAAAATCATATAATTGTGTATACAACACTGTTATATACAACATCTCTTACTTCTTCCCAGTAGCATTCATCAAATCCATCCTACTTTGTTCCACTACGTACACAGTTGTCAACGTGGTATCAGTATTGATAGAGAGTATGTCAATACCGACGCCGATCTCCTTGGCAACCAACCGCTTATTTCACACCATGGTCCTTTAGAAAATCATAATTTACAACAATTTCCAAATTACATACATATATTTTAACATTAATACATTTACTAGATCATATTCTTAATCACTTCATTATACCTATCTTCGAAAAACAGCTTGATTTAGTTAAATAAGCTTCACGTTGGTTATGTCCCTTAAATCTATTTGAAAATAGCAACCTTAAATGTCTCTTACTGTTGGTTTAACATAAACTGCTTATATTTATTAACAAAATCTAGTTTTCTCGCTTTTACTGAACTCGAATTATATATATATATATATATATATATATATATATATATATATATATCGGAAAGTTTATTTAGACACAAAATGGTGATACAAATTTGGACACAAACACAACCACTAAATCGTCCCCTGAATTCCACCTTCCATATAAAGGCAAATGAACCATATGGTCCAGATATTGTGTTTCTAATTCTATTTTTAATTTTGTGTTCCAATAGCTACTCCTTATATATATATATATATATATATATATATATTTCAATGTCATATCCTCAAATATATCTGAAATTTCGTTAACTAAAAATCATTTCATTATTTACCTTTCCAAAAAATTCCCTTGTTAATTTCACTTTAGGATAGTTTAGCCACACATCCCTAGAATCTTTCAAAATGTAAACGACATCCTCCCTAAATTTCAATTGCAAAGCGGGTCCCTATTTTATGGCCTTACGTGTTTTCAACCAAAAAGAATACGCTACAACTTTTTTTTTTTCAAAAAATCACAAATATTTCCAGAAGCAACCTGAAAAAAAAAGTAGCATACATCTTTGCATTAATATTCAATATATGCACACATGTATGCATATATTCATCTAGAGTTTATACTGAAAATCTGGATGAATATATGCATACATGTATGCATATATTGGTAATAGTTGCAGAGATGTATGCATATAAAGATGAACTGATATGCATGGACTATGAATTGTTGCATGCAGAAATGTATGCATTTATCCGGTATAAGTGCAGAAATGTATGCAACAAAGTTAAAACGGATGAAGGCTTATGAATATATGCTGAAATGTATGCATTTATAACTTATAATTGCAGAAATGTATGCAACAATGTTTAATAACTGTGTATGCTTGAAAAACAGGCCATGACTGAATTAATGCATCGAACAATGCATTTATTGTAGTATTAGTGCAAACATTTATGCATTTATTCTGCAGTTTGATGCATAACTGAAATATATGTAGAAACGCATGCAACTATTTCAGCTAAGTGCGTCGTTTGATGCGTAATGCTGGTGATTCGCTGTTTTTTTTTGTTATTTTGGTTATTGAATTGTTTTTTGTAGTTTTAACGCCTGAATTTGATGATGATTAGTTGTTGTATTTAATTATTAAATTACATATTTTATTTTATTTTTTTGATGATTTACGAAAAATTGGTACCTAATTTATGTAAAAAATTTGGGCGGATGTGAGCCTAATTTCAAAACTTTTTAGGGATGTGAGCCTAATTTTCACTTCACTTTAACCCAAGTTATAAGTTCCAAAATATCACACTTAAACAAATTTAGACAACTAACTTAATAAATCTTGATTCAACTTCATTTTTTGACTATATTATATATACACAAAGTTATAAATAAGTTTATAACAAATTTTTATAGTAATTATATGTGAAGTTTTAAACACCATTTCAATACTTAATTCTTATCATTTATTATTTTATGTATTAAATATCAAATTCATAAAATCTATTTTATATATTAAAGTACTTATTAACTTACTTTACGACATATTGTAAAAATATCTTATCTTTATTAACTAGTATTATATTCCAAAAATTGAAAATTTGTATCCCAAAATACATAAATTTTTAACTCAAATCTTTAACATATCTTTATATCTTAAGACTGACGTTTATTATTAAAACCAAATTTTAGTAAAAATCTTAACAGATAAATTTTAAAATAATTTATATTAAGCCAAAAATACATTTATAAATTATAAAAAATACTTAAAAATAGACGTGGTTTCCATATATAATTTTCTACTTATGTCAAGTTATATGGATGTGTAAAATTTCAATATATCCGCTTAATTTAAATTTCGAGCATTTATCATTTCAACCAGAATCCTAAATTTTCAGTTTATTTCCTTAAAAATCTATAAAATAATTCAAGTATGTACTATTTCAACAGATAGAAGGGAACTTGCAGTGTGAGAACAGAAAGTAAAATATTTTAGAAATCGTGAAAAATCAATCTACGTCATAATAGAACATTTATTCGTTTTTTTTTGTCATATATCGCATATGTGCATATCACATGCGCAAAATCACATAATAGTAATTCATGAATTTTTTAAAGGAATCTAACATTTTATATGTAAGTCATATGTGTTAATTTACTTAAATTAGTCAGTTAGTCATGAATAGTTGAATATCCACCTTTCGCGGAAAAATAGGAGATATGAGAAGTGAATATAGACAAGTACGATGACACTAACGGCTTTGAACACAAACATATCTACTACCTAAAGAAAAAGTCAATGACACAATTTAAACACTTATGACAAGTGCCGATTTCTCAAGAAAGAACAAAGGTGCATTTTTCAAATCACAAAAACAAGTCACAACAACCAAGCTCAAACTAGTGACCTCGCACCAAAGAATCACAACCCAAACCACCCTACTATGTAGACTTTTGGTTATGACACACAGAATAAGATCACATGCACAAAGAAGCAAGGAACAATGCCAAATACACACAAACTTGGAACCAAAGTGACACGTGTCGTAGTTACAAAGTGGAAGAAATAAAACTGTAAGCCAAGACCAAATTTCAATATGTACTCAAACATGGCTAAGTCTACCAAGCACGACAACGCAACACAAACAAAATTAACCAACATTAATACAAATGACATAATACAAGCTAGTGCAGCACAGAACATGGGTACAACACACAAGCACAAGAAGGAAGCTACATAAGAGAACTCAAACTCAAGTGCTCAAGCAGATCATAAGTGATACAACAACACAACAAATGCATAAAACTACACTATCACTTTCATCTAATATTTTTAGTGTGGTGCTAAGGGCACCCCAATATCCTCTTCCTAATACCACAATAAAAAAAATAAAACTCATTAAATTTTGTATGCTTCCTAATACCACATTACCTCTTCATTCTAGTCTCTCACTCAACCATTATTTGCTAAACTAATACAAACTCATCCCTAATCGGAAAACCCTAAACAATATTAATCGTTGTCTACTTCATTTTTCCCGTGGGAAAATTCAAATTTCAATCGTTTGAAGTCTTCCTCTTCTAGTTTGCTTAATTCGAACCTTATTCACAACGTTTATATATGCGTACATGCATTCTTTTAGTCTCATTGAACTTTTGTGAGGAGAAAGATGGTTGAATTCGCTGGAAACAAAAGTCATGGCACTGAATCTGAAAATGAGGTTTGTTTTATAATTTTGCGTTATATTTTTTATTTTGTATTGGAAGATTTGTAAATATATTATCATTTTATTATTTTGTACGATCAATGCATTCGGGTTGGAAAACATAGATGGACATATCAAAATTGATCGGTTGTAGAACTAGGGTATTGAAATGAGGACGAATGAATAACAGGCGAGAGAGAAATAAGGTAAAACGGTATGGTAGCCCCTATTTTTTAAGTACGGTATTAAGAAGAGTATAACAATAATTGTTGTGGTATTTTTTAATTGTGGTATTAGGAAGAGGATGTTGGGGTGCCCTTAGGACCACGCTATTTTTATTTATTCTAAAACATGTTGCAACACGACAACATGTATTCCTGCCCTTAGATCCATACGAGTTTAGCAAACATAATCTCTCAGCAAACCTATACTAACCCGATGCCAACTCATCAACCAAGTTTCCTTACACATACATACACTAGCAGGAGGCCCATGCTTCACATACAAGTACGAGGTAGTACATCAAACCGTAAAATATGACATGGTTGGATAACGTGTTCATGCAATGAGCAAGTACATATGGGTTAGCAATGGCGGTGGATAATAGAATCGTTGAAGAGAAATGTAAGGGGGTTGATGTAATTGCAGCGTTGAAACTGTGTATTGCATAAAATAAAGTTATTGGTCTATGCATTCATATTATCATAATAGACATATAAGTGCAGTAGATACAGTGAATAGAAATATGAAAAAAAGAGTGCACAAAATGTCATAAAAAACAAAATACTTGCAAACTAATAGTACCTGTAGAAAATGACATGGAGATATGTTAAAGTACAATTATAACAAATCAAAAGAAGTAATTGAGGCCATGTTGGAATTCTTAAAGTATTGAATGAAATATATTTTGTCTATCGTTCCACATCGCCAAAATGAATAAGTTATGCAAGCATATAAGGCATTTCCTAATGTGGAGGTTGGGGCCTTAGGGAACCCAAATATTTGCTTCGTTGTGAGGAGGAAAATCATGCTTCACCACCACACACGCGCATGCCGCCGCTGGCCGTCCGACCGAACCGGGCCGGGTCGGATATGTGTCTAATATGACCTTATTTTTACTGGGACATTGTTTAACAATTTTGGGCTTCAAATTAAAACTGGGCTGGGCTGAGGATTTGGATAGTAGTGGGCGGACGCAGTCATCTGAAATGGAACAGGTGTAGAAGCAAAGAGACACAACCTCTAGAAAGCGGGCGGGCGCAATTTTTGGCGAATGGATGCGAGCAATAGGTGCGACCTGTGGGCGGATTTGTCTGCAGTGTGTGGGTGTGCGGCTTTGTGAACGGGTTCGTCTTTCGGCAAATCATTGCTGAACTGAAAGGTGCGGCAACACAAGGTGTAGTGGATGCGAGTGAATGGCAGCAACAGAAAGGTACGAAAACGATTGTACGAAGAGGTACAGACGCGATCGTTCGAAAAAGATGCAGATCATCTATAAATAAGGGGGAAACCTGATCACTTTCCTCACTCATTTTCCAATTCGAATCTTCCATCTCTTTTCTCTACTGCTCTTATATAAAATCACAGAGTGACATACTCCTTACAATATCGTGCATAATACATCTGTTGTATCTTAGGAGAATTTTAAAGTATTTTTTTAAGGAAATTGTTATGATAAGCCTCAGACATTATCTGGTTAGATTTCTGTTTTGTATATTTATACACGTTATTTCATAATCCTTCCATTCTTTACGTTGTGCTATTTCTTAGAATAGTATAACATTATTGTTGTAAATTAATCACAACATACTTATTTCTATCATTAGCTAATATTGAATTCCAGAGTAGTGGAAATTCGATTTATAAACTTGTGTGCCTAGTCTATAATTGAATATTCTCTGTTTTGGTATACAATTTGTATAATATCTTAAGAATTTTCCTGTTTTCTATCTAGAACAGAGATGACAATAGTTGAATTATCAACCAAGGCTACTACCCATAGCAGGCCTGATCCATTCAAAGGAGAAGGTGATGATTTCATAACATGGCCAAATCAAATGTTGTTTTATCTCACCACGTTAGGGCTACTGAAGTGCATCGAGGAGAATAAACCAAAGCCTAAAGATAGACAAGCTAGAGAGAAAGACGCAGCTGTTTTTCTCCAAATTGATTCATGGAATCATTAAGACTTCCTATGCTGAAACTACATTCTGAATTGTCTGGATAGAGTACTTATATAAAGTGTTCCAGCCGCACCAGACAGCAAAATCCCTATGGACTGCACTTGCACATAAATACAAATCGTAAAACGTCAGTTTGAGGAAGTTCATCATAGACAAGATTACAAAATTGTGGCCTCCAAATCCATAACTACTCAAGTGCAGGAACTACAACTCATAATTCATGAACTTGAAGCAGAAGGACATCAAGTTGGAGAATCATTTCTTGTTGAAGCAATAACAAGGAAATTACCACCATCCTGGAAGGACAATCGCAACTATCTGAAACATAAGAAAAAGGAGAATTCCTTTGAAGATGTTATTGTAAGACTCAAAATTGAGGAAGTAATGGCGGAGTGACCAAACAAAGCGAAGAGGCATTTGTTGCAGAAGCGTCAAAGAATAAAGGGAATACAAGAACAAGAATTTCTCGTAGAAAAGAAAAGTGTCTGAAAACAAATCTCAGGACAACAAATCAACCATTAAGTTTAATGGTGAGAGTTGAGTTTGTGGAAAAGCAGGACACACCACTAGAAATAAGAGGCACAAAAAGCAAGGCAACTTAGAGGCGAATATAGTGGATAACATGGAAGTAGATGAGTCGAACTTCTTGGCAGTTGTATCTGAATGCAATTTGGTTCAGAATCCTAACCAATGGTGGGTGGACAAAGGCGCTGCTCGTCATGCTTGCTCTGAAAAATCCATGTTTTTTACATACCAGAATTCAATCATGAAGAAATTATCTATATGGGTAATTCTGCAGTTTTTATGATCAAAGGCAGTGGCACAGTATTCCTCAAGTTTACTTCGATAAAAAACGTCAAGTTGAATGACGTGCTCCAAGTTCCAAACATCTGCAAGAATCTCATCTCTGGTGCGGCGCTATCAAAGAATGGATTCAAAATGGTCTTTGAGTTGACAAGATGGTTTTGTCCAAAGCTGGAATGCATATAGAAGGAGATATTTATGCGACGACCTATTTAAGTAAAATGTAGCCGTAGTCGGCAACAAACCTATGTGCTATGATTGTGATATTAATAAATAGAAGTTTCTTATTTGCTTGAGCACGAAATTATACTATGGCATGATATATTAAGACACATAAATTTTCGAAAAATGAAAAACAGGCAAACTTGGGATTAATTCCTAAATTTCAAGAGGATAAAAACAACAAATTGATACATGTGTAGAAGCCAAAATGGTCAATCCATACTGTTCATAGAAGTATTGAACCACTAGGTTTGGTTCATATAGACTTATGTGATTTTAAATTATTACCTACAATAAGTGGGAAAAAGTGCTTTATTACTTTTATTGATGATTATATGAGATATTGCTATGTATATCATTTGAACAGCAAACATGAAGCAATTTCATTATTTACAGAGTACAAGACTGAGGTAAAAAAATCAGTTAAATAAAAAGATCAAGATATTGAGATTTGATCGAGATGGAGAATATGAATCATCGTTTGAACAATTCTGTATAGAAAATGGAATAATTCATCAAACAACAGCACCATATTCGCCATAATAAAATGGTGTTGCCAAGATAAAGAATAGAAAATTAAAAGATATGATTAATGTGATGTCATTGACCTTTGTCTTACTGATGAATTTGTAGGTGGAGGCCGTAAATATGTCTAATCACGTTTTAAACAAGGTTCCTCGCAATAAAATACGAGCAATTCCATATGAGTTATGGAAAGGACATAAACCTAACTTTAAATACCTCAAAATGTGGGGGTGCTTGGCCAAGGTTCCAGTTCCGCCCCTTAAGAAAGTAAAACTTAGAACAAAGACTGTAGATTGTTACTATCCAAGGCCAACCCAAAATACTAGTGCTTATATATTTCTGGTATTCAAGTCTGATATGGATGATATCAATGTAAATACTATCATTGAATCTAGAGAAGCCTCATTCTTTGAAGATGAGTTTCCGCATAAAAGGAATGAAAGAAATGTCCCTAAAAGGACAAGAAAAGAATCAAGTAAATTCACATGAAGATGTAACTCCTCATGAGATTGAGGAAATTAATCAACCTAGAAGAAGCGTAAGGGCTAGAACTTCCAAGACATTTGGCTCGGAATTCTTAACATACATACGAGAACACAAACCTCAAACGTACAAGGAGGCAATGGCATTTTCTGAATCTCCATGTTGGAAAGAAGCAAACCAAAGTGAGATTGATTCAATTATAAGTAATAAAACTTGGAAATTGTTGGTATTCAACCTAGAATAAAACCAATTGGCTACAAATGGATTTTGAAGAAGAAAATGAAACCAGATGGCACTATCGATAAGTATAAAGCTAGACTAGTAACCAAAGGATATTGTCAAAAAGAAGGTGTAGACTTCTTTGATACATATTCGCCGATAACACGAATAACCTCTGTAGGAATGTTAATAGCAATTGCATCCATTTATAACATAGAAATTCATCAAATTGATGTAAAAACGGCTTTCTTAAATGGAGATCTCGATGAGGAGATCTACATAGAGTAAACTAAAGGTTTTATTTCCAAAGGAAATGAAAACAAACTCTGTAAATTAGTAAAATAATTATATGGACTAAAACAAGCTCAAAAACAATAGCATGCAAAATTTGATAGTGTCATGATGAAAAATGGTTTCTATATAAATGAATGTGATAAATATGTTTATTATAAACAAGTTAGACAATCATACGTGATAGTTTGTTTATATGTAGACGATATGCTAATCTTTGGTCCTAATATTAAAGTTATGGAGACCGTAACGAAAATGTTAATCAACAATTTTGGTATGAAAGATTTAGGAGTTGCAGACGTTATTTTGGGAATCAAAATAAAAAGAAATCCTAACGGAATTGAATTATCCCAGTCACACTATGTAAATAAAGCGACTGAAAGATTTCAAAATTTTGGAATTAAAAGAGTAGAAACACCTTTTAATCTATTGGAAGTACTGGATAAAAACACTAAGGAGAGTGTAATGCAATTGGAACATTCTCGTGTAATAGGATGTCTAATGTATCTCATGAATTGCATAAAACCAGATATAGCTTATGTAGTAAGTCTATTAAGCAGGTATACAATCAATCCAAGAGAGGAACACTGGAAAGAACTAATGAGAGTGCTTGGATATTTGAAAAATTCCATAAATTATTCCTTACATTATGGGAAATATCCTACCGTCTTAGAAGGATATAGTGATGCAAACTGGACTGTTTATTCAGAGGAATCAAAATCAACTAGTGGTTATGTATTTACCCTAGGAGGGGTAGGAGTATCATGGAAATCTACTAAACAGACATGCATACCTCGTTCCATTATGGAATCAGTTCATCGCTTTAAATAAATAGGGCGAAGAAGCAAAATGGCTTCGTCACTTGTTAGAAGATGTTCTGTTTTGGCCCAAACTTGTACCGGCCATATGCATACACTGTGATAACCAAGCAACGCTAAGCAGAGCGCAAAACTTTGTGTATAATTGAAAGTGACGACATATTCGTGGACACCATAACATAGTTAGGCAGTTACTCTCAAATGGAATTATTTACATAAAATATGTGAGAACAAATGACAACCTAGCGTATCCATTTACTAAAGGTTTATCAAGAGAGAAAATTGATTTCACATCGAGGGGAATGGGTTTAAAAGCCTAAACCAGCAAGAGTTATCTTATACGGAAACTCATCCTAGCGACTGGAGATCCCACGGACTAGGATCAGTAGGCAATCCGGTTATGAATAACTCAGGACATAAGACATTTTTTGGACATATTCCTACTCTATTCTTATGGTGCACAATATAAATGCATGCTTATAGAAGTATTACAAGGTTAACACTATGTTTTTTAATGATGATCATATCTTGACAATAACAAGTGGGGTATTTGTAGGATACTTTCAATGGTTGTGATCACCTATGTTAGTGTGAACTGGGTCGAATCTATAGGAATATTAAAGGCTTAAATTCTCTATAACACTCGCATGACCAAGTAGTGTTCAGGACTAAAATGAACACAACACAAAGATTGGATGAGAATGGAATTAATGTTGCGTAAATCTTATTGTCTGGATATACAATGACGGTCGACAGGTCAAGATGAAATAATTTACCGATTAGCCAAGTAGATCCATTAAATTTTAACTAGAGAAAATTCAAAGTGAAATATCTACTTATCCACGATAAAGCATTATTCTATATGTACTTTGTGATATTTCGCTTTATGTGGAGGAATAGTATATTATCATTCATGTGGGGGATTGTAGGAATTCTTAAAGTATTAAATGAAATATACTTTGTCTATTATCCTACGTTGCCAAAATGACTATGTTATGCAAGTATGTAAGGCATTTTCTAATGAGGAGGCTGGCCTTGGGGAACCCAAATATTTGTTTCATTGTGAGGAGGGAAGTCATGCTTCATCACCACACGCGCGCGCGTTGTTGCCAGTCATCCGACCGAATCGGGTTGGGTATAGGCATAATATGACATTATTTTTATTGGGCCATTGTTTAACAGTTTTGTGCTTCAAACTTAAACTAGGTTGGGCTTGGGTTTCAGACAATAGTGAGCAGACGCGGTCATCTAAAATGGAACAGGTGCGGAAGCGAAGAGATGCAACCTCCAAAAAGCAGGCGGGCATAGTTTTTGGAGAATGAATGCGAGCAACAGGTGTGACCAGTGGGCTGACGCATCTGTAGTGTGCGGGCGTTCAGCTTTGTGAACGGATGCGTCTTTTGGAAGGTCGCTGCTGAACTGAATGGTGCGGAAATCCAAGGCGCAACGGATGTGAGCGAATGGCAATGACAAAATGGTATGAACGCGAATGTACGATGAGATACGGACGCGACTGTTCGGAAGAGATGCGAATCAACTATAAATAAGAAGGAAACCTGATCACTTTCCTCACTCATTTTCCAATTCGAATCCTCCTTCGCTCTTCTCTACTGCTCTTATATAAAATCACAGAGTGGCATACTCTTTACAATATCGTGTAGAATATGTCTGTTGTATTTTGAGAGAATTTTAAAGTAATTTTTTTAAGGAAATTGTTACGACAAGCTTCAGACATTATCCAGTTAGATTTCTATTTTGTATATTTATATACATTATTTTATAATCTTTCCATTCTTTACGTTGTGCTATTTCTTAAAATAGTATAACTTTGTTGTCGTAAATTGATTACAATACATTTATTACCATCATTAGCTAATATTGAATTCCAAAGTAGTGGAAATTTGATTTATAAACTCGTGCGACAAGTTTATAATTGACTATTCTCTGTTTTGGTATATTAGATGTATAACAGGTCATAACAAAAATATCTTGCAAATAAACATCTATAACTTGTTATGAAAATTGAGCGTATGCGGAAGCGTAATAAGCAGGATCTAGATTTGTCAATTGAACACCAATCTAGTCTGATAGCAATTATTCTATTACATCAACAAAATAGTAAATAACTATAGCAGAGAAACAAAGAGACACACAATATTTATATTGGTTCCACTATCATCATAGTGTACGTACAGTCTAATAGAGAGATTTTATCCCACATGAGAGAATTACAAGAGATTACAAAATATGAGTTTACATATCCAAACCTCATTCAGGTTTAACAAGAAGAGACACCATTGGGGATCACTGGCTCCAGGCTAGGATAGGTTTACACCAAAGTCTACCCCCTCAATATATAGCCAGTGCAAATCTATGTGAGTCATCAATAAAATTACCAACATATGGTAATAATATAATGGAGGCAAATTACCATAACAACAAATGTGCAAACATAGGAAGTAAATCAATCCGTTTCTTTAGCATAGATGGAAGAAATTAATCCCTTCATTTATTTCTCTGCCATCTCATCAAATGCAATCAATGCATTCCCATTATAAAAATATTTACTTTCCATTCTTTGCAAATTTTCTCCAATCAATTTGTGATTTTGTATCACCAAATTTAATAGTCCACCTTGATGCAAAATCACATATCTACAACACCCCATCTCCAATCAAATTCTCTTCACAACATAAAACTCTTCAACAGAACCCCACCTTCAATTAAAATCTCACAACGAGATACACCAAAAAATGAATATTTACCAAATGGGTTCCAGCAAAGCAACCCCCCATCACACAATTGTTAACGAGCTCAGACTACGTCCCCGCCCACTAACAAATGCTGCAAATATCCAAAATAACAAAGAAGGCAGACACCAAAGTAATCTCAACACCGCCAAGACCAAAAAATAATTCTCTCAATCGCCAAAAAATCTCTCTCCTGCAACTTAATCAAAACCATTACAAGCTTCACCCACCGCTTGCAAAAGACGCATTTACCACCATGAGCTGCACCACTCATAAACCAACGGTCTAAAAGTGCTTGCAATACACATCGACACCCGTCTACCACTTGATCTGAGCTCCTTCCTCGATCACTCTGGATCCCTCGAGCATCATCAACGCGAAGACCCCTGTCTAAACCACAATAATCTCTGTCTCAACACCCGTCTATCACTTGACCTGAGCTCCTTTCCTGATCATCTTGGATCCCTCAAGCATCATCAACATGAAGACCCCTGTCAGAAACATGATCAAAGCTTCCCAAATCCAATAGTCCCTTCAACACGGTAAACTCCATATCACATCAAAGTTCCTAGATTGGAATACTCTTCACTCTCGACATAATCTCCTCCACCAAAGTCTCCTTTTCTCTAAAATAGTAATAGCATAATCACCATTGAATCTACCAACCTTTGTAGAAATGATTGATGCACAATTTAAAACAAATTGCCTCGCTCTGATACCAATCTATTATGCAAAAATGCGCCTTTGCGGAAGCGCAATAAATAGGATCTAGATTTGCCAATTGAACACCAATCTAATCTGATAGCAATTATTCTATTACATCAACAAAATAGTAAATAACTATAGTAGAGAAACAAAGAGACACACAATATTTATACTGGTTCCACTATCATCATAGTGTACGTACAGTCTAATAGAGAGATTTTATTCCACATGAGAGAATTACAAGAGATTACAAAATAAGAGTTTACATATCCAAACCTCAATCAGGTTTAACAAGAAGAGACACCATTGGGGATCACTGGCTCCAGGCCAGGATGAGTTTACACCAAAGTCTACCCCCTCAATATATAGCCAGTGCAAATCTATGTGAGTCATCAATTAAATTACCAACATATGGTAATAATATAATGGAGGCAAATTACCATAACAGCAAATGTGCAAACATAGGAAGTAAATCAATCCGTTTTTTTAGCATAGATGGAATAAATTAATCCCTTCATTTATTTCTCTGCCATCTCATCAAATGCAATCAATGCATTCCCATTATAAAAATATTTACTTTCCATTCTTTGCAAATTTGCTCCAATCAATTTGTGATTTTGTATCACCAAATTTAACATAGCTGTGATCTAATAAGTTCACATCGTAATTTTAATTTTCTTTCCTATATCTACAGACCATTCTATAGTGAGATTGGAGTCTCATCTTCTACGTCCTGAAATTTATCAGGAAAACCAGAGGTAGTAAGAGTTAGAATAAATATATAAAAGCAAAGTAGAAAAGATTAGTAGCTAATTGTAATCAAGTCATGTTAGTAGCTTGAGATAAGTTGGTAGAAAAGTGGGATTACTTATGAGCGAACAGAGGAGAATTATTATAAAAACTAGTACGTTGTTGGACATGTGCAAAGAAAACCGAAAGTAAATTTATTTGGTGTGAAAGAAAGGTTGTGTGCATAAATTATTATGATCGGTCTTACCATCAAATTTCGTAATCTTCAGCACTATTAATTCTAGACTTCCTAAGTCTGCAGATGCTACTACGGTGATGCATTTGAAAATTTCGTAAATACAACATTTTTGTAAAACATCCTTCAAAGTTTAAAAATACAGAGCGTAGTTTGAAACTTAAAAAACTTGCACTCTCCCATTTGAAAAGTAATAAATTACCATACTAATATATATAGAATTTATTTTGCCCATCATAAAGATGGCATTTGCAATGATATTCCCTACCTCACAAACCCATAGTTTTCACTATATCATAATATTTTGCTTTAACCAAAGCAAGCTACATCTTTTTTCAATGACCATTCAAAGTTAACATAGAAAAAGAGAAAAGCTTAACATAATTTTATGAAAAAAATAAGTACTGAAAATATTCCTCGTATTTATTAAATACGGTTTAGAAAACAGAATAAATAAAAATGATATGTAAAGGAAAACAGGGAAAAATACTCATTGGATTGAACATTGTCTGTCTAATCACAAAATCAATGCTACAACTTGCAATGAGCGTTCAAAACCAAGCATAGTTGACAATCAAATAGTTGATGTTCAGAACCAAGCAGCGACATGTCTTAACTCTCATTTAAAAGAGAACGTGCTGCTGCAAAGATTTTCAATTCACTGTGTAAGCACTAAGCTGTAGTTAAAAAGGAAAAGCAGACAAAGAAAACGCGCTTCCTAAACACCAAACAAAACTAATCTATAAGGAATATTTTGTGATAAAACTCATTCCAAATAAACACACATATAGCTAAAGAAACAATTTTTTTTTTTTTTTGCTTTATGTGTAAATGGCAATAGTTATAAAGACCGTGATTTAGCATTAGCCTGCTTCCAACCTTTTTGCCTAGCCCTCATCTCCAATCTTTTTGCCTAGCCCTCGTCTCCGACATCACAGATAATTTCTTCTGATCGACCAATGCAACTTCCTCTTTCTCTTGATTCTTCACAGGTGTCCATTCCAGAACTGCACTTATATGCTTCCTTTTGTTTCTGGAATGCTACTTTTTTTTAACTCTAGAAGCGCCGCATCAGCGCGCCTATGAGCTTATGCTGCCTCTGCTTCCTTTAGCTTTAGCTCTTCTGCTAGGAGGTCTGTGAAATAATAATACCATGAACAACTTGCAAATTTTCAAATGTTGAAGAAAAAAAATGATTTTAGCCATCAATATGGATAAATTCTTAACCTCAGGTTTCTTTACCTCCACTTTTGGCACATCCGATGTTAGTTCCATAATTGCTTTCACTCCACTCCTATTTGAATTTTCAAGCAGTGATGAAACTTATGAAAATTATAACTGATAATGCATAACAGCGCAACGAAAGAATACAATATAATTCAACACAACATAAATATATGAGCGGATGTCTTTGATTTTGTTTTTTACAAATAAAATATACAAATAGGGCAATGTTGATTAGTGCACGCAGACATGAAGTTTAAAACATGTATGGAGAAACAGAAGCAATCCCTATGCTACGAATTTGCAGTGTCTGTTAACTACTCATAATTAACGAATAGCTAACAGTTGGCAATAATCTGATACCAAAAAGTAAATATTGTACCTGAAATGGCAGCCGTGTGGTTTTGTAACGACCCAGATTTTTCTGGTCGATTTATTTTGAATATTTAATATCGTTTTAAATATTGAGCTGATAATATAATCAATTTTTATATTGAATTATCGACATAACTATCGTAATATGAGGATCTTAAGTAATCAAATTTGAAATGGAGTCAAATTGATTTATATAAAGTTTTATTTGAATTTAAACGATAACAAATAATAATTTATTATCGAAGAATTCATTTGTTTTGATTTAAATTATATTTTATTGATTTAAAATGGTTATTTTATATTACATTCAAATAAATTGTATAATCTGTTTCGTTGAATTCAAAATAGTGAATAATGTTGGGAACATCAGTTGTTTTGCTGAAATAGTGGTTCGTGGTTTTAAATTAAAGGACCATGGGATATTTTCGAACAGAAAATAAAATCAAATTCAAATCAATGTTTATAAGGAAAAATAAAATACAGTGAAAAGAAATGCGGCCGGCCTATCTCTCACCTAAAGCTACCCTAAGTAGTAAAATCACGCAGATGTTTCTTCTCGAGCAAAATTTTCTGTCTTCCCTCTTCGTCATCAGGGAAACATCAATTTAATGGCCGACTTTTTGCTCCCTACCTCGAGCAGCAATACTTGTTCCCTCCCTCTTCTATAAATACGCGCCGACCCTTTCTTTCTTCATTTTCCTTTCTGAGAGAAATTAAATCCGATATCCTCCTCAAATCCTTCAAAAAAAAAAAAGAAGACTGAAATCAAAATCGAACGCGAGACTCCAGGGTTCGACTTCGGGGATTTTAGCGCGAGTTCAACATCGAGGTGGTATTCGCGATTCAGGCACACTCAAGGTTGAAATTGAGGTGCGTTGGGGTCTGTTTGAGGATCGAGATTTGGAAAATCGAAGTCTGAAGGGTTGCGATGCCTAGGCACAGTTCGGTGGTGCTGCTGATTACGTGAAAAGGTTGATTGATGATGTGGGGAGGGCGCGCTGTTGAAATCGACGGTGAAGTCGAGGGCGATGTTGGTCACGGGATGCGGTTCGGTGGGTGTTCTGACCATCTTAAAGGGTGCGATGAGGGATTCGAGTTAGGGTTTCGGTCTGTGAATGTCTGGTGATGATCGAACTTGTAACTCGAGTGTTGAACGAAATGGTTGAAGTGGGATTAGCAGTGAAAGTGTGAAGGAAATTGGTTTGTTATAGCTGATGTCGAACTAGAGTATGGCATGGTAGTTGGCAAAAGAGGGAGATCAGATCTGTGAAGATGGAGATAAGGCTGGTATGCGAAGCAGGAAAGAAGAAAGGTTTCACAGTTGGTCGACATCAGTAAGGTATTAGTTTTTCCAAGATTTAAATTACACAGAAAAGTTATTTATTTATTTTAGAAGTTAATTTAAAATTTATAAGATGTTTAATCGATAATTAAAAATTAAATCATCATTAGGTTCAAAAACAATTTATTCGAAATGATTCGAGATGACTGGTAGCTAAGACGATATGGGAATTAATTGGATATTCGACAACTGCAATTTAGGTGAGTAAATCTCACTCACCTTTTAATTTAATTATTTTTATTTCGTTAAAAATAATTGTTGTTGCTTGTTTGGATTTTTCTGCTTGTTTTATATATATTAGTTATTTAGGCTATATATATATATATATATTGGGTTGATTGATTGGTTGGATTCCCGCAGTCTCATTAGCGGATGCCCGCAGTTTCATAGCGGATGATTACCCTATACGCCCCACGCTATGATTAGTGGATGACCTTCTATACCGCGATATTCTGCCACGAAGCAGAATGGGTATTATTTATGTGCTAACATCTGTGGATGCAGGAAAACAGGTTGGAGGAATCCAACAGGATTCCTCAAAAATATATTATCTGTTTGTTGTTTGTTTGATTTCATATATATTCATATATGATGTGTTAAAAATCAAATGATTGAAAATTGGGTGATTTGATTGTTTAAAATATCACTGGGCTTAAGTAATGAAATTTAAAATATCGTGGAAGGATATTTGAAATTTAAAAGGGGAAATTCTATTTTTAAATAGAATTTGAATTTTAAATAGAAATAAAAATATAAACTTGTTTTTGAAAATAAAACAAGTAGTTTCTTTATAAACGAAGTTTATAAATAATTCTTTTATAACGAAGTTATAAATGAAGTGACAAGAATTATCATTTGATAATTCAGAAATAGAAATACAAGCGTGAAATTGGAATTTTGAAATGACATTTCAAAACAGGATGTGAAATGAAATTTTTAAATATATAACTCAAATGAAATTTGAGTATAACATTTGAATTTTAAAAGGAGTTTAAATATTTGAATTTTAAGAGGAGATTGAATATTAGAAATTCAAATAGAAGTTCAAATAGAATTTGAATAGACGAAATTAGATTGAAAAATAGAATTTGAATTCAAGGAATTAAAATAAAATTTGAATTCAAAGGAATTCGAATAAAGAAATTCAAATAGAGATTTGAATGTAGAATTTAAAAATAGAATTTGAAATATAGAATTTCAAAGAAAATTTGAATAGAATTTGAAATATAGTATTTCAAAGAAGAATTGAAAAATGAAATTTGAATAGAAGTTTGAAATAGAAATTCAAGTATTGAATTTGAACATGGAATTGAATACAGAAATTCAAGTAGAAATTTGAATATGAGATTTCAAAATAGAATTTGAAATAAACTTTGAAAATAGGATTTCAAAGTAAAATTGGAAATAGAATTTCAAATAGGATTTCAAAATAGGAAATCCAAATGGTTTTGAAATGGAATTTGAATTCAAGGGAATTCAAATGGATTTGAGTGAAGAAATTCAAATGGCGTTAATAATGAGTTTGAATATTAGAATTCAAATGGGATTGGAGATGAATTTGAATATTAGAATTCAAATGGAAAAGGAAAATGGAATTTTAATATAAGAGATTCAAATTGAATTCAAATAGGATTTGATCTATGGGATTTGAATATAAAATTCAAATGGGTTTTAAACTATGGAATTTTGCTAATAGAATTTAAAAGGAGTTTGAATATTCGAATTTCAATAGAATTCAAATATAGGAATTGGAATATAGAAGTTCCAATGGAATTTAAATATAGAGTTTGAATAAAAGAATTCAAATGAATTCGAACATAGAATTTGAATATGGAATTGAAATAGAAAATTCAAATATTGAATTTGAATATCAAATAGAAAAGGAATTGGAATTTGAATTTAGAATTCAAATAAAAGTGAGATTTGAATTTGAATCAAGGAATTCAAATAGAGTTAAATGGAGTTGAATTCATTTTAAAGAAGTTTAGAAGTTTAGAAGTTTATATATATAAATATAATTAAAACGAACTCGCCACAGCGCTGCAGCTCGTAAATTGGCGATTCGAACTTCAATCGAATATACAGGACTCAATTGAAGTCGAAATTCTTTGAAACAAGAAACGTCAGGACCGGTGTGATAATAGTTTTCTAATGAAAGAGAAAAATCTGAATTTCGTCGTATAGATTTTGAGTTATGTCAAAATCAAATTTTCAGAAAAGCAGCGCCAGAACCATTATAAAACCATAACGGTTTATTTAATGATATTAAAGGATTTTAAGCAAATAAAAATCGAAATTTCTATTTAGAAAAATCCAGATTTGAGTTATAAAATATATGTGAACTCCAGTGGAGTAATGGGTTGATTTTTGAAAACAGAAATCAGATTTTTGATTTATTGAATGGAGTTAACTAATTCGAATAGAAATTAGTTAATGAGATTTCGAATTAATATTGGGCTTTGAATAAGCGAATTCGATTTGAAAATTTATATTCGAAATCAAACAGGAAACTAGGATTGAAGTTGAAATTCAATTTGGTTGTGAGCAAGTTAAACATTTTATTTGAGCATGTTATGTTCAACAAAAAGTGAAATAGGCAAAAGGGCCAATTTAAAGAATAAATGGGCGAAACTGAATTCAAGCGATTAGATGGTATTGAATTGAATTGCAAACAGGTGAATATGTGTTAAGCAGGTTTGGGATGAAGTATATGAAGTTATAAATGTAGTGCTCGACAAAAAGGTACATGTTTAATTCGTATATGAGATTTTATGCGCCGTATCGGCAAGCCGCTTGGCTTTTCCTTTTTCTTTTTGATTGAGGAAGATACCGGGAAGCTATTTGAAATTTCCCGATGCTCCCGATACAGGGGAGGTTATGGCGAAATTTTCCGGAAATTTAAGGAGTTAGAATATTTTTAAGATATTTTGATAATTAGAGATCATTATATCGACATATTGAATTCGATAGTAAAGTGAATATAAAAATCGAATGTTGTAAACAAAAAGGAATAGAGATAAGTGATTGGAATTGTTTCCAATTGCAATTAGAGATTTTTCTAATATACAGAAAATAAAAGAAGTTGATATTTGGAAACGTTTTCCAAATGGCATAAGAGGCCGAGATGATTATTGAAAATATTTGGTTAACAAATATTGATAGAGAAAATAGAGAAGTGGTTTAATTAATGAATATTAATTAAAGAGCCCAGTGATTTGTTTGATATGTTTGGATGAACACTTGTTTTTATTCGATAGTTAAATCACAGACTATCGAAGTTTTTGACCATCGTTGTCAATATGGAGAGACCGGTTGGATTATTATCCGAAGAACCACTCCGTATTGGCATAAGCGTTGCGAACCAAGTATGCTGAATATATTGAAGACGGAGTAAAGTGCAAGGGCTTTTCTAGTAATAGAAATAGTGCCTTCGGTTTCGTTCAGTCCCAGAACGAACGTAAATGGACGAATGTCTGACAGGGTATTTCCAAAGATCAAATGGGTTGGTCTGTATGAATATATATATGGTTGCAACGGATTTATCCCTTAGCATAATATCCAGAATATTTGTGCAAATCAATTAGTGATTAACGGATCTGACAATGTGGCATTCAAAGTGATTGTGCTATCAAGGAATGGTAAGTATGCGTAGCCTCAGGCCTCAACAACCGGGAAAGGACAAAAATCGGGCAGGCAGCATGGCTATGTGGGTCGCACCCATTAGGGTGTATAATCACCTATCTAGAGAAAATTCCTTTTGTTTCTAAATCTATCGATTCTGCCCATTCGGCAAACGGTGGTTTGAGTCCAACCGTTGGTGATATACATTCGATACACTCAAGCGAAATGAGTGGTCGGTCATGTGTGGGCCGGGTTGCAAGATGTTCTTGTTGAACCCAGGTGTATTCGCCTCTAGAGATACATCATCGGAAGGTGGTTCCATACCTTGTCATGTTGGAAATCCAATCTCCAATAAGCGCCATGCGGTTTTTGATTTTATACTATATATGTGGAGCGTGAGATGCAAGCGTTCTGCTATTTGGTTATTTACTTGATGTAGACATTATTATAATATCACTGGATTTGATATCAAAGTGTTTGGGTTATAGTAAGGTAAAAACCGTCCGTGTTTATGTGTGGGCTGGTCTTACTATTATCTTTTCTTTCGGAAAGGATTTTGAAAGTTAAACAAGTGGTTGGAGTTTACTCACACCAGTCCCATGACTGACCCAGAGTTTATTTTGTTTTGTTTTCCCTAAACTCTTGGGTGCCCAAATTTGTACGGGCAGTCAAGTGTTTCAGGCTTTTACAGATACACTTGGAGGAGCTTGAAGCAGGAGGCTTCAACGTTAGTTATTTAGAGTTACTTCCGCTGGATCAAATGTTATGTGTACTCTGATGATGGTATGTATATATGTACAAAACAGATTTGTATTTCAAAGCTTATGTTATATAATATATTTTATTCGTTCCGCTGTGAGGTTCATGTTTACCCTGATGTTGTGTATTCTTTTTTCTTCTATTCTAATATTTCTTTCTTTCTATTTCTCATCCTCTAACTTCTTTCTAATAATGAGTCGTATTTCTGTGCAATTTGAGTTGGACGCGTGGTGTTTTAGTCAACTCAGATAGCATGGATTTTCGGGTCGTTTCAGTTGGTATCAGAGCTTAGGTTGAGCGAATACCTAGGCTTGTGTGGCATGTGCTCATTAGAGATAGGGTCAGTAGTACCCTAGAATGAGTTGAGTGTATATATATACGAGAGAGCGTATTTGTTAATTTGATATAAAAATTGTTTTATATTGTGTTGGCTAGTCTGTGAGTGGTTTATGAATTCTGGTCGAATCGTGGGACGCCACGAAGTCGATAGGGATTTCTAAACACTTGAACAGAGAAATTCGACACAGTATTCTTTTAAAAAGGGTAAATGAAATAATTTTACCCAAAATTCTATTTTGATATAGAAAGAATAATTTTTTGAAGTTATTATATTATATGGATGTGTTGATTGTTAGGATTGTAATCCAACGAGATTATAAAATTGGAATGGTTATTCATAACCAAATAAAATTTGTATATGAATGAGATACATACAAATGGGATGAACTGGAATTAGATTCAAAATCCTGGGAAGTTGAGGAAAATATTTTTCAAAGTATATTAAAATAATATAGATTTATTTTAAAGGATTTGAGAGAAAATCATGGATTTTGAAATAATAAAGCACTGAACTCACTTCAGTAGCTGGAGAATAATTCTGATGATGATTGCAACATCATCAGTGTTCATTTCCGAGTTTCTAAGTGATGAATTGCTACCTTAGAAAAAAATTTGATGGAAATTTGTTTGAAAAAAAAAAAAAACAAGTGGTTTGAAAATTCAAATGTTTTGAATTTGAAATGAAAATAAATATATGTATATATGTATGGGATTTCAAAAAGAATTTGAAAAGAAACCCAGGGATTTGAATTCTGGAATTAAAATTTAACTTAAACAAGTTAAATGGGTCGAAGTGAATGAATTGATTAAAATCAATTTGAATTGGTTTAATAGAATATAGATTGGATATAAATGGATTGATCGTAGATCATTCGAATCAAATGTGTGAAGACCAAAAGTTTTGGTTGGAGTTAATTTATTGAATTATGAAGAAGTGGGTTTCAACATAAAGAAGTTTTGAAAAGTAATAGGTTTGTACCATTTTCCTACCTTAGCAATTTCGAGGACGAAATTATTTTAAGGGGGGAAGAATGTAACGACCCAGATTTTTCTGGTCGATTTATTTTGAATATTTAATATCGTTTTAAATATTGAGCTGATAATATAATCAATTTTTATATTGAATTATCGACATAACTATCGTAATATGAGGATCTTAAGTAATCAAATTTGAAATGGAGTCAAATTGATTTATATAAAGTTTTATTTGAATTTAAACGATAACAAATAATAATTTATTATCGAAGAATTCATTTGTTTAGATTTAAATTATATTTTATTGATTTAAAATGGTTATTTTATATTACATTCAAATAAATTGTATAATCTGTTTCGTTGAATTCAAAATAGTGAATAATGTTGGGAACATCAGTTGTTTTGCTGAAATAGTGGTTCGTGGTTTTAAATTAAAGGACCATGGGATATTTTCGAACAGAAAATAAAATCAAATTCAAATCAATGTTTATAAGGAAAAATAAAATACAGTGAAAAGAAATGCGGCCGACCTATCTCTCACCTAAAGCTACCCTAAGTAGTAAAATCACGCAGATGTTTCTTCTCGAGCAAAATTTTCTGTCTTCCCTCTTCGTCATCAGGGAAACATCAATTTAATGGCCGACTTTTTGCTCCCTACCTCGAGCAGCAATACTTGTTCCCTCCCTCTTCTATAAATATGCGCCGGCCCTTTCTTTCTTCATTTTCCTTTCTGAGAGAAATTAAATCCGATATCCTCCTCAAATCCTTCAGAAAAAAAAAAGAAGACTGAAATCAAAATCGAATGCGAGACTCCAGGGTTCGACTTCGGGGATTTTAGCATGAGTTCAACATCGAGGTGGTATTCGCGATTCAGGCACACTCAAGGTTGAAATTGAGGTGCGTTGGGGTCTGTTTGAGGATCGAGATTTGGAAAATCGAAGTCTGAAGGGTTGCGATGCCTAGGCACAGTTCGGTGGTGCTGCTGATTACGTGAAAAGGTTGATTGATGATGTGGGGAGGGCGCGCTGTTGAAATCGACGGTGAAGTCGAGGGCGATGTTGGTCACGGGATGCGGTTCGGTGGGTGTTCTGACCATCTTAAAGGGTGCGATGAGGGATTTGAGTTAGGGTTTCGGTCTGTGAATGTCTGGTGATGATCGAACTTGTAACTCGAGTGTTGAACGAAATGGTTGAAGTGGGATTAGCAGTGAAAGTGTGAAGGAAATTGGTTTGTTATAGCTGATGTCGAACTAGAGTATGGCATGGTAGTTGGCAAAAGAGGGAGATCAGATCTGTGAAGATGGAGATAAGGCTGGTATGCGAAGCAGGAAAGAAGAAGGGTTTCACAGTTGGTCGACATCAGTAAGGTATTAGTTTTTCCAAGATTTAAATTACACAGAAAAGTTATTTATTTATTTTAGAAGTTAATTTAAAATTTATAAGATGTTTAATCGATAATTAAAAATTAAATCATCATTAGGTTCAAAAACAATTTATTCGAAATGATTCGAGATGACTGGTAGCTAAGACGATATGGGAATTAATTGGATATTCGACAACTGCAATTTAGGTGAGTAAATCTCACTCACCTTTTAATTTAATTATTTTTATTTCGTTAAAAATAATTGTTGTTGCTTGTTTGGATTTTTCTGCTTGTTTTATATATATTAGTTATTTAGGCTATATATATATATATATATTGGGTTGATTGATTGGTTGGATTCCCGCAGTCTCATTAGCGGATGCCCGCAGTTTCATAGCGGATGATTACCCTATACGCCCCACGCTATGATTAGTGGATGACCTTCTATACCGCGATATTCTGCCACGAAGCAGAATGGGTATTATTTATGTGCTAACATCTGTGGATGCAGGAAAACAGGTTGGAGGAATCCAACAGGATTCCTCAAAAATATATTATCTGTTTGTTGTTTGTTTGATTTCATATATATTCATATATGATGTGTTAAAAATCAAATGATTGAAAATTGGGTGATTTGATTGTTTAAAATATCACTGGGCTTAAGTAATGAAATTTAAAATATCGTGGAAGGATATTTGAAATTTAAAAGGGGAAATTCTATTTTTAAATAGAATTTGAATTTTAAATAGAAATAAAAATATAAACTTGTTTTTGAAAATAAAACAAGTAGTTTCTTTATAAACGAAGTTTATAAATAATTCTTTTATAACGAAGTTATAAATGAAGTGACAAGAATTATCATTTGATAATTCAGAAATAGAAATACAAGCGTGAAATTGGAATTTTGAAATGACATTTCAAAACAGGATGTGAAATGAAATTTTTAAATATATAACTCAAATGAAATTTGAGTATAACATTTGAATTTTAAAAGGAGTTTAAATATTTGAATTTTAAGAGGAGATTGAATATTAGAAATTCAAATAGAAGTTCAAATAGAATTTGAATAGACGAAATTAGATTGAAAAATAGAATTTGAATTCAAGGAATTAAAATAAAATTTGAATTCAAAGGAATTCGAATAAAGAAATTCAAATAGAGATTTGAATGTAGAATTTAAAAATAGAATTTGAAATATAGAATTTCAAAGAAAATTTGAATAGAATTTGAAATATAGTATTTCAAAGAAGAATTGAAAAATGAAATTTGAATAGAAGTTTGAAATAGAAATTCAAGTATTGAATTTGAACATGGAATTGAATACAGAAATTCAAGTAGAAATTTGAATATGAGATTTCAAAATAGAATTTGAAATAAACTTTGAAAATAGGATTTCAAAGTAGAATTGGAAATAGAATTTCAAATAGGATTTCAAAATAGGAAATCCAAATGGTTTTGAAATGGAATTTGAATTCAAGGGAATTCAAATGGATTTGAGTGAAGAAATTCAAATGGCGTTAATAATGAGTTTGAATATTAGAATTCAAATGGGATTGGAGATGAATTTGAATATTAGAATTCAAATGGAAAAGGAAAATGGAATTTTAATATAAGAGATTCAAATTGAATTCAAATAGGATTTGATCTATGGGATTTGAATATAAAATTCAAATGGGTTTTAAACTATGGAATTTTGCTAATAGAATTTAAAAGGAGTTTGAATATTCGAATTTCAATAGAATTCAAATATAGGAATTGGAATATAGAAGTTCCAATGGAATTTAAATATAGAGTTTGAATAAAAGAATTCAAATGAATTCGAACATAGAATTTGAATATGGAATTGAAATAGAAAATTCAAATATTGAATTTGAATATCAAATAGAAAAGGAATTGGAATTTGAATTTAGAATTCAAATAAAAGTGAGATTTGAATTTGAATCAAGGAATTCAAATAGAGTTAAATGGAGTTGAATTCATTTTAAAGAAGTTTAGAAGTTTAAAAGTTTATATATATAAATATAATTAAAACGAACTCGCCACAGCGCTGCAGCTCGTAAATTGGCGATTCGAACTTCAATCGAATATACAGGACTCAATTGAAGTCGAAATTCTTTGAAACAAGAAACGTCAGGACCGGTGTGATAATAGTATTCTAATGAAAGAGAAAAATCTGAATTTCGTCGTATAGATTTTGAGTTATGTCAAAATCAAATTTTCAGAAAAGCAGCGCCAGAACCATTATAAAACCATAACGGTTTATTTAATGATATTAAAGGATTTTAAGCAAATAAAAATCGAAATTTCTATTTAGAAAAATCCAGATTTGAGTTATAAAATATATGTGAACTCCAGTGGAGTAATGGGTTGATTTTTGAAAACAGAAATCAGATTTTTGATTTATTGAATGGAGTTAACTAATTCGAATAGAAATTAGTTAATGAGATTTCGAATTAATATTGGGCTTTGAATAAGCGAATTCGATTTGAAAATTTATATTCGAAATCAAACAGGAAACTAGGATTGAAGTTGAAATTCAATTTGGTTGTGAGCAAGTTAAACATTTTATTTGAGCATGTTATGTTCAACAAAAAGTGAAATAGGCAAAAGGGCCAATTTAAAGAATAAATGGGCGAAACTGAATTCAAGCGATTAGATGGTATTGAATTGAATTGCAAACAGGTGAATATGTGTTAAGCAGGTTTGGGATGAAGTATATGAAGTTATAAATGTAGTGCTCGACAAAAAGGTACATGTTTAATTCGTATATGAGATTTTATGCGCCGTATCGGCAAGCCGCTTGGCTTTTCCTTTTTCTTTTTGATTGAGGAAGATACCGGGAAGCTATTTGAAATTTCCCGATGCTCCCGATACAGGGGAGGTTATGGCGAAATTTTCCGGAAATTTAAGGAGTTAGAATATTTTTAAGATATTTTGATAATTAGAGATCATTATATCGACATATTGAATTCGATAGTAAAGTGAATATAAAAATTGAATGTTGTAAACAAAAAGGAATAGAGATAAGTGATTGGAATTGTTTCCAATTGCAATTAGAGATTTTTCTAATATACAGAAAATAAAAGAAGTTGATATTTGGAAACGTTTTCCAAATGGCATAAGAGGCCGAGATGATTATTGAAAATATTTGGTTAACAAATATTGATAGAGAAAATAGAGAAGTGGTTTAATTAATGAATATTAATTAAAGAGCCCAGTGATTTGTTTGATATGTTTGGATGAACACTTGTTTTTATTCGATAGTTAAATCACAGACTATCGAAGTTTTTGACCATCGTTGTCAATATGGAGAGACCGGTTGGATTATTATCCGAAGAACCACTCCGTATTGGCATAAGCGTTGCGAACCAAGTATGCTGAATATATTGAAGACGGAGTAAAGTGCAAGGGCTTTTCTAGTAATAGAAATAGTGCCTTCGGTTTCGTTCAGTCCCAGAACGAACGTAAATGGACGAATGTCTGACAGGGTATTTCCAAAGATCAAATGGGTTGGTCTGTATGAATATATATATGGTTGCAACGGATTTATCCCTTAGCATAATATCCAGAATATTTGTGCAAATCAATTAGTGATTAACGGATCTGACAATGTGGCATTCAAAGTGATTGTGCTATCAAGGAATGGTAAGTATGCGTAGCCTCAGGCCTCAACAACCGGGAAAGGACAAAAATCGGGCAGGAAACATGGCTATGTGGGTCGCACCCATTAGGGTGTATAATCACCTATCTAGAGAAAATTCCTTTTGTTTCTAAATCTATCGATTCTGCCCATTCGGGAAACGGTGGTTTGAGTCCAACCGTTGGTGATATACATTCGATACACTCAAGCGAAATGAGTGGTCGGTCATGTGTGGTCCGGGTTGCAAGATGTTCTTGTTGAACCCAGGTGTATTCGCCTCTAGAGATACATCATCGGAAGGTGGTTCCATACCTTGTCATGTTGGAAATCCAATCTCCAATAAGCGCCATGCGGTTTTTGATTTTATACTATATATGTGGAGCGTGAGATGCAAGCGTTCTGCTATTTGGTTATTTACTTGATGTAGACATTATTATAATATCACTGGATTTGATATCAAAGTGTTTGGGTTATAGTAAGGTAAAAACCGTCCGTGTTTATGTGTGGGCTGGTCTTACTATTATCTTTTCTTTCGGAAAGGATTTTGAAAGTTAAACAAGTGGTTGGAGTTTACTCACACCAGTCCCATGACTGACCCAGAGTTTATTTTGTTTTGTTTTCCCTAAACTCTTGGGTGCCCAAATTTGTACGGGCAGTCAAGTGTTTCAGGCTTTTACAGATACACTTGGAGGAGCTTGAAGCAGGAGGCTTCAACGTTAGTTATTTAGAGTTACTTCCGCTGGATCAAATGTTATGTGTACTCTGATGATGGTATGTATATATGTACAAAACAGATTTGTATTTCAAAGCTTATGTTATATAATATATTTTATTCGTTCCGCTGTGAGGTTCATGTTTACCCTGATGTTGTGTATTCTTTTTTCTTCTATTCTAATATTTCTTTCTTTCTATTTCTCATCCTCTAACTTCTTTCTAATAATGAGTCGTATTTCTGTGCAATTTGAGTTGGACGCGTGGTGTTTTTAGTCAACTCAGATAGCATGGATTTTCGGGTCGTTTCAGGTTTGTTAAGCAGCAGTGATCATAAGCTCCAATTCCACTATGTACTTCCCCTGGAATGGAAAAATTACAAAAGAGGGGAACCAGACAGTGTTGATATTTGTAAGTTTGACAGTTAATCTGAAAATGAACAGTCGTAAATAAAAAATAGATTTCCTACCTAGTTATGTTGAACTGACTTCAAACTGGATGTCAAGGAGCTTATTTATATATAGAACTTGGCTGAAGAAAACAAAGGAAATCATTTTACAGACTAAAAAATGAGTGAAAAACGTATATGTTCAATAAAATAGTGAACGCTAATATGTCAAATTCAAATATATTAACATCATTAAGTTATATTAGGACAATATATTCCCCTGAACATGTAAGATTCCCAGAAAATGAAATATTCAAATCAAGTATCACAGGAAAAGTGACGGAGTAAGGAGAGCAGATTAATGTAGACTAATGCATAACTGACATGGTAGTGAGAACAAAAAAGCTATTGTTTTCTATTAATGTTTGCCGCAATGGTTGACAATGTTTACCAATCTGTAGAATCAAAAAAAATCTCTTTCCTATCCTATTAAATAGAAAACAGTCTAAAAAAAGAAAACATGTAACATTGCACTTTAATATAATACTAATTTTTGTAATATATATATGAATGTTGTGAATATGCTTTTATTAGTTCTCTGTTTAGTCCCACATCATGGGAAAAAGTTAAACATCAGCTCCAAAACCTATATATAAAGGAGCCAATGTAATAGAAAGAAATACACATCTGAATGAATAGAAATGTTCTCTCTCTTATTTCTTCTGTTCTGTGTTCGTTTTATAACACGTTATCAGCACGAAACTCTATTAGAGCTATTGTTTGAAATATTCTAGATCTATATTTATGGATCCATCATGTAAGTTATTTTTTTATGTTTTGAAATCATATAGATCTACATATATGAACTTGTTGTATCTTCTACTTAGATGTGATCCATACTTCTAGATCTCTTTTCTTTTCCAGTTTTTGTAGATCTCGATTCTATTTTAGTGGATCTAACTTTTTAGATCTAATTATCTGTTCTGATCCTAAATATGTGTAGATATATTCTTTCAATTCTTTGCGGATCTAATTTTGAGTTTGCAAATCCAAATGGAGATTTGATTATATATGTATTGTTTACATTACTGATGATGTAGAGGTAGATCTAGTTTTATCCTTTCCGATCTACTATTATTCTTCGTATGTGATTCTTTTGGATAGACTAAAGACAAAATATCTCTTGAAAAAAAAATGATTTTTTTTAAATGTATATTCAACAGAATTATGGGTATAAAATATAATGGTATAGCATTTAAATTCAAGAGCAATATTTATTTATCACTGGAAGTGAGATTGAAAACTCATGATGTAAACCAATTAGGAACCTGAAGTTCATATGTAAATGACCTGAAGTTCATATGACAT
This sequence comes from Allium sativum, assembly GCA_030737875.1. Taxonomy (NCBI): domain Eukaryota; kingdom Viridiplantae; phylum Streptophyta; class Magnoliopsida; order Asparagales; family Amaryllidaceae; genus Allium; species Allium sativum. Next base: position 775,645,057 of record CM060912.1, read on the forward strand.
GAAGTTCATATACAATTTTTTTTAATAAGGAACCTGAAGTTCATATGCAAGTAAGGAACCTGAAGTTCATATGTAAATGAGGAACCTGAAGTTCATATGCAAATAAAGAACCTGAAGTTCATATGCAAATGAGAAAGATGAAACAAAAGCCCGAAGCTTTCTTAAAATTGTGACATAAAAAAATTGTACTTCCAGAAGAAGTTAAAAGAGACACACACATTATAATATGTGACAAAAACATTAGATTCAATAGAAAATCTCTAAACATGTTTCATTTAACTGACATCTTTCATGTACAGTTTATATTAATCGAATATCCTGAAGATATAGTATACATGTTAATCTCTTGAAGAGATGTTTTAGAGATTTAATTTTATATAGCAAATCCAACATCCTAGAAGAGATGTTAGAATTTTTTTGTTGCACTGCAATTACATATGTAAAAGATATGTTCCCTGAAGGAATATCATACACTCCAGAAGTAGTGATTTCTTTTCTCCGTTGAATCTTATTTTTATTTAATACACCTGATTTTGTTAATGCATTTAAGGTTTGAATGTATATTGATATGACATTTCAATAGTTTGTATATATTTATCTCTGGAAGAGATAAGTTCATCCCAGAAGTGGTGATAACAAAATATCTTTAGAGGATATTTGTATATTTAGAAATGGTAAAATATCTCTAGAAGAGATCTGTTTATTTGAAAATAATTAAATGTCTCCAGAAGAGATTTCTACAATTAAAGGCGATAAATATTTGTAAAAAAAAAGGTATTAAAACTGCATAAATGGTGTTTATGCAGTATCCCAGAAGCGATATTATATTCTGATATGTCTATAAAAGAATTTGCATTGAAATATTTTCAAATATCAAAGATGATGATGCAAATTTATTGACTAAAGAAAATATGCATCTCGAAGATCATACTAAGTTAAGATCTAAATATTATCTTCATTTTGCACACCGGAAGTGAATGCAAAAGTAATTTTTGTTATAAAAATGGAAAACTTAGAACCTGCAGTTTCTATGATGGTAAGAAGTAATTTTGATATAAAAAAAGATCTATATATGGACAGTATAATTTGAAACATGTAATTTTTATATGTATAGATCTGCAAGTTTTTCGAATCATTCATATTAAAGAATGTAAAATCTCGGTTCTATAATTATGCATTTCTACTCAATTCTGGATCAGATATTATGCATATATATGATATTTTAGAAAATATGATTATTGGGAATGCAGTACAATTATTAGTTGTTTATTTCAGTTTTGATCAATACTGTAGCTAGATCCAAATTTTGTTATGTTGTTTAGAGTAAAATTTATTTACTTGATTCATATATTTAGACTGTATAATGGTTATTTCCGTTATTTTTATAATAAATGCATTAAATGTATTGTTATGGTAATACATATTGTATTACCATTTATTATAAATGTATTAAAAGCATTGGCTATTGTAAGTTAAATGATGTACATTTGTGTTTGGAATAAGAATAGACATATGTATTATTATTCGATGTATTTAGCTAGTAATAACTAATGTTATGGAAGAAAGGATAGAACCACAACCTGAAGTTGTGCAAAGAAAATATTTATACTGGAAATTGTATAACTCAAAGTCTTGGACCTGAAGTCTTGAATTATATATATATATATATGTATATGTATTATATAAACATTTTTGATAAAGTATACAAGTTTGAAATCTTGTCAATGAGCAAGAATGTAAAAGCTTCTAAAATAGAAGTATGTTAAAAGATTGAGAACCAGAAGTTCATCATAATTTTATAAAATTGATATGCATTGTATGTGTATATATATGCATAGGAACTCGAAGTTCCTCAATCAATGAATTTGAAATACTTGATAATTCAAAAGCCCGAAGCTTTATTGAAACAATGTGAAATAATAACATTAATAAAGTTGATATCCAAAGATTTCACAATTTTCAAAATGAGTTGTATCTTGCTAATATATTTATATTTACATATTGTATTGAAGAATAAATTTTAACAACTCGAAGTCGTTATATATTTTATTTGAACCAGAAGTTCAACACAGTGGAACCAGAAGTTCAATACAGTGGAACCAGAAGTTCAATACAGTGGAATCATAAGTTCAATATAGTGGAACCAGCAGTTCAATACAGTTGAACCAGAAGTTAATGTAGTTTAACAAACTTGAAATTGTTTATATATTATTTGAACCAGAAGTTCAATATGGATTAATAACTCGAAGTTGTTCATATATTTCATTTGAACCAGAAGTTCAATACAGTTCCAAATCAGATATTTTGGATACTATGAAACGATCTTTAAGATTCACTTTGACATTGCTTGATAAGCAAAAATTAATGACTGGAACATTATAAACAATTTGTTCTAAAATCAATAACTTGAATGAGAGAGAATATGCAAATCAATTACGTATGTAATACGTGGACGCACGTATGTACATATATATATGTGAAAATTTTATTAATAACCTGAAGTTGTAATGAGCTCATATTATAAATTATGCATATATTATTTTTATATTTCAGAAAGTCGAATGACATCAGTATTGAGTGACTTGAAGTCATGTGCATATTCAAATGATAGAAAATTCCTCCAAGTCATCAGATCAATGAAAGGGAATAAGCAATGTAATATGAATGCATCTTATCAACTAATAATAACATTATCCTCCTATAATTGAAATACATCTAATGTATTTGCTAGCTATGATGCTATAATGGATCAAAAATGAATCCAAAGTAGGTTTATTATTTAAAGTGACAATGTTTGTCAACATTGAGGGGGAGGATAAATGAATCATCGATGTTAAATATTTTCTAACATATAGAATTATGCAAAGTATTAAGTAACTTGCATAAATTATCAATTATGTCCCCAATAGACTTTCTCCAATATACATTTGAATCCACGAAGGATCAAAAGGTGTAAATCACAACTGAAAATGTGGTATAAAAGTCAGTTCAAAATATTTTTGGAGTAAGTCACAAAGATGCAAAATAAAGGAGGTGAGTGTTCCTGAAAAAACACAAAAGGTGCTTTGAAAGAAACCCATGACATGATTGTCAAAATAACCCCAGAAGTGGTTTAGGTACCTAAAGCATGATAAGTTTTGAGATGTCAATAAATTATGTATAGAACTGACAAGAAATAATCATCGATGATAAATTAATAAATAATAAGCGCTTATATCTATAAATGGATTAAAAATCTCATATTAGAGAGAAACATGATTGGCCATCATGAAATTCTCCTAAATAAGATATATGGACCTGTAGTCCATAAGATATGAACCTGTAGTTCATAAGATAAAAATAGAAATATATATATAATAACTGAAGCACCATAGAGTGTCAACAACATATTAATGCCATGAGCATTGTATTTTCAGAGATAACTGAATTGATTAAAGTGGTAAAAGTGTTTAAAACACTTATAATACCCTGAAGGTATAAACAATGAAAGTATACAAATTGCAGAAGAATTTAAATAACTTTGGTAGTGATAAAGAGAAAGAAATGTAGATTACAACATTCTTTTAAGTATTGTTGTGATGAAAATCTTGAAATAATTCATGATGAGTAGTTCACTTCCTTCTTTCAAGAATTGTTGCAATAAAACTCTTAATATTCATTGAAGTGGTAGTTGCGATATGCAAAACTTATTATAATATATAAGTTCCTGAAGAACATAAATAACATTTGTTATTATAAAGAATACCAAGAACATAGATGATAGATTGCAACATTCTTCTAAGTATTGTTGTAATGAAAATCTTGATATACTTCAAGATGAGTAGATTACTTCCTGCTTAGTAATGAAAGTTGTCTTATTCATCAAATATGTATTGCAACATGCAAGTTCGATTGAAACAGAAAATTATAAGCACCTGAAGTGTATTCATAAATGAATATTAGTATCATACAAATCACAAAAGGGAGGCATTTTAAATAAGAAAGCATGCCTGAAGCATGAAAATGCACGTGAAATTTTAAAAGAAGAAAAAACTCCATTAAGATATATTTGTAAGCAATTTGAGTTACTGAAAGAAGAATACGAATTCAGAGGAAATTTGAAATCAGGGGGAGCATCCATAAGTATGATATAATGCACTTTTTTCCTTAACTAAGTTTTTCCCCATTGGGTTTACTTAGTAAGGTTTTAATGAGGCATGGGTCATGATCCAGAAGTATCAACCCAAAAGTAACATACAAAAATAAGTTATAATGTACTCTTTTTCCTTATTTAAGATTTTTCCCACTGGGTTTTCTTAATAAGGTTTTAATAAGGCATAACATTGATCCAGAAGTATCATGCTACTTTTGACGTAGTAAATATAACATTCTATGTTGTACTCTTTTTCCTTCACTAAGATTTTTCTCATCGGGTTTTTCTTAGTAAGGTTTTGACGAGGCAACATTTTGATCCAGAAGTATCAAACATCTTTTGATGCAGTAGTCTATTATTTATGAAGAAGACAAGGCAATTTGCATGGCTCAGATTCAAGTGAATTATATCAAGGGTGATAGGATGGAGCACATTTCTTCTAAATTTCCCTTCACACATGAATGAAATGATAAAAAGAAAGAGGAGAAACAAATTCAGTTCAAGAAAAGTGGGTAGATCTATTTTCAAAGGAAATTTCTAAATCAACATTCCAGAAGATGATGTACAAAATTGGCATGCGTTGACTACATCAATAGACTAATTGAATAATGAGTTATAAATAAGGGGAGCATATAAAAGTATGCTATAATGTACTCTTTTCCTTCACTAATACTTTTCCCATTGGGTTTTTGTTAGTAAGGTTTTTAATGAGACATTATCTTGATCCTGAAGTATCAACCCTTACTGTAACATTGTAAAACATGTTACCTAAAGATGAAATGAATTTGCACTCTTTTCCTTGTTTTTGATTTTTCCCACGGGGTTTTTCATAAAAAGGTTTTAATGAGGCATTGTTTTGATCCTGAAGAATCAAACTCTTTTAAGGAATATCATTTTAATATGATATTCATAATGTCAGATGTTGTACTCTTTTTCTCGATCAAGGTTTTTCCCATAAGGTTTTCCTGATAGAGTTTTGAAGGCAACATACAATAGTTGTATCGACTGAACGAATAATTATAAGGGGGAGCAATCATCATATATGTTTTAAAAGGGACAACTTCAAGTTAGCAGAGAATTCAAGATTTTGAAGACGCATATTCAAGGGGGAGTGTTGTAATATATATATGAATGTTGTGAATATGCTTTTATTAGTTCTCTGTTTAGTCCCACATCATGGGAAAAAGTTAAACATCAGCTCCAAAACCTATATATGAAGGAGCCAATGTAATAGAAAGAAATACACATCTGAATGAATAGAAATGTTCTCCCTCTCTTATTTCTTCTGTTCTGTGTTCGTTTTATAACACTAATCTATTAATTAGAAAATAGTTTTATAAAAAAGAAAGATTTTAATTTAACACCTAGGCCACTAATTTAATACCTAGGCCATTAATTGTCATATACCCAACCAATCAGGAACATGGAACATGGGATTTAATACCTAAAGAAAACATCTAGGGAACATGGAACATGGGATTTAATACCTAGAGAAAACATGTAACATGGGATTTAATACCTAGGCCACTAATTTAACACCTAGGGAACATGGAACATGGGATTTAATACCTAGAGAAAACATGTAACATTGCACTTTAATGCATTTTTTTTCCAAAAACTGTCACTTTTTGAAAAATTATAAGTTACTCAATTTAGTTCAAACCAATTCCATTCCATAGAGCACTTCGATACAATCGCAATGAAAAAACCGCGTCTAAAACGGATCTCATTAGCATAAATTATTAGTTTTTAAAATTTATAAAAATCTAAATTAATTAATTAAAATTAATAAATCACGTTTAACAGCTCAAATTTCAGCTTTAGGGGACAACGCGTCGTGCCCCAACAGCTCAAATTTGAGCCGTTGGGGAGATAGTCCATAATGGACCATTATCAAACGAACGCGTCCGACGCATTGGACGCGTCCGTTTGATAACTGGCCCGTTATGGACCAAAGAACATACCCTTAATTTCACAGATTTTTAATAGTCAAATCAATTCAAGTGACGGCAATAGCATACAACCTGGACTAAAGTTAACTATTGCATTCGGTTAAGGCATCAAGTGGGTAATATTGCAGAAGAAGAATTTAAAAATATTGAAGTAAACAATACCATAAGAGATAGTGTTAACTATGTCGTTTTGTTAGAGTGATAACTGTCCAAATTTTTTGCGTTACCTACTGTACATCCTAAAGAAAAAGAAAAAAAGTTTTACGAATTATGTCAATGTATGCACATATAAACAACGCAAAGTAGATGGCAGTTAATCTGGTGTGCATGGCATACCTTAGGTAAGTTGTTACGACTATAATTAGGAGAAGAAGAAGAGTAGCTGAAATATTTCTTTTCTATCCCATTTCTACCCAAACAAAGGTACATACATAGCTGAAAAGTATAACAAACTTTAACACGTGGCTTACTTTAGGCGCCCAAAACAAATAACAAAATTGAAAAAGTAACATGGCTGCAGGTTTAAACTAATTTATGCCACCATTTGATATCACTAATCCAATAATGGGCCATGCATTGATTAGTAATCAGGCTGCTTTTATGTGTTGATGGGTAAAATTATGTGTATCATTATCGATGCCTTGAAATTGACTTTGTCCTCAAGGTCATGAGTTGATGCAAACCATCGCTCAAATTTAATTTCACTGCCCGGATGAAAGATGAGCGGTTTACTTTCACATTTCAATTTAGTCGTTGTAGCAGAGCCCTTGAACACATCAGCCCCTTTCAGCTTCGTCTTGATCATTCCAACAAACGGTTTGTGTGCCTTACCACACACAGAGTTTCTTTTCTCCCAACTTTCATCCAATCCCTCGACAATGAATAACCAAGGCTTGAGATTAAACAATGGCCATTTATGTGTAATAATTCCGGCATACTTCCGAGAAGGTTCTGAAGTAACAATTGTCACAACAGTCTTCTGATTTAGCAGCTCAAATGTATCCAGATTTGATGGTTGCGAGATGCATTCCAAACCGCCATTAAGTACAAATCTGGTATTATTCAAGGCAGAATGCGGATTTAAGGGAAAGGAGGTGTTGCCACTGGTGGTGGTATAGGTTGAAGTGTTGAGGTCTTAGGCAAGGGAGGAGCTGTTGCCGTGCCGTAGTACTCGCGATAGTAGGAGGCATCAAAATTGGAGGACTCGATGATAGAGAAAGAGGTAGGGGTAATGTGATTTGAACGCCAATTTTATGGCTGAGCTCAGCCATGGATTTACTGAGGTTTTGAAGGTTTTTTTTAATGTCGAGAATGTCGGCATGGTGAGTTTTGAGCATGCAGCTGTGGCGTGTTTGGATGGCTTGGATGTTGGTGAATGCTTCTTGGTAGTTGGCGAGCTGCTGGAAAACTGCATCAACTTTGTGCATATTGACAATAGTGTTTTGGACTTATTGGGAGGAAGGAAGGATGAGTTCTCAGTGAGGAGATTTAAGGAAGAAGTTTAGCGAGAGAGGAGGGGGAGATCAATCGGTGAAAGCACCAGTTTGTTATGACTATAGCAGGTTGTAGACAAGAAGGAAGTAGAAAGGCTCACGGAGAAGAAGACATGGATGAGGAAAGGAGAAACAAGACGAGAGAAAACTGCAAAATACTAATTCTTCCTATCATTTCCATACCACTTGCCCTTCATAAATAGATGGGCTATTACAATAAAGTGGTTACTACTGTACCACTTGGCAATACATGATTGGAAATTCAAAAGGTGGTAACAACCTTGTAATAAACTAACTAATTACTAGATCTAAATAACAAATTGGCAATTGCTAAAATAACAGACTTATTTGTTTACGAGTGCACCCCACGTCCATTTGGTGAAAACATATTCTCTGTGGCACTTTATTGTGTAATGCTATGCGTATCATTACCGACGCCTTGAAATTGACCTTGTCCACAAGGTCATAAGTTGCCGCAAATAATCACTTAAACTTAATTTGTCCGCCCGGATCAAATATGAAAATTTTCCTTTCATAGCTTGGTATGTACATTTCAACAAACACGATCCGTGCATCAGTAAATTCCTTCTCATTTGGCCATGTCGAATTTATTGTTGGTCCAACACACAAAATCTCAAAAATTTCCATTAACTCTCCATTGTTAATAATCAGGAGGTGCAATTTCTTCATGACTGCCATATTTTGAATTTTGGTGGCAACATAACTAGTTTTTGCATCCTTATACTCCATTGATTTGTTTAAAACAAAACCACATTCTGAAAAGTTAACATTATTTGCCATCAAAAAAATCCAAATCATTTGGATGAATCAGAAACCCGTCAGGTTTATAATCTCTTTCAATCATTTCTACAAGTACTTTGTAAGCATCGATCATCTTTCCTTCTTTGCAATAACCATTCAATAAAGTTAGGCAGCTAATATAATGAAAATTTGTGTCATTCATATCAGCAAATGGATGACCATTAAAACAACCTGGCCTTACACATGATGTAGCAATATGTACATCTTTTGATGCACTATAGATAGGAATTAAAGTGGTAGCATTAATAACTTGTTCACTCAATGGGGCAATATGAGTAGAAATGTGTGAAGAATCATTTCAAAATTTACTTACTTCCTCGTACATAATTTTTGAGACTGGATTCGCAAAAACTGCATCAACAATCTCTGGTACTGATTTAGTCCTCCTTTTAGATATTTTAATGGGTTTGGAAACAATTGTTTGCTTTGCCAGCTCATCCAAATCCATCACAACTTGTGCCAAATCATCGATAACTGAATCGTGGTCTTTAGAGAATTCTTTTGTGAGATTAATAACAGTGCCCCAGTTATGGAATGGAAGCTATTGCAACATAAGTACATCCGAAAATAAAATAGGTATATGGTTGGTATATGTATTTGAAGTGCTAAAACAAAGCTTCTTAACTCAATATTTTTGGATCTGAACACTTTGATTAGGACGTCCAATTCAATCATTTGTAGGGTTCTGACTGATTTTTCTAGATCTGAAATGAGAGCTAATATTACTTTAGCTGGTTATCGGTATGAAAGTGAAGTATACAGCAAGGAGAATGAAGAATTGAAGTGAAGAAAAGAGAAGTCAGAAGAGAAATCAGATAAGAACGAAAGGAGTTGAGAGCAAGACAAGTGAAATTTTAGAGAGGGAGGAGTATGCAGTAAAGAGATTTGAGGGAGAAGAGATCTGAAGTAGTTTAGTATCATAAGTGGCTACAACATCTTATGACTTCAAGATATATTTTTGTTGTGTAAGGCTGCCTCTAGAGAAGTATGCGTAATTTAAGGTGTCAATGATGGGACATTGTTAAAATATGGTAACTACTATAAAACTGGTTCAACTTCTAACCCCAATCGATGTTTAAGCTTCTTTTGTAGGCATTGCCATACCGTATGGTCTAAAATGGTAAAAGATGAGAAACTCTCTGTTAGATCGAAATTTGGACCTAACACCCAAATTGTTATGAACTATAGAGAATTCTAAATGAGGAACAAGGAAAAAGAAAATAACACTCAGAATTTATAGTGGTTCGGCGTTAACGAGCCTACGTCCACTTTATATCTTATTGATTATGCTTTAAAACCTAGTACAACAGTGATTTCTCTCAATGTTTCAGTGGTTTGACAACAATGGCGGACTCAGTGTTCACTATTGCTAAAAAGCTCCCGAAAAATGCCAAGCTCTGGGCTATTTATAGCCGATTTTGTCAGGCGGATCGCAGACACGTGGCACGAATCCCGAGATTTTCGGATCGCATCGCCACCATTGAAGAAACAGTCAAACTAGCCGTTGTGAACAGGTGTCGTCAGATCCGTGCGATTCGGATCGCTGAAGACCAGCTCGTGGTTGAACGGGTCAGGAGGTTCGGTTCGTTACAAGGGATCGGATCGCCTGAAGGTGACGTTCGTCGACGAGATGGGAGCGATCCGTTCATGGGCGAGTCGATAGAGCGCGATCCATTCCTGGGCGAGACGATGGCGTGCGATCCATTCTTCCACTTTCTTGGGGTACTTGGTTTCCTGATTCCCTTTCATGAATGATCCTGGATGGCTTGGTCAAAAAGCGAGCCAACATTTTGCCCCCTCGAAGTATGTTTTATTGATGATGAAACATGCTTCGAAGATGCTTATTGACTCTCTCCTGAAGGGATGCAAGTTTACAGTCGCATTGGTTCAAATTGACACATAGATGAATCGGATCGCCATAGGACCACACGGTCCGACTTGGTCATCTGCTCGTCGCGTGCTGAATTCCTAGGGTCCTGTGCGATACGGGGCGCATCTTCCTTCGAGTCGTATCGGACTCTGAATTTTGTGGGCCATCATTTCAAAGCGGTCCGTGGGCTTCTTTGTGATTTCATCTCTGGATCGTGGCCTGTGGGGCGCTTCGTGGACCGAATAAGACAAAGGAGGGGAGGCAAACGGTCACCTTCTTTGCCTATATAAGCCGACGCTCCCCTCTTCATTTTCCTTCTTTCTCCTCTCTGCTGAATCGTCTCGCGCGAGCTATCGAACAACGAATCCAACCCTTTAAAACTTTCGAAAATCCAAGAATTCTCTCAGTTTTTAGAAAGGTAACTTTATAGAAAGCACTCTCATACTACTTTCCTGAATTTCTACGGCTGATTCCAGAGAGAAACAATAGAAATCCGCTACTTTCCGAAAAAATCACCAAGTCGCCATGGCCATTGAACGTGGAGCTCAGAACTTGAGGATGGGAAGGAGATGAGGAAAAAGAAGGATGCAGAAGGAGAAGGAAGGCCGACTCGGATCGTGGTCAATGATTGAGGACGGAAGCAAGTGGCGAGACGAAAGATTGAGAAGGCAACCAAGGGTCATACCACGGTAGTCGCAACGGTTCGTGAGGGAGCCTTCCCTTCGCCCGGCGATTCGATGAGGGGCAAACTCTCTGCTCTACGATCCGGAAAGGGGCGATCCCTCTGCCATGCGAGTCGAAGGGGGGGGCGATCCCTCTGTTCCAGGATCATTCATAAAAGGAAATCAGGAAACCAAGTCCCCCAAGAAAGTGGAAGAATGGATCGCACGCCATCGTCTCGCCCAAGAATGGATCGCACGCCATCGACTCGCCCAAGAATGGATCGCGCTTTATCGACTCGCCCAAGAACGGATCGTTCCCATCTCGTCGACGAGCGTCACCTCCAGGCGATCCGATCCCTTGTAACGAACCGAATCCCCTGACCCGTTCAACCACGAGCTGGTCTTCAGCGATCCGAATCGCACGGATCTGACGACACCTGTTCACAACGGCTAGTTTGACTGTTTCTTCAATGGTGGCGATGCGATCCGAAAATCTCGGGATACGTGCCACGTGTCCGCGATCCGTCCGACAAAATCAGCTATAAATAGCCCAGAGCTTGGCATTTTTCGGGAGCTTTTTGGCAATAGTGAATACTGAGTCCGCCATTGTTGTCAAACCATTGAAATATTGAGAGAAATAACTGTTGTACTAGCTTTTAAAGCATAATCAATAAGATATAAAGTGGACGTAGGCTCGTTAACGCCGAACCACTATAAATTCCGAGTGTTATCTTCTTTTTCCTTGTTCTTCACTTAGAATTCTCTACAGTTCATAACAATTTGGGTGTTAGGTCCAAATTTCGATCTAACATTTTTGGTGATCGAAATTTGGACCTAACACCCAAATTGTTATGAACTATAGAGAATTCTAAATGAGGAACAAGGAAAAAGAAAATAACACTCAGAATTTATAGTGGTTCGGCGTTAACGAGCCTACGTCCACTTTATATCTTATTGATTATGTTTTAAAAGCTAGTACAATAGTGATTTCTCTCAATGTTTCAGTGGTTTGACAACAATGGCGGACTCAGTGTTCACTATTGCTAAAAAGCTCCCGAAAAATGCCAAGCTCTGGGCTATTTATAGCCGATTTTGTCAGGCGGATCGCAGACACGTGGCACGAATCCCGAGATTTTCGGATCGCATCGCCACCATTGAAGAAACAGTCAAACTAGCCGTTGTGAACAGGTGTCGTCAGATCCGTGTGATTCGGATCGCTGAAGACCAGCTCGTGGTTGAACGGGTCAGGAGGTTCGGTTCGTTACAAGGGATCAGATCGCCTGAAGGTGACGTTCGTCGACGAGATGGGAGCGATCCGTTCCTGGGCGAGTCGATAGAGCGCGATCCATTCCTGGGCGAGACGATGGCGTGCGATCCATTCTTCCACTTTCTTGGGGTACTTGGTTTCCTGATTCCCTTTCATGAATGATCCTGGATGGCTTGGTCAAAAAGCGAGCCAACATTTTGCCCCCTCGAAGTATGTTTTATTGATGATGAAACATGCTTCGAAGATGCTTATTGACTCTCTCCTGAAGGGATGCAAGTTTACAGTCGCATTGGTTCAAATTGACACATAGATGAATCGGATCGCCATAGGACCACACGGTCCGACTTGGTCATCTGCTCGTCGCGTGCTGAATTCCTAGGGTCCTGTGCGATACGGGGCGCATCTTCCTTCGAGTCGTATCGGACTCTGAATTTTGTGGGCCATCATTTCAAAGCGGTCCGTGGGCTTCTTTGTGATTTCATCTCTGGATCGTGGCCTGTGGGGCGCTTCGTGGACCGAATAAGACAAAGGAGGGGAGGCAAACGGTCACCTTCTTTGCCTATATAAGCCGACGCTCCCCTCTTCATTTTCCTTCTTTCTCCTCTCTGCTGAATCGTCTCGCGCGAGCTATCGAACAACGAATCCAACCCTTTAAAACTTTCGAAAATCCAAGAATTCTCTCAGTTTTTAGAAAGGTAACTTTATAGAAAGCACTCTCATACTACTTTCCTGAATTTCTACGGCTGATTCCAGAGAGAAACAATAGAAATCCGCTACTTTCCGAAAAAATCACCAAGTCGCCATGGCCATTGAACGTGGAGCTCAGAACTTGAGGATGGGAAGGAGATGAGGAAAAAGAAGGATGCAGAAGGAGAAGGAAGGCCGACTCGGATCGTGGTCAATGATTGAGGACGGAAGCAAGTGGCGAGACGAAAGATTGAGAGGGCAACCAAGGGTCGTACCACGGTAGTCGCAACGGTTCGTGAGGGAGCCTTCCCTTCGCCCGGCGATTCGATGAGGGGAAAACTCTCTGCTCTACGATCCGGAAAGGGGCGATCCCTCTGCCATGCGAGTCGAAGGGCGGGCGATCCCCCTGCCGTGCGAGTCGAAGGGGGCGATCCCTCTGTTATGCGATCCGTCCCACGGCTGGTGATACGAAGGAATTTCAGTCTTTAATCAGCGCCTTGTCGCTACAAAACTCTGGACAGTTAGGATAGAGCCTTGACGTTGATCTCTCTGGACTAAATGACTTCATGATTTGACTGCATATGACGACTAACGACCTTTAATAACCTCGACTGCTTTCATGTTTTATTATCGTTTTTAATAATGCGCACCCACAAGCACACACAGCAGCACTTGCACACACGGGGGACGGGTAATGTTGATCTTATCGTTCATATTTTCTCGTCCTAGCAGCAATGTCGAACGACCACTCTTCCTCAAGATCTGTAGCCGAAACGGAATCCGAGACTCCTAAACAGCATAATCCTCGAATTTCTCCAATCAATCCAGAAGGTGAAGACTCTGGGTCTGAGTATGAGGCCACAGAATCAGATCCGACAGAAAGCACGTCATCCAGCAACAACTCCGAGTCTGACGAGCGAGCTCCGGATGAAATTCCAGGCGCAGTCGGGATAGATAAATTCTCTGACTCTTTAGCGTCCAAGCTCGACGAGATAAAACTCAAGAGAATCTGCTTAAGACACGGCATTCCTTGGGACGATGTCTTAACACCTAGAAGCGAAGACAGACCCCATCTAGCACCGGAAGGGTATATGTCGATCAGTCGGACAATGTGCATAGTAGGAGCTATTCCTCCGTTCCCTCCAATTGTCATTGAAACTCTGAGACGATTAGGCATTGCCCCGATGCAGCTTCATCCAAACGCCTACGCGTCTCTATACTCTTTATATGTTGCTTACGCGGAAATCTTGCACGCCGAACTCAAATTCAGAGACCTGGTGTTCTTCTTTCTCTTCAAGCACCGTTCTTCTGCAACTCCCAACTTTTCCTTTTTTGAATCAGTGGCGAACAGGAAAGTTCTGTATGATGGATACAGCAACATCGGGGATCCTAAGTCTGACTGGTTTTACATAAGAAGATAGGCTGGATGCTCACGGAGATGGCTCAAATCAAGTAAATTTTGATCGCCTAGTTGAATATCTTGCTTGGGGGAGTCTAAGTAATAACATTCTTCCGCTTTTTCCTTTGTCTTAAACAGATCATGGCTTCCCGAAAACAGAGGGTGCATTATAGAACAACCGGTTATCCATTCTTTTGCAAAGCAGATACGACTTTTTAAGGATTAAAAAATGCATTACGGATGACAACCTTCACAAGCATCGCCTCTTGGATAGGAAATTTGGACTTGGGACCGGCGGCAAACCTTATAAATATGTGCCCCCGACGGAAGGAGAGGGAACTTCACAAGCGGTGGAGACAACCAAACTTCACAAAAGTCCTTCTCCGATAGTCATCCAGGACGACGAAGATTTGAATGTATATAGGGGGGATGAGTCCCGTGGCGATGCGTCGAAAGAAATCCCTACTTCTGCTCCAATGGAAACTGTCGGTGATGACGAATTGACAGAAGAACAGTTATTCGACGAGCTGAATAAAATCCCTTTGCCCGACATTGAATACACGGAAAAAGACTTCGGCGAGGAGCCTTTCTTTTCTGCTCCCGAAGAGGCGGCCGACTCAACAAGGGGACGTGAAACGGGCCAGACGAGCCTGTCTCCAGGCCCGGGTCTGTTAGGGGGAATTATATGGGATGCACACCTCACACACACTGCCTGACCGTGCACTATTACGTCGTGGATACTCAATGTGATAATATGCTCTTCTTTTCTTTTTTGCAGGAGCGATGTCACGCAGGAAATCTTATTCATACCGTTCTCTTCGCGAAGGCACCCCCAGCCTTCGTTCGGGTACTGAGCGCCCTCGCGGTCCTTCTCACAAGCCGAGCTCTTCGCAACCTCGATCTCCACACAAATCAACCTCTACCAGGCCTTCGAGTCATCCAATAATTCCGACCGGGGGGAAGACACTTCCAAAAGAGTTGACTCCTCCAAAGAGTGCGCCTTCCCACAGTCGGTCGTCCAAAAGGCGTCACGAATCCAAAGATGGGGACAGGGATTCATCCAAAGATATTGAGCAAGAGAGAAGCAACATAGTCCCAACCAGAATTAGCTGCCTCCGGTTCACGGGACTACGTTCACGGTCCTGAAATCCAAGGTAGGCTGGAAAAGCTACGGGAACAATTTCCAGGAATGTTCTTCGATAGGATGGTCTTTGTTCCTGCCTTGGAACCAGTTCCTAAGAACTGGGATAAAGAAGTTACTGGGCATATCCGTCACGTGGCCAAGCAGTACGAGGCGATGAAAAAGCATGCACTTAATCTTTCGGAGGTCATCCGGACACTCGAAATAGAAGCCCACAGGTCTAAAGCAAAACTCGAAAATAACGAAAGGGCCAGGACAAAATTAGAGAAGGATCTGGAAGACGCTCAAGCCCAGCTTGCTCTGGCACAGAGAGACGCCGCAAACTATAAAACTGAATTAGAAAATGCCAAGCAGCGCTTTCATTTAGAACTGGATTCCAATAGCCAGGAAAAAATGGCCTTAAGAAAGGAAGTTGAAGACCTCAGAATGGCCAACATCGAACTGGTAACGGCACAAGGCCATTTCTTGACGGAGAAGGCTGCTTGGGAGGCGGAAAGAGCAAGCTTAAAAGAAAGGTTGGCTCTGGCAGAGGCGGAAAAAGTGATTTTGAATGATCAGGTGGCCGATGCGGAGAGACGGGCAGCTCTTGCCGAAAAGAACGTTGATAGCGCCATTGAAATGGCCACTGCCTCCAACCACAAACTCCTTGACAGAGAGAAAGAAATCGAGGGATTTGAGGAGATGATCTTTGACTTCCTCGGTCAGGTTCTCAAAACTCGCAATATCTCATGGATCCCGGACTATCATGTTACTTTGGCCAACTTATGGGATGCCATCGTGGAAGGCGAAAAACATAGACTAGGGGTCGAAGAGATCGATGAAGATGAATTAATGAAAAGCATCCTAAGGGACAACGAGCCTGAGGATCTGGCAGAGGGCCGTCGCTTAATCCTGGCGGAAATGGAGAAGGAGAGAACCATGGCTAAAGGCAAAAGCAAAATTGACGAAGGTTCCAGCTCCGCAGCCAAGTCTAAAACTTCCGAAGTCGAGGAGTATCACCCTGACGATCTGCTAATCCCTTTAGGCTTAACTCCCGTGGTTGTTGGAGCATCCGGATCTACTCAAGAGGGAGTATCTGCTGAAGGTACCTTTCTCTTTTCCCAACAATTTGCTAAAGCGATTGTGAATTGCCGTCGCCTAACAGGACAACCCATTGAATTAGTAATGTGTGTCTCTCATAATGCAGGTGGCGAGCCCGCCGACAAGGGTGTTGGAAAAGAGAGAGAAGTGGAGGAGGGGACCGTCCTGCCGGGTGCTGAAATCGATGTTTCAGAGCGAGTCGAGGCCGCAACAGCTGAAGGAAGCATCTCGGTGCCTAGCGCCGGCGTACCCAAAGATGCTGAGACTATCGAGGCTTTAAAAGATTTGGATGGTCGGCATGTGGATGATGAAGAGGATATCACCGGCACCAAGAAGGCCGACGATGATGATGATGATGAGGAACCCCTGGCCAGCCGAAAAGCCAGACAAGAGAAAGAGTTGGCTTTGAAGAAGGTGGGGGATGAGGCTTTGGATGTGGTCCCTCTTGCAGAGTTCGATCCCAAAACTGGGATGATTATGAAAATCCAGTCCAAGTCCATCAGCCGGCAACTTCACTTCGCAAACCCTGATGACTTCCCGGCTTCCCTCTCCGGCAGAAGCAAGGGAAAAGATGGGGGAGAGGAAACCTCAGAGGTGTCAGATGCTCCCCTTGTGGACAAGCGGAAAAGGAAGAAGGGGGATCCGTCTGAAGCCGACAAGGAGATGCTGGAGAGACAGAAGCGAGAGAAGATATCAAAGCATAAATTGGATGTTTACTGATATTTTGCCTTTTAAGCTTCCCACTGGCCAGGAAGTGTAATTGTGAGACTGGCCCTCACTTTAGTTTCTAACTTGTTTTCACTTTGCTGATTTGCAGTACATAAACAAGGATTTGTTTCCTCTTACATCATTGTGTACCTGTATTCATAGAAACTGTCCACATTTAGTCGTTAGCCAGTTATTAATAATTATAAGTCAGTTAATCAACAAGAAGAAGAATGTTCATGCTATGTTACACTTGTTATATCAAAGTTTAGTGTTCGCATAGAAGTGCGTGATGCCCCCTAATCAATTGTTAGAGTTTTATGCTTGGCGATTCGTTCGTTCCCCGATCCTTCAGCGGGGAAGGAGCTATTTCTCAGCGCTCAATCGGAGACGCCTTTATACTCTCTCTCTCTCTCTCTGGAGAGTTAGAGTCCGAGCTCAGCGATTCATTCGCTCCCCGATCCTTCAGCGGGAAAGGAGCTCTTTCTCAGCGCTCAATCGGAGACGCTTTTATACTCTCTCTCTCTGGAGAGTTAGAGTTCGAGCTCAGTGATTCATTCTCTCCCCGATCCTTCAGCGGGAAAGGAGCTCTTTCTCAGCGCTCAATCGGAGACGCTTTTATACTCTCTCTCTCTCTGGAGAGTTAGAGTTCGAACCCAGCGATTCATTCGCTCCCCAAACTCGTCTCAGGTTTACATTTTGATCCAAGCTCCGAGGATTAAAACCAGTCGGACAAGCAGCTAGAGTATTTACCAAGGCTTTGGGTACTTCTGATTAGTTTACGATAGGAACTGTCGGCACTGGACTTCGGGTACCTGCAATATTCACACTGATTTTCATAGGCAAATAAATAAAGACGCAGTAAAGGTAAATGACACACAGTATTTTTACAGTGGTTCGGTCGAATCATGACCTACGTCCACTTTATAATCTCTTGCTTTAAGAAATCAGACTGTTCCAAGCAAGTCATGCCCTGTACATAGTTTTTTTTTTTTTTACAAAACAAAAGAATAGATTTGAAACTTCTCATGTTAGATATGGCCGTAGATGTTGGGCATTCCACACTCTGGGGATCTCCTTTCCATCTACGGTTGCCAGCTTGAAGGTTCCGTTATCAAGCTTGCTGAGAATAGAATACGGTCCTTCCCACTTTGCTCCCATATGAGTTGGGGGTGGAAAGACACGTTTTAGAACCAAGTCTCCGGCTTCCAAGGTTCGGGCTCGGACCTTTTTGTTGTAGTATCGGGCGACCTGTTGTTTGCATCTCAGAGCACGCAGGTCGGCTTCATCCCTCTTTTCTTCGATCATATCCAGGGACTCAAGGAGCAATTCGTTATTGGACATTGGATCATAATAGGTCACCCGATGAGAAGGTACCTTTATCTCAATCGGGATGACTGCTTCCGTTCCAAAAGCAAGGGAGAACGGGGTATGTCCTGTTGCTGATTTATATGTCGTCCTGTAGGCCCATAGTGCCAAGGGCAATTCGTCAGCCCACATGGCTCTAGCCCGCTTCATTCTTCTTTTCAGAATGGACTTAATTACTTTATTTACAGCTTCAGCTTGCCCGTTCGATTGTGGGTGTGCCACAGATGTGTATCGATTCTCGATGTGGTATTTTTGGCAGAAGTTTCTGAATTCAGCACTATCAAATTGAGTTCCGTTGTCTGTTATCACAATTTTTGGAATCCCGAATCGACAGATGATGTTTCTCACGATGAAGTTGATTACCCGTTTAGTTGTGATTGTAGTTAGTGGTTCTGCCTCGACCCACTTAGTGAAATAATCTACAGCCACAATGGCGAACTTGGCTCCACCCCTTGCTATGGGGAGACTTCCAATGATATCAATTCCCCGCATAGCAAATGGCCACGGGCTCATCATTGTTTTTAACTGGCTCGGAGGCGCTCTGGGTATCTTTGAAAATCTCTGGCATGCATCACATCGTCGTGCATATCTTACTGCATCCTTGTTTATGGTAGGCCAGAAGTAACCATGCCGTAATATCTTTTTCGCCAAAGTTTGCCCCCCGGTATGGTCGCCACATTCGCCTTCGTGGACTTCTTGCAGCACACGTTTGACGTCATCGTGGGCTATACACCGAAGGAGGGGCATTGAATACCCTTGTCTATAAAGGACTCCGCCTTGCAGTACGTATCAGGCGGCTTTACGAATCACTTTACGCCTCTCGCTTTTCCTGGTCGGAAGCGTTCCATCCATTAGGAAATTCTTTATAGGGGTCATCCACGACTCCTTTTCTGGTTCCGTCTCTAGTACTAGGTCGGTTTCCATCTGATCAATGCTGGGAGACCGAAGTACTTCAACGGGGGCTAGCCCTATCACTTCAGGATCGTTAGAACTAGCTATCTTTGCCAACTTGTCTGCCTGCTGATTTTCTGACCGCGGAATATGAGATATGCTGTAGTGATCAAACTCATTCAGCAGTTCTTTCACTTTCTTTAAGTATAGAATCAATCTTGCACTTTTAGCTTGGAATTTCCCAGTAACTTGGTTCACAACTAACTTGGAATCGCAGAAGATGTTCAGTTTTGTGACTTCTAGCGCCTTTGCAATCTTTAATCCGGCTATCAGAGCTTCATATTCAGAATCGTTGTTAGTGGCCTGAAACTCCATTCGGATGGCATAAGTTATCAATCGTTTCTCGGGGGTTTCAAGCACTATTCCAGCGCCGGATCTTTCGTTATTTTTAGCACCATCAGTATATAATCTCCAGACATCAGGGTCGAAAAGTAATTTTGAGGGTTCCACTTCTTCGTTTGCTATGTCTTCTTCAGGAACAGTGAATTCTGCTATGAAGTCAGCTATCGCTTGCCCCCGAATTGATCGTCTGGGCTGAAAGTTCAAGTCAAATTGACTTGACTCAATATTCCATTTGAGTAATCTTCTAGACGCCTCTGGTCTCTGTAGAACTTGCTTGAGTGGGTGATCAGTATATATGATAATAGGATGTGCTTGAAAGTAGTGCCGAAGTTTTCTGGAGGCAATCAGTAAACTATACGCCAGTTTTTCTATCCGTGGATAATTACGCTCTGCCGCTGTTAATTTTTTACTCACGTAATACACAGGTCTTTGGACCTTCTCCTCTTCCCTTACCAATGCTGAGCTGACTGCATGAGATGATACTGCCAAATACACGAATAAATCCTTGTGGTCTATTGGTTTAGATAGAATTGGAGGTTTCTCCAAGTGTCTGAGCAAGTTCTGAAACGTTTCCACGCAGTCAGGTGTCCATTTAAAGTGGCGTTTTCCCCGCTTTATTAATTCAAAGAATGGGATGCACTTATCCGTAGCCCTGGAGATAAATCTGCTTAGGGCGGCCACTTTTCCAGCAAGGCTTTGCACGTCCTTAATTTGCCTAGGTTCCTGAATGTTCCTGATTGCCGTGATCTGGTCCGGATTAATCTCGATACCGCGCGAGCTGACAATGAATCCTAAGAATTTTCCAGAAGCAACACCGAATGAACATTTGGTGGGATTGAGTTTCATCCCATACTTTCGAAGAATGTCGAACATCTCTGCCAAGTCAGTAGTGTGTTGAAAGGATTGCTTGGATTTAACCAACATATCGTCGACGTATACTTCCATCGTTTTCCCGATTTGGTTATAAAACATTCTGTTGACCAAACGTTGGTACGTAGCGCCTGCATTCTTCAAGCCAAAGGGCATCACTACGTAACAATATAATCCCAGATCAGTGATAAAGCTAGTATGCTCTTGGTCCGGAACATGCATCGGAATCTGATTGTATCCTGAATAAGCATCCATGAATGAAAGAAGCTCGTGACCTGCCGTCGAATCTACCAACTGGTCAATTCGAGGTAATGGAAAACTATCTTTGGGACAAGCTTTATTTAAATCCGAGAAGTCGATACACGTTCGCCACTTCCCATTGGCCTTCTTTACCAGGACTGGGTTCGAAATCCAATCTGGGTAAGTTGAGTCTCTGATAAATCCATTGCTCTTTAGTTTCCCAACCTCTTCTTTCAAGGCAGCGGACTTCTCTGGGCCCAGCACTCGCCTTTTTTGCTTCACTGGAGGATGTTTGGGGTTGATGCTCAAAGAATGACTCATGATTGATGGGGATATCCCGCACATGTCCGCATGGGTCCAAGCGAATACATCCAAGTTGTTCTTTAAGAAAGTCGTCAATTCTTCGGCAAGAGTCGGACTTAACTGGGATCCAATCTTAAGGACCTTCTCCGGATCACTGTCATCGATTGGCACATCCACAGTTGCTTCGTTGGGAGTTGCCGTTCTGCCCCCGGGTTCTTGATCCTCTCTGGGATCTATATCCTCGGGCATCACTCTAGGCAACTCTCCAACAATTATCCTCTTTGATTGCTATAAGGTTTCCGCCCCCAAAGGGGGAGGAGTGCCTTTAGTTTCGATACCCCCGCCATTGCGAAGCAACTTTAATTCGGCAACATAACATGCTCGCGCAGCAACTTGATCCCCTCTGACGATACCAACGCCGGCTTCTGTGGGGAACTTCAATAGCAAGCACCAGGGGGCTATACAGGCTCTGAATTTTGCGATGGCCGGCCGGCCCAAGAAGGCATTGTATGGCGATTCGACATCCAAAACCACAAAGGGAAGGATTCTCACTCTCTGGCGTTCTCCTTCCCCAAGTGTAACTGGCAATTCTACGTAACCCATAGGTGCGGTGGATGCTCCGTTGAATCCACGAATCCATCCTTGGCAGGGCTTCAAGTCTTTTATCTCAAGATTCATCTGGTCAAAGGCTTTTTTGAAAAGGATATTAACGGAACTCCCGTTATCCACCAGTACCTTATGAATAGTGGTTGGCCCAATGGGTATTGTGATTACAAGTGGATCTTCAGTTGGAGCATGGACCCCAATGCTTTCTCGCTTTCGGAAAACAACATCATCAGTCATCATCTTTTGCTGCTTCACCGGAACACTGTCCTCGGGGTTGCTACATTCCCCCACTTCGAGGTGTTGTTTGGCTGCGTTGACATATTGATCTAAAGCTTTGGAACTGTGCCCAGCAAGGTAAAGTCCACCGATCACGGTGTTGATTACAATATTCTTTCCCTTTTGCTGAGCAGCTGGCCTAGCAGCCAGTTGATTTTGATTCTGATTCGGGGCCTGCACTGCTTGCCCCCTGTCCCTAGGCGCTACTCTGTATTCGTCTAGCTTCCCTTCTCGAAGCAACCTTTCGACTACGTCCCTCAGGTGACGACATTCATTCGTCGAATGGCCGTGAATTTGATGAAAGAGGCAGAACTTCCCTGTCTCACGCTCTTTTTCCGTCGACTCTCTAGGAGGCGGCCTCTTATTCTGGAGGACTTCATACGCATCCATGAAGATATTTTCCAGAGTATCATTTATGGGTGTATAACTTTCAAAGGCCCTGGGACGAGTCCTTCTCTGGGAGTCGTTCCCTCGGCCCCTCTTCCGGCTGTTGCCATTAGCATTGTTACTGTTGTTACCCGGTCGGCGACCACCCTGGTTCTGATTTCCGACGTTAGCCTCAACTTTCCCCGAGCTGTCT
Source organism: Allium sativum (assembly GCA_030737875.1). NCBI lineage: Eukaryota > Viridiplantae > Streptophyta > Magnoliopsida > Asparagales > Amaryllidaceae > Allium > Allium sativum. The sequence continues at coordinate 775,667,803 of CM060912.1, forward strand.
CCAGTCTGTTTGATGGCGACATTGCTCTGAACTTCTTCCTTATCAGCCGTTTTAAGCTTTCGGTTCGCGTACACCTCTTCCCGGCGTAGATGTACATTGTCTTTCTCATAGAATAATTCTCTGGTGTGGGGTGGTTTACCTGCCAAGTACCTCCCGAATTCAGTGTCCTTATCCACTCCATCAATTAGTGCTGCGACAATGGTCGGCTCATGAGGATCTTTGACCTCAGTGGCGGCCAAATTGAAACGATCCAGGTACATCTTTAGACTTTCGCCTGGTCGCTGTTTGACAAGAAATAGATCGATCACGCTTTTCGTCTTCTGTGCGTAGATACGGAATTGCTCTACGAACTTCTCGCTTAGTTCCCTGAAGCTGGAGATCGATCTTGCCGGCAGGCGAGTAAACCATAGCAAAGCCACGTCTTCCAAGAATATGGGAAACGCTTTACACTTAACTGCATCAGAAGCGACGGCAGCAGTCATCGACCAAGAATATCTCATCAGGTGTTGAACAGGATCAGATCTTCCTGCATATCGGTTCATCTGTGGCATGTTGAAATGCCTTGGAAAAGTTGCGTCCAAAATATCGTCAGTAAAAGGAGTATGACTACGGTCAATCCCCCAATCCTCGTTCCGCTGTCCACGGCTGTCGGCCAAAATCTGGTGAACCATGGCTGCAACGTTTGCACTAGTCAAAGGAGGTTCAGGATCAGTGCCTCTGGCCCGACGAGGCTCTCTGATCTCTCTTCGGGGAGTAGCCACAAAATCTGGGGCTTGGACGGGGCCTCGCTGCCCCCTGTTATCATGAGTATGTGTACGGCGACGAGGCTGAGGTGGCCTATCATGCACAGGACTGTTCACGCCTCGAGTCCTGAGGGTCGTTGCTTGACCATCCATATTACGGTTTGTGGGTCTTGCCCCTAGTTCTTCTTCTTCTTGTGAGGGCAGGGTCCCGAACCGAAGCTGTTCTATGTTTTCAGCTCTTTCATACGGTCGCCGCGGAGGTCTCGGCGATTCTTCAGATGAAGAGGAATATGCTGGAGTGAGTGGACGAACTGGCGATGTTCTTTGCCTTGTTAACTCATCAAGTCTTCTATCCATAGCCGTCAGGTTTTGCCGGAGGATAGAACTCTCCTGCCTTTGGGCGGCTAACTCATCAAATAACCTATCCCACATTTCGACAAAACGGGAAAGATCCCCCTCAGTAACAGGAGCAGCAGGATCATAATGGTCATCATCACCCTCTCTTATGGGCATAGTGCTCGGACCGGGTCGAGCAGAGGTTCCAGGACGATAAGAGTGGGTCATGGGTTCTTTTCCAGGTCGAGTTGTGTTCTGACCATCAGTTCGGGTAGCTGCGGTTCGTGGAGGGCGGTTCGCTGCGCCCCCCTGGGATCGACTCGTGGTCATGGTGCGCGGAGGCTGCGAGGTGTTGCCTCGGGATCGAGTAACAACCCCTTCTGTAGCGCGGATCGTCTCGTTCTCATCGACTCGGAACGAGGTGTTTTCATCGGATCGGATCGCCCCCTGCGCTCCGCGATCCAGAACCTCTTCGTTGCCCAATTCGTGCACACTCTCCTCGATCGTTTCGTTGGTCTGCGAAACTTTAGATCTTTTTCCAGCCATGATATCCGAATCGCTGGAATCTTCAAGAAAATGAATGACGAAACTTTAAGGCTGAGTCTCTCAATGAAAGCACCAAAAATGTTAGATCGAAAATTGGACCTAACACCCAAATTGTTATGAACTATAGAGAATTCTAAATGAGGAACAAAGAAAAAGAAAATAACACTCAGAATTTATAGTGGTTCGGCGTTAACGAGCCTACGTCCACTTTATATCTTATTGATTATGCTTTAAAAGCTAGTACAACAGTGATTTCTCCCAATGTTTCAGTGGTTTGACAACAATGGCGGACTCAGTGTTCACAATTGCTAAAAAGCTCCCGAAAAATGCCAAGCTCTGGGCTATTTATAGCCGATTTTGTCAGGCGGATCGCAGACACGTGGCACGAATCCCGAGATTTTCGGATCGCATCGCCACCATTGAAGAAACAGTCAAACTAGCCGTTGTGAACAGGTGTCGTCAGATCCGTGCGATTCGGATCGCTGAAGACCAGCTCGTGGTTGAACGGGTCAGGAGGTTCGGTTCGTTACAAGGGATCGGATCGCCTGAAGGTGACGTTCGTCGACGAGATGGGAGCGATCCGTTCCTGGGCGAGTCGATAGAGCGCGATCCATTCCTGGGCGAGACGATGGCGTGCGATCCATTCTTCCACTTTCTTGGGGTACTTGGTTTCCTGATTCCCTTTCATGAATGATCCTGGATGGCTTGGTCAAAAAGCGAGCCAACACTCTCAAAGGAAAATGTGGACTTTGTGAGAAATAGACTTCGCTGATTGCACCATGCATATAAATAAGTCAGTAATATACAATTTCAATTCTTTTATTTTTTTAAGTTCAGTAATATTCTTGTCCCATAAATTTAGAAAGTTAACAGTACCTGAAGTTTCTTCCCTTTTCATAATTTTTTAGGTATGACTTGTAAATTGTGACTAAGTATAAAAATAGAAAAAATGTAAGTTGTGAACATATATGTTTTATTTAAGCTGGTAAAGGATACGACATAGATAAAAACAAAAAATCTATACAGTATGTTCAACCTTTCACCTCTAGTTTGATACCTTATAATTTATACTCAGTGACGGACATCCATTTTGTAGAAGACCATTAGTTTTATCATGTAAATAGACTTCACTGATTGCACCATGCATATAAATAAGTCAGTAATATATAATTTCATTTCTTTTATATTTTTTAAGTTCAGTAATATTCTTGTCCCATAAAATTAGAAAGTTAACAGTACCTGAAGTTTCTTCCCTTTTCATATTTTTTTTGGGTATGACTTGGGACATTTCAACTGTGACTAAGTATAAAAACAGAAAAAATGTAAGTTGTGAACATATATGTTTTATTTGAGCTGGTAAAGGAAACGACATAGATAAAAGCAAACAATCTATATAGTATGTTCAACCTTTCACCGCTAGTTTGATACCTTATAATTTATACTCGGTGACGCACATCCATTTTGTAGACTACCATTTGTTCTATCATGTAAACTTGATAGGTTTAGAGTAGCATCTGGCTGCATACTCTATAAAAGCAATGCATCTCCCATTTTTGGTTTTACAGCAAGAACCTTCTCGCCGCAGTCTGACAATTCATATACAGCCATTGTTATCTACCTTAATGACATTGATATTTATAATGAATATTGTAACTTTTTAGGTAAAGTACGAATTAGGTGCATTGAAAATTGAAATATTCTTAGGCTAATTGATAAATCTATTCTAGGAAACAAACTAAATATTTTATGTGGATTGAATTATTTCTAAAAGTTTGTTTTAGTAAACATGCATAAAAAGGTAATACAAATTACTCATATGAACACAATATACATGCAAAGTTTATTACAACCAAATCAAGAAAAATAAGGCATTCAGTTTAAAGAAGGATTGAACAAACAATAAATAAAAAAATACCATGTTGACACAAAGGAAAATTTTCATTTCTTTTTGACGTTTTATTTCAACTATGCTGCTCTTTGAATGCTCAGGTCTATCCCGTTTGTTTTTTGTCTTCTATATTTGACTTTCTTAAGGTGAAATGCAGGTAGCAGCAAACATGCATGTACAACTGTACAAGTCATGTACAATCAAAATTCAAAACTGGTAAGACAGTTCTGAAAGTGGTGCAACAGCAAGTGTGCATGGCATACATCAATGGGAATAACAAATTATCAAGCGAGTAGCAAAAACCTCATGAAAGTGAAACAATTATACAACTCAAGTGCTCAAGGCTGAAGTGCACATGGATGAATGCACATATACACTTGCATATATATATATATATATGTATATATATATATATACATACATATATATATATATATATATATATATATATCTGAGGAATAGAGCAGGTTTATCGTATAATACAGATTATAACCATATTAATTGTTCACCGAAATTAGAAACCAAGTTCATTCATTTCATGGTAAATACATATGTTAACAGGAACAAAAAGTACCTTTCTTTGAGTGTATAACCTCATTAAAGTTACAGATGGTAATAGCAACAACCCTAAATTTCAGGATTTTTTAAGCATATAAAAGTAAAATATCATAGATACACAAAATAATCGCGATTCAATCATATCTCTAAATAGTTAGCAAAATGAATAACATTTTAATAAAACCAAAATGATTTCTGTCAAAAGGTCATAAATAAGATTCTGGAAAATATTTATGTTTGAGTAAAAGATATGATAAGCCCACAATGACATGAGTAATGGTTCATTTTCCTGCTTAGAAGTTCAAAGTATATTTTTGAAATAATCTTATAAATGTGTAGGCACACATGGGTAAGAAGAGTATAGCAAGAAATCATCTATCAAATTGGATGCCTTTATGCATGTTCAGGATGGAGAGAAAGAGGTTAGGAGTACGAACTTTTGTCCATATAATGATGGCTATTTTATAAAATGTTGTAGGCAGTCTCATTTTATTAATATTCGTAGGGTGAAATCGCAGGTAGCAGAACACACTAATTCTTCTGTCCCCAAATTCAGTGTGCCCCCATGTCCCAACCAATCAAAGCCTCCTGATTTCCACCTTTTGCATTTAAACCCTTAAATTGTTTTCGTATTTAAATGCAAAACGGAGGACATGGGGAGATCTGATTGGAGGGACATGGAGGATAGGGGAAATGGGTACAGAAGAATTGGTCTCGCAGCAGAAAACATGCATGTACAGGTCATGAACAATCAAAATTCAAACCTGATAGGACAGTTCTCAAAGCGATGCAACAGCAAGTGTGCATGCCATACATCAAGTGCAATAACAAATGATCAAGCCAGTAGCAAAAAATTCATGCAAGTGCAAAAATTATACAACTCTAGTGCTCAAGGCTGCAGTGCACATGGATGAATGCACATATAAAGCTGCATATATATATATATATATATATATATATATATATATATATATATATAGATAGATATAAGCATTCCGCTACACCTCTTATATTGCACGTGAAATTCCCCCTGAATTCCAGCCACACATTCCAATTTTAATATTCATTTTTTCTCTCTCTTTCTACTACACTATATTATTTAAGTGGAAAGAAAGAGAAAGAATGAATATTAAAATCGTAATGTGTGGCTGTAATTCAGGAGGAATTTCACATGCAATATAAGAGGTGTAGCGGAACGCTCCTATATATATATATATATATATATATATATATATATATATATATATATATCTGTGGAATAGAGCAGTTTTAATGTATAATACTTATTAAGTATTACAAAAAGGTCAAAGAGCTGAGATTTTCAAAATATGAGGAAATCATACCCTAATGGAAATTGATTCCGTAAAGGTTGGAGCCAGCTGCACTGATGGAGCCATATCACCATTACTCAATTGAAAAAAATAACACCTGAACATAGAAGGGTTAATCTACCGCAACATTGGGATACAATAGAAATATATTATTTTGATTTGGGATAATAAAATGAAAATGGAAGAAGATGCAACATATATCATTACAGTTTTCAATGATACGTAGAAAGTTTGAACACTAAACTTAACACAAAACAAAGCATAAATGTATAGAAAAAGTGCAGACTTTATTCACTTCCAACTATGTAGAATGCTGCAGGTGGATAACATGCAATTTGATAAAAGACTGGTAAATTTGGAAGCATGTTTCAAATTTTGCATAGTAATTTTTGATAAAAGTGGACATACCCAAACCTTATTTGCGTAGATGAAACCTCAAGTGCCAACATAGAGACAGTACAATTTTTTCTTCGAACTGGAAAAATATTAAAGAAGTAAAATGTAATTTAATGTAAATGAGGACCGAATAGAACATTAATGTCAATCAAATTAACATAGTAAGACATTAGTGTACCGTATAATTTAACCGTGTTTGATGGAACATGAGCAACTCAGATCCATGCTTAATCGAGTCAGATCCATGGTTTGGCGACTTAGATTTCCGCATAGTTGAAAGGAGAAGAAAGGCAGAAAAAAGTTAGAAGAGTGGAGTAGGTTTAAACTTGTACAATTCATACATCTGAAGAATGGAGCAGGTTAAACATTTTACTACTGAGAAATCAGAAGATTACACCACGGAGATGAAGCTACAATCGATCGGCGTGCTTGAATTTCGGGGAACACAGTGGAGAAAGTATGATGGCTGCAGAAACGAAAGAGAGGAAAGAGAAGAAAACCGAAAGAAATGGGAGTGTGGTTAGAGCATCTCCAGCAAAGTTACAGATCGTAACATTACGATCCGTAATATCTTTGATATTCCCCAGCAGCGTGGAGCCGATTTTATCGGCTCGCCGGTTGCGAGCCAATTTTATTGGCTCGCGATCTCCTTGCACCTATAAAGGAATGACGCGGGAGGAAAACTCCCCACTTCCCTTTCAATTTCCTCTTTTATAATTTTTTTATATTTCTTACGACGCGGGGATGCCGCCACGCGTAACGAAGATGGGGAGACAGACAATTCCACGTATGCTGGACGACGCATCTGCTCCAGCTCACCTTCCTCCACCAGCGGGGACGACGATTGAGGACTTACGGATCCTCCATGAGTTGCCAGAGGGATTCACTCGCTGATCTTTTACCGCATTGGCCACCGTTCCGATATTAATTTTAATTTTTTTAATATTTATAGTTATTGAACTGTTAAATAGTATGCCTTGTTAGTTTTACATTATAGTTTAGTACATGTACGTTATACGTCTTAATAGTATGAACTATTGGTTTTATAGTCATTTAACTGTTATAATTTTAATAGATTGCGTACGTCCACCTTCGCGGGGGTTGGGCGAAGTTTATTTCTCATGCCCTTGACATATTACCATTACCTATTCGAGAGGGGCTACTAGTCAGTCCATTCAGACACTTTTTACATATTATACCTCCCCAGTCCTTCGATCGACCATTGGTAGAGGCATTATTAGAGCGATGGTGGCCTACGACACACACATTTCACTTTCCGAATTTTGAGCTAGGTACCACCCTAGCCGATTTTTACATGCTTACAGGGATTGAGATTGGCATTCCGGATAGAGTCACTTGTCCATTTGATGCCCTTTATGAGTCACTCGATTCCTACCTGCAGTATTTGCCAGATTTGTCAGCGGCTCATATAGCTAATGGTGTTGTTTCCGTCACATATTTACCTGAGTATATTACAATACGTATCGATGTAGTGGAGCTCCATGACATAGTATATCGGGCTACCATTTTATACCTCCATGATTCGACATTATTTTCGAACCAACGGAGTACGATTAGACTGGGCTACATAGCAGCACTAGCCGACTTAGAGCAGCTACATATGATTGATTGGGGCTCTACCATATTGGGTTATCTATATGCCACTCTTGACTCCTATGCTTTCGGAGAGGTTCGGTGGATGTTCGGTTTTTGGTACATGTTGTCGGGCTGGTACTATGAGTACACGGCCAACATGCATCCACGCACACAGCCCACCGCCAGTCATGCTGCCGAGACCTTTTTCCCACGCATGTGTAAATGGGAGAGTGCTCACGGGGTTCGGTGTTCTCCTGCTGGTGTGAAACATGACTTGATGGAGGCTCATACCCAGTTAGATATGAGGAAGAGGGGGAACATATTACAAGCACCTTAGACTTCTTATTGGATGTTACATTCAGCGGATGGCCCACTACCTAATGCCCATCCATTAGCCATTGCATGTCACTTATCTCTTCGATGTGTCCTTTTGTTCCCACCAGCCCACCTTCCTATTTGGTGCTTGGGAGATCGAAGTTATTACCAGGGTCCTGATCAGTTGCGCGTACCTGGAGATCCACCTCTGCCACTTGATATGTTCGAGCCGCAGCGTTCTATAGGGAGACAATACGTGCATGGTCTGAGACAGTCAAGATGGGTTGATACGACCGATTTTTACTTACCCGACACAGAGTTTGGTCCTTATTGGGTTCGAATAGCTCCTAGGCTGTACTTACTGTCGGATTATATGCGGGGTGTGAACTCTGATCACATTGGTCCCCGATTGGTTAGTGGTAGAGTTCATCCTCCACCGTTTACTTTTGACCCGACCCCTTCACAGATCTCCGACCCTCCTACGGGTTTCGCTCTGGCTAATACATTTCAGGCATTTGATCTTAGTGGTACACATATTTTCCTGCCTATTATTTACCCACCTGCTCACATGGTACACGGTGTCCCTACTACTGGATTATATCCGCCATATGAGGTAAAATTTATACTTGTGAATTTACGTTGTATGTTATACGCTGTAGAAACTGATTTTATATGTTCTGTATTTGTTGTATGCACCCCGGTTAGACCAGCATAGGATACATATTGTGGTTATTCATGAGATGGCCCTACTACATTCTTAGTCCATATATCAGGAGCACCAGGTGATAGTTCAGGGTTTGCAGGAGTAGATCGCTTACTTACAGGCCAGATTAGCGGCAACAGGGGGTGGTGATATAGGAGCATCAGGTACCGTTGTAGGGTCATGTGGAGGTGGAGGTTCAGTAGGCGGATTAGGTGGTAATGGCAGACTGGGAGGGGGTGGCGGATTAGGTGGTGATGGTGGTTTGAGAGGTGGGGTTACGGGATTAGGTGGGGGTGGAGGATTAGGTGGTGATGGCGGTTCGGGAGTAGTGACGAGGACGATATTCTGTATTATTACCCTACAGATAGCGGGGATGACATGGATTTGGATGGTGCTGATGATGATGCTGCAGATTTATCATGATGTATATATGTGTATATCGCGATGTATATATATATGTATGGCTCGATGTATATATGTGTATGGCTCGATGTTTTGGACTTTATGTTATTTTTTCATGTTTGCTCATTTCATATGTTTTGTGTAATGTTAGACGATGTTTGGAATTGGTTTATAAAATATAGTGTTTATTTATACAAAACAAAGGATTTGTATAAAATATAATGGGGACAACCCTCCTTTTTAACTCCTTCGTGTACTGAAATGTTTAAATTATACGGGTTAGTGGACGACCCTAGTTTTTTAACTCTGGTTAAATGATGTTTGAAATGTTTAATAATAAAACGATGTTAGAAACAAGCAGGGTTTATAATTTAATTATAACACGAACTGCAGCGGCTCTGGTAAACGATGTTTGAAATATTTAATAATAAAACGATGTCAGAAACAAGCAGGGTTTATAATTTAATTATAACACAAACTGCAGCGGCGCTGCAGTTCGTAAGATAACGTTTTGAACTTCAATGGGTTTTACGAGATCCAATTTAAGTCGGATTTCCTCACAACAAGACACGTTCGCATCTAATTGACAATATTTTTCTAGTGGAAGAAAAAAATGGGTTTTCATGTTATAGATTTTGTTTTAAGTCCAAATCAAAATTTCAAATAGTCGTCGTGGAATTGGTTTATAAAATATAGTGTTTATTTATATAAAACAAAGGATTTATATTAAATATAATGGGGATGACCCTCCTTTTTAACTCCTTCGTGTACTGAAATGTTTAAATTATACGGGTTAGTGGACGACCCTAGTTTTTTTAACTCTGGTTAAACGATGTTTGAAATATTTAATAATAAAACGACGTTAGAAACAAGCACGGTTTATAATTTAATTATAAAACGAACTACAGTGGCGCTGCAGTTCATAAGATAAGGTTCTGAACTTCAATGGGTTGTATGAGATCCAATTTAAGTCGGATTTCCTCTTAACAAGACACGTTCGCATCTAATTGACAATATCTTTCTAGTGGAAGAGAAACAATGGGTTTTCATGTTGTAGATTTTGTTTTAAGTCCAAATCAAAATTTCAAATAGTCGCCATGGAATTGGTTTATAAAAGATAGTGTTTATATATTTAAAATAAAGGATTTTTATAAAATATAATGGGGATGACCCTCCTTTTTAACTCCTTCGTGTACTGAAATGTTTAAATCATACGGGTTTGGGACGACGCCGGACCCACACTCTGGTTTTCCGTATATATAGCGGTTTCTCTGAAACCCTTAATCGCAATTTATTTTCTTCCAGCCGCCACCTCCTTCCTCTTTCCCCATTTCAGCCTACTACTTGATAAGAAAATAGTATAGTTGCCTTTCTGGAGTATGTCGGAACAGGGAAAAGAAAGTGTAGCCTCCAACATGGACAAATGGGAAAATGACGATGAGGGGATAGCAAATCAAAGACCTGGAAAAGAAATGGTTGTTGAAGGGCGCGTTCTCAAGCCACTATGTCTGGGTGGATCCAACCCTGTGTGCCGTTGTGGAGAAGAATCGGTCATCGTTGTTTCGAAGACCGAAAAAATGTTGGTCGATGATTTTTCGGTTGTGCAGCCTACCTGGACCATAACGTTTTTCCTGATGAAATTGATTGTTGTTACTTTAATCAGTGGATTGACCCTGCGGTGTGAGAACGTGGAGTTCAATATGCATTGAAAGCGCAAGCCAAAATACGACGTTTGAACAAGAATATTACTGAGGCAGCTAGAGCTGAATTTTTCCCACGTACGTGGTAGGTGTGGGTGGAAACTATCTTATTGTTTATTACTATACTTTAAATTTGATGTTTAAGTGTTCAGTTGTTGTAGTTCCTTCGATTGTACTTTGGCATTTCTTCATGTTGTAATTGTCGTTGTTGCAAGCTTCTAAGTTATGTAATGCAAAATATTTATGTAATGCAAAGTCCAACGCTCAAAACGTCTATGATGGAGAACCTCCACTGTGCACTAGTCACTGTTCATTGGAGCCATGACAGAGAATCTACACTATGTACTATTTACTGTCCAATTAAGGAGCATTCGTACCAATAAAGGAGTGCTTTGTCCAATAAGGGTGCACTCTGTCCAATAAAGGTGCACTCTATCCAATAAAGGAACACTCTGTCCAATAGAGGAACACTCTATCCAATAAAGGAGCACTTTATCCGATAAAGGAACACTCTATCCAATAAAGAAGCATTCGTACCAATAAAGGAGCACCATGTCGATAAAAGCGGCTCTATCCAATAAATGAGCACTCTGGCCAATAAAGGAACACTCTGTCCAATGAAGGAGCACTTTGTCCAATAAAGAAGCACACTCCACCTAATAAAGAAACCCACTTACCAAGACCTCATATCTTATATATAACAACAACATTGCAATTCGTGTCTCAAATCAAAACTTATTCACAAACATAAATGGATTCTAATTTTATGAGACTTTTGATAGCGATTCGGAGGAAGATGAAATCCTTCAAGAGGAGGCAGAAGAAATACAAGAAATACAGGACCTATACCGTAAAGCGTATGGTTCATCATCCATAACTAGAGAGGGATCGGTTGCTAGAAGGAGGTTTATACACCGAAATCATGCTAAATACCATAAGTCTTTGATGCAAGATTACTTCGATGACGATTGCACTTACGGGCCTGATATGTCTCGTAGAAGATACAGGATGCGGAGAAATCGATTTCTTCGGATATTGGCTGGTATTCAAGGTAACAATGCTTACTTTAAGTATAAACAAAATGCATCGAAGACACAGGGGTTGTCCGATGAACAGAAAATGACAGCCACTATGAGAATGTTAGCTTATGCCACTCCAATCGATGCTTTGGACGATGCATACCGCATGGCAGAGAGCACGACACTTGAAACACTTGAAAATTTATGTCAAGTAGTGGTGGACATCTACGAGAAGAATACTTATGGTCTCTGAACGAAGCAGATGTAGTGCGAATCAGAGAGATGCATGAAAGCAGGGGTTGGCCTGCAATGTTAGGAAGTCTGGACTATATGCATTGGGAATGGAAGAACTGTCCTAAGGGATTACAAGGTGCATACAACGGCAAGGAAAGGCGACCAACCATTATTTTGGAAGTTATGGCATCGTACGATCTGTGGATATGGTACGCTTTCTTAGGAATCCCCGGTTCGAATAACGACTTAAATGTTATAAAAAGATCCTATCTATTCAATGATCTTGCTCAAGGCCAAGTACCTCCTTTAACATTTACCCTAGGCCAAAATACTTACGAGCATGGTTATTACCTAGGTGACGACATTTACTCGAAATGGAGCACCATTGTTAAAACATGTCCAAATCCATTGACTCCTAAACAAGTCAAATTCATGGCAATGCAAGAGGCACAAAGGAAAGATGTAGAACGTGCTTTCGGTGTTTTACAATCCAGATTTGTAATGATAAGTAATCGATGTCGGCTGTGGTCTAGGAAAAACATGCCTACAATCATGTTTGCTTGCATCGTTTTTTACAACATGATTATAGAAGATGAAGGAGATATGGATGAAAAGCAACGTCACTATGAATATGAGGGTGCTTCGCAACTACCCCAAGTATTTCGAAAAAACTGACCACTAACAAAGGAGGACTTCAACATTCATTTGACCCATCAGGTTATGTTTAGAGATGCAGAACTCCATAAGCGGCTGCAGAAGGATCTTATGAATCATTTATGGAACCACTATGGCGATACCTAATTATGAAGCACCTTTATCCGAACTTATCCGAACTCGTGTTTTATTTTATGCTTGTCCGAACTTATCGATCATGTATGCAGTAATGATGTTTTTCTTTTCTATTGTACCATCGCGTTCTATTGTATTCGTAAGGGTTATTAATCAGCTATTATTATGTTCCAAATTATTTTATTCTACAAAAATAATAACGATTTTATTTTGTCATATTAGAAAATAAGGTAGGATAGGGAAGAAAAAAATTAAAATGTAAACTAGTCACACATCGACTTTATCGACTCATGAAGTCACAAGCCGTTTTTTCCGGCGCGCGCCGACAAAATCAGCTCGCGACTTCACGAGCCGATACAGTCGGCGCGCGAGCCCAATTCAACAATTTGAATTGAACCCGTAACATTTGCCTAAATGTTACCCCACGTAACATCCGCTGGGGATCATTTTTTGCCCAATTCATCATTCATGGGCTGAATTCTCCCTTTGTTGGAGATGCTCTTAGTGGACATCGTAGATGTGTGCTGCGTGAAAGAGTTGAAAATGACGGAAATGCCCCAACCTGAAAGTATAATGTTTGAAGGGAGCTTAAGACATTTCAAAAGCTTCATTTCAAGTTCTTTCCATCTCCTTCTCCCACCTAATGTAATAAAAATAAGATATAATCTCATTTATCATTAAATAGCACAAAATTAATCTGTCGAATGGTTAAGCATAAAAGAGAGGTTCGAAGAAGGAACTTTCACAATAGTACAAAATAAAAATCAAATTGTATTATTAGTTATTTAACCATCAACACTTCAATAATCAAACAAATAATATAGAGTTACGAAAATTTTACTTGGTTTAGAGAAAACATGGACAATGAAGCTATATTTCTTGTTTTATATTTTTGATTATTAAAAATGTAAAGGTTAAATTTAGTAAATAAAATAAAGAATATTAGATTTTAGTTGTCTCAGATGAAACTATGGAAAAATAAATTTGTCTTTCTTGTTTTTACCATTTGATCATCAAAATACCAAGATGGATTTCATTCGTCTTTTTTGGTTTATGTCCTCTTACTTTTATAAAGTTCACTTTCCTCCTTTTACTATTGTATTTTTGTAACTATGAAACAAATAAAAATTCAAATTGTTTGACAATTAGGTATCTTTAAGGTTTAAAAGATTCCTTGTATTTTTGTTGAAAAGTTATACTATATATATCTTTCATTAATATTTATTATACTAAGAAAAGGATGACCATTTGAGAACAAATAAAGGTTTGATCATGTAAAAAGAAGATCACTTCATTTATAGTTACAGACATGAAACGTGCAATCATAACATGCAATAAAGCAATAATAATACATTTTAACAAATGCAGTGGTAGTTGATAAAATAAGTTAGTAACTTTTACTTATTACCAAATATAATGAAATCATTTGAGTAAATCCATAAAAGAATTTCGCTTCACGAAAATTAAGACATTTATGCTAAATTGACAGCTGTTTATATAGAAACGAGAACAAAATATTTGATTTTGTAGAAAACTACCTTTATTACTAATATATTTATGTTGAATTTTAATTGATTATTAAATATATTACAAATTAAATGGCATTTAACATAGAATTGTATTCACATATAGACAAAGTTTATTTGCACCATAAACAAATAAAAAATATGTGTTCTTTTCTTTGGGCGAAATGAAGATATAAAATATTAGTTTTATCAATCCTGAAAGAGTGTGACCATATTCTATATAGTAACTCAGATTTATGAGTTGATATAAGACTCAAAACCTAAATTCATTCTTGTTATTAATAGAATCAATTAACAAAAGCATATAAACATCACTGCATACATATATTTGACCAACCAATCATGCATTAAACCGATTGTGCATTAAAATAAGCATAAAATCATACTGACCTTTCAAAATCATGATAGAACAATAAAGAAATTGGGGATTCTATTACGTTAACAAATTCTCTTTAAGCCAAATGTTATCGTCTATGATACTGTTGACTCAATTTACATTGGTTGAATTGTTTGTGTATAAAAATAAATCATGCTATCAATAACTGAAATATACTTTTTTTACATAATTCAACAATGTATAAGACTAAAAATAAGCTAAAAGGGAATATAACAAACATATATAATGAGTGCTTAAGAATATATAAAAATCTATTTGTATATACATTTACATAAAGGTGACAACTTGTGAACTGTCTTACCATAACTTCCGATACAATTAAATCAAGGCTACTTAACTTACATCAGAATTACAAAGAAACACCTTAACTCAAACAACACTATGAATAAATGATTTTGCATATTAAAAAATATATTAGTAACCTTTGTATCAAAGCAAGCCAAAAAATCAAACATATTGTAGAAACTAAGTATGCCACAAAAAAAAAAAAAAACTATTAACAGCATAAAAAATATAGAGATTTCGCGTATGGAAATCTTACCTCAAAAAACACGGAAATTAATAATATATGATCTTCTTACTTTGCAGGATTTACTATAAACAATTTCCATATTAATTTTTTTTACTCCTAGTGTCAGTAAAATTTATGTTATTGTCTATGATATTGCTCAAAAAGCATGGAAATAAATCCTATATGATTTCCTTACTTCGCAGGATTACATTACAAACATTTCCATATTGATTTGTTTTCCTCCTATTGTCAATAAAATTTATGTAATTATCTACGATAATGTATTTTTTTGTAAAAAATGAAACTTATATCGAATGATTTTAAAGATCATAAGAGAAAAATCTTAATCACAATGTTAACACTTGCATAATAAGTTTTAAAGTTAACACAACTCCATATTTAATAAGTTACTACTTTTAAAAGTTCAGCAGTCAGAAATTATGAGCTTCAGTCTGTTGCATAGTATGAAATCTTGATACTTCTGATGTACATGAAATCTGAAATACATGATATCTTTTTCGTCTATTACTAATTCGTGTCACAATATATGGTAAAAAATGACAATCTATTGAAACCTGAGTACAAATAATACATTTTAACCACAGAGAAATTGTCAAAATCACGATTAGGAATCAAGTATTTCAGTTTCATAATTTATTTCAATTATTAAATTTGTTTTGTATTTCTTACGTAGTTTAACATATAAACTATTCGTGCCATCATCAAAAGTCAGAGGCTTCAATGGTTCAAATGAGCCACTGACTCTTTACGGAGTTAATTAACAGACTTGCATGCAATTATGTATGGAAAATTGAGTAAATTGTGAAATTATCTTAACAGAATAGTAAAAAAACAAAGGGGTTTAATGTGAATAAAGAAATTACCTGAATCATCTTCTCTACTTTCCAATTTCCACTGAACTCAGAACTAAAGCCCTTATATTTCGAATCAACAGCCAAATTAATTCAGCAATGTGATGCAATTGTGTCTTGTAGTAATATACTGATATAAATTACTCATGCCATCATCAAAAGTCAGAGGCTTCAATGGTTCAAATGACCACCGACCCTTTACGGAGTTAGCTTACATATTTGTATGCAATTATATATGTAAAACTGAGTAAATTATGCAATTATCTTAACAGAATTTTAAAAAATGAAGGGGTTTAATATGAATAAAAAAATACCTAAATCATCTTATCCACCTTCCAATTTCCACTGAACTCAAAACAAAATCCCTAATATTTCAGATCAACAGCCAAATTAGTTCACCCATGTGATGCAACTGTGTCTTGTAGTAGTATACTGCAGCTTAAATCATCTCCCAAGCATATTAAATAGCCGATATATTGTTGAAATAAAGATATAGAGAAAATCAGAAAATCGTGAAATAGTAACTAAAATGGTACCAATTTGTCTTCATCGTACTTTTTACTTTTCTGAGTTAATCCCTCTTCTCTTCCGACTCATCACTGCGATTCGTCGCTTCTAGTTCATCATCTGAATGAACTATAGTTGAATTGAAAATTTTCTAGTTGACTGCTACGCACCTTTGACGATGCTTTGTTTATCTAGGTTTTCGAAAGCTCTGATTGTAATGACCGCAGAATGAAATGGAAAATTCAGGATCCATTAAATTTTATAATTTATCTAGATACTTCTGACGTTAGGGATTTGTTTATATTTTAGTGATTAGATTCCGTGAATGACGAGATTAGATCTTTCAGAAAATGGGGAAGGAGGCTGGGAACGTATTTTTCTAGAGAGATAAGGAGAGAATCAAGGAGACACAAAATGAAGTGGGATGAGAAAGTGGGACATGGGATTAATGACAAAAATAGCCCCATCCTATAGCAGAAACTTGCAGGGTCATTATAGACATTTCAAAAGCTTCATTCAGATGTATTCCTATTATGTATAGATTTCTCACATGGACAACAAAAATACCCTTTAGCAACTGCCAAAAATACTTGTATTAGGTCTATTACAACTGGCACCCGTCAGTCTGTATATCAGCATTTATAGTAGAACAGAATTAGTTTACAACTGTTTTGGACAGTTGTAAAAGATTCCTTTTACAACTGCTACTGGAAGTTGTAAAAGATATATTCACAACTGCCTTTGACGGTTATAACATACTTTCTTACAGCTGCATGTAAAAATTGGAAAAACATTTTTACAGCTGTTATTTGCAATTGTAGCTAAGTTTATCTCAACATTCGAAAGCTGTTGTTATAAACCATTTTGCAACTGCATTTAGCACTTACAAAAGACTTATTTACAACTTCTTTTTACAGTTGCAGTAAATATTTTAACAATTGTTTTAGCCAAAAGAGTTGTACTTGCAGCATATATTTCTATAACTGCTAAATACAATTATAATTCTACTCTTCACAATAGCTATGAACCATTAATTTCACCAAATTATAATTAAAACCAATATTCATTAATAATAACTATAATCATTTAAGCTTGAAACGACACGAACCTTTCCCATTCATAATAACCGAAAAAATTCAGTTTATAATATTTGTTTATTAATAACACCATTACAAAACATAAATCCATAATATATATCAATACAAATGCATTCGCTTACTAATCAAAAGAGATAATTTCCTTATATCAAGCAGTAGTCATCCCAATCACTTGTTTCTACTCCAATGTGACTGTAAACAAAAAAAACACAAACATTGAATTAACATTGAATATAATAGACGTCTGTTTGTGCTCTGCTTGTTAAGCTAAATATAAAAAATTAAATCGATAGGAGGAGAAGTATTACTGAATTATCATATTTCCTTTGCAATATTCACAATGAAGATCAAAATCATTTTCTTTAACTTTTCATATGCTAAAAACTTATGGAAGTTTGTAAAATTTAAACTTTGCATTACTAGACTTCATTCTTATAACATCAGCTAGATTTTTCAATTCCAAACTGAGCACAAATCAACAACTTTACCAATATGACATATGATCAGAATTCAGAAACCAAGGATGTAAGACAAAGGAAAGGCTAATATGGACCTATTGTCAGAAAAGAAACAAGGGAATCGAATCATGCAGATATATATCAGATTATTACGTGTAGCGGTGGCACGGTACCCGTAAATATTCCAATTCAAACGCATTCCATGTCTAACGGCATAAGTGAACATATGATTTATTTCGGTTTTAAATTGTAAGCCATGCTGTAGAGAATCCGTGGATTCCAGAAATCATTTACGCACTTTCAAAAGTAGAATTCATGAAAAACCTCTCTAATTCAATAATATAAAGCATTTATGGCTATTTGACCTAGAGAATACAAATTCATAGAAAATTACAGTCTACACTAGTATACCACCGATATAAAATTGTTGGGTGTATCTTTTGATTACCTAAGATTGATTAAAACCCGGGGAACATTTTTCATGCCTATCTGATGGAATCAAATCATTAGCCAAACATGTATAGAATGACCAAATAGATATAGATATAATGGAATTTTATAAAATTATCATAAAATTCGAGTTGTTATGTAATGTCCCGTATTTTTGGTAGTCAAACATTTAAATTAATTTATTATTTTAAACATTTATTTGGAATTTTAAATGGATTTAAAATATATATATATATATATATATATATTCGTTTATGTAGCGAAATTTGAACGTTAATTTATATATAATATAAAATGAGCTCGAAATAGCGCGGTAGTTCGTAATATGGAGTTTTGAAATTCAATTGGATATACAGAAACCGTTTTAAATCAAAATTCCATGAAACAAGAAATGTTTGGATCTTGTTGGTGATAATTTTCATATGAAAGAGAAAAATTAAAATTTCATGTTATAGATTGTTAGTTAGGTCCAATTCAAATTTTAAAATAGTCGCTATGGAAATCGTAGTTAAAATATAACGTTTATTTAAAATATTTAAAAGGGAAATTTAAATCGTTTAACCAAAAATTGACGATATTGAGTTATATAAATTATATTTGGAGTTGTATATATATTCTGTTTGGATATATAATAAAAACAATTTATTATGATTTATTGAATTAATCCGGAATTTAAATAATATTTTATTCGATATTATTTGAGCGTTAAAAATAGCCATTTTAGCAAACAGAGTCCATTTTCGATGAAATTAGTTTCATTGGAACTGTATGGTTAAATCATTGTAAGAAAATCAAACTTCGTGGCAAACTGATATCGTATGTGACTTCGGTGGCCAAAAACATCTCTGTTTCTATTTAATTGTTTAGATTATTTAGGCAGGGGTAACTTTAAACAAATATACGACTGGCCAAACAAACTCCAATTTTAACGAAACAAATTTCATTGGATCTGTAAGGGAGAGGTCTAGTAAAGTGTCAGGGTTTCAAATTTACTGGATTTTTTCTGTAATTATAGGAATTTTAAACACATGATTTTTCAACGATAATTAGAAAGGACTTTTTACAAACGACCTCGGAATTTAAGAAACATGTCCCATTGGGTCCGGAATATTTTTTTATGTTACATCTCGATTTGGAGATAGTATGTGATGTTTTTTTAGCTATAATTAGTGGTGAAGTTTTATTTAATATTAAATAAATAAATCTAACCCTATAAATATGCCACAATCAGGTCAACAACCCTTAATATTGTTTCTGAGTGGTCAACACCTTCCGGGCCGCCACTATTAGAAATCAACGAATATTATCATTCGAAACCCCTCTCCCTTAAATCAAAAATCCAATGATCAAATTAGGGTGTGTTCAACTAAAATATTATCGAGCACTTCGAGATCTGTAGAATGACCCATCGTGATCGAAGATAGTACTTCGTACTGGTCGGAATATGGTCAGAAGGACGCTGCGTTTGAGGCTAGGTTTCAGGCGAAGGGGACCTTCGTGTGGGTCACGGTCTTCGTCGAATGGGGAGTTAAGCGGGGCGCTGATGCTGGCAGAGTTTGATGGGGTTTCGGTTATTAGAAGTAGGGGCGGCGGTGGCTTAAATCGGTCGATGTCGAGATGTTGAACTGGGAATTCGCATGAATGAGAAAGCAGGAGGATAAGTTCGAAGTAGTATACGTGTAGATGAAGGGAACATAAAACAGTCACCCAGTATTTGACTTCCAAAGATCAGCCGCCTGTTCCTTTACAAACGTAATTATTAATTTTAATTAATTAAGGGGTTAGGAAGTTAAATTATAATTAAGGTTTAATAGCTTGATTAAAATATATTAACTAGGGATATAAATGCTTGCAGGTTTGTTTGAACAATTGAGTACTGGTGGTTTCCATACGGTTTCCATACGTGAAGAACAACTGAAGGAAGCGATCAGAAGTTAAGACAAGAAGAAAAGCAGCCTGATAATGCAAACTAATGGACTGGGTATTTTTTTACCGTATTAATTAATTTAAATATAAGTGATTAATAATAAATTAAGTAATTAAAGTGGTGTTGTTCATAAAGATGGACTCAAGAGCTGTAGAGTATAAAGAAGTTGGCTATTCCTTTTCGGAAAAAGTCAACCGTGATGTGATGCCTAATTCAGTGTAATTAGTTAAATTTAGAAATAGGATTAAGAGATTAATTATTATTATTATAATTAAATTATATTAATTTTAATTGTTAATAACTCCATCATATATTATCAGAATGGGATAGACCAAGATAAGTTGGAATCATTTTGACAGGCTACATCATGGAATCCAAATGGACATGATTGAGATCAATTGTTATTTTTTCAGTTAAATTAAATATTGTTTAATTTAACTGAAACAAGCTATTTTAACGATGAATCAAATTAAGGTGAGTTAAACTCACTCAGTTATCCCACTTATATTTTTATATAAGTAGGGTTTTAATTTTGTGTGCTATGGTTGCTAATGATTGACTATTTTGTTATTTATGTATTGATTGAATTTCTGAAATTAAACGTTGTTTAATTTCAGTGAAAAACCAAATCGTTATTTTAACGGTTGGATCCAATGAAGGCAACTTACCTTATTGGTCACGTTTATAAAAATAACGTGTTTAATTGTTTGAATTGTTGTGTTAATTGGTTGACGTTAAATAGGTGTTATTTACTGTTATAGAAATTAACAGTAAATGAAATTAAATAATCTGATTTGAGATAACCGGTTTGGATACAGGGAATAACAGGTTGGAGGGATCCAATGGGATTCCTCAAATATATTTAATGTTGTTTATGTTCCTATTGTTATTATATGAACTGATTTGGTTGAAGGATTGATTTGATGTGTTGACCGTTGATCTGAATTCAACATTTTTTTTGTTTAAACCAATGGGCGATATTGGTTGAGTAATTGGTAGTATATGGCCTATAAATCAATCATTTTCCAATTATGGATTTTACCATCAAGTGAATCGATAAAAGTAAAGTTATAAAATTTATTTTATAACCGAAGATAGATATTTAAATCTATTGGTTTGAATAAAAGTTTGTAAAAAGGAAATAAATATTTATTAATTATTATTTAAATTTATAATTAATTATAAATTGATTTTATAAGATAAATCCTGATGTTAATCAGAATTATAAGCAAGAGAGTAGAAAATTTACCTCACGGTTAAGAATTGGATAATTGTTTTTAAGAAAACAATTAAATGGAATTTATTCAAATTAATTATGTTATTAATTAATTTAAAAGAAGAACGAGTTGGAACTGATTAACGAATTGATCTTGTTTGGGTTGGCTAAGTCAACCATTTAAGTGAGAGTAATTATAAATTAGTTTGTTTTGAATTAATCTAAGGAAATGGTTTAACGAATATTGTTTTAATTTTAATAAGATTTTAAAAAGGGAATTTATTATTTATTTTAGTTAATAAAGAAATTAACTAATTCCACAGTAGTTAATGATATTGAAGTAAATTATTATTTTTAATAATAATTTAGGAGATTTCTTTTTAATTGAAACTCATTTAAAAAGTAATCAGAATTGAAATGGAATTGAATTATGAAAAGGAGTTTATGAACGGGGTTTATATTTAAAACCCGTATTTTTATAACAAAGTTAAAAGGAGATTTTAAGCGAATAAGACAGCTTAAATTAAGGGTTACTTAATATTTGAACTAAGTAAAGGAAATTGAAAATACAAGGGTTTATTTAAACAGAATTTCATAAACAATATTTATACGAAGAGATGAGGTGTTAAAGCGTTAATTAAGTTAGCATTACTTTATAATGGAATTAAGTAAAACGAAGAAAATTGAAATAAGGTTCCAAACGGGAAATGGTTAAATGAATTAGAAAAGGAGATTGTTAAAAGTGAATTTGGTAAAGGAGTGAGTAATAGGATTTTGGTAACAAAATCCGAAGATTATAACGAACTGTTTAAAGAAGTAGAAGTTAAATTGTGATGTTTTAATAATAAACTACTTAGTCAATGAATTAAGAGATTATGGTTATATTTGTGAAGGAGATTTTCAAAGTATGGAAGTTTTATAAAACTATATTTTAAATAAAACAGTAAATGGGATTTGTTTGGATATTAAATTGAAATATCGGATTTTGAAATTACAGCTCGTATCTATCTTAAGATAAGAACGTGGTTGATCTAGGTCTAAGAGGTAATTAAAATACCCCAACTAGAACGACTTCAGGATTATTAGAGGATGATATTAGTTATTAATGGTAATGAGTTAGTAATAATTTATTATTTCCACTAGAGAATAATAAAGCAATAATATTGGTGAATATTTGAGGATATATAATGAGGTTTTCTGTAACGACACGCATTCTACGCATTGAAGGATCGTAGAATATTTATTTCTTTCACATACGAAGTCGTATGGTCATGTAACTTTGGGAGACGACTATTGGGGTCATTTCCCATGTTCATGATTTTTGTTGATTTTTAAATGACCATTTTGCCCCGAGCTGATCTTGTTTCGGCCATAACTTTTGATTGGAAAGGAGTTTTGACCTGAAACCACATCCATTAGATCTGAATGATGGCTTACCTTTCCGAAGAGTGGTCACATGTGAAAAACGGATTTACCATTTGGGAGATATGGCTGAAATAAGGTTTGGAAGATGAAAAACTGCTTAACCAGGCCAAATGAGGTGATTAGTGAATGGGCCCATAACCCATTTCGGGATTAGGGTTATGGGGAGGCTGAAATGAGCTAAGTTTTCATTTCATTACAGTTTTCTAGCTGCCACTTTCATTCTAGGAACCCTAACAATGGCCTCCAACATCTAGAATCGCCTCTAATCACTTTCTAATCATGTATTAGCCTAATCTACGTCAAATCAAAGGGGAATAGCACCAAAGCAAGGTTCGAATTACTGTGTTGTCTTGGGAACAACGCCAAATCAGAGGATAGTTCAGTTTGAAAGTTTATTTGTGGCCAAGGTGAGTGATTTGCATAGTTCCTCACTAATTATGGTTAATTAAGGGTAATTAGTTAATTAGCGAATCTAAACATGATTAAATTCTGGAAAAATAATATAAATTTCGAAATATTGTTTTAGGTCTCTGTTAGAAAATTTGGTTTGTTTGGTTAAGTTTTACTAATCCTATCATTAGTTTTGCTTAAACACGCTTAAGGGAAAATATGAGATTTTGGCTATGTTTGATTTGTTTTAACTTATCAAGTTGTTGTTTTGGTGTTTATTTTTGATTCTCTAAGTTGCTATAACTGTATGGTATGTTGTGTGATTGATTAGAAAAGTTAGATTGGTTGAAAACGCTGTCTAATGGCGTAAAACAATCGTTGGAAAGAAGTGCAGGAAATTACCCGAACCAGATCGGATCGGAGTGGGAAGCACGATCCGAACCGCTCGCGCTTGAAGCTCCATGATCCGATCTGAGCATGGTGGCACGACCTGAAGAGAGCACCCGATCCGAACCGCTTCACTCAAGCCAAACCGATGCACCAGGGATGGACTTGAGAGGCTCGACCTGATCCGGAGTGCTTGGGAAGGAGAACCGAACCGCTTGCCTGAAGTCACGATCTGATGCTCTGGAGATGAACACGAACCGATCCAAAGTAGGAGCCACGATCCGACCCGTATGGGGTATTCCGATCTGAACCAGGATGCTTGGATTTGAGGCGTGAACCACGATCCGAACTGGAAGTACGAGTTGAAGTGAAGAACAGGAAACGAACCGATCCGGAGAAGACCAAAACCCGAGATGCAAAGGTAGTCCAAATGAGAAGTTTGTACCCAGGATCCAGTTGGGAACCAACGGGTCAACTTCATGAGTTGGGCTTTGCTGCGGGACGTGTGCAAAGGGGTTATCGACGTCCATAGATTTTATTCACCACCAAGACGGATGTTAGGCTGCGTATCAGTGCAGTAGGGTAGTTATTACTCCATGGGGCAGAGTGATCGTAGCATGGTTATGAGCCAGTGCAGTGGAGTTGTTATGACTTCAAGGGGCAGAGTGGACATAGCAAGGACTAGTGGTTATGGATCAGTGCAGTGGTGTCGTTATGACTCCATGGGGGCAGAGTGATCAAAGCAAGGATTGAGTGGTCAGAGCGGTGGATAGAGTATGCTTTACGCACTGAGTGAGAGATGTGAGGATGCTTGCTATGCTTGATTGTTTGTTATCACTATGTCATGCACTCCCCCACCCCCGTATTCTTTACACCTTATGTTTACTGGCACCTTATAGTATTAAGCGGCATGTTGTGCTAACTCTTTGGTTGCAAGTCCAGGTTCAGGTATGGTTTAGTATACCTGTTATTGTTCTGTTTTGATGCTTATCGCTCATATCAGACTTTTGTCTGACCCAGAGTTTTATGTCTCTTCTTATTACTCTGGGTGCTCTTTAACGGGCAGACTAGAGACATGTTAGGTGGTATGCATGGATAGCTGTACCGGAGTAGAACAGGAGGCACCCACATATGATATATATAGATATTCTCCTTGTGTCGTTGCTGGTCACTACTTTGGGCATTAGTAGTGTACCTTTCCTTACTTTTTCTTTAGAGACAGTTTTAAAGTTGTAATAATGATGATGTGGAATATAAGTTGTAATTGGATTTTCCGCAGCTATGATGTTTAATTTTCAACTTATGCATTGTCTAACCTGTTTTATGTCAAATTATGTTATTATTATATTTTATTCCATGCGCTGTGAGATATTCTACAGGTTCTTTGTTAGTTCACCAGCAAGTTCTCTTCTTTTTCCTTTCTTTGGCGACCGTCCCGTGCTGGTTGGACATCGGCACAACGCACTTTCATGGGAAATGTCGGCTGGTGCGGGGCGGGCCGTCACATTTGGTATCAGATCTCTAGGTTGCGTAGTTAACCTAGGAAAATACACCAGGGAGAGATAATACATATATGAGAGCGCATATTTGTGATTATTTTGGTTTTCAAAAGCTATATATATATATATATATACACACACTATTAGTATAGCTAAGGATGAAGTCGCACTGCACTGACACCACAAAGAGGATGGTTAATCGTTTCTCTTTACATATTGAACGATGAGCCGATATACGAGGGGTGCTGGTAGAGGAGCCAATAATGGGAATGCTCCTGACATGAGGACTATGTTCACTGACTTCGTGAGAGAGATGCTTAGAAATGTGCAAGGAGCAGTTTCCAACGCTGCAAATGGTGGCAGTGCAGCGGTGCAGGCGCCTAGGGCCGATTTCGCCAAGCTATGCAAGGATTACACTAGTCTTGGTGGAAAGCCGTTCCACGGAATGGAATCAGCCACAGATGTTCATGATTGGTTGGATAACTGTGAGCGTATTTTCGAAGACTTAGGTATCGAGGAAGCGATGAAGAGAAAGCTAGCGTCCCGTCAGCTGCAAGGACGGACGTTGAATTGGTGGAATGCTATTAAGGTAGCTACTCTAGAGGACCAAGTTACATGGGATCAGTTTAAGGCCTGATTCGGTGAAAAATTTATCCCAACTGCTCATAAGTCAGAGTTATTTAGGAAGTTCTTGGAACTAAAGCAAAATGGTAGAGCTGTCCAGGAGTATATTGCCGAGTTCGATACTTTATCAAAGTATGGATTATCTCTTATCGATACTCCCGAGAAGAAGAACGAGAAGTTCATAACAGGCTTAGATCAGTACTTGGGGGAAAGGCTTATTAACCACATCGATATCGATTGTGGGGAAAGCATTGAGGTCAGAGAGTCTTTACCCTAAGTCAAAGACTGAGGTTGCATCTGCAGAGGAGCCAAAGCCGCAAGCAAGCAGTGGAGGCAAGAATGGTTCTCAGAATAAGAGAAAGCAGAATCAGACCAAGGATGGCCAGAAGAAAAAGAATAAGAAAGATGTTAGTGCTTCAGCTGTGGTAAGAAGGGCCACTATGCCAAAGAATGTCGGGCCAAGCCAGCGGATATGAAGTGCTTCAACTGTGGCCAAGTGGGACATCACAAGGATAAGTGTCCGCAACCCCCTAAAGAAAAGCAGATTGTGAAAGCATAAGCTATCAAGGCGGTTCCTTCTTCGTCGAGTTCCCCAACTGCAACGGAGAAAGGAAAGAATGTTGTTATTCAAGGTATGCTTTCTGTTTATGATGTTCCTGTTCGAGTATTGTTTGATACCGGAGCTTCCAGTTCCTTCATATCTATTGACCTGGTAGATAGGTTGGGATTGGAGCCCGAGATTGTCGATAGACCTTTGGTAGTGACGAACCCGATTGGTGGTTCAGCTAGCCTTGGCATGATTTGTTGTAATGTGGTCTTATCGAGCCAGGATGCATGTTTGTTTGTGATTGCTTTGTTTTGGGCTTTACTGGGTTTGGCATTATTTTGGGAGTCGATTGGCTCCAAAGATATGGGGTGGTGGTAGACTGTGAGGGCTTTTTGGTGACAGTTAGAGCGGATGGCAGACGGAGGGTAGTGTTTGGTAGTCTACCTAATAATGAGGTAATGGCTAGTTTTCTAAATTCCCTCGACATCCCGCATGATGAGTTGTCAGATATGCCCGTGGCTGGCCAGTATCCGGACGTCTTCGAGGAAGTGACCGGACTTCCACCACACCGAGAGATTGAGTTCCGTATTGATTTAGTGAAAGATGCCAGACCTATAGTGATGCCACTTCGTCGTATGGCACCAAGAGAGCAGCAAGAGCTCGGGGTGCAAGTGAGCGATCTTTTGAAGAAGGGATTTATCAGAAGAAGTGTTTATGAGTGGGGAGCACTTGTTGTGTTTGCTATCAAGGCAGATGGTTCCCTTCGATTGTGTGTGGACTACCGCGAGCTGAATAAGGTGACGAGGAAGAATAAGTACCCTCTACCGCGGATAGATGATTAGTTTGATCAGTTGAGTGGCGCAAGAGTGTTCTCCCAATTAGCTCTCGCGATAGATTTTCATCAGCTTAGGGTGGAAGCTGAGACTATAGCTAAAACGGCCTTTCGGACGCCGTCTGGATTCTATGAGTGGTTGGTCATGCCATTTGGGTTGATCAATGCACCAGCATATTTTGTGGATCTTATGAATAGGGTATTCAGAGATCAGTTGAATAAGTTTGTTCTTGTGTTCGTGGACGAAACACTTGTTTATTCGAGGACAGAGGAAGAACACAGGGAACACTTGAGGATAATTGTAACACCCTGTATTTTCTGTAAACGTATAAGTAACAAATCAGAGGATAATTAATTTTTAAAATAAGAATCAAGGAAAAAGGGTTGCGCCATTGCGTTCATCTCGGAATTCTGCATGAAAACGAGTCCGAGTTTGCGAGAAACGGAGTCCGTATGAAGGAGATATGACCCTCCGAAGTTTCAGGAAATTTCAGAATTGAAAACAGCTCGAAATTCGAATCCAAAATTCGAATTCAAACCCAGAAGTGGGCTGGGCGGGAATTTTCCCGCCCAAGGCCCAAGTCGACTGGGCAGTCGACCCCCCAGGACCCAGGTCGACCGGGGAGTCGACTGGGCAGTCGACCCCCCAAGACCAGGTCGACCTGGGGGTCGAGCCCTGGTCGAACTTGGTGTGTGTGTGTGTGTGCGATTTTGAAGGCTGTGACGTGTTTTGACGGACCTGATGAGTTCTAGGGTTAATCTGAGGGCCTAGATGAGTTCCTACACCTATAAATACATCCTAAGACCTAGCCTTCTCTACACACAATTCTATTCTGCTTCTTCTCTGCCTCTGTTCTAATAAAAATAAAAATGGCGTCGCTACTCTGCTGGAATCAAAACTAGAAGCTAATCAACATCAACCTAAGCAACTCAATTCAAATTAGAGATTAAAGCTTCTACAACGATTCTACAACAATTAATGTTCTTTCTTTAATCCAATCAAGGCAAGTGCAGTTATTTTCCGATATAAACGTTAATTCTGATTGTGACATGAATTATTAATCTGAATCTGAGGTTATATCTGTTCTGTTCTGTTTGGATCTATCTTATTTTGTATCTCTTTCCTCTTTCTGTTCTATAGCCAGGCTACCACGAGCCTGAGCCAATCTCATAAGAGATTAACATACGCTAAAATGTTTGGGACAACAAAATGATGCATGAATTGGGCATGACCAATAGGTGATTGATTTGAGGAAAGAACATGGACTGTAGCTAGAAAAAAATCTGAGACATATGACTGGACATGTTATATTGTATTGAACATATGATTTGAGATAAAGAGAATATGGCTTAGGCATAAAGATTTACATGAGAGTAGGGTATCTATTAATGTAAATAAACACCTAAGTAAGGGATCTTTGGGATATATGATATGCATAGAAATCGATGGCTATATTTGGTATAATTTATATAGGGATCTTCTGTACTATGCAAGTTTAAAAAAATTGAAACATATGATATATGGTAAATTTATGACAGTAATCTGTGCTATGTAAATTTAATGCAAACATGGGGTATATGATAATATTGTGAATCAAGACTATTATTTATGCATGTGAACTTAGGCAAGATTTATAATTAGGCAAGATATGTTTGTGAAACTTTAAGAAATGATCAAATCTGTTATATTTGCCTAATTTGCTAGTTTTGTTACATTGCCTAATCTGCTAGTTATGTTATATTGCTTAATCTGCTAGTTCTGCTCTACTGCCTAGTCTGCTAGATCTGTTCCTCTGCCAAATATGTCATCTGCTGAAAATGCTAAATCTGCTAGTTTGCTTAATTTGCTAAATCCGTTAAGTCGCCTAATCTGAAAAATCTGTTATCTGCTATATCTGTTGAGTTGTTATAATTAGTCCGCTAGTGATATAATCTGAATTGGCTATAGTTATGAATAATTGACGTGTATAATAGGGCGTGGGTATAAATGGTAAATCATTAATTAATTGGCCGCAAAGATAAACATGGCTAACTCGAGGTTAGAATGAGTTTGCAGCGTAATTCTGCCCGGAACCGCCCGGCATATTCCAGTGGTCGTAAACAATAGGTTCTAATGTGAGAAGTTAGTCATAACGTGCTTGAAACCCGAGGTTAGACTCAGTTTACGACAGAAACCTGCCCGGAACCAACCGGCCTAACCAGTAGCCGCAAACCATCAGTCTAATGTGAGAGGTTTGAGCATTAATATTTAATTAATGAAAATCTGAGATAATTATGATGTCTAAAACGTGTTGGGTAAGGTTAAGCCAATTGGACCAATGAATCTGATAAACCCGTTTCGTGAATCCGTAGGCCCAATACAAAGTTAGATAATCTGTAACCAGTTAATCCGTAAGTCTGTTAATCTGTAACCAGTTAATCTGTAAGCCTGTTAACCCGAACATCTGATCTGTTAGTCTGAAGACCTGTTAACTTGATTGTCTGATCTGTGAACTAGTTAATCTAAACTTTGTATGTCTGAAACTTGTAGACAAGTTAAGCTGAAATCTGTTAGTCTGGGGACATAAGGTGAGGAGAGAATTTACTTGTGTCATCTGTTGTTTGGGACCCATATTAGTCAGTAACCCTTTCTGGTATCAAAACTTTGACCCAACAGTAGGTAGGGTCCGGGCACGCTTACTGAACTAATTATAAGCGGTTCATTTTGATAATGGTGAGGGGTGTTGATGGTGCGTTCCAACCGGGTCATGTGCGTGCATGGATCCCGGTCTGCCTCTGAGGATGTAAGACGCCGTGATATCTGTAAATAGGTCTGTGCCAATTGGTTGTCACTTTAGGGAGTGATACACCCTACTGTGGGGCCGACACAGGATATTTATGTATTAGGGAGCTGATCGCTTGGGGTAGGGTTTTAGGGTACACTTAGTTCTGTCTGTTTCTGTTGGTACCGTCTGTTTTTGTTGGGTAGCAACACCTTTCTGTTTCTGCGTGGTACCGTCTGTTCGGGTGGTAAAGGCCCAATTACTAGTGTACACCTTATGCTACATTCTGCTTCTGTTTGTTTCTGATCGGGTGGTAAAGGCCCATTACTAGCGTGGAAATTATTCTGTACCCATTTCTGTTTCAGTTTAGACATTAGGGTGACACCTAATTCTGTTATACTAGTATTAGTGCAGAGAAGCGTAAAGCAATAGCTTATATCATTCTGTTCTTCTGTTATATCTGCTACATCTGTTACAGTAATCTCTCATCCAGTTTTATTTTCATGTCATGTTATTATTATCTGTTCATAACTGAAAATCACTGGACTTGCCAGACTTTTGTCTGACCCTTGTTGTTTCGCCTCCTTTCTTCCGTTTCCCCCCCAGGTTTTGTAGAAGGGAATACTCTAGCTTGATCCAGATTTCTTCCGCTTGCAGTGCTTAAAGTATGGTTTGTCTTCTTCTGTGGGGATTATGATTTTAAACTATGCATTCTGAAGGCTTTTG
Organism: Allium sativum; assembly: GCA_030737875.1. Classification (NCBI taxonomy): domain Eukaryota; kingdom Viridiplantae; phylum Streptophyta; class Magnoliopsida; order Asparagales; family Amaryllidaceae; genus Allium; species Allium sativum. The sequence goes on from CM060912.1 coordinate 775,698,512, forward strand.
TACAAGACTGATATTTTGTACTTGAATTCTGATATTGTGATTTGAAAGGATGTAACCAAGCTTCTGTTGAAATAGAGTTATAAAATTTTAAAGTACTGTTTTATCTGTCTTGTAAGTTTCTGTTTACTAAAAAGCTCCACCAAAGTTAAGGCATTCCCTTGTGAGTAACCTTAACGGAGGTGGGGTGTTACACTTGGTATCAGAGCTGAAGGTTACCAGATTGGGTAAAGTTTTTGAAAACTATTTTCAAAAAGGTTTTGAAAGGAAGTATTTTTAAAAAATAAAGCTTTTTTTGAAAAACATGATCCCCGAGAGCCATATATCTTTCCTTCAGTCCTTTTTTTTGTATTGAATCTTTCCTTTTTTTTCGTTTCAGCATGTCTGAAGCATTTAAGATACCAGAGGGTGTTCACGTACCCGTTGGTTTCGTCAATATCTTGAGGCTAGGACCGCCGCCGCAGGTCCAGCAAATGATCCCCCTCCTCCACCCCCTCCTCATGCAATTACTTTTTCAAAGATCTGTAGAGATTTTAGGGCCATAGGTGGGAAGGATTTCAAAGGAACTAAATCATTCGTAGAAGCGAGGAACTGGCTCAAATAAACTGAGGATTTATTCGTTATCTTCGAGGTGGACGATAGGCAGAAGGTACAGTTGGGGGTATGGCTGCTCAAAGACGAAGCTTCCTATTGGTGGGAAGTCACTAACGCCGAGAGGTCGGTTGAGACATGGACGGATTTCAGAACAAGGTTTGAGACAAAATTCCTCTCGCAAGCTGAACGAAGTTTACAATTGGAAAAGTTCTTATCTCTTAAGCAAGGAAGTATGACGGTCAAGGAATACGTCAACCAGTTCAACCAACTAGCTAGGTTCGGATTGGATTTAGTCAACACTCAGCATAAAAAGGCTCTCCGCTTTGTTAAAGGATTGAACGAGCCACTGCACAGCCTAGCCATGACTCATGTACCCATGGGAGCGACTTACGAGAGATTGGTGAACATGGCACTACTGCACGAGGAAGACAAAGGCCCGAAAGAGACAAAGAAGGAAGAACCACAGAATAAGAAAGCAGAGCCCAAAAAGGAAACGCAAAGGAAGGATGAGAAGTCTGAAGATAAGAAGGGAAAAAAGTGCTTTACTTGTGGAAGATCGACTCATCTGAACAAGGATTGCAGAAAAAGGAAGGGCGCTTGCTTCAACTGTGGGGAGATGGGACACTTCACTAGGGACTGCCCGAAGAGACGAGGACAAGGAGGGCAGGCGAACACTCTTGAGGCTAGTGGCTAGGATAGAAATAGGGAAATTCCTATAGTAGGTTTAATTTCTTTATCTGATTATGGAATTAAGACTCTTTCTGATTCTGGTATTTTGATTTTGTAACTGATACTCTGCACTTTAATACTAGTATTGTTTCTGATTCCGTTGTAGACTCAAACCTATAAGGGTTATGACTCATCTGTTTATGTTAGATTGGGGTTTGAGGGATATCTGTGTTAGACGTCAAGTATGACGCATACATTCTGAGTTTTTGTGGGATATGATTTTATCATGCTTAGCTTCCTAAGAATCATTAGGGAACCTGATCTGTACCAGTAGTCTGTAAATATTTGAATAATTCTTCTTTCCAGTTTTGACATTGTCTAAAGGAGGTAATCCTCTGGGTGTCAATCTGATGTTGATTTCGGTCTTCGGGGTTGATACTTAGGGGAATTATTTTCTTAACCAATGTCTAATGGGAACCAAGTCTTTGTCTTATCTGTACTCGCTTCCATCATTCGACTGTATCCTATCGATCGAATCTTCGAACTTTAGGTAGAAACTAATGGGTGTAAACATGTGTTTGAGACATGTTATGTTTGATGGTTGCAAGTGGATGCAAGTGGTTTCTAGTGGTTGCTCGTGGATGCATATACACACACTAGGCACTAGATCGGCTCGAAAACACTCTCATACTGCATATGGATGTGTGAGCATTTTTCAATTTTTGTGGATGCAAAATGATTGACTCAGCACATGGATGTTGCATTTGACTGAATGGTTGTGCACTCATATAGAAATGATATGTATCAAGTAGGAAAATTGCATACATGTTGGACTCATGGCACTGGCATAATTCGCATTACGGAGGTCAACTGGATCGGTGGACCGCCTGATCTTTGCATTAGATAAGGAACATATACACACACCTTTGCATATGTTCATACAACATTATAGGTTTCTAAGGACAATGGACGCCAATGATTGATGATTGAGTAGATGGATGTTGGATGGTAGGACACATTCTTCTTAACTTGAAGATTTCGGGGACGAAATCCTTTAAGGAGGGGAGAATGTAACACCATGTATTTTCTGTAAACGTATAAGTAACAAATCAGAGGATAATTAATTTTTAAAATAAGAATCAAGGGAAACGGGTTGCGCTATTGCGTTCGTCTCGGAATTCTACATGAAAACGAGTCCGAGTTTGTGAGAATCAGAGTCCGTATGAAGGAGATATGACCCTCCGAAGTTTCAAGAAATTTCAGAATTGAAAACAGCTCGAAATTTGAATTCAAAATTCGAATTCAAACCCAGAAGCGGGCTGGGCGGGAATTTTCCCGCCCAAGGCCCAAGTCGACTGGGGAGTCGACTGGGCAGTCGACCCCCTAGGACCCAGGTTGACTGGGGAGTCGACTGGGCAGTCGACCCCCCCAGACCAGGTTGACTGGGCAGTCGACCTAGGGGTCGAGCCCTGGTCGAACCTGGTGCGTGTGTGTGCGATTTTGAAGGCTGTGACGTGTTTTGACGGACCTGATGAGTTCTAGGGTTAATCTAAGGGCCTAGATGAGTTCCTACACCTATAAATACATCCTACGACCTAGCCTTCTCTACACACAATTCTATTCTGCTTCTTCTCTGCCTCTGTTCTAATAAAAATAAAAATGGCGTCGCTACTCTGCTGGAATCAAAACTAGAAGCTAATCAACATCAACCTAAGCAACTCAATTCAAATTAGAGATTAAAGCTTCTGCAACGATTCTACAACAATTAAAGTTCTTTCTTTAATCCAATCAAGGAAAGTGTAGTTATTTTCCGATATAAACGTTAATTCTGATTGTGACATGAATTATAAATCTGAATCTGAGGTTATATCTGTTCTGTTCTGTTTGGATCTATCTTATTTTGTATCTCTTTCCTCTTTCTGTTCTATAGCCAGGCTACCACGAGCCTAAGCCAATCTCATAAGAGATTAACATACGCTAAAATGTTTGGGATAGTAAAATGAATGATGCATGAATTGGGCATGACCAATAGGTGACTGATTTGAGGAAAGAACATGGACTGTAGATAGAACAAAATCTGAGACATATAACTGGACATGTTATATTGTATTGAACATATGATTTGAGATAAAGAGAATATGGCTTAGGCATAAAGATTTACATGAGAGTAGGGTATCTATTAATGTAAATAAACAGCTAAGTAAGGGATCTTTGGGATATATGATATGCATAGAAATCGATGGCTATATTTGGTATAATTTATATAGGGATCTTCTGTACTATGCAAGTTTAATAAAAATTGAAACATATGATATATGGTAAATTTATGACCATAATCTGTGCTATGTAAATTTAATGCAAACATGGGGTATATGATAATATTGTGAATCAAGACTATTATTTATGCATGTGAACTTAGGCAATATTTATAATTAGGCAAGATATGTTTGTGAAACTTTAAGAAATGATTAAATCTGTTATATTTGCCTAATTTGCTAGTTTTGTTACATTGCCTAATCTGCTAGTTATGTTATATTGCTTAATATGCTAGTTCTGCTCTACTGCCTAGTCTGCTAGATCTGTTCCTCTGCCAAATCTGTCATCTGCTGAAAATGCTAAATCTGCTAGTTTGCTTAATCTGCTAAATCCGATAAGTCGCCTAATCTGAAAAATCTGTTATCTGCTATATCTGTTGAGTTGGTATAATTAGTCCGCTAGTGACATAATCTGAATTGGCTATAGTTATGAATAATTGACATGTATAATGGGGCGTGGGTATAAATGGTAAATCATTAATTAATTGGCCGCAAAGATAAACATGGCTAACTCGAGGTTAGAATGAGTTTGCGGCGTAATTCTGCCCGGAACCGCCCGACATATTCCAATGGTCGCAAACAATAGGTTCTAATGTGAGAAGTTAGTCATAACGTGCTTGAAACCCGAGGTTAGACTCAGTTTGCGATAGAAACCTGCCCGGAACCAACCGGCCTAACCAGTAGCCGCAAACTGTCAGTCTAATGTGAGAGGTTTGGGCATTAATATTTAATTAATGAAAATCTGAGACAATTATGATGTCTAAAACGTGTTGGGTAAGGTTAAGCCAATTGGACCAATGAATCTAATAAACCCATTTCGTGAATCCGTAGGCCCAATACAAAGTTAGATAATCTGTAACTAGTTAATATGTAAGTCTGTTAATTTGTAACCAGTTAATCTGTAAGCATGTTAACCCGAACATCTGATCCGTTAGTCTGAAAACCTGTTAACTTGATTGTCTGATCTGTGAACTAGTTAATCTAAACTTTGTATGTCTGAAACCTGTAGACAAGTTAAGCTGAAATCTGTTAGTCTGGGGACACAAGGTGAGGAGGGAATTTACTTGTGTCATCTGTTGTTTGGGACCCATATTAGTCAGTAACCCTTTCTGGTATCAAAACTTTGACCCAACAGTAGGTTGGGTCCGGGCACGCTTACTGAACTAATTATAAGTGGTTCATTCTGATAATGGCGAGAGGTGTTGATGGTGCGTTCCAACTAGGTCATGTGCGTGCATGGATCCCGGTCTGCCTCTGAGGATGTAAGACGCAGTGACATCTGTAAATAGGTCTGTGCCAATTGGTTGTCACTTTAGGGAGTGATACACCCTACTGTGGGGCCGACACAGGATATTTATGTATTAGGGAGCCGATCGCTTATGGTAGGGTTTTAGGGTACACTTAGTTCTGTCTGTTTCTGTTGGTATCTTCTATTTCTGTTGGGTAGCAACACCTGTCTCTTTCTGCGTGGTACCGTCTGTTCAGGTGGTAAAGGCCCAATTACTAGTGTACACCTTATGCTACATTCTGCTTCGGTCTGTTTCTGTTCGGGTGGTAAAGGCCCATTACTAGCGTGGAAATTATTCTGTACCCATTTCTGTTTCAGTTTAAACATTAGGGTGACACCTAATTCTGTTATACTTGTATTAGTGCAGAAAAGTGTAAAGTAATAGCTTATATCATTCTGTTCTTCTGTTATATCTGCTACATCTGTTACAGTTATCTCTCATCCAGTTTTATTTTCATGTCATGTTATTGTAACACCCCGAATTTTAGTTAATACTAAAATTCACCAATTTCAGGATAAATAATCTCAGATGTGGGAATTAGGGGAAATGGGCTGCGTCATTGCGTTCGTCTCGGAAAAATACGCGAAACAGAGTCCGAGTTTGCGTAAAACGGGTACCGTATGAAAGAGATATGGACGAACGAAGTTAGGCAGAAAAACCAGAAACATGCCAGAAATGCACTGGCGCACTTGTGAAGTGCGCCAGAACAAAGATGCACTGGCGCACTTATGAAGTGCGCCAGTACAAAGATACACTGGCGCACTTGTGAAGTGCGCCCGTGCCGAGCCAAGAAACCTGCACAGTTCTGGAGAGTTCTGTGGTTGGGTGCACCAGTTTGGGGTTTGGGCTTGGTCTTAGGGCTGGTTTCTGGAAGGTGCCGAAATCTAAGGGTCCTAATCTAATTTAGGGTTAATCTAAGGGCCTAAAACACCCACCTAATCTATAAATACACCCTAATACTACCCTAATTCATACTAAAAATAGTAATGATGGCCTCATGCCGCCAAATTAAATCCTAGAGAGAGCCTCCACTAATCTAAGAAGGAAGTTGCAAGCTAATCCCTCTCAAATCATTCTCTAATCATCACCATCTTCATATTTAGCAACTAATTCCACTTCATAAGTTGGTTAATTTTGGGTTTGGTGAGTTTCTATCACTTTAACATCAATTGTTAAAGTAAGTAGATTGGGTGTAATGAGACTTATGGTCTTAAATGCGGATTAATGAGTTTGAATCATTTATAATGATATGCTACTCTATGTTTTCTTATGTTTATGCATAATTAATAAGTGGGTTTATGCATGTTTGATAAGTTGGTTTATGCATGCTTAACAAGTTAGTTTGTGCATGTTTAACAAGTGGGTTTATGCATATTTAATAAGTGGATTTATGCATGTTTAACAAAGTGAGTTATGCAAGTTATATGCAAGTTATGTATATGCTTAAATGCAAGTTTAACATGATTTGCAAGTTATGAATGCTTATGCAAGTATATGAATGCTTATGCAAGATATGTATATGCTTATATGCAAGTTTAACATGATATGCAAGTTATGCATGCTTATGCTAGTATGTGAATGTTTATGCAAGTATGTAAATGCTTATGCAAGTATGTAAATGCTTATGCAAGTATGAGAATGTTTATGCAAGTATGTGAATGCTTATGCAAGTTATGTGTATGCTTAAATGCATGTTTAACATGTTATGCAAGTTATGAGAATGCTTATATGCAAGTTCAACATGTTATGCAAGATATGTGTATGATAATATGCAAGCTCATATGCAACATGTTATGCAAATCATGTGTATGATAATATGCAAGTTTGGGGTTATATGTAGTTGGGTTAATATATGCTCATATATGCAAGTTGACATCCTCTTAACCCATGACAAAGTTGTATGCTAAACCCATGATATTTGTGATGATCTTCCCCTTATTTATGTCATGAAATGAGAACGATTTACGTGGGGAACGATGGGGTTGGTAAATATGTTAATAAATGTATGATTGGGTATGATTAAGCATACCATAAAAATAAATTGCCATAAGTGGGAATTTACCTATTGAGTTAGGTCTACCCCATGGGAATTTACCTATTGAGTTAGGTCTACCCATGTTATGGAAAACTTGATATTAATTAGGGGATAATTAATATGGGGGTGATTAATTAGGTGTAATTAATCGACTAAGACACGAGGTTGGACTCATTTGTAGTGTAAAACTGCCCGGACCCGACCGGCTTAACCAGTTGCTACAAATGTCAGCCCAATGTGAGAGGTCTTAACCATAAATTAAATACGTGATTAAAGTAAAGACACGAGGTTAGGCTCTGTTATGACGTACGACTGCCCGGGACTCTACCGGCTTAACCAGGCGGTCATAACAGCCAGTCTAATGTGGGAGGTCTTTATGGGGGATCACGGTCTTAATTAATTAAGAAACACTTAACCATATTAGCATGTAGTGGGACATGAGGGGTTAAGTGGGTGCCTTGGGTGGCATGTGGAAATTTAATGGTTGCCCTGGGTAGCATGTGGAATCTAGTGGGTTGCCTTGGGTGGCAATAGAAAATACGATTAGAATACTTAACCAAGTGAAACATGTAATTAAACATGATTAAAGGGTTAAGTGGGATACACTAGATAAGTGACAAGCTTAGGTGGGTAGCTTGTGGGGGCCCATTTCAACCAATATCCCAAACGTATCTTTGTGGGCTCGACCCATGTCGAGTGACGGGACACGCATATTGGGCATGATTATAAGAGGCCAAAACGGGGTAGCGGTGGCAACGCAAGTCCAACGGGCTTCATATGCGTGTGTGGGCCCGGGCTGGTAGATAAGCCGTTGTTGCATCGTGTAGATATAAAGCCGTGCACCGTTGATAGTATTGGGTTGCCACTTTAGGGGAGTGATACACCCCACTGTGGGACCAGCACGGGTATCTACGGTAGGGAGCCGATCGCTTGGGGAGTAGTGGGTACACCTAATGAAGATAGGGGCAGACGGCACCTATGTAGGAGGTACACGAAACTACTGGGTAAGAATTACTGAGTACACCTAGTGGAGATAGGGGCAGACGGCACCTATGTAGTGGGCTAGGAGTACATGAAACTACTGGGGAAATTTTCTAAGTCCTTGGAAGGGATCAACCTTTAAGTAGGAATGACTGGTGTGGTGCAGTTAGTAATTATCCTTGGGTGGGTAGATGCGTCCTTACGGTTATCTTAGTTTATCCTAAGTCTACCAAGCTGCTTAGTGTAGCCATTCATCCCCAGATATTACCGTAGGTCAAGTTTATGTCTTCTCTGGTTACTTTAATGATTGTATTGTTAAAGTTATAGGACTCACTCAGACTTATGTCTGACCCCGTTGTTTTTATCTTTTTCCCAACCCTCAGGTCCTACGGTGGATCCTAGCGGTAGTAGAGCTTGATCGGATTGCTGTTCCAGTCTTTAGGAGCTTGGGTAGATGTAAAGCTCCAGTTATCTAGTTACCTTTTCTTTTGTTCTGGCTATTGTATGAGAGAGTGGGATTATGTACTTCTTTATTTTGATGGATATTGTACTTGACTTTTATCGTGGTTTTATGATGTAACCAGACATGTTTATTTCCGCTGTTATGAGATGATGTTTTAAATTTCAAGTACTATTTATATCTGTCTTGTTGTAATTTTTCTGTTCTATATTCACTAAAATACTCCACCGATGCTATGGCATTCCCTTAGTGAGTGATCATAGCGGGCGTGGGGTGTTACACGTGGTATCAGAGCAAAGGTTACCGGAACAGATAAAATTTTTAGAAAACTATTTTTCTAAAACATTTTTGGAAGAGATATTTTCAAAAACATGTCTTTAAAGAGAAAAGTTTTTGAAAGAAAAGCATAATCCCCAATAGCCATATCTATATCCTTCGAATTCTCCGTTTTGAATCTTTCCTTTTTCGTTTCAGCATGGCCGAGAATCTTAACTTTCCGGAGGGTGTGACAATACCAGTATGGTATAGGAGATTGATGGAGGCTAGGGCCACCACTGCGGGTCCAGCAAACGTTCCTCCACCAACTGTAGCACCCGATCTTCCTCCTCCCCCTCCTCCTCGCACGGATACTTTTGCTAAGACTTGCAATGAATTTAAAGCTATGGGAGGGAAACCTTTTCAAGGATCTGAAACTTTTGTGGAAGCTAGAGATTGGCTTAAGGAGGTGGAAGAGTTGATAGATATCTTTGAGATGGAAGAAGGGAAGAAAGTCAAGTTGGCCGCTTGGTTAATGAAGGGTGAGGCCTCCTTCTGGTGGGAGGTCACTAATGGAGAACGCCCCGTTGACTCTTGGGCGGATTTTAGGCAAAGATTTGTGGCAAAGTTTCTCTCAAGGGCGGAGGAAAACTTGTATATGGAAAGATTCTTGACTCTAAAGCAAGGAAATCTCTCGGTGAAGGAATATGTTAACAAGTTTAATCAATTGGCAAGGTTTGGCCTAGACATGGTGAATACACCGGAGAAGAAGGCTTTGAGGTTCGTAAAAGGCTTGAATGAACCGATGCATGGGTTGGCTATGACTCATATCCCTATGGGGGCCACCTTTGAGAAGCTAGTTGACATGGCACTCATGCATGAAGAAGAGAAGGGTCCCAATGCTAATAAGGCACCCGAGAAGAAGGGAGATCAAAAGAGACCTCAGCAACAACAACAAAACAAAGGTGGGAAAGGCAACGGTGGCAAGGGCAAGAAGAAGAAGTGTTTCAATTGTGGGACACCTGGCCACCTAAGCAAGGATTGTCGCAAGAAGAAAAAGACTGGCTGCTTCCACTGTGGTGAAGCAGGGCATTTAGTGAAGGATTGCCCTAAGAAAGGGCAAAGGGCGGGGTCTACCTTAGGAGGACAGGTGCAAGCTCATATGGCACCGAGTCAGGCTAGGGGGCAAGTACAGGCTCTCGCGGTTCCACCAATTCAGGAAAGAGGTAGAACTATCTCCGTTGAAAGTCTGGTTTTTCTATTTGATCATCCTGTCCGTACATTGTTTGATTCAGGCGCATCGCATTCGTTTATCTCATCATCATTAGTTGAGTCACTGCACTTAGACACCAGTCTGGTAGATGATCCCTTGGTTGTTTCAAACCCAATTGGGGGCTCCACTTATTTGTCCATGATATGTTTGGGTTTGAAGATTTCTATACTTAGCATTGAGTTTAGATGTGATGCTTTTGTCTTGGGCTTCACGGGCTATGGGTTGATTTTGGGCATGGACTGGTTATCCAGTAATGGTGCCGTTCTTGATTGCGAAAGGAGAGTTGTTAGGCTCATGACCCGCTTGGGTAACACTCTCGAGATTTCTTGTAATCCCATGGACTCTGTTATGCTAAGTTATCTTGAATCGCTTGACGCTTCGGTCGAGAGTTTGCAATCTATGAGAGTGGTCCGGGAATATCCGGATGTGTTTGAGGAGGTGAAGGGCTTACCTCCGAAGCGGGAGATTGACTTCCGAATATATTTGGTGGATAATGCTAAACCGGTATCTTTACCAGTGCGCCACATGGCTCCTCGTGAGAGGAGGGAACTCCATAAGCAAGTAGGGGAGTTGCTTGAGAAGGGGTTCATAAGACGGAGCATATCGGAGTGGGGTGCTCCAGTAGTATTTGCTACGAAGGCAGATGGGTCCCTCAGACTTTGTGTAGACTATAGAGAACTCAACAAGCTCACAAAGAAGAATAGACACCCATTGCCGAGGATTGATGATCTTTTCGATCAGTTGGTTGGCGCTTCAGTATTCTCTCAGTTGGACTTAGCCACGGGGTTTCATCAGTTGAGGGTGGCTGAGGACAGCATAGACAAGACTGCCTTTAGGACTCCGGATGGTTTCTATGAGTGGCTGGTGATGCCATTTGGGTTGACGAACGCCCCTGCATACTTTGTTGATTTGATGAGTAGGGTGTTCAGGGAGTTCCTTAATAAATTTGTGGTGGTCTTTGTGGATGATATCTTAGTATTTTCTAAAAGTGAAGAAGAGCATGCCCTACATCTTGGGGAGGTGTTGAAGACTCTTCGAGCACATAGCCTTAAGGCTAAATTCTCTAAATGTCACTTCTGGAGGAAGGAAGTGCGGTTCTTGGGGCACGTGGTCTCCAAGGAAGGGATAGCTGTGGATCCCGCGAAGGTAGTATCAATTCAGGATTGGAAGGTTCCAAAGAATGCTACCGAAGTAAGAAGTTTCTTGGGGTTGGCAGGTTATTATAGGAAGTTTATTAAAGACTTCGCAAAGATATCAGCCTCATTAACCCGCTTAACGAAGAAGAATCTTGTTTTCGCATGGGACGTAGATTGTGATGATGCGTTCCGACGGTTAAAGAGAGCTTTAACCACTGCTCCAGTTTTAGTATTGCCAGATGGGAGCAAGCCATTTTTTGTCTATACCGATGCCTGTGGGACAGGACTTGGCGCAGTCTTAATGCAAGAGGGAAGGGTAATAGCCTATGGTGGAAGGCAGTTGAGGGCACATGAGAAAAATTACCCTACCCAGGATCTAGAGCTGGCCGCTATTGTTTTTGCGCTTAAGATTTGGCGCCATTATCTTCTTGGTGAGAGATTCGAGTTGTTCACTGACCACAAATCATTGAAGTACTTGTTTTCTCAGAAGGATTTGAATCTGAGACAGCAAAGGTGGATGGAATTCTTAGCATCCTATGATTTCGAGATAGCGTATACCCCTGGCAAGGGTAACGTGGTGGCGGACGCCTTGAGCAGGAAGAGGTTATCCTTGAGTCCATTGTTCGTGGAACGACGAAGCTTGGAATTTATCTCGATGTTTGATTTCAGACCTTCCGTTGACTATGTACCCGGTTTGCTAGCTTCTTTGGAAGTTAGACCTACTCTTTTGGGGCGGATTGGAGAAGCACAGAGGGGCGACCCACAGTTGGTTGAGTTAGTAGAGAAGCTCATAAGGGGGGAGTCGTCCAGCCATTTGAGTAGGTACACCCTAGACGATAGGGGTGCTTGCGTAGAGACGGTAGACTCTGTGTACCGCAAGACGAGGGTTTGAGGAAGGCTATTCTTGATGACGCACACCGTTCTAGGATGACCATTCATCCCGGTGGGGACAAGATGTATCAAGACATGAAGAGGGTTTTCTTCTGGGCCGGTATGAAGAAAGATGTGGCCGAGCATGTCGCTCGATGTTTGGTGTGCCAGCAAATGAAGGCGGAGCAAAGGAAACCAGGTGGGTTGCTTCACCCATTGGAGGTTCCGCAATGGAAGTGGGATAGCGTCTCGATGGATTTTATTGACGGGTTACCCAGGTCGAGGAAGGGTAATACAGGAATTTGGGTGGTGGTAGACAGACTTACTAAGAGCGCCCATTTCATACCTGTGAAGAGCAAGAGGACCGCTCCATGGCTAGCTTCAGTATATCTTCGAGAGATAGTTCGATTGCATGGGGTACCCTCTAGCATAGTGAGTGATCGAGATCCTATCTTCACTAGTGAGTTCTGGAGAAGTTTGCAAGAAGCAGTGGGGACTCAATTGTGTCTGAGCACCGCATATCATCCTCAGACAGACGGCCAGACTGAGAGGGTGAATCGTGTTCTAGAAGACCTTTTAAGACTTTGTATCCTAGATTTTGGAGGTACATGGGAAGAGCATCTTCCATTGGTGGAGTTCGCATATAATAACAGCTTTCAGTCCAGTATTGGTATGGCTCCTTTCGAAGCTCTCTATGGAAGGCCTTGTCGATCACCTACATGTTGGTGGGAATCTACGGATAAGATCTTGCTTGGGCCTGATATGGTTAGGGAGACTTCTGAGAAGATTGACTTGATTCGAAGAAGGATGAAAGCAGCACAAGATAGGCAAAAATCTTATGCGGACAAGAGAAGGACGGATCTTGAGTTTGAGGTTGCGGATATGGTTTTTGTTAAGGTATCTCCGTTGAGAAATGTTGTTCGCTTCGGATCCGTTGGGAAGTTAGCACCGAGGTTTGTTGGGCCGTTTCCTATTAAGGAAAGGATTGGACGGATGGCATATAGAGTGGAGTTGCCCGACAGACTTAGTGGTGTACATGATGTATTCCATGTGTCCCATTTGAGGAAGTGTTTACATGAGACCGCAGAGGTGGTAGAGCTGAGCTTGCTTAGAGATGTAGAGGTAGAGCGTGATGCGACTATTCGATGAGCTCCTACTCGCATCCTTGGGTCAGAGACTAGGAAATTGAGGAATCGAGAGGTTCAGCTAGTCAAAGTGCAATGGGGAGAAGATGAGAGCAACGCAACTTGGGAGACGGAAGCGAAGATGCGTTCATTGTACCCATTTCCTTTTGAGGGTATGTCTTTACTTTCTCCTTTATCGCTTGTCTAGTACTTATCTTATCTTCGGTATGTCCTCTCGTTAGTACCTTTGGCCTTTAGATAGGGTAAACCTATGGTTGAAACATGTGTTTGAGACATGTTATGGTTGATGGATGCAAGTGGATGCAAGTGTTTGCTAGTGGTTGCTCGTGGATGCATATACACACACTCTAGGCACTAGATCGGCTCAGTCACTTCATATTGCATATTGCATAAAATTGTGTGTAGGAAGCTATATTGATGGATGTATAATGTTTGTATTATCATATGGATGATGCATTTTGGTGAATGGTTGTGCACTCATGTAGATATTGTATGTGTCGATAGAGTTCCCTCGCATACATAATGGATGCATGGCACTATCATGGTTTGCATATGTTCATACATTAGATAGGGAACATATACACACACTTTTTGCATATGCTCATACATCATTAGAAACTGTTTAAGGACAATGGATGCCCGTGGTTGATGATTTGAGTAGATGGTTGTCTGGATGGTAGGATATGCATTCTCCTTAGCTTAGAGATTTCGGGGACGAAATCCTTTAAGGAGGGGAGAATGTAACACCCCGAATTTTAGTTAATACTAAAATTCACCAATTTCAGGATAAATAATTTCAGATGTGGGAATTAGGGGAAACGGGCTGCGTCATTGCGTTCGTCTCGGAAAAATACGTGAAACAGAGTCCGAGTTTGCGTAAAACGGGTACCGTATGAAAGAGATATGGACGAACGAAGTTAGGCAGAAAAACCAGAAACAGGCCAGAAATGCACTGGCGCACTTGTGAAGTGCGCCAGAACAAAGATGCACTGGCGCACTTATGAAGTGCGCCAGTACAAAGATACACTGGCGCACTTGTGAAGTGCGCCCGTGCCGAGCCAAGAAACCTGCACAGTTCTGGAGAGTTCTGTGGTTGGGTGCACCAGTTTGGGGTTTGGGCTTGGTCTTAGGGCTGGTTTCTGGAAGGTGCCGAAATCTAAGGGTCCTAATCTAATTTAGGGTTAATCTAAGGGCCTAAAACACCCACCTAATCTATAAATACACCCTAATACTACCCTAATTCATACTAAAAATAGTAATGATGGCCTCATGCCGCCAAATTAAATCCTAGAGAGAGCCTCCACTAATCTAAGAAGGAAGTTGCAAGCTAATCCCTCTCAAATCATTCTCTAATCATCACCATCTTCATATTTAGCAACTAATTCCACTTCATAAGTTGGTTAATTTTGGGTTTGGTGAGTTTCTATCACTTTAACATCAATTGTTAAAGTAAGTAGATTGGGTGTAATGAGACTTATGGTCTTAAATGCGGATTAATGAGTTTGAATCATTTATAATGATATGCTACTCTATGTTTTCTTATGTTTATGCATAATTAATAAGTGGGTTTATGCATGTTTGATAAGTTGGTTTATGCATGCTTAACAAGTTGGTTTGTGCATGTTTAACAAGTGGGTTTATGCATATTTAATAAGTGGATTTATGCATGTTTAACAAAGTGAGTTATGCAAGTTATATGCAAGTTATGTATATGCTTAAATGCAAGTTTAACATGATTTGCAAGTTATGAATGCTTATGCAAGTATATGAATGCTTATGCAAGATATGTATATGCTTATATGCAAGTTTAACATGATATGCAAGTTATGCATGCTTATGCTAGTATGTGAATGTTTATGCAAGTATGTAAATGCTTATGCAAGTATGTAAATGCTTATGCAAGTATGAGAATGTTTATGCAAGTATGTGAATGCTTATGCAAGTTATGTGTATGCTTAAATGCATGTTTAACATGTTATGCAAGTTATGAGAATGCTTATATGCAAGTTCAACATGTTATGCAAGATATGTGTATGATAATATGCAAGCTCATATGCAACATGTTATGCAAATCATGTGTATGATAATATGCAAGTCTGGGGTTATATGTAGTTGGGTTAATATATGCTCATATATGCAAGTTGACATCCTCTTAACCCTTGACAAAGTTGTATGCTAAACCCATGATATTTGTGATGATCTTCCCCTTATTTATGTCATGAAATGAGAACGATTTACGTGGGGAACGATGGGGTTGGTAAATATGTTAATAAATGTATGATTGGGTATGATTAAGCATACCATAAAAATAAATTGCCATAAGTGGGAATTTACCTATTGAGTTAGGTCTACCCCATGGGAATTTACCTATTGAGTTAGGTCTACCCATGTTATGGAATACTTGATATTAATTAGGGATAATTAATATGGGGGTGATTAATTAGGTGTAATTAATCGACTAAGACACGAGGTTGGACTCATTTGTAGTGTAAAACTGCCCGGACCCGACCGGCTTAACCAGTTGCTACAAATGTCAGCCCAATGTGAGAGGTCTTAACCATAAATTAAATACGTGATTAAAGTAAAGACACGAGGTTAGGCTCTGTTATGACGTAAGACTGCCCGGGACTCTACCGGCTTAACCAGGCGGTCATAACAGCCAGTCTAATGTGGGAGGTCTTTATGGGGGATCACGGTCTTAATTAATTAAGAAACACTTAACCATATTAGCATGTAGTGGGACATGAGGGGTTAAGTAGGTGCCTTGGGTGGCATGTGGAAATTTAATGGTTGCCCTGGGTGGCATGTGGAATCTAGTGGGTTGCCTTGGGTGGCAATAGAAAATACGATTAGAATACTTAACCAAGTGAAACATGTAATTAAACATGATTAAAGGGTTAAGTGGGATACACTAGATAAGTGACAAGCTTAGGTGGGTAGCTTGTGGGGGCCCATTTCAACCAATATCCCAAACGTATCTTTGTGGGCTCGACCCATGTCGAGTGACGGGACACGCATATTGGGCTTGATTATAAGAGGCCAAAACGGGGTAGCAGTGGCAACGCAAGTCCAACGGGCTTCATATGCGTGTGTGGGCCCGGGCTGGTAGATAAGTCGTTGTTGCATCGTGTAGATATAAAGCCGTGCACCGTTGATAGTATTGGGTTGCCACTTTAGGGGAGTGATACACCCCACTGTGGGACCAGCACGGGTATCTACGGTAGGGAGCCGATCGCTTGGGGAGTAGTGGGTACACCTAATGAAGATAGGGGCAGACGGCACCTATGTAGGAGGTACACGAAACTACTGGGTAAGAATTACTGAGTACACCTAGTGGAGATAGGGGCAGACGGCACCTATGTAGTGGGCTAGGAGTACATGAAACTACTGGGAAAATTTTCTAAGTCCTTGGAAGGGATCAACCTTTAAGTAGGAATGACTGGTGTGGTGCAGTTAGTAATTATCCTTGGGTGGGTAGATGCGTCCTTACGGTTATCTTAGTTTATCCTAAGTCTACCAAGCTGCTTAGTGTAGCCATTCATCCCCAGATATTACCGTAGGTCAAGTTTATGTCTTCTCTGGTTACTTTAATGATTGTATTGTTAAAGTTATAGGACTCACTCAGACTTATGTCTGACCCCGTTGTTTTTATCTTTTTCCCAACCCTCAGGTCCTACGGTGGATCCTAGCGGTAGTAGAGCTTGATCGGATTGCTGTTCCAGTCTTTAGGAGCTTGGGTAGATGTAAAGCTCCAGTTATCCAGTTACCTTTTCTTTTGTTCTGGCTATTGTATGAGAGTGGGATTATGTACTTCTTTATTTTGATGGATATTGTACTTGACTTTTATCGTGGTTTTATGATGTAACCAGACATGTTTATTTCCGCTGTTATGAGATGATGTTTTAAATTTCAAGTACTATTTATATCTGTCTTGTTGTAATTTTTCTGTTCTATATTCACTAAAATACTCCACCGATGCTATGGCATTCCCTTAGTGAGTGATCATAGCGGGCGTGGGGTGTTACAGTTATTATTATCTGTTCATAACTGAAAATCATTGGACTTGCCAAACTTTTGTCTGACCCTTGTTGTTTCGCCTCCTTTCTTCCGCCCCCCCAGGTTTTGTAGAAGGGAATACTCTAGCTTGATCCAGATTTCTTCCGCTTGCAGTGCTTAAAGTATGGCTTGTCTTCTTCTGTGGGGATTATGATTTTAAACTATGCATTCTGAAGGCTTTTGTACAAGACTAATATTTTGTACTTGAATTCTGATATTGTGATTTGAAAGGATGTAACCAAGTTTCTGTTGAAATAAAGTTATAAATTTTTCAAGTACTGTTTTATCTGTCTTGTAAGTTTGTGTTTCTGTTTACTAAAATGCTCCACCAAAGTTAAGGCATTCCTTTGTGAGTAACCTTAACGGAGGTGGGGTGTTACAATAATGATGGGGGTGTTGAGAACACCAATTGAAAGCGAAGTTTTCTAAATTTCACTTCTGGAGGAGGGAAGTGAGGTTCTTGAGCCATGTCATTTCAGAGAATGTATCGCCGTGGATCCTGCGAAGGTGGCTGCGGTACAAGATTGGTCTACACCCAAGAATGCAACAGACATAAGAAGTTTCTTGGGGTTAGCTGGATATTATCGTAAGTTTATCCAAGACTTCTCTACGATAGCAACACCGTTGACTCAGTTGACCAAGAAGAATCAAGCTTTCGTCTGGGACGAAAAGTGCGAGAATGCATTCAAGAGCCTAAAGGAAAAGTTGACATGTGCACCAGTGTTAGTTATTCCTAAGGGGAATGAAGAGATGACAGTATATACGGATGCACGCGGTACCGAACTAGGTGCTGTATTGATGCAAGGAGATAGGGTGGTAGCTTATGCAAGTCGGAAACTGAAACTGCACGAGAAAAGATATTCTATCCATGATTTGGAATTGGCAGCAATCGTGTCCACATTGAAGATGTGGAGACATTATCTCTTGGGAGAAAGATTCGAGTTGTTTACTGATCATAAGTCATTAAAGTATCTCTTCTCTCGGAAGGATCTAAATCTTCGACAGTAAAGATGGTTAGAATTCTTGGCTTCCTATGATTTCGATATCGCAAATACACCAGGAAAGGGCAATGCTGTAGTTGATGCCTTGAGTAGGGGACATGCCAGTTTAGGGGCTATGTTTCTATAATGGAAGCAACTGGAGTACATCGCTGGTTATGATTTCAGACCAAAGTGCGAATTGGATCCGTAATTGTTAGCAAGTTTGGCGATCAGGCCACATTGATTGAGCGGATTGGTTCCAGTCAAAGAGACGATCCTAACCTATTAGAAATCATCTCAAAGTTAGAGGTGGGAATCGACGAAGAGAAGAACAAGTATGGGCTTGGTCGAGATGGATGGCTAGGAAAGAATGGAAGACTAGTTGTGCCCAATGTCAAGGGATTGAGAGATGAAGTGCTTAGAGAATGTCATCACTCAAAACTGACTATACACCCCGGTGGTAACAAGATGTACCGAGACATGAAGCAGACCTACTACTGGGAAGGGATGAAAAGAGACATTGGGAAGTTTATATCCAAGTGTATGAATTGCCAGTTAGTTAAAGCTGAGCAAAAGAAGCGTAATGGCTTGTTACAACAATTAGAAATTCCAGAATGGAAATGGAAACAAGTCTCAATGGATTTCATTGATGAGTTACCAAGAACTAGGTCGAGCCATGATAGCATTTGGGTGGTTGTGGACCGATTGACCAAGAGTGCAAGATTTATACCCGTCAAGTCGAATAGAACAGCAGCTAAGTTAGCGGAACTATATGTAAAGTGGGTAGTGAGATTTCATGAAATACCCAAAGGCATTGTGAGCGACAGAGATCCGTTGTTTACTAGTGGATTTTGGAAAAGCTTACAAGAGGTGTTAGGATCAGAATTACATCTCAGTACTGCATATCATCCTCAAACCGACGATCGGACAGAGATGGTGAATCGTATATTAGAAGATCTCCTGAAAGCTTGCATATTGGATTTTGGTGGATCATGGGATGACCATTTGCATCTAGTAGAGTTTGCATATAATAATAGTTATCAATCCAGTATTGGTATGGCTTCATTTGAAGCTTTGTATAGAAGACCGTGTAACTCACCATCATGTTGGTAAGAAACTGGTAAGAAGTTTGTTCTTGGACCAGATGTGATAAGAGAAAGTTCAGCTAAGATTAAGATTATCCAACAGCGAATGAAGACTGCCCAAGATAGACAGAAGAGTTATGCTAATAAGAGGAGAAGAGATTTAAAATTCTCCATTGGCGACTTGCTGTTTATCAAGATTTCTCCGCTAAAGAGCGTGATTCGATTTGGCAGGATAGGCAAGTTAGCACCAAGATTTGTTGGGCCATTCCCAGTTCTCGAACAAGTTGGGAATTTGGCATATAAAGTCGAATTACCTGAGAAAATGGCAGGAGTTCATAGCGTATTTCATGTTTCCCAGTTAAGGAAATTCGTGCACGACCCCGATGTGGCTATTTCACCTGATCAGTTGGACGATATCAAGTAGAACCCGAGGCGGTTGGGAATCATAAGCCGATTCGTATTGTCGAGCACGATACGAAGAAACTTCGAAGGAAAGCGGTGAATCTAGTCAAGATTCAGTGGGACGAGAATGAGAATGACTGTACTTGGGAGATAGAGGAGAGCATTAGGAAGAAGTATCCAGAAAATCTTTGCTTGGTAAGATTTCAGCTTCAATTTAGTCTTTCCGCATGCTATGATAGGTTTGTTTTGTTTGTTTTGCATGTTTGATTATTGTATTTGGCTGGTAGGCATGCAGGATCCTTTGTATGTTTTGGGTTAAGGAATTTCGGGGACGAAATTTCTTAAGGGGGTGAGAATGTAACGACCTGCATTCTACGCATCGAAGGATCATAGAATATTTATTTCTTTCACATACGAAGTCGTATGGTCATGTAACTTTGGGAGACGACTATTGGGGTCATTTCCCATGTTCATGATTTTTTCCGATTTTAAATGATCGTTTTGCCCCTAGCTGATCTTGTTTCGGCCATAACTTTTGATTGGAAAGGAGATTTGACCTGAAACCACTTCCATTAGATCTGGATGATGGTTTACCTTTCCGTAGAGTGGTCATATGTGAAAAACAGACTTACCATTTGGAAGATATGGCTGAAATAAGGATTGGAAGAAGAAAAACTGCTTAATCGGGCCAAATGAGGTGATTAGTGAATGAGCCCATAACCCATTTCGGGATTAAGGTTATGGGGAGGCTGAAATGAGCTAGGTTTTCATTTCATTTCAGTTTTCTAGCCGCCACTTTCATTCTAGGAACCCTAACAATGGCCTCCAACATCTAGAATCACCTCTAATCACTTTCTAATCAAGTATTAGCCTAATCTACGTCAAATCAAAGGGGAATAGCACCAAAGCAAGGTCAGAACTGCTGTGTTGTCTTGGGAACATCGTCAAATCAGAGGATAGTTCAGTTTTGAAAGTTTATTTGTGGCTAAGGTGAGTGATTTGCATAGTTCCTCACTAATTATGGTTAATTAAGGTTAGTTAGTTAATTAGCGAATTTAAACATGATTAAATTCTGCAAAATATTTATAAATTTCGAAATATTGTTTTAGGCCTCTGTTAGAAAATTTGGTTAGTTTGGTTAAGTTTTACTAATCCTATCATTAGTTTTGCTTAAACACACTTAAGGGAAAATATGAGATTTTGGCTATGTTTGATCCATTTTAACTTATCAAGTTACTGTTTTGGTGTTTATTTTTGATTCTCTAAGTTGCTATGATTGTATGGTATGTTGTATGATTGATTAGAAAAGTTAGATTGGTCGAAAACGCCGTCGAATGTTGTAAAACGATCACTGGAAAGAAGTGCAGAAAATTACCCGAACCGGATCGGATCGGAGGGGAAGCACGATCCGAACCGCTCGCACTTGAAGCTCCACGATCCGACCTGAGCATGTTGGCATGACCTGAAGAGAGCACCCGATCCGAACCTCGTCACTCGACCCTAAACGATGCACCAGGGATGGACTTGAGAGGCTCGACCCGATCTGGAGTGCTTGGGAAGAAGAACCGAACCGCTTGTCTGAAGTCACGATCTGATGCTCTGGAGATGACCACAAACCGATCCGAAGTAGGAGCCACGATCCGACCAGTATGGGGTATTCCGATCCGAACTAGGGTGCTAGGATTTGAGGCGTGAACCACGATCCGAACTGGAAGTACGAGTTGAAGTGAAGAACAGGAACGGAACCGATCCGGAGAAGACCAAAATCCGAGATGCAAAGGTAGTCCAAATGAGAAGTTTGTACCCAGGATTCAGTTGGGAACCAACGGGTCAACTTCATGAGTTGGTCTTTGCTGCAGTACGTGTGCAAAGGGGTTATCGACGTCCATATTTTTGATTCACCACCAAGACGGGTGTTAGGCTATGTATCAGTGCAGTGGGGTAGTTATTACTGCATGGGGCAGAATGATCGTAGCATGACTATGAGCCAGCGTAGTTGTTATAGGGCAGAGTGGACATAACAAGGACTAGTGGCTATGGATCAGTGCAGTGGTGTCATTATGACTCCATGGGGCAGAGTGATCATATCAAAGAATGGGTGGTCAGAGCGGTGG
The DNA here is from genome assembly GCA_030737875.1 of Allium sativum. Classification (NCBI taxonomy): domain Eukaryota; kingdom Viridiplantae; phylum Streptophyta; class Magnoliopsida; order Asparagales; family Amaryllidaceae; genus Allium; species Allium sativum. The sequence continues at coordinate 775,720,168 of CM060912.1, forward strand.
ATATCGTATGATTTACGCACTGAGTGAGAGATGTGAGGATGCTTGCTATGCTTGATTGTTTGTTATCACTATGTCATGCACACCCCCACCCCCGTATTCTTTACACCTTATGTTTAGTGGCACCTTAGAGTATTGAGCGGTATGTTGTGCTAACTATTTGGTTGCAGGTCTAGGTTCAGGTATGGTTTAGTATACCTGTTATTGTTATGTTTTGATGCTTATCGCTCATACCAGACTTTTGTCTGACCCAGAGTTTTATGTCTCTTCTTATTACTTTGGGTGCTCTTAAATGGGCAGACTAGAGACATGTTAGGTGGTATGCACGGGTAGCTGTACCGGAGACGAGCAGGAGGCTCCCACGTATGGTATATATAGATATTCTCCCTGTGTTGCTGTTGGTCACTACTTTGGGCATTAGTAATATACCTTTCATTTCTTTTGCTTCAGAGACAGTTTTAAAGTTGTGATAATGATGATGTCGAACATAAGCTGTAATTGGATTTTCCGCTGCTACGATGTTTAATTTTCAGCTTATGCACTGTCTCACCTGTTTTATGTCAAAGTATGTTATTATTATATTTTATTCCATGCGCTGTGAGATATTCTACAGGTTCTTTATTAGTTCACCAGTAAGTTCTCTTCTTTTTCCTTTCTTTGGCGACCGTCCCGTGCTGGTTGGACATCGACACAACGCACTTTCATGGGAAATGTCGGTTGGTGCTGGACGGGCCGTCGCATTTTCAAAGTAAAGGGAAATAAATGGGAATGCGTGAAAATATAATGATATGTTTGAGTTAAAAAGGGAATGTAAAGTGGAGATCTAAAATAGATTTATTCCATAAGTTTAAGCAACGATTTTTGTTTTCAAGTAAGGAACACAAAAGAGAGTTGTTAATGTTGTTTTACGAGTAATGAGTTGAATTAATTTCCCAATTATAAATAATGAAGAATGAGGTAGCAAATGTTTTGGAAAGAGATAAATGGAAATGGAATGTGGTTATAAGATATTTTTCTAAGTATTAAAATGAAATGGTCTTGAGAATCATTTGTATGTTAAATAAGAAGTAAATACAGTATTGTAACCACCACATTTACATTGATTGTTTTAACCATCAGTCAACATTTTTGTACCAAAATCTACCATGTGCGAAGCACGTGCCTCAGTTTTTAATTAACCATACGTTAATTATTTTTATTTAAAAGGCCAAGTGATGCTGAATACTGAACCAATGAACCCTTTATTTTCAGATTGAAAAACTGATTATTTATTTGATAGTTAAATAACCGACTATCAAATCTGGTCAAATACGTTATTGGTACGGAAAGACCAGAATCGAATTTATGTTCGAATACCATTTCGACCAACAAATACGTGAAGATATCAGAAGATGATCGATATGGAGCATTGAAGGCCGTAGATTTTCATAAACGGAAGGACTGCTAATAATCCCTGGTTTAGCGGCCAGAGATATACTGTGATTCTGTCGTGGTTGGGATCTACGGATTGCAAGGACTACTCGCTATTGATTCATGGGGTGATTCCTATATTGGATGCAGAAGGAGAGTGCCTTTGGTTCATCATATTCCTGGATGACTTGAATAGACGAACGTGTGATAGAGTATTTCCTAAAAACCATGTACGTAGATTTTTACAAATACACAGAGTCGGTGGCAAAGAGGGGCACTTCTTTTATACCCAGAGTATATTTGTGGACGTCAATTAGTGATTTGACGGATCTGACGATGTGGCATTCAAAGTGAATGGTTGCCAGATGTTCTAAAAGAAAAGAATAAATAAATAAATAAATTTTGACCTCTAGCCTCATCAACCAGGGAATGACACAAAATCGGGTAGGTCGCATGGCTACGTGGGTCGCACCCATCAAAAGGGTATATCATTACTTGATCTGGTGAAATCAAATGCCTTCGGTTGTTCCTTTTTATTTATTTATGTATGTATGCTATCTATTCGGTTGGCTGGCCCCCAACCGTGGTAATGATATATTCGGTACTCTCAAGGTATAGTGAGGGGTCGGTCATGTTTAGCCTGGGTTGCAAGATATTCTTGTTGGGCCACAATGTATTTATCTCCATAGGTACATTGTCGGGAAGGTGATCTCATACCTTGCCAGGAAATCCATTCTTCAATAAGAGCCCGCGATTTTGATTGTATCTGTATGTAGAGCGTGAGATGTAAGTGTTCTGCAAGATTGATATTTATTTGTATTTAGACACTATTATAATATCAGAAAAGATATTGATTTCAATAATGTTTTGGGTTAAAAACCGTCTGTATTTATGTGTGGATTTGGTATTACGATTATCCTTTTCTTTCAAAAAGATTTTGACTTTAAAAATCAAGTTGTGCGATACCTTTAAACTTAGTGTGTTTTTCTCACTCTGATTCACTAGACTAACTCGGTGTTTGTAATGCTCGGGTTAGACCGAAGTGTACAGGTCCAAGTTATCGGATGCTGCGAAGTCCAGAGACGAGCTAGATGTGTTCAGACGTATGATATTATATAATACAGTGTTCCGCTGTGTATTGTATATGAGGACATGTTATTATAACTGTCCAGTTGTGTGATGTACTCTGATGACTGTGAGTTTTATTTAAAGCTCTCAATAAAGATATTTCTATATTATATTTTGTTTCGCTACGATGTGAGACTCTGTGTTGTGTTGGTTCTTCTTCTTCTATTCTAATATTTCTTTCTTTCTTATCTCACCTTTTAATTTCTTTCTAATAGCTATCTGCTTTTCTGTATAATTTGAGTTGACAAGGGATGGTAAATGTTGACTTAAACTGCACTTTAAAGTAGATCGTTACATGTTAATTTTTTTTTTTAATCCAAAACTGCAAAAATCTAACAGTCATATACGACTCTAATTTTATTAATATCTTTGTGAATTAGTTATGAAAGTAAAAGTACATTTTCTAAAAAAAAGTGCACGCTATATCCAATACAAATTAAGTACACATACAATAAATATATGTATGATGGAATAAAACATTAACAGTTGCTATAACTATTGGAAAATGAATGAGCAACGAAAGAGAAAAGTGGGAAGAAGAAGAGATAGGGGTAGCAACATTTAAAGTCCCACATCATAGAAATATTAGCACAATCTCTCCTTATATATTAGAAGCCAAATAGGCTTATGTAAAATAAAAAAGAGAGGGATGATAAAAGGATGTGGACTTGGCCATATTAAATATATTAAAAAGTCAAAGATAAGGGCCTTGGGCCTTGGGGCTCTTGGGGTCTCCTGATTGGATATGGCCGACGTTGCTGATTGGGCTAGTGCACTGACATGAGAATATTTTTTCTCAGAATTTTAAAAGGTGGGTCTGTTCAGTTCAGAATTCGAAAGGAATGTCTGTTAACTGAACGAATACAACCATTTGAATTCTCAGCGTATGCGTATTAATAACAGAGCGGTTAAAGGGTCGCAACCTTTCCTATTCTGACGGTTACTGATGCATGCGAACAGGCACTCCTCCTTGCCTATATATACACTGCCCAAAACAAAGACAGAATTTACTTTTTTCTGCTGCATTATTCCTTCTTCTTCAACGTAATTCTCTGATCTTGTTTCTATAACCAACTTCAGTTCGTCGGAGCTCCGTTTGCTGGCACTAAGCTACGGAGTTGGTCCGTTTTATCCTGGGAAACAAATTGCAACTACGTCGATTGGTGTATACGACGGCAATATTGTTTCAAGGAAACAGAAAAGTTCTGGACTCGGACATTATTTAAACAGAATACTTTCTGTTTATCTTTGATTTTATGCACAAATCGGTTACGCTTTCTATGATTATTGTAAACATAGTTTGACGTGACAATTGTGACATAATTGATTAACAGTGATTGTTGTTGCTGTCTGTTTGTAATACAATTGTGTAATTACAAAAGTTCTAACAATCTTGAAACAATATTTTGTTGCAGATGACGAAAAACAGCAGCACTGATTCTGCACCGATTCAGACGGTGAAAACTGCTCAGCCAGCGCCTGTGCTTCCGACAATGGCTCTGTCTCATGGCGAAAGGCCAGAGAAGTTCAATGGAATCAATTTCAAGCGCTGGCAACAGAAAATGTTGTTTTATTTAACAACACTAAGCCTTGCAAAGTTTCTGACTGAAGAGGCTCCTGTGGTAGACGAACTCGAACCTGACGCTACTAAAGTAGAGGCACTTAATATCTGGACAAATTCAGATTTCATGTGCAAAAACTATATTCTGAATGGTCTGGATGATAGCCTCTACAATGTCTATTGTACTTTTGCAACGTCCAAACAACTCTGGTTGGCTCTGGAAAAGAAGTACAAAACTGAAGATGCAGGCATGAAGAAATTCATTGCTGGAAAATTTCTAGACTTCAAAATGGTTGACTCAAAGACAGTGATAAGTCAAGCTCAAGAACTGCAACTTATCATCCGTCAATTAGAAGATGAAAAGATGACTCTTAGCGAGACTTTTCAAGTTGCTGCAACTATTGAGAAATTGTCTCCTTCTTGGAAGGACTTTAAAAATTACCTTAAGCACAAGCGTAAGGAAATGACAATGAAAGATCTCATAGTTCGGCTTCGCATTGAGGAAGATAACAGAAATTCTGAGAAAAAGATTTCTCAGAATATTGCTGCCAAAGCAAATGTTGTTGAGTCAGACAAAACTAACAAAAGAAAAAGGGAGAATGCTCCTAAGAAGTCAAAGAAATTTCTGGGTTCTTGCCACAACTGTGGAAAGAAGGGGCACAAAGCAGCCGAATGTCGTGCGCCTAAAAAGAAGAAGTTGGAAGCGAATACGGCTGATGTTTCGAAAGGCATTTCTGATATTGATTTATGTGCAGTAATATCAGAATGCAACCTTATTGGCAACTCAAAGGAATGGTTTGTAGACACTGGAGCCACTCGACACATATGTGCTAACAAGTGGATGTTTACAACCTATAAAACTGCAACTGATGCTGAACAACTTTTTATGGGCAATTCTTCCACTTCCAAGGTCGAAGGCAAAGGAAAAGTTGTGCTGAAACTGACTTCTGGAAAGGAACTGACTTTAAATGATGTTCTCCATGTTCCAGAAATTCGCAAGAACCTGATTTCAGGATCGTTGCTGAGCAAGCATGGCTTCAAATTGATCTTTGAAGCTGACAAATTTGTTCTTTCCAAGAATGGGGTGTATGTTGGAAGAGGTTATGTGTGTGATGGTTTATTTAAAGCAAATGTAACCACTATTGTACCACGCACTGAAATGAATGAAAGTGAATCTTCTGCTTATATTGTTGAATCTTCTAACATATGGCATTCTAGATTAGGGCATGTAAACTTTGATACATTGCGAAAATTGATTAATCTAGAATTTATACCAAAATGCAATATAGATTCCAACTATAAATGTCAAGTTTGTGCAGAAGCAAAATTGACAAGAACCTCGTTTCATCATGTTGAACGAGTGACAGAACCTCTAGACTTAATACATACTGATGTATGCGATTTGAAAATGTGTCAAACTAGAGGTGGAAAAAGGTACTTTATTACATTCATTGATGATTGTACCAGATACTGTCATGTGTATCTCCTTAGAAGTAAGGACGAAGCATTCGAAATGTTTAAACAGTATAAGGCAGAAGTTGAGAATCAACTCAACAAGAAAATAAAATCTTTAAGAAGTGATAGAGGAGGAGAATACGAGTCTCCAATTGAGGAATTCTGTGCTGAACATGGAATTATACATCAAACTACAGCCCCGTATTCACCTCAATCCAACGGTATAGCTGAACGGAAAAATAGAACTCTTAAAGAAATGATGAATGCCTTACTAATTAGCTCTGGCTTGCCAGATAACTATTGGGGAGAAGCTATTCTTTCGGCAAATCATATTTTAAATAAAATACCCCGAAAGAAAATATCTAAATCTCCTCATGAACTTTGGAAAAACAGACCACCATCCTACAAATACCTAAAAGTGTGGGGGTGTCTTGCCAAAGTAAAGGTACCAAAACCAAAGAAGGTCAAAATTGGACCAAAAACAATTGATTGTGTATTCATTGGATATGCACAAAACAGTGCTGCATATCGATTTTTGGTACACAAATCTGAAATTGATGATATTCATGAAAATACCATCATTGAGTCGAGAAATGCTAGATTTTTCGAATATGTATTTCCCTTGAAACATGGTACTGAAAATCATGCACCTAAGAGACCAAGGGAAATTGAAGTTCCTTACTCTATTGAGGACGCTGAACAAAATAACACTCAACAAAGTAGTGTTGAGCAGCAAGTGGAGGAACCAAGAAAAAGTAAAAGGTCAAGGACTTTAAAAACCTTTGGACCGGACTTCTATACATTTATGTTAGAAGATGATCCATTGACATACAAACAAGCTATGTCTTCCAACGATGCCCCTTATTGGAAGGAGGCAATTAACAATGAAATTGAATCCATTATGTCAAATCATACATGGGAATTGGTTGATTTACCTCAAGGATGTAAGGCCTTAGGTAATAAATGGATATTTAAAAAGAAATTGAAACCTGATGGTTCAATAGACAAGTACAAAGCTCGACTGGTAGTCCAAGGATTTAGACAAAAGGAAGACCTGGACTATTTCGATACATATTCACCTGTAACGAGGATAACGTCAATTAGAATGCTCATTGCAATTGCATCCGTACATGACTTGGAAATACATCAAATGGATGTTAAAACTGCATTCTTGAATGGTGAACTAGAGGAGGAAATCTATATGAAACAACCTGAAGGATTTCTAAGCTCAGAAAATGAGCATAAAGTTTGCAAATTGGTAAAATCACTTTATGGCCTTAAGCAAGCTCCAAAACAGTGGCATGAGAAGTTTGACAATACTATGTTATCAAATGGATTCACGATAAATGAATCAGATAAATGTGTGTACATAAAACATACACACATTGGATATGTCATTGTTTGTCTTTATGTTGATGACCTATTGATCCTAGGCAACAACAAGGCCATAATAACATCTACAAAGGATATGTTATCCTCTAGATTCGATATGAAAGACCTAGGACTGGCTGATGTAATATTGGGTGTAAAAATTCTTAGAACACCACAGGGATATGCATTATCCCAATCGCATTACATCACCAAAATACTTGAGAAATTCAAGCAATATAATGTAACTATTGCAAAATCACCAGTAGATATGAACCAAAATTGGGTAAAGAACACTGGTGACGGTATTTACCAATTGGAATACTCTCGTATACTAGGAAGTATCATGTATGTTATGAACTGTACTAGGCCTGATATCGCATATGCTGTAAGCAAACTAAGTAGATTCACCAGCAATCCTGGTAAACATCATTGGAAAGCGATAATCAGAGTTCTAGGATATCTAAAGTATACACAGAGTTATGGTCTATACTATACAAACTATCCTTCAATAGTGGAAGGATACAGTGATGCAAATTGGATCACTGGATCAAATGATACAAAGTCTACAAGTGGATACGTGTTCACATTAGGAAATGGAGCAATTTCATGGAAATCATCCAAACAGACTTGTATCGCTAGATCTACGATGGAATCAGAGTTTATTGCACTAGATAAGACTGCAGAAGAAGCAGAATGGATTCGAAGCTTCTTGGAAGACATTCCTAATTGGAGCAAACCTATGCCTCCAATATGTATACATTGTGATAGTCAATCAGCTATTGGAAGAGCTAATAGTACACTATACAATGGTAAATCTAGGCATATTCGTCGTAGACATAAAACGATAAGACAACTTCTCTCTAATGGGGTTATCACAATAGATTACATTCGATCTAAAGATAACTTAGCGGATCCACTTACAAAAGGCTTGCCAAGAGAGAAAGTTCAAACCTTATCGAAGGGAATGGGGCTAAGGCCTATAGACTAAAGGTTTTTCTGAAATGGAAACCCCACCTAGTTGACTGGAGATCCCAAGATCTAGGTTCAAAGGGACAACGAAGTTTTAGAGAAACTTGATGGCACTGTTATACACAAACCATTCCTATGATAAGTCAGTGCATTATATGTTGAATAAGGATAAGTATTAGTACTTTTAATGATGTCTGTACTTGAGGAATTAAAGAATACCCTTTACAGAATCACCTACGTAAGTGCGAAGGCGCCGCTTCAAAGAGAATTACGAGGCCAAATTCTCTAAGCACTTATGAGACCAGGCAGGTGTTCAAGGCAAAAACGAACACACACAGAGAACGAAGGGTTATAAGAAACATTTATCGTGTGTTATCTACTTTGGAATTACACAAAAGGCTTACAGTTCAAGGACAGTCTATGTCTACTGATTCGCCTGTGATTCAAATAGGTAATCACTAGGAAAGTTCAAAGCCCTTGTGCTACTTTAACCGATGCGATAAATGGTTCGTGAAACTAAGATCGATTGCTCATTCATGTGGGGGATTGTTGGAAAATGAATGAGCAACGAAAGAGAAAAGTGGGAAGAAGAAGAGATAGGGGTAGCAACATTTAAAGTCCCACATCATAGAAATATTAGCACAATCTCTCCTTATATATTAGAAGCCAAATAGGCTTATGTAAAATAAAAAAGAGAGGGATGATAAAAGGATGTGGACTTGGCCATATTAAATATATTAAAAAGTCAAAGATAAGGGCCTTGGGCCTTGGGGCTCTTGGGGTCTCCTGATTGGATATGGCCGACGTTGCTGATTGGGCTAGTGCACTGACATGAGAATATTTTTTCTCAGAATTTTAAAAGGTGGGTCTGTTCAGTTCAGAATTCGAAAGGAATGTCTGTTAACTGAACGAATACAACCATTTGAATTCTCAGCGTATGCGTATTAATAACAGAGCGGTTAAAGGGTCGCAACCTTTCCTATTCTGACGGTTACTGATGCATGCGAACAGGCACTCCTCCTTGCCTATATATACACTGCCCAAAACAAAGACAGAATTTACTTTTTTCTGCTGCATTATTCCTTCTTCTTCAACGTAATTCTCTGATCTTGTTTCTATAACCAACTTCAGTTCGTCGGAGCTCCGTTTGCTGGCACTAAGCTACGGAGTTGGTCCGTTTTATCCTGGGAAACAAATTGCAACTACGTCGATTGGTGTATACGACGGCAATATTGTTTCAAGGAAACAGAAAAGTTCTGGACTCGGACATTATTTAAACAGAATACTTTCTGTTTATCTTTGATTTTATGCACAAATCGGTTACGCTTTCTATGATTATTGTAAACATAGTTTGACGTGACAATTGTGACATAATTGATTAACAGTGATTATTGTTGCTGTCTGTTTGTAATACAATTGTGTAATTACAAAAGTTCTAACAATAACAAGTTCAATCACCATAGTGAAGATATAAACCCATAAGATAGTGAAAATGCCATAATATACAAAGTTCAAGATGATTACCACTTCCTGATGTTGGTCCGTCTTGTCCATGAATGCAACAAGTCCAAGTTTCTTTTCCTAAGCGTTCAACCTGCAAAAAATCAAAATACTTGTAGACCAGACAAATCATTAACCTCTTACAGTGGTGGTGAATATTTTCATACCTAAAGCATAAAGCAAAAAATCGTTATCTTTATATACATGATGAGTTATCTAACTTTATCAAATCATCACATAGACTAAACCTTATATATAATCTTGCATTTCATGTGCTCTATGAAAGCTAAAATGCATGGTATGAATTGTCCTTATTAATGAAAATGCGATGCAGCAATATGAATGGATCGGTCCCATATTCCTAGGATTCGAAGTTAGCAACATAAAGACTTATTCATCTAGAACAAGATAATTAAAAAAATAATTGCACGCAAAATTCCTTTGGAAATCCCTGGGTTTATACCTTGAACAAAAATTCATATCTAATATAAAAATTACTGTTATCAAGACAATGAAAATTAAGTACAAGATAATGTTGAAAAGGTTTATGTTATCTCTCACATATTCCAGTGGAGCATATTATGTATATTTGTTGTATTTGTACACATAGACTAACAACAAATGTGAAAATGTAAAAGAAAACATAAAACCTGAAAAGCGCATCACAGCAGAAAATAGACATTATGTCTTAAGTTTTGGCATTATAGTTACCTTAATTAGGAGATAAGAGTAAAGATTGCATAGCCTCTACATGCTTGAAAAAGTTACCTATAGAAAGAAAAGGAAGAGTGTTACGTAACGACGGTCAGAACAAAGCACCCCTCCTTTCAGTATAGGGCATGCGCATATGAGCTGGCACACACATCTTTGTAACAACAAAATTGTTCTATTTCCATTTCCCTTATTCCTCCATGTTCCACCCAATCAAATCCCGTGATTTTCACTTTTTCGTAGTTAAATCCCTTAATTGTTAGGGGACTTAAATGCAAAAAAACGTAAATCAGAGGATTGGATTGGAGGGGCATGGGAGAATAGAGGAAATGAGAATAGAATAATTGGTCTCCTCTACACCTCTAAAAGCTAGCTATAATATAGTAACAACATGCCTGGTTCTGTTGGATTTCATGCTTATTAAAAATTCATTGTATGTTGCTTGATTTGTTTAGATCTACGTGATGTGTACTGAATTTATGTCAGTTTCAGTTACCTGTAATATTTAACTTTTATGTTGTCTAACAACAGTAATCTAATTAGTGATAATATAGCCTTTTCAATGAGAATATGAACTCCATCCAAAAATAGAAGTAAACTCACTTTTATAAATTTCATTTTGAGATAGTATTTTTTTTCACTTTCCTAATGAAATAAAATAACCTTACTTTTTACTTCGTTATCTGACGATATGATTATTAATGCCATGTCTGTAAACAGAATGTTTACTTTTAACACTGAAAGTCAAGCATTCCTAACCGTGTGTGTACTATGTCGTATTTTCAGCACTATGTATAGCCTCTGCTATCTGCTTAAATACCCAAAAAGAGTAATGTATCAATTGAAAATTGGATATGAGAAATACAAATGAATGCGTGCTATGTTTCAAATTTCTCATTAAACACCTCAACGTCTAATATAATGCTAAGGGACTGTCAATGACTTTATTAAATAAGAAGTATTAAAAATCTAATTTAATTGTGCATATAATTAAATTATTTAGTTCAAACTTTTTAATTATAGCCATGACCCTATGGTTAAATTAATAATCAAGGAAATCGCAGAAAAATGGAATTAAATGGCTTAAAATGTATCATTGAATTGACGATTATTTATGTAGTTAATATGCTTATATTAGGGATGAGCAGGAAAACCTATTACGAACAGAAACCGAACTGAAATCGCATAAAACCGATAAAAACCGCATCTTAAAAAACCGCACCGAAGTAAAACCGCAAAACCGATGAAACCGCACCATTAGTATGGTCCGGGTTCGGTTTTCAATCTTTTTCAAACCGCAAAACCGAAACTGCACCGAATGTTACTTATACATAAATTTTAACGCTACCTTCTCAAATTTAGCTTAGGTAAATCTGCACGTTCACTACTTGGAAATCATGAAAGCAAAAGAGCAGCAATACATGCTGCAGCACTCTAACTGCACGGCTATATTGACTCAAGTTGCCAGGATTAATCATGACGTGTTGATGGAAATGTCTGATCACAGAAAGGATCTACAAAAGAAAACAAAACTAATATTAAACACCTTGAGAAGCTATCAAGACCTACCACTAGACAAAGCTCTTAATGTATTAGCTATAGAGGTTAAAAAGAGGCGGTATGCTACTGCTGAGAAGTATCTAGAACAAGTTCTACATACTGATTTTGGTCCATCAGAATTATGATTTGGATTACATCCTTTGCCTTGATGTCATTTATAGTATGATGGTATTAGGATTGGACCGATTGGTCATTACAGTAAAAGAGTTTTCATTTGCATGTGAAGATCAATATTACACACTGGACAAATAAAAAAGCTTCTGCCTCAGCTTTAAACATTTCATGTGCATCACCATCTAAGGGAACGATGTTTTTTTTTTCTTAATTGGTTTTGAAACCGAAACCGCACTTTTAAAAACCGAAACCGCACTTCTAAAACCGAACCGCACCAACGGTTTTTGGTCCGGTTCTGGTTCCTACTTTTGAAAACCGTACGCTAGCGGTTCCGGGTGCGGTTTTAAGTCAAAACCACACCAAACCGCACCATGCTCATCCCTAGCTTATATTGATCAATAAGAATGGATTGATGAATAAAGGTTTATCGTTACTGTCCAATAGGATAGTTGTTCGCTATTTTATCTTAATCCCTATTGAGTAATTGTTGCATGTGTTATCATTCAGACTAGAGTACTATGATTACTCAACATCACCTTTGTGCTTTGTAATTAATTTTCTATTGATATTTGAGTTTATACTAAAATATGCCTTTGGTCACAGCACCTAGACAAAATTGTTGTTAGGCTTTATTTCAAATACAAAGCAACAACCTTGATGGAAAGTTTATTTTATGCTGGCAAAACAGATGTAATCGTTTAGTTGAATTTTCAAATAGAATGTTTGTTTTTTATTATCTTTTCAACTGTGTTTTTTATGTTTTTTTTTTAAAAGGTAAAAATAAAGGCCCAAGGCCTAAATAGGTTACAATCCAATATAATATATCCAGCCACTTTCCGTGACATACCCTAACTCACAATACATATCGAAACCCTAATCGTGAATAGGAGCTAAAATGGCGAGCTCCTAAGAAGAAAAGGCAGCGCTGTCTTCAAGGCGGCTTCCAAGCGAGAAAATCCATGATTTCGCAACTCTTCTCAGTTGTTTCAGGCTTGAGATTTACTTCGTGATCCCTATGACACCTTCTCCAGTTGCTTGAAACGAGCTTCTGGTGTTTAATGGAGTTTGAGGGGTTCGAATCCATCAGATCTGACTTTTTAAAGCTGTCAAAGCTTCTCTTGCTTCTAGAAATGTCTGTGGTGACTTCGGAGGAGCAACCTCTGCTACTCTCGCCATCAGACTAGATAGATAAGTGATAGATCTGGTGGTTGAGCAAGCTTTTGTAGTGATTATCCCCAATTTTTTGCAAATAATTGATCTTTTCTTCTGATTTTCCTTTATCCAGGTGATTGAGCGAATCTGGAGCACTCCTGGAGGAACCTCCACCCGCTTCAGGTAAAAACGTATGCTTACTATTCGATTTACTCAAAAAATTACGCACTTTTGAAAATTAATTATGTTTACTTCCCTCACAGATTTTTGATTTGAGAGCGGTGTTGATGGAAGCCCCAGCGAGGATGCCAGGCTCGTCAAAATCACCTTTCGTGGTCTCAAAATCATTACTGGGTGGGAGCTGGTCTCTACTAGCTACATCAGGTGAATGAGGGGTATTAATGTTCATATTATTAATTAAATTGTAATTAAGTGTAACTTGTTTACTCCCTGTATTCCTAGAAGATCCTGGAGTAGCATAGAGATAAGCTTTGCCAGTAGGAGGATTTGAGGCTACTAAGTTAATTTTCTGCTTCCCATTAAGTAAGAAATCTTCTACAAGCTTATCACTATCATCTTTATTACTATGATAACTTTGATTGTTCAATTTATCCTGCATGCATCTTTTAGCTTTTTTCATAACAATATTACTGTCATAAAAAATTAAATTCCATAGCTGAACACCATTTGTCTCCTTACCAGTGTGCAATCTTTGATTTCTCTCCCTCCATATATAATAAATACAAGCAGTCAAAAAAACACAGGCTTTTTTGAAATTAGTGGACTTGGGCTTAGTAAATTTAAGAATATACTCAACACTGTCTCTAATGTCAAGTGAGGAGAATTTATGATTAAAACCCAAGATATTTTTTGCATTAAACCATATGAACTGAGAATACAAACATTCAAAAAACAGATGTTTGGAGCTTTCAACTTCACTTTTGCAGAGCAAACAAATTTTTTCAGAGTTTTTATTCCATTTACAACACCTATCTCTAGTAGGCAATTTATTGAAGAGAGCAAAATAGGCACAATGTGCCATCTTGGGGCAATTTGATTTGCTCCAGATGACTTTGTGCCAATCCAGTTCTACCTCATCTCCTTGCAAAACTTCCCAAACTTTTTTGAAAGAGAATTTATCTTTAGAACAAAATTTCCAAACCCAATGATCTTTGAAACAGTTTTGATCAATATGAATAGAGGAAATGGCATTTCTAAAAATCAAAGCTGCTGTGTTGTTATGAAAGTTCCAGACATTGTTAATGATTAATTTATTTACATTATCAGTAACACCACCTAGGACATGAAGATTACCCCAACCTAAAAGGTTAATTAGAGAATTACCAATAATCCATGGGTCAAACCAAAGGCTGGTTTGATTACCATCTTTTATTTTCCTGTAAATGAAATTCCTTCCCATGTCCCTACAGTCTAAAATGTTTTTCCAAATAACTGAATGGTGATTTTCCTTTCTAGCCAGCCAAAAGTTTTTCTTTTTTAAGTATTTTGCATTCATCCACCTGGCCCAAAGGGATTTACCATCCAGAAATTTCCAAAACAATTTAAACTTACTTACTTCAGCTATGTCACTAATTTTTCTAAGCCCAAGACCACCAAATTTCCTAGGCTTGCAAACTCTATCCCAAGCTACTTTATGTTGCTTGCCCCTCCAAATGAAATTAGAGCACATTTTGTCAATTTTGTGAATGACACTAGCAGGGATATTATGGGTTTGAACCCAATACATGATCATAGCTGTAATAACAGTATGAGTGAGTTCTATTCTGCCTGCTAGGGATAAAAGCTTACAAGACCAACCATTAAGTTTATTTTGAATCATATCAATTAATCTAGAGCAGTCTCTATCATTAATCTGATTAGAGCTTAAGGGAAGACCAAGATATCTAACAGGAAGATTACCTTCCTTGAATTTTAAAAGCTGAAGAATTTCATGCTTAATTAAAACATCTTTGCTGAAATAGATTTTGCTTTTATTAGCATTAACAGCTAGACCAACATACTTTTCCATATTTTCCAAAATTTGAAAAACAGCAATGGCACTTTTTTTATCAGCCTTAAGAAATAAGAGCATATCATCTGCATAGAGTAAGTATGTGATGTGAGGTTTTACCCTATTAATTGGTTTGATGTTTCCCCTTAACACTTCCAATTCCATTTGCATGGAGAAGTATTCCATAACAATAGAGAATAAGTAAGGTGACAGAGGGTCACCTTGCCTTATTCCTCTATTGCTATGTATAAATCCTTTGGGGGATCCATTAACCATTACAGAGTAAGTTACATTACAAATGCACTCTCTAATCAGCTCACAAAATCAGGTATCAAATCCCATTTTCTGCATTAAGTAGATGATAAAATTCCTGTTGATCTTATCAAATGCTTTATGCAGATCTATTTTTATACACATGAGATTTTTCTTTTTCATATTGAACTTCCTAATCAACTCATGGGCTAATAAAGAGTTATCTGATATCAGTCTGCCAGGAATGAAAGCACTCTGATTTTCAGAGATGATGAATTTAAGAAAGCCTTTTAGCCTATTGCAAAGAAGAGTAGATATTATTTTATAAATAAAATTGCAACAGGCTATAGGCTTATATTCATCAAGTCCAATAGGGTTTTCTACTTTTGGAATCAGGGTTAAAAAAGTGTGATTTGTGTTTTTTAATAACTTTCCAGTATTGAAAAATTCAATTACTGAATCACATAACACAGAATGCATTTCACCCCAATGAGTCTTATAAAATTTTGCACCAAACCCATCTGGTCCTGGGCTTTTGTCATTACATGCATTAAAAATGATATTCTTAATCTCTTCTTGCCTAATAGGGGCTAATAAAATATCAGAGCTATTACTGTTAACTACATATTTGAATTCAATGTCAGGAAACATAGAAGGGTAATTATTGGTGTTGAACAATGAGGTGAAAAAATTTATAGCCTCTTGCTCTAACTTTGTGGCTTCATTGATTACCAAACCCTTTGCATCTATTAACTTACCAATATTATTTCTATTTTTCCTACATGACATTTTAGTATAAAAAAATTTACTGGCCACATCTCCAGCAGTTAGCCAGTCAACTTTAGCTTTCTGCTTGAGATTTATAGTGTTAATATGAAGAGCATTGACCAATTTAGTTTGAGCATTAAAAAAATTCTCTGCCTTAGTCTTATCTGAACTATTATTATCTAGATCATTCTGAAGCTCTTCACATTCATCCCTGATAGCTTTGATATCATTTTTATTTCTAGCAATATTCCAAGTTTTAAGATTAGATTTAACTAACTGCAAAGTTTTATTGAATTTGTACTGAGCAGTTCCAAACAGAGTATTAGACAAGCATTTAGACACTGTTTCTCTGTAATTTTTTTCATACACCCACCCATTCACAAATCTAAAGGGGGAACTAATAAAGTTCCCTTTACCTGTGTTGAGTGAAACAAGTATAGGTGTATGATCACTTGTGTTTTGAGGCAATGTACTACACTTCACATTTGAAAAAAGATTGATGAAATTTTGATTTAATAAGACCCTATCAAGCTTGCAGTGAATATTTCTGAATTCACCCGATTTCGAAGTGAATTTATTGCCATGAATGATAGGCTCTATTAGTCCTGATTTTATCACAAATTTAGCGACCTTTTCCAGTTTAGAAAAAGGGACAGGATTCCCTCCCCTTTTTTCAGAATTATGAAATATAGTATTGAAATCCCCAATCAACATCCATGGTATGTTAATAGTATAACTGAATTGCTCAATACAATTCCATAACATGAGTCTGTCATTTTCAAAATTAGAAGCATATATAAAAGTGGTCTTTATAACAAGACCACCCTTATTCTGAAATGTGCAGTGAATATACTGCTGATCAATAAAAAAACCGATGAGATTCCAAATGATAGGATTATATAAAACCATAATCCTACCATTTCCTCCCATCAGATTATTATTAATAATGCTCCAATTTGATAGACTTCTAACTTGTAGCTCATTAATCCTGATATCACTAAGTTTATGTTCTAGTATCCCTATAATACTGGGTTTATGCACATGTAAGAAATTAGCAAAATCTAGTTGCCTTTTAGGGGAATTAAGACCCCTGATATTCCAAGCAATAATATCCATTCATAAAATAAAATAAGGGAAAAAAAGTAAAGGATATTACCTCTAAGGTGGACCACTGAACTTTCTGTTGTCCACTCTAACCTCCTTCTGTTTGCCACTTTTTTTGAAAATTGTGAAATCAGAAGTATTTAACTGTTTGTCCCATTTGGTGTTTTTATTAATGTACTTTTTCCTGAAATCTTGATCTGTAGAATCCTCTGTCTCCTCTACAGTGTTTATTTCAGATAAGCTTCTAGTCCTGCCTTTCTTCTTCTTTTTTGTTGGGGATGCAAGTTTTTATGATTTGGGGGCAACTATTGAGTTCACAGCTTGCTGAATATTATCTTCAGTTATAGCAGATGGCTTTATGGGGGCAAGTCCAGAAGCTAGCAAGCCAAAATCAGTGAAAATAGGATCAGCAGCTAGGAGTTCACTGCAATCTATCTCTTTTCCTTTTGAATTTTTATTATCAGCTTTTGTAATTAAACTTGGGTTCTCCTTTGGGGGGGAGGACTCAATGACCTTTTCATTTTTGTTCCCCTCTGTGCTGTTGTGTTGTTTGCTTGGTTCTGAGATAGTTTCTTGATGAACTGAGGGAGTATTGCTTAATCCTTCCTCTGCTTCATTTTGACTACAGTCAGTTTGTAAGTTCTCATCTGGACTTGCAACTGCTTTTGCTTGCTGAATTGAACTGTCTGCTTATACCTTTGCTGAGCTGAGTGCATAGCCATGTAATCCTTATCAGCTATGTAAATCTCAGCAGTGTCAATATTCATATCATCAGAGTTGATGCCATTTGATGGCCTAGTATGCTTAGTAGAATCATCAGGAGATTCATGTGAGTTTGTTCCAACATCATTATGATCAGGATGCGATCCAAGATTGGTTGGTTCTTTAGGATCTTTGTTCGAATCTTGATTATAAACACAATTTTCGAATAAGTGACCAAAGCACTTACATGACTTGCACCTATCTGGAATTAACTCATATGAAATCTGTTGTGTTATGACTTCCCCATCCGGCATGAAAACTGTTGCTTCATTGGGGAGGTCAGCATCCGCTCTAATCTCCACAAGAATACGAGCATAACTCAATCGTGTCTCTTTGGCAGTTTGCTCGTCCATTTTCAGTGGGGTGCCAACTAAGCTTGCTATTCCGCTGAATATCTCCTTATCCCATAAACGTAAGTTCAACTCAGGGAGTCGGATCCACACTGGCATCGTGTTCAGAATGTCATGATCCAGTATTGATTCTTTGGTCCATTTCTTTAAGATGATAAGTTTACCATTGATGAAATAAGGTCCACCTTGCAGAAGTTTTGCACAATCTTCAGCGTTAGTAAATCGGATAATGAAGAATCCGTTTTCACGCGTGAAGATTTCGAATGTCCCTGTCGGATTCCATGTGCGTACGACAAAGGCCCTAAAATGATGATATGGGGGGCGTTTGCCAAACACATAGGCGACAACACTGAGCCTCCATTTGCTCTCAGTTCTGATGCTAGCCTCCTCGGAAACAATAACCCCCTTTTCTCCAATAGACTCGAACGGAGGAATATAACTAAGATCAAAGAATGAGTCTTGTCCTCCAGTTTTAACCATATCCGCCCAAGATGAAGCCTTTAAGCCTGTAGGCAAGAATTGTTTGTGTTGTTGCTGTGGTTCTTGACCATTTCTTGACATATTTCTGGATTGGGTCTCACTTCTTGATTGAAATCTTTCTCCATTCGAGGCCGGGAACGGTTTTTGCCTTACTTTGACAGGGATTTCAGATGATCCGCCTGCCCCTTGCTTGATGTGTGTGTTTGAACCATTAGTCCCGTGTTGGAGTTGACCTTGGCCAATAACTTTCTTAGGGTTTATGACAGATTTGGGATTTTTCGTTCGATTTACCCTAGTGAACCCATCCTCATCGACCAGAATATCCGGGGGAGGACGAGGAGTGCTAGCTGAGGAATTAGGGGGAGGTTGAGGAGATGAAGAGGCCCCTTTCTGATTAGGGTTGTTGTCGAAAATAGGATTGAGAAAGGACTTGGCAGCCATGGCTGTAGTTTCTAAGCTTTTTGAGAACGTCGATTGTTTTTTATTCTAAAAAAAGCCTGAATCTTTGAATGGAATGTTTTTATGTTATTATAGTGAATGTAGTTATAGATGTTAAATAAAAGAACTGAAAATAAATATTGCAGATGTCAATTATTTCGCTCTATAATCCTAGTTTGGTCCCTATGCAAATTCTTATTAAAAATAATGGGTCGGGTTATTTATTCCTAAGTTTAACTTATACTTAATTTAATGGATGTTGGTTGTTTCACTTTGGAACCCAAGTTTAGCTCAAATCAAAATTCTAACGCATAGATTCAAAACTACATAGTCCCGCAATGAGCATTAGTGCATACGTATATATGAGTAACTCCCCGTTTGAGTGACATTTACTTATATAGAATAATCAAAACATATAACTTAATGACATCTCATACCACAGTATGTTATTCAAATAATTATTCGATGCTCATAAAGTACGTTCAATTGATACTATATAACTATATACGACAAGTCTGATGAATGACTCAAAACGTGTTACCAAAGGTTCCATAATAGTCAGTATCACTAAACCATTTATTCAAATTTCTCACCTCACAAAAAACACAATATATAAAATAAAGTAGAAATATATAATCTGTATTCAAAATTATGATATTAAACAATTTAGAACCAAATATAATATAAATCGTAATTGTCACTAAATCGATGTTCAAAAGATGCGATTTAAAACGTGCATTTATAATTTCCTAATCATTTGTTTATTTTGATTTACTTTTATTAATGATTAATTACTTTTGAATAATTTTTTTAACTTAGTGGGATTCTGGCCACTGGAGTTGCGAGTGGGCCAACAACTCACTTGCTACTTGCTAGACATGTGTTCACCTGCATACTATAAATCCACCTGCACATCAGTACCGGCCCTGGGCCTAGGCCCACTAGGCAGTGGCCTAGGGCCTCAGGGTCTTGGGCCCAGGGCATGATGGTTTTGGGGGCCTCAAAATAATAAAAATAATGATATATATAAAACAGTTGGCAGCTTTGATTGAAAGATGCATGTGGTCCATTGGTTAGACTTCAGATTTTCCAGCGTATGTCCCAGGTTCGAGTACCAACAAGCCTTTTGCGTGACCAGTAGCATTTTTTAGGGCCTCCCAACACCAAGTTTTGGTGCAACCGTATTCTTTTTCGCCTTGAGCCCCCAACCAGTCAGGGCCGGGCCTGCTGCACATGCAGGTGGATAAATGTATGTTGCATTTCATATGTTCAGGCAAAGCTTGAGCATACGAATGCTCTAAATTTTTTTCTTGTATGGTTTTTCCTTTCCTAAGCACACACGTGTGCTTCCTGTCTTCTACATTCCAAAGAGCAAGCATGCACGGGAACTGACGGAGGTAATCTGACTTTGGGACAGGAAAATCGCATACAAGCTCATGATTTTATATTTTAGATATAAAACTTGGTCCCGTACAAACTATGCAAACATAAGTATATCAGTAAATATGCTTCTACAGTCCTACTACTCTTTTTGAAATACTCATGCTCGCAAAAGAACGATGAAACACACTTATATACATGTTATATTTTTTCTTCAATTAACAATGTAACCACATGATTATTACATTAAAGAGTATGTGCATGACTGATGTAAAATATGGACATCTACTACATATATATAAACCATCCATTCATATTTACTAACTATAACATGTGATAACCTACATGTTGGGGTTTCCACCTATGTATATATATATTTCGATTGTTGTTCGCTTTGGATCATCTCCATGACCAAATCATAAACATTCCGCCATCTAAATATCCATTTCTGTTTAATACAAAAGCTACTTATAAAACATATACTCCCACTTTGAAATTTATTCATTTGTTACGATATGATGGTGTAATTTAAACATTCCAGTTACTGTTATAGGTATTGTTTCCTCTAGTACTGTTGTCACTGTTACACATGCATATATACTCCCATCTGTTATACATGACATGGACAAATCCAGCAAAATGCACCACAACCACCAATGATCAATGCGAATAATCAATAGAACAAGAGACAATAATAAACTAAGAACACGAACGAATTTTTAATGTGGAAAACCTCTTCAATGTGAAGAGTAAAAACCATGGGACCAATGACAGGGGTCCTCCCAAACTTCTCTTACTATGATAATGGAGTGATACACAAATCCAAATCCAAGTCACAAAGTGGATACACAAATTATCCAACAATAGCTAGCAATAATAGCATCAAAACAAAAACGAGAAAAGTGAAAAATATCACTGGGAAACAGAGCTTAGAAAAGCTGAGAGATCTCGTAAAAAACACTCTAGCAAAGGGCAATCTCAAAGTAGTAGAAGCAGCCCACAAAGTCTTGGAGAAACTGACATAGTTTTGACGTTGTTCTTGTGTGTATATTCGCTACCCAAAAATGGATGTATATATAGCCACCAAAGAGGCACCTTAAAGTCTCAATTCAACCACCATAACTAATAAGATTACCATTCCCAACAAGGTGCAAATACCAAGCCATACCAAATGTCAAATAGCCACTTATTCAAATAAAAGCACGAAATACCGTAGCAACACTTGTTTCTCCAATTAATTAAATATGAGTTTTTCCTTATGGGAAGGGACCCATTCCCAACAAACCTCCCCCTCCCGGCTATGTGGAGGTGGTTGTCATTCCGATCATCGAACGACAAGTCTCAAATTTGTCTTTTGCCAAAGCTTTAGTCATCATGTCGGAACCATTGTCACTGATGTGAATTTTCTCAAGCTCAATTAACTTATCATCAAGAACATCGCGTATCCAATGATATCTCACATCAATATGCTTCGACTTTACATGAAAAGTGGAATTCTTAGCAAGATGGATTGCACTTTGACTATCACAATACAACACATACCTCTTTTGTGTAAATCCAAGCTGACGAACAAACTGCTTCATCCACAACAACTCCTTACATGCCTCTGTCGCTGCAATAAACTCCGACTCAGTAGTAGACAAAGCCATACATTTTTGTAGCATAGATTGCCAAGAAACTGCTCCCCCTTGCAAAAGCGACCAAATAACCCAAAGTAGATTTTTCTCGAGTCAATATCACCTGCCATATTAGATCTGAATAACCAAGGAGAAAAGATTGTCACTTCCAAAACAAAGCATCATATCAGCAAAACCCTGTAAGTATCTCATAATCCACTTCACAACAGTCCAATGCTCTTTACCTGGATTAGAAAGAAATCTATTAACCAAACCTATAGCATGGGCTATATCAGGCCGAGTGCAAACCATTGCACACATCAAACTACCAACGGCGGAAGCATAAGGAACATGCGTCATCTTCTCCTTCTCTTCTGTTGCGGAAGGACACTGTTGAGAACACAACTTAAAATGCATAGCAAGTGGAGTACTCACAGGCGTTGCTTTCTCCATATTGAACCTTTTAAGCACTCTCTAAATATATGCTTCTTGTGATAGCCATAACTTTCGAGCCTTGCGATCATGAATAATTCTCATTCCTAAAATTTTCTTCGCCGAACCAAGTTCCTTCATGTAGAAAGTCTTGCTCAATTGTTGCTTCAAACTAGCAACCTGATCTATATTTTGTCCTACAATAAGCATGTCATCAACATAAAGTAGCAAAATGATAAAATCATCGTTAGAAAATTTCTTCAAGAAGACACAATGATCATTATATGTCTTTCTATAGCCTTGCTTCCTTATAAAAGAGTCAAATTTGCGATACCATTATCTTGGGGCTTGTTTTAGACCATACAAACTCTTCTTCAATTTGCACACATATTCTTCCTTCCCTTTAACTTTGAAGCCCTCTGGTTGTTCCATGTAAATGTCTTCTTCAAGGTCACCATGAAGAAAAGCGATCTTGACATCCAACTGCTCAACTTCTAAATTCAAACTAGCAGCAAGACCCAAAACAACTCTGATGGAAGACATCTTGACAACCGGTGAAAATATCTCTTCAAAGTCAATTCCCTTTCTTTGGTTGCATCTTTTTACAATAAGTCTTGCTTTGTAATGAAGCGTCTTTGCATTTTCATCTTGCTTCAACTTGTAAACCTAATGATTCTTCAAAGCCTTCTTTTCCTTCGGTAGTTTCACTAGATCAAAAGTTTTGTTATCATGCAACGACTTCATCTCTTCTTTCATTGCATCCAACCAAAGTTTCTTATCATCACTGTCTATAAATTCCTTAAAGGTCTCAAGTTCTCCTTCGTCGGTTAAGAGAACATACTCGGAAGAAGGGTACCTAGTAGAAGGACGTCGTTCCCTGATAGATCGCCTTACAAAGGTTGTTTGGGTTTAAGAAGAAACATGATGACCAGTTTCAGTTTCTTCATCATTGGGATCATCTTCCTCAGGTACATGACCTTCATTTCCATTTTCTTGTAGATGCTCAGTTGGAGTTGGTGCAGGAGTTGCAGGAGTCAAAGGAGGAAGATCTAAATCAACCAGATCATAGCCACTATGAGATGCAGATTCTTGTGGTTTCTGAATGTCTTCAATTGTTTGATCTTCAACAAAGTATGCATCCTTGCTACGAATCAATTTCTTCTCTATAGGACCATAAAACCTATAGCCAGACTTGTCAAAACCATAGCCCACGAAGATGCATTGGCGAGTCCTGGAATCCATCTTCGATATTTCATCATTAGGCAATGTACAAATGCCTTACACCCAAAGACACGTAAATGACTGTAAGAAACCTCCTTGCCAAGCCAAAGCTTATCTGGAACATCACCATTCAAAGAAAAATAAGGTGACTAATTAATCACACGTGTAGCTATAAATAAAGCTTCACCCCAAAAGTGTTTTGGCAACCTTAGCCTCTAAAAGCATGCACCTCACTCCCTCTAACAAAGTCCTATTCATTATATCTGCTACACCATTCAGTTGTGGAGTCTTCTTTGGTGTAAACTGATGCCGAATACCTTGAGACTTACAATATTCATAAAGTGGACCGATGTACTCACCACCATTGTCAGAACGTAAACACTTTAGCTTTTACCAGATTGCCTTTCAACCAAGGCTTGAAACTACTTAAAAATATCAAGTACATGATCTTTTGTTTTTAAAGCATATGCCCGCAATTTCTTTGAATAGTCATCAATAAAAGTAACAAATTAAAGTGCACCACTAAAGGTCTTAACTTTTAATGGACCACAAACATCAGAATGAACAAGATCAAGCAAACCTGATTTTCTTGAAGGAGGTTGTCTCTTAAAGGAGACCCGATTCTGCTTTCCCGCAAAACAATGAGAAAATTTGTCCAATTTTACACACTTCAAATCAGGTAGTGCATTTTCTTCATCAAGCAACTTAACCCCTTTTCACTTATATGGCCAAGTCTTTTATGCCATAATTTTGCAAGATCGTCATTTGTCACATTTACAGAATAGTGGGAATTGAGGCTTGCAGTAAGTACAGGCTTGTGTGCTTCTTCCCACGAGCAAGCACCATGTTCCCTTTAGTAAGCTTCCATTGACCGCAATGAAAAGTGTTGCAGTACGCTTCATCATTGAGTTTACCAGTAAAGATCAAGTTTAATCGGATTTCTGGAACATGTCTTACATTTTTAAGCATTAACTTTGCTCCAATGTTGGTCACCAAACATACATCTCCAATGCCCACAACCTGAGCCACACCATCATTACCCATCTTCAATACCCCAAAGTCACCAAATGTATAAGATGTGAAGAATTCCTTCTGCAATGTCACATGTAGTGATGCTCCACTGTCAATGACCCAACTCGACTCATATTTAGCAAGGTTCATATAACTCTCATCATGTACAATAATAAGATCACCATTAGTTGCAGTAGCAGCTCTATCATCATTACTGCAATCTTTTTGATCTTACTTCTTATCTTTCATGCCTTTACCACCCTTGTAGTCTCTTTTCCACTTATAGAAATATTTCTTAATGTGACCTGATTTATCACAATAATGACACTTTATATTTGCGTATCTTCCATGAGATTTGCATCTGCTTTTGTCTCTGGAAACTGGTGCTTTACTCTGGCTTCTTCCTCTATTTTCAGCAACATATGCTTCCTCGGATGAAGAAGACACACCATGAGATTTCTTCCTCATCTCCTCATTCAAAATACCAACATTGGAAATATCCGTTGTAAATTTGTCATGTGGTGCTGAGTTGCAAAGTATCATTTTGAAAGTGTCCCATGAATCAGGAAGAGTGCCAAGTAACAAAAGTCCCTGAATTTCATCATCAAAATTTATATCGATAGCTAATAATTGGTCAATAATGCCATTAAAATCATTCAGGTGATCAGAAATTGACTTGCTTGAATTGTACTTCAAACCCGTCAATTGCTTGATAGGTTACAATTTATTATTTCCAGACTTATTAGCATAAAGAGATTCAAGTTTTTGCCATAGTGATCTAGCATGAGCATCATCATTTATATGATTCAAAACATTATCATCAACCCACCGACAAATAAATCCACACACCTGTTCATGTTCATATTGCCACTGATCATCAGTTTTACCTTCTGATTTTTCATCACTAAACATGGGTAAATGCCAACTTTTTACACACAACAAGTCTCTCATTTTTCTCTTCCAAATATGTCAGTTAGCTCCATTCAAACTAATCATTCTACTAGTATTGATATTACTAGAATCCATCAGGGGATATTACAAATTAACCAACCTTGCTCTGATACCATTTTGTTATGAATGACACAGACAAACCCAACAAAATGCACCACAATCACCAATGATCAATGCAAATAATCAACAAACAAGAGACAATAATAAAGTAAGAACACACATGAATTTTTAATGAGGAAAATCTCTTCGATGTAAAGAGTAAAAACCGCGGGACCAATGACGGGTGTCCTCCCAAACTTCTCTTACTACGATAATGGAGTGATACATAAATCCAAATCCAAGTCACAAAGTGGATACACAAATTATCCAACAATAGCTGGCAATAACAACATCAAAACAAAAGCGAGAAAAGTAAAAAATATCACCGGGAAACAGAGCTTAGAAAAGCTAAGAGATCTCGCAAAAAAACACTCCAGCAAAAGGCAATCTCAAAGTAGTAGAAGCAGCCTACAAAGTCTTGGAGAAACTGACAAAGTTTTGATGTTGTTCTTGTGTGTATCTTATGTTTATATTTGCTACCCAAAAATGGATGTATATATAACCACCAAAGAGGCACCTTGAAGTCTCCATTGAACCACCATAATTAATAAGGTTACTATTCCAAACAAGATGCAAATACCAAGGCACACCAAAGGTCAAATAGTCACCTATTCAAATAAAAGCACGAAATACCGTAGCAACACTTATTGCTCCAATTAATTAATATGAGTTTTTCCACATAGGAAGGGACCCATTCCCAATACCATTGACATATTCATTCAAGAACAATACCTCTTCATTTATTCCATAGTGCTGCTTCAGGAGATATCACATTTGCAATTTACCAAAAGCTACGACTCAACTCATGCATTGATATATACATGTAGGTATATGTGCCCATCTATATTATTTCTCTATGTTTACATGTTTCAGACTCATAAGGATGTATATACACATTGGAACTGAGGTGCAAACACAACCAATTTTTTTTATGTGTTAGGTAGACAGTTGAATTAATTTTTGAAGAAGAACAAAAATTAACATGGGGGTAAGTCTAAGCAGTTAAATGATAAAAAAAGACATGGTTGTGAGCGATTAACTCACCTAAAATGGAGAGCTTCACTACTCTTTAATTCTTCTTATTCCATTTTGCACTCTCTTTGCTAACTTACAATTGGAATTTGACCAACCAAGTTCCCGTTGTGGAGAATTTTGACTCAAGACCGCTCAAATTAAAAACCCCAATCACAGCGGAAGACGAGATCGTGGTAAAAGTGCAAAAACAACCAATTAATATATCAAAACAATCTCAACCCAATCCAATTGCTAATCTTAATCACCAAACAAGAGAGATAATAGAGAAACAAGGTAAACTAAAGCACATAGGTATTTATAGTGATTCCACTGATGTCTTATCAGTGTACGTGCACCTTGAGAGAGGACCTTTTATTAATATCAATAGAAAAGTATAAGTGATTGATTACAATGATCAAATTCATCAGGAAAATATGATTTTGTGGTGATAAGAATTGAAGAAGATTAGGATCTGCCAAACACTACAAGAAAAACAAGATATAACAGCGACAGAATTCGCTTCTAATCCGTCGCTAAATAGGCCTTAGCGACGGATTTCCTACATAAAGGCGAGGTCGGTAAAAATAATGACTGTATCTGTGTCATATTTTGCGATGAAAATTAGAGTGAGTTTTCAGACATTTTTCCGTTATTTTACTAATTTTGTAATAAAAATAAAATTTTATTTATTAATTTAATTTTAATTTATATACCGACTATTTACCGACGAATAATTAATTTATAATAAAATATTATTTATAGAAGGCATTCGTAATTCCTTACTAGTTACCAAGGGATTAGCGACGAAAATTAAATTGAGGGAAACTTAACCTTCCTTTTTTTCGTTGGTAATCCGCTGCTATTCCCCTTCTGATCTGTCTCTCTCTCTTGTAGACACACTCATCACACACATAACTTGTGTTCCATTCAATATACAATCTTAATTTAAATATGGCACAATTAGTATCAACACACACATCTCATAATCAATATATTATATTAATCACTCATCTCATAATCAACATTCAACATTACATAATAGACATACTAAACATTCTTACAACAAAATTACATAATATATCCATAATATTTCATAAACAATACTAAAAAGTACAAACCAAAATATAGTTCTATCATTTCAAATCCATAACTTGTTGTGGCATGTTCTCGCTTTTCTGCATCAAAGATGTCTATCTTCCTGTAAAACAAAAGTTCCCCAGTTATACATACAGACACAAAAGTAAAGAATTTTACTTTTTACCCATCTAAATAATCAATCTACCTATCACCAAAGGCAATAACTAAATACCACACAATTACCAAAAGGCAATAAGCAAAATTTGTGTAGTATAAACTTATTATAAGCTTGAAGTAAACAATATTTCTAGGTTGAATGTATGATACATGTTATCGGCGTTGTTGTTGTTGTTGTTATTGTTGTTTGTTGGTGTGTGTGTGTCGATGGTTAACTACATTTTTTCAAAGTAGGAATCCAATATGGGTCACACAACAACATATTTACCTTAAAAAGATATTTTGGAGAAGTCCTTTGACTCAATAGCCAACAACTCTACCACTCATCACCAAGCACCACCACAGCTTCTGCTTCACCATATAATGTATAGGAAATTGAATAATACTAAGTAGAAAACTGAGACAGATACGTGAGACAGATAATGTATAGGAAATTGAATAATACTACATATCCAACAGGTGCACCGACACCTATCCAGTACCATTTTGCTTGAGAAAAGAGACCATTAAATTTCAATACCATTACTCCTAGTAGCTCGGTCGCTCCACGCAGAGTATGTTGATGAGTTATAAGATTCTAATGAGACACCATAGATTATATACTTTTATTAAGAAAGAATACATGTACGTAAACTTGGATGATATGGCACTTACACGACTCCATCTTTTTCCAAGAAATTCATTAATCGCAATGACATTTTGTGCATGCATCAAGGGTGAAATCCAGTGACCCCATAACCAACATGGCTTTATATTTTCTATGAATTTCAATATAATATAAATAAATGATGATTGGTAGAAAGGGGAAATTAATTGCTTAGTTGAACTTGTGCCTTTCAGTTCAGCAACCATTACTCATGCAAGTACATTGCTAATACAAAGACGGCAGGTGCAACATTCATTTTATTACTAACACCATTTATATTTCAATTTATATGTTTCAGTAGGAAATGAATTAAACCTCATATTGTATATTGTTGTCTAGAAAAGGACATCTTAACAAAAAGCAAACTAACCTCCCATATGGCTACAATCTTGTTTTGTGCAAAGTTTTTGGTTGCCCTGACCATCTATCAGAATTTTGGTTGGATATTCGGGTTGATCATTGAATCTCACTGACATCACCATTGTTCACTTTAATGCAGATTCATTATCAATACTTCTCTGTTATAGACCAAGAAAAAAAGTTGAGTTTTAGTTCACACTTCATTATAAGTTACCAAGCAGTATAGTTTTTTAGTATGAATAGTCCAATGGAGAAGCACACCTGCAAGTAATATTGTAGCCGAAACAATGACAACAGACGAACTATCGAAGGCAGGCAAGCTGCCGAGTAGTATTTCTGTTGTCTGTTTCTTGGAGCTTCGCGTATTGACATGAAAGCATTGAAGCCTATTCCTTTGCAGTGACTGACTTGGCGACTACAGAAAGAGGCATAATTAAAGTATAAACTTAACTACTGACCAATGGTCTAATCCCTGCATGTTCAAAGAATGACAATATTATCGGTTCAACTTAGAAAAACTAGTGACATATTTGTAATAACTGCAAGTAATTAAGACCAACCATATTCAAGAAGTTCATTAATTAGCTTGTTGTAGTAATCAATTCCATCTTGACTGATTCCACCTTTCAAATTTCCATCTGCTTGTACTACAGGTATTAGGCCCAGACGTATGAAAAAACACCAACTATTTTATCCTATATGAAATGTTTATACTTGGTAAAACTATAGTCCAAGCAATTGAAAACGCTTTCTTAACTTCTATACGTCTTTGCTCTCAGTTGATTCATCAGCCTGCAGCATAAAATTATAAATAAAATGTAGTTGAGCGACACCTACAGACAAATATGTTAAAGAGAATATATATCCAACAACTAGAAACGAATGTGTTAAAGTGAATCTATGTGTGTGTGTGTATATATATATATATATATATATATATATATATATATATATATAGAGAGAGAGAGAGAGAGAGAGAAAGAGAGAGAGAGACCCAACAACTAGAGTTATCCTTCTTCGTGCAAACAAATGATGTAATTCAGATTATGTATTCATTTAACAATAATATAGAAACCAATTGTGGACAGTACACAGCAATGAATCCCAGTTTATTAATTACAATAAATGAAATAAAGGATTAAAATACAACCTCACCAAAAAATAGCTTATATAATAAGATTAGCTAATCTAAACATAACAAAGAATCAAAATTTTCTCTTTTTGCACTGAATCAGAACAAAATAAGACTAAATAACTAACCTCTTTTTCCTTTACAAGCCAGAGCAGCAGCAGCCATGGCAAAAGAATTCGTAAAACCCGAGAAGAGTGGAAGCGTAGCTATTAAGAAGAAAGAAAAGCAAAGAAGAAAACTGTCAATGGATTATATATCCAAATCTCACCGATTACTCTTCTTTTGTCTAAAGGAAAAAGAAAAAGTACAAATCTCTCACCAAAACACCAAGGCTCAGCCAAGCCAACTCAGGCCTCAACGTCAGATCGAAGACAGGTTCTCTGACGGTGGTGGGAGGAAAACTCAAGGGGAACCAGCAACCTTTTCTTTTTCCTACTGGCTCGGTTTTGAGGTAGAAGATAGGGGAGGCATGCAAACTCCTCAAGTGATGGTATGGTAGCTTCTGACCATAGGTGGACGAAAATGGCTAGAAGGAGACTGGGGCGGAGCGTGTGTTTTGTTTTATTTCAGATTGGTGTTTTAAGGTTTAAAAGGAGAAGAGAGAAGAGAGAGGGGAGGCCAACGGAGGGAGGAGGAAGTTTGGAGGTTTGGTGGTGGGTGGCGATCTATCTTGAGGCGAAGATGGATGGTGATCTGACTTGAGGCGAAGATGGATGGCGAACGGGATGGAGAGGAATACGAAAAGGAAGTAGGGTTTCGGCTCGTCGTGTGGGAAAGTGATAGCAAAGGTGTAAACGGGAAGTAACTCAGTAACAGAGAGTACTGGAATGAAAAATTTGGAAGACCGCCTTTCTCGATTTTCGCTAGAACGGAAATTTTGGAAGCCCGCTTTCCTTTATTTTCACTAAACCACCTTTCACTGTTTCGGTAAAACACTACTGTACTTTGACCATTTTTTTTTTGAGTTTTGCCAGCTAATTTTATTTGTACCAAACAAAAAAAATCAAGAATACTTCTGTATTAATAAGAAATTTTGAATATTTTAAAACCATCGAACAAAAGTAAACCAAAAGTGATATTAAATTTTGCAAACAGTTATAACTTTTGATTTTTTTTTAGCATTTTTAGTTTTTTGAATTTGAATAATCAACAGTTATTAAAATTAACAAATTATTAATTATCAATTTTTTAACAGTGGCTAGTTATTATTAAATACAAATATTTTAAATAATTAAAAACAATTTAACATTAAAAAGACTGCGTAAACATTTAATATTAAACATTAAACAATGACATTATTCATTTATAATTTAACATTATTTAAATATATAATTTAATATTTAATAATAATTTATAATTTTATATCAATTTAAGCATTAATTGTTGATCATGGAATAATTATTAAAAAATAACACTAAAGTATATCTTAGAAAAATAATATAAGCATCTTTTGCAAATCTGTTGGAATTCTGCTGCAAAATAGCTTCGATAAATTTTCGTCAGTATTATACCCGGATTTGCAGAGGAGAATAGCGACAAAATTTTTCTGTTGGTAATTTGACGCAATTTGCAGCGGCTTAGTGAGGGATGACAGAAGACGACGGTGATAAATAAATAAATAAAAAGTTGAGAAAACAAAAAACCATCCCTTGCAGATCACATCAAAATCCGTTGGAAATTAACGACGGAAATTTCCGCTTCTAAAAATTTGTCGCTAATTCAGTGTTTTCTTGTAGTGAAAACTCTAATTCGAATAAACCTAGATCTAATCTCTTGATTGGTCTCTCTTCTCTGGTATGTGCCCTTTTATATCTGATGTATCTTATATAGGGAGAGAATAATATGTAAAAATTTCCTAAATTGCCCTTGGATCTTTCACAAATTAGCCTGTAAGGTTTTCAGCCCGATATAGCTGAAATACCGCCTCAGACGTCTGTCCAGAAGTGACAGACGCCCGTCCAGAGTCTTGGGAAAACTTTTCCTGCATGCACACATGTCTGCCCAATATGCCTCAAATGCCTGTCGTGTCTTGCTTCAGCACACACGTATGCCCAGGGTGACAGAAGTCTGTTAGGACTCTCGGGAAATTCCACCTGTAAACTCAGACGTCTGTCATGCCTATGACAGACATCTGTCGCTGAAACCCTGTAGAAGCCAAGCACTTTAACTCTTGTAACTTGCACTTACGAACTCCGATTTGCGAAGCGTCTTCTCCGACACGAAGCTACTTCCATCCACTTCAATTCTACCATAGTATCACAAAATTTAACACTCCACCTCGATAATATATCCATATCCAACGCCAACACCGATGGTACCAAACCATCCTCTACCTTCTACCAAATAAGCTTGAATGTTTCCCCATTGAGCTCCGGCATAGCCATCGCCCATTGCACTCCACCAATGAGTTCAAGCAAAGCCCCCAACCGCTAATGAAATGTTGAAAACATTCAACTCCTAAACTATTATCACCTAAAGACAAACATACCATGAAGGTAGAAGTACAATCTCTCACTGATACTCCTCTACATCAAAGAGAACTAAGTTTTAGCAATGCTCGAACTTCCCAACCGATAATGCCTTAGTGAACATATCCTCCGCATTGTCCTTTGTGTGCTCTTTCCGAAGGAATACTTGCTTGTCTATGTCCATGGTTACCAGAAATGACTCCCTCACCTCAGTATGTTTGGTCCATGAGCTAAACGCCAAGTTCTCCGCCAAATGAATAACACTTTAGCTATCATATTGAACATTAACATTGTCATGTTAGAACCCCAAGTCACACAACAATCACTTCAAAAAGAGTGTTTCCTTTGCTGCCTCCACTACAGCTATCAACTCGACCTCCGTAGTGGATAAAGAACCTATAGTCTGCAATCTCGATCTCCAGCTTATGGCTGCACCACCAAGAGTGAAGACATATCCAGAAGTTTATTTTCTCCGATCCCTATCACCAGCGTAGTCTGAATCACAGTAACCAACCAACATGCCATTATTCTCCTTACTACCCCTAAAAACAAGACCATGAGATGTTGTAGCGTTCAAATATCTCAACATAAGCTTCACTACTTCCCAATACGATTTCCACAGATTAGCCATGTACCGACTAACCACCCTGACGACATTTGAAATGTTGGGCCTTGTATGCACCATAATCTACATCAAACTACCAACTGCACTAGCATATGGCACCTTTGCCATATAAGCCTTGTCTTTCTCCTCGATATGTGATTCCTTACTCGAAAGCTTTACATGCAAAGGTAAAGGTGTATTTGAAGCCTTTGCATCCTCCATGCTAAACCGACAAAGCACTTTTCTTATGCATTCCTTTTGAGTCAATTTCAACTCAAAATGCTTTCGATCCCTTTCAATCTTCATGCTCAAAATCTTCTTTGCTTCTCCAAGGTCATTCATCTTGAACTCCACCTTTAGCTTCAATTTCAACTTGTTGATTTACGGCTTGTCCTTATAATCAATGAGAATATCGTCCACATACAAGAGTAAATACATCCCACAATCATTTCCCAATTTCTTGAAATATACAAAAGCATCTTTGATGCTTCAATGGAAGCCACTTTCAAGCATGAAATGATCAAACCTCTTGTACCATTGCCTTAGTGATTGCTTCAAACCATATAGTGATTTCTTTAACTTGCAAACCAATTTTGACTTACCATCTACAACAAACCCTTCCGGTTGCTCCGTGTAGATGTCTTCATCCAAGTCACTATGCAAGAATGTGGTTTCCACATCAAGTTGCTCAAACTCCAAGTCATGAATAGAAACTATGGCAAGTAATATAAGGATAGAAGTATGTCTCACAACCGGTGCGAAGATCTCATCATATTCCCATCCCTTCCTCTATGCAAACCCCCTAGCCACTAGCCTAGATTTGTATCTTCCATCGTCCTTTACCTCATATATCCATTTGCACCCAATAGAACAGTTTCCTTTAGGAAGTGGAACAAACTCCCAAGTATGGTTCTTCATCAACGATTGCATCTCTTCCTCCATGGCACAAATCCACTTTGAGCTATCACATGAACTCATGACGTCATCAAGGTCCATCGGCTCATTTTAGACTACATTGACAGCATAGTCCAAACTATCACAAAAGCTAAGATAGTTTCAATCACCATATCTTTTCGGTGGCCTTATAGCACAACAACCAACCCGAGTAGAACCTACCATCACCTAGTCTTCCTTCAGCTCCACCTTAAACGAAATATTCTCTAGGATCATGCACATCACCAATACTACAGGAGGAATCCTGTAGACTGTGATGTGACATCAATTGCATTCACCTCCCAAGCACCTCCAACTACTCTGCTCTCTCTATGCCTGAAAGTGGGAATGACTTCCTTCTCCTTTGATTCACCGTGAACCAAATCCGGAACATCCGATGAGGCTTCGTTCACCTTGAACATAACAGACTCATCAAATGTAACATGAAGAGAAACTATAGCCTTCTTCGTTTCTGGATTCCAAATCTGATATCCTTTTACTCTGTCCATATAGCCAAGCAAAATCCCCATGAAAGATCTAGGCGTAACTTATCACTTCCCGGAGCATGCACATAAATAGGACTACCAAATACACGAAGATCACTCAACTCGATGCTCTTTCCCTTCCACACTTCCTCCAGAGTTTTGTTATCAATAGCCGAGCACAAAACTCAATTAATAATATACACCGCGGATGACAAAGCTTCGGCCTAAAATCCGTAAGACAAACCCGATGTTAATCTCAAGCATCGAGCTTTCTCCAATAGAGTTCGGTTCATTCTCTCCGCTACTCCATTAGATTGCAGATTCCCAAATGTAGTGAAATGCCTCTGAATACCATGATGCATGTAGAAATTCAGAAAATCTCCAAAAATTTATTCTTCGCCATTGTCGGACCTAAGAAACTTCGAAGTCTTTCCACTCTCTTTCTCAACAAGAGCATTCCATTCTTTGATCTTTGGAATTGCCTCCGGCTTGGTCTTTATTACATACACCTAAACCTTTTGAGAAAAATCATCAATGAAAGAAATATAATATCTTTCTCCTCCCAAAGAAGCTACTGGTGCTAGTCCCCAAACATCTTTGTGCACATACTCAATATTCACTCTTGAATTATGGTTTTCTTCACCGAATGACACTCTAGATTGCTTCATCATGATGCATTCCTCGCAACACTATAACTTGTTGAAACTCTCACCATTAATCATCTCCCTTCAACGAAGAATATCTAGACTTTTCTCCGTGGCGGGACCCAATATTAAATGCCACAACCGTGTCGCATCTTAACCATGAGACCTATCAACACCAAAACAAGTTTCGCCATCCATGATTTCTCCTTTAAGCAAATAAATTTCATGAGTTCTAGCACCCTTCATAACCACAAGCGCCCCTTCGAACCTCAAGCTATCACCCTCAATAGTGATCTCGCAACCTAAAGAATCCAGCTATCCCAAAGAGATAAGTGACTACCACAGTCCTGAAATATATCACACATAAGTGGGAGTACGAATCACTCCGTCAAACATCCGAATTTACACGGACCAATGCCCTACGACTTGCAAATTGCACCATTTCTCATAATAATTGAATTCCTTCTCGATCAACATGTGAGGAAATACAATTCCTATTAGGCATCGTGTAATATAAAGCCCCTGAATCAAGCACCCATTCGCTGCCCGAAACATCTGATGCTACAGCCAACAAAACATCTATGTCTCCCTCACTAATACCTCTCTCCACCGCAACTGATGAAGTTTCTACTTCCTTCTTTCGATTGTTTGGAAAATCATTCTTCCTATGACTAGGCTCTTACATATAAAGCACTTGCCATTTCTTTCCTTCGACTTTCCTCTCTAACCCAGTTTCCTTGACTTAGAACGCCCCTGGTTTCCCTTCATCTCAAATTTCTCCATCTCCCCAAATAAAAAGACCATTGCCAATACTATTACTTCCACAGCTCCTTCATCAAATCTCGCAACTTCTCACTAAGAAGACCCGTCTTGACATCATCAATAGTCAATGTATCTCTGCCATAGATCAAACAATTTGAGAAGCCCATATAGCGCTTAGGCAAAGAACATAACAATATCATCATCTTCTTCTCCTCCTTAATCTTTAAATCTACCACCTTCATCTTCATTAGCAAATCATCAAACACATTCAAGTACACCTTTAATGAAATTCCTTCCTTCATCTTCTAGGTAAAGAAAGTCCGTAACAAGAATAGTCGATTTGTGAGTGATTCTTCATATACAATTCCTCCATCTTGTTCTAAATACCCTTAGTAGTCGTCTCACCACTAATTTTGGAGATAACATTCTATCCCATAGCAAGTTGAAGTGGAGTGAATGCCCACTCTTCCATTTCTTCTCTCTCTTCATCTGATATCCGTCGACAATAAATGTGTATCAAACACTACCCGATGTATCTGATTCCACCTAAGAAACACTTTCATCTTCCATTGCCATTTTTCAAAATCATTATTGCCATTCCACCTTTTATTACCCAATTATGACCTAGAAAATGCATACGACCCATGTACATAAGGAGCTACACCACTTGGACCAACAGTTGAGGCACTATTTGAATGTGATTCTGACATTTCTACAACTATCTACTAACACCAAAGCTCTGATACCAAATGTTTTGGAGAATTTTGACTCAAGACCGCTCAAATCAAAACCATTATCACAGCGGAAGACGAGATCGTCGTAAAAGAGCAAAAACAACCAACCAATATCTCAAAACAATCTCAACCCAATCCAATGGCTAATCAAAATCACTAAACAAGAGAGATAACAGAGCAATAACGATAAAATAAATCATATAGTGTTTTATAGTAGATAAACTAACATCTTGTCAGTGTGCATCCACTTTGAGAGAGAACCTTTTATTAATATCAATAGAAGGGTACAAGAAATTGATTACAATGATTAAATTCACCAGAAAAATCTGATTTTGTGGAGTTAAGAATTGAAGAAGATTAGGATTGTCAAAACCCTAATTCGAATAAACCTAGATCTAATCTTTTGATTAGTCTTTTTCTCTGGTATGTGCACTTTTAGATCTGATGTTGCTTATATAGGGAGTGGATAATATGTAGCAACTGCCAAAATTGCCCGTGGATCCTTCATAAATCAGCTTGTATGGTCTTTGGCCCGATATAGCCAAAATACCACCTCGGACGTTTGTCTAAAAGTGAAAGTCATCTATCCAGGGTCTTGGGAAAACCTTTCCTGCACCTACAAACGTCTATCCAATTTGCCTCAGACATCTGCCGTGTCTTTCTTCAGTAAAAATGTTTGTCCAGGTTGACAGACGTTTATCAGGACTCTTGGGAAATTCCACCTGAAAACTCAGACATCTATCGTGCCTTTGACAAACGCTTGTCGCTGAAACCCTGTAGAAACCAAGCACTTCAACTCTTGTAACTTGGACTTACGAACTCCGATTTGCGAACTGTCTTCTCCGACGTGAAGCTACTTCTATCCACTTCTATTCCACCATATATTATTGCCAAATTTAACAGTTCCATGCATTTTCAATCATGAATTTTTTTGTATCATACGGCATGTAAAATAAAATGAAATAATTATAAAACTATAACTTGAGCACAAAATTTAATAAGAACTTGCTAATACTCACACCCAGTAATGCCTACACTTTGTTTTGCGGGTTGCAAATGCCTGAAGGAATCCAGTTATTTCTTTCTATACAATATGCACAAAGAATATTAAAAGATGCTGCTGTCTAATTATCTTCCATTCATAAGGTCAGCAATTTACAAAACAATTATAATATGTACATATAAATATAAATCCGTTGATTATATCAAACACAGTAGTAATGATAGTCCAAAGTTACTGGACTATGGTTAAACTTTGAATCTGGGCCCTCCATTTGTAAACTATCCTCATAGTTCCATTGAACACCTTAATGTTCCCACTTTATTTTTGCAAATAATCAACTTGCTATATACTTCTCTATATACATTTTTATATATGATTTTCTTAAATAAGACATATAGAACATCATTTCTAAAATACTATTTTGATTTAGTAATATGATTTTCTTAAATAAGATATATAACACTATCAGCTTCCTGTCT
Organism: Allium sativum; assembly: GCA_030737875.1. Taxonomy (NCBI): domain Eukaryota; kingdom Viridiplantae; phylum Streptophyta; class Magnoliopsida; order Asparagales; family Amaryllidaceae; genus Allium; species Allium sativum. The sequence continues at coordinate 775,758,489 of CM060912.1, forward strand.
TTATATAATGCAAATTGATTATATCCAGCTATTAGAGAACTTCACTCTCCGTATGATATTAAATAACCACCTCGAATTATCCTAATTTTATTCTAGAACCATTACAATTTAATACCTAAAAATAATAGTTTTTGATAAAGTAATATGAATAAATAATAGCACCTTATAATCTATCAGACTTAGTAATATTCCGCTTCCTATTTCTCTAAGTGGGAGTTCATACTTTTACAATAAGTTGCCAACTTTAGTTAAATTAAATAAAATAAGAAATATTTGATAGTGAAGCTATAAAAAAGTATGGGTATAATCAGAGATGATAATTATAGCTTCTTTCAAACTATGCCATTTGACGTAATATGATTTTTCTAATCTATAGATAACATAAGTGAATAAAATAGGGTAAAACATGGAGGTTTGGCCTTATTAAATGATGTTGGACTTAACCAAAATGCATTCTAAAATAGGACTTTTTATAACAAACAGATAATAAATGATGTTGGACTTAACAAAAAAGAATGCAACCCTCTTAACTAATAATTTTTTATTGTCTAAAAATAACAAAATTTCCACTGAAATGAAAGATTATTAACTTGATTTTTATTAAGTGTCTTGAGAATGAAGCATTTATAATTTTGATAATTATCTGCTAACCAATTATTTCAACAGACGCAATCTCAAAGGTGGAAAATATACCGAAGGCTCCACTGGACTAGCAATATTGAATTCTAGACTAGTTTATCATAAAATTGGCAATCCTAAATTAGCACTATTGAAAACACATATATTTGAAGGTTCAATTCTCTGTTGTGATTACCAAAGACAAAATCTCACCATGAAGAGCACTAGAATTAAACGAAAATCAACGCACAACTTAAATCAGTGATAATTCAAAAGTATTTTCTACATATTGTTACATAAAATCATAAATATTAGCCAGAACTAATAGAAGCTCATGTCGATGGCACGAATGTTATTTATTTTTTTATATTTAATTTTGACACTATATATGTTGGATTCATGTGAAATATGGTCAATATATAATTATGATAAAAAAATATTTTGTTTCTATTAAATGTTTTGAAAATGGAACTAAGTTAGTGATATACAAATTGTTATTGCCTGCTTTGTTTATATATATAATGTTTACATTGTTTAACATATTGATCAACTTTTAATTCATTTATTGATAATTATCTAACACATGCATTTGTTTATATCTATATAAAGCATCAAAATATGATATTTTAATACTTTCTATATGGTTTTAATATGTTGTCATGACATTTTTAATATTCATCATCGGTGATTAGTAATGTTAAAAAAGATCACTTCAGTTAATGTTTAGTGATGTGTTAAATACCATAACATATACAATTGGTCCTTTACTGTTATAGATACGTATGTGGTTCACCATTTTAATTCTCTTTGTCTTCAATTTCGGGGTCGGCTAATTTAATCCTTTTCCAAATATCATTGGTGTTCGGAAAAGTTTATCTCTTTGCTTTATGCAGACTCAATAAATGATAGATTATTATGATTTAATTAACAATGGAAGACCAAAGATGGTGGCATCCTTTCAAAAGCATAAATTCTACCATCTCCCCTTAAATATAATACAAATTAATCTTTGTAGTAAAGCATCAAAAGTTCTTAAATCATAGTTAAGTTCAAACTTTAAGTGAAAATGCAAACCTAAAAGTACATCATATTATGGGGTATATTTTTTATGATCAGATGTATAAACTTGTTCCCCATATTATTTTACCAACATACACATAAACTAAATAATATTTTCTGTAATAAATAAACCATGAAGTATTTTTATGCAATGACAATTACTAATGAATAAAGTACGTTCCACTAATTAAATATGTAATGCTAAATGATAGCTGCAACCTAAGCATGGACCCACCACCTATATACTTTATTCCACAAATGATAATTTGCAGTTTATGTTGTTGAGTCCTTTTGCGATTTACATTGCTGAACGGAAACATGAAAAATTAAATTTATTTGTGAGACAATTTAAGAGGTAATTGTTTTGGGAACCATACTAAACATATATTTTAAAAGGGAAAATTAGCCTTGTAGGCACGGAAAATTGAAAAAAATGCACAACTTGCACTATCCAGATGAATAAAATGTCGTGCTACTTAAGTACAATTACTATTAATATTTTAATGAATGGGATGTGCAAAAGAGGTAGCAACGTAAAAGAGCAACATATTACAATTTCTAGAGTTGGAATCCTTTCATCTTTTCTATGTTTATTGTCACCTTTATTGTCGTATCTTTGATCATTTTTTAACTATGTTCCAATCAGCATACCATAATTTCAGCAAGTAAAAAAAAAAACCCAGAAATCTCCAAATGACCCCTTTCCTCTTTTTCTAGAGATTTGGTGACCCGTTCGTCTTTGAACAAATTCAAATGACAATTATAGCAAACCATTTTGTGTACCCATAAAAAAACTTCATATGTATTTTCAAATTATATATATTTATTAATTTGTCTATATTTTTGTTAAAAACAAAGATCTAGCTAAAATTCATTTTCTTCTAGTTTGAAAGAAATAACGCAAGGAAGACTTGCTAAAATGTCTTGATTTAATTTACAAAATACAAAGGTAACCTTTCGTCATCCAATTATATTTATAATAAATTTGGCTTAATTTGGTAATAGAAAAGGGTATCGGACAAGGAAGTAACAAAATATTTTGTTACTAAGTAAAAAGTGTGCAGAGAGTTTGCTAATATCAACATTAAATTCAACAAAAATATCACATATCATCTTGGTATAATGGACATTTACATCCTCACATGCTATAGGAGTCTCATATGGAATTTAGTTGAAACGATATATATATCGTTCCAGCTGACGTCTTCATCACCAAACCCCATTTTTCACCAAACTCAATCCATCCACCATTTCCAAGCTCCAATCCGAGCAACCTCCGCTCTGTTTCGTACTTAGTTACCACAAAAATCCTTCTCTTGCAAATCCCTACCCAATTATACTCCAAATTTGTAACTTCATTCGCCCAATTCGTAGATTCCTCTATGGCACCTCCTCATACTCAGGAAGTCACATGGCTATACTAAATTTATGGAAATGCATTATTTAACTTTCTGCACAAAGACTTACTATTTTTATTCATTTATTGGCATACATCTAAATATGAAAAAAATGGAATGAAGATTACAAATTTTTGAACAAAAGTCCTCGGTACGAAGTAAACTTCAGTGCAAATATAGGTAAAACTGGAAATATACTGTTATAAAATCTAAATTATTTGAAATTGTATCATACATTAGATCTAGAGCATTAGATAAATAAGTATATAGTTATCTCCATACAGATATGATTGTTATCCTAAAAAAATGATGTTAATTTTTTGATTAAATGATGATGCATGCATACAACTCACCTTGCAGATAATAATAACATATACAAATTACCAAACTTCATGTAATTTGTATGATTATACGACTAAAACCTATCATACAACCAAACTTAGATTCTATGTATCCAAACAAAAATTTGACCACTTGATTAAACTACAATATGTTATTCACCAAACAAATGGAAAGCGGACTACAAAATCTTGAAGATATGTTTGAAATAAGACCAAGAATCCATAATCTTAGTAACATATAATTCCTTTGCGCTTTATTATTTTTATTACCAAGAAGTAGTACTGAATGTTACTTTTCCTATTGATCAATAGTGCCAACATTCATACTAATTTTTTGATGTTTTTTAAAATATTCTAATAATTAGTTCAAAAATGGTTTATGTTCCCACCTTTGATAATTGAATGCTTTTGAAAGCACTTTTCAGCACTATTTCTACAGCATATGATATTTTAGAGTTTCAAAAATAGTGAAAAACTACTTGGCATAATTACATCATGAATGATACTCTAGAGTCCAAAGAGAGGAATTTCGGGTTGTATACCAAATTTATGACAATAATTACACACAAATACTATGCAATATACCTATAGTTTCGTCAATTACAATGAAAATCGTAACCAATTCTGTCTCAGTGAGCACATCGGAAGAGAGAAACAACGATAGAGAGCAGCAACAAAGGTGAGCATGCACGATGGAACCTAACACGAAAAGGCAAGCGAGCGTGATTTGGTTTCCTAGATAGCAACGACGACGAGTAGCATGATGGAGTTAGGGTTCAGATTTGGAAAATTTTGGAAACTTTTTATTTAATGAAATGAGCGGCCAAGGAAACATAGGAAAATGAAATGAATTTTTATTAAGTTGAAAATTAACGAGTGAGACAACTAACTTAAAGAAGTTGTTGTAGTTGAATATAAAATATCGGCACATAGAAAGCACTCGTTACATACCAATATTACAACAGTTTTATACATATAGTTGTCAAAATGGAAACTGCTATATTTAAGCCGTTGTTGCAGGGTACCTATTACAACTGCCAATTTGTGCTAGTTGTAAAGGAAATGTCGTAATATGGTCATTTTGTTGTAGTGTTATCCCGTTAGACTGCTTCTTCGTCACTCTATTGGTTTTTATCTTCTCATTTGTATGTGTTTCTGCATCGTTGTTGATCGGGTAGTCAGGACAACAGGATAAAAAATTACTAACTATTTGACGTTAACGTAAATTTTGTTGTGTAGGGTGAAGTGTTAAATTTTGCGATACTATATTTTAGAATTGAAGTGGATGGCAGTAGCTTCGAGTCGGATAAAACGGTTTGCAAATCGAAGCTCGTACGAGGAAGTTAGAGATGACAAGGTGCAAGGCTTCAGCTGAGTTCTGCTACAGACGTTTGTCGCACTCCACGACAAAGATGTCTAAGTTGTCAGGAAAATCATCCCGAGAGTTGCGATAGACGTCTGTCACTTTGACAGACGTCTGTGCTGAAGCATGAATAATTTCCGATGGGTCAGACGTCTATCACACTCCATAACATACGTCTGAGGTGATTTTCGAGCTGTTTTGAGCTGAAATATTGTAGGCTCATTTGTGAAGGATTCAGGGGCAATTTGGGCAATTGCTACATATTATTCCCTCCCTATATAAGCTACATCAAATCCAAAAAGGCATATATGAGAAAGAGATAAATCAAGAGATTAAGACCTAGGATTATTCTTATTTGGGTTTTGGCAATCCTGATCTACTTCAATACTTTTCTCCATAGAATAATTTTTTTTTGATGAATTTGATCATTGTAATCAATCTCATGTACTATTCTATTGATATTAAGGTTCTCTCTCAAATTGGACGTACACTGGCAAGACGTCGGCGGAACCACTATAAATCCTTTTTTGATTTATTTTATCGTTATTGCTCTATTATTTTCGTTGTTTGGTGATTGTGATTGGCTTGTTGATTGGTTGAGAAGTTTTGATATATTGATTGGTTGTTTTTGCATGTTTACCACAATCTAGTCTTCCACTGGGTTGGGGTTTTGACTTGAGCGGTCTTGAGTTGAAATTCTCCACAACAATTCCTTATTTTTACCTTTTATATCGAACTTTGTTGGTGTAGGGTGAATACTATCTGTGGATGCAATATCGGCGACCATGATGTTTTTCGTTTAATTTGTCTACAAAACGTTGTCGTAAAGTAAGAAGTTGTGGATTAGAGTATACTATGGGAATTAGTAAATCATAGGACGATAATTTGATAGTTGCATGTCTAAATTAGTACAAAAGCATGTCCTCCTGTTCCTGTATGTATAAATACATTGCATAAATAGTTGATACATGGCATTGAGCCGTAGATGGCAACATGTTAACGTTATAGGATCATAGGTGCACTTATTGGGCCTCATGAAAACATGCCTCATATACACATGGACTGTAATAGCAAAAAAAATATTTGATAAAATAGTTAAATAAATACAGGCATATATTTTAAAAATCTACCTTAGAAATCAAACTTTAGTACACTGTCAATCAAATGGTTTGCACAAAGAAAAAAATAGGATTATGTTTAGTAGTTTAAAAACGTTGACAACAGCAGTTAGAAATGAAAACAAAAAATACAAAACCTAAGGAATTTTTTTTAAAAAAAAACAAATGCAACATTGGAATTTTTAACTGACATCATATATGGTTATAGAATTACCTTCTGTGTTTATCCCTCTATTTTTCAATGCTTATCCATGGATTTGTATGCTGCTGATTGTGATGGGATTGAAGCTTCCTCAGCTTGTTGTTATCAACAATGCAGAGAATGAACAATTAATGCAGTTGCTCAATACTTATTGTTACCCTTCAAACAAAAATGCAAATATCAAACATGTATGTGTAGTGGTATTTCTTATGCATCAAATATTTTACTAACAACATCAGTTGTGTATTGCAGTGGACTAATTGCATAATCATTTCAGTTTTTATGCAAAAGCAGCAGAAAATGATTATTCATACTTATTTTGGTGGAGTGAGAAAAGGAAAAAAGAAAGATAAATACATATCAAAACTATGGAGGACGAAGGACAAAATTAGTAATTAAGAGGAAGCATAGATTGGTTGTCATACGTTGCAGCTGAAATATAAAAGATCATTAAGATATCACTACAAGACACAAGGTATTTAGCGACGGCCTATAGTCGTCGGCGGCCGATGCTAGCCGTCGCTATAGGCCGTCGCTATTACTGTCGTCGCCAACAGGAATAACAATGGGAGTATCGACGGCTCCGTCGCTGGTTTAGCAACGGCATATAGACACGTGTCATCTTACGTGGCAGGTCATTTATTTGACATGAAAGCCGTTACTAGCCGTCGCAAAACCGTTACAAATATGCGCTGCAAGCCGTCGCTTTCAAATTACCTATAGGCCGTCGCTAGCCGTCGCAAACCTGAAGCATAAAATTTACAGCACACAATAATTCCTTTTCCTCAATCCACACAACAACAATTCAATCCAAAAACCAAAACCACACCACTATCATCCCATTAATTTACCAATACTTATCAATAAATAATCCATCATACCATACCATCGTCAAATATAAAAAAAAAACAAAATTAAAACCCCCATCATAACGTAACATTGTTCAAATAACATTATACATCTCAAAACACATCATACCATCGTCCACAAACTATCATACATATCCAAACACATCATATACCATCGTACATGCATCTAACATATAAAAAACCAAGTATATGTACATACCAGAGCATAAGTAAAAAAAATGAGCACCTACAGTACTACTCATCATCGTCTTCCTCATCGTCGCCTTCATCTTCGTCTTCCTCTCGATACACAGCAGAATCGTCTCTCTGTCCTCCTTCCCCAGGCATAAACCCATGCTCCCGAAAGTAAGTGGTGATGCGCTCGTCTATATCTTGTTGCATCTGGGTTTTTCGCCAGTCCATCTACTCATTCATCTGCTCCTGCATCTGAGCAATAGTCGCCTCATCCATAGACCTCTTATAACCACGCTGAACAACCTGTGTAATTAATAAGTCCACATTAAAGTTATTTAAACATATTTTTACTAGTTTGTGTTAAACATGTATATAATATCAATACACACGTATATATCAGTACACACGTATAAATAACATTTTGTTTTTCTAAAAAAGTCTTACCTCCTGATTGCCGAAACCATATCACCTTCCCCGAGTAGGAGGATCAGTGATAGAATGCCATATGCTGTCAGATTCTGCAATTGTAAGCTCCTATCCACTAGTCTCTATCACTTTAGCAGCCGTTGCATCATACTTCCCCTGCAATAGCAATATAATTTTAAGATAAGTCCTATAAAATTTACTTATATATTGTGATATGAACGAGTACGAAACATTTTAATTTATACGGATAAACATATTTACCATTGTACGTTCACTCTTCGGATTTGCCCAATCATACATAACATTTCCTTCTTCATCGGTGTGATCCACCGCATGTGTGTGTCTGAATACGTCTGCCAGTGAAGGCTCTCTTCCGTGCTTTATAAACTAAGTAAATATACAGTAATAAAATTATTACAGATAAGACTGGATTATATACACTAAATTTTTATCTGAACATGTACTACAACTATTTAAAATTTATACCAAATCTCTTCTGTACTGTTGGAATGATTTGAGCCACCGCGGTGTAGAGCATGATTCTTTTCTCTATTTGCTTTATTTCTAGCTACTACTTTCTATTAAATTTTGATACATGTTTATGTAAAATAATGCAATCAATATTATAAATGTGAATATTATCATTAAATCTTACTTTAGCTTCTTTCGTGTCCCAGTACTTTTGAAAGTCTGCCCAAACATCATCACTCATAAATTGAGGCTTTTTTCTATATTTCTTGGCTCTTGAAATTGTCTCTCGATAATTCTTGCGCATCTTCATATTGCAGTAACTCAAAAAAGTGGGCATGTCCTGCTCCTCAACACGTACAATAGCCTGCATATTACATTTTTTTTAATTATTCCCAGTATATTATTTTTTAATATTAGTATAAAAAAGACTTACCAATAAATCGGCTAGAATGACATTCTTAATATGTGATGGGATATTATCCCAATGCGGCCAAGCACCCTGCATTCTACTTGTGTAAGACTGCCTAGATACTTCTAAAATGAACTCCGATGGCTCAATCTCAAATCCCCTGTGTAGATGTTAATATAAAAATTTCATATATTTTAAATGAACTAAATTGAAATAAATTTGAACATTTACCCGGCACTCTTCAGAACAATCTCCGCAACTCGGGAAAGATCTGGCACTGAGCTGCTCGACGTAGGTTGAATAAGTTCTCCATGATGATCCCATAAGTTATAATTCGACACAAAACCAAATTTATACAGATGTACTTCTACTATATCTGGCTTCCAATGCTTCTGATGTTTGCACTTACTACACGGACAACGAATGTCTACGTTACTCCGATTATTAGATTTAGCGAATTTAATAAATTCTTGGACCCCATTACAAAAATGTTCCTTTATCGACTCTTTCTTACCAGTTCGGGGTTGACACATCCAATTGCGATCACGAAAATAATCGAACATTTTCCTGATTTGCAACAAATATGTTAAAAAGTTCGATCGAACGTAACACTTTATACTATTTTAAATCTTGTAAAATTTCATTTATAACTATTGCATGTTTTCAGTTTTTTTGTTTATTTCTTTTTTACTTTGACGGCCGGTCTACCTACTTCCCATTACAAATATAATAACATAAGCATATTTTATAAATCATTTCAGGTTAAACGAATAAACAAAATTTCGGCAGCACTTCCCTTTGGTCCCTATATCGTACACAAATGCGTGTACACAGGGAACAAAAAGGAAGTGCCATCAAAACTTTATTAACCATTTAAACTGAAATGATTTATAAAATGTGCTTACGTTATTATATTTGTAACTTGTCCAATACTAGGACAAATCCAACGAATATTGTATCAGATGAATATAGATTGCCGTTTTGTGTAAAAACGAATACCTATATAACGATCACATACAACACTTGTCGGACGAGGACAAATTTATCTAAGGGGTTCACATAAGTAGTCAAAAAAACATTCAGCCTAAGTTTAAACCAAAAGAACATTTCAAATGAAAAAAGCGAGCTTTTTGCGCTTTGGGCTTGTTTATGCTTTTTTTTTTGCGCTTCACAAATAGATGCGCCTTAAACTTCAAAAAAGTCCCGTATATAGTTGCGCCTTGTGCCTTTTTCCGCCTACACTCGTGCGTTAACTACATAGCGCCTATATAATATTTTTTAGTACATTTAATTTGTAAAATAACATGACAATGAGAATTATGAAAATAACACGACACCGTTTCGATAATTATAATCCATTTACTACGGGTAAACAATCATGTTTATTTCATTTTTTTCTCAAATCATCCTAAAACACAATCAACTTACAACAAAATCAATGTAAACCCAATTGCATACGTGATAATCACCGTTAGTATGCTTCTTAATCAATTACATATGTGATAATCATCGTGTTCAACCTCCTAACCAATTACATTTATTCTCAAATCAACCTAGAACACAATCAACATCATATTTATCTCACAAGGCAACCAATTTCATATCCATGACAATCGATTTGCAAACCCATATAAAAATTCAAATTAACCCTAGTAAAACATAAAATAGAGTTAGAGGGCATACCTAAACAAATTTGGAAGCTTGGAAGTGAGAATTAGGGTGTAGAATTGGTGAAATCATTGCAGCGTCGGGGGGAGGGGGTGCGACGGGATAGTTTTTTTTTTATGTTGAGTGAGAATTGGGGAAGAAAGCCATGGCTGCGGTTTTGATATGCAGGAAATTGAGCGATGGCTAGCGACGACCGTTTTTTTTGCTGTCGCTAGCCGTCGCTCTGGGTCGTTGCAAAATGAGGCCTTTCTAGTAGTGTACTGAATAAGTTGCATTATTTCTCCAACTGTTACACAAACGCGTCGTTGAAGTATTTAACATGTAGATAAAGCTACAAAAAAATGATAATTAAATTTCCTTTTTATTGCCAGGAAACTGAAGATTAGACATCTAGAAGAAACATGAATTTGTCTAGTGTTTAACATACCACTAAAATGATATAAAATTTTAGGTAGTCACTATTTTCTAATATCAGCATTCAACAAATATCCATGTCGCAGTGGAGATATTGTCATCTGGAAATATTTGTACATAGAAAAAGGTAATCCATAGGTAATTTTTTTTTGGTAATGGTATTTGTTAAATACGTCTACTGCAAAATATTTATACTAGTAATGAAAAAGTAACAGAACCAGAATTATTTTCAATGGGCAAATAATGTTTGTAAAGCACATTGAATTCATTAAACTCATACCTGCTAAATGATTGACATGAAGAGAAAAATGTTAGTTGTGTAAAATATTTGTAGTTGGAGGATACCATTGAATTTGACTACGAAATACAACTTACATGGTCATTAATTAGCAAAATATGTAGAACAAACACGTAATTATGAAATCAACGTGGTTGCACTAACTGATATATTAAATACTAAATTGTGAGAAAGAATGGTTGAAAAAAAGAAGGAAATTAACTGAAGCAGAATCGTTGCATTTACTAATATAGTTTATTTAAAATTATTTGTAGAATTGAGGACATGGAGTAACTCCTTCGTCAATTCTATGAGGTACTTTAAGTGTAAATAAAGAATATATTTTCATTTAGGATTTTCATGTATTACAACTATGTTCGCATAGTAAATGTACATATATATGTTGAAATTTGTGATACGCAAATCACAATTGTGAGCAACAAATTGTTTATGTTGATTTTGTGGAGAGATTTGTTGCTATACTTGTGGGATATTTAAGGCAAGGGTTATTTAGTGTTTATCCAAATAGTTTTTTAACATATATAAACATAATTTGGGTTTCAAGGAAACTTGGGTATGAAGCAATTCATTCTATAAAAGTCCTAGTTGATATCTTCATCAAAATTTGTCATTGTCCTTCATTATCTTTCTCCTCATATTGTTCAGCCACTAGATATTCTCTATCTATTTCTCAATAAGGTTATTGGTCCAAGTTGTACTTATTTGTAATGATAGTTGAGATCGGTTGTAAATAATTTTTCATTGGTGAATCAATAAAGAGGGTGGATGGGTGAAATATCATGTGTTCATATTTTCGATATTGTTTGCATTGCTGTTTGTTTTTCGATCACATTCATCTCCAAGTAATTGGGTTAAAAGCTCTAGTTTTTCTGTCGTTTTGTCAAAATTCTGATGCACACAAAACCCCAACTGTTGGTATCAAAGCTCAAATAATCACATGCTTGGAGTGTTTGTTGGATTAAAGGTTGTAGATGTCGGAGATAATGACGTTTTTTAAAATGGCTATTTTGAATGGGAAAAACTGGGGTATATGGAAGTCGAAGATGGAGGACATTCTATATCTCAATGATTTGCATGATCCCATTGATGGAGATAAGGAGAAGCCCTCTGATATGGATGAGGAAAAGTGGAAGAAAATGGATAAAAAGGCAATTGTGTTGATTCACCAATATTTGGATGCTTCAGTGTTCCACCAGGTGGCTAGTTGTGAATCCCGAAGGTGTTGTGGGACAAATTAATATCCTTATATGAGACGAAGAGTGCTACAAGTTAGACTTTTCTAATATGAAAGCTAGTACAATTAAGGTTGGATGAGGAAAAGTCGTTGTAGAGCATTTGAACAAGTTTCAGGATGCCCTCACTCAATTAGCAAACATGAAGGTCATTTTTGATGACAAGTTGTTGCCTCTTTTGTTGAGGATTTCTCTTTCGGAAAGTTGAGACTTTGGTTGTTTCATTGAGTAATCCAATGCTAATGGCATTATCTTTTCAGAAACGGTTAGAAGCACTCTTTCGAATGAGGAGCTAAGGAGAAAAGGGTTGGAGTTGAAATCAGCTCAAAATAAGGTGATGGTAGCAAGAGATTCGAAGGATACAGTTTGGAAGAAAAAGGGAGCCAAGGGTAAAGGTGCAATCACTTGTTTCCTATGCAAGAAGGAAGGTCACAAAAGCAACGATTGCTATTCATATATACGAGATATGAAGAAGAAGAAGAAGGCGCTGGGTGATAATAATAGTGATGAGGCATGGGCAGGCTTTATTGAAGGTACCGAAAGCGATTCTTTATGTGATGTCCTATTTAGTGTTGTGGAGCTGGGAAGATGTATTCAGGAACCAATTTTCACATATGTTGAGATATTAAAAGTTTTTCTTCGTATGAGAAGAGTATTGGCATGATAAAGACGGCCAATGGAGTAGAGCCACCAATTTATGGAGTTGGAGCTGTTAAGTTTCGGATGCATGATGGAGTGGTGAGAGAAGTGACCGATGTGAGGCACATGCCCACTTATTCGCATAATCTCATCTCTCTAGGTCAATTAGATCACTGCGTTTACACTTATGAGACTTGAGGTGGAGTTTTGAGAGCGAAGAAGGGTGGTTGAGTGATAATGCAAGGAGTCTTGGAGCACGGAAACCTATATAGTTTGGTTGGTTCAGTGTTAGATAATGGAAGGCGGGTGACAATTGAAGAACCTAGTTCGCAACAAGGTGGAGAGGTTAACATGGTCACTGTTGATAATCCTAAGTTGGAGGATCATGGTATCAACAAGGGTCTAGATGTTGATGATGCTCAAGGGACCCCAAAGATGATGAGATCATGTCAAGTGGAATACGGATGTTGAGTTGTGAAATCCAAAAGACAAGATGGAGGTCTTTGTGGTATGACCGATGTTGAGTTGTGAATCCACAAAGACGAGATGGAGGTCTTTGTGGTATTACAAATGCTTTTGAATATTGCTATTGGCATGGTGCACGGATGAAGGAGGCGCATCATTAGTGGACGATGGTGGAGGTTTGTTATGATGTTAATTAAGAAAAGTAGGTTGAAAGTAAGAGCAAAGTTGGCTAGTTTTGAGTGGAGGATATGTGATTTGGTATCAAGGTGGAGTGTTGAAATTTGTGATACACAAATCACAATCGAGGGAAACAAATTATCTATGCGGAGTTTATGGAGAGATTTGTTGCTATATTTGTGGGATATTTAAGGCAAGGATTATTTAGTGCTTATCCAAATAGTTTTTTTGACATATATAAAAATAATATGGGTGTCAAGTTTACTTGCATGTCAAGAAAACTTGAGTATGAAGCAATTCACTCTATAAAAGGCCTAGTTGACATCTTCATTAGGTGTGGAAAATTTGTCATTGTTATTCATTGTCTTTCTCCTCAAATAGTTTAGCTATATATATTCTCTACCTATTTCTCAATAAGGTTATTGGTTTAAGTTATTCTTGTTTGCAACGATAGTTGAGATCGGTTCTAAACAATTTTTTATTTGTGAATCAATAAATAGGGTGATTGGACGGAATATCGTATGTTCGTATTTTTGATATTGTTGTGTTGTTGTTTGTTTTTCAATCACAGTCATCTTGAAGTAGTTATGTGAAAAAGATCCTGTTTTTCTGGCATTTTGTTAAACTTTCGCTAAGCGCAAAACCCCAACAATATACATGAACTTTGTCCACGATAAGACCCTCTGTAGGTTGAATTCATATAGAAGACCAAATATTATATTAATGGAGACACATTCCAATATGATAAATGCACAAATACGCTATGGTTACTATGTATGGACTTCGTATTATGTAGCATATATTTTATCTTTGACATCATTGGAAAACATATATGGAACCTGTTATCCCTGAAACTTAATAAGTATTTTGTAGTATATATTTAGGAAGCAGGAGAATTGTTAATTAAATCAAATTTGATTGTATAAAACTTCCAATAATTTAGAGTCAGTCCCAGGATGGTCCATGAAATTATCAGCTTTTTCCACATAAAATGTAAGGCTTCTCACCAATATTCTTGTTACCAAAGTTTAAAAGAACTCACATGTCATGCTTCTAGTTAATATGCAATTTATTCTACCATATATTTTGTTTAACTTTTTTCTTTGTATCACTGCAAGCAATGTTTTATTGAATAAATTGTAATTATTTATTTAGTTAAAATTAAAAGTTGGACTATGCATTTATTTTATGAAATCATATGTCACTGTTTTATTTTCGACGCAGTTGTTGTAGTAAATAAAATTTGATAGGTCATGATGAAATGGGGACGAAATATGCAAGAAAAAGGGATAGACGGATTGACGGGAAAAAAACAAATTACAAGTTTATTTTAAAGTGTTTTCGTTCACTCTACATTTTATGTTTGTTATTCTTGATCTTAATATTACGAAGAAATCATATTTTATCCCTATTCAACATATACAATTAGAAAAATCCACTGAAAATACAATTTTGTGACTTTCTTACGTTCTGTATCGACCAATGGACGATGTCAACGTGTTATTGTTTCTCTGTAGTGCAAGTTTATGATCAATCCTCGCTTAAACTGTTTAGTGTAAATTAAGCGGTAGAAGAACTTTGCTCTCACATAAATTGCAAGTGCCTTACCAGTTCGTTTGTCGCTAGATCTTCATTGCCTTCTTTCTTTCATCGCACTTTTTATGTTGCTTGCCATAAAAATGGACATAATGTTGCTATGAGAATATCTCCAACCCATAATATTTTTGTTTTGAAAGGCAGGAGGAACTTTATTATTTACATAACCAAAAAATACATGATTTATGGTTTACAACACTAAAACAAAACATATATTTACATGGCTAGTAATTTCAACATTGAATTATGAATCAAAGAGCAAAGCTGATCAGAATTCAAGCTTCTAATGCTAAAATGCGATTGTTCCTTTCTCTCCAAACTCAAGAAATAAATTTCTTGAGCATCTTCAATAGTACATAAGTGTTCTTAGTCTTCCATCTTATTGCCTTGAAGATATTGTACCATTCAATTTCACTTGAAGAAGAGGGATGGTGGAAACCACCAATAGCCCAAAGTCTCTTCCAAATCCAATTCACAAATGAGCATTCAAAGAAAAGATGAACATTAGTTTCACATGCATTATGACAAAGAACACAAATATCATTATCAATAATTCTGTGTGAAAACAATTTGCTTTTAGTATTGACTGCATTAGCCATGATTTCCGAAGGAGAAGGTTGTCTTTTGCCGAGCTTCCACAATTCCAAATCCTTGAATTCCGTGGGAAAGTAGTTCTGGGTGGAAGAAGAAGTTTGTAGATCATTTTAATGGAATGCTCTTTTCCCATCCAAAGGTTAGATTTTTCAGCTGGAACGCGATACTAATTAGATATTTGACTCCAAAGGCCTCTCAACGTCGTTGAACTACTGTAAGGTAGTATATCGTTCCATCATGAATGTAATCAGAAACAATTGCCGAATAGGGTATACCAGAGCTAAATATCACATTCTCATCCACTACATCACTTAAAATCAAGCCTAGAGCAGACCAAGGACTATGCCAAAAAGATAAGTTTGCAATAGCTCTATAATTGCATTGCATAAATTGCCTGAATGTACCTCTAAGTTTCAAAATGGTTCTCCAACTCCAGCTGCAGCTATTCGGATTTGGCATAGACTAGAAATTTCTAGTGCCTATAAGATTAGTTTGAACCCAACTAGCCCAAAGCCCTTTATCCGCTGCAAATAATTTGTCATAGTAAAATGACATAGCTTCTTGATTCCATTGATATATTTATAATGCCAAGCCCACTATTCTTTTTATCATTATAAAGATTGTGAAAAGCAAATGGTATCAATTTTTTGGAGAATGGATAACCATGCCACAAAAATTTATTCATCGCACTTGTAATCATATCAGTTGGCTTATGTGAGAGAACATGGTGTCGCATCCAGTAGGTGGTCATTGCTGTTGCAATAGATTGGATTATAGTTAGTCTACCAGCTTGTGATAGACTATAATTTGGCTATTGTTGGAGCTTAGAAATGATCTTTTCATATAGCGGTAGACACTGTTGCTTATTAAGCCAAGAGCTGATTATCAGCATAACAAAATAAAATGAATTAGGAGGCAATTCCGCAAGCCCGGAATGGTTGATGAGTTCAGTCTTATCACGCATTGACAAGCCAGCAATTAAAAAACGTCATTTATAATTCTTTCTCCAACGCTAATGTAATTTGTAATTCTAAGATGACATTGTGAAGTACAATGTCTAGCTTTGGACATTATACATGACAATGTGAAGTGTTACACCGTAGAATTATTGGTGAATTAGATAATTTTCTTAATCTTCGACAAATGATAAAGAGACACGTATGCAAAAAATGAAAATATTTGATATTTGCATTGGAGAGAAATTATAAATGTCGTTGTCATATACACAAACATTGAATTAACATTGTGGACACATAAGATTTACTTGACATTGTCCGTGAAATGAGTTGAAGATGCTCTAATAATTTGGCCACACTCATTCATTTTTTCCATGAAATAGCTTACGTCCTTCACCCTGTATCCACTTGAATATTGTTTCTTTGCATAAATTTGTATATATCACACACCTCGAGGCATGTTCTGTTTTGTTTTCCCAATGCCATGAAGTGAACATGTGCAATCATGGATCTTAAAACTCCAAATCATCATTTTATACTATAAAATATAATCTTTTCAAAAAAATTTGCAATTTAAAATAATAAATACTAATTTATATAAAATTTTCTTTTTTGTTTAAATTATATATACATAACACATTTTAAAGACAATATTTGCAATAAAATACATATTTATGTTTAAAATAAAAACCTAAATTTCTTTTAAAAATATACCATTTAAAAGTAATCTTAAAATCGTTATTTAAATGACTGAAAAAGTTCTTTATCATTTAAAATGGAATTTAATGATTAAAAACACAAATCAAATGTCTATATAAATTAAATATTCACGAATTTAATTGATGAAATTTCGATTATTGCACTCTTCCACCCTAAAAAGAGTTTCGTCCTCGAAATTTCATCACCATCCAGTGTAGAAACTGTTGACATGCTTTTTAGTCAAACTGTCACACGTGAAATCTCTGGTTAACAATACGCTCAAGTATTGAGAACAACGTCAGAAGACAGGAAGCGATTTGGTTGAAATCGCATCGCAAACATAGAATAGCCCGAATCTCCTATCAGATGACCACTTTTGGGCTCGAAAATAGCAATTACAGTGCTTTGTAGGATAAAACCTGTAGCCCTCTGAATTATCTTCGAGTGAAGTTTTCGTTTAGCCCAATCGGCCTTATGGTTTGAAAGTTACATCTGTTTCCGTGAATGCATGCAGAAGTATAGGAAAGCTCAGATCCTGGCTCTCGGATCTTTGCTCTCGGTTCTTGGCTCTCGCGTCTCGGTCACGAACCGCCCTAGACCACGAGCCGCGAGCCACCCTGCACCACGTGCCATAAACCGCCATGCACCACGAGTCGCGAACGCCCCTGCACCACGAGCCGCGAACCGCCCTATCACCACGAACCACGAACCACTTGGAAGATGCAGCTACGCATGGATTCAGCCCTTTTCTTTAGGCTATTTCCACTCCAGTGGACATGGATCAACTTGCACATGGCATGGCACGACTTGAAGAGAAATTTTCCATGTTTTCCACCTCATTTCGAGGATTTTGGGATGCGTGCCACGTGTCCCGCGAGCTGGTATCAGGAAATGGCTATAAATACACCATTGGAAGGCATTTTTAGGGGATCTCTCTGGCTTTTTGGTACTAACACCTCCCGGCCTCCATTGCCAAGGACACAAGGACATTGTTCCTCCTTCAAATCAATCTAACATGAGGATTTCATGTATAAAACCATTCTCTTTCCTCCTCATCTTCATTGTAACACAAGGATGTTGTGTATAAGGGTTCTCACGGATTGTGAGACGACATTGTACTTGTAATTTCTTAGGATTTAAGAAACTATAAAGTGGATGTAGGCTTGGTTTGGGCCGAACCACTATAAAAATCTCGTGTGTCCCTTGTTATTTTCTCATTTATTATATGTGATTTGTGATTATGCGGAATTGACACTACATTTGGGTGTTAGAGCCAGATTTTGGTCTAACATTTTGGTGCGCCAGGAAAGGGGCACACGACAAATTCTCCTTCTAGCTTGAAAGGAAATAGATTATTTGGCTATTGGATAGATGACCAAATGAAAGATCTCCCGTGTTGAGAATGAAGGCATAAGAAATAGGCAAGCCAAGGAGGCTTCCTCTCATGAAAACCCATTAGCATACTTGACCAAAGAAGAGATGGATGGCGTTCTCACTGAACTGAGAGCTCAAATGGCAAGGCAAAATGATCTCCTCCGAAAACAACAGGATATGATGGATGGATTTTTTGCTCGGATGGATGGAAGGCCGGGCAACGCTCAACTCGCTGGAAATAAAGCTAACGAAGCGGGTCTAACAGGCAATCGTGATCGGGTCACCCGACCCACAGCACAACATGAACTCGGGGGCATCCCTCTTCCTCTTTGAAATGGCCAGGCGATCAGATGGATACCGGAATGCAAGCTCCAACTCAACAGCATCAACCTGCTCGAGATGTGGTTCGTGACCTACCCCTGAGACCCGGTCGGTCGCACCCCCTGGCTCACGAACAGACGTTACTAACGATGGACAAAATTCTTAGTCCCGGAGTGGACCTCGATATCAAAAGTACACTAAACTCAATTCAATGCTGACTGAAATCTACATGGATACAAGGAGTGCCATCTCCTACCCAAAGCCTCCCAGGAGGGAGCCATCACAAAAGGAATGCAATTCCGAAAAATATTGCATCTTTCATGAAATCGATGGCCATGACACAAATGACTGCAGGCACTTGCGAGATCTGATTGAGGAATGGGTTAGACGTTGAGAGCTACCCGAGTATGTGAAACAACCTATAGCACCTGCGCATGCGCTGCACCTCCTACTCCAAGGAGTGGAAATGATCCTAGATCAAGCTCTCATAGGATCATCATTAACTGATTTGGATGAGATCAGCTTTCATGTTCTGCATTTCTTAGGATTTAAGATGTGTTTTTGCTTTCATTTGGTTTTCCGATTGGCTAAATCGAAGTTAGCCCCTAAGTTGCTCTGGACTCGATGTCAAACCAATCAGGATTTGCTTTGGTTTTGCATTTTGAATTGAATAAGGAAGGTCTTTCCAAGCATGGATTATCTTTGGTGAATTCAAGTATCTTGTCAGGATGTGGCAAGATTCTCAATCTCGGTTAAAGTATGGCTTGTACTAATCTTGGAACTCTAGGTATGGATTATAACTAGAGATGGACTATCTTGCCAGACTATGGAAAGCATAGCTCTACTTCACGTCTGAGTATGGTTTATACTCACTTTGGAATCTTAAGTATGGATTATACTTAAGAAACTGCCAATGGTCTTGTTAGGATGTGACAAAAGAAATCAGGTACGGATTATACTCGGTTTGAACTTCTTGGTATGGATTATGCCCAGAAGGTTTGGCCCTTGCCAGGATGTGGCACATTTGTTTTACCTCTATCTCTTTACAGATATGGATTTCTCGGATTATCCAGAACACATCTTCCTTCAACCAGTAAAATATGTTCCTGGGCCAAAATGTTGACATGCTTTTTAGTCAAAGCCGTCACACGTGAAATCTTTGATTAACAATACGTTCAAGTATTGATAACAACGTCAGAAGGCAAGAAGCAATTTGGTTGAACTCGCATCGCAAACATAGAATAGCCAGAATCTCCTATCAGATGACCTATTTTGGGCCTGAAAACAGCAATTACAGTGCCTTGTACAATAACACCTGTAGTCCTCTGAATTAACTTCAAGTAGAGCTTTCGTTGGCCCGATCGGCCTTACGGTTTGAAAGTTATGTCTGTTCATGAACGCATGCAAAAGTATAGGAAAGCTCGAATCCCGGGTCTCGGGTCATGGGTCTCGGCTCTTGGGTCTCGGTTATGAACCGCCCTACACCACGAGCTGCGAACCTCCCTACACCACGAGCCGCAAACCGCCCTACACCACGAGCAACAAACCGCCTTGCACCACGAGCCGCGAACCGACATGCATCACAAGTCGCGAACTGCCCTACACCACGAGCTGCGAGCCTCCCTATCACCATGAATCGCAAACCGCTGGAAGCAGCAGCTACGCATGGATTCAGCCCTATTCTTTAGGCTATTTCCACTCCAATGGACATGGATCAACTTACACATGGCATGGCACGACTTAGAGAGGATTTCTCCATGTTTTCCACCTCATTTCGAGAATTTTGGGATGCGTGCCACGTGTCATGCGAGCGGTACCAGGAAATGGCTATAAATACACCATTGGAAGGCATTTTCAGGGGATCTCTCTAGCTTTTTGGTACTAACACCTCTCGGCCTCCATTGCCAAGGACACAAGGATATTGTGCCTTCTTCAATCAATCTAACATGAGGATTTTGTGTATAAAACCATTCTCTTTTCTCCTCTTCTTCATTGTAACATAAGGATATTGTGTATAAGGGATCTCACGGATTGTGAGATGGCATTGTACTTGTAATTTCTTAGGATATAAGAAACTACAAAGTGGACGTAGGCTTGGTTTGGGCTGAATCACTATAAAAATCTTGTGTGTCCCTTGTTATTTTCTCATTTATTACCTGTGATTTGTGATTGTGAGGATTTCACACTACGTCTAGGTGTTAGATCCAGATTTTAGTCTAATAGAAACAAAACTCAAATTGAATAACCAATTTTACTTATCAATCTAATAAGCTCATATGATGAACACAGATCATCTATATGCAATATATAATTCGATCAATATTCGAATAAATAACATTTCCTAGTTAGTATCACTCACCCAAAATTTCTATTGTGGATTTTGACCAGGTTTCTTGATTTGGAACTGCTATCCTCCTTGCATAGCCAAATACTATGATAGAGAATTTAGTTTCATACCAAGAACTCTCGCCAAGTGTTCACCATTAAGAATCGAGTGATTAATCACTATCCGGATCGATGTAAAACATCTCAAAGCCATATACTCTAATCTTAGATCAAACGGAGTTGCAAAATAAGATTATCCATGTACAATTTGCACACTCATTCTATTGGTTATTACTATACCAATTCCAGTTTATTGTCTCTATAAATTTAACAAGTTATTAAAAATTAGTTTCTTATAATGCACAAACATTTAGTTCAATTTCTTTATTTAACTAGGAAGTCTCGACTATTCGAAATCGTCAAAATTCCCATTTTATTTTTATCCAATGAAATTATTAATCAATTTACCATTCAAGATGCAAAACTCCTTATCATAGTGCATAGGTTCATGAATCCACATAATAATTCTTAACCAAAATTTCAAGAATTTTAAATACCAGATTTTATTTCAAATCGAATTGAAATTATACTTCATATGTATACTTATAATTTAGTGTACTAATATATATACTTATAACTTAGTGTACAAAATAAAATTTCTTTTTAAAAAGCATCTTGTTACAAAGTTCTCCATTGGTATCAATTTCGACTTACAAACTCAGAAACGCACACCAATGATATTGCGTAGTCATCACCGAAATTATTACTTAGCAATCAAAGTGAAATGTGTGCGTGTCAGAGTATGTAACAGTGTTTGCATACGAGTGAGTGAACGTAATTGAGTGAATATGAATAGAGTGAAATGTAGTGAGGATCCAATGTATATAAAACTGAATGTATTATATCAAAGAATGTAAAATAGTGGAGTTGTGAAATTTGTACTATTGAAATGTTGAAATAAAATATTATATTTAAATAAAATGTTGTTTGAATATTTAAATTTTTGTGTAGTAGTATCTATTCAAATATAAATATTTATTTCTGTATATGATGTAGTAGAGTAGTACAATTAAGGAAACGCATTTATAATGATATATATATATATATATATATATCTGTTTGTTATCATAAACAAAAATCATCTTGTTATATACAACAATCTCCCCCTTTTGATAACGAAAAACATATAATAAGATTTTGAATATATTAACTGTGTTTGACAGTGAAGTGTAGAACTCTCCCTACATGTTTGCTCCCCCAACAACATAACTCCCCTACATATGTGCACATGAGTGAAAAGAATAAACGAAATGAATTTCCAATATTAAAATATTCATGACTATTCAATCAACAATCAAAATCTTAACCCATTCTCCCCCTTTTATTATCATCAAAAGGATATAGAAATCGAAATAGTGATCAAATATAGACTAGAAATATAAGATCAAATCAAGAGAAAGAATGTACATCATAAATCTCATTCAATAAAACAAAAATTATATTATTCTTTAAACTATTGGAAAATTTCATATTGTAGAATGATGGATTTACAATGAATTTTATAAAATGGAGAGAGTTCTAAAAACATATGAATTCCGATTATTTCCAAATAAATAGTACAAAAGGAGCAAAAAATAATGATGAATTTAAACTACTGTTATAAATTCAAATCAAATAATCTCAAATCCCAATGACTATCAATCAAAAAATCGTAATATATCATAAAATATTAATACATTTCACAAATTAGAAAATGGATTGATAGGCTGGTTTTTACATACCAAGGAAGATTTCATATATATATATATATATATATATATATATATATGTAT
Organism: Allium sativum; assembly: GCA_030737875.1. Lineage (NCBI taxonomy): Eukaryota > Viridiplantae > Streptophyta > Magnoliopsida > Asparagales > Amaryllidaceae > Allium > Allium sativum. The sequence continues at coordinate 775,781,526 of CM060912.1, forward strand.
GTATGTATGTATGTATATTTAAATTTTTATTTATTTTCTTTCTTTTCCTTTTCTTCACTTTTTATTTTAAGAGCACACTAACCACACATAGCCTATTAGGACTTTTAAATGGAATCAGTCGCAACTTAAATTATAAGTTATCACTGACTATGCATGACTATATCTGGGTTTTTTAAATGAGGTCGGAGAAACACCTATCATACAAAATCACCTCAGTATATAAAACCAAAATGGATAAAAGAAATATGGTAGGTATAGAAATGGTAGCGAAATAAATTTCTAAATTAATCATATTATGAAATATGGTCAACTGTACTGGGATCTTTGAAAATTTTCAGTTATCTCTTTTTCTGAAAAATAATATAGTCTCATTTCCATCACCAGTTTCGAAACTGTGTATTTAAGATGATTTTAAAAATAAATTCTCCACATCAATATAAAACCATTATGGGTGATAGAAAGATGATAGTAAAAGAAGATGTTCGTGAAATAAGCACCAATTCAAAGATATTATAAGAATTGTTCAATCATCATGAAAATTTAAATAATACTTCCCCTTCTTGTGAAGTATACTATAGTCACTACTCATCATAATTTAAAAAATATGATAATAATTTTGATGAGTTCCAAATATAGTTCAAATTTGGTCCATGATTTCAATTTTTGGATAAATAACCAAAAATAGTTTCAAAATTGAAAAAAATCAATTACAAGAGGAATTATGAAAGACCTATGCAATATGAGAATCAGTTTAAAATAAGTCAATCAATTGGATGAAATTTTTTCAAAGCTTCTAAGGCCGATACCACTTGGAGCTCCTAATTATCCATAGTGGCATTCTAATGCATCTCAAACAAATCATTCAATTACCAAGCCTAAGCAAGCACTTCAATTTCACTTATTAGAGCAGCAATCGTTTATTTCCAAAACAAGATTTACAAGAAAATATTTCCAGAATATTTGCATCAAGCTTACGGGATGATTCATGATCGAAGATTAAAAATGGTTCATTTGAAATCACTTGAAGGGTTGCATAAATTTGAAGATTTCATGAATCGATCACAGAAGATCATCAATTTCAAATACAAAAAGTGTGTGGGATTCAAGTATCAATAAATTCAAATGATTTTGTAAAACCAAATATCGAATCTAAATGATTATAATATAAAAGTGAGTTTCAAGATGCAAAACAATAATTCATGCCAAATGATTTTCAATTCAGAATAGCCAAGCCAATACAAAAACAATGAAATTATAACGACCGAAAAATAGTAGCATGCTGTAATGAGTGTAGTTTTTCAAGCCTTTCCAAAATGAATTAGAAGAAACTCAAAACAACAAAGGTGTGTGAAATTTCATTAGTTTTTCAGATCTCCAAAAATTTAAAATTCAAATTAATAGTGATAAAGATATGATAAAAATGCTTCAACACTGTTAGATATTCATAAGGGAAAAAAATTAACTTCTAAGGAATTGCAAAATATTTACAATTTTAAATTTGAGATCTGGATAGCATCAAAACATGCAAGTTTTATGAAAATGAATCTAATTTCCAGAAAATCAATAATTTTGCAATTTGAATTTGAGAAGGCATAAGAAATGTTACAAATGATATGGCATTGTAAAAATGAATCAGCATAGATAGAAGGAAGGATAAAAGGAGTAGAAGGAGGATTAAAAAAATAAAAAGAAGAGAATATAAGCAAAATATGTGAGTCTATACCTGATTTATAGTAGACGTTGTGAATCTCAAACTCAACAATCATGGCTTAGGAACACTGAATAATTCTAAGAAATGGAACAATTTAAATGTAGTATCTCTTTCGCAAAGTGGCTCCTCAGCCTCCTCCGGTACCTAAGAATTTAGATGATCGAATGGTGTAACAATATTTGTAAAACCACTCACAGTTTCGCTCACACGTTTTGGCACCCAAACTTGTTTGTACAACAACCCATTTGAATCTACTTTTTTGTCCTTAAGAACCCAAACATGTTAGACTTTTCTTGAATTTAATGTATTTCCTTTAGAATCCAAAGTTGTTTAAATGGTTTGTTAGAAAACAGGTTTTCATCTCGTTTGTGATTTAAAAATCCTTTGAAATTTTTAGATTCCAAATTTTCAATTCGAATATTTCCAAAACCGCTTGAAGGATTTTTAAAATCATTTGAATTTCGCTTTTCAAACTTATTAAATTTTTAAAACTCAGACCATTCTTATTTACACAAGAAAATTGATTTTTCAATAACATATTCAAAGATTTTTCTCTAGTTGAAAAGCGTTTCAAACTCAAATCAAGACCATTGATTTTTGATTTCAAAAGATCATACTCTTTTATTAGCTTAGAACAATGGTTGATCAAAAATTCTATCTCCTCATCATTTTTTGTTTTAAGATCGAATTTTTATTTTCAAGCATCTCAATTTTGGCCATGGACTTAGCAATCTCAAATTCAAATTTAGTATTTTTTTTCAAACTCAAGTTTTTTAAATTCTTTGAATTCTCAATTTCTTTTTCAAGTTCATTCGGAATAGATTTTGTTATTAGCAAACTTTGTTTCTTATAAAAATCACGTTTGAAAATTAATCTTATCCAAATCCTTTTGCAAAACATTGTTCTTATAGATTAGCTCATCCTCATTTTGTTTTAAACTCATAATTTCTTTTTCAAACTTCTGAATTTTTTATTGAGATGAGCCCAATCTTCAAATTCATACAATTTTTTGCAGTTGGCGTTTTTATGTTTTAATTCCAACACATTATTTTTGTTGGTCAACTCAAGATTTTTAGATTTTAGAGATTTGTTTTTTCATTGGAGATTATCAACAGTTTTAGATAAATCACCACACATATAAACTAAATTTTCATATAAGAAATTTCCTATCTCATCGTTTATTGAGTCTCCATTATTCGATCCATCTAAATTTTCATCTATAAGACCTGTTAAGCACAAATCTGAATCTCAGTTGACACTCTAGGGTTTTGAGTAGTTGTCTTTTCTTCCATACATCGCATCGAGAGTTTTCTAGATATCCTGCGCAGTTACACCATGGGAGATATGATTATGCTAATTATTACTAAGATAAGAATAAATAATATGCATAACATAAGCATTGATAACTTTATTCCTTTTATCTAGCATATCACCCATATTTTCAATAATATTCCAATATTCAGAATTAACATATTTTAAATAGAATTCAGTTTTCAATTTCCAAGTTAAAAAATCGGTCCCATTCAAAATAATTGGAATATTACTGGACTAACTCTCGTTAATATGACAACTACTACAACCACAATTTAGGAGATCCATTCCTCTAGAGTTAACAGAAAAAACATGCTCTGATACCACTTGTTGGATCTAGATTAACCCCAAGGGAGGAGGTGAATAGGGTTTATTAGAGTTTTACGAGATAATAAAAATATCACAACACAGATTTCAAAAGAGAAAATAAATGCAAAAAGTAAATGACACAGATTTTACCCAGCTTCGGCTAACCCCTGCGTACTGCTGCATTCCCAAGATTTCTACTAGGTATTAAAACAGATTCCCGCTTACAAACCCTGTAAACTCACAAACTTTGCTACTTCTCTAATCTTACGCTTAAAACCCTGGACTGATCTTAATCCCCAAGATGAGTTTTTTCCCGAATTACAAACCAGTAACTCATAAACCCTAACTATAATTCCATAGCTAATATACCCTAGTTTTACAGAAAAACTAAAAAATTGATGGATCGGTTACAAAAAGAAATATAAAAACACAAAACAATAAAATAAAACAAAACCACCTTTCTAAATAAAAACAAAGTCGGCTTCCCTTATTTCTTTTGAAGTGTCTTGGCTTCAAAGTAATGTCAGCCGATCTAAAACTATGGTTTTGGTGAAACCCCAAATCGCGACTTCCTGGATATTGATGAAATTGATTTAATGATGCCATAATGAATGTTGCTCTTTGTCGAAAGACTTGGCCTGCGATCAAAACCCTGATATCTTGTGAGCACTTTGAATTGGTTTTCTTTTCGCTTTCGAAATTTTTGCTTTTTCGTTTTAATGCTTAAAATTGTCGATGATGAATGGGTATAAATAGGGTTTAGAAAACCCTTAAACCTCTGATTTCATGAGAATAATTAGATTCTGATTTGCTGCATGATTTTTTCCTTGTCGTGAATCCTCTGTTGATTTCTGGAAACAAACTATTGATATTCTTGGCTAAAATCTTCGACCCTGGTTACATTTATTTACTTGTGATTTTCTTGCTTGATTTGTTGCCGTGAAGAACTGATAGTTTTCTTGGAATAGCCGAACGATTTTGTGCCGAATATTTTTTGTGATTTTCATGAATTTCCTGACCATTATTCATGCTGATTTAAAATCTTTCTTTATTCAAAAACCAATCAATCTGCCTTGGCTTGTGCCATATGTTCACTGCTTGTATTCTGGAAACATAATTTGGTTTCTTGCCTAAAATTGTATTTTCCAGAGTTACAAAATTATTTCCATCCACACTTTTCTTGCATGTTGGAATATTCCCTTCATACTACTCGAATTTAAAAAGGCAATAACACATTTCCAAATATATTTATTGCAGATTAATTCCGGAATCTCCTCTTGAATAATTTCTGGAAACTGTTCTTGCAATTGTATCATACCCTTGCTTATCAATACTCATTACTACATAAACAAGTATGTATGTATATATGTATATATGTCTATATATAGATTTATGTATTTATATATGTATGGCATACTTGTGTATATATCACTAAAAATTTCATTCTGCCTGTTTGCACTTTGTTTATTTGCATGGCCATATGTTGTGCATTTAAACCATCACCGTGAGTGGCTTTACTTGTTACACTCTTGTAGATTTTGCACTTGAATTTGTTGCACCAGAAAGTTTCATTTGCTGATGTATGCTTGTTGTCATGTTATATTTGTGGACATTGCTGAATTCATGCCTAATCCTTATGCATGCAATTCTCTTGGCTTGACCTAAATTACCCTTAATCTTCGGCTCTTCCATGTTGTGGACACCATTATGTGCATGATTTCATTTATTTCCTTGAAACAAAAATGACCTGTACACATTGTATACTTGTGGCCTTGTGATTGATTACTGTAACTGTGACCACTTGGTTGCCTTTTGTGTATTCTATCTTGACACTGTGTTGTTTAGATGTCCATTCATTGTTCTTGTGTGTCTAACTATTTTGCATGCATTATTGCTTCACCATGTATAGCTGTGGTTGGACCCTTTGTTCCTTTTTTTCCATGTGCAGTTCTTCCTTGTGCAAGAATATTTGCTACACACATCATTTTGTGCCATCTTGATGTGCGTTGAGTATTCTGATTTGACTTTTGTTGTGCACACTTGTCTTTTTGACTAGCATGACCAATCTGAGATACTTTTCCAGTTTTGACATTCTAGTTTGTTTGCTATGTGTACAATCCATTACCTGGTCTAGTTTGAACTAAAATGCTTTTGCCTGATCCATATGTGTGTGATGTTCACTGTTTGCTATGTGATTATCACGCACATGCTGCATCGTTGTGATTTCCACTTCATGTTGCTGACCCGTCATGTTATGCATATATACATATAAACATATATATATATACACATATATATATGTGTGTGTGTGTTCTTGACTTGCAGTTGAAACTGATGTTTACCGTTGTTCATTGAATTGTCTTAAACTGTGCACTCACGGATGTTTAACCATATTGTCCCTACATATTAATATATATGTGTATATACATACACATGTAAGTGTATACATGTATTGTGCCTATGTAATATATATGCGAGCTGTTTGAATGGCAGACATGAATTTTCTATAAGCAGACCACTATATATGAGTTAAGGCTGTTTAGAATCAGCAAAAAATTATATGTTGGTTCTGATCAGCAAACCAGTATAGCTGCACCGAGGCTAATCAGGGAGCACTAGATACATTGTCTACCTTGTGGTGTTTACAGTGAATCACTGTGAATATCACAAGCAATCTAGACATAGGTGGATTTACATACATATCAGACCATGTCAAGATATACGATGAGAAACACACCAAAATTCCGAGGCAAATAAAATTTTAAAAATAAATTTATATTTTCTAGAATGTAAAACAATTTTTGTTCCAGTTTACTGCATTTGTATCTATGAAAGGTATGCATGTGATTGGACTGACTCTAAAGCAGACAGAAGACAAATGTGTCAGTGTTTTTGTGTCAGATCATGTAACAGTGTTTGTATATGAGTGAGTGAATATAACTGAGTGAATATGAACATAATGAAATGTAGTGAGAAGGAATTATATATAAAATTAAATGTATTATATCAGTGGAATGTACAACAGTGGAGTAGTGAAATTTGTACTATTAAAATGTTGAAACTAATTAATATTATATTTAAATAAAATATTGGTTGAATATTTAAGTTCTTGTGCAGCATTATTATATTCAAATATAAATATTTATTTCTGTTTGTGATGTAGTAGAATAGTACAATCACAAACATATTTATAATAATATATATACGTTTGTTATCATCAATTAAAAAACACCTTGTTATACACAACAGGGTAAACAACTAATATTAACCTGGAAAATTATAACAACCTGTCTGAAATAACACAGATAATTTCAAGAACACTAGCACAATAAAAATAAGAATATACGGAAGTAGGTCTGGGCTCTAGGGCCTCTACTATTGACCCGATCAATATCTTGAAATAACGTCTAGGCCAGTTTAAAAAACCATTATGTGAAAACTCAAGTAACAAACAACTTAGTTCTATACAATAATAAGATAAAAGGCTACCTTCCAATCAGTACACATCTAGATAAAATGTACTAGAGGGTTGACTTAATCCCTTTATTGACGCAGAACCGGCCTATCACTCAATTTGATAGCACCGAGCATTCCACTACAGCGGTTTTGATCAACAAACACACTTAAGAACATATAATCAAAAAGGGTCATCCGATCTAGATTTGGTGATTATAATAACCTACTTAGGTGTTGCCCGCTTAATCTTGTTGAATTTTCCCTGCTTTAGCAATTTCATGTTGGTGAGGCTCAAGGCTACATTTTTACGTTTCTTCAGCAGATTTCACTTTGAATGTTTATTGCCTCCCGTGACAATGTTCCGAAAACATTCATCCACACAAGTCATTCTAGGTTTGATGGGTGAGGTTAGGTTAATTTGAGAATACTTAACCATTTTAACATGTTGATTAGGAAACCCTATTAACGAGGACCCATTTCAGCAGTAACCCACATAGATGTATCATGGTACCCTGAACTAGGCAGGGTGGGGCACGATTACTTGTTTGATTATAAGCGGTCAAAACAACGGCGGGCGATGTGTCAGTGTAGGTTCCGACGGAGTGCGGTCGTGCACGTACTCCGGAATGGAAAAAGCAGGCACTGGGCATCAGTAGTTATACTCTGTGCACTTTGAATTATGTCGAGTTGCCACCATAGGATTTGATATACCCCATGGTGGGACCAGCACGGGTATCTACAATCATGCGGGGTCGAATGACACAAGTGGTAAATGTATATGAGTAGGAGTCGATCGATAAAAAGGGGATCATTTATCTTGAACACATGGTGCTAATTGAAACACTTGTAAGGGGGTGCAGAGAAGTAAAATGGGTGCGATAGCATATTTAGCATTATTATCTTATTTCTAGGGTGTTGTCCTAGATTCAGTTTATTCATGTCATAACCATTTTCTTGTTTACATGCTAAATAGTCACTGGACTTTCCAAACTCATGTCTGATCCATTTTCTTTCGTCTTCTTTTCTTCCGTTTCCCCTCGCCCCCAGGTCCGCAGGGAGGGAATACTTCAGCTTAGACCGGATCATTTCCAGCTTGAAGAGAGTGTATTGCTTGGAATCTTTTTCCATGGGCTATGGCTTTGGATACTCTCTAATTAGGGATTTATGCTACCTTACTGTTGTTTTAATGCTTCTTTATGTTTTAATTCAAGACAGAGATTTTGTTGTAATAATTTGGAAGTTGGTTTGAGACAGTTGTTGTAATGTTTTAACTGAACACATATTTGTGAAATAAATTTAGTCTTTCCGCTGTTTATATGTCTGTCTTGTTAATTATCTGTATCTTTTACCTATAATGCTCCACCGGAGTTAAGTCATTCCCTTTGTGAGTGACCTTAACGAAAGCGCGGTGTTTCACTTGGTATCAGAGCTGATGGTTGCCAGATCAGATAAAATTTTTGGAAACTAATTTTCAAAAAGAAGTTTAAAGAAGCGTTTTCAAGAAAAAGTGTTGTTTTAAAAGGCATAATTCCCCCTAAAGACATATGCACTATCTTCCTATCCTTTGTTTTGAGTCTTTTCTTTTTCGTTTCTGCATGTCTGGGGATCTTAACCTTCCAGAGGGTGTACCGGTACCTGGCTAGTTCAGAAGGTACCTAGAGGCTAGGGCTAATGATGCAGGCCCAACAGATGTTACTCCTTTCCTAGTTACAGCTGTTCCTCCTCCTCCTCCTCGTGCAAATGCTTTCTCCAAGATATGTAGGGATTTACGAGCCATGGGTGGAAAGAACTTTAATGGAACTGAGTCATTTGTAGAAGCAAGAAGATGGCTCAAAGAAACCGAGGATCTGTTTGTTATCTTCGAAGTGGACGATAGGCAGAAGATACTGTTGGCCGTGTGGTTGCTTAAAGACGAATCCTCTTATTGGTGGGATGTCACTAATGCTGAGAGACCAGTTGAAACTTGGGAGGATTTCAGAATGAGGTTTGAAATGAAATCCTCTCACAAGCTGAACGTAGCCTACAGATGGAAAAATTCTTAGCTTTGAAATAGGGAAGTATGTCGGTTAAAGAATACGTCAACCAACTCAACCAACTCAACCAACTCAACCAACTGGCTAAATTCGGACTGGAGTTAGTGAACACTCCCCATAAGAAGGCTCTCCGTTTTGTTAAAGGGTTGATTGAGCCACTGCACAGCCTAGCTATGTCCCATATACCTATGGGTGCAACTTAAGAGAGACTGGTGGACATGGCACTGCTACAAGAGGAAGACAAGGATGGCAAGAAAGAGGCAAAGGTGGAAGTACCTCAAAATAAGAAATCGGAAGGATCCGAGAATAAGAATAAATACTCAAAGAAGGGCAGGAAGAACAACAAACCCCGAGATAAGAAAAAGTGTAATTTTTGTGGCATTCCTGGACATTTGATTAAGGACTGCAGAAAGAAAAAGAGGAAGATGGGTGGTTGTTTTCGCTACGGCGAGACAGGACACATGGCTAAGGACTGCCCAAGAAAGCAAGGACAAGGGCAGAGGACTGGATCCACTTCTGGAGGGAAGGTTCACGCTCTCATGGCCCCTCTGTAGGAACGAGATAGAAATATTTCTGTTGAGAATTTATTTTATCTTTTTGATCATCCTGTTCGTACACTCTTTGATTTTGACGCATCGCACTCTTTTATATCCACTGCTTTAGTTGAATCTCTGCACCTAGACACTAGTATAGTAGAGGATCCCTTGGTTGTTTCAAATCCAATTGGTGGCTCGGCCTATTTGTCTATGATTTGTTAGGATTTGGAAATTTCTATACTAAGCGTTGGGTTTAGATGTAATGCCTATATTTTGGGCTTCACAAGCTATGGGTTGATTCTAGGAATGGATTGGTTATCCAGTAATGGTGCCAACCTCGATTGTGAAAAGAGAGTGGTTAGACTTATGACTCGCCTTGGTAACACTCTCGAAATTTCTTGTAATCCCAAACACACTGTTATTCTTAGCTACCTAGAATCTCTTGATGCGTCTGTTGAAAACTTGCAGTCTGTTAGAGTAGTCCGTGAATACTCAGATGTATTCAAATTGGTGAAGGGCTTACCTTCTAAGAGGGAGATAGACTTCCGCATATACCTTGTTGATAATGCAAAACCCGTAGCTCTACCCGTTAGACACATGGCTCCAAGGGAGAGAAAAGAGCTCAGCAAGCAAGTCAAAGAGCTGCTCGAAAAATGGTTTATAAGGCGGAGCATTTCTGAATGGGTTGCTCCAGTAGTATTCGCAACCAAAGCGGATGGTTCACTTCGCCTATGCGTTGATTATAGGGAACTAAACAAGCTGACCAAGAAAAATAGGCATCCACTTCCAAGAATAGATGACTTATTTGATCAGCTTGTAGGTGCGTCGGTTTTCTCCCAACTAAATCTGGCTACCGGGTTTCATCAGCTAAGAGTGGCTGAAGATAGCATTGATAAGACCGCGTTCAGAATCCTGGATGGTTTCTTCGAATGACTTGTCATGCCTTTCAGCATGACAAACACACCCGCTTACTTCGTTGACTGTAACACCCCACCTCCACCAGGGTCACTCGCAAAGGAATGCACTAGCTTTGGAGGGGCATTATTGGTAAACATGCATAATGATATAGCAAGGCAGGACATGACATATATGTATATGTAAATAAACAGAGTAAGTAATTAAAACAGCGGAAGACTTTTAAACTATTTCAAAAACAAGTCTGCTACATCATAATGTCGATTTCCCAAGTAAACAAGTCTAGTACATAAAATAACATCATCTGATACTGAAAAAGAAAACATAAAAGTAGTTATCCCCAAAGTGGAAGAAACCATAGCGAGCCCAAGTCCAAAGCATACATGAGCTATCCAAGAAAGCAGCTAAGATCCAAGCTAGGCTCCTGTATTCCCTCCCTGAGAACCTGGGGGGGGGGGGGGGGAAACGGAAGAAAAGAGGCGAAACGAAACGGGTCAGTCAAAAAGACTGAGTAAGCCCTGCTACGATCAGTCTATAAACTAATAAAGTTAACATCATGATGGAAACTGAGATGATCATAGATAACAACATACTGGCATGGTAAATTACCTACAAGATAGATAGAGGTATCATCGCATAAAACAAGGTTAAGTTTTGCACCACGGTGTACTAGCAAACCAACATAACAGGTATTGATCCCTTAGCCCAAACTTTGGCCCGATAACATGAAGTGACCTTAGTATAAGGTCCAACCCAACGGTCTAGTCGATCGGCTCCCTATAAGCCTAACACGTCAAGTGTTGATGTCCATACGGCCCACATATGGATGTAGGTAGTCTGTGCTGGGCCCACCTTTGGGTGTATCAAGCCCTCGGTTGTCGACCCCGGACACTTAAGCAATAATGCACAGCCCTAACCTACTGGTACCCGTGCCTCGAGTTTGTCCAACATCGGACTACGTGCACGTCCGTAGCCCGCCGGACCCGCACCGCTGTACCACTCAGCCGTCGCTTTGGTCGCTTACATCAGTCCAGTAATCGTGCCCCGCCCTAGCCTAGCCTCTAGGGTTGTGAATGATACCAAACTGGGATTACTGCTGGAACAGACCACGTTGCTAGGGTTTCTAAGAGGGTTAAGTGTGATTTAACCCTTCACTAATCCTGGATTAAACTGGTTAAGTGTGGCTTAACCCCATTCTAATCCCTTGAACTCCCAAATTGATTAAATTGGTTAAGTGTAACTTAACCCCATTTTCATCCCTTGAATCCCCAAATTGGTTAAGTATTAGTGGACCCTGACTTAACCCTAATTATGAGGCATTAATTAACTTAATGCACCTCAACCTCTCACATTAGACCTTGTTGTGGTTACTAGTTAGGCCGGGCGGGTCCGGGTAGCTTTACACCACAATTTGGTCTAACCTCGGGTCTTGGCACCCCATGACCAACTTCTCACATTGGGTCCTATTGTTTGTAGCCACTAGTTAAGCCGGTCGGTTCCGGGTAGAATTACGCTACAAACTCAACCCAACCTCGAGTTGGCCACACTTATGTTTTCTAAGTGTCATGTCCACTTTATTTCAAAACATAATCACAAGTCAAACAATTACTTGGGTAGACCTAACTTAATAGGTAAATTCCCAAGGGGTAGACCTAACTTAATAGGTAAATTCCCAATCTTATATTTTTATGTATTTTAAGTTTACCCCAAACCCCCAACGTCATTCTATCGCTTACATATTCGTAGTAACGCATAAAGGATAGGAAGAGGGAACTTGGCACAACATAAACTTGCACAACAGTCATGCATAACATGTTAGACTTGCACAACTTAGCGTAGTGAACTTGCATATTACCCTAAAACATGCATAACATGTTAAACTTGCATAACTTAGCATAATGAACTTGCATATTACCATAATCATGCATAACTTGTCAAACATGCACAACTTGTCATTTTAAACTTGCATAAACATGCACAACTTGTCAAAACATGCACAACTTGTCAAAACATGCACAACTTGTCATTTTAAACTTGCATAAACATGCACAACTTGTCAAAACATGCACAACTTGTCAAAACATGCACAACTTGTCATTTTAAACTTGCATAAACATGCACAACTTGCCAAAACATGCACAACTTGTCAAAACATGCACAACTTGTCATTTTAAACTTGCATAAACATGCACAACTTGCCAAAACATGCACAACTTGTCAAAACATGCACAACTTGTCATTTTAAACTTGCATAAACATGCACAACTTGCCAAAACATGCACAACTTGTCAAAACATGCACAACTTGTCATTTTAAACTTGCATAAACATGCACAACTTGCCAAAACATGCACAACTTGTCAAAACATGCACAACTTGTCATTTTAAACTTGCATAAACATGCACAACTTGCCAAAACATGCACAACTTGTCAAAACATGCACAACTTGTCATTTTAAACTTGCATAAACATGCACAACTTGTCAAAACATGCACAACTTGTCAAAACATGCATAACTTATAAATCTTGCAAATCATGGCTTAGTATACATGCATAACTTAATAGATTTGCAAATCATGGCTTAGTACCCTTGCATAACATGCACAACTCAATAAACATACATAAACCCCAACTTTCATCACACATTAACTTTATAGTTTCTAAAATGAGGGTAAGAGGGCTTACAATGCTTATGCGGACTCAAATGAGTACAACAAATCCAAGAAACCCCTTATGCAACTAATTAAGACCCCCAAATGCAAGCAAACTTGATCAAGACTCCTCCTTTATGATGCCAATTGAAAAACAAGCCTTTAATGCAAGCTAAGGAGGATCATACAAGCCTAAATATGCTTGTATGCATGGAAAATTACTTAGGAATTAAATTAGGAATTGTATGAAGAGGGTGGAGGCCATGAGAGTTTGGATTTTGGCATAGTTTAGTTGCAAGAATGATTAATGAGGCATTAGGGTAGGATTAGGAGCTTATTTATAGAAGATTAGAGTGATTTAGACCATAGGATTAACCCTAGGTGAATTTTGGCCCGTCAGATTTCGGAATGCTCTAGAACCAGACCACACAACCAAGCCCAAACCAAAGTGGTGCGCCAGGCTAATCTGCCTGGCTACCCCCTGTCGACAGGGCTGTCGACAGGGCAGTCGACATGCCCAGACCCCTGTCGACAGGCCTGTCGACATGGGGTCCTGGCGGGATTTTTCCCGCCTTGGCCCAGCTGGCCCAATTCTTTGAATTTAAATCTGATTTTAAACCTTGAATTTTCTGAAAACTTCGACGGGCCATATCTGGGTCATACGGATTCCGATTTTCGAAAACTCGGACTCTATTTCGCGTATTTTTCCGAGACGAACGCAATGGCATAGCCCGCTTCCCTTGATTCCCATTTTATAATTTAATTCTGCCTCAATTTTCATTATTACAGGTTATTGAAAATACGGGTTGTTACATTCTCCCCTCCTTAAAGGATTTCGTCCCCGAAATCTTCAAGTTAGGAGGAACGTATCCTACCATCCAATCATCCATCTACTCAAAGCATCATCCACGAGCAATCATTGTCCTTACAAGATTCTAAATGCTGGATGAACATATGCAAAAGTGTGTGTATATCTACTAATGCAAAAATCAGGCGGTTACTGATACAGTAAACCTCCTTAATGCATATGTATGTAAATCAGGCGGTTACTGGTACAGTAAACCTCCTTAATGCATATGTATGTCAGTGAAATGAATCCATATGTATGCAAATTCTTAACATAATTCATAGTATCTATATGAGTGCACATAACATTCATCCATATGCAACATCCATGTGGTAGCACAACAAGTTTCAACCATGAATAAGCATAAACACTCATGCATATGCAACATGAAGAGTGTGCGAGCCGATCTAGTGCCTAATGTGTATAATGCATCCACGAGTAACCACTTGCAAACACTTGCAACCACTTGCAACCATCAAGCATAACATGTTTCAAACACATGTTTCAACCAAAGGGTTTCTACCAAAGGTTCCCATGACGAGATAGACATGATAAACTAGATAAACTAGACAAACTCCTTTTTGGATTACAAGAAATCCATTCAAACTTTGACATATAGTACTAACCGATGAGTCTTAACCCCCTTATGGAGTTTACAACAGAAATAAGGTCGAGAATGGGACCGAGAGGATATATACGAAAGATAACTTGCAAGCAAGCTCCACAGGAAAACTAGGATCAAGGATGCACTCTTAAAAAGAGATATGATGCGCATATCTAGTCTTTACTCTTCTTAGTCACGTTTCCTTGAGCTTAACTCCACTGTGCTTTGACTATCTTCCACTTCATGATTCCTTGGCTTCTTAACTCCTATTTCCCAAATTCGAGTTGGAACTCATTTCATTATTGCCTCTCGTCTTTCTTTCCCACTTATTTTTTTTTTCTGTATACTTGGCTTAAACCTACTATAACCTCATGGTTTCATGCAAGCTCTCCAAAATTCACTAGTGAATCCTGGATCTCGTCTTCTTACTATAAAGTATTCCACGCAGCAGAACTTTCCTTGAAAATACCAATCCACGTTGCTAGTTGCTCTCCTAAACGTGATTTTCTATAACCCGTGCTTAAATCGAAATGAACCATCCGCCTATGAGTGATAGGCCATGCCTAGATTCAGTTGCCTACCCATGGCTTCCTGTAGGCTATTTCAAAACTGGCCAACTTCTTGAGGGTAAACCGCTGTTAACCATGATGTAGTTCTCTCGCTCTGAAATGAGCACTTTTCGTGAGTCTTCCTATTATGACCCTCATACCCGTATTCCCTTTCTTTGATCTAGGTAGTCTATCCACATAATCTATCGAGATGTTTTCACACTTCCCTTGCGAAACTTCCAATGGAGGTAATGGCCCACTGGGCTTCTATGACTTGGCCTCAACCTGGTGGCACAGCATGTATCCTGAAACCAACTCGGCCACCCCCTCGAGTGATGCGCATCTTCAGGAACCTTCTTTACCAAGTCCTCCACTCGAGAAACACATAATCTCTCATCGTGCCTTAGTCATCCCTTGTCATCTATAATATAACTAACGAGGTGACTTAACATCTCGCCTCGAATCAACCGGTCCATGTACTTGACTAACTGCGGGTCTTCTTCCTGCGAAACCCCCTTCTTGATCCAGAAGAGTAAGTCTAAGCTCCGGGAATGCTAACTAACTAGCCAAACGGAGGAGGCTTCTTACTTCAATTGCCCTTCTCAGAGCTTTCCGGTCTCAAACCGCAGCCACTTTAGCGGAATCCACCGCTAAGCCTTACTTAAGAACTATGTGCCCAAGAAATCCAACTTCTTTCCTCCAGAGTGGCATTTGGAGAACTTGACCTTCAATCCGGTGGCTCTAAGCGTATCCATCTCCTCTTTGAGATGTATAGCATGTTCTTCCTCGTTCTTTTGAGGAGATCAAAATATCGTCTACGACGACCACGACAAACTTGTTCAAGGACTCCCTAAACACCCTACCCATCAAGTCCACGTAATATGCGGGTGCATCCGTCAAACCAAATAGCATGACTAGCCATTCTAAAAATCCATCTAGAGTCCTAAACGCAGTCTTGTCAATTCCATCCTCAGCCATCCTAAGCTGATGGAATCCGGTAGCTAGGTCAAAAGAAAACGGATGCTCCTACCAGCTGATCAAACAAATCATCGATCCCTGGTAACGGTTGTCTATTCTTTTCAACATGTAAGCGAAGCAAACTATCCATATTAGTAACGAATACTACTGGAGCACCCTACTCGGAAATGCCTCGTCTCAGGAAGTTCTTCCCAAGCAACTCCTTGACTTGCTTTCTTACTCTCACCTCGTGAGGTCACGTGCCTAACCGGTCACGAAACTGGCTTGGTATTACCAACCAGATAATATGGAAATCTATCCCACGTCTAAGGGTAACCCCTTCACTTTCCCCAAGATATCAGGATATTCTCGGACCACCCTCAAAGATTTCAAACTATCGATAGACGAGTTGAGGGATTCGAGATAACATAACATGACGGGACCCATAGGGTTGCTAGAAATTTCTAGGGTATTACCGAGGCGAGTCATGAGCCCCACACCCTATACACAAAAACCCAGAATGGCTCCAAAATAGGACGACCATTCCATGCCCAAAACCAACCCATATCCCCCGAAACCGAGAATATAAACATCCCACGAGAATTCTATACTCAAGATAGAAATTTTCAAATCCATTCAGACCATAGACAAACGGGCAGAACCCCCAATTGGATTTGAAACACGTACGGGATCATCAACTACACTAGTACTTAGGTGCAAAACTTCCCACTAGATCAGATGAAATAAAACTATGCGATGTGCCAGGGTCAAACAAAGTTCGAACAGGGAAAATTAGAAAATGTAAACAAGATTTTCAACAGGAACACTACCTCTATCATGAGCTGGAAGGACGGGGTTGAGGGGATGGATTCGCCCTCCAGATAGTCCTGCACACTGAGTCTGACCTTGCCCTTGTTTCCTCGGGCAATCTTTGCTGAAATGTCCAAACTCACTACAAATGAAGCATTCGCCCCGCTTTCTTTTTTCCTTCTTCCTACATTCCCTGGCTATATGTCCAACTGTACCACAGAAGTTACATTTCATATTCTTGCCCCGTTTCCCGGAATTTACTCCTTTGCCTTGAGACTCATTTGCCTTGACCTCTCTCTTATCATTGCTACCTTCTTCTTGAAGTAGGGCCAAATTCACTAAACTCTCGAAAGTCGCCCCCAAGGGTATATGAGACAGGGCCAAATCATGTAATGGCTCGTTTAATCCTAGAGCAAAGTGTAGGGCCTTCTTCTGAGCTGTATTAACCAAGTCTAAATCGTCTTGAGCCAGTTGATTAAACTTATCTATGTATTCCCTAATAGTCATGTCCCCTTGCTTCAGTGATAAGAATCTCAGTCCAAACCTTCCTCTAAAGTCATCCCAAGTCTCAATTGGCCTGGTCGCGGTGGTGACTACCCACCAACGTGCAGCTTCTTCCTTTAGCAACCATACTGCTAATAAAACCTTCCTGCGGTCACCTATATCAAAGGTGGCTAAAAGATCTTCGGTCTCTTTCAACCAATTCCCTGCTTCTACAAAAGTCTCTGTCCCATTAAAATTCTTGCCACCCATCCTCTTAAAGTTCTTGCAAGTTTCCACGAAATCCGCTTGTGGAGGCTGAGGGGGAAGAGGAACATCAGCTACGGGAGGAGGAGAAGGAACAGCGGCCTCGACTGGGGGAACAACATTAGGGACATCCGGGACCGGTGCCGTGACTTCCAAGTACCGACGAAACCAATCAGGTATCGTTACTCCTTCGGGCAAGACGAGATTATCAGGCATGCTGGAAACGAAAAGAAAAGAGTTCAAACGAGGAGTCAAAGGATAGTGCTAATGGCTTTTGGGGAATAGCCTTTAAAAGCAACTAGACTTTTCTTTGGAAAATACTTAATACTTGGTTTTGAAAATAGTTTTTCAAAAGTTTTTAAAACCCTTTTTATCCCTTCTCGTAAACCATATGCTCTGATACCAAATGTAACACCCCACCTCCACCAGGGTCACTCGCAAAGGAATGCACTAGCTTTGGAGGGGCATTATTGGGAAACATGCATAATGATATAGCAAGGCAGGACATGACATATATGTATATGTAAATAAACAGAGTAAGTAATTAAAACAGCGGAAGACTTTTAAACTATTTCAAAAACAAGTCTGCTACATCATAATGTCGATTTCCCAAGTAAACAAGTCTAGTACATAAAATAACATCATCTGATACTGAAAAAGAAAACATAAAAGTAGCTATCCCCAAAGTGGAAGAAACCATAGCGAGCCCAAGTCCAAAGCATACATGAGCTATCCAAGAAAGCAGCTACGATCCAAGCTAGGCTCCTGTATTCCCTCCCTGAGAACCTGGGGGGGGGGGGAACGGAAGAAAAGAGGCGAAACGAAACGGGTCAGTCAAAAAGACTGAGTAAGCCCTGCTACGATCAGTCTATAAACTAATAAAGTTAACATCATGATGGAAACTGAGATGATCATAGATAACAACATACTGGCATGGTAAATTACCTACAAGATAGATAGAGGTATCATCGCATAAAACAAGGTTAAGTTTTGCACCACGGTGTACTAGCAAACCAACATAACAGGTATTGATCGCTTAGCCCAAACTTTGGCCCGATAACATGAAGTGACCTTAGTATAAGGTCCAACCCAACGGTCTAGTCGATCGGCTCCCTATAAGCCTAACACGTCAAGTGTTGATGTCCATACGGCCCACATATGGATGTAGGTAGTCTGTGCTGGGCCCACCTTTGGGTGTATCAAGCCCTCGGTTGTCGACCCCGGACACTTAAGCAATAATGCACAGCCCTAACCTACTGGTACCCGTGCCTCGAGTTTGTCCAACATCGGACTACGTGCACGTCCGTAGCCCGCCGGACCCGCACCGCTGTACCACTCAGCCGTCGCTTTGGTCGCTTACATCAGTCCAGTAATCGTGCCCCGCCCTAGCCTAGCCTCTAGGGTTGTGAATGATACCAAACTGGGATTACTGCTGGAACAGACCACGTTGCTAGGGTTTCTAAGAGGGTTAAGTGTGATTTAACCCTTCACTAATCCTGGATTAAACTGGTTAAGTGTGGCTTAACCCCATTCTAATCCCTTGAACTCCCAAATTGATTAAATTGGTTAAGTGTAACTTAACCCCATTTTCATCCCTTGAATCCCCAAATTGGTTAAGTATTAGTGGACCCTGACTTAACCCTAATTATGAGGCATTAATTAACTTAATGCACCTCAACCTCTCACATTAGACCTTGTTGTGGTTACTAGTTAGGCCGGGCGGGTCCGGGTAGCTTTACACCACAATTTGGTCTAACCTCGGGTCTTGGCACCCCATGACCAACTTCTCACATTGGGTCCTATTGTTTGTAGCCACTAGTTAAGCCGGTCGGTTCCGGGTAGAATTACGCTACAAACTCAACCCAACCTCGAGTTGGCCACACTTATGTTTTCTAAGTGTCATGTCCACTTTATTTCAAAACATAATCACAAGTCAAACAATTACTTGGGTAGACCTAACTTAATAGGTAAATTCCCAAGGGGTAGACCTAACTTAATAGGTAAATTCCCAATCTTATATTTTTATGTATTTTAAGTTTACCCCAAACCCCCAACGTCATTCTATCGCTTACATATTCGTAGTAACGCATAAAGGATAGGAAGAGGGAACTTGGCACAACATAAACTTGCACAACAGTCATGCATAACATGTTAGACTTGCACAACTTAGCGTAGTGAACTTGCATATTACCCTAAAACATGCATAACATGTTAAACTTGCATAACTTAGCATAATGAACTTGCATATTACCATAATCATGCATAACTTGTCAAACATGCACAACTTGTCATTTTAAACTTGCATAAACATGCACAACTTGTCAAAACATGCACAACTTGTCAAAACATGCACAACTTGTCATTTTAAACTTGCATAAACATGCACAACTTGTCAAAACATGCACAACTTGTCAAAACATGCACAACTTGTCATTTTAAACTTGCATAAACATGCACAACTTGCCAAAACATGCACAACTTGTCAAAACATGCACAACTTGTCATTTTAAACTTGCATAAACATGCACAACTTGCCAAAACATGCACAACTTGTCAAAACATGCACAACTTGTCATTTTAAACTTGCATAAACATGCACAACTTGTCAAAACATGCACAACTTGTCAAAACATGCACAACTTGTCATTTTAAACTTGCATAAATATGCACAACTTGCCAAAACATGCACAACTTGTCAAAACATGCACAACTTGTCATTTTAAACTTGCATAAACATGCACAACTTGCCAAAACATGCACAACTTGTCAAAACATGCACAACTTGTCATTTTAAACTTGCATAAACATGCACAACTTGTCAAAACATGCACAACTTGTCAAAACATGCACAACTTGTCATTTTAAACTTGCATAAACATGCACAACTTGCCAAAACATGCACAACTTGTCAAAACATGCACAACTTGTCATTTTAAACTTGCATAAACATGCACAACTTGCCAAAACATGCACAACTTGTCAAAACATGCACAACTTGTCATTTTAAACTTGCATAAACATGCACAACTTGTCAAAACATGCACAACTTGTCAAAACATGCATAACTTATAAATCTTGCAAATCATGGCTTAGTATACATGCATAACTTAATAGATTTGCAAATCATGGCTTAGTACCCTTGCATAACATGCACAACTCAATAAACATACATAAACCCCAACTTTCATCACACATTAACTTTATAGTTTCTAAAATGAGGGTAAGAGGGCTTACAATGCTTATGCGGACTCAAATGAGTACAACAAATGCAAGAAATCCCTTATGCAACTAATTAAGACCCCCAAATGCAAGCAAACTTGATCAAGACTCCTCCTTTATGATGCCAATTGAAAAACAAGCCTTTAATGCAAGCTAAGGAGGATCATACAAGCCTAAATATGCTTGTATGCATGGAAAATTACTTAGGAATTAAATTAGGAATTGTATGAAGAGGGTGGAGGCCATGAGAGTTTGGATTTTGGCATAGTTTAGTTGCAAGAATGATTAATGAGGCTTTAGGGTAGGATTAGGAGCTTATTTATAGAAGATTAGAGTGATTTAGACCATAGGATTAACCCTAGGTGAATTTTGGCCCGTCAGATTTCGGAATGCTCTAGAACCAGACCACACAACCAAGCTCAAACCAAAGTGGTGCGCCAGGCTAATCTGCCTGGCTACCCCCTGTCGACAGGGCTGTCGACAGGGCAGTCGACATGCCCAGACCCCTGTCGACAGGCCTGTCGACATGGGGTCCTGGCGGGATTTTTCCCGCCTTGGCCCAGCTGGCCCAATTCTTTGAATTTGAATCTGATTTTAAACCTTGAATTTTCTGAAAACTTCGACGGGCCATATCTGGGTCATACGGACTCCGATTTTCGAAAACTCGGACTCTATTTCGCGTATTTTTCCGAGACGAACGCAATGGCATAGCCCGCTTCCCTTGATTCCCATTTTATAATTTAATTCTGCCTCAATTTTCATTATTACAGGTTATTGAAAATACGGGTTGTTACATTGACTTGATGAGCAGGGTGTTAAGGGAGTTCCTTAATAAGTTTATGGTGGTCTTTGTAGACGACATTTTGATTTTCTCAAAGAATGAGGAAGTGCATGCTTTGCATTTAAGGGAAGCCATAGATACTCTTCGTGCACATCAGCTTAAAGCCAAATTTTCCAAATGCCATTTCTGGAGAGAAGAAGTGAGGTTTCTTGGACATGTGGTGCCCAAAGTGGGGTTCGCTGTGGAACCTGCAAAAGTAATTGAGGTGCAAGATTGGAAGGTTCCACATAATGCAACCGAAGTCCGAAGCTTTCTCGGGCTAGCGGGTTTTTACCGAAAGTTCATTAAATACTTTGCAAAAATCTCAGCCCCACTCACAAGATTGACAAAGAAGAACCTAACTTTCGCTTGAGATTTGGATTGCGATATTGCTTTCCAACGTTTGAAAAGGGCTCTAACAACAGCCCCAGTTCTGACATTGCCTGATGGGAGCAAAATGTTTACTGTATACCAAGACGCATGTGGTACAGGATTAGGCACTGTCTTGATGCAAGAAGGCAAGGTAGTTTGTTATGGGGGAAGGCAATTGAAGGCACATGAGAAAAACTACCCGACTCATGATTTGGAGCTAGCTGCCATTGTTTTCGCTCTTAAGTAATGGCGTCATTATCTGTTAGGAGAAAGGTTTGAATTGTTTACTGACCATAAATCGTTAAAGTACCTTTTCCCATCGAAAGATCTCAACTTAAGACAACAAAGGTGGATGGAATTCCTGGCCTCATATGATTTTGAGAATTCCTATACCCCTAGCAAGGGCAATGTGTTAGCAGACGCTTTGAGTAGAAAGAAGCTGACCTTAAGTCCTCTCTTTGTAGAAAGGGAAAGCTTGGAGTACATAGCCAACTTTAACTTTAGACCCTCCTCTGAAATTGTACCTGGTCTGCTAGCATCGCTAGAGGTCCCTACTCTTTTGGACTCAATAGGAATTAACCGTGCAACGTGAAGACCCTTAGCTAGTTGATATGATGGATAAGCTAATTAGGGGTGAGACTTCTAGTCACCTCATTAGATATTCCATCGATGATAAGGGTTGGTTGAGACGGGATAGAAGACTATGCTTCCCACAAGCAAGGGATTTGGTGAAGATGGTTCTTGAAGAAGCACATCACTCTAAGCTGACCATACACTCAGGCGGAGACAAGATGTATAAAGACATAAAAAGGGTTTTCATTTGGAATGATATGAAGAGGGATGTAGCTTAATTCATTGGTAAGTGCTTGATATGCCAGCAAGTTAAAGCGGAGCAGAAGAAGCTTGGTGATCTGCTCCATCCTCTAGAAGTCCCATAGTGGAAATGGGATAGCATTTCAATGGACTTTGTGGATGGGTTGCCTAGGTAAAGAAGGGGCAATACCAGTATTTGGGTAATAGTGGACAGGCTCACTAAAAGCGCTCACTTTATACCTGTTAAGAGTATAAGGACTACCTCGTCCCTTGCATCCATTTATCTTAAAGAGTTTGTTCGACTCCATGGTATACCCTTCAGCATAGTGGGTGATCGAGATCCTATCTTTACAAGCGAGTTTTGGAAGAGTTTGTAGGAGGCTGTAGGCACACAATTATGCTTAAGCACGACCTATCACCCCCAAACCTATGGTCAGACAGAAAGGGTGAACAGAGTATTGGAAGACCTCTTGAGATTGTGCATTCTCGACTTTGGAGGAACATGGGAAGATCATCTTCCTTTGGTGGAATTCGCTTACAACAATAATTACCAAGCCACCATAGGCATGGCACCCTTCGAAGATTTATATGGAACACCATGCCGATCACCAACTTGTTGGTGGAAGTCTACATACAAGCTTGTACTTGGGCCAGACATGATTAGAGAAACCTCAGAAAAGGTGGACTTGATAAGAAGGCGTTTGAAAGCTGCACAAGATAGACAGAAGTCCTACGCAGACAAAAGAAGGACCAACCTTGAGTTCGAGGTTGGAGATAGGGTGTTCCTTAAAGTATCTCCTTTGAGGAATTTCATTCGCTTTGGGTCCATAAGGAAGTTAGCACCAAGATTTGTAGGACCATTTCCTATCATTTAAAGGATTGGGACGATAGCTTATAGAGTAGAGCTACCCGAAAGACTGGCTAGAGTTCATAATGTTTTCATGTTTCTCAACTACGAAAGTGCTTACACGAGTCTGCGGAAGTTGTGGAGCCAAGAATACTAGAGGAAGTAGAAGTGGAACGAGAAGCGACTGTAAGAAGAGTTCCAACTCGTATCTTGGGCACGGAAGTCAAAAAGCTATGCAACCGAGAAGTCAAGCTTGTTAAAGTCCAATGGAGTGACGCTGATGAAGACGCAACTTGAGAAACTGAGAGGAAAACACGCGCAACCTACCCTTTTTGTGATATCCCCTAACCTCCGTAGAACGAAAGCTGAGATGATCATTGGAATATAACATAAATATAGCAACACATAACACAGATAACAACATAAATATAAGAATCTATTAAACAACAACATCAACATAGCAGCGGAATATGGATGTTATCATAACACAGAGTCCCAGTCACAGAGTCCTACTTATTACATCAAAATCCCAACAAAAGGAAAACAAGTACATAATGTCAAAAGTACAGTTTGAAATGAAATGGAATACGATCAGAATGTCTCAAAGTCTAAGCAGAAACAAAGATAAAGATGAGGGTCTGCATAGTCCAGCAAAGCACCTCGATAAGCAGCAACACCAAAGCAAATAAGCAAGCTCCAAGATCAGCAACTCCAAGGAAGCAAACTAACAACCTGTCAATTGGCTGCCCGTGTGGAAAGAGGGCACCCGAATTTGCAAAGTGAAACAAAATTCGAGTCAGTCGTGGGACTGGTATGAGAAATCTTTCTATACTAACTAATCATATAGCGAATCACAGGACCACGCTGCTAAGGCAGAACGGGTTTACTCCATTGGATTTCCAGTGCATAATTAAGTAAGTCGTTTAAATAACGCTATGCATTTAAAGAAAAATGAGATCGTTATAAGGCCCAAGTCCCATCACACAATGCAACGCACACCAGAGGAAAGGGTTTTTTCCTTATAACGATCAAAAGATGATAAATATGTCAAATGTATTACTATTTGTGTGTATATGTTTTCATAAATCATTTAATGTATTAATCCTAGACGACATAGGTACCATATATTATGCTACCGTATATAAGTATACAACTAAAATCGTAATGTCGTATTGGAGGATTGGTTTCCATCATGAGTCGAGGCTAGGGGTAAGCTCCTCACCGATTCGAGACACTCTAGCAAATGCCTCAGGATCCCCCGCAGTGAACCCTTGGAAGCGGTAGGGCCGGTCCGCACATATGTGTGTGGATTGGTTATGCCTGAACACACGTTTCCCGGTCCCTTTGGACCTATAGTATGACCACCAACGGCCTATAAAACACGAGGTACCTCAAAATCCATCATCGACATAAGTAAAATGTCAGCGCTGGTAGGTCCCTGACACAACTCTAGCTAGAAAGAAACGTGTGCACTCCCTACGGTCCGTATCCCGTTTTTGACTCATACTGGGGTGTGAGGCTCGTGAGGCTACGTTATACACAAAGCTACGCCTAAATAGGCCGTGCTTTGATCATCTTCCACAAGGCCTGCTTTTCAAAAAAACCTTGATCATTCGCATCTTAGCGTGCCACATTGACAACTCGCGTCATGCTATCAATAACTACTAACATATACCAGGGTGTTAAGCAGAAAATAAATTCTCTACCACCGAACAAGCATACATTAATAAAAATTGATTTAATTACACGAAACGAGTTCCAACGTCAGAGGCGCGTCCATACAAGTCCGTTCTGGGTTTGAACGAAACCGGAGATACCAGAGAGGTTCTCGCTTATCCGGACAATCAACACATACGACCGACCAACTACTACATCAACCCCTTTCTGGGAGCAAATCAGTCCAAGGTCTCAATAATCGTTGTTCATTCGACGTGAAGATCGCCGGTCTTCAACATCGTCTTCTATTATTTCGATTTAAAATATCGTTTGATTATTTGAAATGAGTTAAACTCGGCCTTTTCAAATAATCATTGCATAATTATCATTTAAAACATTTCACGTCGTTTATATTTATTTATAGCGATTTATTTCTATTTTTATTTATTTAAAGATAGTGCGAGTTAATTTAAACGATGCTTCGGGTCGATAGGCGACCCTGGCGCTGCTTTTATTAAAATTTGTTTTAAACATATCTTAAAATCTAACCGTCAGATTTTGGTAAATTTTATGTCGTTGGAAAACTCTTTCCAAGACGCTCCTAACGGATCCAGTTTTGGGAAAATTTAACGGTCGGATCTTTTTGTACGACCGTTTAAAGTTATGATTTCAAAACGCGAACTACCGCGCGTGTTTCATTTAGTTTTAATTTATATTGTATATATATATATATAAATGTATATATCGACCATGTAGCGATCCCTACAATTTTAATTTCTTCTTTTAAATCCCTACATTTATATTTTTGTCCACCAATCCTAATGCGACAAAATAGAATGTTTTCAACTATGTATATTTTTTTTCATTTATGTAAATTACAATTTCCCTTTTTCTTTTATTTACATGTATACTGTAAATGTCTTTTATTCTTTTCTCTTTACACTAAAAATGTAAATTCTCTTTTTTTTTCATTTGCATAGAAAATGTAAATGTTTCTTTTTGTTTTACATTTACATAAAAATGTAAATGTTTTTCTTTATTCTCTTTTTACATAAGAAAATGTACATATTGCTTTTATTTCCTTTACATTAGAAAATAATGTTACTTTTCTTATTTCCTATACATTAGGAATAATGTTTCTTTTTCTTATTTTCTTTACATTAGAAAATAATGTAACTTTTCTTATTTTCTATACATTAGAAAATAATGTAACTTTTTCTTATTTTCTTTACATTAGAAAATATACATATTTTATTCCTTTTCTTTTATTTTTCATTAGAAAATGTTAATGTTATTTTTACTTCTTTTTAACAAAGAAAATGTTTGAAATTATTTTTCTTTTAACAAAGAAAATGTTAATGTCTTTTTCTTTTTAACAAAGAAAATGTTTGAAAAGTCAATCTATATTCCTATGTAATATTTGCATTGTAAAATGCAAATAAAAAAGGGAATTTTATTTCTAATATAGACATCTTTTCTAGTGCAAACATTTCTAATCTGAATATAATTTCTAATGCACATGTTTGATTCATTTCAACCATATAATATGATACTAGTATTGGGTGTCACTACAACCATATTAACACAACCATATAGATTAACGCCACAGTGAAATTTTTGGGTGTCGCTAAAATCATACTAACACAACTAGATAAATTAACATAACGGTGGAATTTTGGGGGGGGGGGGGGGGTGACTACACCCATATAAACACAACGATGAAATATGTGATACAATACTCAAATTATCACTACAGTGGTTTTTGGTGTCATAATATCCAAATTAACACGACGGTGTAAATTGCGTCATCACACTATTTTAACACAAGTACAATTGGGTGTAGTTCTGATGAGTCATAATAAAGGTCCCAACTTCACTTTTATTTGTAAATGAAAATGAATATTTAAACTCACATTTTATATTATACATAAAAGTAAAAGTTAAACTTGCATTCCATTATGTTCACCAAAACCAAAATAAAAATTAGTATTTTGATTTGTGCATAAAGATAAACATTTGCTTTTATTTTAGTAAGCAAAATAAAGATAAAAATTGTCCTTTAATTTATGACCATAAATATTGTTCTTTTTATCTTGTTGACAAAACCAACATAAAAATTGGTCTTTTTATTATGTTAACCAAAATAAACATAAACATTGGTCTTAACAGAAGCAACATAAAAATTTGTCATTTTATTTTGTTAACAAAAGAAACATAAGATTTAGTCTTTTTATTTTGTTAACAAAGAAACATAAAATTTAGTCTTTTTATTTTGTTAACAAAGAAACATAAAATTTAGTCTTTTTATTTTGTTAACAAAAACTATGTTAAAATTGTCCTTTTTATTTTAACAACAAAATTAAATGTTAAACTTGAAAACAAAATAAACAAACAAGATTGTATGTCTTTATTTTATTTAAGAAAATAGAATGAAAATAAAAACCAAAATTAAAGTAAAACTTTGTCATTTATGTTTTGCAAATAAAATTTTAGCCTCAAATAGAATGGAGCAAAGATGGGAATTTTATTATGACTACATCAAGATTATACAGGTCTGACTAACATAGTTATTCCATAGTATCACCACACATTCCAATGACCACACGAACATCGCATACAAATATCACCATAACACAGATCAAGAACAATAGTATACAAATCAGAATCTCACGATTAACATTAACATATAATTATTTAATTTAGATCAGAGTTCTCACAGTTTTGCGATTTGTCAAATTTTCAAGCAGTTCAGAAGAATCCCGTTTCAGTCCAGAATTTCAGATCTCGTCAATACGATCAGAACGTCGTTGAAATCATCGAATTCCGATATCAAAAAGAGTTAGATATGGTTATTTAAAGATTCAAAACAATTTTCTTTTAATTAATTAAATAATAGATTAGGAAATAGACCTTCTTCTTCTATCTGAATTTCGGCCGTGAGTTTTTGCAATTGTTCAAAACTTTGGCGCGACTTTGCACGCGGATCAGGCGCCTGGAGGTCGAGCAGACCGCGTCACGGGGGAGAGCGAAGTGTGGCGCACGCGGGGACCCGGGTTTTGTCCAGCTCGATCGAGCCTCAGGGGGTTGGCGGCGGTGTAAACTGCGACGGTTTGGAGGACTGAAGTGGGCTCTACGGGTGACGAGAAGGGTGGATTCGAGTATGGTTGGGGAGAGGAAGGGAAGGCCTACAGAGTGGTGTCGGGATTGGAGTCTAATTCGCTGAGATAGGAGAGAAATTTGGAGAGGAAGGTTTGAACACGAAGAAGAGGGGCGGCGGCCAAATGAACGATGAACAGTGCTGAACATTAGGGTTTAGGCTTATTTTTATATAAATTAATACGTAATTTTACATTTAAGTCCAATCCTTTCAAACCGTGTTGATTCCGGCCCAAACCAAGTTGACCCCAGCCAAAAGCCTATGTCCCGGACCTAATGGACCAGGTCCCGTCAGCCTAAACGGCTGTCTGTGGCCTGTATTATTTACATTAATATTTAAATCCTTTATAATTTAAATTCTGTCGTACAAATAAATTCACCGAGGCCACATACGGACTCAGAAAAATCCAAAAAATATATTTGTCTTTGTTATGACGATACGGTCCTAGCAAAATTAACTTCGTCGAATCTTGAGACCGTCTGAAAAATGGCTATTTTTCAGTCGATTAAATTCCAACTGAAAATAACAGAACACGGTTTATTTTTCCACGCTCACATACTAACTCGGAAAATTCTAAAAATTGAAACCTAGCAATAATTCGACATTCCGGTTCCAACAAAAGTGGTTTCGTCGAAAACGGAGGTCGTTTGAAAATTGACTATTTTCACTGGCTTTAATACTATATTAAAATAAAAATTTTAATTTCTGCCACATTTTTCAACTAATTTATTTAAAATAAAATTTTTAAATTAGCTTGGATTTTCCGGTTCGTTACAATCTCCCCCACTTAAAAGCTTTTCGTCCTCGAAAAGAAAATAAAAGTAGGAAACGACGGAAATGTAAATTGTGGTAGATGTACCTTAACACAAGAATCATTTGTAAATGTCCTCTCTGCAGTGGGGGTAAGCCCTCAACTTCCTTGAACACATCAGCATAATCTCTGACAATAGAAATTTCTTCAATAGAAGTAGGAGTGACTTCTAGAGAGGACCAGAATTCTTTTCTGTCAGTGGCTGAGCCGTGGCATGGTATAGTAACATTTCCAAGCTCAACTTTAACCCTGATAATCCTTTCAGCACATACTAAGACAGCCTCATACTTGGTTAGCCAATCCATTCCCAGTATGATATCATAACCGGAAAAATTCATGATGATCAGGTCGAAAGGAAATTGATATCGAGAATAGGAAATGGGTACTCTACAATATTGGTCGAGAATGAGAGATCCGCCTATAGGACTGTGAGCTCTAATCAATTCCTTAAGTTTTCGAGGTTTCAGTTTTAACTTTTTAATGATGTCAGAAGAAATAAAACTACGTGCTGCACCGGTGTCAAATAGGACAGTAATAGGGATGTTTTTAATGTTAAGAGTACCACTTAAAACATCAGGTGTACCTGGGCCCTCGGTAGGAGCTGGTGTAGTCGTACCCTCATATACATGTGCCACCTGAGCATTCTTCAGCAATGGGCAATTTGGCTTGATATGCCCCTTCTGATGGCAGTTGTAGCACTCCAGGTTGCGGTGAGGATTCTGGCCACTATTCTGAGAATTTAGACCCTGATTCTGAGAGCTCTGACCACGGTTCTGACTGGGGCCTGAATCATTTCTCTTGACTCTTTTAGGCGCTTTACACTCGAAATCAAAGTGCCCGGTCTTGCCACAATTAAAGCATGTCAACTTGCTCCGGTCTCTCTTCTTCCCCTGTGGCTTTACAGCTAAAGAATTTCCTGTCTCTGATTTCTTGCTAGTCTGCTCTTTCTGGCTATTATTCTGATTCTTTGCTCTCTCTTGTTGGGCAGACTCATCATTTTCTTCGTAGCGGCTAGCAAAGGTGATAACTTCATGGAAGGGAAGATCGATATGAGCTGTAACCCTATTCAGATACTTTGTAGCGAGGCCCTTAATGAATTTCTTGTTCTTCTCAGTTGGGTCTTGAATTAGGTTAGGGGCATAGCGGGAAAGCTCATCAAATTTCATCGCATATTCAGCAATTGTCATATTTCCTTGTTTCAGATTGACAAATTGTTCACGAAGGCGTTCTCTTGCTTGTGGAGGAATGTATTTCTCATTGAAAAGTTCTTTGAATTTTGCCTAGGACATGTTGGCTACATCATTTCCAATCTTAACGGTGTCCCACCAGTGCTCAGCTTGATCTTTGAGTTGCCATGCTGCCAGGAAACGCTTTCTCTGATCCTCAAGTTCCATCCCTTCTAAGATCTTCTCACAATTCTTGAGCCATGACTCTGCTTCAACAGCAGACTCTCTACCAGTGAAAGGAACTCTGCCCAATTTTTTGAATTTCTTTGACATCCGTTCTAGGTCGAATGGCTGTGCGATTATAGGGTCGGGCTGCTCATGAATGGGCTCTTCTTCGGGTGGCCCTCTAGCTCCACCTCTCCCACCTCCACGGGTTCTAGCTCTAGTACTCATAATGAATTAGTCTGTAACATCAAGGGGAGAGTCAGACCAACAGAAATGAAAATTTTTCAAAGGAATGGCTAAGAGGTGAAAATGATGTAACGACTGATAAATATGTGCTATTATGTTATGCTCACTCTCTAATGAGACGTATTATTATAAATATGTTATATCCCCAAAACTAAGGTTAAACCAAAGCTCTGATACCAACTGTGATATCCCCTAACCTCCGTAGAACGAAAGCTGAGATGATCATTGGAATATAACATAAATATAGCAACACATAACACGGATAACAACATAAATATAAGAATCTATTAAACAACAACATCAACATAGCAGCGGAATATGGATGTTATCATAACACAGAGTCCCAGTCATAGAGTCCTACTTATTACATCAAAATCCCAACAAAAGGAAAACAAGTACATAATGTCAAAAGTACAGCTTGAAATGAAATGGAATACGATCAGAATGTCTCAAAGTCTAAGCAGAAACAAAGGTAAAGATGAGGGTCTGCATAGTCCAGCAAAGCACCTCGATAAGCAGCAACACCAAAGCAAATAAGCAAGCTCCAAGATCAGCAACTCCAAGGAAGCAAACTAACAACCTGTCAATTGGCTGTCCGTGTGGAAAGAGGGCACCCGAATTTGCAAAGTGAAACAAAATTCGAGTCAGTTGTGGGACTGGTATGAGAAATCTTTCTATACTAACTAATCATATGGCGAATCACAGGACCACGCCGCTAAGGCGGAACGGGATTACTCCATTGGATTTCCAGTGCATAATTAAGTAAGTCGTTTAAATAACGCTATGCATTTAAAGAAAAATGAGATCGTTATAAGGCCCATGTCCCATCACACAATGCAACGCACACCAGAGGAAAGGTTTTTTTTCCTTATAACGATCAAAAGATGATAAATACGTCAAATGTATTACTATTTGTGTGTATATGTTTTCATAAATCATTTCAATATAAATGTATTAATCCTAGACAACATAGGTACCATATATTATGCCGTCGTATATAAGTATACAACTAAAATCGTAATGTCGTATTGGAGGATTGGTTTCCATCATGAGTCGAGGCTAGGGGTAAGCTCCTCACCGATTCGAGACACTCTAGCAAATGCCTCAGGATCCCCCGCAGTGAACCCTTGGAAGCGGTAGGGCCGGTCCGCACATATGTGTGTGGATTGGTTATGCCTGAACACACGTTTCCCGGTCCCTTTGGACCTATAGTATGACCACCAACGGCCTGTAAAACACGAGGTACCTCAAAATCCATCATCCACATAAGTAAAATGTCAGCGCTGGTAGGTCCCTGACACAACTCTAGCTAGAAAGAAACGTGTGCACTCCCTACGGTCCGTATCCCGTTTTTGACTCATACCGGGGTGTGAGGCTCGTGAGGCTACGTTATACACAAAGCTACGCCTAAATAGGCCGTGATTTGATCATCTTCCACAAGGCCTGCTTTTCAACAAAACCTTGATCATTCGCATCTTAGCGTGCCACATTGACAACTCGCGTCATGCTATCAATAACTACTAACATATACCAGGGTGTTAAGCAGAAAATAAATTCACTACCACCAAACAAGCATACATTAATAAAAATTGATTTAATTACACGAAACGAGTTCCAACGTCAGACGCGCGTCCATACAAGTCCGTTCTGGGTTTGAACGAAACCGGAGATACCAGAGAGGTTCTCGCTTATCCGGACAATCAACACATACGACCGGCCAACTACTACATCAACCCCTTTCTGGGAGCAAATCAGTCCAAGGTCTCAATAATCGTTGTTCGTTCGACGTGAAGATCGCCGGTCTTCAACATCGTCTTCTATTATTTCGATTTAAAATATCGTTTGATTATTTGAAATGAGTTAAACTCGGCCTTTTCAAATAACCATCGCATAATTATCATTTTAAAACATTTCACGTCGTTTATATTTATTTATAGCGATTTATTTCTATTTTTATTTATTTAAAGATTGTGCGAGTTAATTTAAACGACGCTTCGGGTCGATAGGCGACCCTGGCGCTGCTTTTATTAAAATTTGTTTTAAACATATCTTAAAATCTAACCGTCAGATTTTGGTAAATTTTATGTCGTTGGAAAGCTCTTTCCAAGACGGTCCTAACGGATCCAGTTTTGGGAAAATTTAACGGTCGGATCTTTTTGTACGACCGTTTAAAGTTATGATTTCAAAACACGAACTACCGCGCGTGTTTCGCTTAGTTTTAATTTATATATTATATATATATATATATATATATATATATATATATATATATATATATATATCGACCATGTAGCGATCCCTACAATTTTAATTTCTTCTTTTAAATCCCTACATTTATATTTTTGTCCACCATTCCTAATGCGACAAAATAGAATGTTTTCAACTATGTATTTTTTTTTTCATTTATGTAAATTACAATTTCCCTTTTTCTTTTATTTACATGTATACTGTAAATGTCTTTTATTCTTTTCTCTTTACACTAAAAATGTAAATTCTCTTTTTATTTTTCATTTGCATAGAAAATGTAAATGTTTCTTTTTATTTTACATTTACATAAAAATGTAAATGTTTTTCTTTATTCTCTTTTTACATAAGAAAATGTACATATTGCTTTTATTTCCTTTACATTAGAAAATAATGTTACTTTTCTTATTTCCTATACATTAGGAATAATGTTTCTTTTTCTTATTTTCTTTACATTAGAAAATAATGTAACTTTTCTTATTTTCTATACATTAGAAAATAATGTAACTTTTTCTTATTTTCTTTACATTAGAAAATATACATATTTTATTCCTTTTCTTTTATTTTTCATTAGAAAATGTTAATGTTATTTTTACTTCTTTTTAACAAAGAAAATGTTTGAAATTATTTTTCTTTTAACAAAGAAAATGTTAATGTCTTTTTCTTTTTAACAAAGAAAATGTTTGAAAAGTCAATCTATATTCCTATGTAATATTTGCATTGTAAAATGCAAATAAAAAGGGGAATTTTATTTCTAATATAGACGTCTTTTCTAGTGCAAACATTTCTAATCTGAATATAATTTCTAATGCACATGTTTGATTCATTTCAACTATATAATATGATACTAGTATTGGGTGTCACTACAACCATATAGATTAACGCCACAGTGAAATTTTTGGGTGTCGCTAAAACATACTAACCCAACTAGATAAATTAACATAACGGTGGAATTTGGGGGGGGGGGGTCACTACACCCATATAAACACAATGATGAAATATGTGATACAATACTCAAATTATCACTACAGTGGTTTTTGGTGTCATAATATCCAAATTAACACGACGGTGTAAATTGCGTCATCACACTATTTTAACACAAGTACAATTGGGTGTAGTTCAAATGAGTCATAATAAAGGTCCCAACTTCACTTTTATTTGTAAATGAAAATGAATATTTAAACTCACATTTTATATTATACATAAAAATAAAAGTTAAACTTGCATTCCATTATGTTCACCAAAACCAAAATAAAAATTAGTATTTTGATTTGTGCATAAAGATAAACGTTTGCTTTTATTTTAGTAAGCAAAATAAAGATAAAAATTGTCCTTTAATTTATGACCATAAATATTGTTCTTTTTATCTTGTTGACAAAACCAACATAAAAATTGGTCTTTTTATTATGTTAACCAAAATAAACATAAACATTGGTCTTAACAGAAGCAACATAAAAATTTGTCATTTTATTTTGTTAACAAAAGAAACATAAGATTTAGTCTTTTTATTTTGTTAACAAAGAAACATAAAATTTAGTCTTTTTATTTTGTTAACAAAGAAACATAAAATTTAGTCTTTTTATTTTGTTAACAAAAACTATGTTAAAATTGTCCTTTTTATTTTAACAACAAAATTAAATGTTAAACTTGAAAACAAAATAAACAAACAAGATTGTATGTCTTTATTTTATTTAAGAAAATAGAATGAAAATAAAAACCAAAATTAAAGTAAAACTTTGTCATTTATGTTTTGCAAATAAAATTTTAACCTCAAATAGAACGGAGCAAAGATGGGAATTTTATTATGACTACATCAAGATTTTACAGGTCTGACTAACATAGTTATTCCATAGTATCACCACACATTCCAATGACCACACGAACATCGCATACAAATATCACCACAACACAGATCAAGAACAATAGTATACAAATCAGAATCTCACGATTAACATTAACATATAATTATTTAATTTAGATCAGAGTTCTCACAGTTTTGTGATTTGTCAAATTTTCAAGCAGTTCAGAAGAATCCCGTTTCAGTCCAGAATTTCAGATCTCGTCAATACGATCAGAACGTCGCTGAAATCATCGAATTCCGATTTCAAAAAGAGTTAGATATGGTTATTTAAAGATTCAAAACAATTTTCTTTTAATTAATTAAATAATAGATTAGGAAATAGACCTTCTTCTTCTATCTGAAGTTCGGCCGTGAGTTTTTGCAATTGTTCAAAACTTTGGCGCGACTTTGCACGCGGATCAGGCGCCTGGAGGTCGAGCAGACCGCGTCACGGGGGAGAGCGAAGTGTGGCGCACGCGGGGACCCCAGTTTTTGCCAGCTTGATCGAGCCTCAGGGGGTGGCGGCGGTGTAAACTGCGACGGTTTGGAGGACTGGAGCGGGCTCTACGGGTGACGAGAAGGGTGGATTCGAGTATGGTTGGGGAGAGGAAGGGAAGGCCTACAGAGTGGTGTCAGGATTGGAGTCTAATTCGCTGAGAGGGGAGAGAAATTTGGAGAGGAAGGTTTGAACACGAAGAAGAGGGGCGGCGGCCAAATGAACGATGAACAGTGCTGAACATTAGGGTTTAGCCTTATTTTTATATAAATTAATATGTAATTTTACATTTAAGTCCAATCCTTTCAAACCGTGTTGATTCCGGCCCAAACCAAGTTGACCCTAGCCAAAAGCCTATGTCCCGGACCCAATGGACCAGGTCCCGTCAGCCCAAACGGCTGTCTGTGGCCTGTATTATTTATATTAATATTTAAATCCTTTATAATTTAAATTCTGTCGTACAAGTAAATTCACCGAGGCCACATACGGACTCAGAAAAATCCAAAAAAAATATATTTGTCTTTGTTATGACGATACGGTCCTAACAAAATTAACTTCGTCGAATCTTGAGACCATCTGAAAAATGGCTATTTTTCAGTCGATTAAATTCCAACTGAAAATAACAGAACACGGTTTATTTTTCCACGCTCACATACTAACTCAGAAAATTCTAAAAATTGAAACCTAGCTATAATTCGACATTCCGGTTCCAACAAAAGTGGTTTCGTCGAAAACGGAGGACGTTTGAAAATTGACTATTTTCACTGGCTTTAATACTATATTAAAATGAAAATTTTAATTTCTGCCACATTTTTCAACTAATTTATTTAAAATAAAAATTTTAAATTAGCTCGGATTTTCCGGGTCGTTACACTTTTCTTTTTGAGTGTACCTGCTTGATCTTTTTTTCCATAAGTTTATTCATGCTTATATCTATCTTTTAAGTATATATCCTTGGCCCTATTCTTTATCCTTAGGTAGAAACTAATGGATGTAAACTTGTATTTGAAACATGTTATGATTGAAGGTTGCGAGTGGTTGCTCGTGGATGCATATACACACACATTAGGTACTAGATCGGCTCAGTCACTTTCATATTGCGTATGCGTATATGTATTTGTATATGGATTGGAACTTGATGTGTTATCATATGGACGTTGCATTTGTATGAATGATTGAGCACTAATGTAGAAAGTATGATTAGGAATAATTGCATGCATAATGGACTCATGACACTGACATAATTCGCATTAAGGAGGTCAACTGAATCAGTAGACCGCCTGATTTTGCATTCGATTAGGACATGTACACACACTATGCATATGATCATGAAAGCATTAGAAGTCTTTTAAGGACAATGGATGCCTGAGTTTGATGGTTGAGTAGATGGATGATTGGATGGTAGGACATACATTCTTCTTGACTTGAAGATTTCGGGGACGAAATCCTTTAAGGAGGGGAGAATGTAACACCCTGTATTTTCTGTGTCTATTAAAAGAAGGAATTAAAGAATAATTAATTTTTAGAAGAAGAATTAAGGGAAACGGGTTATGCCATTGCGTTCGTCTCGGAATTCTGCTTGAGATAGAGTTCGAGCTTACGTAAATCAGACTAGGTATGAAGGAGTTATGTCCTTCAGAAGATTCAAGGATTTAAATAATAAAACCAGCTCGAAATTTAAATTTAAGTTTAGAAATTCAAAAATCCCAAAGCAGGCTGGGCGGGAAACTTCACGCCCAGAGACCAGGTCGACCAGGGGGTCGACCTGGGTACATAGGCCGACCAGGGGTTCGACCTACCCCCTCTCGCCCAGATCCTCATCTGAGACGATTCTGACTCATTGCTGAGTCCTTTCTGACCTATTGCTGAGTCACTAGGGCTTAGATGGCAATTCTGGATAACTCTATCTAGTCAGGACGGTTGTGATCGCTCCTAAAATGATCTAACGGCTCATATAAGATTAAACTTCTATAAAAGCAACCCCAATCCTCAAACCCTAAATCACACGAATTCATTCCAAGGAGCCACCATGTTGTCCATGACTGTTCTAGCCTAGCCACCATTTCTTCTTCAATTAGAAAGCGAGTCAAAATCTTCGAATCAAAAACTAACTTAGAGAATTGATAGTCTTCTTCATGGGATTTCTTTTCAAATTCAGAAAACAGATCCCAGAAAAACAAGACTTTCTTCTCTTTGTAAGTCCTGTTATTATTTAGATGTGAACGATTAAAAGTTATGATTTGTAATAAAATGAAAACTAGCGTTATTCCTAGTTGTAAGATAATAATGATGCTGATTCATGCCTATTCTTGTAACGATTCTATCGTATATGCTTATGGGATTATTGTGCTTATTATGTTGGTGTTAAACCAATCATGTATTATGTAAAGTTTGGTGATTTATCCATGTTATATTACATGCAAGTTGCTAGGCTATGTGGTTATTATGTTGATGTAAACCAATCATGTAAAATTGGCGATTCATTCATGTTATGTTACATGCAAGTTGTTAGGCTATGTAGTTATTATGTTGATGTAAACCAATCATGTAAAATTGGTGATTCATTCATGGTATGTTATATGCAAATTATTAGGCCAAGACATGTATTATGTTTTTTCATTTTTACATGCCTTGTTAAACCTGTGTAATTCCATATGTTTAAGATTCATGATTATTGGATCCAAATTAAAAGTTCACATTCACATGTCTAGTTGAAC
Source organism: Allium sativum (assembly GCA_030737875.1). Taxonomy (NCBI): domain Eukaryota; kingdom Viridiplantae; phylum Streptophyta; class Magnoliopsida; order Asparagales; family Amaryllidaceae; genus Allium; species Allium sativum. Next base: position 775,819,590 of record CM060912.1, read on the forward strand.
TTGTGTAATTCTATATGCTTAAGGTCTATGTTCAATGGATCCAAAATAAAAGTTTACATTTACATGCCTAGTTGGATTTGGGTAATTTCATATGCTTAGACTCATGTTAATTGGATCCAAAAATGCAAGTTCATTACTTTATGCCACATTTACATGTCATAGATCCATATTATTTTATGTTGTGTGAATGGTACGTGCTCCCTTCTTTCCCTTTTTGTATATAAGTTAGGCTAAGTTACGAGCCTAACGTTTTATGTGAATTTTGCGTACGTATGACGGGGGTAATATTGAGAAATCCTTCAGAATTATTATTATTGGCTTAATTTGGTCCATAAATATATGAATGATTAGGGGCATAAAAATGATATAATTTATATACCATAAATTATGAATATGTTTTAGAGGGAAAAATTGGGCATTGATTGAATGGCAATAATTGTGGATAGTTTACATATAAATTTGAAAGATAAATACGTAAATTAAGAAAAAGACGAATATGCCTAACCCGAGGTTAGATTGAGTTACAGTGTAAGACTGCCCGGAACCGCCTGGCACATCCAGCAACCATAACAATATATAACTAACGTGAGAGGTTAGTGCATCAAGCCCAAAAGAACCCGAGGTTAGATTGACTTACGGTGTAAGACTGCCCGGAACCGACCGGCACATCCAACAACCACAACAATACATATCTAATGTGAGTGGTTGGTGCTTTAATAAATGAATTAAAGCTAAGACAGGAATGGTAGCGTTAAGTTATTTAAGGCAACACTTAACCAATCCAACATGTTAACTAAACTGATGGGTGGGGTTTGGTTAATTTGAGAACACTTAACCATTTTAACATATTGATTAGGAAACCCTAGTAACGGGGACCCATTTCAGCAGTAATCCACATAGATGTATCATGGTACCCTGAACTAGGCAGGGTAGGGCACGATTACTGGGCTGATTATAAGCGGTCAAAACAACGACGGGTGGTGCGTCAGTGCAGGTTCCGACGGAGTGCGGTCGTGCACGTACTCCGGAGTGGAAAAAGCAGGCACTGGGCATTAGTAGTTATACTCTGTGCACCTTGAATTGTGTCAGGTTGCCACCATAGGATTTGATACACCCCATGGTGGGACCAGCACGGGCATCTACAATCATGCAAGGCCGAATGACACAAGTGGTAAACGTATACGAGTAGGAGCCGATCGATAAAAAGGGGATCATTTATCTTGAACACATGGTGCTAGTTGAAACACTTATAAGGGGGTGCAGAGAAGTAAAATGGGTGCGATAGCATATTCAGCCTTATTATCTTATTTCTACGGTGTTGTCCTAGATTCAATTTATTCATGTCATAACCCTTTTCTTGTTTACATGCTATATAGTCACTGGACTTACCAGACTCATGTCTGACCCATTTTCTTTTGTCTTCTTTTCTTCCGTCCCCCCCCCCCCCAACCTCTAGGTCCACAGGGAGGGAATATTTAAGCTTAGATCAGATCATTTCCAGCTTGAAGAGAGTAGATGTATTGCTTGGAATCTTTTTCCTTGGGCTATGGCTTTGGATACTCTCTTATTGGGGATTTATGCTACCTTACTGTTGTTTTAATGCTTCTTTATGTTTTAATTCAAGACAGATATTTTGTTATAATAATTTGGAAGTTGGTTTGAGACAATTGTTGTAATGTTTCAATTGAACCACGTATTTATGAAATAAATTTAGTTTTTCCGCTGTTTATATGTCTGTCTTGTTAATTATCCGTATCTTTTACCCATAATGCTCCACCGGAGTTAAGGCATTCCCTTTGTGAGTGACCTTAACGAAGGCAGAGTGTTTCATAGAAGGATTTCATTATCCCTTATCCTTTGATAATTAAATGTGGTTTATATGCATAGTGAATCAATAACATTGAGGAGTATGCCGTACAACTCAAGCACTTCTCTAAGATATTTCCAAAGTAAAATTATGGTCTAGATTTGATAATCGATTATTTAACTACCAATTACACATATAACACAATCCAAGATTTATTTCCCATAGTAATCAATAAGCTGCATTTAAAAAAAAAATTATAACTAAACTTTCTAATCTCTTATCCAAAACATTCACATACTTAACTCTTTTGATGAAAGTATGCAATTCAGTTACAATTAAGATGGTTCTTCTCTCCAATTTACTTTCACTGATTACTAGAACTCAAATCACTTTATTTAACTTCCTAAACTTTGTTTTTTATGTAACAAATCACTTAATGAAACAATGATTTAATTTTCATAAATTAGCTCTCGATCTCAAACTAGAATTCTTCTTCCGATAGCAATAAAACCATTCAAGTTAGAGCATTTTATCTACCTCTCGGACCTTGATTCGATGTCACTTCCATCTATGATATAATAGAAGTTTATTAGCTCATGTTTTCATGTCTATCTTAAGTTTTTTCCAAGTTTAATATGAAATTCATTCCAGAACAAGTTCTAAAACCTTATCTTCAATTCAATTTCTCTTTCAAAGACATATTTTACTTGATTTCTTTTACTAAGTAAATCATTTACCAAAGTCGACTCATTAGCTTCAAATCCATTTTAAAATCAAATCTTAAATTTAAAGCTTATCTTAAGTTAATTGAATTAACTTGAACCTTGCTAGTTAATAAATTAATTTACTAGAACAAACTACCAATTTTGAATTCATTTAGTAAAATGATTCAATTCAATCCAAACCTCATTCTAAAATAATTTAGTTAACTTTTAAATCCCATCTAAAATTAGTTAAACAAGTCTAATTCTTGTTATTAAAGAAATTAATTAGCTTGAATATCTAATTTAAAATAATAAATAACTTTAAAACATAATTAATCAATAAATTAGCTACATAAAATATCATTTATAAGAATGAATCAACTTAGTCACTTTTAAAATAAGATAATAATTATCTTAAACATTTATTGACTAAATAGTAAATAATTACTAAATATTAATTACACAGTCATTAATCTATATATTAATTAATTAAATATCTATTTAACTCTTAATTAGTTAATTAAGTAATTGTTAATCTTTAAATAAATGATTTAAAGGCTCAAATAATCTTTATTTAATTATTAAATGGTTATTTTAAAATTTTATTAATAATTATTCAAACATTAAATAATTTAATATTTAAATCTTAATCAAATACCTTAATAATAATTATTCTTTAATAAATCATTAAACAATAGTTTTTTTTGGTAAAGCCGACCAGTTTTTATAGTGATTGCAAACATTTATTATTATAACAAATAACAATTACAAATATTACAGTAGATTGACTAATTACCAACCTACTAGAAATTCGGTTTTTTAGGTGGATCATCCACCGCAGACGTTTTTTATAGTGGAACTACCGCTACTATTAGCTTAGTTTATAGTACAAGGGCTAATCATAGTGACTAGACTATTATATAACATACTTCATGTTGGTTGTGACTACCAATAACAACACACATAGCATACCAAAATACATACTCCAAAAGAGTGATTAAAAAAGTAATGTTTAAAACAACAAAAAAGAACAACAAAATTGCCAATTCAACTAGTAGATGAACACAACATGAAGTCCAAATAAGGATGCTCAATGACTTGAAGTACTCATAAGCATCGTGCAAACTTCTAGGGTACCACCAGACAATAGTATACCAAGAAACTCATCACTGATCTCCAATACCCCAACATCACATCCTCACTAAAAACACAACAACCTAATAACGAAAACAAACAAGCATACTTAAACTTATTACATTCAAGACGACACCCAAATATTCTCAAACGATCGAACACCAAGCGGAGCCCCAACACATACCAAACAACTACACGCCAGAGTACAACTGAGCAGGAAACTCAAACAATGGCTCACCAAGCTAAAGAACAAAGCACTGTTTAACCCCACAATAGACTTGGTAATAAGAGAGCTAGTATTGCAAGGAATAAAGGAAAGGAGAGGAAGGTCGCGAAAAAAATCATAGATTACGATGACTATGCACCAAAAACAAAAGGGAATTTAATCAACATGACATGACTTCCAAAACTATGCAAGTCGACGCACTGACGATCCAGACAGACTCACTTGAACTATAACTAACATTAGAAAGCGCCAACAGATCACTAGACCAACACCACTTCAACTTAACTAAAACAAGTCAAAATCATATGCATGATAGTATAACTCACTAATAAGAGGAGAAACTCATATCGATGCTCACTTGGATACCTTGCATTGGATATGAATGCATCAGATAGAGAAGGAAAGTAGGCAGCGAGCTGGGAAGCAAACCAAACGTAGTTACGTCAAGTAGTGGGCTAGCATCTGAGAGGGATGCAACAAAAAGGTTAGGAAGGGAAATGGTAGATGATTTGGGCACAAGGAGGAGTGAGAGGGAAGATAGAAGGAAACCGGGGGTGAAAGGAAAAATAGGTACTCATATTTAAAACGTTAGATCTGAAAATTAGGGTTAGAGCTCGCTTCTGCGATAATGAAGTCTGGGAGTAAAGGAAAGCATATAAGAGGAAGGGATGGATCGTTTAGAGGCAGTGGGAATGGAGGTCGTTAGAGGAGGAAAAGACTACATAGAAGAGGGTGGAAATTCTCCCAGTTTCCATTAATAGAGGTGGCTACTAAAGAATAGTTAACCTTTATTAATTATCATAATTTATAATTAACTACTTAATTTAAACCTTAAGTAAAAAATAAGTTTTGGCCATGATAGCTAGCTTTTGGAAGGTTCCTCTTTTGCTTTAGCCCTTGTGTCTTTTACTTCTTCATCTCCTTTTGTATTGTCATTAAGCAAGTTAATGCTGATAGTCCTTTTGTTTTCCTTTTCTTTGCTTGATGCTTCCAGCTTTAGGTGGTTTTCCTTTAGGCTTGCACTTTCGTTAGCTGCCTTCCGTGTTGGAAGTACCCTGCTGATATTCTTCCTTCACACCTGTTATGAACTTTCTACTTTACTGATGGTGTCGGTTTTGTGCTTTCGGATTGTTCTTCTGCGCTAGTGGAGGTCCGATACCCCTTCACCAATAGCCTGTTTCAATGTTGAATTTTGGTAGTAAAACACACACACACACACATATATATATATATATATATATATATATATCATAAGGTTGGATCTGTTAGGGAGTAAATGTGTTTGATATGTGCATAATGATGAGTTATGAATCACATTAATAAACATAATATAATAGAAATGGTAAGCATTCAGTATGCCTAGTATTATGCATAAAAGGTTTTAATTTACCGGTCACCAGAACAATTATTCTGGCCCTCTCCTCAAAACAACCAACAAGTAAGGTGGAAGATTGTTACTTGTAATCTAGGCAAGATGGAGACTATTTGGTGGTGAGAATTTATCTGTTATTATATGTTTCATTATCCTACTATGAGTTATTTACTTGATCTTTAATACATATCTTTTTCATTCGTAGGATACCAAACAAATGATTCGTGTTCCAGTGGACTTGTATTTTCCCTTTTTGCGAAAATTTTAGCCCATAGTCTGCGGCAATAGCCCAGCGGTTAAGGACATTGCACCGTGGTAACAGTGAAGCGGGTTCAAAACCCGAAATGGTATGCTAAGAGCTTACCATGTGCATACGCTAACACTACAAGGAACGGCTCAGTTAGCGATGGCAAAAAACCGTCGACGGCCTTCGCTAGCCGTCGCCAACAGCTGTCACTAATTATGTGGACGCTAAGCAAATAACATCGAGCTTGGTGACGGCTTTGGACACCAATTTAGCGACGGCTGACGACAGCAAAGTTGCCACAGGGGCAAACGGTTATGTTTCCTACAAACGGCTAGAAGCGGTCACTAGCCGTCACCATAAAGCCGTCACTAGCCATCGCTATTCGTGGTAGCACTTTGCAAAAGTGCCGTCACCAACCGTCGCCATTCATGGCAAAACTTTGTAATAAACCCTCACTAGCCGTCGCCATTCGGGACCAAAAATCTATCACCAGCCGTCGCTGAACTGTAACTTTTTTTTAATATTTCAGCAGCTAACAAGCCATCAAACCATACCAACTCTAACCAAACATGCCACAACTCATATACAATCAGTTTCACATTCCATCACCTCAAATTCACATTCAATCACCTCGTAAATGCTATAAATCAACTCATAAACAACTAAATATAACCATAAACGATAAACAATCCAAAAACCATCAACACATCCACATCAAACAAACCAAGTCCAAAATACCATCATCGTCTCCACAAAACACCACAAACATCTCAAGTTCATCACCAACAACTAGCTTGTATTTACAAACCAAGCCCATTTTTTTTAAAAAAAAAGGACTAGTACCTACCTCCTCATCCTCGTCGTTATCTTCGTCCTCCTCGTCCTCCTCCATGGTAGCAGGCTCACTCGGCGGCATAACCCCGTGCTCCTGAAGATATGCAGCAATCCGCACATCCAGCATGGTCTCGAGCTTGTTCTTCTAAAACTCCTCTAAAGCTGCAACCTGCTGTCGAAGCATGATGATCTCCTCTCGTCCTGACGCCTCGTATAAGAGGCCTGAGTTCCAGTTACCTGTAATTATCATATTATAAGCATGTATGAGATAAATTAATATTCCAATGGTATTGCAATGTACATTATATTAAAATATTTAGAAACCGTTGTCAAAAGTTTTTTTGGATACTATACATGGTTTATACAATGATTGTAATAGAGATGTCGATATCAAATGCACACCAATTAATGAAACCAATTTGTAGTAATTATTCATGCCAGTAATTAATATCTGATAAATTAATATTTCAGTGGTACTAATATGACATAAATTTAAAGTAGTTGTTTATGCCGTAAGAGATAAATTAACATGTGATATTTGTTTATGTGGACTAAGTACCTAAGTGATATTAATTAATAGAACTTTGATATGTTTAAATCCTTTAATAAAACGCTTTACCTCTACGTTTCCAAAGTCGTAGCATCTACCCCTGGTAGGCCGGTCGAAGATTTTGTTCCAAATGCGATTGCACTCCTCCACGTCCGACACTTGACCTAACTGCGTCGCTCGAGCATCAAAGGCCGCCCTGTATTTGTCCTGCGATAGCGGATAATTATGGAATACATTAAATATTCAATTTCAAAATAACAATGTGAAATACAAATTATTACAAATGCTAACATCATTTCACAGGACTTAAGGTCCGTCCAGGTATATGTGGTGTTACCCTCCTCATCTGTCCGCTCGACAACATGAGTCTGTGTAAACACCTAAGCAAGTGTAGGCTCCCATTGGAAAGTCGACATCTAAAATGATACAATATAATTTGGAATTTATCAATACGATTTAAAAAGTTTAGAACTATTTGTAAATGTGCTTTATCGTTCGTACCAATTCGCGATAATGCTGAGAGAAGGACTTAGACCCAGCCCGATGCAAAGCAAGATTTTTGAGCCTATTTGCTCGGTTTCGTTCTGAAAGCTCTTGTATATTTAGTTATATGATTAATTGATGGATATACAAAATAAAAATTTAAAATAAGCTTAATTAATTTACCCTCGCAGCTTTCGTGGCCCACAATTTCTGGAAATCGGCGTAGACCTCCTCGCTCATCCACTGAGGCCTCTTTCTCGCTACTTTTGCCTTGTATACATTGCGTGAATAATTTTTCCTCATCTTCTGGTTCCATGCGGTGAGGAAAACATCCATATCTTGTTCCTAGACCCGTACAACACACTATAAATTAACAAACAAATTGTATTACATATTTCATATAATTTTACAAATGAGAAATATATTTATACTTACAAGAACCTCCACGAGGATGGAATTCCTAATTTGCATAGGAATATCGTCCCAGTGAGGCCATGCCTCTGTCCACCTAGCGACATATGCATTTCTAGACACACGTAAAACAACATCCCCTGGAATAATATCAAACCCCCTGCAGAAAGTACGATATTAGCATTTAATAACTTTTGAATACTATGCATTTACGAAATTAAAAACTTACCCTGCGGACTTGGGCACGACCTCTACGACCGGACATGTATCCGGTGCTGTACCGCTCGCACCTGCCTCTGAACTGTGGGTAGGTCGGCATCTAGGAGGCATATCTTTCACAAACATATTATTTCGTATAATAATAACTCATATATCATTATGCATATTCATTATCAAATAAACTCATATAACATGTATTATTAAATGCAACTACAAGACCCATTTACATAAAAGAAGAAGAACCAGAAAATAGATAACCGTAGCCCATCATATAAGTTCACAACATAGCACATAATATAAGTTCACAACATAGCACATCATATAAGTTCACAACATAACTCATATATCATTATGCCTGAATCATTGTACATACGTATGTAAACAACTAACGATACAAATAATATTATTCTTCTTCATTTTCTGATTCAATCTCGGTCTCATACTCTATATCGTTGTCCTCTGTAATCTCAAAAGTTTCTATTAATTCATTTGATTCATCATTTAAAGACTCTAAATTAACATCATTATTTCATCGTTTTGATTTGCATCCGTTTGATACGCTGCATCGTCTGGAATAGAAATTCCTTCAAATGTAAATCTTTATCTCTTTTTAAGGACGGATCACTACAAGAAAAAGCTGATTTTGCAGCGGCGTAATCCGCTGGTAATCCGTCGCTATATAAGGCTTAGGGACGGATTACCGACGGATCACAGTGGTCGGTAAATCTCAAGACGGTATTTGTGTCAAAATTTTGCGACGGATTTTAGCGTCAGCTCTCCGACCATTTTCCGTCCTTTTTCTCAAAGTAAAATTTTAATTTTGAATTAATTAAAATTTATTTATCGATGCTATAGCGACGGATACGCATTTTTTAGAAATTATTATTTAAAAATAGCCGTCGGTAAATACTCGCTAATTAGCAAGGGATTAGCGACGGATACATATATTTTAGAAATTATTATTTATATAAATAACCGTCGGTAAACCCTTGCTAATTAGCAAGGGATTAGCGATGGATACTTATATTTTAGAAATCAATATTTATAATATCCGTCGGTAAACCCTTGCTAATTAGCAAGGGATTAGCGACGATTATTAATTTTAAATCAAAACATTTTTCATAGGCAAATATGTCATTAAACTCTTACAGTTTTATCCCAAATAATGTCATAAAATTGCTGAAATACACAAAATTCATCAACTCAAATACATAAAATTCATTGATTCAAACAATTACATTTCACATTTATTATCATGTTCATTTTACATATGATATTTAAATAATAATCCCACAATGCCTACACATCATATAAGAAAAATAATGCTTTTAACCTAAAGTTGCAGCATGTAAGTGTGATGTTGCTTTATAGACAGAAAATGTCCTAAAACACATGATTGTCAATGTACATCTCCTCACATTGTTGGTGAATCTTTTGTATTCCTGGATATTCTTGATCATTTTCCATTTGCACCTGTATTGTCCTAGAACATAAAACCGAGATAATATACATTAGCACAGTTGTAAGAATATAGATTTATCTCCATTTAGAGATATAAACATGAAAATACCAATTCAAATGTGGGTGAATGAAATATAAACTGTGATATTACTTCAACAGCTTCCTTCTTTTATGCTACACACAACATCAAAAAGGCCAAATTGTCACGCTTATAATGTTATTTAAATTTGAACATGTTATATAAATACAACTTGAGCACAGTGGCATAAACACATGTAAACATACACAATTACAATCGCAATGAATACAGCCATGTTGTTACACAAACACACTCACATAAATATGCACATGCTAAATTTCCAACCTAAATTCTTATTTTACAGATTAAATCTTTGAATCACAACTTGTGATTAGATTCATTTCTGTCAGTTTAATATTGTCAATAAATGTTATATTAGTTCTCAAATGCCAGACGCATGCAAAGTGGGGAATCCAAACATTTCACTTTTCCCCTAAATTTGTTTCCATGTTCTCACTTCTCATCATTGTAGCAATATAAACTAAATCATTTTCAGGAAGTCGAGAGTTGTATATTTTGGACCTTATGTAACATTCCAAGTAAATACATGTATCCGGCACTAAACTTAACCAAACAATTCAAAAAACCAACAGAATAGAAACCCAACCTTAGTATTTGATGAAGCCAAAACTTTTTAACCACTGAAGCATCTCTGTTAATCCTTCATTCAATCTTCTAGGGTTGTAACCTAGTTCCTTCCTAGCTTTCTCATAAGAACATGCCCATTGATGCCTTAAAACCTTAAAAGTCTGCAAACCAAATAAACAACTATAATTTATCACAAGAATAAGTTTATAACACTCACAAATACATATATAAGCTAATGGACACACGTGGAGTTACTCAGGCACACACCAAAACATGGATGAGCCAAGGCAATGCAAAACAACTAGAGACGCAACAAAATAGGAGGTAGCAAAAAATGGTGACAAAGAAGAAAACGGAGGAGACCCAAAACAAAATCACTATACGGTCTATACTTGGACTTGCATGCTAAAATATAAAATAAGGCAAAGAATAAACTATCACTAGTCACTAGCTGAGTCCTGATGTGGTAAAGAAATTACTACATAAATCTCTGATTTTCAAGTCATGTGAACAAGCAAAGAGTTTAATACAACCACATGCAACCACGTCCATTTCAGACAACCAAAAGAGCCAAGCAAAGAGTTTAATGCAGAGACAACTAAAAGACACAAGTCCATTACCAGTAAAAGTGAGTCTTGTCACACTTGTTTGGGTTAAATATTGTCTTCTTTCATTCCGCCATCTTACATTGTTTAATGCAGAGACAAGCAAAGAGTTTCAAACAAGACTTAGTGGTATTTGAAGGTAGGATTTACCATTAATATGTAAGCCTACTTTGCAATTTAAAACTACAAAAGTCTATCATAAGTTTTACAAGTAGTTTAGGAATAAAGTGCAATGCAATAATACAAATAGTTTGACACAAACATGAAAAAGCATGTTAGAACAGAACCCAAATTCTAGTTCTGGAACAGCAAAGCTCAATTTGGAATGTGAATGCTACGAACCTCACATAATCACAGGTCTCGTCACTACAAAAGTAAGCCTTCATACATCCTTTCATTTATGATAAAGGACTTGTTCTCTCTATGCCAGTCCAAGGAAAGCACAATGTGCCTATGCATGCACATCATGTCGAAGTGTAATAAATATCAAATATTCAAGGAACGTCTAGGTAATTTAAGTGACGACTGAAAATTGAAAATGGCAAAACGGTGAACCCTGCACAGATGTACGGTTTAAAACAAGTTCATAAGAAAAGCAGTTTGTTTACAGGAGTAAGGAGACAAGCATAGGAAATCCAAAGGTGAAGTCAAAAACTATACCAAAGAAGTATGCAAAACCCCTACTTACATAAGGCTTTGTGTAACATTAAAAAAATGCAGGTTCTTTTGCGTGTAATGCCTGAATATGGAGTTGAAACATTAAAAAATCAATGTGTTAAGGAAAAGGTGCCAGAACTAAACTATTTGGTTAGACTATTGCTAAACAATTTCATATTCACAACAACAAATTGAACAGATATTTACTAACTTTTTCTTCCCCCATTAGAAAATATGTATAACAAAATATGGAGGGAAAAAAAATCCTAGCAAATGGTGGTGAAGCTAGCATACAATTTGAGCTAGAGCCAGGTTTCCATTATGGTACGAGCTAATGTGAATGAGTTTCAGTTTCTCTTACTTTTAACATTCAGTTAGGGTCAAAACTAAGTTTCAGCTAGGGCAAATAATGAAATTCAATAATTTTAGGTACTAGTTTGAAAATTAAGTATATACTGAGCTTTTAATTACCTTTCAATTTTACATCAACAGATTTAAAGTCGTAAAAGGAAAATCTGAAGTGAAATATGCAGTAAACACCATAAGAACAACGCTATCAAGTAAAACCTTGTGATACCATTATCAAAGAAAGAGCCCTGGCTGGTAGATTTGACAAATAGATGTCTTCGAGCACCAAATTTGAGCAGTCGATGGACCTTGGGGTATAACTAAAATTGCTCATATATAACGAGTGCACGCGTAGGTGACGACGAACATGAAGGTAATTGCTTACGGGTAGTTGATGGCGCGGTCGAATCGATGCCGGACGGAGTAGGCGTGGGGGTGTCTGAGGTGGCATGTCAGGTCAGATCTTTTGATGTTAGGCTTGGTTGAGGGTTTTATTTTTGTTCCAGATCTAAGATTGCTTTTTGTTCGAAACGATGGAAGAAAGAGAAAAGTGTCTGGATGTTAATGAGCAAAATTAAACTAAGAGAAGTTTGACCAAACATGTTGGGCGGTAAAATGAAATATTTTGGGGCGGTAAAATGAAATATTTTGAGGCGGCAAAATGAAACTTTGATAAGTTGGACGATGGTTGGTTTGATGGTCAAAATTGATTTGTATACGGCTTTGAATTGCTGGCTAAGTAGCAAGTGTAATTTTACAAGACACATTGCTGGTACGTGCAAACAAAATCTACGTTCCAAAAATCAAATTCTTAAAATTATGGGATATTATATTTTGAAAAAATTATAACTATATTACTTACTAGACCAAAATTATAATGGTGTTGGAGGTACCTAAAATTTTTTATTATTTAAAATTTAAGTATTTTATAAAAAATTTAAAATTTTGTTTTAGAGTTGTATGAATAACTTAGTATTTACATATTTTTGAATTTTACGATGTTTCAAAATTTTATTTTATTTAATTCGCCTTCAACTAATTTTCAAGAATCATTTGCATCTTGAAAACAATAACATCACTAGTCTAGAAAAAAAATCCCCAAAAAAAAGAAAAAATCGATGCCCGTAAATTCTATACCAATTAATCTAAATAAACCCCCCATATTTCCTCCATTTCACCAAAAAAACCACAACAAAAGAAATCTATTCAACTCCAATTAGTTAACAGAAAGCACTTTCCTGCCACTAACGTTCTGAAATGAGCGTTGTTACCGGTAGTTAACATCTTTGTAGTAACCCTGTGGCCCACCACGCCCTCTGCCACGATTTGAGAAATACCCATTCTTTCCTTGGGCATTACCATTTCTTCTGAAATTATTGTTGTAGTAGTAGTTGCCCCTCATAGTTGGCCCCGGCCTCTACGGTTATCACATTGATCACTACTCCATTAACAATTCGAGTCGTCATCCTCTTCTCATCAACAAAAACTTTATGGTGACAAAACATGATGGGTGATGCCTCTATTGCTGCTTGCATGGAAGAGGGAGATTCGAATTCAATGAAGCCGAAACAAAAATTATCAAACTTATGTCTGACTTGAACACAACCATAAATATTATTTTTTGGCTCTTCTCATATAACGAATATTACTTTTTTTGATAAGGCGATAATGAATATTACTTCTAGTTATTAAAGGTTACTTATTGATTATTATTTTAAAGTATTTATTAACTAATTAATTATTATTTAATATTAATTTTTATTTAATGATTAATTATTGATATTTAATTTAATTTAATTATTAATTTAATTTAATTTAGTATTTAATTATTGTTTAATTAATTTAATTTACTTTTAAGTAATAATAATTATTATTAATTAAATATTATTTTTTTACAATATATTTACTTTTTGTTAACTAATAATAGCTATTATTAATTATTGGTTAATTATTAATTACAAATTTTTAATAAAAAATACTTCATATTAATTATTTAATTATAACTATTGATTAATTATTACATCGAGCAAACACTTGTAATAGGCATCTACTACAACTTTCAGAAAAAACAATTGTTGAAAACTAATCTGTTATAAGTTTTGGGATAAGATAGTTGTAAAAAATCTCTATTACAACTGACAATTTGCTACCGTTGTAAAATTACAGTTGTAGTAGGGTCTTTTTGTTGTAGTGAATGTTAATAATTAGGGTGTATGGAGGGAAAAGATTCAGCATTGGAGCCAAAATTTCAAGCGGAGGGAAAATCTGGAGGGCAAATATTTCATCATCGCCCTTTGGTGTTCAATCAAACGTTTAATTCTCAAATGAATTGACACGGACTTACTTAATAAATGACTCCAAACAATATAATTTATTTTCAAATGAATTGAAACATACTTGTTATGACCAATTTATTTTAGAAATTTTAATTTTTTAACATAATATTGAATATTAAATAAAATTATAAGTTATAAATTTAGATTAATTGATATTAATTATTAAATAACCAATATAACTTATTATTTGTTACCTTTTAAATATTGAATATAGTAATTGATTATAATTATTAAATATTAATATTATCTCTTAGTGATAATTAATAAGTTCGATCATTTAACAGTATTATAAAATATTATTCATTTTTATTAATTATTATTTCTTAATTATTTAATATTAATTATTATTATTTTTAAATAACCAATATTATTTATTATTTAGTAATTATTATTTGTTATTTTTTACATATTAATATTAAATATAATTACCAATTATAAGTATTGAATAATAAATAATAAATATTAAACATCTCTTGCAAATCTGTTGGAATTCTGCTGCAAAATAGCTTCGATAAATATTCGTCGATATTCTGGCTGAATTTGCAGCAGAAAATAGCGGTAGAATTTTTCTGTCGGTAATTTGACGCAATTTGCAACGGTTTAGTGAAGGATGACAGAAGACGACGGTAATAAATAAAAGAAAGAAAAATTTGAAAAAACAAAAAACTATCCCTTGCAGATCACATGGAAATCCGTCGGAAATTAGCGACGGAAATTTCCGCTTCTAAATATTTGACGGTAAATCAGTGTTTTCTTGTAGTGGATACAGAGCAAAGTAAACTTGTAATGCTAAAATTGTAATGCTTGTTTTACCAATTCAAAAGAATCATACTTTTAGTAATGTGATGTGTGCTTTATTTCTATAAGCTTATAATCTGTATGCACGTTGATTCCAGTACCAGGAACAATGATGAACCGGTTGCACTTAAATTGAACAACTTTTTCAATGGGTTGTACATAATATGTCAACTCTAAAATCTGTGTCAAGATGCCATAAAAGTCTTTTATATGCTCTTCGGGATCATCACTACCTTTGACAAATACACCACTGTTATATGTTAATCTGTCAGTACCATGGTCTTTGGTGTTGAATTTAAACCCATTGACGAAGAATATTGGATAAGTATTAACATTTCTTTTTGGTCCAAGCGCAAGATGTTGCAAACCCTCGTCATTGACGAAGTTTATTAGATCGTAAACGTACTTTGAGAACCATTTAGCAAAATCTTTACTGAGATCGCCATTTGGATTTTCTGATTCGTAAATACTGCAAATATAAATGATTTTATTACTAGCTAACAATTTATGTACATAACTGTAATAAAGTTATAAATTTAGTACCTAACAAATGGTGCAACTTCAGCACAATTTAGAAGAACATATTGTGTGCTACATGATGATTTGTATCATTTAACCATATTTCTACCCATTTTCCTGAAGATCGTCCATGTTGTCTAAAAAAGATAACATTATCGAACAAAAATTGGGTTCCACAGTTTCATCATTATGAGGACCAATTACAAATGATAGGTTCACATGATTACTGAAGTAATTGGAAAAAAAGAAGTAAGCTTCTTCTTCAAGATAAGATTTGCAAATCGAACCTTCAACTCGTGCTTTTTGTCGTACTTTTTTCTTCAGATATTCAAATACCTAAAATAAAATTAATTTAATTTATATGCACTAATGTCACTTTGAATTGTAAGAATAAATTTTACCTTTCATAAGGATACATCCATCCATATTGCATTGGATCTCGAAGAATAACTTCGGATGAAAGACGAATAGGTAAATGCTTCATTAGATTAAAAAAATCCCGGAGGGAAGATTTTCTCTAATTTGCAAATCAATATCGGAATATCTACTTTAAGTTTACGGAGACGATCAATTTTTAACGTTGCCGAACAAAGCTGTTTATAGAATAAGCTTAACTCTGTTAAAACACCCCACACTTTTACAGGCAATAATTCTTTGAACACCACTGGTAATAAATATTCCATCATGATATGACAATCATGACTATTCATCCCACTCAATCTATTGTTTTTATAGTCAACACATCTACGAAGATTAGAAGAAATCCCATCCGAACATTTCAGTCCCTCAACCCATTTTAGTACAAGTTTCATTTGTTTATTGTCTAGTTCATAACACGCTTTGGGTTTTTTAGTATCATTGGGCTTCATATGAAGTTCTGGACGTTTACAATATTCTTCTATGTCACGTATAGAATATATATCGTCCTTTTTTTCGTTTGACATTCAAAACAGTGTTAAACATGTTACCAAATACATTTTTTTTTTCATTATGCATAACGTCGATATTATGTCGAAGTTTGATATCTTTTCAATAAGGTAGCTCCCAGAATATGCTTTGTTTACACCAATTATGAATGTCAGATTTGCCCGGAATTTCTATCCATTCTCCAGTCTCATGGATCTTGGGACAATCCTTTACAATATCATATATTTCTTCACTTGTCCAAATTTTGGGTGCTTGCACAGTCATTCCGTTGTTAACTTTAAAGTTTTTTTTAATCTCTTCTAAAAGTATAATTAGTATGCAGAAAACAATAGTGACTATCAAACCACGAATGCTTCCTTCCATACCGTAAGAAAATGCTTATGTTTCTTCCATGCATAAAGGACAAGATAGACGACCGGCCGTATTCCAACCTGAAAGCATCTCATATGCAGGAAAATCACTAATCGTCCATAACAAAGAAGCAAACATACGAAAATTCTTTTTTTTAAGTGTCATATGTTTCAACTCCATCATCCCATAGTTTTTTCAACTTTTCAATTAATGGTTGTAGATAAACATCGATGCCTTGTTTTGGATCATTAGGACCAGGAACGACAATAGTGAGAAACATATATGGAGTTTTCATACACATCCACGGAGGTAAATTATAAGGAGTAACGATAATAGGCCAAAATGAATATTTACTACCAAACTGAAAAGTGGTGAAAACTCATCTATACATAAACCAAGTCTGACGTTACGGCTCTCTGCGGCAAATGTAGGATACGTCCTATCAAAATGTTTCCATGCTTCTACATCCAATGGATGTGTCAAAGTTCCACTTTCTTATGTTCGCACACTATGCCATCACATATGAGTATATGACATGCAGTGACTGAGGATGCATATAACCGTTGTAGTCTAGGGATGATTGGTAACTAATGCATTCTCGTATACGGAACTTCCATACCTTTCATTTTTCTACGTTTACACCTTTCCCCGCCACATTTTTTACAGTTTCCAAGATTAATACCATCTTTCCAATACAACATGCAACCTTCAACACAAGTATCAATTTTTTGGTACGGCAAACCGAAAGCCTACATTAGTGTTTTCACTTTGTAATGACTATCGCACATCAGATTATCGGGTGGCATATGTCTTTTTGTAGCTTGTACAACAACTGTAAATGCAGCTTCTGTAAGGATAAATTTTGATTTCATGGTACTCAGCGGTTACCGATGATTCAGTTCCACTTTCACAACCATTCCACAATGACCGCTTAGCTAAAGCCAATAAATCATATATTTTCCTGGCTTCCGTGTTCGGTTCTTCTTCAATATTGACATCATTGTGGTCAACCTGACCAGTAGGGAACATTGACTGTGCTGCATCTTCCACCATATCTTCTATTGGATTCATTATAACTAATTCGACCTCCGATGCTACAGGATTTACTGTAGGCGCAACAAGTTCTTTATGACGATCTCATAAATAATAATTTGGCATAAACCCTTATTTATACAAATGTACTTTAACGATGTCTGGTTTATGAAACCTCATCAGTTTACACTTACTACCCGGACAACGAAGCTCCTCGTAATTTCGATTATTAGATACTGCAAATTTAACAAATTCATTTAAACCATTATAGAAATGTTGTTTCACTAAGCCATTCATTCCAATTCTAACTTCATACATCCAACTACGGTCAATGTAATAATCAAACATTTTTCCTGATTCAAAAATATATGTCAGTGATTTCGATAACACATACATATATTGTTCAAAGAATTTATTCAACGCATGAATATTTTTAATGGTTCATACATACAATAAAAATGAGATTTTTATTGTTCAAAGAATTTATTCAACACATGAATATTTTTAGTGGTTCATACATACAATAAAAATGTGATTTTTATTGTTCAAAGAATTTATTCAACACATGAATATTTTTCATAGTTCATTTTAGAAAATTTCGGCAATACAACGGCAGAGTGGGTAGCACCGGCACTGTGTCCAGCACGGCTCCTCACCTATCCTACGCCTTGGCTTGCGCCATACATATATAGTCATTCCATTCCAATAATTTCCACAATACAATTAATTTTCAAGCCCTCTCTACAAGCCAACAATTTCAGAACCATCGCTTTTAAATAGGTATATCCAACAACATGTATAATAATCCCATAACCAACCAATTACAAAACCCAGAAGCAACAATGTGTACACCAATCAACTAAATACACAAAACTTATTAATCGATTTCTAATCGATAATCACCTAAATAGCTTTTAAATTTAAAATCTAATTGCCTATAACATAAATTCAATATCAATAATTAATTATTATCTATGAAGTAACGATTCATTAACACATACATACACACAAAATCAACTAACATACAATATTCACCAATAAACAACTAAATTCACATTTTAGGGTTTTCAATCATAACTAAATCAACTACATTAATTCAACAATGATCATCATATAATCACATAACATATACATTTAAATCATTATTACATAATTAATTTAAGAAATAGGTCAGAAATTATACCGGGGAAAGGATGATGCACGTATTGGTTGAGAGGGGAGGAGAGGCCGGCGGCGAGAGTGACGGACGTCGTCAGAGTGCGACGGACGGCGGGGGTGGGAGAGAGCAGTCGTCAATCCATAGGGTTTCTTTTCTTTTTTTGATTTTCTGAAATTTGGGTGCATGGAAGAGAATGGGGAAAATTCCTGTAGGCTCACGGGTTATGTTTTATTTGGCGACGGCTGGTGAGGGCCGCTTTTTTAGCCGTCGCTGTAGTCTGTAACCAAATGGACCGACTCTTGTAGTGTAAGATTAGCCACTTATGTGGTGCTCGCAGACCGAGCTAGGTGCACTACGGAGGGTTTTACGACCCTGGTCGGTTTCCCTTCTGAACAAATTCAAAAAATAATTTAGCCTGCTGGGGAGTGGGTTGTTACATTCCATAGATTTATAAACATACTTTTATCGTGATTTTGGCAAAGACATAAACTTTGGAATCATTAACATTAATAACCTAGAGACTAATTAGTCATAGTGCGTTGCACATCTGTACATACGACTTATATTTGGTTTAGTAAAATCAAGATAGTCATTTTTTTTACTATTATTAGCATCTAAACCCAACTTTATCTTCGTGCAATCTCTTAGTTGCAACTCAACTCATGTTGGAGTCTATCTAATCGTGTTTTCTAAGGGAACAACCCTGCATGGATCTTTTATCAAGTTGGTATTGACATATAAGTCTAAGTAGTATGAAACATACTACAAGTCAATATGTTTGAATCACGCTATGCAAATTCTGAACTTGTGACCTCTTTCACCTATGTAGAAGTGCTAAACATTTGGACTAGGATGCATGCCTAAGGTAGCATGTAATAACCGTACTTTGGTTTCAGTTCCTAATTCCACAATATTTGGTGATATCATCCAAATGAGCATTTCTATAACTTACGTAAACAACAACATAACTAATTAAACATATAAAGCTATCATCAACCACTAAGATATGTACCTATAATAGTAATTTACATATAAACCACACATAAACAAGCATGAAAATTGTTTTATATGAACTTAATAGTTTTAGGTTAAATGTTCCTTTTCTCAACTTTTATAATTTTATCGTTCAAGTTTATAAATTTAACAAAACCCTTCTATGTATATCACGAAAAGCCCATCCCAGTAATTAACAGGGCACTTTCTAACATATAAACACACTATACTTTCTTCAAAAATATCTCACATTTAATATTCTATAATAATTATGAACTATCTCATACATAGCTATCACATTTCCAAAACCATAAAAATTGCATGGTTGAAAAACAGAGCTTTCACATATTTAAAAATGAACTATCAATCGTATAATTATCTCATCTAAAAATTTTATGCTTTAACGTCCATGGTCATGTGTTATTGCACACATAAAAATGTAGGCATCACGACTATATCTTAAGCGTTGTCGCACATTTGAAAACAAAGTTACTGCATGTATAACTTAAAAGCTATTATACAATTAATATAGGTAGCATAGGCAAAAATTTAGTGGTATCACACATTTAAAATCATGGTTGTCTAAGTATAATTCAATGGTCATTGCATGTTTAAAAACATAGATATTGTAGGTGTAACTCAATCACACATTTAAAAACATAATTATCGCAAATATAAAGATATGATATCGCAAGTATAAATGGAAATTATATAAATAACTTTAGAAAATGTATTTCCTTTTAATATAATAACTTTTCACCAAACCTTTCCAGTTGTCAAATTTTCATTCGTGACCAACATCTTTACAAAAAATCATTTCATAAAACTTCAAAAAAGATTTTTTTTTTTTTTAATCCATAAAACATTAATTACACCTCAACAATTAAGTAATCCCAATTTTTTATTTTACACATTTTCCCTTTCATTGAATAATTCATATCAATCAAACAAGGGACAAATCCCCAAAAACTATGAAAATCAAATTTCAATCTTCTTGCTTATGCAAAAACTTATAGGAGAAAATTTTGTATTTCATATCTCAAATAATTAAAACCTAAAAATAACAATTTTAACTTAATTTTTCTATGGATTATTCTAAGAAATAGAAGCTAATAAATTAAAAACTTATCTCCAAAGTAATGTTAAAATAGCATATCAAAATTACAAAGCACGTATAAATCGATATCATAAGTTAAATTAGAAAAACCCTTTATTTAAATCCATCACTTCACGTATAATATTCGTATGTCTGCATAACGAATATTTCAACCAAACACATGTTTAATGTCATAATCCATTCGAATTTACAACAAATCTAAAGTAGACATGGTAAAAATTTAAAGGTAATAATATTATTCACCTTAACTAGTTATGATGTGGAGATATTTGCTTAAGCTTTCTTCTTGCGCTTATTTCTTCCTCTTTCTTTGGTCTAAAATATTTAAAAGGATTTTCTCTTTTCCTTTTGTCTTAGTTACAAGATTTACGAAATGGTGAGCATAATGGTTGAAAATACAAGGGAGAGGGAGAGAAGTGCTAGAGAAATAAATTACAGTCTTATTTGTCTTTTTATTTTCTCCTCGAAATTAATTAGATGTTTTATTTTCTTTCTCGATAAAAAGTCATTACTCCACTATTACACTAAATTTGAAAATAAATTATTATGGAAAACCATGATACTTTTGCATTTTTATCCACATTGTTAATACTATTTACTTCCAGTTAATTAGATCCAAAATAACGTGTATTATAAATAGGAGTGTTACATAATACCTTCATATCGTTGAGTAGAAAATTCTAGTACATAAGGAGTCCCATCTGGGTAGTATAGCTAATAACTCCCCAAGGAAGGTCCAAATTTGTTTAATGGAGAATGTATACACTTGTATCTTTGAAGCCATAGCATGGATCGAAGTGCAATTTCAGTATAGGTGCAAGTTTGATCTCAAGCATGTTTTACAATTGATTTAGATCTCAAAACAACAAATTCATTCTTAACATACAAAATCACAATAATTTCCTATTGAAGGATTTTTTTTTGCATGAAAGAGTGAATCTTCGGTATAGAAGAGCATTAGTTCCTAAGATTTGAAAATTATCAAGTAAAGGTAGCTGACACCTCGTCTATGGCACAACTCAATATATGATCAAGTGCGCAAACAAAACAACAAATGTATCACAAATAAAAGGCATACCATTGGTTAGTTTGATTTACCCTAGCTAATAGATCATGACTTTTGTGTCATTCTTAATCTGTAAATATTCCAAGCCATCAATCCACATAACATCTAAACTGTTATAAATAGTGTGCTCACATTCCACAAAATGAAATTGGATATGAGATAACTAATGATAGCAATCTAAGTTTAGACTATTTTAAATCACTTACCATGTTCTTTTCCCATATTTTTAGCACATGGGTATCTAAATCAGAAACATACCATGAGTGGACGTAGAGACTATCTTGAAATATTGTGAATTCATATGTATTTATCATTTTGACGTTTAATCTCGTTAAAAATATTTTTGGTTGAATTTACTTTATAGAAAACCTTGGGGTTTTCGCCTCGGAATATGAATACTTATTACTAAACAATTCTGTTGCCATTGAATGATAGAGTAATTAAAAATTATGTTATCATAAAAGTTTCCTACAAAACAAATTCTTACTTAATGAATGTAACATCCCTGATTTTATGGTCACATTGTTAGGATATTTAATTAATTAAATAAATAAAACAATATGCGTTGATGAAAAGAATGGAATTTGATTAATAACTGGGTCGTGAAACTAACTAATTGGATAATCTAGAATATTTCATAGAAAGAGAAACATAAGAGAGGTAAAATAAGAAATAGGCATATTCCTTACCTAAAAGGTCGTCTCCTATCTACTTTCACTTCATTTAATTTACAAAATTAAAACCTAAACTAAACATGGGGGAATGCCATAACTAGAGAAACAAGAGGAAGAAAAGCTAGAAGATGGGAATCTAAGCTCAGGGGAAATAAATCAACACCAGTTGTGACGACCCTAAACCCCGTACTAACGGTGGCAAGGGTAATCTTTGGAATATAACACATAAACAGATAATAGCATAACAGAATTAAATAAATACACCAGATAATGTACAAATACTACACTGGATAAACATAATCATCAGAGTTACGCAGTATACAGGATCATACTTTGTACAAATACAGTTCAACTATACATAAATGTCTACGGCGGAAAAACAAATATAATATGTACAATAGGAGCTGAACAGCATAAAAAGAGATAAATGATAGAATCCATCTTCAGCTCCAGCTATCCAGGAAGAGCCCGCTAAAACATGAAGAGAAGGCTGCCCGTGTAGAAATAAGGGCACCCGAGTTTGCAAGTGAAACAAACTACGAGTCAGTCATGGGACTGGTTTGAGAAATGTACTTAACACATTTATAATATGGCTAATCATAGGACCACGCCACTTTCGCGGAACAGGTTTACTCCATTGGATTGCCAGTGCTTTAAAAGAAGTAAATCTTTTAAACATCGCAATGCTTTTTACAAAAATGAAGCCATTATAAGACTCAGCTCCCATCACACAATGCAACGCAAACCGAAGGATAGAGTTTTTACCTTATAATGGCCAAAATATGCATGATACAAATAAAACAAAAGAATTTGATATTATTACTAGTGTTTATATGTTTCAAAAACAATTTCAAATCATAAGTATCAATCATAGACGACATGAGCGTCCCATGCCACTATGTCACCAAATATAGGTTTACAATCAAAACCGCACGATGTCGCATTTGGAAATTGGATTTCCATCATGAACCATGGCAAAAAATAGTCCTTACCGACTTCGAGACGCTCTAACCCGTTTCTCAGGATCAGAACGCATCGACCCTTGGAGCTACAGGGTCGGTCCACCGATGTGGATTAAAATGCCTGAACACTGCATTTCCCCGCCCTATGGGGCGTCAATGAGCCAACGAATGACTCCATCGGCTTCACATAGTCACCGATATATCCGAGGGGACTCGCAACAGCAACAACCACAAAGGTGAAAATAATATATATGTCAACCAGTTTAAGCACTGACACCACCTCTAGCTAGAAGGAAACGCATGCCCTCCTTGAGGTCCTCTCCCATTTCTGGTTCATACCGGGGTGTGAGGCTCGCGAATTAACGTTATACACAAAGCTATGCCACACAGGCGGTGCTTTGATCATCAACCACAAGACTCTGCTTTTCAACAAAAGCCTTGATCACTACATCTCAGTATGCCACACCGGAAATTCTCACCATGCAACTGATGGCTATCAATCACACAGAATGAATTCCAATGTCAGACACACAGTCCATTTATAAGTCCGTTCTGGGTCTGAACGAAACCGGAGGCACTATATACCTCGCATACCCATCGATCTCCACGTACGTCTGGATGATCACCACTCATTGTCCATATTTCGGGATGCCTCCCAATCAGGACATTAGTTATCATCCAACCAAGGTGAAGATCTCCGGTCTTCAACCACCGTCTTCATCATCGACTTCTTATCATCGATTCAGTTATTCAGAATGGGATAAACCCGGTCTTTCTGAGCAACTCGCGTATATAATAAACAAGTGCTACACAACACAACATACGCCTCATTCGAATTCATCATTCACCAACCGTAAATTAGTAAGAGAACGATTTCCCAAGTATTAACCCCGAAGGCCGAAACCAACATCAGATAAAAACCCAGGAAACCATCCGACTTAGCTAACCTTCAGTTAGTTTATAAATTTCACATTCAACCATCAAATATCCAATAAACCGGGTGAATTCAGTTTATTTCCATTCCATATCATTTATAATATTTTATAATGATTTATCGCTATTTTTATTTATTTAAAAATAGCCAATTTATTCGAACGACACTTCAGGCCATAACGTGGCCGTGGCACTGTTTTTCTTCAGATTTGATTTACACATATCTGATAACCGCTGGATCTTCACAAATTTTATATCACTAGAAAGATCTTTTTAAAACAAATCCAGCGGTTTCAGTTTGGGAAAATCCGACGGTCGGATCTCCCGGTACACTCGTTTGAAGTTTCGATTTCAAAATACGAACTGCAGCGTCGTTATTCGATTTAATTTAACTATATATATATATATATATACATATATATATATAATCGATTCTGGCGCTGTTTTTCTTCAGATTTGAATTAAACATTCCAGACAATCCAACCGTTGGATCTTCAAAAATTTGGTGTCGTTGGAAAGATATTTCCAAAGCGAACCCAACGGTTTCGGGAAAATCCGATGGTCGGATCTCCCGCACTAATCGTTTGAAATCACGGTTTCAAAACATGAACTGCAGCTTCATTATTCGATTTATTTTAACTATATTTATATATATATAATCTATTCTTCGATTTCAAAATGATATTCTTTTCATACATTTGATAAAAATGATATTTCTATCCAACAGACATTTTCACTATTTTTAACACTTCATGTATATAATAAAAATGTGATTTTTATTGTAAAACAATTTATTTCAAAACACGACTATTTTATATAGTTCATATAGATGAAAAAAATATGAATTTTATTATAAAACAATTTATTTCAAAACACGACTGTTTTATATAGTTCATATAGATGAGAAAAATATGATTTTTATTATAAAACAATTTATTTCAATACATGAATGTCGTTCAACACATGAATTTCTATTCAACACATGAATTTCTATTCAACACACGAATATAGTTTCATTACATGAAAATTATTCTAACACATGAGTATTATTGAAAATTTCGGCAGCATAACGGCAGGGTAGTTAAAACCGGGGCTGTCCCTAGTACGGCTCCTCGCTCTACCTTAAAGCCTCGCAGCTTTTGACAATGGGGATTTCATGCATCTAGTTCCCACGCAGGCGGCATATTTATTTTTTTCTTTTCCACAAACTAATCCTATGTGGTTTCAACCAAATAATTCTCAACCACAAACGGGTATTTTTCAACTACAATCAATCAATTTCAACCACAAACAATTCTAATCAACCATTCGCTATCAACCAATTTTTCACACCAATCACAACCAATAAATATCGTCCATGGTTTGTGGACGAGGGGCGTATATATATATATAAGTATATATCACTTCTATTTCAACACATATATAATTTTTACAATGCATATATAACTTATACATCTAACATACAACTTATACAACGCTTATACATGAGGTGTACAATGCTTATATAACTCATACTTCGAATATATAATTTATACATCGTCATTTCCATATCGTTTATAATTCAGAAATCTCACATTGGGTTCCACTCCACCAAAAATAGCAGAAGGCTCAGAAAAATATGCGGTCTCTTCTAGAATGTATAAGACGTCCACACGAGTCCACTGTCTTTTGTTTCACTGGATTTCTATCACAAATGAAAAAGATACAATTTTTAGAAGTTTGCAATGCTTTAGAGTGTTAAAATCAGTTTGAAATTAACAAAACCGTACCTCAGCTGAAAGGTTCGAAACTAGGTTACGATTTTACTCGAAATCCGTGAAGCTTGAAGAGGAACGGGCTATGTAGTTTCGAAGAGGGAGGAGTGGCGCTTAGGCGCCGGGGGGATTTGGTCAGTTCGACGGTCGGAGGAGGGTACGGCGGCTCTTCGAAGGCGCTGACTTCAGGGCGTCAGATCTACTCCTCTAGGCGACGATAGGTGGCGCTCCGGCTATGGATGTAGAGAGGAGACCGAGCTCTTCAAAATACTCAACTGGGTCGAGGTCTGAAGATGGACGAAGCGGTCGAAAATCGGCTAGGAAGGTTTGAACAACTTCCGTCGTTTATCGCGATGTCGGGGAGAGAGAATTTTCTCTTTTTTTTATAAAATTCTGATTGGCCGGGAGCTATTTAAAGTTTTAAAAGAGGGTTTTCTAACACGACCTCCAATCCAAACCCAAAGACTGTCGCCCCTAGCTAAATACCCCCATTCCGAACACAATGGGATATGTTTCGTAGGCCCATTCGACTGTTTGAGTCAGTTTCTCTTCAAATTAAAATATAAAACATTCAATATTTGATTTGAACATACATTTCAATTTGCCGGGGCCACATACTGATTCTAAAAATTCCCGAAAGATAAATCTAGCTATGTTTTGACGATACGGTCCCAACAAAACTAGTTTCGTCGAATTCTGAGACAGTTTGAAAAATGACCCTTTTCTGGTCGACCCAATTTAAAAGAAATCGACCAAACACATTTCCCTTTGCCACACTCACATTCTAGCTTCAAAAATTATGAAATTTGAAATCTAGCAATAATTTGACATCCCGGATCCAACAAAAGTGGTTTCGTCGAATTCTGAGGTCGTTTGCAAAACGAACATTTTCACGGGCTATATAAACTCTATAGCGACCTTTCTGAAAATTCATTTGGCCATAACTTTTGCATCCTGCTACGAAACTTCGATTTTTCTGATTCGTTAGAAAGTTATTCACTAACAGGTTTAAATATTTTTGGTTTCACTAAAATCCGTTTCATTTTGCACCGGTACAGTCAGTCAAAGTTTGAATTCAAATTTTGAAACTACCGCGCTTTTTCAGGCCTTGTTTATAATTAGAAGTAATTATATTCATTTTCAAACATCGATTCAAACTTACTTTACGTCGTTATTATTTAAAATATTTATTTAAAATATTTAAAATCCACCAAAATAGCCAATTTAAAATTTTTAAACTAGTTCAGATTTTCTGGGTCGTTACACCAAGTATCATTTCTTTCTTATCTAATAAAAATGAATAATAATAGCATCCTTATATATCTTTAATAGGTTTGGATTAGGGTAAAGCATAATCATTACTGTTGTGTTCTGTTTGATTTTTCCAAGTTTGGATGTTGATTGATGATATATACGCTTGTTTAAGAAATTTTATCTAATGTTTACTTAAACATGCAGTATGAACCCCGGTTGATTTGATATTTTGATATAATGTTAGAATAATTTTGGAAGTGGGTTTCATGTTTTATAATTTTCTAGTATGACTATTTAGTGAATTTCCTAAGTTGGAAAATATGATAAATTCAAATTTTAATTATTATAATTAGTTAAATAGAGTTTTTGGTCTCAAAATTTTTATATGAACCTAAATATATGAAAAAGGATTTACTATGAATTACTTGTATTTTACCTATATTTTTATGAATTGATATAAATTTTAAGGGTTCGTGTAACAACCCTGAATTTTGGAACCAATTTAAAATTTATTTCTAATTGATTTTAAGAAAATTAAATATTTTAAACTATTTATTTTGATAATTAACGACTAAAAATCTATTTAAAACGAGTTTGAATGTAAAATTTATAATATAATTATAAATCGAACGCGTAACGTCGTGGTAACTTGAAAATTTAGTTATGAAATTTAATTGAATGTACAGAATTCAAAATAAGTCGGATTTCAGTAAAACAACAAACATTTGAATCTATTTAATAATATCTTTCTAACGAATATAAGAAATTGAGATTTCATGTTAGAATGCAAGTTATGTCTGATTCAAAACTTAAAATAGTCGCTATGGAACCTATTAATATTTTAATATTATTTAAGCCTTTAAAAATGGTCATTTTGCAAATGAGCTCCATTTTTTTATGAAACCAATTTTGTTGGATCCAGAACGTCAAATTATTGTCGGGTTTAAAATTACAAGTCAGTTGGAATTTGTATGTAAACGAAGTAAATTTAAACGCGTGTTCAGTTTTAGTACTAAATTAGATAGGCTAGAAATAAGGCTATTTTTCAAATGGTCTCTAGATTCGAAAAAAGCAGGTTCATTAGAACTGTATTTATAAAATATAGCTAGATTTCAAATTTCATAATTTTGGAGTCAATATGCAAACGTGGCAAATTAAAACATATGTTGAAAATCAATTTCGAATGTTATATTGATTTATATTTTGATTTTAATAAAAGCTGATCAAAACAATTGAACTGGCTTAAGAAAGATATCCCATTGTGTCCGAGATGAGGGTATTTGGTTAGGGGAGAAAGACGTTGGGTCTCGTTTGGAGTTCAGACGCAAAATTCCATCATGAAGTAAAATTAAAGAATTAAATATTATTAAATTATAAGGTATAAATAATCCTTTTATCAGAGACCCTAATCTCCCAATTAGAACTACACCGCAATGTGAATTTCGACGACTGAAAAGCATCGGTTTTCATTCGATTTTTACTCCCAATCCATTCAATAATTTCAAAAACTCATTAAACTAAAAATGAAGAACAATGTGAGGGCTTTAAAATGATGCGGAGATGAACGTTTATGGTTGTGTGAATGGGAAGAAATTATGGACATAAGTTGCCACGTACACGCACCGTTCTAGGTCGCCGGGGTTGTCGCACTTGGCGCCGCTCAGGGCGGTGGTGCCTCGTGGGAAGGGCAACGTAGTGGGCACTTCTGATCTCGGTCCGGTCATCGATAGGGCGTGCGACATGAGGACTTTGAAGACGATGAGAGTTTTCGTGTTACCAGGAAGAAGAAAGTGATTAGGGGAAAGTTAGACAGTGGACTAGAAATGCAATTAGATTAATTACATATTTAATTAATTAGTTTATGTAATTAATATTTAAACTGCTATATCTTGTTCTAATCAAAACAGAATTCAACGAAAACACTTGCGTCGGAATCGTTTGATGAACACTATGCCATGAAATAAATTTAGAAGAAACAGAGCTAGCTGCAATTTTTGATAAAATTAAACGTGCAGTTTAATTTAACGAAAATAATTGTTTTATAACAATTTCAAAACCGATCAAGGTGAGAACTCTCTCTCTCTCTCAAATATTTTATACAGCTATTCTATTTTATAAGTGAATATATATTGATTGCCTATACTGATTTTTATCTGGTTAATTATTACAAATTGTTATATGGTATATGGTAGCTCACATCACAGTTTTTTGAAAACCAAATTGATGAATGGATGATTGTTTGTGTTATGATTAGAATGTTATTTTGAAATAATTAACATGTTAAAAACGATTTTAAATTATTTTTGTTTGTTGAAATTGGATTAAAACATCCATTTACAAGTCGAATGGCTTGTTTGTTTTCACCCGTTTAAGTAATATTGATTGAAATAAATAATTTATTAATTAATCATTTGTTGGTTGAAAACTCCACATGGGTCTCGGGATGATAAATAATTCACACATCTCCCTCGTATATAGTTGTATGTCAATCGATTGGTTGACAGACCGTTATAAGTGTTATTTAATTATTTAATGCTTATATGGTAATACATGACACTCTAGGTGTGAATTGAATGTTTAATAGTTGTATATCATTATGGTTGAATACATGTGATGTACGAAATCCATATAACTAAAATTATATGTTAATTGGTTGAATCTCATTACAATCCAGAATAAACGAGTATTTTAATATAATATTCAATGAAAAATTAAAGTTTGATTTTTTGTCCGATTTTGGATGGACACAAAGATTATAAAATTAGAATGAATATCAAGAAAAATTGATTTCAAAATCTGGCTTTTCGAAAATATTATTATTTTAATATTATAATAATACGGAATGCTCAGTTTCGATTTAAAATTGAAGTGGAAGTTAAAATCGTTTTTAAAACAGAATTACAAACATTTTATAAAATACGTTTTGAATGGAAATCAAATAAATCTATTATATATAATATAGTGACTCAAAATGAAGATATTTGATATTGAAGTAAAATGGTTGAAATAAAATTTCAAATGGTAGTTGAAAATATTTTAGATAATTTATAAAATATTTTGAAAGCACATTCGATTTTATATTTCAATTATATATCAATTCGGGTTTGAGTAGGACGTGTCGCACAGCGACAGCTAGCGATGTTCAATCTATAACTTCGAATTGACATAATGAGAGATCTGACCGTTAGATTCTCTTGAAATCGAAATTGTTCGGTTCGTATCGAAAAGATATTTCAAATGAATATAAGAGATTTCAAATCCAATGGTAAGATTTTAATTTATGTCCAAATCAGTTTTGGAAAAGGTCGCTATAGACGCAGTTCGGTGACTGATATTGGAAACTAACTGTATAAAATTATAATAACTGATTTGAAATGATTTTGGATGAAGTATTCCACGTTTGTAGAGATAAAAGATATTTTTATCTGAATAAGCTGTTTATCAACTAGCGTGGAGAGCTAAAAGGAACTGAAATGGTTTTAATATAAGCAGAGTTTACCAATAAATAAATTAGATTGGGTTTGAATGGAAATTATCTTCGGATAATTCGGTATTGGATTCCGAGATTATATGGATATCGTTGAGGAATCTGGAAGATATAGATATCGTTATTTCTAGTACGATATATGTTGGTTTCAGAATTTGATATTGAACATAAGTCGATATGATTTCTATTTAGAGCCTTGTATTTGATATCAAATTAGATTTTGGGTTTCTCGTGAATAATGTCTTAAATAACACTGTTCTTAAACCCGGTTGAGCTAGAATAAATGGAAGAAAGAGCACAGGAAGCCGCCCCTGCTTTCCAAACCTTTCCTAGTGAACCAGAGATTCTCGGATCTGGCGAATATGGTCGTTCACGACTATTGGTAGCGACGGACTACACTAACTTGTTTAAGTAGGCATTGCTATTGGCAGTTTGCTATAGTCGTCCTATGCATTATTCATGGTAGTTTACCTACTCGACCATTGAGATTAAAGAAGTTTTCCAATTAGTTAATATAATTGGAATTAAACAGAAGTTGATTTTGGGTTTATCGTGAATGATGTTTTAAATGGCGTTTGCTCTTTAACCCAGTTAAAGATAGGATTAATTTCCCAAAGTTGAATAATCATTAAGGAATGATTTTTGAGATTAAAACTAAGTAGGAGTTTTAATGAATCTTTAATTAGAGTGTAATGTGAATATGGTAATTAAATTTACTAAATTCGAGATGGATTACCACTAGTTTTACTCTATGTGATAGTTAAATCTTTAATTAGACGTGGATCATTGAATGGTAATTAAATTTACCGATAACACAATGGGTGTTAGATATGGAGAACTACTAATTTTGCACAATGGGATGAACAAATTGGGATAATAAAATGAATGATTACTTTAGTAAGCTTGATAATTCCAACTAGTTTTATAAACCTTAATCTGGTTTATATTGTGAAAAGATATTACAAAATCTTTTGAAATGATTTCCAAGCAATGGATTAAACAATAAGTTTAAAAGATATAATCTTTGATAAAATTAATGGGAACCTTTCCTAATATAATGAATATTTGGATTGGAATGAGACGTATGATGTATTTTTATATCACTTCGTTATAAGATACGTGAGTTATTCGGAAAGATCGAGTTTAACCCATTGTGAATAATTGTTACGATGATTGAAAGTCGAAGAAATGAAGACGATGATTGAAGACCGGAGATTTTCACATCGTTAGGATGATTACTGATGTTTCAATTGGGTTGTACACCTAAGACGAGGTAATAAGTGGCGGTCGTCCAGACGTACTTGGAAATCGACTGGATGTACGAGGGCATCTCTCCTATATTGGACATATGGGACGAGGAATAGGATGCCTCTAGTTTCATTCTGACCCAGAACTGACTTGCAAATGGTTTGTATGTCTGACGTTGTATTTTACACTGTATAAATTGGTCTCTACTAAATATATATCTGTTGGTGGTGTAGAATTTATTTAACATCCTTTTCTAAGATGTACGAGCTCAGAGGTTGTATATCTGTAGACATCAGTTGTATGGTATGAATTGACAATGTGGCATGCTGAGATGCAAGGATGAAAGCTTTTGATGAAAAGCAGAGCTTTGTGGATGATTATCAAAACATGGCCTTAATATAGTGCAGCTTTGTGTATAGTGTATTCACAAGCTTCACACCCCGGTATGAATCAAAAACGAGATGAAGGATAACAGAGAAATGGACATACGTTGGCTTCTAGCTATGAGTGATGTCATGGTATAGATCTCAGATATTTTACTTATGCGGACGTTGGATGATGCAAAGCCAGGTACCTCGGATTTGGCCGCACAAGGCCCATGATGGTCGACATGCTGACCAAGATGATCAACGTACCAATCCGATTTTAGGTCCGATAGGACTGAGGAACGTATTGTTTATGGTATAACTAATCAACGACGGCTGACCATCTCTGCATGCTCCTAAAGGATCACCTGAGTCTGGATCCTAAGGCATGGGCTAGAGTGTCCCTAATCAAAAACGAATATCCCTTGCTTTGGTTCGCAGATGGAAATCCAAATTCCAATACACCATTTTACAGTTCTAGTTGTATACTATGGTGACATAGTAAGATGGGATACTATGTCGTCTATGATTGATACATTTATATTTAAAATTTATTTCTGCACTTAAAATAATATAAGATAAAATTTCACGTATCAAGCATGATTGACTATTATAAGGTAAAACTCTATCTCCGGCTTGCGTTACATTGTGTGATGGGACCTGAGTCTTATAATACTTCATTTTTCCTTTTTGCATTGCGATGTTGTTTTACGTACTAGTGTTCGTGGGGGTAAACCCATTCCGTGTTATACAGCGTGCTTCCGTGATTTACCTAACTTTAAAATAAAAGTTAATAACTGTTTTAGTTCTCACGCCAGTCCCATGACTGGCTTGGAGTTTATTGTTTCCTACCTAAACTCTGGGTTCCCATATTTTCCACACGGTCGAAGATATTTCTTTTCATAGGATCCTGAATTACAGATGGAGCTACATTATGGAATGCTTTGTATCCGTGTATTTCCTTTAGCTATGTTAGTTGATGTTTCCCGCTGCACATTATATTTATGTATTCAAAATTATGTTGTTTTGTAATTTATTAGTTGCTGATATTTTTCCGCAGTGTATTAATTTGTGTACTCCGATATTCTTTTACTCTGATGTAAATTGTTGTAATAGCAATGAAATATTCTCTTGTTCTGGGTTCTGATGCATCGTGTTCTCAAAGCAATCCGTCTTCTTCTTCGGTTTAGGTCGACCGGGAATTTCGTGTCATTACAGTTTGGCATAGGGGCTTTGGTTTACAAAGCTCGAGAACAAGACACATTAGAATCAAATGAAAGAATTCATCAGAGATAGGATTAGTAATATCATATAAGAATGGGTAATTAGAGAGGTTTAGTAATACGCTTGACTGAGTTTGAAGAGTGTTATTTATAAAAATGAATTTACTTTTGAAAATTATATCTTATTATAAAGATTTAAGTATTTTATTTAATTTTGGACTATCGAGTATAAGAAGATTTTGAATATACGCGTAATTAACATATATCCGAAGTCTCTGATATACCAGATAGATGTAGAATCACACTCTAGTCGCCTAGGTATGATTCTGATGATGATGCTTCATCATTAGTGTTTGTGTTTGAGTTTCGAAAGTGGGATATCTATATGAACCAACTGACAGGTGCAAGAACCAAAAACTTAGTTAAAGTTTATTGTTTGTGATTTGGCATTGAAAATATGATTTTAAGTATATAAATTATATATATTTGGAAAATTAATTAACTAATTGATTGCTAGTTGTGATGTTTGATAATTTGTTTAACTAATAAAAATATTGGAATGATAAAACCAATATGAAAATGAAAGGTAAATTAAGCCAAATCAAATATAAAGTAGAATTAAATAGAATTTTTTTCGAATTGGATGTGTATATTGTTGAACAGGTGATTGATTGGAAGCCAAGAGAGGAATAAAATTGTATTCCCGACAAATAGGTGTACATATTTACTGTATTGATTGAGAAGGCTTTTTGATCTTCTTTTTGGTTGATAAGGGCCTAGAGAGGTTCGTACAAAAGAGTTATGGCATTTTTTTCAGAAATTTAAGGAGTTAGCTAAACTTCGAGAAATCGGAAAGTTCTTAGAAACTGAAAAGTTAAAGAGCTTGAGCTAGAACAAAGGCTGAGTTGGTTAAGTAAACGGCCTTCAATCGTACCTTCCTTTTCGGGGACGAAATTTTTTAAGTAGGGAAGATTGTAACAACCCTGAATTTTAGAACCAATTTAAAATTTATTTTTAATTGATTTAAATGGAAATTAAATATTTTAAATGGTTTACTTTGAGAATTAACGAATAAAATTTATTTAGAATAAGGTTGAATGTAAAATTTATAATATAGTTATAAAACGAATGCGTAACATCACGGTAGTTTGAAATTTTAGTTTTGAATTTTAGTTGGATGTGCAAATTCAAAATAAGTCAGATTTGGTAAAACAAGAAACGTTAAAATATATTTTATTATATCTTTCTAATTAACATAAGAAATAGAGTTTTCATGCAAGAAATTGTAAGTTATGACCAATTCAAAACTTAAAATAGTTGCTATGGAATTTATTAATATTTAAATATTATTTAAGCCCTTAAAAATGACCATTTTGCAAACTACCTCCATTTTCGACGAAACCAGTTTTGTTGGAACTGGAACGTCAAATTATTGTCTGGTTTAAAATTTCAAATCAATTGGAATTATTATTTAAGCGTAATAAATTTAAATGCGTGTTCAATTTTAGTTGTAAATTCAATAAGCTAGAAATAAGGCTATTTTTTAAACAGTCTCCAAATTTGATAAAAACAGGTTCATTAGAACCGTATTTATAAAACATAGCTAGATTTCAATTTTCGTAATTCATGGAGTTAGTATGTAGTCGTGGCAGATTAAAACGTATGTTGAAAATCAATTTTGAACGTAACATTGATTTATATTTTAATTTTGATAAAAACTGATCAAAACATTTGAATTTGCTTACGAAACGTCCCATTGTGTCCGGAATGGTGGTGTTTGGTTAAGGGCGAAAGTTGTTGGGTCTCATTTGGAGTTCAGACGCAAAATTAAATCACGAAGTAAAATTAGAGAATTAAATATTATTAAATTATAAGGTATAAATAATCCTTTTTATTCGAGATCCTAATCTCCCAATCAGAACTGCGCCGCCATACGAATTTTGATGACCGAAAAGCACCGGTTTTCGTTCAATTTTTACCCCCAATCCTTTCAATAATTTCAAAAACTCATAAAACAAAAATTTAAGAACAATGTGAGGGCTTTAAATGATGCGGAGACGATCGTTTATGGTTGTGTGAACTGGGAGAAATCATGGCCGGAAGCTGCCATGTACACACACGGTTCTAGGTCACCGAGGTGGTCGCGCTTGGTGCCGCTTAGGGCGGTGCTGGCTTGTGAGAAGGGTGACGCCGTAGGCACATCAGATCTCAGTTCGGTCATCGATGGGGTGTGCGGCATGAGGACTTTGAAGACGATGGAGGGTTTTTGCATTACCAGGAAGAAGAAAGCGATTAGGGGAAAGTTAAACGGTGGATTAGAAATGTAATTTGAATATTTATATGTTAATTAATGTAATTAATATTTGAACTACTATATCTCGTTCAAATCAAAACAGAATTCAACGAAACCACTTGCGTTGGAATCGTCTTGATGAACGCTACGCCATGGAATAGATTTGGACAGAAACAAAGCTAGCTGTAATTTTTGAAAAAATTAAATGCACAGTTTAATTTAATGAAAACAATTGTTTTATAACAATTTCAGAACCGATCATGGTGAGAAATCTCTCGCTCAAGTATTTTGTATAGTTATTCTATTTTATAACTGAATATATATATATATATATTGATTTCCTATACTGATTTTATCTGGTTAATTATTACAGTTGTTATAAGGTATATGGTAGCTCACATTATAGTTATTTGAAAATCGGATGGATGAATGGATGATTGTTTGTGTTATGATTTGAATGTGATTTTGATATAATTAATATGTTAAAAACGATGTTAAATTATTTATGGTCGTTGAAATTTGGATTAAAACAACCATTTACAAGTCGAACGTCTTGTTTGTGTTCATCAATTTAAGTAATGTCGATTGAAATAAATAAATAATATATTAATTGATCATTTATTTGTTGAAAACCCCACACGGGTCTCGAGATGAAAATTAATTCACACATCTCC
Source organism: Allium sativum (assembly GCA_030737875.1). NCBI lineage: Eukaryota > Viridiplantae > Streptophyta > Magnoliopsida > Asparagales > Amaryllidaceae > Allium > Allium sativum. The sequence continues at coordinate 775,856,480 of CM060912.1, forward strand.
CTTATGTTTAGATGTATGTCAGTCGATTCGTTGATAGACAGTTATAAGCATCATTTAATTATTTAATACTATACAGCTATAGATGGCACTCTAGATGTGAATTGAATGCTTATTAGTTGTTTATCACCATTGTTGAATACGTGCGATGTATGAAATCCATATAACTTATATGGTAATTTGGTTGAATCTCATTTCAATCTGGAATAAACGAATAATTTACTATAATATTCAATGAAGAATCAAAGTTTGATTTTGTTGTCTGATTTTGGATGGACACAAAGATTATAAAATTATAATGGATATCGAGAAAAATTGATCTCAAAATCTGAAATTTTGAAAATATTATTATTTTGATATTATAATAATATAGGATGTTCAGTTTTAATTTAAAATTGATATAGAAATCGATTTTAAAACAAGAATATTAACATTTTATAAAATACGTTTTGAATGGAAATTGAATAAATCTATTATATATAAATATAGTTGCTTAAAATAAAGATATTTGATTTTGAAGTAAAATGATTGAAATAAAAATTAAAACGGTAGTTGAAAATATTTTATAAAATATTTTAAAAGCATATTCGATTTTATATTTTAATTGTAAATCGATTCGAGCTTGAATAGGACATGTCGCGTAGCGACAGTTCGTGAAGTTGAACCCGTAACTTTGAATTGACGTAACGGGTGATCCGACCATTGGATTCTCCCAAAATAGGAACCGTTGGGTTCGTTTCGAATAGATATTTCAAATGAATATAAAAGATTTAAAGTCCAACGGTAAATTTTAATTTAGGTCCAAATAAGTTTATAAAAAGGTCGATATGAATAAAATTATTTTACATAATTTATTCATAATCATTTATTTTTAAGGGCCGTAATAAAATTATTAAAAATATGAATAAATTATGTAAAATAATAATAAATGATTTGAAATTATCTTGGATGAAATATTCCACGTTTGTAAAGATAAAAGATATTTTTATCTGAATATGTTGTTTATCAAATAGAGTAAAGAATTGGAAGGAATTGAAATGGTTTTAATATAACCAGAGTTTACCAATATATAAATTGGATTGGATTTGAATTAAAATTATCTTTCGATATTTCGGTATTTGATTTGTGGTTATACAGATATCAATGAGGAAGTTGTAAGATATAAATATCGTTATTTCCAGTATGATATCTTTTGGTTTCAGAATTTGATATTGAATATTAGTCGATATGATTTCTATTTAGAGCCTTGTATTTGATATCAAATTAGAATTTGGATTTTTTCACGAATAATGTCTTAAATAACACTACTCTTATACCCGACAATGCTAGAATAAATCTTTTAACTAAGATTAATGAAGTTTTCCAATTAATATAATTTTTTTGGCAATGCCGACAGGACTGAGTGGACCCCTACCACTTTTATTAATGCACCGGGGAAAAGAAGGAGCACAACACACACAAGAAAACATAGCAAAGCAGTGCATAAATCACCCGAAGACAACAATACAACACATATATACAAGAAACAAACAATTTCATATGAGCTTCAGCATTATGTCGGGGTTAAAGGTGAAATTCAGTAGATTCAGATCATTGCGTATATTAATTTTAATGCTTTTCCTCGTCTGTTCAGTGCTATTAACTTGCAAAGGATTAAAAATCCACGCATTCCTTTCTCCCTATATTAATGCAGTGTATTTCTTGAGTTCTTAGCACAGTAGTCTCCCTCTTAATCTTTTCCTGCTTTTCATGTGTGCAGCCCACCTTTATCCATACTCATTATCCTGCTTTGCTCCATCCCTTTCAACAATCACCATCAGTTCTTACCATATTGGAAATTTTGTGCTACATTCAAGAAAAACGTGCCACACCGACTCATTTTGAACACTACACATCACACATTTTTGGCCTATTCGCATCCCCATACCGTATAACTTGTCTCTTGTCATAAGTGCCTTATTTATGATTTTCCAAAACAACATGTTTTCTCTGGAATTATTGTCCTTAGTCCACACTTTTTTGAACCATTGCAGCTCTCAATTGCATCATAGAAACTTAGTAAGTTGTACATTGTTTTAATTTTATATGCATCACCTTATGGTCCCCAAGCAGTGTTCCTACCACTAGTACTACTGTAACAATCTGAAATTTCGGGCAATAAATATTTAAATATTGAGGTTATTTAAATATTTAAATATTGGATTTAATGGTTTCATAACCTTGACTAAATACCTTTATAAATAATAATTAATGAGGAGAAAACATATTGTTGAGTTTTTGTTTACAAAGATAGGTAGTTCGAAGAAAAATCGATAATGTGACCGAAAACAGTTTTGTCGATAAACGAGATTTTGCTTGTTGAAAGTTATTAGAATATCTTGTGCATGTAGTAACAATAGATGAAAACATATATGTATGAACATAGCATATAAATCAATATACAAATGGTACATGTGCACATGTTCTAGAATATGAAAAATGGCTTAAAATGATAGGGACACGTGTCATCAAAAGAATGGTACACATGTCTTATAAGTAAATAAGATAAAGACACATAAACATATTAGGTGTCCATGTTTAGAAACATCTAAAGACACCTAAGTAGACATGTGTCTTCATCCTAAAGCTTGCATGAAGATAAGGAGGACAAGTGTCCAAAACTAAACTACCAAACTAGCCTTGAAAACTACTATATAAAGAGTGGAAAGGTTCATCCTTTTTCATGCATTCACAAATGAAAAACAAAATTAAGATAAAGAGTAGAAGTTTGGGAGAAGCCTGGAGAATAATACAAGATCAAGGCACAAGTACAAGGTGATAAAAAATCATTTAAGTTCATGTATTCATTTCATATTTTGAAGAAAAGTTGAGAAATTTATGAATGAATGATTGGAATTGAAACCCTGAAAATGACGTTCGATATTTTGGGCATAGCTTTTGCAATTCTTGATAAAATTTCGACTTCTCTATAAATTTTGAAAGATAACTCAAAGGGATATAAATTTATTCTCGGCCACTTTTTTTCAATTCGATTGTTTGTGTGCCTGAAAACTGAATGCAAAGTCAGGTAAAAATCTATCCGAAATGGATATGTTAAAAATGCCTCATGATGTTTGATTTTATATATTAAATTGATAAATGATTTTGAGGGTTTCTTCTAATGATAATTTAGTAGACTAAGAGATCTTCTTACTGTACAAAATTTGGAGTCAAAAGCTATTTTATCATAAAGAAACAATGTCAAACATTTTGCCCAAAAACAAGCCGAAAATCTGAGTTTTGGAACTTTCTATAACATTCAGAAATTCTATCTTTTCTCCGAATTAGTTATGAAGCTTAATAAGCTACCAAGAACTTTTCATAGCATCCCAGAAACGCTGTAGTAAGATGTTTATAGTATAAATTCATTATAATCCACCGAGAACTTGTCATAGCACTTCTGGAAGCGCTGTCTTTTCTCTAAATTGAGTGTGAAGTGTTTTTAAATGAATAGTGTCGGAAACACTGTTATGGATGGTTTGAGTATAAAATCATGGTAAACTATTCCAAATCTTCTCGAATTTGGACTTAAGCTTTTTTATAGTATCATAAACAAACTGGCAAAAAAGAGGTTGTAAATCAAAGTAAAAGTGAGCCAAAACGTGTTAAAATTGAGAATAAGGAATGTTGACGAATTTCGATGATTCGAGGAAAATAATCGATTACTTGGGAATGATGATAAGTACTATATGATGTTCTATGAGACTTTTGCATGAAGATAGCAAGGAGTACTGTGAGTATACTTATCATTTAGTCCATTATTATTACATAAGCTTGTGTTTTAATTTAAAGATGCTTATGACTTCAACGTACTATATTGACTGCAATCTTTGACTTCGGTAAGTAAAGAACATATATGACTGATGACTGAGGACATTGATGACTTAGCATAACTTGCATAAGGTTCTGAAAATAAGAACATAAGGATTAGTAGGGGACTGGGACAGACATAGACTACTTATGGTTTGATAGCCATAATTGCATTATCGAAATGCATTCCTTTGTCTTATGTTAATATTATTTTCAAGAATTCCTTTTTCGATGATTAGTTTGAAGTTATAATCTATTTTATCGCAAGGGAGATTTTGGTATTTAAAATGGAACATCTTTTAAAAGGAAGTTTTACAAGAAATATTTAGATACTTTTCAAAACGAGTATAAATAGAGTGTTTCTACTTGTTATAAAAGGTATTATTGGAAGTAAATATTGATTTTAAATGTTTTATAAAGAAGAACTACGTTGGCTTGATCCTGTATCTAATTGCTTACCTAATTAAACAAAGGTACGTAGGCAGTTACAATGGATAGTATTGCAGCTGCTTTATTAATAAAAATATTTTTTGTTTATTATTCGATATTTTATCTTGTAATAGTGCATCTTTCATTTAAGCTATGCTAACGTGTTTATCAAGTGTGTAGGAATGAATATCTATGTCCATCTCATTAGAGTTGCACAATGGTAGATTTACGGTAGTTGTGTTTAATTCATATTTAAGCACAAGGTGTTAATTAGATAAGTGGTATTTATTAAAATTTTATTCAGAGCAATTAATGATGTTGTATATTTATCAAATAAAATGGTAGCTTTCATTGTTTGTTTTGGACGGATGGATTTTTGGCAATTTTGACTGGTCCGAAATTCCGGGACGTTACAACTACCAATTTTAATTTGTCTTGCTTAACTCCATAATTGGTTCATTCTTGGTACGGTGGTTTTAGGTAACGTTACAACATCATGTGAATAAAAGCACTCGCCTACGAGTTACTACACATACTTGAAACAACTATCTAAAGGAAGGTAAGCTCTCTGCTAAGTATCATTCCAGTCTTCATCCACGGATTGTGCCATAGTTTTATCGAAGAAACAGGATTCACAATATATTTAAAATTAGGCAGCATGAGTTCTCTAAGCTTGAAAACAATTCTCCATGTCCAGCTGAGTTTTTGGGTTTAATTCATCGACCAAAAATCTCTTTGCTTCACCACATGTTTCTTCGACCACTTTATCCATAAATTATCTTGATCATTTAGAATGTTATCTATGTGCTTTATGAATGTCGCTTTATTCCACTTGACCATATTCACTATCCCTAAACCTCCTTTGCTCGTAGGTTTCTCTAACACTTTAAAAGCTATAGGAGAAGTATATCTACCAGTATTACTTCCTTTCCATAAGAATCTCAAGAGAGTAGTTCTTACCATTTTAATCAGTTTAGTGGGTAGGATGAAAGTGTGAGCCCAATAACTCTGCATTGCAAACACAACCAATTTAATCAATGTTAATCTCCCTGCCTAACTTAGCAATCTGCTTGTCCAATAATTGATTCTAGCAGTAATTCTTGTAAATAATGGCATACATTGACTTGTTGTAATCTTAGTTGTAGTGAGGGGAAGACCAAGATTGGATATGCTATCATTGTTACACGTAAGGCCAGTTCGCATACTCAAATCATTCATACTACTCGCATTGAGACTGACAGTCTTCATTCCAGATTTTTTTTTAGGTTAATTTTCAGGCCTGTCATCTTATGGAAGAACTCTACAGTGTCAAAAATTGCATTTACAGTGCCAGGATCAGGGTTACAAAAGATTATAAGGTCATCCGCAAACATTAACGATGAGATTCCAGGGTCTTGACACACGGGGTGCAACTTGAAACTGCCTTCATCAATTTTGTCATCAAGCATTCGGGTTAGCATCTCCATAACCATGGTAAAAATATATGCAGATAAGGGATCTCCCTGACATATTCCTTGCCTACTACCAAAATATCCCACGGTTGTTCCGTAAATAACAATGGAGAATTTAGCTGAAGAGATCCTACTGTATTTCAAGTAACCCATTATTCTAACAATTTAGTCCCACTGGAGCATATCAAAAGCTTTCATAATATCCAACTTGAACAATACTTCTTGAATAACCGTATAGGAGCGCGTGAGAAAGGAGAACATTATCCAATATGTACCTTCCTTGTAGAAATGCGACTTGATTGGATGAGATTAATTTGGAAAGAACAGTCTTGAAGCGATGACATTAGATATACATTTGTAGATCGTGTTGCAGTAGGAAATTGGTCTGAAATCAGTAATTTTGGTGGCATTCTTGATTTTCAGAATGAGAGCTGTATTTGTATTGTTGAAGGAGTGGTTTATATTGGGTCTTTTGAAGAATGTTTTAACCATATTACACACTTCAGGCTGGATTATTGGCCAGCATTAGAAGTAGAAAAAAGCGTTAAACCCATCAGGACCATTGGTAGAATTTCTGCTTAGCGCAAACATTGCATGCTTGATTTCATCATTTGTGACTTTAGCACATAGATAAAGAAAATATGTACAAGAAAGTTTGGGAAGTATATATGGATTAATCAAATCTAGATAGTAGTGAAGACATCAATGTTACCTAAAAGTTCGGAAAAATGACAAATAAAAGCATTCTCCACTTCAGATTGAGTGTTTGCGTTGTTACCATGCTTATCAACAATTGCCATTAAGTTTTCTCTGCACTTCTTATCTTTAAGCGTGGTGTGAAAGTAAGTATTGTTGTTATCTTCATCCATCTTCCATCTGAGTCTTGCCTTTTGCTTATTCATTAAATCTTCAGATTTTAATGCTTCATGATATTGTTTTGTTACATATGTCTCCATGTTGGTATGCACAGTGTTGTTCGGGTCAAGCATCATACAAGATTGGATTTCTTCGAGTTTACTTCTTCAATATGTGCTTTGCTTTTTTCCATTCCCAAATCTCTCTGCAGCCTAATTCTTCAACACTGTTTTGCTCTCTTTTAACGTTTCCTACAAGATATACATAACATTTCCAAATACAGGCCTCACTCAAACCTCTTTGACGACATCAAAGAAGTCAGGCTCATAGGCCCAATTATTAAAAAATTTAAAACTTGAGGCACCTTTCAAATCCAAACCACAGAGGTAAAGGATGATTAGAGAGGAGAGGGGGTGGTAGATTGCATGAGAGGGTAGGACATTTGGAATAAGCAATGGGGTTACAGAAAGCATGATAAATTAAAGAGTAAGTTCTAGGACATAATCTCTTTTTATTGTTCCATGAATACGATATACCAGTACACTTAATGTTAACTAGGTTAGCAGCTTCAATGGTTTTCTGGAGTGGTTGGATTTCAGCATTGGAAAATGGGTTACCACCAAATCGATGGGAGACATCGAAGCAATAGTTGAAGTCTCCAATAACAAACCATTGGATAAATGATTGGATAAGGTTAGATATTTTGTCATGAAGCATTTGTCTGGTTAAGGCAGAGTTAGAGGCATAAAAAAAGGTGATGCGGAAGGGAAAGTATCATTGTGAAAGTAGGCTTGGCAATGTATCATTTGTGTGATGGTGTGTAATGGATTTAAGTATATGACAGCTGGGTTATAGACGACCATTACTCTGCCGTATGGTGCTTCTGTTAGATTGTGTAACAGCTTCCAAGTTGGATTTATATACTTAGAGGCTCTCAAAGGCAATTGCATGTTCAGCTCAGTTTCAAGCATCGCCACATGGTTTATTTCTGGCTACAAGTAATTTACATTGATCTAGCTTGAAAATTGATGCCAGTAACACATGATGCCAGTAACATGCAAAATGCCTTCCTCCAGCACTTGAAAATTGTTCCTTTTCTCTATTACCCTCTCCTTCATCTTGTTTTTGTTTTTCCATTCTCCACTGTTCTTTCCCTCCTTCTCTTTGTCATTTTTTCCTATCACACTTTTATTTTTCTTGTTTGTAACTTTCCACCTTGGATTAATATTTTTATTTTGAACATAGGGCTTATATGGAACTTGTTCTCTAACTTGTTCCTTATTCACACACTTCTTTCCTAATGGTTTCTTTCTCATTGTTCTGTTTCACATTACTTACATTCTCTTTTTTTGTGTCATAGTTCCTGCTGGTATGTCCAAAAGAATGACACTTCACACAAACATCAGGTTTCCATAAATACTCCACATATATTCTTCGAACACCTCCGTCCACTGTTTTTACCAAAAAATCATTTACCAATTCTTGGCTTAATTTCTATCAAACACTTAGCATGCTGCAACCGTTGCCTACTTTCCTTCATCTTATCCATACAAATTAACTTACCAAGCATGCAACTTATCCAGTTTATCCCGAAGTTAGACCATGAAAAATAATAATATTGTAGAATCTAACCCATATAGGAACAAATTTTATATTTCCACAAACGTTGTTGATCGATGGGTCATATGGTTTGAGTATGAAGAGTTTTTTATTCATTACAATTGGTTCAGACTCTAGTATCTTACTCTTGTCATTAGCATACAAGAAAACAAACATGAATAAAACCCCACCGGATCTTACCTTAACCGAGCCTTTCAGTTTCCACAATGATTGCAATTGGGTGAATATTGTTGTGTAGGATAACAGTTTGTCTAAGAAAAAACCCACTATGTAATCATTCCACACTTCAAAGCCTGCTTTAGCTACACCATCTATTAATTACAGAGCATCATCAACAATGGTGGTAACGATGTCAACATGCATGTACTTGCCGGCGTTTTGAGGCTTACGCTTGAACATATAAGTCCATGGTTGTTGACATATTGACTCGTTGGGTAGGTTATTTTTAGCAGAGGAGGTAGGTTTTGGGTTATTGGATGTTGACGGGAAAGAGTTGGTGGGTAAGGAGGGTGATGGGTCTGGTGGTAAAGGCGGCGGGTTAATTAGTGGGGGTACGATGGACGGTTGGCTCAATGTGGAAGGGATGGATTGGATGTGTTGATGGAATAGGACAGGGAAAGGTTGGCTACAGACATGGATTTGAAAAGTTGAATATTTGTTTCTGAATTGATTGATTGTTGAATAATTTGAATTAAATGGAAGTTGATTTTGTGTTTACCGTGAATGATGTTTTAAATGACATTCGTTCTTTAACCCAGTTAAAGACATGATTAATTTCCTAAAGTTGAATAATCATTAAAGAATGATTTTTGATCTTAAAACTAAGTTAGAGTTTTAATGAATCTTTAATTAGATTGAAATGTGAATATGGTAATTAAATTTACTGAATTCGAGATAGAGTACCAACAGTTTTACTACATGCGATAGTTAAATCTTTAATTAGATTTGGAGCGTTAAATGGTAATTAAATTTACCGATAACACAATGGGTTTTAGATATGGAGTACTACCAAATTTTCTTCATGGGATGAATAGGTTGGGATAATAAAATTGACGATTACTTTGGTAAGGCTCGATAATCCCGACTAGTTTTAAAAACCGTAATCTGGTTTATATTGTGAAAAGATATTGCAAAATCTTTTGAAATGATTTAGAAGTAATGGATTAAACAATAAGTTTACAAGAGATAATCATTGATAAAAGTAATGGCAGTATAATGAATATTTGAATAAAAGAATATTCTGGACTGGAATTATGCGTATGATGTGTTTTTATAACACCTGATTATAAGATACGTGAGTTATTCAGAAAGACCGGGTTTAACTCATTCGAAATAACTGTTACGACGATTGAAATTCGAAGATATGAAGGTGGTAATTGAAGATCAGAGATCTCCACATTGTTAGGATGATTACTGATGTCTCGATTGGGATGTACACCAAGGACGAGGTAATAAGTGGTGGTCGTCCATACGTACTTGGAGATCGACTGAATATGCGAGGGCATCCCTCCTATATTGGACATACGAGGTGAGGAATAAGGTGCCTCCAGTTTCATTCAAACCCAGAACAGACTTGAAAATGGATTATATGTCTGACAGGAATAAGGTGCCTCCAGTTTCATTCAGACACAGAACAGACTTGAAAATGGATTATATGTCTGACACTATATTTTATGCTGTATAAATTGATCTCTACTAAAGATATATCTATTTGGTGGTGGAGAATTTATTCTCTTTGCTTATCACCTTTCAATGAGATGTACAAGCTCAGAGGTTGCATATCGGTAGATATCAATTGTATGGTATGAATTGACAATGTGGCATGTTGAGATGCAAGGAGCTTTTGTTAAAAAAGCATAGCTTTGTGGATGATGATCAAAGCATGGCTTTAATATAGCGCAACTTTGTGCATAGAGTTAGCTCGCGAGCTTCAAAACCCAGTATGAATCAAAAATGGATAAATGACAATAGAGAAATAAACATAAGTTGCCTTCTAGCTACAAGTGATGTCATGGTATGGAGCCCAGACATTTTACTTATGTGGATGTTGGATGATGGAAAGTGAGGTACCTCAGATTTGACCGTACAATGCCCTTGATTATCAACATACTGACCAAGATGGTTGACGTACTGACCAGGTTTTAGATCAGATAGGACTGGGGAACGTATCGTTTATGGTATAACTAATTAGCGACGACTGACTGGCTCTTCCTACTCCTAAGTGCTCACCTGAGTCTGGGTCTTAAGGCATGGGCTAAAGTATCTCGAATCGGAAAGGAAGATCCCTTGCCTTGGTTCATAGTTGGAAATCCAAATTCCAAGATGCAATTTTACGGTTTTAGTTGTATACTATGGCGACATAATAAAGGTACTATGATGTCTATGATTGATATATTTATATTTAAAATTAATTTCTGCACTTATAATAATAATATAAGATAAAATTTCACGTATCAAGCATGTTTATATATTATAAGATAAAACTATATCCTCCGTTTGCGTTGAATTATGTGATGAACCTGAGTCTTATAATAGCTTCATTTTTCCTTTTAGCATTGCGTTGTTGTTTTATGCACTGGTATTCATGGGGTAAAACCGTTCCATGTTATACGGCATGGTTCTGTGTTTTACCTAACTTTAAAATAATATTTAATAATTGTTTTAGTTCTCACATCAGCCCTGTGACTGATTCAGAGTTTATTATTTCCCACCTAAACTCTGAGTGCCCGAATTTTCCACACGGACAGCTAGTAGTTTTGGTTTCGTATATATTTCTTTTCATAGGATCCTGGATTGAGGCTGGAGCTATATTATGGAATGGTTTGTATCTATATATTTCCTTCAGCTGTGTTAGTTGAAGTTTTCCGCTGCACATTATATTTATGTATTCAAAATTCCTTTGTTTTGTAATTTATTATTCTTTGATATTTTTCCGCTGTGTATTAATTTGTGTACTTTGATATTCTTGTAATATAATGCAAATTGTTGTAATTGCAATGAAATATTCTCTTGTTCTGGGTTCTGATGCATCGTGTTCTCAAAGCATTCCATCTTCTTGTTCGGTTTACATTGGCCGGAAAGTGCAGGTCATTTCAGTTTCAGTTAAATAATTAATGTTTAATTAAAGGTTAGAGAATATTTTAACAATTTAATTTTTCAGATCTATGACACTTCTAAAAAACTATTTTGGTAAAGTAGATTTAGCCAGTACGATTTTGATAAATACGTCAAATAGGACAAAAAATCGCTTAATAAAAAAATAATGTGCTTTCAAGTAATTTACAAACATGTCATACATAACCTATGTAGGAAAGGGCAAGACATCCACTATCGTTGTTTATGAAGTTGACATGCCTTTTATGCATTTACATGGTATAGGATGCATCAGCATGCTTGCCGCCACTTTCTCCTATTGACTAACTCCTATCGCCTTGATTATCTATTAACACTACCGCTTTTACGTTACTACACAAGACAATCACCGCTATACCGAGGCGGTACTGCACTACAAGAAAAACCGAGATTAGCGATAGATTTTTAGCAGCGGAAAATTCCGTCGCTAATTAGCGGTGGATTTTCGTGGGCTTTGTAAGAGAAAATATTTTGGATTTTATATGTCATCTTATTATAAATTATTACCGTCGAATACTAATTCTGTCGCTAAATCAATGGAAATTGCAGCTCTTTACCATCATATAATATTTGACGCTAAATTCCGTTGCTAATTGAGTCGGATCACCGTCGACATAATTTTGAAGCTATTTTCCTGCAGTTTTCCAAGAGATTTGAAACGAACTTTTATATTTTTTATTTATTAACTGTTTTAAATTTGTGTTATTACTTAGTAATTAATTAGTAAATTTAAATTAATATATTGTTGTTCGATGTTTATTAAATTTGTTTTGATAATCAATGATTATTTAATAGTCTTTAATACGATTAATTAAATTAATATCAAGAAATTATTAATACATATTTGCTTTTAAGAAATTGATTGGTACGTATTATTTGATAAATAATTAGTAATTAAGAAAAACAAAATGGTCAAAGTTTAATAATACGAAGTTAAATAAATATTAAAGAATTTCGAAATTCAAAAAATTCAAACATTACCATATAAGTTATTTTTTTTAGAAAATGTAAAATTTTATAATATTTAAAAACTTATAAATAATAATTTATTATTTTTAGTTATTATATAAAATAAATTACTATTGTAAATTATTAAATATTACTAAGTTATAATTAATATTTATTAATTATGTTTAATAGTAAATAAATATAATTAATATTTGGTAACTTATAAATTCAAAGTTTAATAGTAAATAGCAGAATTCCAACAGATTTGTGATAGATGAAAATATCAGTTTATTATAATAATTATTTAATAATTAATAATAAAATTTAATACTTTATGAAATGATACATAGTATTCAATATTTATATAATTGTGTTTAATAATTACAGTTGATAATTATAGTTGAAACTTGTATTTTATAATTATCATTGATAATTATAGTTGATACTTATGAAATGATAGCTAGGACAACAGGATTTGTCTGAACGTAATTATTGTTCGGTTCGTGTCCAGTTTGATTTTATTGTCTGGTCCAGTTCGACCGTTTTGCACCCATAATAATAAATAATAATCAACAAACAAAAATTAATAAGTAATAATTAATTGTCTAGCGATCAATTTTTGCTTATTAATTCGAATTTCTTACTTGTTAACATTTTAGAAAACTCATAGAATTTTAAAAAAAATTTGAAAAAGTTAAAAAAAAAATTGTTAGTTATTGCTTCTACTATTTATATGCATTTTAAGGTTACCTTTAGTAATAATTGTTTGTTGGTATATACAAGTATTCTTTTGGTTTAAATAGCAGAAATTTTGTCTTCAGCCCATCCTTTTCCCTCCGGATTGAAATTATTTTCTATCTTGGCGCCAATTGAAAATTTCCCTTCAAACCAATAATTTTGCCGCTTTGTTTTCTACAAATTCTGGCTCCACCTGATTCCACTTTATCCATCTACAATTGATTTTTTTTCCACTTTTATCGGTCCACTCATTCCAACCTGGCTCCTCGATTATAAGTAATAAAGCTTCAGACGGACACAAGTTTTCGAAGGTTCAGTAGAATTAAGAAAAACCAACAAAGTCGGTTTGATAAAGAAACTAATCAATATTAAATAACAGACATTAACAATTAATAATTAACGGTTATTTATAAGTAATAATTAATTTATATAAATAATAATAAAATTTTAATATTTAAATTTGGCTGTTTAGTAATAAATGATAAATTTTGTTAATATTTAACTTTTAATAGTTTATATTTGATATTTAACAATTCATTTTTAATATATAATTTCAGTAAATAACATTTAAAAATAAAAAATTACTATTAAGCCAATAATTTTAGTAAATAACATTTTTAATAAAAAATTCATGTAGTTTTTGCAATTTAAAGTTCATATCAGATCTATGGAAGTTTCTACGCCAAAAAATTGTGTGATCCAAACCATAATTCAATGTTAAGATCCCGCTGTTGGTTAATATCAGAATCAACGGTTCAAATAAGCAATCTACACACTCATCTCTGATTGGTAGGAGAAATGCCACCGTACCATTCCGAACTAGTTTCCCATCCCCAAATTAGACGTCGAACAAAAATCACTATCTAGATCTGGAGCAGTATCGCCCATGGCGATTCGTCTTTCCTCAGATAGGGTTTGCCGCCTCCACGTTTCTTCCATGGATCTGCTTTTTCGCCTTTCCAACATTGCTCCTTTTGCTGCTACTCTCGTAATTTGTTACCCACTTCTCCGTCCCAGTATGTTAATCCCCAATTTCCTCGTTATTTTTTCTATTTTGCTTTATTCATTTTCCATGGCCTTTGTAGCTTGTCCTTTTCCTTATCTTGCCCTGTAAAATCGAACTCAGATCCACCTTCAGTACCTCGTCGCCTAAGGGGTTCGTTAGTTTTTTTGGTTTGTTTGCTATGGTGAGTGTATCGAAATGGGAAATGTCTGTTTGTTTTGTGGTTGTATGGTTATGCTGTGATGAGAATTGGGACTCTATTTCTTTGCCTGTATAAGGGTTGTGCTTTGCTGTTTTTTTTCTTCCAGGATCTGTGTGTGGGGTTGGAGTTCATCACTGTCTCCTTGTTGTTGCGCTATTACTCCGGGTGGTCATGGCGATAGCCTTTGCTAAAATGGTCTTTGGTTTTACCATTGCTCGATGTATTTTTGTGATGAACTCCTTCTAGGTTGTAAGATTTAGTTAGGTCAAGCTGATCATGTCAGATTGGTTGGTCATAAGTCTCTTGTCAGATGGGATAGGATAATTCTCCAGCCTTTGTTGGTTGCTACATGATGTTTACAAGTTATTCTGCACCATGTCCTTTTCATATGAAAGTTTCTTAGTTAACTTTAAATACTGCTTTTTGATTCTGTAGCTTTAATTTACATTGTTGTAGGTGATATGTTACGTATTAGATAACTGAGCCATGTATATATTGAATAATTTAACTATCCAATTCATTTTTTAAACCAGTGGCACTCACCAGAAATGAACCTTATGCTTCTGCATGATTGATTTATCTCTATTTGTAATATACTTTTTGGGTGGTTAATGATGACACAAATATTCTGGATATTTCATCTGTTTACACAAATATCTTTGAAATTAAGGAGGATTCTTTTGGACTTTCTTGAATATAATTCATCAGTAATTTCTGAGGTGTCCATGTACATTTGATGAGGTGTGCCTCATGCATCAAGTTACAACATGAAACACTATTATTTTATGAAATGGGTATATCATCAACTGGAATGCCTTTGAATATTTATTTTGCGGTGCAGAAAGGTTTAAACCTAATATCTTGAATCGTGCTTCTTAACTACACTTAACTAGTATTCTGAGCACATAATTAGCAATCTGAAGTTAAATTTCTCCGTGTTATTTTTTCTTTCTGTGGGAGCTAGTTTTGGCTTGGCATCCTTGTCATGAAGAATACTTTGTAAGCGGCAGCTATGATGGGTCAATCATTCACTTGCTTATTAGGTATGTTTTTTTGAATCATATTTCTTGTTTCATAATTTTACTCATTGTCAAATATGATAATTTCCTTCACTTAACTCATTGTCAATCATAATATTTTTGGATGTGTACTGTATGTGTATACATAAAACATTTAGGTATTTTGGTACGTGTTGTAGACCATCTGCATCTTTGTTGGCGCATTTTCTGGTTATGCTGTTGAGATTTGAGATAGTGATGAATCCTAATACATCAATACAAGGAATTCCTTCTTGAGTTATCTAGGTTAAAGGGAATGGCATCTGTAGAAAAACTATATGAAAATTTTAGGTGGAATTTGATCAAATCAATATTTGGTACATCCAAAAATTCATAAATGATAAACTGTCCATGATTACACGTTTCAGTTTTATTCTTTTCTAAATATAACTTGTATATCTCATTGCTGTCAGAATTTTTATGCAGGCATGATAGCCCACAAGTTGAAATTACTTATGCCCATGAAGGTAGTGTGTGTGACCTAGCTTGGCATCCGACTGGTTATTTGCTCTGCAGGTAGATGGTATTCTAAATTCATTTGTTGCATTTAATTATATGAAGACTGAATGCTTTATGCAATTTTTGCTTCTGCTCTTTATCTTTGTATAGCGACACTGTATAGTGCTTTGTTGCGTTGAAGATTAAGTACTTATTTCAAGAATGTACAAGAATACGAGATGATGTGAAAACAGTGTACACAACGGTGCACATTGATCTTCCAGTAGATGCAGATCGTGTACCACTTGATTCCATTACATTACCAAGCACATTTAATTTGGATGCAATGGAACTGGATGACGACTATTTGAGGTAAACTCTTGATGCTTTCATAGTGTTGAAGTATTAGTAAACTATTAGAATCAAAAAAAATTAATTGTGATTCTTTGTTACAGAGGACCTGATAGGAACCGTAGAGAACTTGATGATATTACTATACAAGGTTGTCAACTGTTCTATTTAAGAATTTAATTCATTTTGATTTTTTTGCTTTGTTGGTACCTTCTTGTAGCCATTATAAACAATTCCATGATTGTAGATCAAATGTTAAATGAAGGAGAACAATATATATCAATCACAATTCTTTTTTGAATGTGAATATGGATGTTCTTTTTTAAATGTTAATATGGATGTTGTTCTTTTTTGAATGTGATTATAGATGTATTTTCTTGCAATTTTATCTTTGCTTTTTTTAATATGCTATTTCCGTGTTCATAGTTGAATGATGTTAGCTCAATATATGTATGTGTGTGTGTATATATATATATATATATATATATATATATATATTTATATTTATATTTATATAGGCCGATCAGAAGGGGAATAGCGGCGGATTACCAATAAAAAAAGTGAGGTTAAGTTTACTTCAATTTATATTCCGTCGCTAATCCCTTGGCAATTAGTAAGGGTTTACCAACGCCTTTTATAAATAATAATTTATTATAAATTACTTATCCGTCGGTAAATAGTCGGTAAATAAATTAAAATTATATTTTTATTATAAAAATAGTAAAATGACGGAAAACTCATGCTATATTCCGTCGTAAAATCTGACACAAATACCGTTATGGTTTTTACCGACAAAATCATTTTGTTGGAAATCCGTCGCTAATGCCTGTTTAGCGACGGATTAGAAGCGGATTTTGCCGTAAAATCAGCAATTATACGGAAAAATGCAGAAAACTTTGCAGCATGATTTTTTTTTTTTTTTTTTTTTTTTTTTTGTTTTCAAATCAATTTTTTGTACTTTAAATGTATGGTTACGATGATGATTACGTGTTGAATTTAATTTTGCAATTTGGTATATGTTTACGTTGTTTTTAGTTGATTTTTGGATGATCTTCGAAAAACATGGACCTAATTTATAAAGTTTTTAGACAGAGAGTTTTTTTGTATTTTGAAACTCAACAGGGACATGAGCTAAACCGTCCCTAATCATATTTGGTAGGCTCGATCAGCCATATACATTAACAGTTATCTTGATAAAAAAATATGACCAAGAGACAAATAATCAGAATTACACGTTGAGATTGCTTGCGTTATATTGATTATGATCATTATGATTATTAAGCATTGTAATTATAAAAGAAAAATTAGTTTAAATTACATATCATTGAAGGATACCAATAAGGAGGGAAACTCATTTCGCTTAGTGGCGTTATCGTACTAAACATCCATTTATTGGAATGACAATTAGTTAATATTCACACAAATTTATTGGTTGACTTAAAGTTTTTGTTTTTTCCCCTTTAATTTCTAATATTCATTGAGTAATTCGGGAATTAGGTTTCAGGTTTAGTTTGGTTTTTCAGAGACGTGCAGGAGCCAGAGCTAGGTATATACGAGTTATCTATTTATCGTCCGCTGTGTGGTGTTTGAATTGTTTTCTTTTCTTCCTTCTCTCTCTCTCTCTCTCGCTTTCTTTCTTTCTTTCTTTTTTTTTTTTTTTTTTTTTTTTTTTTTTTTTTTTTTTTTTTTTTTTTTTTGAGGAAGACGGTTGTGTAACCTAGTACTACAAAGCCGGCTAATAATTATGTGGTGTTTGAATTATTGAAACAAGTGGTACTATTCTGATCAACCACGCAACATCTACGTATGTCGCTCGTGGAGTATTTACAAGTGATAATATTCTAATCAACCATGCAACATCTACGTATGTCACTCGTGGAGTATTTTGTATTATGATTTATCAAAATTGGAATAGTTTTTGGATTATTTAGTGAATATAACTTTTGAAACGAGAATGGAAGAGTTGTTTTGAATTGATGTTAATTTTATATTTGTGTCCTTTGGTATCGATACCTCTATCATACCCGTATTCTGCCAATAGAGTTTAATACTGTAAAATTAGTACAATATCTATAGTGCTTAGTTTCGAACATCAAAATAGGGATTGATACACTTACTTTTATTTTTTCTGACAAAATCTTCAAATTTGATCTTTAAGATTGACCATTGTTGTGAAAATCTTTTTAGACTCCCATTGAGACTCATCTAGACGCTACACAAGCCTTACCGTCTATCTGTTTATCAAATCTGTCTAGATGAAACTTATCGCATTACTAAAGCATATAAACGGGAGGTTAGGAACCTCTTATACATTAATTAAGGCCTTGGTCCGTTTACAAGCATCAAACTGTTTGATCTAAGCTTTTATTTTTGTTCACGGTTGTGTTTGAAAATATAGAAACCTATAAAATATTATTTTAGACCAGTAAATGCTAAACAAATACTAATATTTTAGTCATGTTGTTTTCATATACAAATAGAAGTCAATTTTGCAGAAAACTAAAATGAGAAAGTATTTTTATACATAACGCAAACTTGGTGCTCGATCCACTTTCATTAACTCGCAACACAATTGCATGTACCCATTTCCAAAATTAGATGGCAATTTTTATTTATTTAGATTTGATCCAATTATGGTGCGAGTCCAGCACATCATAATTTTCCTGTCATTTGTGGGTCCAACATCAAACAACAATGTTAAGTTCAATGTTTATTAAGTAATAACTCCATTTATGCCGGTTACTACAATTTCATTAAACTTTATTGTTTCTCTTAAAAATCGCACTAAATTTCAATCCCTCTTCTATTTCTTCGCTTTCCTTCTTCATTTCACTGCCACGTATTTATACTAGCTCACTCTCATTAAACTGCTGCGGAGTCGATCCTCAAACAATGGCTGCGGTTGGTTCCGATCAAAACTTTTACTTTCGAATTATACTCAATTTTGATTTATATTATTGTTGATGCCTTAATTTTTCCAATGCAGGACGAAGAGAAGAAACCCGAGCCGAAGAAAAACAACATCAAAAATGGAATCAATGGAGGAGGCGGAGAACCGAAGAAAAATGAAGGGAGAAAGGAACAGAAAAAGGAATTGGAGAGAATGGATGCGAAAAAACAAAGTTACGAAGAACCGCTAACCACGATTATGAACAAGCAAAACAGTGACGGGCCGATAACCGTGATTCTGAAGACCAACGTGCATTGCGAAGGATGTGCTTTCAGGATTAAAAAAGCCATCGATAAAATCAAAGGTAATTTGTAGTGATAACCTACTCTTTCCCATCGTATTCAAAGGATATGAGATTTATGGTAGTTTGCAGGAGTGGAAACGGTAAACACGGACATTGATAACGATAAGCTGACGGTGGTAGGGAAGGTGGATCCGGGTATGATCCGGGAACGTGTAGAATCCAAAACCCGAAAGAAAGTGGAGCTGATTTCACCACTTAACTATGTTCCTAGAAAGGATGTTGTGCTTAAGAAACCAGAAGCGAAGAATCCTGAAAAGCCTAAGGAGGTAATATTTATGAGTTTTTTTTAAAGTTTGTTTAAAATAAAATAAAGTAACTGCATCCTTATTTAATTTGGTTCTGTATTGATTCAGCCAGTAATATCAACTGTGGTGTTTAAAGTTTGGCTGCATTGTGAAGGATGTACTAGAAAAATTAAGAGAACTATTTGGAAAATCAGAGGTAAGTAAATTAAGCAAGTTACCTTTGTTTCTAAGCTTATTATCAATGCTTCTGTAATTGGAAACAACTACAGCTTGGTGGTAGATGGGTTTTCACACGTAGCAATTTACTTTGCTATATAAATCTTTCATCCGTATATTATTCATGAAACTCAACCTTAATAATGCAAACATGTGCATATGGGTAGGGATATCAATTTTTTTCATTTAACAAGATAAGCATCATAACTTTTGTATCAGGAGTTTATCAGTTGAATGCACATGTAAATTTTAGGTATATTGATATTTTAAATGCTATAATGCACTATCAGACCTTTTGTTGGAGAGTCATAATATACATGGATGAATCTATAATCAGAGCATATGATCATCCTATACGCATATGGGTCAAATATATATATATATATATATATATATATATATATATATATATATATATATATATATATACACAAGATTACTGCAGTTAAATTTCCTAATAATGCAATGTTGGTATGTGATACAAAAATGGAACTACATAAGTGAAAATTACGTTTTTTCGCTCTTTGAATTTGTTAGAATATGAAAAACATCCAATCTTTTGAAGTTGTATAAAAAAACCATTGAAATATATGTGAATTTGAAGTAGACACTCGAAGCATTAATTATTTAAAATGCACCACTAAAGTATGTTTAGATACGTAACAAAACTAACATTTAATATGAAAATTAATGTTATTAACGGCAGTGTGTTCAAAATAATGTGTTTATTTGACATGTAGTTGGTTTTACTGCATGTTTAATTACAGTGCAACAATATGTAAGCACACTGATTTATTTCATTGTTATATTACAA
The DNA here is from genome assembly GCA_030737875.1 of Allium sativum. NCBI lineage: Eukaryota > Viridiplantae > Streptophyta > Magnoliopsida > Asparagales > Amaryllidaceae > Allium > Allium sativum. Next base: position 775,877,080 of record CM060912.1, read on the forward strand.
TGTGCATAACAATTCTAAATTTATATATTTTTCAAAAATAACTTAAGTTATAACTATATAAGAAAATGTTATATTTCATGAAATTAAATGATGCAAACATATTACAAATTCAAAATATTTTTACTTTTTGTTGTTTGGATTATTTGTTGCATTGAATGATGCATTTAATCAGTGCAAACTACTTAATTATTCATCATTATGCATTTGATTTCCAGACTTTTTTTTCATTTAGATTATTAATTTTGGGTTATAATTGATTTATACATGACATTTTTTTATTTTAAATTAAGCGTTTGGTTTATAATACATGAAAAGTAAGAAGGTTTTTTCATCCTATTACGATAATTAAGTAAGAAGGGTGGTCATTAAAATTCTTATTACACAATGTTATAAGTAGTCTGGAACATACGATTAATGTCTGTTAAATACCATATTATTGGTGAACTTGCAATAGAATGAATATAACTTAGCCATAATGGCTGATGAAGAAAGAAATGAACATTCTGGAAATAAAAATAAAAAATTAGTTATTCCTGGCTACCATTGATAAAGCACTGTTCTGAATTATCACAGTTACCTATGGGAGTTGTATCATTTAATATGCAGGTAAACTGCTTTTTAATTCAGTTATTCTTCTTAATTTGCAGTACAAATCCAGGAGTAACTTCCAGGGTATGTATCATGAGAGAAATGCTAGGGACAGTCGCTTTAAGGCAACTGTCCATGATACTCGCCCATTGATTGGTCAAAGATTCTATGTAATTATTTTTATGCAGTTTTCAATGTTATATATTGGCCCCACTATCACAATAACAGCCAATCAATGGGCGAGTATCATGGACAGTTGCCTTAAAGCAACTGTCCCTAGCATTTCTCATGTATCATTTAATATGTAGATTAATGTCATGTAACTTATGCGAGCAGTATCATTTAACTTACACGGTAGTCAAGGCAGCTTATATGATGTTTTACTTTATTTAGAGTACAAATTTAAGAGTACAACCATATGCATTTTATGTTCACTTTTCACCTGAACTGTGCCAATTGTTATACTACCAACTCTCTGTTATCTTCAGCATGCCGCATCTTTATTTGACCATTACTGTTACTTCAGTACAAAATTTCAAACTTACAAACCAGCAAAGCCGTATTCACAGAAAAAGCCATAACATACTGCAACATTCATTTGTCAGGCGTGTACAGTGTAGATGTGGATTCCAGCAAGGACTTGGTGACGGTCATTGGCATAATGGATGTGGATATGCTTCACACGCATCTGAAAGAAAAGCTTAAGAGAAATGTCGAAATCGTCCCTAGGGGCAAAGAAGGGGAGAACAAGGCAAAATGGGCAGGGGTAGAAAAAATGGGCAGTGTGGGAGGGGGTGAAAAGAAAGGAAATACGGTAGTGACTGAGAAGAATAAAGGAGGGGAAAAGAAAGGGAAAAAAGATGGAGAGGAGAAAACCAAAGGAGATGTCATAGACGACGAGGCACTGTGGCCTATGTTTAATTCGGACGTGAACAAGATGGAGTATCATGGTCCGCCGAAGTACACGGTCGAGACCGTGCCGGCCCCTCAGTTGTTTAGCGATGACAATCCCAATGCATGTTCTGTTATGTGATCATATCACACTCTCTTTTGGGTGCATCAACTTTTCGAGTTTGATTATTTTGGAGTTGTACATGTTTCAACATGGAACCCTGATTAATCTTTAATTAACAGTTTAGTTTATCCACAATGGAAGTATGCAAAATGTTTAGACTTCTTGTTGCATGCACTTTCTTAATATATTGATAGGCTTGAAGTAGTTTTCCCTTATCATCCACAATGGAAGTATAAATCATGTTTATCTGTTAGTAAAAGACACCAAAGTACTCTTATATTGAGTTTTTTTTTTCTTCTTTCTCTTTTTACTAATTTCATTATGTAATTAACATATAAGCTCAAATGCTAAGGATTGTGTATTCACTATTCATGCTTCACTTGCATTTTATTCACTATTGACTGGCATTGCACAAAACCAATTTGTGCAATATTAAATTGAGTACAAATTGCCTTGTATTTAATTTCTGCATTATCACCGTACTTATATTGTAGCAAACATGGGAAAAGGAGTCATTCTTCCTAATAATAATCTGTGCGCAATTTATCAATTTTCCTTTCACAAATTTGGAGTGTAGTCACAAGTCTAAGTTGATTCTTTAGAGGGAGGAAATTTTTTTTAATACTGGCAAAGAGATGAATATGCATTTATATTTCAGAATACTACCGGAAGCTATGAAGAGGTAATATGATTTTGACCAGTGGCAAATTTTTTTTTTTTTTTTTTTTTATTTAGAATAAAGGTTACTTATATGTTGGGTAAACTTTAAATAAAATATTGGAAATGATAAAAATGATGAGTCATGTGTCTTTAGTGTCAATTGTCATGTTAGTTCGTAAAATGTTATGTCTATTAGGTGTGTCTATTTAATAAGTATTGGTAAAGAGTCAAGTCAATTAATGATGTGTCAGTTCGTTAAGTGTTATGTCATATGATAAAGGAGTGTCTTTTGAGAAGCCATGTAAACCACTATATATAGTGGTGATCATTTAGTTGTATGTGAAGAGAGAAAAAAAAGAGGCAAGAGAGAAAGTGAAAGCAAGTAAGAAAGAAATTCAGCAAAGAAAATTTTTAATATTGTTTTCTCCTCTTCTTCATTCTACAAATTGGTATCAGAGCTAATTTGATTCTACAACTTGGTATCAGAGCGTCAGGTTGAAATTATGACTTTTCTATTCTTCTCACCTTTTGTTCTCACAAAAGAAAACTTCGAAAAGTAGAGTAATAGAAAAAAAAAAGTTAATCTTCAAAGGACTATGGGAGATTGTTGAGAATGGATACGAATGACCAAAAGATGTCAAAAACATGACAGAGAAAGAGAGCAAAGCATTTGTAAGCTTGAGACGGAGAGATCATCAAGCTCGTGTTTTGATGAGTGAGAACGTTGATGGAGAAGCATGAAGTCATATTCATGGAGAAAAATTCGCGAAAGATTCATGGGAATTTTTGGGAGAGGTGTATGGAAAGGATGAAACAAAAATAAAAGAAGAAGAAGATGAAGAGGAGGTCGAAGAAACTGAAGTAGAAGAAAGGGAAGAGAAGGCGAGAAAAGAAGGGGAGCAATGAGAGAGAAAGCTGTTAAAGAAAAAGCAGAAGAAAAGCCAAAAGCAAGTGAGAATGCTGCCTCAGAAGCAAGAGAGAGAGAGTTACAGTCGAGGCTGAGGAGAAGAAAGTAAATGGGTCGGTTGAGATTCCATACGTGGCTGATGAGAATGCAGATGAGGATCCAAAGATTAGAGTTTTAGTTAAAGATGATGACGGTTCTTTAGGTAAGAGAGTCAAAGATGCAATACTAGTGAAAGGCAAACATGTAATTTTTGAGAAAGTGAAGATTTATGTACAGGCCATGGCAAAAAGAGGGCCCTGTAAAGGTGAACTGGAAGTTAAAAAGCCAGGTTCAAAGGAGAAAGTTCTGTCAGCTCCAGTCGTGCCTCCCACTAACGTTGAAAAGAAGCAGGCAGAGAAAGAAAAGAAGAAAGATAAAGTTGGATTTAAAAGTATAAGTGTTACTGAGAAGTTCAGTTGTAGAGCAAAGGATTTGTATGAGACTTTGATGGATAAAAACAGATGGAAAGGGTTCACACAAAGCAACGCACGCATTAGTAAAGAAGTCAATGAAGAGTACATGGAGTATGTTGAAAAAGATGCTGCTAAGGAGGAGAAGCCTCCATATGCTGACTTGGTCGGTGACGTATACAAACCCCCTTGGAGGAATAAAGCATTTAAAGTTTACGGGGGAGTTTTGTTGGGTAAACTTTAAATAAAATATTGGGAATGATAAAAATGATGAGTCATGTGTCTTTAGAGTCAATTGTCATGTTAGTTCGTAAAGTGTTGTGTCTATTAGGTGTGTCTATTTAATAAGTATTGGTAAAGAGTCAAGTCAATTAATGATGTGTTGGTTCGTTAAGTGTTATGTCATTTGATGAAGGGGTGTCTTTTTAGAAGTCATGTAAACCACTATATATAGTGGTGGTCATTTAGTTGTATGTGAAGAGAGAAAAAAAAGAGGGAAGAGAGAAAGTGAAAGCAAGTAAGAAAGAAATTCAGCAAAGAAATTTTTTAATATTGTTTTCTCCTCTTCTTCATTCTACAAATTGGTATCAGAGCTAATTTGATTCTACATTATATACGATGGAGCTGGAAACAAAATACAACTACAACCAAAACGAATGCTATACACAATAACACCAACTCCAGCTCTATCGACAAACACAGCAAGTCTAAATTAAAATTCACATGAATCCACTTGCAAGTCTAAGTAGAAAAACAGCAAACAACAAGCGCAAAGCCACAAACAAAAAACTCCAAGACTTGTAGCGGCACACCAAAACCTAGCATGCACCAACTTATGAATACTCTTCAACTATTAGCAAAAAGACTTCAAACCAAAAGTCCAATGCGGCACCAGCACTCAAAAAAAGAAGAAGCTTACTTTTTTGAAATTCTTCCCTTTAAGATCCATCCACTAGAATCACCATCCTTTTTAGACTTCTTCGATTTGGATCTAGGTTGGATTTCGGATATTAACTTCACACACTCCGGATTGGTTTCCACTAGAGGTTCTCCACTCATTATTGAACTTATCCTTCTCAATTTGCCTTTCTTCAGTTTTGATCCCTTAATACTGAAACTACACACAGAACTATCAGAATCATCTATAGAGAGATCATCACTTCTTATATCTTCATTAACCTGAAATGAATTATACGTTTCTCTATCAATCATCTCAACAACTTCAGTATTATTATCTGGCTTTCCATTAGTAAATCCTTCCCTCAACTGCGTTTTATCTTTCCTCAACTTATCAGTAGGAACTAAAGACTTTGATATCTCTTTAGAATTTCCTTGGCAATCACCAGAGATCGGATCAGAATGTTTATTCTGATTCTCAACACTATGATAACTTACAGCTTCTTCCATATTCTCTTGCATGCAAATATTGTAGCTAGCAAGCACTTTAAAAGGGTTATCTATGTTTATATTTTCACCGTGAAATAAGGAAATAGCAACATTATGTATGCTTTTACCTTCACTGTTCTTATCTATTTTAATTGCATCACCCCTCCTATCAATAACATTTCCATTAACAATCTCCTGATTGTTAATAACATTGACATCTATATCCATTCCACTTGCTATATTAGATTTAAAAACAATTTTAGGAATCCAAACACTATTTGCCTTACAAGAAGCATTAGAATGACCAAACGCCTTACAATTAGTGCATGCTGAGGGAACCCACTCATATTGGACCTCTTGCCAAATAACTTCTCCATTATAGCATTTAATTGGAAGCATATCAGGAAACTTGAAATCTAGATTGACCTCAATCAATACTCTAGCAAAAGAGATACGACATAAATTTTCCGTCACTTTATCCAACCTAATAGGGTGACCCAGAGTTGATGCAATCCTACTAATAGCTTCAGAAGTCCAAAAATCTAAATCAAGGTTTGGTAATTTAATCCCAATGGGTATGGTATTGAGGAATTAACAGGTTAATTTCATGCCTGGAGACCATTTTTTCATAAAAACTAATTTCCTTTTATAGTAATATGGTCCGACAGCTAAAATTTTATCACAGTCCTTAATTAACTCGCACTTTAGAATAAAAAAACCATTTTCTCTAGTAAAAAGCTGATAACCACCCTTTACAATCCAATTTCTATCAATATGATCCTTTAAATAGTTGTAATATGGTTTCTTACCAAAAACATAGAAGACAATAGAATCGCTCCATTTATCTCTAGCTGTTTTAACAAGCTCTTCACTAATTTCCACCGTTTTAAGATTTTCTTGAGTTAGCGGTTCATAATAATTCAACTGAATAGCAGTCTGATGAGAACTATTCTCTTTGATAGCATCGGTCCAAGATTTAGAATGCAAAGCATTAAACTTTATGATACCTGCAGCAGTCTCCGATTATAGATCTGGAAAATCGGCCTTCAATTTCAAGTCTGGGTTTCTAAGATTTCCCTGAATAGATTTAAAGCCAGATCGGCCTGCATGTTGGTGAGAATACTCAAGATCTGGAGGAAAGGCCAATCTAAAATCAGAATCAAAGATTAAGTTTTGTTCGTATTTGATTTGGAGTTGAAATGTGGATCGGTCGCCATTTTTCTTTTATTCAGAAGCCACGTTTCCAAGATAAGGATGATTTTGATTCGTTGAATTCACGTTATCTTTTTAAGTTTCAGCACTAGTGACATTTACTATGGTGGCTTCAATGAATATTTCGAGCTCAAACAATGGAAATCTTAAATGAGGTTTACTTACAATACGATAACCCGCAAATTTTGAAAATTAGAATTCAGTGAAATTTCAGCTGACTCAACTACCTAACAAAATGTTGGTATCCGTATTTATACATACATACATACATATATATAGTGTAATGTATACACAAGCATAAATGCTCGCGCTTCGCGCGCGCATTAGGAAACCTTGATTGAGGGACAACTTAAAATACCATAACCCACAAAATTTGAAAATTAGAATCCAGTGAAATTTCAACTGAGGCAACAACTTAACAAAAATTTGATATTCGTGTATATATATATATATATATATATATATATATATATACACATATACATACATATACGCTTGTTCTTCATCCTATTGACTTCAGATTGTTAGTGATAAAGCTGAAGGAGTATATTTCAAAGGTTTGGAGACCTAGAGGTAAATTTATAGTGCATATATCTTTTGGATTTCACTATACAGTTAAATTTGAGGATGCTCTAGATTGTGCTTTAGTTTTAAAGACATCGACCTATTTATATTTTGGAAAATTACTAATGGTATATAAGTGGTTTCTGGGTTATGAATTTGAAAAGTTTAAGGCTCAAAGAGTTCATATCTGGATTAAGCTTTTTGAATTAAATATGGAAATGCAGTCGAATGAAGAATTTTCAATGATAACTAGTTTTAATAGGGAACCAATTAGAATTGATTAGAAAACTTCTAATAGGATTACAGTCACCAGATTTGCTAGAGTACTTATGGCTATTGATATTGTGTAACGACCCGGATTTTAGCCATTTAATTCTAAATATTTAAATTGTTTTAAATATTATATATTTGAAATATAAATTGATTTTTATGAGGAATTTATTAATTAAAATGAAGTTTGAACATATAATTTATAATTTAATTTAAAACGAGCTCGTAACGTTGCGGTAGTTCGTAATTTAACGTTTTGAACTTCAATTGGATATACAAGATCTGATATAAGTCGGATTTCTTTGAAATAAGAAACGTTTAAATCTATTTAACTATAATTTCAAACGAAAGAGAAAAATCGAGATTTCATCTTATAGATTGTGAGTTATGTCCAAATAAAAACTTCAAATTGTCGCTATGGAATTGTTTATAAATTATAACAATTTATTATATATATAAATCAATTTTAAATAATCCGAGTGTCGTCTTAATTGGAAATATCGAGTTATAAATTCAGATATGTTTATTTTGGAACTATATGATGTTCTATTCGAGTATACGATAATAATAATTTATTATTATTAAATTGAATTGTTTTGAATTTATTAATATTTTATCGATTTGTTTAAGCTTTATAAATAGCCTTTTTGCAAACGACCACTATTTCCAACGAAACCAATCACATCATTTCCGGAATATTAAGTAATTGTAAGATTCTGAATTTCATCTCGATCGAGCATTGTATATGCTCGTATGAGCTGTGTAAACGTCGAACGTTAGCTACATATTAAATAATAAAATTAGCATCGCTTTCAGAATGACGGTGTCAATATTTTCTAACATCTTTACTAATACTAGATAAAGGCCCGTGCCTCGCACATGGGCAGATGCTGTAACAAATCCTTGTATTAAAATTTATTGATTGACATAGTAGTATGTTACATGGCAGTTTCCAGTATTAATAGAACGACTAAATGACCGTGATATGCTTAAGGAATTCCTAATTTGATTTTATGTTACCTCACAGATTATATTTCAGCCGATTAGCACGACATGTGCTTTCCATTGTAAATATTAAGTTATCTGTGTTCATAGATAATACCAAGGGAACAATGGTGCAAGCACGACTGTAATTCTTGTTTTAAAGTATTTACGGACTCACACTAAAGATCTGTACAAATAAAATTAAAGTCTTGGTCAATTTTTACCAATCTTTGGACATTATAAGATTTTCTCATATCTCGTAAAATCCGTATAAATCTTGATCGATCTTTATAGGGAAATCTTGGAGAAGAACAAAATTGTTATCAAACCTTGCCAAATCTGAACACAACTTGTATCGGAAACCTTTTGAAATGCGTAGGTAGAATCTTATCAGCTCTGGCGAAGTCTCTTAATATATATAAATACGAAATCTTCAGCAAAGGTAAACACTTTAGAAACAAATCCTTTTGCCTACAATAAAAATCTCTAACTGTACACCAAAATATATATTCAGTCCATGCATATCTTGAATATGTTAGAAGAAAATCTAATCTAAACATCAAAACACAATCTTAGGACATGCATACTGAAGAAATCTCGACCTATCTATATGTAGACTATGTAGCATATATTTAATAATATAAGATAAAAAGATTTTCACATAGTGCTCCATTCGTTGACATTCAAAGAATGCAGCTATCCCTTTTCACATTTGAAACATAGTTTACCTTAGTTCCTTTGTTTCATTTGAACCCACCAGCTGCTATACGTACGGACCGAAGAATGTTCGGACTAATAGTGCGATAGGAGGAATATGTTGAATACAGGGAGGGTATTCTTGTAATTTATTACATCTGTTGTCAGTTCTTCCGAAATTATTGCTTCTTACCATATAAACTGACTTAACCTTCTTTGGTTCAAATAGCTTTATCGACCATTTATAGCTAAAACCACCTTAACCTTCTCATATAAGCCAACCTATTCCTTCTTCGATATAAAATCGTGTTCCCCTTTCTTTTGCCAGCAAGCCTCCTTTCAAATACTATAAATAAAATCGCACGCCTCTAAATTCATGAAAAAAGTCAAAATAAAAACTATCTTCCCTTTTCTTAAAAAAAACGCAGCGATATCTTCCATGTTCAATTGATCGATACTCTTTGATCCCATGTAATTTTTGCAGAGCTCGAACTTATCCTATTTCCGCTGCTATGCTATTACCGTAGGCTTAGGGTTGAATCCTTAATGGAAAATAGTTTTCGATTCATGTTTTTGGGTTTAGATTCTGGTTAGTGAGGGTGTATCATGCCTTTTTGTCATATTCGAGTGGTTTTAGTGCAAAAAGAAGTCACCTGTTCCTGTGGCGCGTGAGTTCGCTGGAAAATCGTGAGGGCAAGGAGGAGTTGCGAGCTGCATATTGTAACAGCCCGCATTTTACGTATCAGAAGATCGTAAAATATTTTTATTTTATTTCCTGAGGGTTGGATCATTCTCATCTTATGGTATGTTGCTTATGGGGATGTGAGATATGTCCATAATTTTTACCAATTTTGTTTGTGACCATTTTGCCCCTATCAGTCTTGCATAGGGATTAACTTTTGACTCATGTCGAATCAGAGGGTGAGACCTGTGCCATTGGAAAGGAATTGATGTTTGTCTTTCCGTAGAGTGGTTACACTAAGGATTTGGTTCAGCAGTTTGGGAGGAATCGCTGTTTTAAGGTTTTTCAGTTGGCTTTTCAGGTTTTGGAGCCTTAGTGGGTTGATTTGGGAAGGCCCATTAGTGGGTTGGTGGAATCATATAAATAGGGGGTGAGAGTGGAGGGAAAAAGTTTACTTTCCTATTCTCTCATTTGGAGGCCTTGATCACCTTCTTCCTCTAACAATTTTCCACCATTAAAAATCCAAATCTAAGGAGGGAAATCATAGATCTACACCATTGAGGGCTAGATCTACATCCTTTCAACGGTGAATTCATCGGATCGAGGAGTTTGATTTGAATTGCTCGCTGTTCGGATTCATAGTTCTATCATTTTAGCTTGTTTTGGCAAATCAGTGAGTGATTTGCATCTCTCACATGGATTCAATAAAGCACATGAGTGTTTATTCATGTTTTTTCATCAAGCGCAAGTGTTTTTCCATAGATCAAAGCATTGTTAAGTTTATTTTCATATGAATCACCCCATGATCTAAGTTTGCATGTTTAAACCGGTAATTCCCATGCCATTTTACATGTTTATGCAAGTTAGATTCGCAATTTAGGTCATATGTTCATTTATAATGATTTTTGGTGAATTTGCATAATTTGTTGATAATTGTCATTTTGATGTTGTTATGGATTTGTTGAGGTTGTTATGATGGATTAAGATGACTTAGATCAGTTGTTTGAATCGTTGTTGTCGTTTTGCGAAGATTTTGTCAAGTTTGGAGTTAATTTGGTCAGATTTAGCTTTGGGTCGTTTTTCCAAGCTTTGGGTCGTTTTTTGAAGCTAATTTGGTCAGATTTAGCCTTGGGTCGTTTTTCTTAGCTTTGGATTATTTTTCCAAGCTTTGGGTCGTTTTTGGAGCTAATTTAGTCAGATTTAGCTTTGGGTCGTTTTTCTTAGCTTTGGGTCGTTTTTGGAGCTGATTTGGTTAGATTTATCTTCAGGTCATTTTTCTTAGCTTTAGGTCGTTTTCCAAGCTTTTGGTCGTTTTTGGAGCTAATTTGGTCAGATTTAGCTTTGGGTCATTTTTCTTAGCTTTGGGTCATTTTTTTCCAAGCGCTGGGTCATTTTTAGGGCTAATTTGGTCAAATTTAGCTTTAAGTCGTTTTTCTTAGCTTTGGGTTGTTTTTCTTGGCTTTGGGTCATTTTAGGACCTAAGGGGCAAGACCTGAGGAGTAAGATATAAGGGGTTAAAGAGCTAAAGAATGTCGACTGAATGAAGCCTGTTTTTGAGTTGACTATAATGATAACTTCGAGGGGCATTCAAGTGGGAATATTCGAAGTGTTGAATGGGTTCGTTGATGGGTGTATACCAACGAGAAAGGAGGCAACTCAAAGGTGCCTTGAGTTAGGGAATAATGGTTGCTCAAAAGTGTTCTGAGCTTATGGATAGTCATAAGTGACAACGACCGGAGATGTGAAGGTCGAGGGATTATCGTTATCGTAGGATCTAGCCCGCTCAAAGTAAGGGTTATGCGATTTCGTCGTATGGTCGAGTACCTTGGGTTTTGTTGTATGGCCTAAACACATTTCGTCGTATGGTGTGTGGGGTTTGGCTAGAACCCGGATTTCGTTGTATAGCCCTTGACAATTGATGGCAAATTGTTAGCCAGTTATGCGATTAACGGTGGTTTCAAAGAAAGGTTGGTGGTGATAGCCAGAATCAGTCATGCATGTTTGGCTGCTTGTTGTGATTATGTTTGAATTAATATTTCTATGTGTGAATGGTCGTTCTTATTACCATGGCTTGATTGTTATTCTTTTGAATGTATGGATTGTAAAGGTTATCACTGTATGTCATGGGGAAGGCAAGTGTAAGTTCTTCTCTGGAGCTGGGTAGATTAGTTTGTTTATTTACCTATTCTCATATACTTTATTGATGAAGTTTGTTCGTTGTTTTATCGCTCACTAAGACTGTTGTCTGACTCAAGGTTTTATGTTTCCTCTTATTACCTTGGGCTGTTCATCTAATTGTTGGATGGGCAGACTAAGTATCAGGTAACATGTAGCTTAAGTGAGGACGGTGTTGCTGTTCAGAGGCGAGCAGGAGGCTTGCGTGCTATCTTTACTACTATCTAGTATCTGTTTCCGCTGTGTGCTATTTCTATGAGTATTGTAGTGAGGCAAATTGTACAAACATGACTGTTTCTATCCACGTGAATGGGAAATACTTTCTAATTGTCATGAAAGTTTAGTGTTTTTCTGCTTCACTATCACTACCTGTTGTATATGTTCTATTATATTTTATCCTTGCGGTGTGAGTTTATGACAGGTTCCGCTTGTGTTTACCTACTCTGATGATCGTCCATAGCTGCCTTGCACACTTTCAGCGCATTATTCCTCTTGTTTAGTGCAGGGGTTGTGGGCGGTCGTCACATTTGGTATCATAGCTCTGGTCAACGATTGTGGCCAAAATTCGAAGATGTAATTACGTATGAGAGACGTACTTGAAGATTTCATTTGGATGTTTACTATATATATTAGCATATATAGTAGTAGCTGTAGTTTTCCTTTAGCAGTTTATCTTGTAAGTGGACTAATCATTCCATTTTAGATTTAGAGTGAGTCACCAAACCTTTAGGAGTGGTCCTGAGATTGGAAGAGTAGGAGATGGAAGGAGCCTATTGGAAGCATTAGTTGTTGCACAGGAATATCTAGTTATGTTTGGGGCAGCCATAGTGGCAGTAGCCATGTTAAGGATGCCCTTTCCAGAAGCGCCAGTAGAGCGTAGTGTTCCTGCACAAGTACCCAAAAGGGATTGTTAAGCGACAGAGGGAATATTCTCTTACAGATGAAAAAACTTTTATTTGCCCCAGTGCTAATAAGAAGAAAAGTAAGAAGAAGAGATTTAAGAAGAATGTCACTTGCTTTAATTGTCAATTGGAGGGTCATTATGCCAACGATTGTGAGAAGCCGAAAACCGAAAGGAAGTGCTTTGAATGCGGCAAGCCTAAACATAGAAGAAAGACTGTCCGGACCTTCCAAAGAATAGGCAACTGGAGGAAGCATGTGTTGTGGAAGCTATTCCAATTTCCTATCGTATTCCTGAAGAGAACTAGGAGAAGTTGTTGTCTGGATGTGCTTCCAGCTAGTGAAGTTGTTTGAGTTCTTTTTGATATTAGAGAATCGTTATATTTTACCTATAATAAGATTGTATGTTGAATGGGTTCAGAACTTGAAGTTGTAATAGACCTTTAGTTGTAATTGATCTAGTATGGGTTCATCTGCTCTATGCAAGCTTTGTGGATCTAGTATTATTGATCATGAATGCTGATTTATGAGTGGTTGCTTAGTTGTAACTTTCGGTGGGTTTGAAATCATCTTGGGCATGGATTGGCCCAAGAGATGTGCGGCAAAAGTGAGTTGCAAAAAGCTAGAAATGACAGTTGGGGATGTGGAAGGGCGGAAGGTGTTGATTCGGGATAACCCGAAGACGGTATTCTTATAAGTTGTTATATTCGCTTGTGATTCCACAAGAAGACTTGTCATCTGTTCATTATCGCTAATGAGAATGAGGATGTCTTTAACGAGGTCAAAGTGTTGCCGCCACATCGTGAGATCGAGTTTAGAATCGATTTGGTCGAGGGTGCTAGACCAATCATTATGCCTCTTAGCCCGATGGCGCCTAAGGAACAATGAGAGATTGAGGTGCAAATTCGAAACCTTTTGGGAAAACGATTCGTTCGGAGGAGTGTATCCGAATGGAGTGCACCAGTCGTGTTTGCAACCAAGGCAGATGGATCGTTAAGGTTGTGTGTGGACTATCATGAGTGAACAAGGTGACTAAGAAGAACAAGTATCCATTGCCAAGGAAAGATGACTTGTTCGATCAGCTTCAGGAAACCAAAGTGTTTTCTCATATGGATTTGGCAACGAGATTCCACTAGTTAAGAGTGGTGAAGGATAAAGTTGTGGTCTACGCAAGTCGATAGCTGGAGCCGCATGAGAAGAGTTGCCTAACTCATGATTTGGAGTTGGCCTGAAGATGTAGAGACATTACCTGTTGGGAGTTCGATTCGACTTGTTTACGGATCGTAAGTCATTGAAGTATCTTTTCTCCCAAAAGGACTTGAATCTTCGGCAATAACGATGGCTAGAGTTTCTGGCATCATATGATTTTGGTATAGCCTATACTCCTGGAAAAGGTAACGCAGTTGCAGATGCGTTAAGTAGAAGACTGCAAGTTTGAAAGCGATGTTTTCAGAGTGAAAGAGCCTCGAGTATTCGGCAAGGTTTGATTTCAGGCCAAAATGCGAGTTGGAACATGAATGTTGGCAAGCTTATCGATAAGACCTACTCTTATCGAAAGAATTGGTGAGGGCCAAAAGCGAGATATAAAGCTTGTCGAGGTTATCCAGAAATTGGAAGTGGAAGATAAAGAGTTGAAGTCGATCGAGAAGGTTGGCTTCGAAAGCAAGGACGATTAGTTGTTCCTGATATTGATGGATTGAGAGATGAGGTTCTAAGAGAATGTAATCACTCGAAGTCGACGTTTCATCCCGGTGGTAATAAGATGTATCAGGACATGAAGCGAGTTTACTACTGGGAAGGTATGAAGCGAGATGGTTGGAAAATTCATTTCCAAGTGTATGAATTGTTAGTTAGTGAAAGCTGAACAGAAAAAGTCGAGTGGTTTGCTTCAGCCAATGGAAGTTCCTACATGGAAGTGGGAGCAAGTGTCGATGGATTTTATCGATGGACTAGCTAGGACGAGGGCAGGAAATTAAGGGATTTGGGTCATTGTGGATCGTTTGACCAAAAGTGCGAGATTCATTCCTGTCAAGTCGACGAGGATGGCATCGAAAGTGGTTGAACTTTATATGAAATGAATAGTTCGATTCCACGGTGTCCCAAAGAGTATAGTGAGCGATCGAGATCCGTTGTTCGCTAGCGGATTTTAAAAAAGTTTGCAAGAAGCTTTGGGAACCGAGTTGTGCTTGAGTACGACATATCATCCCCAAACTGATGGTTAGACCGAGAGAGTCAATCGAGTTTTGAAAGATCTCCTGAGGGCTTGTGTGTTAGACTTCGGTGGATCATGGGAGGACCGTCTACATTTAGTTGAGTTTGCGTATAATAATAGCTACTGGTCTAGCATTGGGATGGCACCGTACGCGGCGTTGTATGGGAGGTTGTACAATTCTCCAGCCTGTTGGTTAGAAACTAGAGATAAGTTGGTACTTGGGCTAGGGATGATTAGAGAGACCTCAGATGGTGTCGAGATCGTTCGGCACCGAATGAAAGCGGCCCAAGATCGTCAGAAGAGTCATGCGGATAAACATCGGAAAGACTTGGAATTCGACGTAAGCGATATGGTTTGCGTGAAGATTTCACCGTTGAAACATATGGTTCGATTCGGAAATAAAGCAAAGTTGGCTCCTAGGTTCGTTGGACCATTTCCGATAGTTGAGCGAACCGTAAAGCTCGTGTATAGATTGATTTTACGCGAGAGTTGTAGAGTGTGCGCAATGTTTTTGTGAGTCATTTTTATTAATATATTCGCATGGTCCGGACGTGGTAGTACCTCCACAATAGTACGTCGACCTTATAGTTGAGTTCGTAGTTATGAAATCTCGTAAGTCGCTTCATGTTATGGCAAAAGATATGAAACAACTTAGGGAAAAGACGTTTAATCTAGTTAAGGTACAATGGAGTGGGGATGGCGACGATTTTACGTGGGAGACGAGGGAGAGTATAAAGACGACCCAACCAAAACTCTTCATCCATATGACCCACTGATATCGCACCATCATTATTACTTGTTGATTTTATTGTTATGTTGTTGTTGTTTGATAGAATTCCGCGTGCTAGGATAAGGCTATGGATGCATGACTTGATGGTTTCTAGTTTGGGTGATAGAATTGGCTTCTCATAGATGATAGGCATGCAGAATTGTTGTGATTGCTTAGAATTTTGGGGGCGAAATTCTTAAGGGGAGGAAAATGTAGCAGCCCGCATTTTACGTATCGGAAGATCGTAAAATATTTTTATTCTATTTCCTGAGGGTTGGATCATTCTCATCTTTTGGTATGTTGCTTATGGGGATGTGAGACATGTTCATAATTTTTACCAATTTTGTTTGTGACCATTTTTCCCTTATCAGTCTTGCACAGGGAATACCTTTTAAGTCAAGTCGAATCAGAGGGTGAGACCGTTGCTATTGGAAAGGAATCGATGTTTGCGTTTCCGTAGAGTGGTTACATTAAGGATTTGGTTCACCAGTTCGGGAGGAATCATTGTTTTAAGGTTTTTCAGTTGGTTGTTCAGGTTTTGGAGCCTTAGTGGGCTGATTTGGGGAGGTCCATTAGTGGGCTGGGGGAATCCTATAAATATGGGGTGAGAGTGGAGGGAAAAAGTTTACTTTCCCATTCTCTCATTTGGAGGCCTTGATCGCCTTCTTCCTCTAACACTTTTCCACCGTTAAAAATTCAAATATAAGGAGGGAAATCATAGATCTACACCATTGGGGGCTAGATCTTCATCATTTCAAAGGTGAATTCATCGGATCGAGGAGTTTGATTCGAATTGCTCGCTGCTCGGATTCATACTTTTATCATTTTAGCTTGTTTTGGCAAATCGGTGAGTGATATGCATCTTTCACATGGATTCAATAAAGCATATAAGTGTTTGTTCATGTTTTTCATCAAATGCAAGTGTTTTTCCATAGATCTATGCATTGTTAAGTCTACTTTCACGTGAATTACCCTATGATCTAAGTTTGCATGTTTAAACCGGTAATTCCCATGCCATTTTACATGTTTATGCAAGTTAGATTCGCAATTTAGATCATATGTTCATTTATAATGATTTTTGGTGAATTTGCATAATTTGATGATAATTGTCATTTTGATGTTGTTATGGATTTGTTGAGTTGGTTAAGATGGATTAGGATGACTTAGATTAGTTGTTTGAATCGTTGTTGTCGTTTGGCGAAGATTTGGTCAAGTTTAGAGCTATTTGGTCAGATTTAGTTTTGCGTTGTTTTTCTTAGCTTTGGGTCGTTTTTTCAAGCTTTGGGTCGCTTTTTGGAGCTAATTTGGTCAGATTTAGCTTTGGGTTGTTTTTCCAAGCTTTGGGTCATTTTTGGAGCTAATTTGGTCAGATTTAGCTTTGGGTCGTTTTTCTTAGCTTTGGATCGTTTTTGGAGCTAATTTGGTTAGATTTAGCTTTGGTCGTTTTTCTTAGCTTTCGGTTGTTTTACCAAGCTTTAGGTCGTTTTGGAGCTAATTTGGTCAGATTTAGCTTTGGGTCGTTTTTCCAAGTTTTAGTTCGTTTTTTGGAGCTAATTTGGTTAGATTTAGCTTTAGGTCATTTTTCTTAGCTTTGGGTCGTTTTTCTTGGCTTTGGGTCATTTTAAGACCTAAGGGGCAAGACCTAAGGAGTAAGACTTAAGGAGTAAGATCTAAGGGGTTAAAGAGCTAAAGAATGTCGACTGAATGAAGCTTGTTTTTGAGTCGACAACGGTGATAACTTCGAGGGGCATTCAAGTGGGAATATTTGAAGTATTGAATGGGTTCGTTAATGGGTGTAGACCAACGAGAAAAGAGGCAACTCAAAGGTGCCTTGAGTTGGGGAATAATGGTTGCTCAAAAGTGTTCTGAGCTTATGGATAGTCGTAAGTGATAACGACTGGAGATGTGAAGGCCGAGGGATTATCTTTATCGCTGGGCTCAGAGTAAGGGTTACGCGATTTCGTCATATGGTCGAGTACCCTGGGTTTCTTTGTATGGACCAAACACATTTCGCCGTATGGTGTGTGGGGTTTGGCTAGAACCGGTGTTTCGTTGTACTGCCCTTGACAATTGATGGAAAATTATTAGCCAGTCATGCGATTAACGGTGGTTTCAAAGCAAGGTTGGTGGTTATAGCCAGAGTCAGTCATGGATGTTTGGTTGCTTGTTGTGATCATGTTTGAGTTAATATTGCTATGTGTGAATGGTCGTTCTTATTACCATGGCTTGATTGTTATTCCTTTGAATGTATCGATCATAAAGGCTATCACTGTCATGTCATGGGGAAGGCAGGTGTAAGTTCTTCTCTGGAGCTGGGTAGATTAGTTCGTTTATTTACCCATTCTTATATACTTTATTAATGAATTTTGTTGGTTGTATTATCGCTTACTGAGACTGTTCTCTGAATCAAAGTTTTATGTTTCCTCTTATTACCTTGGGATGTTCATCCGATTGTTGGATGGGCCGACTAAGTAGTAGGTAACATGTAGCTTAAGTGAGGATGGTGCTACTATTCAGAGGCGAGCAGTAGGCTGGCGTGCTATCTTTACTACTATCTAGTATCTATTTCCGCTGTTTGCTATTTCTTTGAGTATGGTAGTAAGGCAAATTGTACAAACACGACTGTTGCTATCCACGTGAATGGGAAATACTTTCTAATTGTTATGAAAGTTTGGTGTTTTTTGGCTTTACTATCACTACCTGTTGTATATGCTATATTATATTTTATCCTTGCGCTGTGAGTTTACGACAGGTTCCTCTAACACCTACTCTGATGATCGTCCATAGCTGCCTTGCACACATTTCAGCGCATTATTCCTCTTGTTTAGTGTGGGGGTTATTGGCGGTCGTCACACATATCTTGGGAACATGGTGAAGCTTTGGCAATAGGGAGTATGATGTAGGAATTAGTGTGTCAAACGGAAGTTAATGATGGAGGAATGGTGATGAGAAGTACATTTGGGTTCGAAGTTCTTTCTATAGCGAGGAAACAGAAGTATACGGCGAGAAGTGGTTTGATGAGTTGTTTTGTGTCAGTGGGTGGCGTGCACTGCGGGTTAATGAAAAAGGAGATTGGTTAAGCCGGTTGTGAATTTTGTGCTAAAACGAGAGAGAGGAAGTGTTAAGGAAGAGCATGGCGACTTTAGATTGTTAAATCAGAGGACGTGGATATGTGGGAGAAGTTGTCGCGGGCATGTCATTGGTCTGATGGAGCAGTCATTAACAAAGAAAGAGAATGTATTAGGCATGGAAATTTGAGGATTTGCAGAATAATAACATGGTAAATGGAAATAATGATGGTGCTAGGATCTGTAATGGGTGGTGTGGTGTTGAAAAAGAATCATGCGTGATGAAGTTGTGGAACTCATTTGAACGGAAGAGCTGAAGAAGAAACCAAGTTGCGGCCCTGATTGGTTAAAGTAATTAACATTTTAATTTACGAATTAACTAAATTTCAGAATTAATTAAACTAATTTTATAATTAAGGAATAAGCTATATTGTTTAAATTGTAGATGATTATAATTTGGTAAATTGGTCATGTGTTAACAGAATTGGGTGAAACTGGTCACGTTAGAATTGCATAAATGAAATCTACGTTATGGAACTGTTGTGGCTGAAAGCAGAGCTATTGGAATTTTGCGTTAAAATCAAACATCCGTTTGATTTTAAACGAACCCAAAACAGAAGCGTTAACTCGAAAATAAGGTGAGTAAACTCACTAACTCTGCCTCATTTATATTTTTGTATAGACGAGTTTTAAATTTTTATATAGTAATTTTATGCAGTGTGATGATTATTTGGATGATTGGTTGATAAATTGATTGAAATGGCTGAAATAGTTATATATATATATGAAATCGTTGATTGGATGTTGATTTTATTTACTATATTATCACATATTGAAACTAAATTTATGTTATTTATGTTAATTAACATATGTGGATGCGGGAAAACAGGTTGGAGGGATCCTACTGGATTCCTCAACATTTATGTTACTATTTTCATTGATTATGTTATTTGATGTGATATATTATTAGTGATTGATTTTTCTTTGTTTAAATTACACTGGCCTTAGAATTTTGGTATTTAAATACCATAAAATATTTTATAATATAGAAAAGGGACTTTGAGTTTTGAAAAGGAAATTTATTTCCAAAGATAGAAATTTGAATTCGAATACATTGAAATTAACAACTTGTGTAATGGAGGTAACATGAAGTGGCTTATAAATGAGGTTATGAATTAAGCGAAATTTTTATCATTTGATAAATAAAAATATAAATTCAAGTTCAAATGTATATAGAAAAAAATGGAAATTGGTTTTGAAACCAGTATGTGAAAATAGATTTGAACTTAAAAATCATAAGGAAAATTTTGAATGAGATTATAAATAAATGGAATAGAATAAAATTTTATCTAAATAATTTTACCAATAGAAGTTAATAAAGAGAATTAGGATTTTTAAATATTATTTAAAAGTATGAAACTAGGCAGATTGATTTTATTAAAGAAATATTATTCATGAATAAAGTATATATGGTTTAAAGCAGATATTTTGTAAATGAAACTATCTAAAAGGGAAATTTGAATTTGTTTTATAAACAGAAAGGTGTTATGAGCAGAGTTATAAGCAGAATTATTTATAAAGACGATGTGGATTTACGAAGTAACTTGACTTGAATCTATAATGATATCTACAAATAAAAATCAAGTTGATTTGATAAACGAGTTTATATGATATTCATACTAAAAACGAATAAAGATTTGGGAGCAATTATTTTGCAAATGGAAATATTTATAAAGTGGAATTTGAGTAAACATGAAATAGTAAATTTATTTCGAAGTTTGGGATATTAATCTAATATAGAATATTCAAAATAGAGTTATTTATTGAAATTCGATTAAATCGAATCCAGGGAAGTACTTTTTACGTTTCGTTTTAATCAAAATTTAATTATTTGATTATTATTTATTTATTCAAATTAATGAATTAAAGTTATATTTTATTTTAAAATATTTCGGAAGAAGGATTATAATGCTATTATTATAATCACTGTTTTCCTTTAGAGAAGTGGATTGTTAAACTGAATCTGAGAGTCATGTAGAGATGGTTTATTTGAAGATTACGAGCTTTTACTATTTCAGTGTTCAGAATGTTGTCCAGTTAAGGTTTGAGAGGTAATTATACCCCAACTAGATTGACCTCATGATTGACGGAGGAATGGCTATGGTTCGATAGCAAGTATTGGAGTGATACAGTTAGTTAATGAATGGTTAATGGGTATAGTTATAGTAACGACAATGTATATAACATCGGTTTAACCAAATAAAAATATTTTGGAAAAATTCTCCAAAATAATCCAGAGATGTTTTCTAAGTATAGAAATTGAAATGATTTGGGATAAGGAGAAGTTAATAAATGATAATTGGAAATGTTTTGCAGTGTTAATAACATATATTTTCTAAAATATAGAAAATAAGAATTTGTGAATATATGGAAATATTTTCTAACTTGGTAAGAGATATTTTCTCGAATAAAAGAACTATGATATTGGAAATATTTTCCGAGAATCGAGAGAGACAATCGAGCTTTGAAAGGATATGGAAGATGGGAATTTGGAATTGATAATATAATAAGGAATTAATATAAAAAGGGGCCAGTATTGCTTGATGGTTGATTGGTAGAATTTCCATTTTGAAATAGGATCATTGGTGAATGGATGTTCCTTTGATAGTTAAATCACTAACTATCAAAGTTTTGATTTATTTTATACCTTTGTTGTCAACACGGAGAGACCCGGATAAGATTTGTTATCTGAAAACCACTCCATGTTGGCATAAGCATTACGAATCAACTTATGCTGAAGATAATTAAATACGGAGTAAAGTGCAAGGGCTGTTCTATTAATCCTAGGTAGAAATTTCCCAAGATGGATTGATAGAATGGTGCCTTCGGTTTGTCTAGTCCCAGGACATAGTATATGGATGAATGTCTGACAAAGTATTTCTTGATGGTCACGAACATTGATTTTTACAAATATACCAAGTTTGGTGGCGAAGAAGGAAACTTCTCCCAGTTTAACACCCATAGTGTATTTGTGGATATCAATTAGTGATTTGACGGATCTGACGATGTGACATTCAAAGTGAATGGTGGAAAGATGTTCTAAAAAGATAATCGTGACCTCAAGCCTCATCAACCGGTAAATGACAGAAATCAACAGGTAGCATGGCCAAGTAGGTCATTCCTATTAGGGGTATTATCACCTAATCTAGAGAAATTCCATTTGCTTACTATTCTATTCGCTATTGTATGCTTTTGGTAAGGTTACTGATCACAACCGTTGGTGATAGTATGCTCGGTACACTCAAGTTAAATGAGTGGTCAGCGATGTGTGGCCGGGTTGCAAGATGTTCTTGTTGAAATCCAGTGTATCCCCTCTAAATTACACTGATCAGAAGGTGGTTCCATACCTTGTCATAGTCGGAATCCAATCTCCCATAAGCGCTCTACGGTTTTCGATTTTATATTATATATGGAGCGTGAGATGTAAGCGTTCCGCTATATTTCTATTTATTTGATGCAGACACTATTATAATATCACCGAATTTGATATCAAAAATATTTTCGGTTATCGTAAGGTAAAAACCATTTGTTTTTATGTGTGGACCGGTCTTACGATTACCTTATCTTTCGAAAAGGTATTTGAAAGTCAAACAAGTGGTTGGAGTTTACTCACACCAGTCCCATGACTAACCCAGTGTTTGTTTTGTTTTGTTTTACCCTAAACTCTTGGGTGCCCAAATTTGTGCGGGCAGTCCAGTAGTCAGGATTTTGCAGGTTCACTTGAATGGAGCTTGAAGTAGGAGGCTTCATCAGTTAGCTATAGACTATCATATTTTCCATTATGTACTATGTTGTACCTGGAAACAGGTGTTTATAACTGTTCCAGGAATAACTGTTATGCTCTGATGATAGTATGCATATACAGTTACTGATTTGTATTTCAAAAGTTTTGTTACATAATATATTTTATTCGTTCCACTGTGAGATTTTTGTTCTTCGTTTTCTTCTATTCTAATTTCTCTTTCTTTCTATTTCTCATTCTCTAACTTCTTTCTACTAATAATTTTTATTTCTGTGCAATATGGGTTGGACGTGTGGTGTTAATAGTCGACTCAAAGGGTACAAATCTTCAGGTCGTTACATATTAATTCTAAACTAGTTTCTGATATTTCTTTAGTTCTTCATAATGGTCAAAAAAAGGATATACATGTTGAATATGAATTTGTACCTTCTAGATGTGACACGTGTAAAGATTTGGGCGTAGATCCATAATTCATGAGATTTCTAATGCACCAGTGTGGACTAATAAGGAGAAAGATGATAAGCCTAGTTCTTCTACTAATGGTAATAATGATGAAGCATCTAATGTTCAAAATGAACCTACTCAGAAAAATATTGATGAGAACAAGTGGGATGATGGATTGGGTTTTTTAGATACTGAACTACCTGGAAACATTCTACCTGAAGATTTAAATCTTGTGGCTGGAAATGTAAATGATGATCCAATGGTGGAAGAGAGTAAGGATGTTTCTAAAGGTTTTCGAAGAATATTGATTAATTGAATAAGTTGAAGGGTAAAAACAAGATGACTACTCCTATGATTATTTCTCCCCCTAAAAGACCTTTAAGGAGCAATTTAGTTATCAAATGACAATATTGATTTGGAATGTCAGAGAGATGAATACTTCCTTTCGAATGAAAGAAGTATTATCTCTATTGACTAAAACCAAATCAGCAATTGTTGGTTTGGTTGAAAATAAATTAAATGAAAGTAATATGAAGTTGTTTAGTATATTAATACCAAATGCAGGGGATTATTTCCCTCAAACTCCTGCTTCATATTCTGGTAGAATATTATTACTTTGGGGCTCCAATGTGCATAAGATGGCCATTGTCTCTTCATCTAATCAACATATTACTGTTCAACTAAGAAATACAGGTGGTCTTTCTACAATTATCACAATTGTTTATTCTAGTAATAGCTTCTATGATAGGCAGGCTTTGTGGTAGCGCTTAATACAAGAATCAGATTTTGTGAGTGAAGAATGGGTACTTATGGGTGATTTCAATAATTCAACTTCTCATATAGACAAGAAAGGAGGACTTCCTGTGCCTTTCCAAAAAATTAGAGCTTTTAATAACTGCATACAATAAGTTGGACTGATTGAAATTAAGGCTATTGGGTTCAATATTACTTGGAAACGCAAAGGTATGGCTAATAATATATATAAGATCTTTGTTAATCACTCTTGCTTACATAAATTTATTGATATGAAAGCTCTCTCTTTATCTCAATTATCAAGTGACCATAATCCCTTGGTATTAGACCTTAGTTCCTCTTCTACTACAAAGGGATTTCCATTTAGATATTCGAATGATTGGGTATTTAAATCTGGGTATGCCGAATGTGTATATATTGGTCTAAAATCAAATGGGTGGGGTTTTCCAAGCTATATTTTTCAACAACAGTTAAATGCACGTAAGACGTAGTTGAAAAAGTGGAATAACAAAAGATGATGTGTTGTTACTAGAAGCTGAAACCAATTTTAGAGATTGCGAAATTGTATCATATTTAGACCCAGAAAATTTAGAGTTACATGAAAGGATACTTAAAGAAAAACAAGCTTTATCTGTTCAGAAGCATGTCAAGTTCTGGAGCTTCAAGCAAAAAGCCAAAGTGGCTTGGTTATAAGATGGGGACACAAACTCTAAGATTTTCATTCTAAAATGTCAAATTGAAGATTCTCAAATCATCTAAAAGATCTTATCAATGCTGATGCAGAATTTTTATATAAACATGAGGAGGTTGCAACTAAAGCAATTTGGTATTTCAGTTCCATGTTTAATGGTAATGTAAGTTCAGAGTTCACTTCATTCCAATCGAGAAGTTTCATTATTTCTCAAGAACAACAGATATCACTTCATCCAATTACTCAAGAAGAAATTAAATCTGCAATAGATTTTGTGCATGATGATTTGAGTCCAAGGCCTGATGGTTTTAATTTTGAATTCTTTAAGTTACATTGGGATGCAATTAAGTTTGATTTACAGGCTACACTTCAAGATATGTTCTTATCTGCTAATCTTCCTAAAAATATCAATCATACTTTTATAACTTTGATACCTAAGATAGATAGGCCCAGTGATATTTCACAATATTGCCCAACTTCTTACTGCAATATGTTATATAAGATTTTTAGTAAAATCCTTCGCAATAGAATTAAATGGTACTTACCACACCTCATTTCTTTAAATCAATGTGCATTTATACCTACAAAATATACTAGGGATAATATACTCCTTGCTCATAAACTATTAAGAGACTTTAAGAAGACACGAGTTAATAAATTTTGTGTGAAAGTGGATCTTCATAAAGCATATGATAGGATAAATATAGAATTTATATGTCACATTATGTTGAAGATGGGGTTTCCAATACATTTTATTAATGTGATATATGAGTGTATCTCTTCTCCTACATTCCCGATTTTGATTCAAGTTGTGCCAAAAGGATCTATTAAGTCAAATAGGGGCATTAGATAAGGTGATCCACTATCCCCTTATCTTTTTTCTATTTCATTGGAATTTTTTACATATGGTATGAATGAAGCTTTAATGCAACAAAATTCTTTCCTGTTCATAACATCGATCCAGTGGTCACACACCTTTTATATGTTGATGACTTGATGGCTTTGGGAAGATGTTTACCCATATGTGCAACTTCATTAAAGGATATATTTGGTAACTAAAACAGTTTAGTGGACTGACTGTTAGCATTTTCAAGACTAAGATATATTTTAGTTCTCATGCAAGAAATGTTAATGAAGTTTCTGATATTCTGGGTTTACGAAGCAATCTGCTTCCTGTGAAATACTTAGCAGTTCCTTTATCTTCCGATTATATACATTATAATGATTGCCAAGCATTACTGCATAGAGTTTAGTCTAAATTCAAGCATGGGATGCAAAAGTTTTGTGTTTTGTTGGTAGAGCCGAGCTAATACAATTAGTTATAACTCCAACAGTATTATATTGGGTGTTTGTTTACCAATTTCCTAAACATACCATTGAGAAGTTGCACATGATGTGTTCGGATTTTTTTTAGGGTAGCTAATCACAAAAAATGAGTTGGGAGAAATTGTGTTTGAAAAAGTCAGAGGGAGGTGTGGGTTTAAAACCATTTCAAATCTTAAGAAAATTGCTGGTATAAAGTTGATGTGGGAATATTTGGCAAATTCTTCATTGTGGAGTGAATGGATAAAGATGAAATATTGTTTTGGTAAGATGTTTTGGAATATGAGTATTGATAATAACTCTTCAAGTACATGGAAATCAATATTGAGATTGAGAACAAGTGATAATCAACTTTTTAATAAAGTTCTAGCTACAGGTTCTTCGACTTTGTTGTGGTTTGATCCTTGGATTAATAATAAATGTTTGGTTGATTTATTGGGGATTTCTAGGCTTAAACAAATTGGAAGGCAGGATGAGTTTGTATCTTCTATTATTTGTGATGGCAGAATTCATGGTAATATTCATCCAGCAATTAGAGAGGTACAACATCTTGTGAATTCTATATTTTTGAATACTAATTCTTAGTTTGATTTTTATAAATGGAGTGATGGAGGGAATTTTTCATTCAACAAAGCATGGAATAAAGTTCGAAATCATCAAGCAGTTTCTGAAAGTGGTATGGCACTCTAAAGACTCAAAATGAATTTCTTTTATTTCTTTTTTAGCAGTGCATGAAAGGTTGAATACTAAGGATAGACTGTTGAGGTTTGGAACTACTTCTGAGAGTAATCGTGTGTTATGTGATAATGGAGTAGAATCTATAAACAACCTATTTTTTTAGTGTGATTATGTGAAGTATACTTGAAGTTTGTTGTTGATGAAGTTAGGATTGAATGTCGTTGATGTGGGTTCAATCGAAGAGGAAGCTATGAAGATTCTAAATAAATTCAAGATGAAGGACCAATGTTTAGATGTTGCATGTGTAGCTTTAACAGCTACAATATACCAGACTTGGCAGGAAAGAAATTCAAGATGTTTCAGTAGTCGAAGTATAAGTAAAGAGGTGAGATTGAAGATG